>JAIOJX010000025.1:25707000-27035750 GCA_022376925.1 Tragulus kanchil | reverse complement strand
CACAACGATGAATACAGTGTGGTCCCTGATATAATGTGAAATAAATATATCCAGACAGATGTGTGATGGTAGTTGAGAGGAAGTGAAAATTGTATCCAGCTTCGGGAAGTAGATGGGGGAGGACTTCCCTGAAGAGGTGGTGTGGAGTTGAGTCGTCGAGAGGGGAACTTTGGCAGTAAAGAGAGGTGTGGAATGAAACAGCAATTCACAGGAAAAATACAAACGACCCACAAGCATTTGAACAGACACAACCTCAATACATAAACACAAATGAAAATGCTGAGATAAAGGTTTTCTCTAATTCAAGAAAAATCCTGAATTTTCCAACATTCAAGATTGATACCATCCTACCAAGAAAGGACACTCTTATGTGCGATTCGTCAATATCATCGAGGAATTTCAGCTAATCGAATCCTAACCCAGGAGCACAAAGACATAAACAAGAAAAGAGTGAAGGGGGAGTGGAATTCTTGCAGGCACATTCAGAGATGAATGGCTGGCTTCTGCTGTCACAGAGGGTCGAGGAGGAGGAAAGTGGAGGGTGAGACAAAGGAAGGAGGCTTGTCACAGGCTGAGACGGGACTGTCCTGGAGGCTCCGTAGAGGTCAGCGTGGAAGGCGGAGGCTCTGCTCTGGGGAGATGCGTGAGTGGTGGGGAGCAGGTGAAGCAATCACCTAGAAGGCTCTTTGCAGTAGCACTTATGAGGGCAGGAAAAACACAGGCCTGGGAACAAGGGCGATGTGGAGGAAGAACACTCAAAAAGAGGAAAGAGCAGAGTCTCTAGAAGGAAGGAGCCAGAATGAAAACAAGCATCCCCAGATTTCACTGCCCCAGTCCCTTCAAAGAGTAAGAGGATCCTTTTCCCCTTAAAATATATTTATTTCTTTTTAATTGACGATTGCTTTGCAGTATTGGTTTGATCTGCCATACATCAATATGAATTAGCTGTAAGTGTGCATATGTCCTCTCCCCCTCAAACCTCCCTCCCACCCTGTCCCACCCCTCCAGGTCAGCACAGAGCCCCAGTCTGGCTCCCCGAGTCACACAGCCAGTTTCCACTGGCTGGCTATTTTACATATGGCAGTGTACATGCTTTCATGCTACTCTTTCCCAGATATTAAGAGTATTTTCAGCTGTCCTCCTAATCACTTATCCTGCCTGCCTAAGAAGACTGCTCATGCCCTGTACTTAGGAAAAAGGCAGGGGCGGTGTTCTGGTAATACCCTTTATATGTGAGCCTCAAATTAAAATTATAACCTTCATAACTAATTACTGAGCTCTTGCAAAGGATGCCTCTCGAAAATCAAATTATGTTTTTAACCACAAGCATGAGTGCCTCATGAAGATACATTCTTTCCACTAAACAAAGTTTGCCTTTTTATTATTATTACTTTTTTAAAAAAGTAATTCTGTGCTACAAAACCAATAATGCAGGTAAGGGTCTCTGGTTCTGAGGGGAACACACACACGCACGCGCGCTCAGCTCTCCTGTGAGTAAGCCTGAGGCTGTAAGCAGCTGAGTGTCTGATCCAGAGGGAATTTTCTCAGCTGAGAGGAGCCATCACTGCACAGAATACAGCCCTCACTCTCATCAGGTTCAGAAAGAAAGCTCTGACGGAACCCGAGGGGAAGAACTGAACTTTCTATCTGTTCAATAGATAAGGATCTTGAGAACAAAGTGAAAAAATAGATTTGTGAGATGGTTACACTTTTTCCCCCTTTTGCTGATTTCTGTCAATATTTAAAAACCATGCCGCAGACAGGTAACGCGACACAAGAGCTGGGAAAGCATTCCCAACACACAGCAGTCATTCAAGTGGGCTTTTCTCGTTTGGTTCTGGCGCTCAACCTCAGTTGCGTAGGAACTGGCCTGGAAGGCTGTTGGCTGATTTGGCACATTTCACAGATCAGCCTCGACCCGAGAAAGCTGGACTAGCGTTTCTCTTTGCGTTGGCTAACACGTGGAAGGGACAGGCATTTGCCACCAGGCTGGGCTAGTACCGTGAGAACTGTCGTTAACTGTGAAGGCCTCCTCCACCTCTTTGCCTGGGACCTGAGGGCGCCTCCCTTTCGAGGCTGCTGCTCACACCGTTGCCAGGGAAGAAAGGAAACTCTGCCAGTTTGTGCTTATCCAAGGATTTAAGCAGTGGGGTAAGGGGTTTGTAGCATCCATTGGCACATTCAGAGTAGCTGTTCATGTGCTTCTTGGGTGCACAGAGAGATGGCTTCCTCATCTATAAGACGGGAATTCCAGGGGTAGTTGTGAGGTTTAATTTAGATAACAGGAAATTACATAACTTGGTGCCTGATCCATAGTTGGTATTCAGATTTTTTTTCTTCTCTTTGTATCAGTCTCCCTCTCCATTTAAATTGGCTGTTACTAGCAAGACAAATATTACATGATCTTATTGTCCAAATGGCTTTGGAACAAGCGTTGTATCGGAAGTTCCTGTAGCACACTAGTTGGTAGGAGGTGTGGGTCACAGCAACCCAGTCTCTTCTCTTCGAAACATTTCTTTCTTTGGAAAGTCTCTTAGCTGTTATTGTGTTGGTTGTGGCTGTTGTTTTAAACATAATGTTCTGCCCGCTAGGAACACTACCCCAGGCTATTAAGTATTCAGAATGAAAGTCTTGAGTGATCACAAGCCTTATTAACTTTGAGCTCCTTTTCATTGATCCTGATCATTGATCACATTCTGGTCATTAATCAGATGGCCCTCCTTTTGGAAGGATGAGAACAAGCCAACCAGAGGATCCCGCTGGGATCTGATAGAAGGGGATGCCTGAGCATTCTCACAACGTACAGCCTAAATACCTTCAGAAAGGCAGCCAAGTGCCACCCCTCCCAGCCTTCTTCCTAAACACATGATGCTACCAGAGAAACGGCCATCATTCAGCGAGCAGCTCCTCTGTTCCTCTCTTACTAGAGACTAGGAAGGGGATGGAACTTTTCTTCACTGGCCTGTGAAAGTAGCATGGGTACGGGCGTCCTTCATGGACCGGGGCTGATGTTATTGCTTTCAGCTCAGTAGGATCCAACCCTGCCCCTCAAGTGCTTTTACTGTAATTCCGCAATGCTTCCAATTTTCTCAGCCATCTAAGTGCCATTGCTGAGGGCGCACCTGCCACATTTTGCTCAGAAGTAGGACAGGACCGTTACAACAGAGGAAAGGTGGAAATGAATTTACATTAGATTTTTCCCCCTTACTCTTTATGTTTATCATAATATTTCTCTTGGTCTAAAATAGAGTAGGGACTTCCCTGGTGGTCCAGTGACTCTGTGCTCCCAACACAAGGGGTTCGAGTCTTAGTCAGGGAACTATTAATAGATCCCACATGCTACAACTAAGACCCATTGTGGTCAAATAAATCAATATTTTCTAGAAGATAAAGTAGAATCACTGATTTCATCCAACATTAGTTTTGTAAAGTCTGGACTAGGTGAGCTGTTTTCTGTAGGGAAAGCATTTTCAACAATTTAGTTGGTACTTCAAAATAAGGTTAAAATGATTGTTCTGGTCGTTATACCTAAATCACAAGTGGAATGCTAAGTTTGTAGGAATGCTTATAGCTAAATTTAATTTGATCCAAGCAACATTTCATAAAAGAAAGCTTTTAACCACACACGGGTTTTTTTTTTTTTTTTTTTTTTTTATGAAACAAAAAGATTTCATTTATTTCAATGAGAAAAATGTCATCAGTAAATATTTAGAAAATAATTTGTCTAAATTATTTCATATGATTCAGGTGTCACTGAATCATGTCACAGACAGTTTTTGGTTTTCCTTTGGAGCAAGGAAGCAATTGTGGCCAAGTTCCCTCCTAATTTTCTGCCCTTTGGTGGAAAAAAATTGTGTTAAGAGAAAAGGAACCTTATTGATTGTGATTTATTTAAGTAGCCATGTTTTCTTATAATATATTCCAAGTAATTCATTCTATACAGAATCAGATATAGCAACAAAACAGTGTATTTTTTCATTTTTATTTTATGTTTATGTAATCAATAATACAAGTAAAGAGCTTTTTTATTCTCCATTAGAGTGCTTGCTTACTATCTCTTCTAAGGAATAATATTCTTTTATCACTTTAGAAGAAATTATTTTAGGAGAGCACAGCGTTCATTGTGATGATTTGGTTTGTGCTTTATGTCTATGAGCCATCTGGAAGACATATTTAAGTGTTTAATGTCCCTGTATTGCACACAGTATTTAAGGCTTTTATACCTTCTTCATCCATGACTCAGGTCATTAACCCAGGAAAAAGGCGGTAGATTAACTGCTGCCTTCATTTTCTACCCACCTCTGCACAATTAGCTCACCAGGATGACTGGGGAGACACCAGGGAGGTGACCCCTGAGTTTTGTGAAATATGTAGATAATAACAAAAAGCCTAAACATTGACTGGAAGTGTAAATACTAGAATATACCAATTGGTGACCTGAGAAGAACCAGCAATTTAAAGGTCACAGTGTAATCATGGCTACTGATGTTCAAAATCACTACTTAAATGGTCATGTGGATATTTCTAGCTGCATTTAAAGCACAGACCCTCTGAATACAATGGGTAGAAGGTATATGACAAGGTAATTACTGAACATTTTTAAAAGACCTTATAAAGTAAAGCAGTAAGTTCAATGTTAAGCTTAAGTTCAAGCTTAGAAGGACCGTATGTTTGTCCAGTAAGGTGTAGACATTAGGGCAGTTGTGGAGACATGGGTTGATCCCTTGTCAGAGTGTAGCAAAGAATAGTGGGGTTTTCAACAGGTGTCTGACTAGCAGTGCTCCATATCAGAGCCTATAACAATGTATAAAATTGCCTCGTGTACTTGATTTCAGAACCAGATCACTTATGGCCAAGACAGTGTGCCATCTCAACCACGTTTTGGTTAAGCATGAGCATTGGGGGCCTGCATTCCAAACTTGAAGAGGGCCGTGTGGGGAAGTCCTGAGTCAGTTGAAACTGGCACTGCAGATGTAATTACTGAGAATAATTCTCAGTCCCCAGTAAAATATGAGCGCGGTTTTGGTTCCTATTCTTACATGTGTCTAAGGCGCTCTGTTATGGACCCATCATTTCGAAAGTGTACCTACGAATGAAATGAATGGTGCTGATGCAGGCAGAGAAGCCTGGCGTCCGCTCTCCCCCAAGCAGGGAAGGGACCCCCAGGCTGCTCAGGGCGCTTGCCGGCAGCCTCAGAGCGCAGACGTGGCGGTGGCGGAGCCTGGAAGATGTTAAGCTTTGCCTTGTGGTTCGCTTTCCCCAGGGCACCTGGACGATGATGGATTACCACACGGCTTCTGCACAGTCACCTACTCCTCCACGGACAGATTCGAGGGCAACTTCATTCATGGAGAGAAGAACGGTCGCGGGAAGTTCTTTTTCTTTGATGGCAGGTAGCACACCCGGTTTGGCTTGGTTTGGGGGGAGGACAGGGAGTGGGTACCAAAGTATTTGGAAGAAAGATACGAATGAGAACATTTCAGTGAGTGTTTTAGTACAATCTGTAAAAAAAGGTCAAAGCAAGCCCAACATGCATGTACCGCCTTGGGGACCACGGAAGGCAGCCCTGTTACGGAACTCAAGTTGCCCACATACAGTAAAGCCAGTCTCCTGGCACCAAGTGGTGGGGAAGGCAAGTGCGAGGTTTAGAGCCAGGGCCATGCGAGGAGTCTAGGGCAGCCAGAGCTCCAGACATTTGAACTCCTGTATGGGTTTCAGGAAAAGCGTTTTTAAAGGCAAGGTGAGGGCAGGGCATCCCCGGGTGTGTGACGAGCTTGTGCACACTGCTCTGGTGGATGGTGGGTTACACGGTGGCGTCACAGAGGTTAGCACTATCAGTCCATAGGCTCCAGTAAGCCTGGGGTCCACATGCTCATGGTCATTGAGTAGTTGATTTCTTCCATGTGGTGGGGGATTTAATGTTTGTAAATTAACTCAAGAAATGTGCATCAAATACTGTTATCTAAGTATTCAGCTACAGCAGAGGATGTGGGGGAGGGGGTCTGTCCCAGGAAGACCCCATAATTGGGTCCTGCTCGGCTAGCGCCCTCCCCGTCCCCATGGCTATGGTCTGAGTCTCAGCTCTGCCATCCTCACCTCCAAGAGCGTACTTGTCAAAGAGCCCCTCTGCTGTGCCAAGTTCAGTGACTCCCATCTTGCACAAGTTGGTTGGGTGGTTATTCAGGTCTTTGATGGATTTCCCCTGCTTGTTCAGGTAGTGAGTCTCCATAAAGTTACACCTGTGGGGATCATTTTTCAACACGGACCAGTGTGTGCAATCCCAGTAGTGACTGATGTCACCCTCCTTTCCAAGTGTAATGCACACTCACTCCATTGCCTTCATCTGATTCTCAGACATCCTGGTCTAGTTTCTTGATCCAGAAAGATTTAGCCACCTCATGGGTCCTGCAGCTTTATAATTTTCTCAGCATATTCTCTCTCCTCCTGAGATTAGTCAAGCGAGTATTTAGCAAAGGTCTTCAAACCCCTTCATCATGGTTCACACAGTAAGATGAGTAGACCTAGGAAAGGTCTCGCTCCAGGCTCAGTGTTATTAATGCTTGTCTTTGGGGCAAATGAGCCTTGCACGTGACACCTTGATGCTGATGTAATACTGTTTCATGTGTTCCCTGATGGCTCAGCTGATAAAGAATCTGCCTGCAGTGCAGAAGGCTCGGGTTCGATCCCTGGGTCAGAAAGATCCTCTAGAGAAGGAAATGACAACCCACTCCAGTATTCTTGCCTGGAGAATTCCAGAGGAGCCTTGTGGGTTCATGGAGTTGCAAAGAGTTGGACACAACTAAGTGACTAACATACATATTCTCCCTCGAGTTAAAATGTTTTTCACAGCAGAATGCTTTTACTTTGCTTTCACCTCCTATATGAGAATGTTATGGGGCAGAAGCTCCTCACCCTCTTGAGACAGATGGGAATAACTAGAACTATTCTTTTTCCAAAGAGATGGATCACACAGGCCCAGCTTTCCCATAGTGACTTTTAAGCCATGTGATCTTCAGAAATGAAGAATGGCTGTGTGAATTTCTCCAGCAGCTAGAGGAATTCAGAGCCACATAAGGACCAACTCTTTTCATACCACATGACTGGCTAATACAGAAATGGATTTTTTTTTTTGGCCACACTGCACAGCATGTGGGATCTTAGTTCCCTGATCAGGGATCCAATCCATGCCCCCTGAAGTAGAAGCAGAGAGTCCTAGCCCATGGGCCTCCAGGTAAGATCCCAGAAATGGATTTAGCTAAAGCAGGTTATAGGATTCTGTGGGACAAGATGCCAAAAGCTCAGCTTTTGTGTCCCAACTTGGGGAAGATAGTGACAAGTTTTATAGTAATGGTTCACCAAAGAGGGTGTGATCAGCTTGTGGACATTCTTCTGGTGGGTTGGTGATGAGGTAAGCATGAGTCAACATCATCGAACTTCAGGCCCAACTGAAAGGGTTTTACCTCAATTTGAGACTTAAACCCAGGACCCAGACTTGATCGAACCCTCCTTGGGACTTGAACCCACCTGGCTGGAGCTTGAATTCCAGCCAAAACCCTGGTTGGGACTTGAACCCACGTGACGGGCTTGAACCTAGCCAAAGCCCGGTTTGGGACTCGAACCCACGTGGCCTGGACTTAATCCAGCACTCACCCAATGTCTGGACCCACTGAGGTTCAGGTTCTTCCTGCCTCAACGCAGAAAGAATTCAGCGAGAAGCAGAGTGATAGACAAGAAAAGGACTTACTAGGATAGGGTACTTGTAAGTGGTGCAAGCGGGCAGGCAGGAAAGCTCTGCTCTGCTCTGCTCTCTCTTTGATTGAGTGGGCAGCAATATATATAGGATGGTAGAAGGCCGCCCCCCTCAAGTAGATGCAGATACAGGACATACATCATTGGTTGCTTCTTCACCAGCTCCTCCTTCATCAGCTGTTTATACCCAGTCAAGCCTGTTTTACTGAACAAGGAGCAGCTCTCCTGAGTTATCCTCAACTCACTGGCCTCACCCTCTTGAGACAGATGGGAATAACTAGAACTATTCTTTTTCCAAAGAGATGGATCACACAGGCCCAGCTTTCCCATAGTGACTTTTAAGCCATGTGATCTTCAGAAATGAAGAATGGCTGTGTGAATTTCTCCAGCAGCTAGAGGAATTCAGAGCCACATAAGGACCAACTCTTTTCATACCACATGACTGGCTAATACAGAAATGGATTTTTTTTTTTGGCCACACTGCACAGCATGTGGGATCTTAGTTCCCTGATCAGGGATCCAATCCATGCCCCCTGAAGTAGAAGCAGAGAGTCCTAGCCCATGGGCCTCCAGGTAAGATCCCAGAAATGGATTTAGCTAAAGCAGGTTATAGGATTCTGTGGGACAAGATGCCAAAAGCTCAGCTTTTGTGTCCCAACTTGGGGAAGATAGTGACAAGTTTTATAGTAATGGTTCACCAAAGAGGGTGTGATCAGCTTGTGGACATTCTTCTGGTGGGTTGGTGATGAGGTAAGCATGAGTCAACATCATCGAACTTCAGGCCCAACTGAAAGGGTTTTACCTCAATTTGAGACTTAAACCCAGGACCCAGACTTGATCGAACCCTCCTTGGGACTTGAACCCACCTGGCTGGAGCTTGAATTCCAGCCAAAACCCTGGTTGGGACTTGAACCCACGTGACGGGCTTGAACCTAGCCAAAGCCCGGTTTGGGACTCGAACCCACGTGGCCTGGACTTAATCCAGCACTCACCCAATGTCTGGACCCACTGAGGTTCAGGTTCTTCCTGCCTCAACGCAGAAAGAATTCAGCGAGAAGCAGAGTGATAGACAAGAAAAGGACTTACTAGGATAGGGTACTTGTAAGTGGTGCAAGCGGGCAGGCAGGAAAGCTCTGCTCTGCTCTGCTCTCTCTTTGATTGAGTGGGCAGCAATATATATAGGATGGTAGAAGGCCGCCCCCCTCAAGTAGATGCAGATACAGGACATACATCATTGGTTGCTTCTTCACCAGCTCCTCCTTCATCAGCTGTTTATACCCAGTCAAGCCTGTTTTACTGAACAAGGAGCAGCTCTCCTGAGTTATCCTCAACTCACTGGCCTCCAAACCTTTCTCAGGTGTCTCCCTTCTACCTACCTCCCCTACTAGGACTCTACAACCACCTATCTATTCTACTCTGTCCCTATCATAACTGCTCTGGGGTATGCATGCTGGTGGGCAGCATGCCATCATTATTGCTAACTTCTCCCCCAGGAGGGGTTTCAGTATCTGCAAAATAGCTCAAAGGTATTGTTGTGTGTATCTGTTGATGGGGAAACATGACCTTGCCCCAGGGCTCCTCTATAATGTTTTGTTTCTCCCAGGTCTCAAATCCCCTCCCTTCCCTAATTAACAACTGCTTGAGTCTACCCCCTTGGCACTCAGGAAAGGTCATGAAGGCTGTTTCCTACAGTCAAGAAATGGGGGATACAGAAAGGCCTCCTACCCAGAAGCCCCACGGGGCCCGGCTTGGTATCAGACATAGCACCAATTGCTAAACTCTGGACATTGGTAATAAGCTGAAGCTTCCACAGACCCAGTAATTCCTTCAGGAAAGACATTCTCTAAGCTGATAGTTGAAGGGTGATCACAGAAACTGGTTTGTGACCCAGCATCACATCCCTTTTCTGTACGTGGAGTGAGTTGGCTTTAATAAAAAGAATGACTGTGTCCTCAAGCTCCTAGTTATCTGACATAAGGAGGGGTGAGGAGAGCAATAAAAGCCTCAGAGAACTTTTGTAAACTCTTAATTCCAACCTTCTCTTTCCCGTTGTTCCAAGCCCCACACTCAGTCTCATTTTAGTGGGAATTGGCTTCCAAACTCTCCACATTAGTCCATATTCTCCCTTTCTTCTGCCCTGGTGGATGCCTGAGGCTCATAGTGGCCTCTTCCTGGATTTGGTTTCAGTGCTTTGCTCTCTCACGATTCCTTCAAGCCATCCAGCGGGAAATTTTTCCTGTCTTATTTCCATAGAAATCTGTTTCTAACTCTCTCTTTTTTAAATATTTATTCATTTATTAGTCTTAGTTGCAGCATGCAGAAACTTTTCTTTCTGTTGTTGAGGCAGGAGGGCTTAGCAGCCCCAAGTCATGTGGGATCTTAGCTCCCTGACCGGGAATCGAACCCGTGTCCTCTCCATTGGAAGGCATATTCTTTAACTACTGGACCACTAGTGGTTAGGGAAGTCCCTATTTATAACTCTTTAAGTGTCACTATTTGCCTCATGGAATTATTCTTTTATTCATTCAACAAGTATATATTCATGTAAATGTTTCCAAGGACTTCCCTGGTGGTCTAGTGGTTAAGACTCTATGCATGGGGATTCCCTGGTGGTCCAGTGGGTAAGGACACCGCCTTGCAGTGCAAGGGCACCAGTTCGATCCCTGGCCTGGGAAGATCCCACGTGCCGCGGAGTGGCTGGACCAATGTGTCCAACTACCGAGCCGGAGCTCTGGAGCAGATGCGCCCAGAGCTGTTGCTCTGTGACGAGCAAGCGAGGCCACTGCAATGGGAAGCCCACACAGGCCAAACAACAAAGATGGATGAAAAAGACCAATAGAAGTGGCAAAAAAAAAAAAAAGACTATGCATGGCTGAGGGCTGGGGTCGTGAGAGAGGGGTTCGATCCCTGATTTGGGAACAAAGATCCCACATGCAGCACGGTGCAGCCAAAAAGTCTTATGTCTCCTACAGGAGAGAGGTTTCCTTGAGGGCAAAGTCTGTGTCTGTTTCATCTTCTATGCTTCATAGCACTGTCTCTTAATTTGGTACTAAATTTAAATCTTATAGTTTGAAGGTCATACGCAGAAACAGCCCGGCAGGTTTGGTTGAATTTAGTGTTGGTTATGGGCTTGCTTTGGACTTCACAGGTGGCAAGAATCCACCTGCCAATGCAGGAGACGCCAGTTCGATCCCTGGGTCAAGAAGGTCCCCTAGAGAAGGGAATGGCTACCCACTCCAGTATTCTTGCCTGGAGAATCCCATGGACAGAGAAGCCAAGCTGGCTACAGTCTGCAGGGTCACAAAGAGTCAGACACAACTGAGCGGCTAAGCACATGGGCTTGCTCTATACTCAAGAATTAGGCTGTTTCCCAACCGGTGTGCCAGGAATGAGCCCTGGGAGACTGAGTGGGGCCTTGAGCGTCCAAGCGTATCCCTCCTTCTGTCAAGCCAGTCACATCCAGCTCTGACCAGCTTCATCCAGTTCCCCCAGTGTGCCTTCCTAATGCAGTGATCTGCCTATGCAAGACCAGGGCATGCTGGAGCACTGGGTGAGGATGAAGCATTAGGTCAATAACTATCTAAGGAACGGAAGGAACTTGTTTTTTCTTTGGAGGACCAAATTCGCTGTGTTTTTTTTTTTTTTTTTTTTGGGCGGGGGTCGGGTTGGGGAGGGAGAGGAGTGGGCGGGCCACTTCTATTGGTCTTTCATTTCTCCATTTTCATCTGTCTTTGTTCCTTGGCTCCTGTGGGCCTCCCATTGCGGTGGCGTCTGTCGTTGCAGAGCGCTGGCTCTGGGCGCTTGCGCTCCAGAGCTCCAGCTCGGCAATTGGACACATCAGTCTAGCCGCTCCGCGGCACGTGGGATCTTCCCAGGCCAGGGATCGAACCGGCGCCCCTTGCACTGCAAGGTGGTGTCCCTACCCACTGGACCACCAGGGGAAGCCCTCACTAGTATTTTATACCTACCACTCAAACACCTGAAGAGACTTAGGTCCTGAAGGAAACAAAGAATGATGGTATTAATGAGGACCTGAAAAGCTCACCCTTGTTAGCCTTCTGCACAGGTGGGTAATACCTTGAGGGGAGAAGGTATCACAGCTTTTATGACATAGGATGGAGCAGTGTGGTGCTCTAAAGGTCATAATCACCTTCTTCCCTAAGCCCAGTAATGATATCATGTTATGAGACATCAATTAGAAGGATTTTTCAAAGAACAGACTTATGGTCACGGTGGGGGAGGGAGGGGTGGGATGACTCAAGAGAGTAGTATTGAAACGTATACACTATCATATATAAAGTAGAGAGCCCGTGGGAATTGGCTGTGTGATATGCAGGGAACCCAGAGCTGAGGTCTGGCATGACCTGGAGAGGTGGGGTGGGGAGGGAGGTGGAAGGGCGGTTTAGGAGACATGGGATGTTTGTAGCTTCTGGCTGGTTCATGTTGATCTATGGCGGAAACATCACAATAGTGTGTTAATAGAGTTAATTATCCTTCAATTAAAAATAAAATTAAAAAAAAGAATTTGGGGAAAAATTAGTGAGTCTTATGACTACAGTAAAAGGCTATGGATCTATGAGACTGAAATAAAAGGTCTGAGAGCTATTAGATCTAAGAGAGGGGTGCAGGAAGTGGTCATGGAGAAGTCAGTTTCTACATGAAGCAGCACCTTAGTTTACATTGCTCTATTCATTTTTCTCCCTATTACTGTTTCCAGTTTTTAGAGTCTGTGGTATTGAGTAAAATGAAGTGGGCATTCAAGGCTTTACTGCCAGTCAGGAGGCTTTAGTCTGGAAAAATTCCTCCCGAAGAGCGAAATCAAGGTTTTGAAATACCAATTGAGGAGTCTTTCATTTCTCCTTTTCTGTCTTTGTTCCTTGGCTCCTGTGGGCCTCCCATTGCGGTGGCGTCTGTCGTTGCAGACGCTGGCTCTGGGCGCTGCGCCCAGAGCTCCAGCTCGCAATTGGACACATCAGTCTAGCGCTCCGCTGCACGTGGGATCTTCCCAGGCCAGGGATCGAACCGGCGCCCCTTGCACTGCAAGGTGGTGTCCCTACCCACTGGACCACCAGGGGAAGCCCTCACTAGTATTTTATACCTACCACTCAAACACCTGAAGAGACTTAGGTCCTGAAGGAAACAAAGAATGATGGTATTAATGAGGACCTGAAAAGCTCACCCTTGTTAGCCTTCTGCACAGGTGGGTAATACCTTGAGGGGAGAAGGTATCACAGCTTTTATGACATAGGATGGAGCAGTGTGGTGCTCTAAAGGTCATAATCACCTTCTTCCCTAAGCCCAGTAATGATATCATGTTATGAGACATCAATTAGAAGGATTTTTCAAAGAACAGACTTATGGTCACGGTGGGGGAGGGAGGGGTGGGATGACTCAAGAGAGTAGTATTGAAACGTATACACTATCATATATAAAGTAGAGAGCCCGTGGGAATTGGCTGTGTGATATGCAGGGAACCCAGAGCTGAGGTCTGGCATGACCTGGAGAGGTGGGGTGGGGAGGGAGGTGGAAGGGCGGTTTAGGAGACATGGGATGTTTGTAGCTTCTGGCTGGTTCATGTTGATCTATGGCGGAAACATCACAATAGTGTGTTAATAGAGTTAATTATCCTTCAATTAAAAATAAAATTAAAAAAAAGAATTTGGGGAAAAATTAGTGAGTCTTATGACTACAGTAAAAGGCTATGGATCTATGAGACTGAAATAAAAGGTCTGAGAGCTATTAGATCTAAGAGGGGGGTGCAGGAAGTGGTCATGGAGAAGTCAGTTTCTACATGAAGCAGCACCTTAGTTTACATTGCTCTATTCATTTTTCTCCCTATTACTGTTTCCAGTTTTTAGAGTCTGTGGTATTGAGTAAAATGAAGTGGGCATTCAAGGCTTTTACTGCCAGTCAGGAGGCTTTAGTCTGGAAAAATTCCTCCCGAAAGAGCGAAATCAAGGTTTTGAAATACCAATTGAGGAAACAAAAGGTTTCTGGTAAAGGTTTTTAAAGTTGTTCAAACCTGTAGGACTAGCTTATGTTCCCATCAAAGGCTTTGTTTGCCATTACAGGAGGCTGTGTTTGGAAAATTCCAGGGTAGTGACAGAAGACTTGGCTTGATGCAGGCTAATCTTATATAAAACCTGAACCTGCTGTATGTTTTTTTTAAACTTGAGGCATGATTCATGTACAAAAAGCTGTACATGTTTAACAAATACAACTTGAATTTGGAGTTGTCTATGTTCGTGAAACCATCACCATGATCTGTCCCATAGGCTGGGTGTGTGATTTATGAGACAGTTTCCAACAAATAAAAACTTACAGCAGGAAAGGTCTGGAATCAGTTTTTCCCTTTACATTGAATATGATCAACCTGAGGAAGAATTTTAAATATGCAGATCACCAGGAAAGATGACCTGGAAAAACTAAAGCAGAACATTTTACGTTGATTTTAAATTACACAGGTAGCAAACACTTGGTAGAAAAAAAGAACTTCAAGAAATACAGAAATATAAAAAGTGAATATGCTCAGTTGCTTCAGTCGTGTCTGACTCACTGCGACCTTATGGAGTGTAGCCCACCAGGCTTCTCTGTTCATGGGATTTCCTGGGCAAGAATACTGGAGTGGGTTATTTCCTCCTCCAGGGATCTTCATGACTTAAATAGAGTTGAATCTATCGGAAACATAATAGTGTGTTAATAGAGTTAATTATCCTTCAATTAAAAATAAAATTAAAAAAAAGAATTTGGGGAAAAATTAGTGAGTCTTATGACTACAGTAAAAGGCTATGGATCTATGAGACTGAAATAAAAGGTCTGAGAGCTATTAGATCTAAGAGAGGGGTGCAGGAAGTGGTCATGGAGAAGTCAGTTTCTACATGAAGCAGCACCTTAGTTTACATTGCTCTATTCATTTTTCTCCCTATTACTGTTTCCAGTTTTTAGAGTCTGTGGTATTGAGTAAAATGAAGTGGGCATTCAAGGCTTTTACTGCCAGTCAGGAGGCTTTAGTCTGGAAAAATTCCTCCCGAAAGAGCGAAATCAAGGTTTTGAAATACCAATTGAGGAAACAAAAGGTTTCTGGTAAAGGTTTTTAAAGTTGTTCAAACCTGTAGGACTAGCTTATGTTCCCATCAAAGGCTTTGTTTGCCATTACAGGAGGCTGTGTTTGGAAAATTCCAGGGTAGTGACAGAAGACTTGGCTTGATGCAGGCTAATCTTATATAAAACCTGAACCTGCTGTATGTTTTTTTTAAACTTGAGGCATGATTCATGTACAAAAAGCTGTACATGTTTAACAAATACAACTTGAATTTGGAGTTGTCTATGTTCGTGAAACCATCACCATGATCTGTCCCATAGGCTGGGTGTGTGATTTATGAGACAGTTTCCAACAAATAAAAACTTACAGCAGGAAAGGTCTGGAATCAGTTTTTCCCTTTACATTGAATATGATCAACCTGAGGAAGAATTTTAAATATGCAGATCACCAGGAAAGATGACCTGGAAAAACTAAAGCAGAACATTTTACGTTGATTTTAAATTACACAGGTAGCAAACACTTGGTAGAAAAAAAGAACTTCAAGAAATACAGAAATATAAAAAGTGAATATGCTCAGTTGCTTCAGTCGTGTCTGACTCACTGCGACCTTATGGAGTGTAGCCCACCAGGCTTCTCTGTTCATGGGATTTCCTGGGCAAGAATACTGGAGTGGGTTGCTATTTCCTCCTCCAGGGGATCTTCATGACCAGGGATCAAACCCTCATCTCCTGTGTCTCTTGCATTGCGGGTGGATTCTTTACCGCTGAGCCACTGGGGAAGCCCCCAAAGTGAACACGCTCCCCTCTTTTTTTCTTACTCTCACCCTCAGTTCACTGAGATAAACCATTGTTGGCACAGAATTTAAGCATATTAATTACATATATTCAAGGTAAAATAAGGAACTAGCTCTGTGTGTGTGTGTGTGTGTGTGTGTGTAGCCAAAATGTAGATTTTACTGCTGTCTCAGCATCAGAGACTTCAGAATGTCCACTAGTTTTGAGATCTTAAAGAACAATTGACCTGTCTTTCCTTGAGACAAAACTGGCTTATTATGTCAGAAACCTCAAGTCTGACCAATCAGATAGTTTATCCTACAAATGAAGAGTAAATGAGAAAACTGACCTGATTTTTTAAATTGTCTTTTCAAATAGCTATTGTTTTCCAGTCTCCCCTAACACCTGTCCGTGCCCCCGTTTTTGGCCACTTCATGCTACTTGCAGGATCTTAGTTCCCTGACCAGGAAGCAAACTTGTACCCCAGCCGTGAAAGTGCCAAGTCCTAACCACTGGACGGACAACCAGGCTGGTCCCTATTTCCCCCCCTTTTCTAATGGAAAGAAGATTGTCCTAAGAGTAGATAATTGGGACTCCCTACCATCTGCTTGGGTCCTGAGATAAAGGCATTTATGCGGCAGAGAGAAAGGAATCCTGAGACTTTGCTGGCGTACTCTGGAGTCTCTCTGGCACCAGTACTTTGCTGGAGTACTGTGGCGTATCACAAAACGTTTAGTATGCAGAATGCTTTGATACACACATCTCTAATTTTTATACAATATTAATCCCAGATTCTGGATGTCCCAGTTGTTCTCATTGCAACCAAGATTTGCGGATGTAAAGACAATTTAGCAGGACTTCTCAAAATCTTAGAATGGTAACAAGACAAAGATATTTCAATGTGGACTGGCTTTGGGCTGTGTGATATTACAGCATCATGTGGTCTTTAGTCTGGTTATGAAATAGATAAGTTAATTCATTCAGTTCAGCTTTTTTTTAATTTACATTATTGATGGTTCCTCCTGACATGCCAATTCGATTTCACAGTATTATTTGCTGCTCCCTGACTTCATCTGCCTCTGCCCAAGTCATTTGCTGTTGTTTATTTGCTCCTAATGAATCTGGCTAAGAGGGCTCCTTGTAGTTGATCACTGACCAGACAACCTAAGAGAAGCTGCCCATCTGATGAGCCACTGAGAAGGCTAATGCTTTTCAGGTGACAGGTCCACACAGGAGTTCTTTTGTTTGGCTTTTAGAAAGGACTTGGTTACATTTCAGGGAAGTGGGAAGTCATGTGTCCTAACCTCCCACACAAGGCAAAAGTCCCTGCTATGGTGCTTTTGCTGGAACTAGGCTCAAGAAATACATTCATTTGTATTCCAAGGACTAGTTCTTGTTGAGGCAAAGATTTTTTGCAATGTATGAGAAGAAAGGGAGAGGAAATGAGATGGAGAATTTGAAATACCTCCCATTTGTTCACTGCTGGACGCAGGGCTTTCATAACAGTCTTTTTTACTTACGAAGAAACTAAGGCACAGGGAGGTGAAATAACGTGCCTCAGACAAACTAGTTGGTAGAGCTGGAGCTCAGACTCAAGCCAAGGTGAGTTCCATTCCAAAGCCACTCATCTTCTCACTGGATCTGCTCGCTTCTTCTCACCGGAAGCAAGCAAATAGCTCTGAACTTCCTGGGAAGTCCAGTGGACAAGGCTTCATCCTTCTACTTCAGGGAACCCAGTTGAGGAACTAAGATCCCACATGCCAAGAAAAAAGAAAAAGCTCTGATCCTCACAGTCTTTCTTCCATGCTTTCATTTCAATTGCAGTCACTCATTAGCTTTCATTGTGAAAAGTTCAAAAGAGCCCTGGCATGAATTCAGTTACTTTCTTGGAGCAGCTTAAACAACCTGCAGGCTTGGTACATGATGGGAGGTTTTCCTGAGCAATCACCTCAAAAGAACCACGATCGATTTGGCTTCCTTGAACTTGTTTCCTCATTTGTGTCGGGATATTACAGCATCATGTGGTCTTTAGTCTGGTTATGAAATAGATAAGTTAATTCATTCAGTTCAGCTTTTTTTTAATTTACATTATTGATGGTTCCTCCTGACATGCCAATTCGATTTCACAGTATTATTTGCTGCTCCCTGACTTCATCTGCCTCTGCCCAAGTCATTTGCTGTTGTTTATTTGCTCCTAATGAATCTGGCTAAGAGGGCTCCTTGTAGTTGATCACTGACCAGACAACCTAAGAGAAGCTGCCCATCTGATGAGCCACTGAGAAGGCTAATGCTTTTCAGGTGACAGGTCCACACAGGAGTTCTTTTGTTTGGCTTTTAGAAAGGACTTGGTTACATTTCAGGGAAGTGGGAAGTCATGTGTCCTAACCTCCCACACAAGGCAAAAGTCCCTGCTATGGTGCTTTTGCTGGAACTAGGCTCAAGAAATACATTCATTTGTATTCCAAGGACTAGTTCTTGTTGAGGCAAAGATTTTTTGCAATGTATGAGAAGAAAGGGAGAGGAAATGAGATGGAGAATTTGAAATACCTCCCATTTGTTCACTGCTGGACGCAGGGCTTTCATAACAGTCTTTTTTACTTACGAAGAAACTAAGGCACAGGGAGGTGAAATAACGTGCCTCAGACAAACTAGTTGGTAGAGCTGGAGCTCAGACTCAAGCCAAGGTGAGTTCCATTCCAAAGCCACTCATCTTCTCACTGGATCTGCTCGCTTCTTCTCACCGGAAGCAAGCAAATAGCTCTGAACTTCCTGGGAAGTCCAGTGGACAAGGCTTCATCCTTCTACTTCAGGGAACCCAGTTGAGGAACTAAGATCCCACATGCCAAGAAAAAAGAAAAAGCTCTGATCCTCACAGTCTTTCTTCCATGCTTTCATTTCAATTGCAGTCACTCATTAGCTTTCATTGTGAAAAGTTCAAAAGAGCCCTGGCATGAATTCAGTTACTTTCTTGGAGCAGCTTAAACAACCTGCAGGCTTGGTACATGATGGGAGGTTTTCCTGAGCAATCACCTCAAAAGAACCACGATCGATTTGGCTTCCTTGAACTTGTTTCCTCATTTGAAAAATGGAGATATTATATCTGCTTCTCCTAGTTGTGAAGACTGAATGAAAAAAACCTATAAAAGACATTATAAAGTGGAGGGGACCTAGTAGGTGCTCACAGGAAAGCCTACGTTTTTGAGAAACTAGATCATCAGTCTATTATAAAAAGATACAACTCAGGAATGGGTTTTCCTGGTGACTCAGTCAGTAAAGAATCCACCTGCAGTGCAGGAGACCCAGGTTCGATCCCTGGGTCGGGAAGATCCCCTGGAGTAGGAAATGGCAACCCACTCCAGTATTCTTACCTGGAGAATCCCATGGTCAGAGGAGCCTGGCCGGCTGCATCCATGGGGGTTGAAAAGAGTCAGACATGACTGAGTGGCCAAATTCAGGAACAGCCAGATGGAAGGCATGTACTGAGCAGAGGAAGAGGAAGGGGAATGGGGCTTCTGGGCCCCTCCAAGGACGTCACTCTCCTAGCTCCTCCACAAGTTCACCAACCCAGAAGCTTCCTACCTTTTTTCCTTCCATTACTCTGTGTGTGCATTTTTTCCCAGCTTTATTGAGGTAAGGTGTATGGATGATTTGATATATGCATATATTGTGAAATAATGACCACACAATAAGATAACACCTCCATTTCCCCACATCATTGCCTTTTGTGTGTGTGGTGATAACACTTAAGATCTAACTCTCTTGGGAGTTTCCTGGTGGCCTAGGAGTTAAGATCCCAGGCTTTCACTGCCAAGACGTGGGTTCAGTCCCTGGTCAGGAAACTGAGATCCCACAGCTTTGCGGCATGGGCAAAAAGAAAAGATCTACTCTCTTAACAGCTTTCGAATAGAAAAGTCACCATGCTGTACATGCTCAGAACTTACTCATCTTATCACTGGAAGTTTGTACACTTTGACCAACTTATCCGCATCTCCCCACTCCCCCTCCTGCCATCCACCACTCTGTATTCTCTGTTTCCAGGAGGTAGGCTTTTTTGGTTTTATTTATTTTTTATTTCAAATTCTTTGGGCCATGCCACAAGGCATGTGGGATCCTAGTTCCTTGACCAGGGATTGAATCCTCGCCTCCTGCATTGGAGTGAGGTATCCTTCCCACTAGACCACCAGGGAAACTCCAGGTGAAGCTTTTTTAGATCCCACATACGAGTGGGGACATAGAGTACTTCTCTTTTTTGGGGAGGGGGGCGGGCTGGGGAGGGAGAGGGGCGATGGGCCACTTCTATTGGTCTTTCATTTATCTATTTTTCATCCATCTTTGTTCTTTGGCCCGTGTGGGCCTCCCATCGCAGTGGCCTCTGTTGTCGCAGAGCACTGGCTCTGGGCGCATGCGCTCCGGAGCTCCGGCTCGGTAATTGGACACATCGGTCTAGCTGCTCCGCGGCACGTGGGATCTTCCCAGGCCAGGGATCGAACTGGCACCCCTTGCACTGCAAGGTGGTGTCCTTACCCAGTGGACCACTAGGGAAGCCCCAGAGTACTTCTTTTTGTCTGACATACTTCACTTAACACAATACCCTCAAGATCAAGGATGGATTATGATGTTATTATTTTTGCTATCCTATTTTATTACTGCTGTTACTATTATTATCAGTGGATAAGAGTGACCAGCAAGGCTTTCTCAAGAGTTATTTTAGAGAGCAAAACATTTTAATTTCTACTTTGGCACAAGTGTGTGCATTTTTTCCCAGCTTTATTGAGGTAAGGTGTATGGATGATTTGATATATGCATATATTGTGAAATAATGACCACACAATAAGATAACACCTCCATTTCCCCACATCATTGCCTTTTGTGTGTGTGGTGATAACACTTAAGATCTAACTCTCTTGGGAGTTTCCTGGTGGCCTAGGAGTTAAGATCCCAGGCTTTCACTGCCAAGACGTGGGTTCAGTCCCTGGTCAGGAAACTGAGATCCCACAGCTTTGCGGCATGGGCAAAAAGAAAAGATCTACTCTCTTAACAGCTTTCGAATAGAAAAGTCACCATGCTGTACATGCTCAGAACTTACTCATCTTATCACTGGAAGTTTGTACACTTTGACCAACTTATCCGCATCTCCCCACTCCCCCTCCTGCCATCCACCACTCTGTATTCTCTGTTTCCAGGAGGTAGGCTTTTTTGGTTTTATTTATTTTTTATTTCAAATTTTTTTGGCCATGCCACAAGGCATGTGGGATCCTAGTTCCTTGACCAGGGATTGAATCCTCGCCTCCTGCATTGGAGTGAGGTATCCTTCCCACTAGACCACCAGGGAAACTCCAGGTGAAGCTTTTTTAGATCCCACATACGAGTGGGGACATAGAGTACTTCTCTTTTTTGGGGGGGGAGGGGGGTGGGCTGGGGAGGGAGAGGGGCGATGGGCCACTTCTATTGGTCTTTCATTTATCTATTTTTCATCCATCTTTGTTCTTTGGCCCGTGTGGGCCTCCCATCGCAGTGGCCTCTGTTGTCGCAGAGCACTGGCTCTGGGCGCATGCGCTCCGGAGCTCCGGCTCGGTAATTGGACACATCGGTCTAGCTGCTCCGCGGCACGTGGGATCTTCCCAGGCCAGGGATCGAACTGGCACCCCTTGCACTGCAAGGTGGTGTCCTTACCCAGTGGACCACTAGGGAAGCCCCAGAGTACTTCTTTTTGTCTGACATACTTCACTTAACACAATACCCTCAAGATCAAGGATGGATTATGATGTTATTATTTTTGCTATCCTATTTTATTACTGCTGTTACTATTATTATCAGTGGATAAGAGTGACCAGCAAGGCTTTCTCAAGAGTTATTTTTAGAGAGCAAAACAATTTCACTAATTTCTCTTCAAATATTCTACTGTTACCTTGAGCCTTTATGACAATCAGAACCTACAGACTCATAGATCTTCTACTAAAGGGTGAGGAATTTTGAAGATAGCACACGAGATTACATGGAAGCATGACAGAGCTCCATTCAGTTTGCTTGTCACTTCCTGGAGGAAGCTGAAGTTTGGATAGAACCCTAGCAGATGATTTGGGTTTATTATCAATGTTTTTCTTCACTTAGTTCTCAATATTTTTAAGAGGTATCTGTCATGTAATGTTGTATGTCAAGTATACCTCGATTTTTTTTATTTTTATTTTATTTTTTTGCCTCTAAGTCATCATTTGTTTTCATTCACTTTTATTCTTTGGCCTGTGTGGGCCTCCCATTGCAATGGCCTCTCTCACTGCAGAGCACTGGCTCTGGGTGCATGTGCTCCAGAGCGCTGGCTCATAATGGGACACACCGGCCCAGTTGCTCCGTGGCACATGCGATCTTCTAGGGCCAGCTATTGAACCAGTGCCCTTGCACTGCAAGGCGGACTCTTTAGCCACTGGACCACCAGGGAAGCCCCTACACCTCAATATTTTTGTTTTTAAACTTTTATTTATTTTTGGCTGTGCTTGGTCTTCATTGATGTGTGGGTTTAGCTGCTCTGCAGTATGTGGGATCTTCTTGGATCAGGGATTGAACCTGTGTCTCCTGCATTGGCAGACGGGTTCTTATCCACTGAGCCACAAGGGAAGCCCACCTCAATTTTTAAAGACATTTTTTAAAATGTATATTGTCATGTAACTAGTTCCTAAAGCAGTATTTTAATACTGAGTCACAATTTACTGTGGTTAGAAACAAGAATTTAAAGCAGAATTGTCCTTCATATAAAACTTCTGTCTTGGGATTCGTGTCCAGTGGCTGATCAGGAAGCCCCAGAGTACTTCTTTTTGTCTGACATACTTCACTTAACACAATACCCTCAAGATCAAGGATGGATTATGATGTTATTATTTTTGCTATCCTATTTTATTACTGCTGTTACTATTATTATCAGTGGATAAGAGTGACCAGCAAGGCTTTCTCAAGAGTTATTTTTAGAGAGCAAAACAATTTCACTAATTTCTCTTCAAATATTCTACTGTTACCTTGAGCCTTTATGACAATCAGAACCTACAGACTCATAGATCTTCTACTAAAGGGTGAGGAATTTTGAAGATAGCACACGAGATTACATGGAAGCATGACAGAGCTCCATTCAGTTTGCTTGTCACTTCCTGGAGGAAGCTGAAGTTTGGATAGAACCCTAGCAGATGATTTGGGTTTATTATCAATGTTTTTCTTCACTTAGTTCTCAATATTTTTAAGAGGTATCTGTCATGTAATGTTGTATGTCAAGTATACCTCGATTTTTTTTATTTTTATTTTATTTTTTTGCCTCTAAGTCATCATTTGTTTTCATTCACTTTTATTCTTTGGCCTGTGTGGGCCTCCCATTGCAATGGCCTCTCTCACTGCAGAGCACTGGCTCTGGGTGCATGTGCTCCAGAGCGCTGGCTCATAATGGGACACACCGGCCCAGTTGCTCCGTGGCACATGCGATCTTCTAGGGCCAGCTATTGAACCAGTGCCCCTTGCACTGCAAGGCGGACTCTTTAGCCACTGGACCACCAGGGAAGCCCCTACACCTCAATATTTTTGTTTTTAAACTTTTATTTATTTTTGGCTGTGCTTGGTCTTCATTGATGTGTGGGTTTAGCTGCTCTGCAGTATGTGGGATCTTCTTGGATCAGGGATTGAACCTGTGTCTCCTGCATTGGCAGACGGGTTCTTATCCACTGAGCCACAAGGGAAGCCCCACCTCAATTTTTAAAAAACATTTTTTAAAATGTATATTGTCATGTAACTAGTTCCTAAAGCAGTATTTTAATACTGAGTCACAATTTACTGTGGTTAGAAACAAGAATTTAAAGCAGAATTGTCCTTCATATAAAACTTCTGTCTTGGGACTTCTCTGGTTGTCCAGTGGCTGATCTGCACCCTCAATGCAGGACTCCTGGGTTCAATCCCTGATCAGGGAACTAGATTCCACATGGGGCAATTAAAGAGCCTGAGTGCTGCAACTGACACCCAGCACAGCCAAATAAATAAATAAACAAAATATTTTTTAAAAAATTCCCTTTAGGTTCTGGACCAGAAAAAAGAAAGGGAATACAGTGGGAGAGTTAACCCAGTCTGTGCCCCAGGAGCTGGAAAGCCCCAAGCCTTCTAGAGCCCAAAATAGGAAGGAAGAACTATATCTGTTTAGTTTCCTAAGAACACTTTCATGTATTCAGGTATTAAAGAGAATTTTTAAATGAAGATAGTTGAATAGATTGCAGATGCATCCATCTAGGTAAACAATCATAAAATTTTTTCATTTCTTTGTAGGTTAGATTTTCTCATTTAATACTGAAAAGTGAAGTACAAGAGCTTTGATAAAACAGATGAAAATGGTCTGTGTGTATATGGAAAGAAAGAAATTTAAAATTGATTTTTTAATTTTCTCCACGTTTTCGAGTTATTTCATTCAGATGCTGGTACCGGAAAAATCAGACCATTTTTTTTTTTGGTAGCTTCTTAACATAGTAAAAAGATCTGCTAAGATGTTGAAAGAAAATTTAAGAAAACACAAATCAAGAACATTAGGTATGGTATGATCCCATTTTTGTTAGAACACACAACAACCACACAAGGTTGAAAAATGCGGAATGGATAAATGGATGAAAGTTTTAAATGATGTGTGCCAAAATGAGTAAGAATACAGAGAGTTTCTACTTTCCACATTTTTGTAGTGCTTGGGTTGCTTTTTCTTCACTTGTTTTACAATGAATACACATTACTTTTTTTCACTAAAGAACCATTTAGGGGCTTCCCTGGTGGTCCAGTGGGTAAGGACACCGCCTAGCGGTGCAAGGGGCGCCGGTTTGATCCCTAGCGTGGGAAGATCCCACGTGCCGCGGAGCGGCTGGACCCATGTGTCCAATTACCAAGCCAGAGCTCTGGAGCGCATGCGCCCAGAGCCGGTGCTCTGTGACAAGAGAGGCCACTGCGACGGGAGGCCCACACAGGCCAAAGAACAAAGATGGATGAAAACAGACAAATGAAAGAACCAATAGAAGTGGCCCGCCTGCTCCCCTCCCCCCCCCCCCCCCCAAAATAAATAAATAAATCTTAAAAAAAAAAAAAAAGAACCATTTATTCCAACCTTCCCTCAGATAGAAAGGAATCTTTCTTGCTTGTTTTCTTCAATATAAATTTGGATCAGTGTTACTTGTTTCTTTGCCTGTCTACTCCAGTGTTTCATAACTATTTCCCTGATGCTGCTGTTCTAAGCCAAGTTTCTAAGTAAAAAACTCACCATGATATACATGAAAGTGGATGCTTAATAATTATAGGTATTATTTATACAAGCCATCATTATGTCTTGTCATCTTCTAAGCACTTGCTCTGTATTAAACTGTGTAATCCCGAATAACGTCATTCATAGCTGCAGTTTACAAGTGGAGAAATAAAGCACAGAGTTTTAAGAAACTTTCCTAACTCCCAATTGCATAGCTACCAAATAACTTCTTAGAGTTGGTTTCTTTTTTAAATGCACATACGCTTTCTATAAAGAATCCTCCCTGCACTTGAGAAATACTCTTGAGATGGTTATGTTTCCTCTCAATTTTCTCTTCTCAAAGCAAGATTCTCCCAGTTCCACTCTTTCATGTAGGAAATACCACTTGAAGATATGCTGATTATATGTGAGGTCAGGAGTATATAATACCTAGTATGTTCCTGTAAAGGACTTACAGTCTATTTAGAGAAATAGGACCCCTAAGCTGATCATGGATAAAGGCATGGCCCATCCTGTATTAGTCCATAACTAGGCTTCGGTGACTCTGGCTGCAGGGGTCAAGGTAGGCTCTGTGAGAAGCAGGGCTCCACGTGGGGAATGGGTAGGCTCCAGGGGGTCCCCGAGCAACATACTTCCTCCTCAGCAGGACTCCCAGCCCATCTTATCAAGAACGATTAGAATGTTATTCCTCCATAGCTACTTCTCAAATATGACAGAGAGTAACAACTGAGTAACTACAACATCATGCCATTTTCTCATTGATTTCTTTTTTAAATAGAAAAAACCACAGGTTGGAGAATATGTATTCTTTACCCAAAGTTATTTTTGTTTTGAATGAAAAAAGGAAAATGTGACCCATACCTTACTTTTTTTTCTGAAGACTTCCTCAGGAATTTTAAAAGATTAGTTACATATGTTCTAAGGGAAAACAGAATGTAGAAGCTAAGATACATAGAAGTGTGCGTGAGACCAGTGAGAAAACTAACATAAGCGCGGGATTCTAGAGCAGAAGTCGGGCAAACCTTTTCTGCCCAGGGTGAGACAGTAAATACTTTAGGCGTTTGGGGCCATGTACAGGCCTCTGTTGCAACTATTCAACTCTGCTGTTGTGATACGAAAGCAGCCACAGAGGATACGGAAAGGAATGTTCGTGGCTGTGGTCCAGTAAAGCTGTATTTAGGAAAACAGGCAGCCGGCCATGGTTTGCCAGCCTCCTCGGGAGGAAAAAGTTAAAAAGAGAGGTGGTGCTTTTAACACCAGACTGAGAAATGTTTATTTCCTCAGTGACAGAGGATTTCAAAGCCTTATCATTTTTATTGCCCTAAAGACCCTAGTTCATAAGATTGCATGCCCCTGTTTTGTTATCTGATTCCATCCAAGTTACGAAAAAAATTTACCAAGGAAGCTAAGCCATTTCCAGGCAGGGGCTGGAAGACAATACAGTAAGTAAGTTTTGCTCTCCAGTGCCTTAAGAATTTATATTTGGGAATCTTAGGTCTGTTGAGCTACAGAAATAGCAGTTTGTTCTTAGGATTATGATACTAATAAGGGAGGGATCTTCTGTAAGGGAGGGGGGACAAACTACTGGACACGACCAGGGGGTAAATACGTGTAAATGCACACAATCGTTTAACTGATTTCTTGAGACCCACGCCTTATAGATTTCATCATAAACCTGGGAAAATATTGACAGACTAGTCTGTCAGGGGATAATTCTGCCCAAACACACACAGTAATATTTTGAGTGCTGCTGGGAATTCCAAAGTCAACAGGGTCATCAGGTTTGGCAAATAAAAACCCAGGCAACCCAGTTAAAAGGGTATTCCAAGGTGGCTCAGTGGTAAAGAGTCTGTCTGTAATGCAAGAGACCCGGTTTCAGTCCTCGGGTTGGGAAGAACCCCTGCAGTAGGAAATGGCAACCCACTCCAGTATTTTTGCCTGGAAGATTCCATGGACAGAGGAGCCTGATGGGCTACAGTCCATGGAGTCATAAAGAGTTGGACACAACTGAACATGAACGCACACACAGATAAGCAACAAAAACTGTTTTAGTATAACTATCGCCTGTTCAATATTTGAAACATACTTATGCTAAAAAAGTTATTTGTTATTTATCTGAAACTCCACTGAACATTCTGTATTCTATCTGGCTATTCCCCAAATCAAAATAGATGATTAAATAGTTGTTTGCCCTGCCTGTTGCATCGTTATGGGTTCTCCTTCACCAAGGTGGTTCTTTTCTTTTTTTCCATGGCAAGAATCTAATGACAGTCAGATCTCATTAATTCCAACCTCACTGAGTTAGAGTTTTGATTACTGACTCAAGTGCTGTGCTAAAGCACACCTTTTTCTCTTCATGAATTTACCAGACCTGTTTATCATTGATAGTGCAAACAAAACTGAAAGAGAACGATTTATCTCCTTGGGAGACTACAAATAGTGTAATTACAATGTAATCAGAGGGTACGTTATTTCAACTGTGCTTTTCATGTAATAATTACGGATCATTCTGTCATTCATTAACAGCAAGATAAGACTTTTCCAGGCAGAGTCAGGTGCCCCTGACCCCCTCGGCTCCCCACCTGTCCCTGGTACCTGTCTCCTGGTTTTGTGGTTGTCTTGTGTATCTTGTTTTCTAGATCTTCATACAGCTGTGCTCACTACTGAATGACACCCTATACCTGTTAGTTGAATTAATGAATGAGTGTTACCTGTATACATAAGTAATCAACTGTCCGTTGCTAAACATCTTATGTTTTCATTGTGAAAAAAATAACTTGAGTTGGTCTTTCCCCTTATTCCAAATTTCAGTTCACAGAGGGATTTTTGAATAAAGTTAACTTCATTGCATAATGGCCTTTGCAAGGCTGACACTCAAAACATGTTATGAAATCTCAAAAGTGTTTTATGAGAGAAGAGGTTCCTGTAAAATCACCATGAACACACCTGTGAGCTTTGTTTGCTCTGGGACTGTGGGCCTCATACTTTGTCAGACTGCTGATGAATCGCCTACAATGCAAGAGACTTGGAGGAGAATGGGATTCAATCCCTGGATCAGGAAGATCCCCTGGAGAAGGAATTGGCAACTCACTCTAGTATTCGGCCTCAAGAATCCCAGGGACAGAGGAGCCCGGCAGGCTACAGTCCATGGGGTGTCAAAAGAGTTGGACACAACTAAAAGCAACTGAACAACAAAGGATGTAAGCCGGTTTTAGCCTGCTGTCTGCCATACTTGCCCCCGTTGTCCATGATCACACAGACACACACACACACACACACAAGTACATCTCCATATATCTTCCAAAGAGATGGACAGGGATACTTTGATTGGTCTAATTGTGGTTGTCACCAATAAATAATGCATTAATTGCTTAAGACAGACAAGTAGACATCTACACATTCTAAACCACATCTGTATTACCAGAGAGCACTATATACAAGCTATCTAAAGACCCTTGAAAACTCCCAGTGAATTCTGGGCCACTCTTGAGGGAAATTAAGCATCAGTGGTTTATGTGTGAAAAGGGTAACACCAGCATTTCTGTTGCCAGGGGTTGGTTGGCATCTAGCCTTGGCAACATAACTAGGATGAGGCTTATTCCGTTTCCACTTGTGGTTTCTCTCTCTTGTATTTCCTTCAGTAGAAAAACTGGATTAATAGGAGTGAGGGGATTAGGAATTAAATCTCCCTCTCTGTGTCTAATCCTATTCATATCTCAAGTGTAATTTTTCCTAGCAGTCTCAGAGAATTCAGGAGGATGTATGGAATACACTGGAACAGAGGTGGGCGTGCCATGATCCTTTCTTTAAGAGAGTTGAGTCCCAGTCTCACTCTTGTGTTCTCTCTTCTCTCACAGCACCCTGGAGGGATATTATGTGGATGATGCCCTGCAGGGCCAGGGAGTTTACACTTACGAGGATGGAGGAGTTCTCCAGGGCACGTATGTAGATGGAGAGCTGAATGGACCGGCCCAGGAGTACGACACAGATGGAAGACTGATCTTCAAGGGACAATATAAAGACAACATTCGGCATGGAGTGTGCTGGATATACTACCCAGTAAGCCTCACCACTGCTAGTTCCACTGGAAAGTAACAGCTTTTAAGACAAGGCTTTGAGTCTTCCCAGTGAAGCATAAAATATATTTTCTATCTTAGAAATGTGATCCCGTGAAACTTGGGAGTCTGTAGCTGAAGCCAACAGCTTAGGGGAGATGTCCTCTGACTGCGAACCAGTTGACTTAGCTTGTGGTCCTCCAGTCTGCTGCCCGTTCCTCTTCAGGGTGGCTTTGGAAAGGAATGATGAGTCATGATGAAAACAAGCTGTGGCGGCAGGGTGGGTTCCCTAGTGGTCCGGTGGATAAAACTTCACATTCCCAATGCAGGGGACCTGGGTTTGATCACACATGCCACAACGAAAACATGGTGCAGCTAATAAGTAAATATATATCTTTAAAAAATCGAAACCAAACCAAAACAAAAAAACTGAGACAAACTGGCCTGATTGTGCCGCCAATAAAGACAAAAATACATTGCTTTTAAAAAATACTCCTTTGGGATGTAGGAAGAGATGGTGGAATGTTTTGTTGTTGCAATTAATTGTATTCTTTCTCACATGTGAGGACAAAGCCAGCAATTTCCCATCTTTCTGGACTTACTACACTATTGTTAAACTTGGCATTCCAATCCCCCTCCTTGGTTTATGGTTTATATTGCTTAAATCAAGATGATTAACTGGCCTTTGAGTATTTGATAACATTTTATGATTTTTCTGGAGTTGACTTGAGCAAAAAGATGTGGCAAAACCCAAGGCTGGGAATCAATGCTGTAATTTTTGTTTGCATTTCAAATACCCCATCTGTTCTTACTGAGTCTCCAGAAAATGTTTCAGAAAATAGACCTGAGAAAATATTTTATCTAATACTTTAATTTGTCCAGAGCTTAAGTCAAAATATGTTTTTTTTTCTTACTCTTAACCCTCTTAACTCTTAACTCTTAACTTATGGTTTAAAAGTATTAATAAAAACAAAGCTCCATTACATGTGTAATAAGAAGAGTAGTTCCAGCTAAATCTACTTACACATTATTATTGCTGAAAAATAACTTATATTCTAGCCAAAAGAGAAAAACCATGAATAATTATTTTTAAAAATTGTGAAACGTTTTTTAAAAAATAATTATTAAAGCATTTACACATTCTCTTGGTAGGATCTGCAGTAGCTCAGAAGTCTCTTCTGTTACTGAGGGAGAAAAAGTGGCATTTAGGAAGCCTGAAATCTGTTGCTCCATCACTAGGCAGGATAAGCTGCCTGCTGCTCGGTGCTAGGAGGCTGCCCATAGGACAGTGACTCTTAAAATCAGGGAAAGTGGAATTCTTCATGAGGGTGGAAATGAGGGAAATGTCATGGATTCCCAGGTTCTCCCACTACCCGTCATTTTACGTCCAGGGGCGGTGGCTTTGGAAAGGAATGATGAGTCATGATGAAAACAAGCTGTGGCGGCAGGGTGGGTTCCCTAGTGGTCCGGTGGATAAAACTTCACATTCCCAATGCAGGGGACCTGGGTTTGATCACACATGCCACAACGAAAACATGGTGCAGCTAATAAGTAAATATATATCTTTAAAAAATCGAAACCAAACCAAAACAAAAAAACTGAGACAAACTGGCCTGATTGTGCCGCCAATAAAGACAAAAATACATTGCTTTTAAAAAATACTCCTTTGGGATGTAGGAAGAGATGGTGGAATGTTTTGTTGTTGCAATTAATTGTATTCTTTCTCACATGTGAGGACAAAGCCAGCAATTTCCCATCTTTCTGGACTTACTACACTATTGTTAAACTTGGCATTCCAATCCCCCTCCTTGGTTTATGGTTTATATTGCTTAAATCAAGATGATTAACTGGCCTTTGAGTATTTGATAACATTTTATGATTTTTCTGGAGTTGACTTGAGCAAAAAGATGTGGCAAAACCCAAGGCTGGGAATCAATGCTGTAATTTTTGTTTGCATTTCAAATACCCCATCTGTTCTTACTGAGTCTCCAGAAAATGTTTCAGAAAATAGACCTGAGAAAATATTTTATCTAATACTTTAATTTGTCCAGAGCTTAAGTCAAAATATGTTTTTTTTTCTTACTCTTAACCCTCTTAACTCTTAACTCTTAACTTATGGTTTAAAAGTATTAATAAAAACAAAGCTCCATTACATGTGTAATAAGAAGAGTAGTTCCAGCTAAATCTACTTACACATTATTATTGCTGAAAAATAACTTATATTCTAGCCAAAAGAGAAAAACCATGAATAATTATTTTTAAAAATTGTGAAACGTTTTTTAAAAAATAATTATTAAAGCATTTACACATTCTCTTGGTAGGATCTGCAGTAGCTCAGAAGTCTCTTCTGTTACTGAGGGAGAAAAAGTGGCATTTAGGAAGCCTGAAATCTGTTGCTCCATCACTAGGCAGGATAAGCTGCCTGCTGCTCGGTGCTAGGAGGCTGCCCATAGGACAGTGACTCTTAAAATCAGGGAAAGTGGAATTCTTCATGAGGGTGGAAATGAGGGAAATGTCATGGATTCCCAGGTTCTCCCACTACCCGTCATTTTACTTGTAACTGTGATCAATTTAAGTGCCTAGAAGAAATCCAGGGTGCACTAAGGTGACTAGACCTGATTCACTCAGTGTTGTCATTATTTGAAACCTAAAATCCGCAGCTGTATTTTAGCCTTCAGTCTTAATTAGTGCCTTTTAAACATCAAGACAGGACTCCACCTTGGGAAGAAAGCAGCGCTGGGGACTTACAAGCTTTCAAATTTGACTTGGTTGATGACACAGGGTACGGTATCTGTTGGCACTGGGGCCAGTGTGGGGCTGGGGATCACACCCCGCCACTCTGCTCTCTGGACTGAAAATCAGTTAAGAAGTGGGCTTCCCTGGTGGCTCAGAGGGTAAAGAATCTGCCTGCCAGTGCAGGAGGCCTAGTTCGATCCTTAGGTTGGGAAGATCTCCTGGAGGAGGGCATGACAACCCACTCCCAGTGTTCTTACCTGGAGAATCCCGTGGACACAGGAGCCTGGAGGGCTACAGTCCATGGGGTCGCAAAGTCAGACATGACTGAAGGGACTCAACACACAGGTTTCAGGGATCAGAATTTCATGATGGTAGAGTTCTATTGGAGAAGTGGCGTGGGTTTTTACTCCTGCCCCTCTGAACTAAACAGATAGGCCAGCTGCCCACAGAGCAGCTAGAAAGCTGCAGGTTTCCCTTGGCAAGCAGAGCTGCCTGGGGGAGCTTCCCCAAGGAGAGGAGAGGGTGAGAGGGGAGCAGGTGCAGCCCATGTGCACTGCCAGTTCTCAGAACAGGTGAGCAAAAATGCAGAACACATGAGAGCAGCAGGCTTTATCCTCTTAACCCGCACCTGGTAGAGATGGGTGTCAGTGAGTGTCAGATCCTGCCTTCTCACCAATCAAGTGAAGGATTCCTCCTCCCCAAAGGGGGAGCCACTGAGCAGATGAGAAAAGGGAGCAGCTCCCCAGCAACACCCCCTGATAAGAGCCATCAAGGAAGTGTTTTTACAAGAGGTCAGCGTAGGAACAAAGGGAGACCAAAAATATTGATCCTCTGTGCAGGATTTCTAAGCGCATTCTAAGGATGGTTTACTTCCTTCTAAAGTTTACCTGGGAACAGTGATGGAGAGTTTTTAATTAAAAACTCATAACTCCTTTTGAAAATAAAAGAAGACTCTGCTTTATCCTTCTAGACAAATGAAACCACATGCCCCCAGAACTGAAAGTTTAAAGTACATAAGGGGAAGAAAACCAGAAACCCTAGAAAGACAGAATGCTCTTCTGGATAAAGAGTAATGTTGATGGTTTTATTAGTTACAGCGGGTAAGGGGCACAAGTGCTCTAACCCCACCCCACTCAGTCATCATCCCGGAAAGCCTGAAGGCAGATCTTGAAGGAAATGCCATCCTTGTTCAGGCTGCATTATGAGGAATGAACTCGGGGAGGAGGAAGATCAGGAATACATCCCTAATGCATTTTCTACCTGAGAAAGATGCTTCCAAGTGTTTTTCTTTCTATAGAAGTGCTATGCTTCGTTTTTAAATGTATCACCTTTTTTTTTTCCAAAGAGCCATTAGACTACAGTGAACTGGAGAGCTCTAGTACCTGGTGGTGGGTCTTCTGCCATCTCTCAATAGACAGCATTCGGAATTGCTCAGAAGTCATCCCACATCACTGACTTTGAGTAGCAGCTTTGAGAACCTTTCAGTTGAGAGAATAACCACGCTTTTAGAAGATGTCATGGCCTTTGGAGTCTTAGGTCAAGCCCACGAAGGTCTTAGATTTTCAGTTATATCATGAGTACCTCCTAGATGGAAAGAAAAGGAACCATCTCTTGTGCCCTAATTAGATTTTTTTTTAATTATTTATTTTTATTTACTAATATGTAATGTATATCATTTAATACTTATTATTAGTTATTTTTAGTATCCCAATTCAGTTTACAAAGTATTTATGTCACCTACTGTGTCCCTAGCACTGGTACGAGGATACAGAATTCTACATAGCCTCTGCCCTACGGCATTTAAGGACTCTTGGGAGTGAGGCAAATGACAGTAAAACAGGAAACACCGCTGGCTCCTCTCCTGGAAGGAGGCAGAAGGGAGCAGTAAATAAAGAAGAGTGGGAAGAAAGAACTGATGGGAAAAGGAGTAGAATGTAGTTGCTCTTTTTTCACTTTGCCTTCTAACTCAAAAAAAAGAAAAAGAAAATGTTATAGGAATTTCAGAAAGGCAGTATCCCAAAGTTCTTTTGTTTATTCGTTAGAAAATGCAGGCAACTCTCTTTGATTACATACACTGAACTAATTCTTAAAGTATCTTTGAACTCAAGATTTTCTTGGTAGACCAGAAGTTCTATATTTGAGAAGCAAACTCCTAGAAATAGTAACTGTCTTGCTACAGAGCCTCATCACATTTGATATTGGCCCAAAGTAACCCTTGTCCCAGAATCCCGGATAAAGAGTAATGTTGATGGTTTTATTAGTTACAGCGGTAAGGGGCACAAGTGCTCTAACCCCACCCCACTCAGTCATCATCCCGGAAAGCCTGAAGGCAGATCTTGAAGGAAATGCCATCCTTGTTCAGGCTGCATTATGAGGAATGAACTCGGGGAGGAGGAAGATCAGGAATACATCCCTAATGCATTTTCTACCTGAGAAAGATGCTTCCAAGTGTTTTTCTTTCTATAGAAGTGCTATGCTTCGTTTTTAAATGTATCACCTTTTTTTTTTCCAAAGAGCCATTAGACTACAGTGAACTGGAGAGCTCTAGTACCTGGTGGTGGGTCTTCTGCCATCTCTCAATAGACAGCATTCGGAATTGCTCAGAAGTCATCCCACATCACTGACTTTGAGTAGCAGCTTTGAGAACCTTTCAGTTGAGAGAATAACCACGCTTTTAGAAGATGTCATGGCCTTTGGAGTCTTAGGTCAAGCCCACGAAGGTCTTAGATTTTCAGTTATATCATGAGTACCTCCTAGATGGAAAGAAAAGGAACCATCTCTTGTGCCCTAATTAGATTTTTTTTTAATTATTTATTTTTATTTACTAATATGTAATGTATATCATTTAATACTTATTATTAGTTATTTTTAGTATCCCAATTCAGTTTACAAAGTATTTATGTCACCTACTGTGTCCCTAGCACTGGTCGAGGATACAGAATTCTACATAGCCTCTGCCCTACGGCATTTAAGGACTCTTGGGAGTGAGGCAAATGACAGTAAAACAGGAAACACCGCTGGCTCCTCTCCTGGAAGGAGGCAGAAGGGAGCAGTAAATAAAGAAGAGTGGGAAGAAAGAACTGATGGGAAAAGGAGTAGAATGTAGTTGCTCTTTTTTCACTTTGCCTTCTAACTCAAAAAAAAGAAAAAGAAAATGTTATAGGAATTTCAGAAAGGCAGTATCCCAAAGTTCTTTTGTTTATTCGTTAGAAAATGCAGGCAACTCTCTTTGATTACATACACTGAACTAATTCTTAAAGTATCTTTGAACTCAAGATTTTCTTGGTAGACCAGAAGTTCTATATTTGAGAAGCAAACTCCTAGAAATAGTAAGACTGTCTTGCTACAGAGCCTCATCACATTTGATATTGGCCCAAAGTAACCCTTGTCCCATTTCCTTTCAGTGTTCTGATGATCCATATTAGTGCCACTAACAATGGGTGTGCACAAGAGAAATTTCTGAGCTTATGTCAGAAAAATACTATATATAATATTTTCTGGTTTTGGGTTTCTCCCCTCAGGACGGAGGCAGCCTTGTAGGAGAAGTAAATGAAGATGGGGAGATGACGGGAGAGAAGATCGCCTACGTGTACCCTGACGAGCGGACTGCCCTGTATGGAAAATTCATTGATGGAGAGATGATAGAAGGGAAACCAGCTACTCTTCTGTCCACGGAAGAAGGAAGGCCTCACTTTGAACTGATGCCTGGAAGTAAGCTGGATCTGCTTCAGATGGGTTGCTTTCATCTCAAAACGGTTGTCAGAGCTTATTTGGGAGAAGTTAGTTTCTTTGTCTTGTCTGGTATATTAGCTTGGCTGCATATCAGACACTTCAACACCTCAACAGTTTACAACAGCAAACATGGGTCTGCTCAGCAGCTGGTCCAGGTGGGGCATGGCCAGGCCAGGTGGAACTTGAAGCTTCTAATCAACTCAGTGGGAGGTGGGGCGTGGTTTCCTCACTAAATCATGTCTGACTCTTTGCAACTCCATGGACTGTAGCCTGCCAGGCTTCTCTGTGGACGGGGTTTTCTGGGCTAGAATACTTGATTGGGTTGTCACTCTCTTCTCCAGGGAATCTTCCTGACCCAGGGATTAAATCAGCATCTCCTGCTTGGCAGGCGGATTCTTTACCACTGAGCCAGCTGGGAAGCCCTAGTCCCTGGAGTCAGTGCTAGGTCTTAATTCTGAAGACAGTCCCCAGTCTGAAGGGACAGTGGTGGCCTGGGTCAGCTTTCTCAGGGGATCACAGAAAGCCAGAGCATGAGCAGACCCACCTCTGATGCCTCTTAGTGCTTCAGCTTGTAACGGACACAAAGTCCCTTTCACCCACTTGTCATTGGTCAGAGCAAGTCACGTGGCCAAGCCAAACATCACTGAATCAGGGAAATATACACCAGTGGCAGATGTTGAAAAATCACCTGACAAGGGCATAGTTGTACAATGCACAGAAAGAGTGAAGAAATGATAGCAGTAATTTAATCAGTTTTAAATATTATATCTCAAGGAGAAAAGCCCTACAACTTAATGATTTAGTTGATACAGAATCAAATCAAATCGGGTAAATCTCCAAGTTGGTACAGATTGCAATGCTGATTCAGCCAGAGCTCTGACTGGGAAAGAGAAATGCACATTGACACCCGGGCTCTCTTCAGAGTCTGGCGTGGAGACTTCCGCAGTGGTCCAGTGGTTAAGACGGTGCTTCCTCTGCAGGAGGCATGGATCCCATCCCTGGTTGAGGAACTGAGGTCCCACATGCTGGTCAATGCCACGGTGGGGAGGAGGGGTTTTGGGGGAAGGGTTCCCCAGAAAGTCTAGCATCTTCATGGAGGGCATGCTCCATATACAAATGAACCTGTAGGTCTCCAGATTAGAATAAATCCTGTTTCCTTTTGGAAGTACAGGATGGCACACCAAACTTTTTTTCTGATTACAGAATTATTTTTGTAGAAATCTGGAAAATATACCAAGGAAGAAAAATCAAGACTTTGTATTCTGAGTGGCACAATATTAAGAAAGCTAAATCAGTCTGATTCCTTGAAAACATACATATGTGTATTTCCAGTCTAAGTTAAGGTATAAGGAGAATAAAGTGGAAAAGACAATGCATCTAGGCATTGCTAGGCTTAAATAATATTCAGCTCTTTAGACTGGAAGGAGATTCTCCAGAGGGTGTTTGTCCAAAACTAGGATACCTAGCGCTTTACATTTAGCTCCAACTTGGGTTGTTATAAATGTCTCTGTTTTTTTGTTTCTTTTTTTTTTTTTAACTTAAAAATTGAGGCATTTGAAATGCAATATGGGAAACTGGATTGGATCCAGGGACAGAAAAAAAGACATTCGTGGAAAAACTGGTGAAATCTGAATAAAGTCTGGAGTTCACTCAATAGTAACACAGCTATGTTGCTTTCTTAATTTGGACACATGTACCATATAGCAAAAGCAATTAACATTCAAAGAAACTGTGAGGGACATTGGGAATTCTCTGTACTGTTTGCAGCTTTTCTTTAGATTTAAAATCATTCCACAATGAAGTGTTTTTTTTTAAGTGTACCGATAATCTTAGAATTTTAATATCCATGCTCTTTGTATCCATTCCAAAGGGAGACAATGTTATAATGTTTAGAAATGAGGAGACTAGTTCCAGGGGACGATCCCTGTTGGTGATGCTGATTTTAAAACTTCAAGAGTCTGTAATTTAAGAGTCACCTTGTTTGAGTCTCAGCTCCAGCATTTACTGTATTATGCCTTGGGGCAGGTTATTTATCCTTTCAGAACCTAATTCTTTGTTATAAAATACAGATCATGGCAATATACCATAAAGCCCCATCCGGAAAGTTACTGTGGTTATTACACGCTTCTTGGTCTAAGTACAACACATGTCTTGGGAAGTGAGAGTGATCCATCTCAGGAGGGCATGATGATTTTTCTTAGAACTCCTGGTTGCAGATAACAACACCGTCTTCAAACCCACCAAGGCCATAAAAAGGAGGGGGTGGATTGATTGGCAAGATTCCAGCAGGCCTCCGCTCTTTTAAGACTAGGCTGAACCGTGTGGGTTCAACAGGGTCAGGAGGCTGAGTCGCTCCGGGTGACTGGGAGGAAGCAGTCCGTCTTTGCTCTGTGTTCTACCCTTTTGTTTCTCGCTCCTTCCTCTTCTAGTTACAATTACTAAACCACTGGCGGACTGACAGATGAGGGCTTTTGGGGTCACATGGCTCTGGTCCAGTGGTTGAAGAGGATGAAACAGAATTCGAGTGTCTCACCCAAAACCCTCCTCACTGCCTTCTCCTCTCTGTGCTTTTGAATCCACAAACTGCTTCTCTCTCTCCACTGACTTCTTGCTGAGTTTCTCCTTGTGCCTCTGTCTTGAATTTCTTCTTGCTTCATCTCTTCACCTCTTTACCTAGGAATTCCACTCCCTGGCTAACGCCTATTCGGTCTTTTTTTTAGGGCAATGATGAGTGTCGCCTGGATGTTTCTTAGAAATGAGGGCTGTCAGCCTCACTTCAGAACTATTAAATCAGAATTTGTATTTTTATTTAATTTTAAAAATCTTTATTGGCGTTGATTTACAATGTTATGTTAGTTTCAGGTGTACAGCAAAATGATTCCATTATGCATACACATATATCCACTCATTTTTAGATTCTTCTCCCATGTGGGGCATTATGGTGTATTGAGTAGGATTCCCTGCGATATACAGTAGGTGCTTGCTAGTTTTTATTTTTTTTTTTTGGCAGTGCCACATTGTCTGCAGGATCTTAGTTTCCCAACCAGGGATTGAACCTGGTTCAGAGTCCCAACCACTGGACTGCAAGAGAATTCTCTGCCTGCTCCATCCTTATGGCTCCCATCTTAGAAGTAATGTTTGCCAAGTGAATGAATGAATTCCTGTCCCAGGTCATAGTACCAATGATGGGAGAAAAGAGAAGGAGGAAAGGGTGCCTTCAACTGGTCTGGAGCACAGGCCTGTCTCAGGGAGCAGAGGGAGGGATGGTCAGCATTGGAGAAGATGCATCCACTCCTTGAGGGCAGGAAGAGGTGTGACTCCTGCTTGATTCTGCACAAACCCTAACATAGTGTTTTACGTGTAATTGGCACTTAGTACATTTGTGAGGAAAGTTTTAGTCTAATAAAAGGAGATGGGAGTCCTTAGAGAATTTCTGCACAATAGGATGCGTATTCTACAGAAATGTTTGGTTTGAAAGTGTGGGTTGTTGGTTGTTTTTTTTTTTCCTTGTTTGAACTTCCTTTAATAGGTCATGTGCTGCTTAGCCTTCCCTGCCCTGCTGTACTACAGGGTGGGGGAGGAGGCGTCTGCACTTTGAGGGTGCAGCTCCCACATTCTTGTGCCTCTGGCTTCTGTCTGGGTTTGGCCACAGGCCAGGGACAGGAGCAGGGAGAAACCCTCTCTGTCTCCAATAGAGTTCTCACTAGTGGTCTGTCGCCTGATTCTGTCTCTCAGCAGGATGGTCTCCACGGGTCCAGCCTCCCAGGGCTCCCCCAGCCCCAGAGGTCCAGGGATGTCTCTGTGACTCAGATGGTAAAGAATCTGCCTGTCAGTGCAGGAAACCCGGGTTCGATCCCTGGGTGGGGAAGATCCCTTGGAGAAGGGAATGGCTACCCACTCCAGTGTTCTTGCCTGGAGAATCCCCTGGACAGAGGAGCCTGGTGGGCTCTGGTCCATGGGGTCACAAAAAGTCGGACACGACTGGGGCACTAACACTGTCCTTGTGACTCAGGGTTATGGCTTCTGCTCTTGACAGTTTCCTGAGCATATATCCACTCATTTTTAGATTCTTCTCCCATGTGGGGCATTATGGTGTATTGAGTAGGATTCCCTGCGATATACAGTAGGTGCTTGCTAGTTTTTATTTTTTTTTTTTGGCAGTGCCACATTGTCTGCAGGATCTTAGTTTCCCAACCAGGGATTGAACCTGGTTCAGAGTCCCAACCACTGGACTGCAAGAGAATTCTCTGCCTGCTCCATCCTTATGGCTCCCATCTTAGAAGTAATGTTTGCCAAGTGAATGAATGAATTCCTGTCCCAGGTCATAGTACCAATGATGGGAGAAAAGAGAAGGAGGAAAGGGTGCCTTCAACTGGTCTGGAGCACAGGCCTGTCTCAGGGAGCAGAGGGAGGGATGGTCAGCATTGGAGAAGATGCATCCACTCCTTGAGGGCAGGAAGAGGTGTGACTCCTGCTTGATTCTGCACAAACCCTAACATAGTGTTTTACGTGTAATTGGCACTTAGTACATTTGTGAGGAAAGTTTTAGTCTAATAAAAGGAGATGGGAGTCCTTAGAGAATTTCTGCACAATAGGATGCGTATTCTACAGAAATGTTTGGTTTGAAAGTGTGGGTTGTTGGTTGTTTTTTTTTTTCCTTGTTTGAACTTCCTTTAATAGGTCATGTGCTGCTTAGCCTTCCCTGCCCTGCTGTACTACAGGGTGGGGGAGGAGGCGTCTGCACTTTGAGGGTGCAGCTCCCACATTCTTGTGCCTCTGGCTTCTGTCTGGGTTTGGCCACAGGCCAGGGACAGGAGCAGGGAGAAACCCTCTCTGTCTCCAATAGAGTTCTCACTAGTGGTCTGTCGCCTGATTCTGTCTCTCAGCAGGATGGTCTCCACGGGTCCAGCCTCCCAGGGCTCCCCCAGCCCCAGAGGTCCAGGGATGTCTCTGTGACTCAGATGGTAAAGAATCTGCCTGTCAGTGCAGGAAACCCGGGTTCGATCCCTGGGTGGGGAAGATCCCTTGGAGAAGGGAATGGCTACCCACTCCAGTGTTCTTGCCTGGAGAATCCCCTGGACAGAGGAGCCTGGTGGGCTCTGGTCCATGGGGTCACAAAAAGTCGGACACGACTGGGGCACTAACACTGTCCTTGTGACTCAGGGTTATGGCTTCTGCTCTTGACAGTTTCTGAGCTCTTCCTTGCCCTGTTTGGCTTCTCAGCTCTTCCATCTTCTGCGGAATAATTTAATATCAATTCCCTGTATTAAATTCTCTCTCTTCGAAATATTCAGATGGTCTGTTTCCTGGTTAGACAGACTGATCTGGATTGGTTTCTGACTTTTAGTCTGAGACATTAATTTGGGTTTTGAGTGTATTAAAAAGAAAGAAAGAAGAGTTCCTGGTAACCATTGGTAACTACTTAGGAACTGCTTAGTGGAATACTTTATGATGTCTTGGTGCCTGAAATAATTGACTTTGCAGGAGTATGCGCTCCAGTTCCAAAACTTGTTTCTTTACTTATTAACCTTTGGAACACTGTATATCTTCCTTGTGCTCTCAGAGAGTTCTTGGAAGCTAATTCTTTGCAGAGAACCAATGTTAATTCTCGGGCGGTGGCTTTGTGCCTTCAGTTCTGGAATAAATTACTAATTGGTTTCTGAACCACTTTAATAGAAATAAGAGATGACTTTGTTAATGCTTTATCAAAAGCAGTCTGTTCTTAATTCTGGTGAGGCTGCCTGTTTATTTTTAGTGAAGGAGACAATTGCCAAGGGTGGGTGGCTGGATTCTACAGACTGTGTCTAGTGTGAAGAAAACCACAAGAAAAATTTAAAACTATGATCCAGTCTCATCTGACCAGAGGGAGATCTCAAGTTTTCCTGACAAGGCTTTTTCTCGATTGAAAAGTTTAATGACACAAGCAGTTTTTAAACCATGTGAATAAAGAAAATTCAAAAGCAAAAATAGGGGCTCCCCTGGTGGTCCAGTGGGTAAAGAGTCCACCTTGCAGTGCATGGGGCACTGGTTTGATCCCTGACCCGAGAAGATCTCATGTGCCATGGAGCAGCTGGTCCAATTACGAGCCGGTGCTCTGCAGTGAGATTCCACTGCAATGGGAGGCCCACATAGGCCAAGGAATAAAGATGGATGAAGATAGGTAAATAAAAAAACAATAAAAGAGGCCAAAATTTAAAAAAAAAAAAAAAAAAGAAAAATAGGATTTTCAGGGATTTTGCTGATGGCTGTTAATTAAGACCTAAGAACAAAACTCCAGAACAAATCTAAAAACTATCCATCTATATTTTGCATAGAAATCTGTAATTATTACTGTAAACTTGCCTGGAGGGAGCCTGTTGTCTAGCTTGTCAGTAACTATTTCATTCTATCGTGTATTTTAATTAGAACTCATATTATCACATGGTACCCATCCCACCTACTAAGCATCCAATTGCTGTATTCAGTAATAACTTAACAATATCTTTTAGCAACTCAACAGCATCACACAGTTCAACAAACAAAATAGTAGATATTAATCCCCTAGTATAAGAATATTTGATGTTATAGCAATATTTGTTAGGCCTATGATTCTCAAACCAGAAATGATCTTAGGAGTATGATATTATTTCTCCCAATGGGTTGGATGATGCTTAGATGTAGGTCACTCATGTAATTCCAGATATTTATAGAATGGAAAAGCAAAAGTAAATTATGCTTTATAACATAGTATCCATCTTCGTTATCACATTCTTGAATATAGTAAAAGCATTTCAGGAGTAATACTTGCTTTAGACTAACTTTTTCCTAAGCATCCCTATTTTTTCCACTTAGATATTCAGCAAAAGAAAGAAAACCCATATTTGTATCTTTTTTACTAGGTAACAAAATGAGTCGGGATTTATATATTCACAATAATAAATTCTCTTAAAAATAATGAATGTTATTTTAATCACCAAGAGATGCATAATGAATATGATGGAGAATGAAGCTAAGGATTTATTTATGTTTGCACATTTACTCAGCATAAGTAAGCTTTCTTATCATGAAAAACTATTATTTTTAAAAACCTATCCATTTATATTGAGGAATTTCATTCTACTTGGTCTAACGTGAGTAACAGTCTTCATTATCTAACTCTGGTCCCATGGATAGAGAGAAATGTTTTGGCTGCTCTTCCCTAGCTCTGAGCCTGTACTGAATGTTTATTTGCTTTTTAGGTTCGGTGTACCACTTTGATAAGTCAACTTCATCTTGCATTTCTGCCGATGCTCTTCTTCCAGATCCATATGAATCAGAGAGGTAATTTTTCCCTTGTGGTTTTAACAGCATCGTTTATGTGAGATTAAATAACCCTCATGATGGGAATTATTGCTCCTTGGTGGCCCTTTACTCAGGCAGAGTTCCCAAGCAGAAAAAAATATATCTTCTGAGAAAGAGTGCTTTTATGCTCATGTAGAATGTGTCCCTGTAAGAGTTTTTCCATCCCTAAAGCACGGAGCCGCCCATGTGTTGGACCTGAAATGAAGCTTCTACAAAGAGACAGCGGTTGGGCCCCGAAGCCTGCTCTACCCTGCCCAGGTGTGCCCTTTCTTGGGGCTCTTCAGGTGGCGGCCTCTGCTGGCCCCAGGAGCATTTCACACTCTTGGAAGCTCTAGTCGAGGCAGTGACCAGAGGTCTCCTTCTCTACTTAGCCCAGCCGAGAGGGGCTGGAACACAAGAGAATTTCTTTATTCATCAAGGGAAGACAGGAGAAAACAAAGAAAATGTAAGAAGCATTAAAATATTCCAGTTTATAAACAACACGGCTCTAATTCTGTGATTTCCCTTCCAGAAGGTCAATCCTCGTTCCATTTCACATCTTTTCTAAACTCTAGCTCTGGATTCCTAGTATGGCCTTCTTGGGTCCCCTGCCTAGGGGTTCGTATACCCCAGCAGCTGGCCTGGTTGTGGGTAAGAGTGCCATCTGCCGTTGGCTTTCTCTTGGCCTCACTCAGTAAGCCTGACTTCCATTCCGTTTCTCTTCTGTCCACCTCCGAGGAAAGGTCTCTCTCCTGGTTTCACTGTCAGGGCCGTCACCATGACATCACAGTGAATCAACGGCCTCTGTCTTGACATGAGGGTCTGGCCTGTTGGCGGAGAGAAAAATTTGGTTTCTCGTGAGCCCCCAAGCACAACAGCACCTTCACCGTCTGGATCAGTCTTTTTTGTGACTGTCACTTTGATGGTGCCACATGACAATATCCTAGTCTCTCAGTGATCTATAAAAGCAAACATGTTCTTTTCTGCTCATACTTCTGTAGGTTGGCTGAGGTTCAGCCCCTGCTGACTGGGCTCCACTCAGCTCAACTGGACTAGGCTGAGCTCCAGGTTTCAAGTTGGGTTCCGGTCTGTCTCACATGCCTTCATTCCAAGACTTGGGCTGAGGAAACAACAGCCCCCTAGGGCATCTTCTTGTGGAGATGAATGGAAACTCAAGGAAGCTGGCAGAAAGTTGCCATGCTTCTTAACACCCGAGACCTAGCTTTTCTGTCACTTCTGCCTAGTAGCAAAGCATCATGCAGCTAGGACCAAAGACAGATGGGCAGGGATGTATCCTCCACCCAAGTGGAAGGGCTGCCACGTGACCAAACAGCAGGCTGTATAACTCTATCTCAGGGAGAGAGTCAGGAGGTGGAAGCAGTAATTCAGCAGTAAATCATATAAGCAGAAGATCTGTGTAACAGGAATTCCCAGTCACCAGAATCCACCAGAGTCTTCATCCATCACAGGGCCTGGAATAACTGAAATTATGTGACTGGGGCGTATACTCTCCTAATAAGGGGCTTCCCAGGTGATGCAGGAGTAAAGAATCTGCCTGCCAATGCAGGAGCCACAGGTGACACGGGTTCAATCCCTGGATCAGGAAGATGCCCCTGAATAGGAAATGACAACCTACTCCAGCATTCTTGCTAGGGAAATCCAATGGATAGAGGAGCCTCATGAGCTATAGACCATGGAAATCTCAGTGAGATGCGACTGGACATGCACGCACACACTCTTTTAATAAATCCCGCTCTGTAATCATGAGTGCTGTCTTCTTCAAATCAGCACTTGGCGACTTGCTCTGTAAAGGACCACATGGTCAATATTTTAGGCTTTGTGAGTCTTGACAGCAGCTACTCAGGTCAGCCTTCGAGATACCAAAGCAGTCATAGACAATATTGAACAAATAGATGTGGCTGTGTCCCAATAAAACTTTATTTATAAAAACAGACAACCGCCAGATGTGGTCCTTGGGCCAGAGTCTGTTATAAAGCCCTTTGTTGGGAAGTACTTATCGAGTATCTTTGGTTAATTATTTGTCACTCTTTTATGTAGAAGACTTATCTCGGGGTTGAGAACCTTGGATGTAGTTAGCTTGGGGAAATGTTTGCTTTGTCCAGGAAGACAGTGGAAATTGTCATTAATGAAAACATACAGATTTTTGAAAACCTTACATCAAAGACTGAGTTACTTTACGAATCTGTGCTAATAATCCTTCTGTTAGAGAGCAATGAGAGTTGTCAAGTATGTACCAGTTCTCCAGTGTCCAGTGCCAAAATACGTACTTCACTTGTTCTTTCTTCCTCATTGGATTATCATGAACCGACATGTTGGATTCTGTAGCTATAATGATATTTGGGTGGTTGATGCAAGGGATGACCTATCAAACTGAAAAAACTGATTATTTGCCTCTTTTTTTCTTTCTAGGGTTTATGTTGCTGACTCTCTCATTTCCAGTGCTGGAGAAGGACTGTTTTCAAAGGTAGCCGTGGGACCCAATACGTAACAGGAATTCCCAGTCACCAGAATCCACCAGAGTCTTCATCCATCACAGGGCCTGGAATAACTGAAATTATGTGACTGGGGCGTATACTCTCCTAATAAGGGGCTTCCCAGGTGATGCAGGAGTAAAGAATCTGCCTGCCAATGCAGGAGCCACAGGTGACACGGGTTCAATCCCTGGATCAGGAAGATGCCCCTGAATAGGAAATGACAACCTACTCCAGCATTCTTGCTAGGGAAATCCAATGGATAGAGGAGCCTCATGAGCTATAGACCATGGAAATCTCAGTGAGATGCGACTGGACATGCACGCACACACTCTTTTAATAAATCCCGCTCTGTAATCATGAGTGCTGTCTTCTTCAAATCAGCACTTGGCGACTTGCTCTGTAAAGGACCACATGGTCAATATTTTAGGCTTTGTGAGTCTTGACAGCAGCTACTCAGGTCAGCCTTCGAGATACCAAAGCAGTCATAGACAATATTGAACAAATAGATGTGGCTGTGTCCCAATAAAACTTTATTTATAAAAACAGACAACCGCCAGATGTGGTCCTTGGGCCAGAGTCTGTTATAAAGCCCTTTGTTGGGAAGTACTTATCGAGTATCTTTGGTTAATTATTTGTCACTCTTTTATGTAGAAGACTTATCTCGGGGTTGAGAACCTTGGATGTAGTTAGCTTGGGGAAATGTTTGCTTTGTCCAGGAAGACAGTGGAAATTGTCATTAATGAAAACATACAGATTTTTGAAAACCTTACATCAAAGACTGAGTTACTTTACGAATCTGTGCTAATAATCCTTCTGTTAGAGAGCAATGAGAGTTGTCAAGTATGTACCAGTTCTCCAGTGTCCAGTGCCAAAATACGTACTTCACTTGTTCTTTCTTCCTCATTGGATTATCATGAACCGACATGTTGGATTCTGTAGCTATAATGATATTTGGGTGGTTGATGCAAGGGATGACCTATCAAACTGAAAAAACTGATTATTTGCCTCTTTTTTTCTTTCTAGGGTTTATGTTGCTGACTCTCTCATTTCCAGTGCTGGAGAAGGACTGTTTTCAAAGGTAGCCGTGGGACCCAATACTGTTATGTCTTTTTACAATGGAGTCCGAATTACACACCAGGAGGTGAGTGGGGTGTAAGTGGGAAATCAGCTTGATTGGTTAAAGGGCTTTGTTTCAGACATTCTTAATTTTCCCATTAGGCCTTTTACGTTAATATGCACAGGGGATATAAAGGAACAAAAAGCTAGGCTTTCTCATAAAATTGCTCGGATATTATCTTACAGCCAGCCTCAGACAGCCATGGAAAAGACATCGTAGATTGGGTAGTTTATAAACAACAGGATTTCTCTCTCACAGTTCTCGAGAGCCCCAGTATCAAGAAACCAGCAGATGCAGTGTCTGGTGAGCGTCTGCTTCCCACTTCATAGACGCCCCTCTCTTGGTTGGCACTACACATGGCGGGAGGGATGAGGGCGCTCCCGGGGGCCTCTTTTATAAGAACACCAGTCTCCTTCATGAGGGCTCTGCCTGTGCCCAAACCTAAACCCCTTCCAAGGACCCCATCTCCTCATACCATGACCTTGAGGGCGTGATTTCAACCTATGAAATTTGAGGGGACATGAGCATTCAGTCTACAGCAGATACTTGCCTCTTTATTTTGGGCCTTAGCATGATTTCCTTTTTTAAGTTCCACAACTATTTTATAGAAAGTGGGCAGGTGCCCCAAAGGAGACAGTAGTTGCTTTGTATTGAACTATAGCTAGTATCTGAAAAAGTGAGATCCAACCAGACTCTGTCATAATTAATTTCTGGGGCTTTCCTGGTGGTCCAGTAGTTAAAACTCCACCCTTTCACTGCAGTGGGTGCAAGTTTGATCCCTGATTGGGGAACTAAGATCCCACATGCTGCACTGCCAAAAAAGAACTTTTAAATGGTAATAATAATGATTAATGTATGACCTTGGGCAGGGAGCTGTACAAGAAGGTCCCTTACTTCTGTTTGTGCAGAAGCCATCCAATAGCCTGCATCTTGCCTAGAAGGGGTCTATTGCCAAAACAATTGAAAAACTGATTATTTGCCTCTTTTTTTCTTTCTAGGGTTTATGTTGCTGACTCTCTCATTTCCAGTGCTGGAGAAGGACTGTTTTCAAAGGTAGCCGTGGGACCCAATACTGTTATGTCTTTTTACAATGGAGTCCGAATTACACACCAGGAGGTGAGTGGGGTGTAAGTGGGAAATCAGCTTGATTGGTTAAAGGGCTTTGTTTCAGACATTCTTAATTTTCCCATTAGGCCTTTTACGTTAATATGCACAGGGGATATAAAGGAACAAAAAGCTAGGCTTTCTCATAAAATTGCTCGGATATTATCTTACAGCCAGCCTCAGACAGCCATGGAAAAGACATCGTAGATTGGGTAGTTTATAAACAACAGGATTTCTCTCTCACAGTTCTCGAGAGCCCCAGTATCAAGAAACCAGCAGATGCAGTGTCTGGTGAGCGTCTGCTTCCCACTTCATAGACGCCCCTCTCTTGGTTGGCACTACACATGGCGGGAGGGATGAGGGCGCTCCCGGGGGCCTCTTTTATAAGAACACCAGTCTCCTTCATGAGGGCTCTGCCTGTGCCCAAACCTAAACCCCTTCCAAGGACCCCATCTCCTCATACCATGACCTTGAGGGCGTGATTTCAACCTATGAAATTTGGGGGGACATGAGCATTCAGTCTACAGCAGATACTTGCCTCTTTATTTTGGGCCTTAGCATGATTTCCTTTTTTAAGTTCCACAACTATTTTATAGAAAGTGGGCAGGTGCCCCAAAGGAGACAGTAGTTGCTTTGTATTGAACTATAGCTAGTATCTGAAAAAGTGAGATCCAACCAGACTCTGTCATAATTAATTTCTGGGGCTTTCCTGGTGGTCCAGTAGTTAAAACTCCACCCTTTCACTGCAGTGGGTGCAAGTTTGATCCCTGATTGGGGAACTAAGATCCCACATGCTGCACTGCCAAAAAAGAACTTTTAAATGGTAATAATAATGATTAATGTATGACCTTGGGCAGGGAGCTGTACAAGAAGGTCCCTTACTTCTGTTTGTGCAGAAGCCATCCAATAGCCTGCATCTTGCCTAGAAGGGGTCTATTGCCAAAACAATTCAAAATGAAAAGGTAGAGTTGAATCACCTCTTGCCTTAAAGATACAGTCTTTGATACATGTCTCAGATTTCATATATATTTTTCTGTCTGTGTTTATTCCCTTCACGACTAGCATCCTCAAGGGTCTGTTGAATGACAAATCCTTGATGATATGAGCACAGCTCAGGGCTCCATTCACCCTGACCTCACTTGTGTGAAGTGAACGGGACTTAAACTGATCAGTCCAAGCAAAGACCGAAAAACAATCAAGTCACTGCACATTCAGACTGCCTCCCAGGCAAAGATGTCAGTGCACAGACCAAGCTGTGGTCTGCCGTCCAGTGTGCCTGTAACAGTCCATCCAGGAATGTCTAAGAAATGCAGCCGGTGGAAGGCAGCTCAGGATACTGGTACATAATTGATTCAAACATTTTACATCTATGAAAACTGAAGCTGGGGAGGGTTAAGCAGTTTGCTCAAGGTCACAGAGACAGTAACTGGCAGAGTTCAAGCAGGGTTTCAAACAGTAGAACCTTGCTGTGTGCTGAAATCCACTCTGGAAATGAATGAGGTGCCTCCTTGTCTTCATGAAGTTTAGATGACAAAAACACACAGCCGGTGGCAACAAGGGAGACGGTATTGAGTGCCGTGTGTCCGATCACATGCCAGGTCTGGAATATCCATGATGACTTTTTCACTGTCCTCACTGCAGTATCCCCTCCGCTGAGAACAATGGCTGGCACTTAGCGGCGCTCGGTCAACAGCTTCTGAATGCATATCCGGTACAAATAAAAATATAACGGTAGCTTAGAGAGGGAGCGATGGTCTACCTCAGAGAGTCAACAGTTTTAAACTTATTTTTTTCTTTTCTCCATCGTGCCTCTTTTATTTATATTTATTTCATCCATCTTTTTATTCTTTGGCCTGTGTGGGCCTCCCATTGCAGTGGCCTCTCTCACTGCAGAGTACCTGCTCTGGATGCATGCGCTCCAGAGCGCTGGTGCATAATTGGACACACTGGTCCAGCTGCTCTGCGGCACATGGGATCTTCCTGGGCCAGGGATTGAACCGGTGCCCCTTGCACTGCAAGGCAGACTCTCTACCCACTGGACCAGCAGGGAAGCCCCGAGTCAAAAGTTTTGAATGAAGATGTCATCCTGTTGATTCCAAAAGGCTGTCCTTGCAGGCATGCACAGATGCTGGGGCACGTCGGTCAGGACTGCTAGGAGAAGGCACGCCTGCTGGTTGCATGGAGGATAGTGAGTCCTGCTGTGGATGAGAGAGCGTGCTGGCTGCCCGGGCCTCTGTTTGCTGCTCACACTGATTGCCCACCTGCAGCAGAGGTGCAGGACTTTCCTGGTGCTCTGTTTTGCACTCTTTAGGTTTCTGGTGGCATTTGATATTCTTTCTCTCATTTTGCTTCGACCTTATCTTTCTCTCTGTAGATGTTCAAGGGATTTGGGGGCTGATTAGAGAAACAGACCACAGGCAGCAGTAGCCCACAACAAGCTGTGTAGATGTTGGGTGGTGACAGACAGAGCTACAGGGGCAGGTGCCCGGGATGTCCTCCCAGAAGGAGGACTTTCAGAGGTTTATGGCGCAGAGGCCACTGTGCATAGGTGAGCAGAGCCAGGGAAGTCCTGAGAAAGAGATCCGAAAAGGAGCTGACGTATCTAGAGGACATGTAAAATGGGAAGGGTCTCTGAGCTCCATAGGACAGCTACAAGTCTGACATATTTTATGGCTCTGGGTGTATCTTTCTACTCCTAACAGACATGGGGTGAGGTTTCATGAGTGAAGCAGAGTTTGCTAAAACTCTAGGCCTCAGCGTTTTTCCACATGCCAGGTCTGGAATATCCATGATGACTTTTCACTGTCCTCACTGCAGTATCCCCTCCGCTGAGAACAATGGCTGGCACTTAGCGGCGCCGGTCAACAGCTTCTGAATGCATATCCGGTACAAATAAAAATATAACGGTAGCTTAGAGAGGGAGCGATGGTCTACCTCAGAGAGTCAACAGTTTTAAACTTATTTTTTTCTTTTCTCCATCGTGCCTCTTTTATTTATATTTATTTCATCCATCTTTTTATTCTTTGGCCTGTGTGGGCCTCCCATTGCAGTGGCCTCTCTCACTGCAGAGTACCTGCTCTGGATGCATGCGCTCCAGAGCGCTGGTGCATAATTGGACACACTGGTCCAGCTGCTCTGCGGCACATGGGATCTTCCTGGGCCAGGGATTGAACCGGTGCCCCTTGCACTGCAAGGCAGACTCTCTACCCACTGGACCAGCAGGGAAGCCCCGAGTCAAAAGTTTTGAATGAAGATGTCATCCTGTTGATTCCAAAAGGCTGTCCTTGCAGGCATGCACAGATGCTGGGGCACGTCGGTCAGGACTGCTAGGAGAAGGCACGCCTGCTGGTTGCATGGAGGATAGTGAGTCCTGCTGTGGATGAGAGAGCGTGCTGGCTGCCCGGGCCTCTGTTTGCTGCTCACACTGATTGCCCACCTGCAGCAGAGGTGCAGGACTTTCCTGGTGCTCTGTTTTGCACTCTTTAGGTTTCTGGTGGCATTTGATATTCTTTCTCTCATTTTGCTTCGACCTTATCTTTCTCTCTGTAGATGTTCAAGGGATTTGGGGGCTGATTAGAGAAACAGACCACAGGCAGCAGTAGCCCACAACAAGCTGTGTAGATGTTGGGTGGTGACAGACAGAGCTACAGGGGCAGGTGCCCGGGATGTCCTCCCAGAAGGAGGACTTTCAGAGGTTTATGGCGCAGAGGCCACTGTGCATAGGTGAGCAGAGCCAGGGAAGTCCTGAGAAAGAGATCCGAAAAGGAGCTGACGTATCTAGAGGACATGTAAAATGGGAAGGGTCTCTGAGCTCCATAGGACAGCTACAAGTCTGACATATTTTATGGCTCTGGGTGTATCTTTCTACTCCTAACAGACATGGGGTGAGGTTTCATGAGTGAAGCAGAGTTTGAATAGCTAAAACTCTGCTCTGATTGTGCTATATAGAAAAGTGGACTGTGTATAAATTTGAGATTGGAGCTGGTGGGTTTTTATGGTATCAGGTTTCAGCCAGCAGTGAAGAAACAACCAACCTCTGGTCAATACATAGAACCATCGATGACTCAGTGATGTAACACTGACCTGCATTTTTTTTTTTTTTTTGGCCACTTCTATTGGTCTTTTCATTTATTTCCATCTTTGTTCTTTGGCCTGTATGGGCCTCCCATCACAGTGGCCTCTCTCTCTGCAGAGCACCGGCTCTGGGCACATGCGCTCCAGAGCTCCTGCTCAGTAGTTGGACACATCGGTCCAGCCACTCCAGGGCACGTGGGATCCTCCCAGGCCAGGGATCGAACCGGCGCCCCTTGCACTACAAGGCGGTGTCCTTACCCACTGGACCACCAGGAAAGCCCACACTCACCTGCTTTTTTTTTTTTTTAATTTTTATTTAAAACCTTTTATTTATTTATTTTTGCCTGTTCTGGGTCTTTGTTGATGTGTGGGTTTAGCTGCTCTGCAGTATATGGGATCTTCCTGGATCAGGGATCAAGCCTGTGTCTCCTGCATTGGCAGACGGGTTCTTATCCACTGAGCCACAAGGGAAGCCCCTCACCTGCTTTTAATTCAAGACATCTAGTTCTGTTTTTGTGTCTTTAAGGGACTTTAAATTCTTTTTTTTTTTTGTATATAAAACAGGGGAAAGTCAATCAGGAGTAAGCTGGTTGCTCAGTGGTGAAGAATCTGCCTGCCAGTGCAGAAGACACAGGTTCAGTCCATGATCCGGGAAGATCCCACATGCCCCAGAGTAACTAAACTACGCCTGGACATCACAATTATTGAGCCCTCCTCTAGAGCCCGGGAGCCACAACTACTGAGCCCACATGCTTAACTACTGAAGCCTGCTCATCTTAGAGCCTGTGCTCAGCAACTAAGAAAAGCCACCAAAATCAGAAGCCTGCACACCCCAGCTAGAGAGTAGCCCCTGCTCTCTGCAACTAGAGAAAAGCCTTCACAAAAAAAGAAGACCCAGCATAGTCAATAAATACATACATTTATTTTGAAAATAAATAGTCAGTTGGGCTGCCTGATGCTGCACATGTATGATTTTCCCACCATCAGTGTACAGGGTTTGCACCATCAAAGTGCAAGGGATGCCTTAGGCCAGGGTCCCCAACCTCCAGGAGCTAATGCCTGCTGATCTGAGAAATCAGAAATAAAGCCCACAATGTTATAATAACAGAAATAAAATGCACAATAAATGTAATGCACTTGAATCATCCCAAAACCGTCCCTCCCACACACATACACACACACACACACACACCTCTGGTCATGGACAAATTCTACAGAACCAACCCCTGGTGCTGCCGCCTTAGGCTCTTTCCATGTACGTGGGCACCAAACTGTGAAGTTTAGGGATACATGAGTTATTATCTTTGGTGGTTTTTTGAATTCCTGGGAGAAAGCTTCCTTCTGATTCAGGTTCACTGTCTTGTTTCCTGCAGGTTGACAGCAGGGCCTGGGCTCTCAACGGGAACACCCTCTCCCTCGATGAGGAAACGGTCATTGACGTGCCTGAGCCCTACAACCACGTGTCCAAGTACTGTGCCTCCTTGGGACACAAGGCAAACCATTCCTTCACTCCAAACTGTATCTATGACATGTGAGTAGAACACCAAGCCACCAGTGCCGTGGCGCCCCAGGAGTGAGGAGGGAGCCTTGGAGCTGTTATCCTGCCCCGAGGAAGGTGGCTCCCTCAGAATCCTCTGTCAGCAGGATTCTCTGTCAGGGGAGACGTTATGCTTATGTCTTAAAACTCAGAAACAGAAGAGTGCTTCGAAGAGTAGACAAGATGTGGAAATACTACACTTGGTCATTGCTGTTTAATATTTTATTTTTTAGTTGTCTCATTCTGGAAAATTAAGACTACTGTCATTCGAAGTAATAGTACAAAATTGAGGGGCTTCCCGGGTAGCTCAGTGGTAAAGAGTTCACCTACCAATGCAGGAGACATGGGTTCGATCCCTGGATCTGGGAAGATCCCACATGCTGCGGAGCAACTAAGCCCGTGAGCCACAACGATGGAGCCTGTGCTCTAGAGCCTCAGAGCTGCAACTATTGAGCCCATGGGCCGCAACTACTGAAGCCCGTGTGCCCTAGAGCCCAAGTTCCACAACAAGAGAAGTCACCACAAGAAGCCTGCTCACCTCGACTAGAGAGTAGCCCCCACTCCCTTTAAGTAGAGAAGAGCCTGCAGCAGCAGTGAAAACCCAGAGGAGGCAAAAATAAATTTTAAAAAAAGTTTTTTAAAGTACAAATTGAAATTACTGTGCACAAGGGAGATCAGGAATCCTTTTATGATATGAAAGGAAGGAGAATAAAATCCTAAGCCTAGGGCATGAGGTCTGGGTATTGGAAAAAAAAACCTATAAAATCAATATCCCTATCATTTGACAATCAAGAGAGATGAAATACTGACACATGCAACAACATGATGACTCTTTGAAAACATGCAATGAGTCAGTCACCAATGACCCTAAAGCGTGTGATTCCATCTGTATGAACAGTCTACTATAGCCACAGACACAGAACACTGATCAGCGCTTGCCTAGAGCTAGGGGCAGGGGTTAGGGGGGCGGAAGTTGATGGCTAATGGGCATGGAAGTTCCATTTTAAAATTTTTAGTTTTATATTGGAGTATGTGTGTGCTTAGTTGCTCACGTCCGACTCTCTGTGGTTCCATGGACTATAACCCACCAGGCTCCTCTGTCCATGGGAATTCTCCATTCAAGAATACTAGAGTGGGTTACCATGCCCTCCTCCAGGGGACCTTGCCAACCCAGGGATTGATCCTAGATCTCTCACATTGCAGGTAGATTCTTTACCATCTAAGCCACCAGACTCAGACAGAAGGGAAGCCCATATTTGAGTATAGGAGATTAACAAGTTGTGATAGTTTTTTCAAGTGGACAACAAAGGGACTCAGCCGTACATATACATGTACCCATTCTCCCCCAAAGTCCCCTCCCATCCAGGCTACCACATAACCTTGAGCAGAGCTCCCTGTGCTATACTGTAGGTCTTGTTGGTTATCCATTGTAAATATAGCAGTGTGTACCTGTCAGTCTCCAGCTCCCTAACTGTCCCTTCCCCACCTGGTAACCGTAAGTTCATTCTCTAAGCCTGTGAGTCTGTTTCTGTAAATAAGTTTTCATTGGTACCAGTATTTTAGATTTTGTGTGTAAGCAGTATCATGTTATATTCCTCTTTCTCTGTCTGACTGACTTCACTCAGTATGACAATCCCTGGGCCTACCCATCTTGCTGCAGATGGCCTCATTCTTTTCAGTGGCTGAGTAGTATTCCACTGTATACATGTACCACATCTTCTTTATCCATGCCTCTGTCGATGGACATTTAGGTTGTGGTTTTCTCGAGTGGCTTTCTCTAGTATGGGCACAAGGGAGATCAGGAATCCTTTTATGATATGAAAGGAAGGAGAATAAAATCCTAAGCCTAGGGCATGAGGTCTGGGTATTGGAAAAAAAAACCTATAAAATCAATATCCCTATCATTTGACAATCAAGAGAGATGAAATACTGACACATGCAACAACATGATGACTCTTTGAAAACATGCAATGAGTCAGTCACCAATGACCCTAAAGCGTGTGATTCCATCTGTATGAACAGTCTACTATAGCCACAGACACAGAACACTGATCAGCGCTTGCCTAGAGCTAGGGGCAGGGGTTAGGGGGGCGGAAGTTGATGGCTAATGGGCATGGAAGTTCCATTTTAAAATTTTTAGTTTTATATTGGAGTATGTGTGCTTAGTTGCTCACGTCCGACTCTCTGTGGTTCCATGGACTATAACCCACCAGGCTCCTCTGTCCATGGGAATTCTCCATTCAAGAATACTAGAGTGGGTTACCATGCCCTCCTCCAGGGGACCTTGCCAACCCAGGGATTGATCCTAGATCTCTCACATTGCAGGTAGATTCTTTACCATCTAAGCCACCAGACTCAGACAGAAGGGAAGCCCATATTTGAGTATAGGAGATTAACAAGTTGTGATAGTTTTTTCAAGTGGACAACAAAGGGACTCAGCCGCATATACATGTACCCATTCTCCCCCAAAGTCCCCTCCCATCCAGGCTACCACATAACCTTGAGCAGAGCTCCCTGTGCTATACTGTAGGTCTTGTTGGTTATCCATTGTAAATATAGCAGTGTGTACCTGTCAGTCTCCAGCTCCCTAACTGTCCCTTCCCCACCTGGTAACCGTAAGTTCATTCTCTAAGCCTGTGAGTCTGTTTCTGTAAATAAGTTTTCATTGGTACCAGTATTTTAGATTTTGTGTGTAAGCAGTATCATGTTATATTCCTCTTTCTCTGTCTGACTGACTTCACTCAGTATGACAATCCCTGGGCCTACCCATCTTGCTGCAGATGGCCTCATTCTTTTCAGTGGCTGAGTAGTATTCCACTGTATACATGTACCACATCTTCTTTATCCATGCCTCTGTCGATGGACATTTAGGTTGTGGAAGTTCCTTTCAAGGCTTCCAAAGTTAGTGGCTATGGTTGCACAAATGAAAAACTCTGAATCATACACATTAAATGAGTGAATTTTATGAGACAGGAATTACACCTCAACACAATCATCATTTTTAAAAAATCAGATAATCCTACTTCCCTTTTGGTTTGAGCCTCCCCTTCCAATGGCATGTTGAACCTCTTGGAAACCTCTGTGGATTGAGAATCTTATCATTATCTAGAATGGCAGCTGTCTGGACAAACAAATACATATTATGGTATTAGCTGTTTGGCTCTGGCAATTAGAAAATTCTTTCTGTTGAGTCACAGTGGTTTTTCCTGTACTCTGCAGCCCTCAGCCCTAATTAGCTCCTCTTTCATCCTGTGTACAGTGTCAATCTGTCTTCCATGTAGGGGTCCTACAAATATCTTAATAGTTTTCATGTGCCCCCAAATGCTATCTTCACACAGTCAGGCATCGCTGACTATTTCTTAAAGCATACAGCTGAGATTCCTTGTCACCACTGTCCTTAGCTCAGCCTGAGAATGACAGTTCTTCCTAGCAGCTGGGAGCTGTGTGCAGCCTTTTCCACCCAGCTGTAATTTGCTGTTGCTTAGTGCTCTTGCTTGTTAACATCGGCAGGATCAGATCACATGCATTTAATCTGTAGGAAGATTGCCAGAATTTGAGTGTCCCTTCTTGGATCCCAAGATGGCTTTAAACTTGTTCTGGCAGTGCCTGGCTCTCCAGTACCAAATACTGAAGCTACAACTTCTGTTTAAAGATCGGGTGGAAATGGCAAAGGACATGTGTCATGGGAAATGAAACTGACACTGTTATTAACTCCACGGCTTTCGTGGCCAATGGAAATTAGGCCAGAGCAGGCTGTGCACAGCTGAACAACAACCCTTTAAAGCCATGGTAACTAGGAATAATAAGTGCTACTGTGGCTGCCCGTTAAAACAAATGAGTATCATGTAACCTCTTCTGTCGATGCTCTCGATGACAATCCCTGGGCCTACCCATCTTGCTGCAGATGGCCTCATTCTTTTCAGTGGCTGAGTAGTATTCCACTGTATACATGTACCACATCTTCTTTATCCATGCCTCTGTCGATGGACATTTAGGTTGTGGAAGTTCCTTTCAAGGCTTCCAAAGTTAGTGGCTATGGTTGCACAAATGAAAAACTCTGAATCATACACATTAAATGAGTGAATTTTATGAGACAGGAATTACACCTCAACACAATCATCATTTTTAAAAAATCAGATAATCCTACTTCCCTTTTGGTTTGAGCCTCCCCTTCCAATGGCATGTTGAACCTCTTGGAAACCTCTGTGGATTGAGAATCTTATCATTATCTAGAATGGCAGCTGTCTGGACAAACAAATACATATTATGGTATTAGCTGTTTGGCTCTGGCAATTAGAAAATTCTTTCTGTTGAGTCACAGTGGTTTTTCCTGTACTCTGCAGCCCTCAGCCCTAATTAGCTCCTCTTTCATCCTGTGTACAGTGTCAATCTGTCTTCCATGTAGGGGTCCTACAAATATCTTAATAGTTTTCATGTGCCCCCAAATGCTATCTTCACACAGTCAGGCATCGCTGACTATTTCTTAAAGCATACAGCTGAGATTCCTTGTCACCACTGTCCTTAGCTCAGCCTGAGAATGACAGTTCTTCCTAGCAGCTGGGAGCTGTGTGCAGCCTTTTCCACCCAGCTGTAATTTGCTGTTGCTTAGTGCTCTTGCTTGTTAACATCGGCAGGATCAGATCACATGCATTTAATCTGTAGGAAGATTGCCAGAATTTGAGTGTCCCTTCTTGGATCCCAAGATGGCTTTAAACTTGTTCTGGCAGTGCCTGGCTCTCCAGTGCCAAATACTGAAGCTACAACTTCTGTTTAAAGAGCGGGTGGAAATGGCAAAGGACATGTGTCATGGGAAATGAAACTGACACTGTTATTAACTCCACGGCTTTCGTGGCCAATGGAAATTAGGCCAGAGCATCGTTCCAGGCTGTGCACAGCTGAACAACAACCCTTTAAAGCCATGGTAACTAGGAATAATAAGTGCTACTGTGGCTGCCCGTTAAAACAAATGAGTTTCATGATTTCATGGCAAGGACATGATTTTTCTCATCGAAAAGAAGAGCGCACAGGAGAAAAGAGAAGGCACCATTTGTGCAAAATCAAGTCCCTCCTCAGAGTTGCTTGTTTCTTCAAGCCCAAGGTGAACAAGTAGTTATTTGGGGTCCTGGGGAAACTAGCTGAATAATAACCAGATGTACTGTTGAGATAGCAATCCATGGCATTCATCTGTTTTCTAAGATCACTGGTGCTGTTAAGCACACTCGAACATAAAACAGAGCTTCTGTAAGCTGTGTGAACTGTAGTCCAGTCCAGTGTGCCAAATGCATAGACAGGAACAGTTTCCCTTGCTATAATTATAGGTGACTCATCCACAAGGAGCCCAACTGCATGGTCCAGAGGTTTGGCCTGAGGGCTAATCTTGTGGCCAGTGTTTTCTAAGCACGTCCTCCAGGCCCTTGTGGCTTAGGTGGTAAAGAATCCGCCTGCAATATGGGAGCCTTGGGTTCCACCCCTGGGCTGGGAAGATCCCCTGAAGGGAAAGGCTACCCACTCCAGTATTCTTGCCTGGAGAATTGCACGGCTTGTCCATGGGTCGCAGAGTCAGACACGACTGAGCGACTTTACTTTCCTCCAGGCCAGTGCTCTGCTAAAGGCTTCTGTGCATGAGGTCATTCAGTCCTCTAGTGTCTTCGTGGGGCCACCAGTGTGAGTGCTGATCCCAGCTCAGCAACGAGAAGTGCAGGGCTCTTGTCAGAGAGGAGCAGGGCTCTGAACCGCTGTGACTTTCCAGAGGGAGCTGTGTGCAGCCTTTTCCACCCAGCTGTAATTTGCTGTTGCTTAGTGCTCTTGCTTGTTAACATCGGCAGGATCAGATCACATGCATTTAATCTGTAGGAAGATTGCCAGAATTTGAGTGTCCCTTCTTGGATCCCAAGATGGCTTTAAACTTGTTCTGGCAGTGCCTGGCTCTCCAGTGCCAAATACTGAAGCTACAACTTCTGTTTAAAGAGCGGGTGGAAATGGCAAAGGACATGTGTCATGGGAAATGAAACTGACACTGTTATTAACTCCACGGCTTTCGTGGCCAATGGAAATTAGGCCAGAGCATCGTTCCAGGCTGTGCACAGCTGAACAACAACCCTTTAAAGCCATGGTAACTAGGAATAATAAGTGCTACTGTGGCTGCCCGTTAAAACAAATGAGTTTCATGATTTCATGGCAAGGACATGATTTTTCTCATCGAAAAGAAGAGCGCACAGGAGAAAAGAGAAGGCACCATTTGTGCAAAATCAAGTCCCTCCTCAGAGTTGCTTGTTTCTTCAAGCCCAAGGTGAACAAGTAGTTATTTGGGGTCCTGGGGAAACTAGCTGAATAATAACCAGATGTACTGTTGAGATAGCAATCCATGGCATTCATCTGTTTTCTAAGATCACTGGTGCTGTTAAGCACACTCGAACATAAAACAGAGCTTCTGTAAGCTGTGTGAACTGTAGTCCAGTCCAGTGTGCCAAATGCATAGACAGGAACAGTTTCCCTTGCTATAATTATAGGTGACTCATCCACAAGGAGCCCAACTGCATGGTCCAGAGGTTTGGCCTGAGGGCTAATCTTGTGGCCAGTGTTTTCTAAGCACGTCCTCCAGGCCCTTGTGGCTTAGGTGGTAAAGAATCCGCCTGCAATATGGGAGCCTTGGGTTCCACCCCTGGGCTGGGAAGATCCCCTGAAGGGAAAGGCTACCCACTCCAGTATTCTTGCCTGGAGAATTGCACGGCTTGTCCATGGGTCGCAGAGTCAGACACGACTGAGCGACTTTACTTTCCTCCAGGCCAGTGCTCTGCTAAAGGCTTCTGTGCATGAGGTCATTCAGTCCTCTAGTGTCTTCGTGGGGCCACCAGTGTGAGTGCTGATCCCAGCTCAGCAACGAGAAGTGCAGGGCTCTTGTCAGAGAGGAGCAGGGCTCTGAACCGCTGTGCCTTAGGGCTGCTTGGCACAATCAGCACCTGAGACTGAGGGCTTTCTTTTCAGTCTGTCCATTTTCTACTCTGAAATTAATGATCATGAGAGGGAAAATGAGAATGTGTGAGGATAATAAGAGAAATCTTAAGCTCCTTGTGGGATATTTTTTGGGGTGTGTGTGTGTGAAAGGTTAACTAGGGCTCCATTTCAGGAGTATTTTTTTAAGTATTTTTTAAGTATAATATTGTGTTAGTGTCAGGTATACAACAAAGTGATTCAGATATATATGTATATACACAAACATATATGTATTCTTTTTCAGATGTTTTTCTATTATAGATTATTACAAGATATTGAATATAGTTCCCTGTAGTATACAGTAGGTTCTTATTATTTATTTTATACATAGTAGTGTATATCTATTAATGTTAATCCCATATTCTTAATTTATCCCTCCCCCTTCCCCACCTTTCCCCTTTGGTTAAAAAAAAAGTTTGTTTTTTATGTCTGTGAGTCTATGTTTTGTAAATTAAGTTCATTTGTTCACTTTATTCAGTTCCATGTATAAGTGATATCATGTGATATTTGTCTTTGTCTGACTTCACTTAGTATAATAATCTCTAGGTCCATCCATGCTGCTGCAGATGGCAATATTTCATTCCTTTTTATGGCTGAGTAATATTCTATTGTAAGGAGTATTATTATTTTTTTAATTTAATTTATTTATTTATCTATCTTTGGCTATTCTGGGCTTTCACTGCTGCCACAGGCTCTTGTCTAGCTGCAGGGAGTGGGGGCTACTCTCTAGTTGAGGTGAGCAGGCTTCTTGTTGCAGTGACTTCTCTTGTTGTGGAACTTGGGCTCTAAAGCACACCGGCTTCAGCAGTTGGGGCACACAGGCTCAAGAGTTGCGGCTCCGAGGCTCTAGAGCACAGGCTCCACAGTTGTGACTCACGGGCTTAGTTGCTCTACAATCTGCAACTATATTGATTGTTCCGGATCAGGGATTGAACCTGTTTCTCCTGTACTGGCAGGGGGATTCTTTACTGAGCCGCCAGGGAAGCCCTGTAAGGAGTATTATTTTTCAATGAAGTATTTTAGAGACAATGAGTTGTGGTTTTAATAAGGAATTGCTGAATCCCTGGTCTGGGGATATCGTCTGTGCCAGGGCATACTTTAGAACTTTGTGCGTGTGCACAATCTCACACGCCCATGGGCTTGCTTCCATGCACGGTAACTGTTGAGTCTCCAGTTGTGCCAGGCATTGCATGCAGTGCTTCATTTACAGGATGCTGTGTCTGTCCCCTTCTCCAGTGATTTATAAATACAGAGTGCTGCCTTAGGGCTCTCTCTCTCTCTCTCTCTTTTAATTTATTTATCTGGTTGCTCCAGGTCTTAGTTGCAGCATGTGGGATCTAGTTCCCTGGCCAGGGATCGAACCTGGGCCCCCTGCCTTGGGGGCTCAGTCTTAGCCACTGGACCACCAGAGAAGTCCAGGACTCTTTTTTTTTTTTTTGGAAGATGGGGGCAAGCCAGTTCAACTCTACCATGAATGACTTTCTATGCTTAAGGCCTTTTTCTGTTAAGAACCTTCTTAACCAATCCCCACCCTCAACCAGCATATACTCAACACAGAACCAATGGTGATACCTCTCCTTTCCTCAGCCTGGGAATGGCCCAGACACTTCAGTTTCGCCCTTGTACATATAGCCTCACTTCTCTCCCCATATGTATAAATGGGCCCGTATTTAACACATTTTGTGATGTTGGATTATCTATTTTGTGCATCTGTGGCAATAAATGAGATCCCAGTGGTAAAATAAATAAATACATACATACATACAGAGTGCCAAATACTCTTAAAAAGGAAGATAGGACCATGCTTTTTATTTATGTATTTACTTATTTTGACCATGCCAAACCACAGGTGGGATCTTAGTTCCCCAACCTGGGATCCCAACCCAGGCCTCTTACATTGGAAGTGGAGAGTCTTAACCACTGGACCACCAGGGAAATCCCAGGGCCATGCTTTTTAAACCTTAATACAGTGGTAAAGAATCTGTCTGCCAATTCAGGAGACACAGGAAATGTGGGTCCAGTCCCTGGGGCGGGAAGATCTCCTGGAGGAGGAAATGGCAACCCACTCCAGTACTCTTGCCTGGAGAATCCCATGGACAAAGGAGCCTGGCGGGCTACAGCTCATGGAGCCACAGAGAGCCTGAGCATGCAGACATAAGAATCCCCTGGTGGGAGGCAGTGTTAATATGCAGATTCCACTGCCAGGTCTGGGTGGGGTAGCACGAGTGTCCTTGTGAGCAGCAGGCTCCCAGAGGACGATGTTGCTGGCTCTTCTCTAGCCCTCACGCTGAGGACCTGTCCGTGGTGTCCAGGGCACAGCATATGGGTGATTCTTCTCTCAGCCCTTCTAGCCTTTGCATCGCGGTTCCCCCAGTGACTATGTGCGTCTTGCTGTCTAGGTTTGTCCATCCCCGGTTCGGGCCCATCAAATGCATCCGTACGCTCCGAGCCGTGGAGGCTGACGAGGAACTCACGGTTGCCTACGGCTACGACCACAGCCCCCCGGGGAAGAGCGGGCCCGAAGCCCCGGAGTGGTACCAGGTGGAGCTGAAGGCCTTCCAGGCCGCCCAGCAGAAGTGAAGCACCTGGCTCCGGGCTTCTGAGGACCTGGAACAGACATTTGGATCTATGCACTATGTTCATCCGACAACGGGACAACCAGGGACTGCTCATGCTGTGACGTCACACCCTCTCGCTCTGCGTTCGCTACGACTTTCTCGAATACTAACTAGGTCTGACTGTATTACTCATACCAGATTTAAAATTAGCTAGCCTCCCAACAGCGCCCTCCCGAGAGGTCCTGTCGAGCGCTTTACAGAAGAGGCGTCATGTTCTTGGGTGGCTCAAGGCTAAATCTGTACCATGTTCAGAGATGCCAAATGATGAGACTGAAAAAGGGATAACGGGGTTTTTCAGTCATTTTGTAGTCAGTGGCTTTTCCATGAGGTTTATTTCTATGGCCAGTGCACACTGTGCTCTATCACACTTGCATATGCGCCATATGGAGGAGAATTACTACATTTTTATTCTCTAAATGTAGTATAATTTGCCTTTCAACCTTTGATCTGTCTCTTGCAATAGAATGGCTTTTTTTTTTCCCCTAGCGCACAGAACCCCACTTTTTAAGTCACTTGCCTACCTAGTCCTCTTCTCTCTCTTAGGTATCTTTCACAAGAGAAAACTTCCCAACAGGTTTCGTGTCCGCGCCAGTGTGTAGGTCTCTCTGGCTCTTTCTAATGATCTGTCTTTGTTTCATTATTACGTCCTAATAGGAATGCCTGGCTCCTACGGCCGGGCTATCATTATAGAATTATTATTCTCGCATGTCAACAAAGATATCTTTGCTTTAAGATGTGAGAAGAAATGAATTTACTTTGTTTGCATTAAGTTATGCAAGAGTTGTAATATATACTTTAACAAAGAAGAGAGGGAACTTAGTCTTTCTAAGCAGTAACTGTGGCAATTTTACAATATCTTCAATAGTGCTAGTCATTTTTTTTTCTCCTTGGGTACAAATTAAATGTACATAACAAAGAGCAGTCTGGCTTGTGGCACAGTGCATTGAATTCAAAAGTCAAATAGCAAACTTGAATTCTAATCCAGAATTCGAAAGTCCTTTGTTTTGTTTCTTTCTAAATCGCTACTATTAAGAGAGACGTACTGATCACTAGGTACAAATCAAACCTTAACCGCTAAAACTCTTCATCATTGTAATTTCAAAGCATTTACCTGCTTCAAAGCCTTGTGAATTAAGATTAACACCTGTATAGTTTAAAAGCAACAGTATCAATAGCATTTCAGTCATTTTGCTAGCCATGTGTAATCACAACTGCAGAAATAAGGAGAAAACCCCCTGTTTTTTAGTTTAGCTAATTAGGTATGTAATTTAACTGGGATTGCTCTGAATGAATTCTGAGAGTTTGGGGGTTATGGCAAGTGCCCTCGCCACATGCCAGATGCCTGGCTGCAAAAGGGGTAGGTTTTGGTCTTTTGAGATTGGGGCATTTAGTTCCAGAGTTGCTGGAGAACAGTCAGTGGCTTTTCCATGAGGTTTATTTCTATGGCCAGTGCACACTGTGCTCTATCACACTTGCATATCGCCATATGGAGGAGAATTACTACATTTTTATTCTCTAAATGTAGTATAATTTGCCTTTCAACCTTTGATCTGTCTCTTGCAATAGAATGGCTTTTTTTTTTCCCCTAGCGCACAGAACCCCACTTTTTAAGTCACTTGCCTACCTAGTCCTCTTCTCTCTCTTAGGTATCTTTCACAAGAGAAAACTTCCCAACAGGTTTCGTGTCAGCGCCAGTGTGTAGGTCTCTCTGGCTCTTTCTAATGATCTGTCTTTGTTTCATTATTACGTCCTAATAGGAATGCCTGGCTCCTACGGCCGGGCTATCATTATAGAATTATTATTCTCGCATGTCAACAAAGATATCTTTGCTTTAAGATGTGAGAAGAAATGAATTTACTTTGTTTGCATTAAGTTATGCAAGAGTTGTAATATATACTTTAACAAAGAAGAGAGGGAACTTAGTCTTTCTAAGCAGTAACTGTGGCAATTTTACAATATCTTCAATAGTGCTAGTCATTTTTTTTTCTCCTTGGGTACAAATTAAATGTACATAACAAAGAGCAGTCTGGCTTGTGGCGCAGTGCATTGAATTCAGAAGTCAAATAGCAAACTTGAATTCTAATACAGAATTCAAAAGTCCTTTTTTTTTTTAAATCGCTACTGTTAAGAGAGACATACTGATCACTAGGTACAAATCAAACCTTAAGGCTAAAACTCTTCATTATTGTCATTTCAAAGCACTTACTTGCTTCAAAGCCTTGTGAATTAAGACTAACACCTGTATAGTTTAAAGCAACAGTATCAATAGCATTTCAGCCATTTTGCTATATGTGTAATCACAACTGCAGAAATAAGGAGAAAACCCCATTTTTTAGTTTAGTTAATTAGGTATGTAACTTACCCGGGATTGCTCTGGATGAATCCTGAGAAATCGGGGGTTATTGCAAGTGCCCTCGCCACATGCCAGATGCCTGGCTGCAGAGCTAGGTGGTCTGGAGATGAGCATTTGTTCCAAGTTGCGGCTTTTGGCAGAGCACCTGTCGCTGAGGAGGCAGTGTGGTCTTGAAAGCTGAAGCCTTCCAGAGGGTAGCTCCCACTAGCAGAGAAGGCTCAGAAAAGAGAAAAGAAACAGACTGGAGGAACTTGCTATTTTGTGTCAGTTACACATGCTATTGGAAAGAACTTTACAAAAGGGCTTGATCGAGGGCTTTGACAGACTTTCAGCTCTGGCAGTTTGGTCCGGGCACAGGACTCCGCCTTCAAGAGGGTCACAGGCGTGGCCCCTTCCCTCAGCCAGGCCAGACTTCCTCCGAGCCCTTGTGCTCCCAGCAGAGCACCTCGGTGGTGGCGGTGGTTTCAGGAAGATACACTTCTGGTTCACTGGTGAGAAGTCCCGAGGGCTGCCAGAAAGATCTTCTGCGAAGGGAACTGAATTGTTTTTCGATTCCAAGGCGTCAGGGTAGGATCGCTTCTATTCTGTAGAAAGAGACCATTCAGTAAACTGTGACAGGCGGGCAGAGGCTTGGGACTTGTATTCCGACAGGTGCTTTCATTCAAACGTGTCCGAAAGTGACTGTCTTCAGGGGAAAGATGGCTTGAACTAACCCCAGTTGGGTTGGGAGGGAGGTCAGGGGGAGGGCTGGCACAGGGCCCCAAAGCAAGGACTTCAGGCTGCGTGGGGTGCAATTTCTGTCCCAAGGGGCGATAGCCTTCAGATGGACTTTTTATTTTCTTTTGGTAAGAGTGATCCAAGGGTTGTAAATAGTGATTAACCAGCACCGATCTACTTTTCAGATGAGACCGTGACTGATGACACTTTGAGTGTAGAGCCCGGCAGTGGGTCTGTGACATTCAGACACTGCAGAGGAGGTGCTGCACCAGGCTGAGCCTCTCTGCGTCCTCCCTCCTAGAGCTCTCCACTGCGCTACCGGCTCTTCTTTCTCCCGCCCTCCCCTTTCCTCTCTGTTGTCTGTGAGAATGCCCAGTGTGCCTCCATAAGAACATACCAGCGGGCCCCTGGCGCCCGCTCCCTGTCTCCCGCCTCTCCTGCCTGTGTGTGTGCCCCTTGGACCCTGTCTGTCTGTCCCCCTGTGAGTACCTCTGCGTCCATGTCCAACTGCTGCTCTTGCTGTCCCCTTGCCCCGCACCCCCACTCCTAAATGGAAGGCTTTGTCCCAGGGTGGGTCAGAGGGGGCCTTGAGATTCACTGTGTGCCATAAGTAGATGAAACTGTCAAGGGGGTCGGGGTCCCAAGAGGAATGAACTGCTGAGGGAATAAGTTTGTTTTGTTTTGTTTTGTTTTTCAATCCTGTTTGAGCCAAAGTTGAGGGGGAAGCCTTGGGATGCATTTTTCTATTGAATTTTGATATCCGCTGTGGAAGGAACTATGTCAGGAAGCAGGTAGTTTCCTGAGCAACATCACAGAAATGCGGCAGAGTCTTTGCGGTGGGGAGAGAGAAGTGACTTTCTGGTTCACTGGTGAGAAGTCCCGAGGGCTGCCAGAAAGATCTTCTGCGAAGGGAACTGAATTGTTTTTCGATTCCAAGGCGTCAGGGTAGGATCGCTTCTATTCTGTAGAAAGAGACCATTCAGTAAACTGTGACAGGCGGGCAGAGGCTTGGGACTTGTATTCCGACAGGTGCTTTCATTCAAACGTGTCCGAAAGTGACTGTCTTCAGGGGAAAGATGGCTTGAACTAACCCCAGTTGGGTTGGGAGGGAGGTCAGGGGGAGGGCTGGCACAGGGCCCCAAAGCAAGGACTTCAGGCTGCGTGGGGTGCAATTTCTGTCCCAAGGGGCGATAGCCTTCAGATGGACTTTTATTTTCTTTTGGTAAGAGTGATCCAAGGGTTGTAAATAGTGATTAACCAGCACCGATCTACTTTTCAGATGAGACCGTGACTGATGACACTTTGAGTGTAGAGCCCGGCAGTGGGTCTGTGACATTCAGACACTGCAGAGGAGGTGCTGCACCAGGCTGAGCCTCTCGTCCTCCCTCCTAGAGCTCTCCACTGCGCTACCGGCTCTTCTTTCTCCCGCCCTCCCCTTTCCTCTCTGTTGTCTGTGAGAATGCCCAGTGTGCCTCCATAAGAACATACCAGCGGGCCCCTGGCGCCCGCTCCCTGTCTCCCGCCTCTCCTGCCTGTGTGTGTGCCCCTTGGACCCTGTCTGTCTGTCCCCCTGTGAGTACCTCTGCGTCCATGTCCAACTGCTGCTCTTGCTGTCCCCTTGCCCCGCACCCCCACTCCTAAATGGAAGGCTTTGTCCCAGGGTGGGTCAGAGGGGGCCTTGAGATTCACTGTGTGCCGTAAGTAGATGAAACTGTCAAGGGGGTCGGGGTCCCAAGAGGAATGAACTGCTGAGGGAATAAGTTTGTTTTGTTTTGTTTTGTTTTTCAATCCTGTTTGAGCCAAAGTTGAGGGGGAAGCCTTGGGATGCATTTTTCTATTGAATTTTGATATCCGCTGTGGAAGGAACTATGTCAGGAAGCAGGTAGTTTCCTGAGCAACATCACAGAAATGCGGCAGAGTCTTTGCGGTGGGGAGAGAGAAGTGACTTTCTGGCTCCCCAGAAAGGGCTGGCACCGAGGTGGGTGCCCGATGCCACGGTCCCCCGGGAGATTCACTCAGAGCCATCTCAGTCCAACTCCTGCATGACTAGATCTTTCCTTAGCAGTTTTTCTATGACAAATAGTATCTTGTGTTAGAGTTAGGAATAGGAACTAATCTGTAGGAGTATGTCCCCAAATGGGCATTTGAATGGACTCGACAGCAACAACAACAACAACAAAAAACTGTAAGGACTGAATGTCTGACACAAAGGAATGAGGAGATTAAAAAGCTACAGGCAAGGAAGACTTGAGTACCTATTCTTTTTTGAACTTGCTTCATCCCTGGTCTGCCTGAGCAACTGAGAAGGAAATTAATTGTTGACGACCCCTTTGAACCTGTCTGGGGCTGTCTTGAAACTTATCTGCCCCCCCTGGGGGTTCGTCACACTTGAAAAACAATTTCCTCATGACCAACAACCTAAAAAAGGCCAAAGTGAAGGCCAAGTGTAACCATTGACCATATTTAATTGCAACCATAAAACTGCAGTAACTGTGAACAGTGAATACAAGGGTTGTCTTCTCCATGAGTCACATGTGGCACGTTAGTGACTTTCCTTTAATCTATGACAGTTAAAATCCCTCACTGCAAAACGCATTTAAGGTCTTCCAGGAAGGTATCATTTTCTGTTGTGCTTTGTTTCAAAACAGTTGCCTCAAGTTTGTCTTAAGAGTAGTGATTTAGAATCCAGACATCTTTCATTTTAGAAAAACAAGCGAAACTATGTTGCAAGACTAATAGTCATAATGTGTATTTGCTGCAGATCAAAGGTTCACAAAATATATGAAATTTACATCTACTTGAGGTACCTTGATAGATTTTTTTTTTTCTTTGATCTTTCCCTTCAGGAATCTGGAACCTCAGTGTTTGTTTTGTTTTAAAAATACTAAATTGTTACCATATTATTTTGCCAAATGTGTGCAGACATATTCAAAGCAATGAAAACTCTTTCAAGCCATACAACCACAGGGATGGAAACCCTTTTCACAAATTTTAATGCGTTTGTATGTAAATAGATGTTTGTATGAACTATTTTCATGGTAGAGTGACTATATTTAAATGAAGTTGAATTACTCCAGTGCTATTTAAACAAATTGCAAACATTTTTGGTGAGAATTCTCAGAGTCTATTGAGATATAATGCAGATCAATTTTGATTTTTAAAGAATCAAAAGCCTACAGATAACTCTGACTCGTGGCAGCCTTCCCTGCGTGGTTGCCCCCGACGTGGAGAGAGCTTGTAGGCTTCCCCAGTGCCTCAGCCGCTTCCTGGTGGAAGTTAGGTGCTCGTGGAGGTGTGTCCACTCTTTCGTGACTTCACTCCAGGCCTCTGGGGGCCGGGGAGTGACTCAGAGGCATTAGAGACACCGGTGCAGTATATCTGGAGCACAATTTCTTTTCAGGGCAGCAGAATCAGAAGCCAGACGTGGCCGTGTGAACCCGGGAAGCGGGTTGTCCGGCCGCCACCCACCGCCACCTTTACTGCCTAGTCACACACGTCAGGGGGGCTGCCCTGAGTGGAGTTGGGGTTCAGATCCCCCAGGTGGGACTTCACAGTTTTGCCAGCAGTCCCTGCCTCCGGGTCTCCACCTCGAGAGGATGGAGGAGGGTCCTGCTGGCAGGGGGCCCATTTCTCAGCACAGTCCACTTCCTGTCTCAGCTCTGGGCAACTATGCACGCATTTAAGGTCTTCCAGGAAGGTATCGTTTTTCTGTTGTGCTTTGTTTCAAAACAGTTGCCTCAAGTTTGTCTTAAGAGTAGTGATTTAGAATCCAGACATCTTTCATTTTAGAAAAACAAGCGAAACTATGTTGCAAGACTAATAGTCATAATGTGTATTTGCTGCAGATCAAAGGTTCACAAAATATATGAAATTTACATCTACTTGAGGTACCTTGATAGATTTTTTTTTTTCTTTGATCTTTCCCTTCAGGAATCTGGAACCTCAGTGTTTGTTTTTATTTTAAAAATACTAAATTGTTACCATATTATTTTGCCAAATGTGTGCAGACATATTCAAAGCAATGAAAACTCTTTCAAGCCATACAACCACAGGGATGGAAACCCTTTTCACAAATTTTAATGCGTTTGTATGTAAATAGATGTTTGTATGAACTATTTTCATGGTAGAGTGACTATATTTAAATGAAGTTGAATTACTCCAGTGCTATTTAAACAAATTGCAAACATTTTTGGTGAGAATTCTCAGAGTCTATTGAGATATAATGCAGATCAATTTTGATTTTTAAAGAATCAAAAGCCTACAGATAACTCTGACTCGTGGCAGCCTTCCCTGCGTGGTTGCCCCCGACGTGGAGAGAGCTTGTAGGCTTCCCCAGTGCCTCAGCCGCTTCCTGGTGGAAGTTAGGTGCTCGTGGAGGTGTGTCCACTCTTTCGTGACTTCACTCCAGGCCTCTGGGGGCCGGGGAGTGACTCAGAGGCATTAGAGACACCGGTGCAGTATATCTGGAGCACAATTTCTTTTCAGGGCAGCAGAATCAGAAGCCAGACGTGGCCGTGTGAACCCGGGAAGCGGGTTGTCCGGCCGCCACCCACCGCCACCTTTACTGCCTAGTCACACACGTCAGGGGGGCTGCCCTGAGTGGAGTTGGGGTTCAGATCCCCCAGGTGGGACTTCACAGTTTTGCCAGCAGTCCCTGCCTCCGGGTCTCCACCTCGAGAGGATGGAGGAGGGTCCTGCTGGCAGGGGGCCCATTTCTCAGCACAGTCCACTTCCTGTCTCAGCTCTGGGCAACTATGCACCCAAGCACCAAACTTCCAGCCAGAGAGAGACATCCTCGGATAACGCAGATCCTTGCTTCCTCTGTCTGACTTTACACACCATTGCTAGAAGTTGTTTTAACATCAAAACCAATGACCTCCCTAGGACATATCTCCCAACTCCCCTGACTCACTAGAATACTCCTTTATAATGATATTCAACCTGAGTTGGGTTTTTTTTTTTTTTTTTCACGTGGGTCCTGGATGAAATGAAATGACAAATATGATGACAAATTTTCACTGTGTATACTAGCAATATGTACCCACATCCTGATGTATCTTAACATATAACTTGGTTCTGTTTTGGATGACTGTCATTCATCTCGATTCACACACTGAGAAATGGCAAGGACTACACAGTGCCTGCTTCTCCTAGAAGAGAGTTGGGTTCCCCGTTCTGAGCTCCCTACTTCAAGAACTTTTCCTCCTGCGTTTTCTGTGTTCTTTTTTATCCTGAAGTGAACTGATTAGGTCCTGAGATACGTTTAAGGATTGGAAGCCGGGGGAATGCTTTCGGCGTTTATGGCAACCAAAAGTTAACCTCATCACAGTTAATGAGCATCTTCGATTGGTCTTTTGTGGAATTTGAAGTAAATCTATGAGCCTTATTCAATATCTATAATTCTATGATTTTTTTAAATTATGGGAAATTAATGAAAGATGTTTACATGAATAATGTTTGCCCTTACTGTGTGATGAATGAGTTTTTTGTAGTGTGTCTGGGTGCATGTGCAAGAGAGTAGGAAAAATGTTTCTGAAACAAAACTTGACAAATATTTGTAATGAAAAGTCAATTTAAAGATTGCTATAATTGCGCTATAGAAACAATGCAAGTATTAAACAAAATATACAATCATCTGTCGTTGTCTTCCTTGGCTTGTCTGGGACAGAAAAGCAGTAATGTTTCTCACGCCTTGTCTACCTATGTAGTTAAATTACTAAGCAAACTTTACATTTGAATTTGTTTCCAAATGTTATTCACCTTTTACCATTTTAAAAGGATTGTATGAAGATCTGAGGGGAGGGCTATGGAAAGGTAGGAAGCTTGCTGTATTTTTGGCATGACCCCACATACACCCGTGAATCCATTAACAATATTGACCAAACATACCTGATTGACTCAATACATGTTAAGGGTATTGAACTGAAAAGAGAAGATCAGGGAAAAGATATGAAGAATGGGAAACTTCAACTCATGGTTGAAAATACAGGATCATGTTTAGATGTCATGATAGATACTGGTGACCTTTGGATAGCTTTGAGCCAAGAAAGCCAGAAATCCCTTATTCCTTAACAAAAAAAGGTTTTCTTAAATTGGAGCATAGCCAATGAACAATGCTGTGAGAGTTTAGTGGGTACGGCAGAGGGACTCAGCCATACAGATACATGTATCCAAACTCCCCTCCCATCCAGACCTCCACAGAACATTGAGCAGGATTCTCTGTGCTATACCCTAGGTCCTTGTTGGTTATCCACTGTAAATACAGCAGTGCGTACCTGTCCATCTCAAGCTCCCTAACTATCTCTCCCACCAGGCAACCATAAATTCATTCTCTAAGTCGATGACTTTGTTTCTGTTTTGTAAATAAGTTCATTTGTATTGTATCTTTTTCGACTCTGCATATAAGGGATGTGTCATACAACAGTTCCCCTTCTCTGACTTCCCTCAGTGGAAGCCCCTATTTCTGCCTAATCAGAGTCAACTTTCCCAGATGCTCCCCTGAAACATTCCCAAAGCACTAAAGCCAGTGACACAGGGAATGAAAATAGTACTTCACTGTCCGATGGGCCATCTGCCCAGGGTCCTGGAGCAGCGATTCCAGTGCATTGGGCCAAGCTGTGTGAGTCAGTTGAGTGTCAAAATAGAGTGATCCATGAGCCTGCCTGCTTTCTCTTAAGCCCCTCAGCTGCCCATTCCTGGCTCTTATCACACTTCCTTCCACTGAAGCCAGAGAGATGGCTCAACCCAATCTGGCACTGGATCAGCATCGCCACTTGGACAAAGACACGTCCATTCACTGGATCCTTAAAGAGGCAGAGTTTCACTCACTAATGCACACTATTCTTCCTCCTTGTCGGGGAGAAGGGTGGGAGATTAAAATGAATAAAACTGGAATAAATCTACAAAACTACTCTATCCAAAGGGAACGCTCGGGCAATTTTTTGTGTCTGAGATGGGTGTGGACTCAAGGGATTAGGAGGAAGATTGAGACCAAATTGCTTCATTCTCAGTAATCGCCCCACAGATACTTCTTGGGAAATATCTGCCTTTGGGTTTTAATGTTACAGTTCATTTAGCCTGCTAATTCAAACTAAATTTGAAATGATTTCAGCAGTCATCCCTAGGACTAGAATTAGATAACATCTCATTCAGATTGATTTTTAAAATTTCTTCAGATTTGAATGGTGGTCCTTTTTTTTTGGAGCATAGCCAATGAACAATGCTGTGAGAGTTTAGTGGGTACGGCAGAGGGACTCAGCCATACAGATACATGTATCCAAACTCCCCTCCCATCCAGACCTCCACAGAACATTGAGCAGGATTCTCTGTGCTATACCCTAGGTCCTTGTTGGTTATCCACTGTAAATACAGCAGTGCGTACCTGTCCATCTCAAGCTCCCTAACTATCTCTCCCACCAGGCAACCATAAATTCATTCTCTAAGTCGATGACTTTGTTTCTGTTTTGTAAATAAGTTCATTTGTATTGTATCTTTTTCGACTCTGCATATAAGGGATGTGTCATACAACAGTTCCCCTTCTCTGACTTCCCTCAGTGGAAGCCCCTATTTCTGCCTAATCAGAGTCAACTTTCCCAGATGCTCCCCTGAAACATTCCCAAAGCACTAAAGCCAGTGACACAGGGAATGAAAATAGTACTTCACTGTCCGATGGGCCATCTGCCCAGGGTCCTGGAGCAGCGATTCCAGTGCATTGGGCCAAGCTGTGTGAGTCAGTTGAGTGTCAAAATAGAGTGATCCATGAGCCTGCCTGCTTTCTCTTAAGCCCCTCAGCTGCCCATTCCTGGCTCTTATCACACTTCCTTCCACTGAAGCCAGAGAGATGGCTCAACCCAATCTGGCACTGGATCAGCATCGCCACTTGGACAAAGACACGTCCATTCACTGGATCCTTAAAGAGGCAGAGTTTCACTCACTAATGCACACTATTCTTCCTCCTTGTCGGGGAGAAGGGTGGGAGATTAAAATGAATAAAACTGGAATAAATCTACAAAACTACTCTATCCAAAGGGAACGCTCGGGCAATTTTTTGTGTCTGAGATGGGTGTGGACTCAAGGGATTAGGAGGAAGATTGAGACCAAATTGCTTCATTCTCAGTAATCGCCCCACAGATACTTCTTGGGAAATATCTGCCTTTGGGTTTTAATGTTACAGTTCATTTAGCCTGCTAATTCAAACTAAATTTGAAATGATTTCAGCAGTCATCCCTAGGACTAGAATTAGATAACATCTCATTCAGATTGAGGTTTGGGGTGGTTCAACTAGAAGGTTTTGCCTTACAAGTATTTTAGAAAACAACACGTGCCTTCCACATAAAAAGATGATGCAAATTCCTCTGGAACATACTGGTATGTGTTTTTCTGAAAGCTCTGTTTCTCTGTGGAAGCCAAAAGCAATGATTTTGAATTTAGAGCTTCACTCCTTATAATGTACATAGAAAAGGATGAATGGCTTCATCTAAATCGCTACCAAAGTTTTCACTTTTGCAAGTATCAGAAGACTTCTAGCTTCAAGAAACATAAAAGCCTGCCTCGATATAGCTGAAACAATAAAGATTTACTATTTCACATAACAAGAAGTGGTGGATGGTTGGCCAAAAAACACATGAAATGATGCTCAACGTCGCTTATTATTAGAGAAATGCAAATCAAAATTACAATGAGATATCACCTCACACCAGTCGGAATCGCCATCATCAACAAATCGACAGATAATAAAGGCTGGAGAGGGTGCGGAGAAAAGGGAACACTTTTGCATTGCTGGTGGGAATGTAAATTGATACAGCCGCTATGGAAGACAGTATGGCGATTCCTTAAAAAACTAAAAATAGGAGCACCATACGACCCAGCAATCCTACTCTTAGGCTTATACCCTGATGAAATCAAAACTGAAAGAAACACCTGTACCCCAATGTTCATTGCAGCTCTCTATACAAGAGCTAGAACATGGAAGCAACCTGGATGCCCATCGATGAACGGATGGATACAAAAGCTCTGGTACATATATACAATGGAGTACTTCTCAGTTGTAAAAAGAAATGCAGAAGAATCAGTCCTAATGAGGTGGTTGGATCTAGAACCTATCATAAAAAGTGAAGTAAGTAAAAAAAGAGAAAGGCAAGTACAATATACTAACACATATATATGGAATCTAGTAGGATGGTAATGATAACACATGCAGTGAACTGATGAAAAAACAGACATGGAGAATAGACATATGGACATTGTGGGGAATGAACAGCGGATGGGAGGTGTGAAGGAAGTATCATGAAAACCTATACTATCATATGTGAAAAAAAATAACTATTGTCATTGTGCTGTGAGAAAAGGGGATCCCGCAAGGGCGCTTGTGGGATGCCTGGAGGGGTGGGATGGGGGGATATACATATGACTAATCTGGGATCATACATATCTGTAAACAACAAAACTCTGTAAAAGTAAAAAGTAAAATACAAATTTAAAAAAAGAAAAAGTGTTGGGTGACCCTGGCATTGGTTCATTGTAACCAACTTTCTATCTTTCTGCTTTGTGATTCTCGGCAGGTCACGCTTGCCCTTAGGGGCCAGTTTACCTCACAGTCACAAAGTGGCTGTCACAGTTCCAGACCTCACAGCCGGATTTGGCAAATATCTACTGGGTGAAAAGGTAAGTCTCTTGTATGGTCTTTACTATGGAGGAAACCTAGACCAGTCCCTTGTATGGCCCCTGGGAACACCATGATTATCTGAGAGAAGCACACAGTTGTGTGGGGAAAGGTAGGGGGGGCATGAACAAAAGTGGGATCCTCCCAACAAAGGAGGAAAGAGAAATGAGGGCTGTGCTGACCACCCACTGTATCTGCCTCTTCTGCACACAGGTTTTGTCTTATTTTCTTCAGAGAGAAAAGGAGATTAATCTCTTCAAATAAATAAATAGAGTTTCTTTTCTTCCTTCCTTTTTCTTTTTTGAATTTATTTGGCGGTACCTGGTCTTAGTTGCAATATTCAGGATCATTAGTTAAAGCATGTGGAATCTAGTTCTCTGGCCAGGGATTGATCCAGGCCCTCTGCACTGGGGATTCTTAGCCACTGGACCACTACAGACATCCCCAAATGGGTTTTCTAACTAATCAAACCAACTTGGAGAACTTTCCAGTGAGTGGTGTGGGACAGGATCTACCAAGATACATTCAGGTCAGGTTTATAAGGCAGTTTTAAATGTTTAGGTTATTCATTTATTTCATAAACAGCCATGTGTATCGGTACTGCTTTCACCCCATTTTAGAGAAGGAAAGACTGAGGCACAGAGATGTCAACTTGCCTTGCAGTTGAGTAACCTGATCACAGAACAAACAAGGAGGCAGCAGAGGCAAACCATGAAGCCAGGCATCTGGACTTGAGGCGGCTCTCCAGACACACTTGTGGGAGCTCCTCTCTCCTGTGCTTCCCTTCGTGCTCTCCGCAGGGTAAAGCCATCTATGAACATCCTTAGTTTGTCTTCCTTTCCCTTGTTCATTTACTTAGCCAGTCAATCAACTGGTCTCCCATGCCCCAGGCCCTCCTTGGTCCAATCCATGAAACCAAGTGGGGTTCTGTGGGGCTCCCCGGCTTGGAGGTCTTTTTGTTCCCCATTTCTTGTAGACAAGGCTCCAGCCTCCCTGACCTCCCTGAGTTCCAAAATTCGAACAGCTGCTCATGGAGGGTGAAGCAGCCACAAAAGCACTTGAGGAAAGGTCAAAGGAGCCAGAGAAGCTCATCAGATTAGGAGACCCTGCCCACACTGGAATCTTGTCAGCAAGATCGCCGGCAAGAACTATTGCTACAAAACTCCTCAACGCTTCCTCCCAGGTTTGGATACAAGGTTTTGGGTGGCAGGAGTCCACTGCGTCCCCCTTTGCCGGGCAAAACAATAAGGCTATCCCTTTTTGGCTTCACCCAAAACTTTTTGTCTCCGAGATTTGATATGGCACCAGCTGAGCTTTTAGCCTCAATACCCAGACCAACATTTTGCTCACATCTGCCTCTGCCCTGATCCAGAAATCCCACATCCTCTGCCCAGATTCCAGTCATAGCTTCTCCATCCCAGCCTGCTTCTCATTCCTCACCTCCAGTACCTGAAGCCCCCTCAGGGAGGTGTTACTATTCCTGCCCCTCCGTGGTGGCTCCCGGGAGGGTCATGGGGCAGGAAGGACCTGGGCTCTGGAGTCAGCCTGGTTTGCTTCAGCTCTGCCCACAGGACGGTTTTCGATTGCTCTGTAGCACATGTGAATAACTCCTGCCGTCCAGGGCTGCTTGGGAGTGGTAAAGACTGAGCGTGTGCAGGCCCTCTTCCCTCTCTGGCTTCCTTCCTTCCTCTCCAGCCACTCTTGCTGTCTTCCAGTTCTGTAGGGGCTCCCAAACCATTTTAAGGACTTAGTTCGTAATTCAGCGTGGATAAGAAGTCAACCAGTGACATGAACTACTTCTGCATGTTTTTAAAGAACAAACCAGCTTTATGCAACCTTAGTTTCCTGGTGGTTCTGACGACTAAAACGATGCACAACTTGAGAGTTGTAAGCTGAGTTTTACGGGGACAAAATGAGGACTGCAGCCCTGGAGACCGCGCCTCAGATGGCTCTGAGAGACTGCTCCAAAGAGGCGGCGGGGGGGAGGACAATCAGTAAGGTTTTGGTGAAGCTGGAGTTGAAAACAGTCAAATGCTTCCTTTACAAAAGGCTTTCTGCTAGCCACAAGGAGCGAACGGCACCATGAAGGGATTTGGTACTTTCTTAGATATGAAGAGATACAAAGATTGCGATCATGAAATCAGTTCCTGAAAATTGTCTAAGTATTCAAAGACCCGTTCTGCCCGTTTCCCCGGAGCACAGAGTGCCTCACTCTCCCCCTGAATTCCCCTCAGGGGTGCTGAAGTCAGCAGCTGAGGCAGCGCAGGGCTCAGTCTCCGAAGAGGCGGAGGGCAGAGGCCCCTGTTGTTCGGTCGCTGGCAATGCTCTTGGCAAGCACCAATTTGTAGCCGACAGTTCCAGAAACGCTGTTGAAACTGTCCTTGCTGTTACCAGTTCAACTGGAGGGCTCAGAAGAGAAGAGGGAGAAGGCTGGCCTGACTTGTCAAACTGGCTCACCTTGACGGCACACGGAGTGGAGAACAGGCTGGAGGGGCGGAGAGGGACCCAGGCGGAAGCAGGAAGAACAAGGAGATGGTGGGTGGGACCAAGGGGCACCAAAGGCCCCAAACAAAGCAGGTTTGTAAAGTAACTACTCCAATAAAAATTAATTTAAATAAATAAAAATAATGTATATCCCACATATATTTCCATTGAAAAATGCTGGTTCGTTGTCATTTTTTAGTCTACCCTGTACTCTGTCATATGACAGTATCATGATTTCTTTAACCTATCCTCTATTGGATATTCAATATCCACTAGGCCTAATATCTTTAGCACTATGGACTTATCAGTAACACTGTAATGAGTATCTTTATGGATTAAAAAGCAGCAGCAGCAGCAAGTTGCAGGATGGGCTTTGGGTGGGTTGCTTTGCGTGTGAAAGGATGAGTTATCTGCTAAGGGAATCAGAGGCCCAAATCAGCAAGGCCCCAGGTATCAACACGACAAAGACACACTTCACTTACTGGGAAGTGAGGAATCAAAGACGACTCTGATCTTTGAACAACGGCAAGAACCAAATGGTCTCCTGTGAGAATCACTTGTCACCATCGCCGCTGCTGCTGGTCTTACCCTGAATCACCTGCTCACTCCCAATTTTGATTTCTATTTCCAAACAACCCATTAATTTCTTCGTGATCCAGCTCCCTCTTGTGGTAAGGATTTAGTTTCATATGGTTTCTGACATGACGCAGGAGAATTAAGAAACTTAGCAAAAGGATGATTTAATATATGTTGAAAACAAACATGAAAACTGAACTCATGTTTATTCCCAACACCAGGCTGACTTTTGAGCAGACAAATGAAGACACAACTTCCAGGGCTTTTTTATTTTTATTGTTTAAATAAGCCCAAATTTCAAAAGGGCTAGTCACACTTTTGGAACATGCAATAAACTAAGTTGAACAAAAGCTCGTTTTTCTTTTAAAATAACCACCCCCCCTCCCAAAAAAAAGAAGCAGCATTTTAATGTCATGTAGCTCTTTAAAAACACCATTTTCTGCAAAACATGAATTGTGAGCTCATTAGTCCTAAATCAATCTCATCTTGGACTTCCCTGGCCTGTTACTTTGTTTTTTTTAATGAATCACCCATTGTATGGTGAGAGGGTCATGAACCGGCAGGGGCGTTATCTCCCAGCCAACCACATGCACAAATTACACTCTTTTTGAGACCCCATGGGCTGTAGCCCTCCAGCCTCCTCTGTCCACGGGTCTTCCCAGGCAAGACTACTGGATTGGGTTGCCATTTCCTTCTCCAGGGATCTTCCCCACCCAGGGATCAAACCTGGTCTCGTGAATTGCAAGCAGGTTCTTTACCACTAACCCACCAGGGAAGCCCACAGAGGAATGTATTTTCTCCCAAACAAGGAAATCTTCAGTAGTTTGGAAAAAAAAAAAAAAAAGTCATATTCAAGCTTACCATGTGATTAGGAGGTATACTGTAGGAGTCTGAGAGTTCAACCCATACTACGGAAACTGATCACTCAGAGGAAAACTTATCCCAATAGAACTGAGATAGATAGTAGAGAAATTTCTCAGAATTGTGCTATATAGTAGAACCGTTCAAAATATAGCACTCTAGCAGCATATAATCCAGAAATTCTACTGGGAAGTGAGGAATCAAAGACGACTCTGATCTTTGAACAACGGCAAGAACCAAATGGTCTCCTGTGAGAATCACTTGTCACCATCGCCGCTGCTGCTGGTCTTACCCTGAATCACCTGCTCACTCCCAATTTTGATTTCTATTTCCAAACAACCCATTAATTTCTTCGTGATCCAGCTCCCTCTTGTGGTAAGGATTTAGTTTCATATGGTTTCTGACATGACGCAGGAGAATTAAGAAACTTAGCAAAAGGATGATTTAATATATGTTGAAAACAAACATGAAAACTGAACTCATGTTTATTCCCAACACCAGGCTGACTTTTGAGCAGACAAATGAAGACACAACTTCCAGGGCTTTTTTATTTTTATTGTTTAAATAAGCCCAAATTTCAAAAGGGCTAGTCACACTTTTGGAACATGCAATAAACTAAGTTGAACAAAAGCTCGTTTTTCTTTTAAAATAACCACCCCCCCTCCCAAAAAAAAGAAGCAGCATTTTAATGTCATGTAGCTCTTTAAAAACACCATTTTCTGCAAAACATGAATTGTGAGCTCATTAGTCCTAAATCAATCTCATCTTGGACTTCCCTGGCCTGTTACTTTGTTTTTTTTAATGAATCACCCATTGTATGGTGAGAGGGTCATGAACCGGCAGGGGCGTTATCTCCCAGCCAACCACATGCACAAATTACACTCTTTTTGAGACCCCATGGGCTGTAGCCCTCCAGCCTCCTCTGTCCACGGGTCTTCCCAGGCAAGACTACTGGATTGGGTTGCCATTTCCTTCTCCAGGGATCTTCCCCACCCAGGGATCAAACCTGGTCTCGTGAATTGCAAGCAGGTTCTTTACCACTAACCCACCAGGGAAGCCCACAGAGGAATGTATTTTCTCCCAAACAAGGAAATCTTCAGTAGTTTGGAAAAAAAAAAAAAAAAGTCATATTCAAGCTTACCATGTGATTAGGAGGTATACTGTAGGAGTCTGAGAGTTCAACCCATACTACGGAAACTGATCACTCAGAGGAAAACTTATCCCAATAGAACTGAGATAGATAGTAGAGAAATTTCTCAGAATTGTGCTATATAGTAGAACCGTTCAAAATATAGCACTCTAGCAGCATATAATCCAGAAATTCTACTCCTGGGCATATATATCCAGAGAAAACTCTAACTTGAAAAGATACATGCACCCCAAGCTTCACAGCAGCACCGTTTATAATCGCCAAGACATGGAAGCAACCTAAATGTCCATCGACAGAGGAATGGATAAGAAGATGCAGTGCATATATATGATAGAATGTTACTTGGCCATAAAAAGAATGAGATAATGCCACTTGGAGCAACATGGAGAGACCCAGAGATTATTCATACTATCATATGAAATAAGTCAGACAGAGAAAGGCAAATATCATATGCATCACTTAAAAGTGGAATCTTAAAAAAATGATACAAATGAACTTATTTACAAAACACAAACAGCCTCATGGACATAGAAAATAAATCTATGGTTACCAAAGGGGAAAGGTGGGGGCCTGGAGGGAGAGATAAACTAGGAGTGTGGGATTAGCTGATACACATTACTATATAAAAACAGATAAACAACAAGGATACATTCTGTAGCACAGGGAGCTATATTCAATGTCTTATGGTCAACTATAACAGAAAATAATCTGAAAAAGAATATATATATGCATGTGTGTACACACATACATATATATAGTTGAATCACCTTGCTGTATACCTGCAACTAACAGTTTAAATCAACTATACTTCAGTTCTAAAAAAAAAAGCAAATCTAGTACTCTGCCTGTGTGTGTATATGTGTGAGTATGTGTGCGTGTGTGTGTGCGCGCACTCCGTTGCTCAGTCATGTCCAACTCTTTGTGATCCCATGGACTGTAGCCCACCAGGCTCCTCTGTCCATGGAATTGTCCAGGCAAGAGTGCTGGAGTGGCTGGCCATGCCCTCCTCCAGGGGATCTTCCCGACCCAGGGGTCAAACCTACGTGTCTTATGTCCCTGTACTGGCAGGTGGATACTTTACGACCTGGTGTTCCCATAGATGGAAACTTACAGCCCCCACAGCTATGTGGGACACAACCAGGAATTTGAAACAAGGGGACTTCTGAGCAGCCAATCGCTATTTCAAAGTTCACGCACTTTGCAGAACTACCTTGGCACAGCCACCAAGGAACAGATTCCAGCCTCAAGGCCTCAGACCGAAGAGGTGTGACAACCAGCAACAGAGGGACGAAGGAAGCATCAGAAAATGCAGCTGGCTTTCTAAAAGTCTCTGAGTTTCTCAGCACCATGGCTGGAAACCACAGTACCGTGAAACCTTAGCAATCTCTGACCGTGCTCTCGGCCGCTACTTCTCCAACCTCAGGGGCAGAATCACCTGGGAATTCGTCACCTGGGCAGATTCTTGGACCCCGCTCCCAGAGCCCCTGCATGTGGATCCAGCCCCCTGGGCGGAGCGCAGAAGCCTGGCATTTCTGCTCTGCAGCACCGTCCAGTAAGTGATGCTCAGAGTGATATCCCTGAATAATTAAGAAAAGATAAAAGGAAGTGGAATGTACCCTGCCTGATGATCATGGTAATTGTCCTCAAAACCATAAACTTCCCTCAAGTACTTAAACTGACTCTCTGGGAACTGTTTTTAAGATCAGAGCAGAGATATCTACAGTTATCAGACCAAAAAATACGGCTCTCAAACCAGCAGGACTGGATTCAATAAAGTATCTTTAAAAATAATCAGAATGTTTAGCATTTTCTTCAAATTTCAGTGAAGGGTAGCAGACCTGGATGAGGATGCGAACAAATTCAGACTGACTAAGCCTGTGTGGATGGTGATCGCCACTGGGTGACTGGTACATAGGGCTCATCCGCTTATGCTGCATATTTTTCTATGTTTCAGAATCTCAGTAATAAAAAGTTAGAGAAAAAGAGAAACTGAAAAAAGAGAATGTTTATTAACCATAAACCCATGGACTGTAGCCCACCAGGCTCCTCTGTCCATGGAATTGTCCAGGCAAGAGTGCTGGAGTGGCTGGCCATGCCCTCCTCCAGGGGATCTTCCCGACCCAGGGGTCAAACCTACGTGTCTTATGTCCCTGTACTGGCAGGTGGATACTTTACGACCTGGTGTTCCCATAGATGGAAACTTACAGCCCCCACAGCTATGTGGGACACAACCAGGAATTTGAAACAAGGGGACTTCTGAGCAGCCAATCGCTATTTCAAAGTTCACGCACTTTGCAGAACTACCTTGGCACAGCCACCAAGGAACAGATTCCAGCCTCAAGGCCTCAGACCGAAGAGGTGTGACAACCAGCAACAGAGGGACGAAGGAAGCATCAGAAAAATGCAGCTGGTTTTCTAAAAGTCTCTGAGTTTCTCAGCACCATGGCTGGAAACCACAGTACCGTGAAACCTTAGCAATCTCTGACCGTGCTCTCGGCCGCTACTTCTCCAACCTCAGGGGCAGAATCACCTGGGAATTCGTCACCTGGGCAGATTCTTGGACCCCGCTCCCAGAGCCCCTGCATGTGGATCCAGCCCCCTGGGCGGAGCGCAGAAGCCTGGCATTTCTGCTCTGCAGCACCGTCCAGTAAGTGATGCTCAGAGTGATATCCCTGAATAATTAAGAAAAGATAAAAGGAAGTGGAATGTACCCTGCCTGATGATCATGGTAATTGTCCTCAAAACCATAAACTTCCCTCAAGTACTTAAACTGACTCTCTGGGAACTGTTTTTAAGATCAGAGCAGAGATATCTACAGTTATCAGACCAAAAAATACGGCTCTCAAACCAGCAGGACTGGATTCAATAAAGTATCTTTAAAAATAATCAGAATGTTTAGCATTTTCTTCAAATTTCAGTGAAGGGTAGCAGACCTGGATGAGGATGCGAACAAATTCAGACTGACTAAGCCTGTGTGGATGGTGATCGCCACTGGGTGACTGGTACATAGGGCTCATCCGCTTATGCTGCATATTTTTCTATGTTTCAGAATCTCAGTAATAAAAAGTTAGAGAAAAAGAGAAACTGAAAAAAGAGAATGTTTATTAACCATAAACATATTGTCAAGGAAGAAGAAGAAATCATCCTCTATCCTTCTAGGTTTTTCTGTCTGATCTAAGGAATAAAATTGACACGAGACAGTAACAGGAAAAAAATCAATCAACAGGCTTAATTCCATGTCGACACAGAGGTTACCCAGGTTGCTCTGTGGTAAAGAATTTACCTGTCGACACAGGAGACAAAGAGACACAGGTTCCATCTCTGAGTCAGGAAGATCCCCTGGAGAAGGAAATGGCCACCTGTTCCAGTATTCCTGCCTGGAGAATCCCATGGATGGAGGAGCCTGGTGGGCTATAGTCCACGCAGTCACAATCAGACAGGACAGAAGCGGCTGAGCACGCACACACCAGGAAAAGCACAGTGAACGAGTGTAAGGTTCTTATGCAGATTTAAGTCACCATCTCCGCCATTCATGCGAGTGTCTAGAGATCTGGCCACCCTCGTCTTCCTGGTACGGCTGGGGAGACGCCCTTACACAGCGAGGTTTCTCTCACAACTCTTGAGTGTTTCTTACCAAAGGGTCACTCCTGCTTGGTTTTCAGAGGTTTTCCCCTGTCTGATGTTTCCTAGAAAATAACCAACTTAATATCATGAATATACCAAAGAGACATGTTTGGGGTGGCCTATGCTGCTCTCCTACAGTATCAGGAAACAAGTGTCACAGAGGCAAACACATTACCTGCCCTAATTCTGTTCCCATTTTGCAGATGGGGAAGCTGAGGCTAAGGGACATAGGATCCGGAGGGTTTGTTGCATCTTGCCCAGCTGGCAGAACTTGATCTTGCTTGCCGTCATGATACAAGAGAAAAAGATGAGGACCTCAGTGTTTTAAGTTTACGAAAATTAAGGAAGGCTGTTGTTTTTTTTTAACTTAGCAAAGGAGATAAGGGCAGTGGGACTTCATTTTTTCTTTCATGTAGCAAAATTCCCAGAAGACACATGTTCTCACCAAAGTCTGAACACAGTATTGCTCCAGCAACGCGCCAGGCATGAATTGCTCATTGTACCAAGCATGACTCAACCCTCTCATCAGGAATATTCTTCCTCTTGAAAGCCCTTGGAGCCAAATCATTAACGAATCAAGAAGTGTCGCTTAAGGATCTCAGTGATTGTCAAATGGTGAACATTCTGAGAAAGAGGGTGACTGTGGAGGAAACAAACAGCCTTCAAAGACTCAATACTGGCTGTGAAGATATGTAGGGCATCACAGGTCGTCAAAGCCACCCACAGCAGAATTAAGGCAAGTGGCTCCTCCCCTCCCCACTGTGGTATCCTAGGAGGGCATGGATCGAGGGGAGGATGTGTAGCAAGAATCCCCAGCCAGCGGCTCCTGCCTCTGCTTCTTCCCACGTCCTAAAGGGCTGCTGTTGTTCAGTTGCTAAGTCAAGTCCAACTCCTTGAGACCCCATGGACTGCAGCAGGCCAGGCTTCAGTCCAAGAGTGAACATTTAGTAACATTTAGTTATATTTTCAATAGTAACATTTAGTAACATTTTAGTAACATTTTCAATGAATAGCCATTGGTTCATCTAAAATTATTGTCACGGTCTGGAGACTTCCCTAGCAGCCCACCAGATAAGACTCTGTGCTTACACTGCAGGGGACACAGGTTCAATTTCTGGTCAGGGAACTCAGATCCAAATTCAATAAAGAGGCCAACCAAAATAATAAATAAAAACATTTAAATAAAGACCAAAGGAATGTGCAACTGTCAAAAAAAACTATAGCTACAATGTGAACTGATAACATTAAGTAGATTAAGAAACATACACAAAGTAGAAATTAGGTGATGAGATGAAGTAAACTTTTAAATAATCATTTTATTTCTTTTTACAGAGTCTTAAAAAGCCTTTTTTATTCTCTCTCACACACAGTATCTATTTAGCTGAAAATACTTTTCAGTGAAAGTGGCAGGATTAAACACGCTTCATCATTTGAAAAAAATCTTTTAATACTTCAACATAAATCATGGCAAAAATCTATTTATAAACCCAGTTTATGTGGATACTTGTATTTAATGACTACCAAAGTTAAGGAAAACACGAAGATCCTCAGGTCCAAATAAAAGAACATCATTCACCAGCCTTATTAAACCCTGACGCCAAGTTCTCAGTTCCACCCCATCAGATATGCAAAGGTCTTTACTGGAAATCACCTGCTAGATAACCATCTCTCCGATTAATTCTTACAAACTAATTACTTCATTTTAACAAACAGATCCATGAAGTCTAGTGTAAGTCTTCATGTGGAATCTTGAAACATTCTGAGAAAGAGGGTGACTGTGGAGGAAACAAACAGCCTTCAAAGACTCAATACTGGCTGTGAAGATATGTAGGGCATCACAGGTCGTCAAAGCCACCCACAGCAGAATTAAGGCAAGTGGCTCCTCCCCTCCCCACTGTGGTATCCTAGGAGGGCATGGATCGAGGGGAGGATGTGTAGCAAGAATCCCCAGCCAGCGGCTCCTGCCTCTGCTTCTTCCCACGTCCTAAAGGGCTGCTGTTGTTCAGTTGCTAAGTCAAGTCCAACTCCTTGAGACCCCATGGACTGCAGCAGGCCAGGCTTCAGTCCAAGAGTGAACATTTAGTAACATTTAGTTATATTTTCAATAGTAACATTTAGTAACATTTTAGTAACATTTTCAATGAATAGCCATTGGTTCATCTAAAATTATTGTCACGGTCTGGAGACTTCCCTAGCAGCCCACCAGATAAGACTCTGTGCTTACACTGCAGGGGACACAGGTTCAATTTCTGGTCAGGGAACTCAGATCCAAATTCAATAAAGAGGCCAACCAAAATAATAAATAAAAACATTTAAATAAAGACCAAAGGAATGTGCAACTGTCAAAAAAAACTATAGCTACAATGTGAACTGATAACATTAAGTAGATTAAGAAACATACACAAAGTAGAAATTAGGTGATGAGATGAAGTAAACTTTTAAATAATCATTTTATTTCTTTTTACAGAGTCTTAAAAAGCCTTTTTTATTCTCTCTCACACACAGTATCTATTTAGCTGAAAATACTTTTCAGTGAAAGTGGCAGGATTAAACACGCTTCATCATTTGAAAAAAATCTTTTAATACTTCAACATAAATCATGGCAAAAATCTATTTATAAACCCAGTTTATGTGGATACTTGTATTTAATGACTACCAAAGTTAAGGAAAACACGAAGATCCTCAGGTCCAAATAAAAGAACATCATTCACCAGCCTTATTAAACCCTGACGCCAAGTTCTCAGTTCCACCCCATCAGATATGCAAAGGTCTTTACTGGAAATCACCTGCTAGATAACCATCTCTCCGATTAATTCTTACAAACTAATTACTTCATTTTAACAAACAGATCCATAAAGTCTAGTGTAAGTCTTCATTTGGAATAACTTTAAACAGAATGGAAAATCCTTTCAGAATGCTCAGATAGAATTTTTATAGGTGAGACAGACTTTAGAAACAAAAGCACATCCAATGGAATCATTTCCAAACACCCACCAGGAAGAGCTAGTGTTTTTCTAAAAATAACTATTATAAGGTAACATATTCTTTAGCATGAAATCCATTCTAGACCCTCATCATTATAGAAATGGCTAGTAATCGGAACCATATATCTTTCTGGGAAAGAAAAATGTGTAGCACATCTCTTAGTTCAAGTCTTTTAATAATTCTGGCCTGAGATAAGCAGTGAGTCATTCGAATGGTACAAAACATTTTCATGGACACTCTGTGATGGTTTTTAAAAAGGTCTGTGAATGTTTTGAGGCCTCCATGCAGAGCTGTAGTCTATGTCTTCTCCCCTTTCACCCTGGAAAGCTTTTTTTGGTATGTCCGTGTGTGTGTTATTTTTTAATAACATTCCACCAATGCCTTTTTTATTCATCATTTTACCCTCTGTATTTGTCCTTTAGGATTCTTATTATTCCCTCCCCTGCCTCCCTTTTATTCTTCGCTGTGGTTGTTCACTCACTAAGTCCTGTTGGGCTCTTTGCAAGCCCGTGAACTGCAGGCATGCCTGGCTTCCCTGTCCTCACTGTTTCCCGGAGTTTGCTCGAACTCATGTCCATTGAGTCAGTGATGCCAGACAACCGTCTCATCCTCTGTCACTCTGTTCTCCTCTTGCCCTCAAATCTTTCTCAGCAGTAGGGTCTTTTCCAACAAGCTGCTCTTCAGCTCTTTCTAATTCATCTTCATCCTTCCTCTTCCTTTAAACTTCAACATAAATCATGGCAAAAATCTATTTATAAACCCAGTTTATGTGGATACTTGTATTTAATGACTACCAAAGTTAAGGAAAACACGAAGATCCTCAGGTCCAAATAAAAGAACATCATTCACCAGCCTTATTAAACCCTGACGCCAAGTTCTCAGTTCCACCCCATCAGATATGCAAAGGTCTTTACTGGAAATCACCTGCTAGATAACCATCTCTCCGATTAATTCTTACAAACTAATTACTTCATTTTAACAAACAGATCCATAAAGTCTAGTGTAAGTCTTCATTTGGAATAACTTTAAACAGAATGGAAAATCCTTTCAGAATGCTCAGATAGAATTTTTATAGGTGAGACAGACTTTAGAAACAAAAGCACATCCAATGGAATCATTTCCAAACACCCACCAGGAAGAGCTAGTGTTTTTCTAAAAATAACTATTATAAGGTAACATATTCTTTAGCATGAAATCCATTCTAGACCCTCATCATTATAGAAATGGCTAGTAATCGGAACCATATATCTTTCTGGGAAAGAAAAATGTGTAGCACATCTCTTAGTTCAAGTCTTTTAATAATTCTGGCCTGAGATAAGCAGTGAGTCATTCGAATGGTACAAAACATTTTCATGGACACTCTGTGATGGTTTTTAAAAAGGTCTGTGAATGTTTTGAGGCCTCCATGCAGAGCTGTAGTCTATGTCTTCTCCCCTTTCACCCTGGAAAGCTTTTTTTGGTATGTCCGTGTGTGTGTTATTTTTTAATAACATTCCACCAATGCCTTTTTTATTCATCATTTTACCCTCTGTATTTGTCCTTTAGGATTCTTATTATTCCCTCCCCTGCCTCCCTTTTATTCTTCGCTGTGGTTGTTCACTCACTAAGTCCTGTTGGGCTCTTTGCAAGCCCGTGAACTGCAGGCATGCCTGGCTTCCCTGTCCTCACTGTTTCCCGGAGTTTGCTCGAACTCATGTCCATTGAGTCAGTGATGCCAGACAACCGTCTCATCCTCTGTCACTCTGTTCTCCTCTTGCCCTCAAATCTTTCTCAGCAGTAGGGTCTTTTCCAACAAGCTGCTCTTCAGCTCTTTCTAATTCATCTTCATCCTTCCTCTTCCTTTACATCTTTCCCTGGCAGTGCTCCTCATTCAAGACAAGAGAGTGGGGCTTCTGAGCTAAGTGAGAAAAGGCCCTGGATGTCTGCAGGTGTCTCTTGGGCCATTGCTCTGGGCTTCCCCAGCCGTCCTCTGTATGGATGTATGCACCTTGAGGCCACATGTGGGGATACCAGCTAGAAGGGGATGCCTGGGGTGTACCAGCTGTTTTGGCCCCAGTGGTTGGACTACAACTGCCTCATAAGACAGCCACGCCAGAACTGCCTTGATGGACCAGCTCCCCAACTTCTGACCCACCGCAACAGTGAGAGGTAAGACACAGTGTGGTTTTGTCTATTAAACTGTAGAGAAATTTGTTATGCAACACTGGATACTATACATATATTAACTCAATTCTCATAATAACCCAATGAATTATTGTCAGTTCCCTTTAAAAGTGAGAGGACAGGGACTTCCCTAGTGGTCCAGTGGCTGAGATTTCACCTTCAAATGCAGGGTCAGAGAGCTAAGATTCCACATGCCTCATAGCCAAAACACCAAAACATAAAACAGAAGAAACACTGTAACAAATTCAATAAAGAGTTTTCAAAAATGAGAGGACGCTTCATGGCCCCATTCTCACAGTCTTCCCCTTGCCAATGGAATTTTAGGCATAAACCTGATGATCTTACTCCCTTGATAAAATGCTTTCATGCTGTCTTAAGCACTTCATGTTTAAATGCTTTAAATGCTTTTTCTACCCAGAACATCACCAACTCAATGGACATGAATGTTTGCGCAAACTCTGGGAGATGGTGAAGACAGGGAAGCCTGGCGTGCTGCAGTGCTTGGGGTTGCAAAGAGTTGGACACGACTGAGTGGCTGAACAACCCACTGTCTAAAGAGTAAAGCTCAAACGATTTTGTGTGGCTTTTCCCCTTCCCTTCCCCAAAATTCCTTCTTCCCTAAATGTGGAAATTCCCTAATTGATCTTTTCTTAGCTATTTGGTCTTGGGCTGGGCACTCTAGCCAAGTCATCCTAGACATTTTGATTTGGGACTAACAGTCAATTTCTCCTTGGATTTCCACATGAGGAAAAAGCTCAGAAGTGAGCTTGCCTGGTGGTCCAGTGGGTAAGGACACCGTCTTGCAGTGCAAGGGGCACCGGTTCGATCCCTGGCCTGAGAAGATCCCATGTGCCGCGGAGCGGCTGGACTGATGTGTCCAATTGCCAAGTCGGAGCTCTGGGGCGCTTGCACCCAGAGCCGGTGCTCTGCGACAACAGAGGCCACTGTGATGGGAGGCCCACACGGGCCAACGAACAAAGATGGATGAAAATAGGTAAATGAAAGACCAATAGAAGTGGCCTGCCTGCCCCCTCCCTACCCCCCCAAAAAAGAAAAAGCTCAGAAGTGGTCAGTGGCCATGTCATCTGCCAAGTGAACCAGCAAAGTGGAGAAAGCCAGTTATAAAGGAGAGAGAGAAAATGAAGGTGTGCAGTGACTTGAGCCCTCAGGTAGAAAACTAAGTGCTCCATCCCAGCTCTTCTTTGGGTCCAGCTGCATCCTTGCCCTGGAGTCTCATGTCAGACAAGTCAGACTCATGACAATAAATGCCCCCTAGTTGGCTGAGGAGAACTGAATTTCTGATACCTGCACCCAGCGAAGTTCAGTTCAGTTGATCAGTCATGTCTGGTTCTTTGTGACCCCATGGACTGCAGCACACCAGGCTTTCCTGTCCTTCACCATCTCCCAGAGCTTGCCCAAACTCATGTCCACTGAGTTGGTGAGGCCATCCAACCATCTTGTCCAACTAACCTGCACCCAAGTTAGTCCTAATTCCACTGCATATGTGACCTGGAGGTTCAATCACATCCTGTCTTGCTGGCTTCGCTCCCCAGTGTCCTGACCACCCCTTCGTCTCAGCACACACTCACTCCTCTGCATCAGAGCCACAAAGTCACCCTGTCTTGGCTCATCCTCCTCTGTATCTGTCTCTTTAGTCACATTTACCACATGACACTGTAGAATTCCTATCGGTTTATATATCATTTTGTTAGTTCTGGTTTTTTATGTAGCTCACCACCTGACTAACAACCCACTGTCTAAAGAGTAAAGCTCAAACGATTTTGTGTGGCTTTTCCCCTTCCCTTCCCCAAAATTCCTTCTTCCCTAAATGTGGAAATTCCCTAATTGATCTTTTCTTAGCTATTTGGTCTTGGGCTGGGCACTCTAGCCAAGTCATCCTAGACATTTTGATTTGGGACTAACAGTCAATTTCTCCTTGGATTTCCACATGAGGAAAAAGCTCAGAAGTGAGCTTGCCTGGTGGTCCAGTGGGTAAGGACACCGTCTTGCAGTGCAAGGGGCACCGGTTCGATCCCTGGCCTGGGAAGATCCCACGTGCTGCGGAGCGGCTGGACTGATGTGTCCAATTGCCAAGTCGGAGCTCTGGGGCGCTTGCACCCAGAGCCGGTGCTCTGCGACAACAGAGGCCACTGTGATGGGAGGCCCACACGGGCCAACGAACAAAGATGGATGAAAATAGGTAAATGAAAGACCAATAGAAGTGGCCTGCCTGCCCCCTCCCTACCCCCCCAAAAAAGAAAAAGCTCAGAAGTGGTCAGTGGCCATGTCATCTGCCAAGTGAACCAGCAAAGTGGAGAAAGCCAGTTATAAAGGAGAGAGAGAAAATGAAGGTGTGCAGTGACTTGAGCCCTCAGGTAGAAAACTAAGTGCTCCATCCCAGCTCTTCTTTGGGTCCAGCTGCATCCTTGCCCTGGAGTCTCATGTCAGACAAGTCAGACTCATGACAATAAATGCCCCCTAGTTGGCTGAGGAGAACTGAATTTCTGATACCTGCACCCAGCGAAGTTCAGTTCAGTTGATCAGTCATGTCTGGTTCTTTGTGACCCCATGGACTGCAGCACACCAGGCTTTCCTGTCCTTCACCATCTCCCAGAGCTTGCCCAAACTCATGTCCACTGAGTTGGTGAGGCCATCCAACCATCTTGTCCAACTAACCTGCACCCAAGTTAGTCCTAATTCCACTGCATATGTGACCTGGAGGTTCAATCACATCCTGTCTTGCTGGCTTCGCTCCCCAGTGTCCTGACCACCCCTTCGTCTCAGCACACACTCACTCCTCTGCATCAGAGCCACAAAGTCACCCTGTCTTGGCTCATCCTCCTCTGTATCTGTCTCTTTAGTCACATTTACCACATGACACTGTAGAATTCCTATCGGTTTATATATCATTTTGTAAGTTCTTCAAGGACGATCTTATTCATCTATGTAGCTCACCACCTAACACAACTGGAAAGAGCATAGCAGGTTCTTGGCAAATGTTTGCTAAATCAGGTTATTTTAACAAATGAAATGAATTAGTACTTGCCACACAGGCTTCCCAGGTGGCACAGTAGTAAAGAATCTGCTTGCCAATGCAGAAGACTCAGGTTTGATCTCTGGGTTGGGAAGACTGATCCCCTGGAAGAGGAAATGGCAACCCATTTCAGTGCCTGGAAAATTCCAAGGACAGAGGAACCTGGCCGGCTACAGTACTTAGGGTCACAAAAAATCAGACACGACCTAGTGACTAAGCATGCATGTACACAGACTCTAGTAAGTTTGCTCCCAAAAGACTTGACCAACCTACTGTCTTACTATCCAATTAAAAAAGCAGTCTTTCATGATTAATGTAGTTGTGTGTTAAACAGAAAAGTAACAAATACGAGATAAACTGACCAGGGAAAGTAGTAAGAGCTTCAGAGGCCCGGAAGTCCCAATCCACATTCTCCTAAATCAGTTAGCTGAATGCAGACTGTAATCTTACACCTGGCAAGTTCTTCCTTCTCTTCTTTCACACACATTTTATAGTTAATCATTCATCTAAATTCTTTTACCTTGAAGTCTAGAATGTCAGTCACTCTCGTGGTACCTGCCAATGGCACTGAAGTGTTTGTTCTTAAACAAGCTGGACTACTCAGCCCCACAAGTAAAAAAGCTACCCTATCAGCTCAAGTTAATACTTAGGCTTTTTTCCTGAGAAGTTCTTTAACCTCGAATGTATTTCCAAATAAAATTTCAAATGGCTGCTTTGATTCGATCTAATATATTACACATTACCTAGAAGCCAAGGGAAAAAAAGAGATTTTTTGTTAATTTTCTACTCAATCTAATAACCAGAGAAAGAAAATAAACTACAATTTCTTTATGTCAAAGCAGGTTTATTGAACTTCTTAAGGGCAAAATTACGATGATGCTACTCCACAACAGAATTATTTACCTCTGGCTTAAATTTCATGAAAAAATGTATTAGCGACATACTGTCAATAAAGCATTATCATTTATAGCTAACTTCATTACAGTCTGGATGAGCTTCCTTTGGTGTTCCCAAACTATGACTTTTCCAAAACACATCTGAGGTTTTCAATTAAAGGACACAGTTAAAATAAACTCACACAGGAGTTACAAAATGTGTACTTATGCCTTAAAAATTAACAGCCACCATTCTGGAAGTGATTTCTCAATCGTTGGTGAAGAGTTTTACACATATTTTAGAAAATATCTAAAAGCTTCATCCTCATTCAACTGATGTTTGTTATATTTCAAATTAAAAAAAAATATGTAGAAAAAGTTAAACCAACAAATCACAAGTGGGATATAAATATTTTAAAATGAATAAATACTAAAGTGAAAAAAAGTCCTTTCACTGAACTTTATAAAGGATACATATTACTAACTTCTTACAAAAAGAAATAAGGTTAAATTACTTTAAAAAAATTATTAATAACAGCAATGAGAAAACATAAATGTGCTTGAAAAGTCTGTAAATTTGCTTCCCCTACTTTAGAAAATGTTTTGATAAGCAATAAACAGATTCCCTTCTTTAAAAAAATGTTACACCCACGACAATTTAACAGCTGTCATTGTTTTACTATAAAAATAGTTACATATCAACATTAATTTAGATAAAGTCAAACCATTTTTAATTCTAGCATGATAAAAATGGATTAAATCTCATTTAAAAAATTGTTTTTCTTTATGCTCCCATGTTTAAAATAGAGTAATTATTTCCTCTAATTATCATTTTCAGTTAGCTCATTTAATAGAATTATCTTGATTTATAACTAAATTATTCACCCAGTATCACCATGATGATTAAACAAAAAATTTTACACTAGATTAGATCATGTTTTCCATAGATTTTCCACATTCTGAAAAGATTTTAAGTATTATCACCTTTCAGCTTAATTTCCTCTAAAATTGTAAGTTCAGCAATCTTTCAGAATTCAAGAATGTGCACACTTCAGTTAGGGCTCATGGCTTACATTCCATTCACGTAATAACTTCATACGCAAGCTTATTATTTCCTATGTGCAAAATCTTACATTCAAAATAAAAGTATTTAGGATAAAAAAAACTTTTTGAAATACTCTTTCCACCACTGAGAGACAGACTACATATTTTTCAACACCTAATTCATTTTCATACTGAGGAGGAGTAGTTTGTTGTGACCATAAAATTTAAAGATTTAAACAGCGGGTATACTGTGACACAGTTCTATTACAGAAATAAATGTAGACTCACAGCAATTAAAGGTAAGCCCTCAGAGTTCCAATCCAAATGGAAGATGATCTTATTCAGCGTTTAGGCATTAAACTGACTGGGGGTTGTGGACGGTTACTATGTCAGACACACAACTTGAATTTACTAAAAGCCAGGAATCAGTAGGTCTTCTGTAGCAGCCAGGAACCATGCTTCCCTACTTCCTCCAAACTATAACTTCTCAAATCTTTCCATCAGTCTTTTACTGTTTAAATATACCAAAGGATAAAGCACTTTATTGTGTCATTGCATTTGCACTAAAATCTGATTCATTTCTGCATATTTTATAGAATTGCTCTTTTAAAATTAACAATGATTTTTTGGGTTTTTTTGAGGCCTGATTGACATTGATTAGAAAGATCAAACATCTAGAGTTTGTTGAGAAAGTCATTCTTTCTGGGCTGAAAACCAAAAAACATTCTAGGCCTTCTCCTTCCACTGGATCTAAAGTCTTGACTCTAAAATGTACCAATAATAATACATCAGCAATACAAAGAAAGAACTCTAGGGAGAGACAAATACCAGTTTTTATACTATTGAGAATACTTCCTATTCAAAGAACAGACTGAACTCTTGGCATATTATTTCAATTCTGGGCACACAGAATTAAACAATCACCGAGTCTTAAAATCCCCCTTTTGCTCTCATATGAAACTTCCTCCTTGAGCTCTCATGGAAAGATCTTCTGACTCATCCTAACTCTGCTTCATTTCAAGCTCAACCAGAAACTAACCGTTTCCTTGTCTTGTCACAGTGACAAACTTGATTAAGGAAACATAAGAATAAGCATGACAATGACAAACAGTATCGTGGCAGGATGATCCATTGTATGAGATTAAATTCTATGACTTATCACTGTCACACTTCAGAAGTATTTCTTTAGTCAATGTTAGGGAGGGTAATAAAGACTGTGATTTAGCACCAGCACGTCATTGCAGGCTTTGGTTCAGGCTTCAGGGTAATTCCGTTATCAGGGGGTTGACTAAGCATTAACGGTTTGTGACTTCTTAAGCTTAACACCTAATTCATTTTCATACTGAGGAGGAGTAGTTTGTTGTGACCATAAAATTTAAAGATTTAAACAGCGGGTATACTGTGACACAGTTCTATTACAGAAATAAATGTAGACTCACAGCAATTAAAGGTAAGCCCTCAGAGTTCCAATCCAAATGGAAGATGATCTTATTCAGCGTTTAGGCATTAAACTGACTGGGGGTTGTGGACGGTTACTATGTCAGACACACAACTTGAATTTACTAAAAGCCAGGAATCAGTAGGTCTTCTGTAGCAGCCAGGAACCATGCTTCCCTACTTCCTCCAAACTATAACTTCTCAAATCTTTCCATCAGTCTTTTACTGTTTAAATATACCAAAGGATAAAGCACTTTATTGTGTCATTGCATTTGCACTAAAATCTGATTCATTTCTGCATATTTTATAGAATTGCTCTTTTAAAATTAACAATGATTTTTTGGGTTTTTTTGAGGCCTGATTGACATTGATTAGAAAGATCAAACATCTAGAGTTTGTTGAGAAAGTCATTCTTTCTGGGCTGAAAACCAAAAAACATTCTAGGCCTTCTCCTTCCACTGGATCTAAAGTCTTGACTCTAAAATGTACCAATAATAATACATCAGCAATACAAAGAAAGAACTCTAGGGAGAGACAAATACCAGTTTTTATCCTATTGAGAATACTTCCTATTCAAAGAACAGACTGAACTCTTGGCATATTATTTCAATTCTGGGCACACAGAATTAAACAATCACCGAGTCTTAAAATCCCCTTGTGCTCTCATATGAAACTTCCTCCTTGAGCTCTCATGGAAAGATCTTCTGACTCATCCTAACTCTGCTTCATTTCAAGCTCAACCAGAAACTAACCGTTTCCTTGTCTTGTCACAGTGACAAACTTGATTAAGGAAACATAAGAATAAGCATGACAATGACAAACAGTATCGTGGCAGGATGATCCATTGTATGAGATTAAATTCTATGACTTATCACTGTCACACTTCAGAAGTATTTCTTTAGTCAATGTTAGGGAGGGTAATAAAGACTGTGATTTAGCACCAGCACGTCATTGCAGGCTTTGGTTCAGGCTTCAGGGTAATTCCGTTATCAGGGGGTTGACTAAGCATTAACGGTTTGTGACTCTTAAGCTTATGAGCCAAGGTCATAAATATAGCTTCCACATGGTCATTATCATTGGGGTTTTTAGCAGAGGTTTCAAACAAAGGCATACTGTGGGTGTCAGCAAACTTTTGTGCCAAGTCTGTGGGTACCTGGATGGCACTTCTCAAGTCACATTTATTTCCAACAAGAATCCGTGGTATATCGCTGGCTAGCAAATGCTGTTTGCATTCTTCTATCCAGGATGGCAGGCTGTGGAAACTGGCCATGTTGGTCATATCATACACGAAGACAACAGCGTGCACATTTCTGTAGTAGTGCTGGACCATGCTCTTTCTGAACCGTTCTTGTCCTGCTGTGTCCCATAACTGGATCTGAAGGTGGAAACAACAAAAGAGGAAAACTGAGCATTTCATTCCAGTTACAGGTACAGAAAAACTTCACCGCCTTTGCATGGCCTTTCGTACTTCTTCACTTATAGTACTGTGCTCCCTTCTATAATGCCTTTTCGGAGTTATCTATGTGACTTAAATGTCATGATCCTAGTCTCGTCGCTTCGTAATTGATGCAAGTGTAAGGGATAGGGAAAGGTGCAGGGCACAATTTTTGAAAAGAATGACACACCCAGAGTCGCCATGACAGTTCCACCCCTTCCCTAAAAGCTGGAATAATCCTCCCACTCATTGGCATATGGAATTACCCAGCCTGTAAAAGCTAAGAACGCCATGTTTTCAGGGCCGCTGGATTCGCTCTGCGATGGCCCACACTCTATCTGTGGAGTGTGTTTTCTCTGAATCTGAATAAATCCATTTCTTACCTATCAACTATCAATTTGTCTCTCCCTAAATTCTTCTCTGCAAAGAGACACAAAGAACCTGAGCCTCAGTGGGTCCAGACATTGGGTGAGTGATTTTACCAGGGCTTTGGCCGGTTTTGAGTTCCAGCCACATAGGTTCAAGTCCAAAGCAGGGTTTTGGCTGGGTTCAAGTCCCAGCCACGTGGGTTCAAGTCCCAAACAGGTCTGATTAAGTCTGGGCTCTGGGTTTGTCTCCAATTGAGGTTGAACACTTTCACAAGTTTCAGAACAAATACTTCAATTTAGCACTTTAATTCAGTAAATCAAGTTTGTTTGGAAAAATTATACCTCAAAAGTGGATTTTAAAGTGCTAAAAGAAACAGATATTAGGTTTTAGCAAACATGTTAAGTGTCTAATTCCTACAAATCTGGTTACAGTATGCCCTTCTCTACCTTTCACTCATCTACTTTAAAATAGTAGATTTAGGATAGATGTGAAAAGTCATGAGGTCTAGCCCCCAAATCAACATATACATCCCATAAATCCAGGTCCCTCTGAAAAATTTAAATGGCTAGGAAGTCACTTATCTATCCTAATCGTCTCTACCAATAAAAATATTCAGATATCTCCCAATGAAACACGGGGGACTGGGGAAAATAAGAGCTAAAGTTAAATCTAAGTCTTGTGTTTTATGATTCTCTTAAAACATGGAATTTATTGTGCCTTTATTTCCTTAAAAAAGTTAAAATGATGAGGGTAATGATCACAATGGAAAAGACTAGAGGCAGATTTACTTAGACAACTTTTTTTTTTTAATTTTAATTTTTGGTTGCACTGGGTTGTTGTTGCTGAGTGTGGGCTTTCTCTGGTTTCAGCAAGTGGGGCCTCTCTTGTTGCAGAGCACACTCTACAAGTGTGGGTTTCAGAAGCTGTGGTGTGTGGACTTAGTTGCTCCGCAGCATGTGGACTCTTCCCAAATCAGGAATCAAACCTGTGTCTCTGGCACTAGCAGACATATTCTTATCCACTGCGCCACCAGGGAAGTACCTCAGATAATTTTTAACTGAAAGACTTGTATTAGATACTCAAGAGTAAGGAAGCCTAAACAGGCAATTTCTCTAGAGCAATACCAAGTTCAGTTCAGTCACTCAGTCATATATGACTCTTTGTGATCCCATGGACTGCAGCAAGCCAGGCTTCTGTCCTTCACCATCTCCCAGAGCCTGCTCAAACTCATGTCCATTGACTCAGTGATGCCATCCAACCATCTTGTCCTCTGTTATCCCCTTCTCCTTGTGCCTTCTATTTTGCCCAGCATCAGGCTCTTTTCCAATGAATCTGCTCTTCACATCAGGTGGCCAAAGTACTGGAGCCTCAGCTTCAGCATCACTCCTTCCTATGAATATTCAGGGTTGATTTCCTTTAGGATTGATTGCTTTGATCTCCTTGCAGTCCAAGGGGCTCTCAAGAGCCTTCTCCAACACCACAGTTCAAAGGCATCAATTCTTCAGCACTCAGCCTTCTTTATGGTCCAACTCTCACATCCATACATGACTACTGGGAATCAAAGGAAAGGGAAATTGAGGGGATACTGTAGATGGCCCCCAAAGTAAGTAGGCTATAAGACAGGAAATGCTGAAACATGGCAGTATACAGTAAGTGCTCAGTTAAGATGTAGTGAGTGACTAAATACACTTAAGAGATGGAAATATTGATCACCACTCTCTTTCAGGCTACCTTAACTTTTCAGTTCTATTTTTTTTATCTTGTTTTTTTTTTTTTTTAACGGTACCTCTTTTCAGTCCAAATGTATGCATTCTTGAAACAGTCTCCCTTTCTTTCTAAATCTAACTTTTGTACAGGTAGAAATAGAAAACACTACACAGGCATATCCCAGAGATATTACAGATTCAGTTTCAGACCACTGCAATAAAGTATCACAATAAAGCAACTCATACGAGTTTTTTGTTTCCCATTGCATATAAAAGTTAGTGTTTACACTATATTGTAGTTTATAAAGTTCTCAAAACATCATACCTAAACGAACAAAGTACATAACTTAACTTACAAATACTTTATTGCTAAAGAAGCTCAGCATAATCGGGTAAGACAAGGTTGCCACAAACCTTCAATTTATAAAAGATGCAGTATCTGTGAAGTACAGTAAAACAAGGTATGGCTGTACAAGTTTGATCTTTCAGGCTCTCTTGAAACTAGGGAGGGCCACATGACATGGTTCTAGATAATGATTTGTGAACAGCTTTCTCAGTGAGATTTCTAGGAAAATGAACTGCACTGTGATTTTTTTAGAAAGAGCCTGTGGCGTGTCTTTTCACTTCCTCATCATCCCTTTTCTGCCTGGAACGGAATATAACGGTGGGAGGTTCAGCAGCCGTTATAAGCATGAAGAAGAAAGTCCCACACAAGAATAACAGAGTGGAAGTCTATCATAAACAGAATCCTGCTGACAGCATACCAGCACACAGACTCCCGCTTCTGGTCTCCTTTTATTAATTAACATGAGGAAAAAGTGCAAAAACACTATTTAAAGTCGTTGAATTGTCTTTGATTTTTCCTTGCAGTCCAAGGGGCTCTCAAGAGCCTTCTCCAACACCACAGTTCAAAGGCATCAATTCTTCAGCACTCAGCCTTCTTTATGGTCCAACTCTCACATCCATACATGACTACTGGGAATCAAAGGAAAGGGAAATTGAGGGGATACTGTAGATGGCCCCCAAAGTAAGTAGGCTATAAGACAGGAAATGCTGAAACATGGCAGTATACAGTAAGTGCTCAGTTAAGATGTAGTGAGTGACTAAATACACTTAAGAGATGGAAATATTGATCACCACTCTCTTTCAGGCTACCTTAACTTTTCAGTTCTATTTTTTTTATCTTGTTTTTTTTTTTTTTTAACGGTACCTCTTTTCAGTCCAAATGTATGCATTCTTGAAACAGTCTCCCTTTCTTTCTAAATCTAACTTTTGTACAGGTAGAAATAGAAAACACTACACAGGCATATCCCAGAGATATTACAGATTCAGTTTCAGACCACTGCAATAAAGTATCACAATAAAGCAACTCATACGAGTTTTTTGTTTCCCATTGCATATAAAAGTTAGTGTTTACACTATATTGTAGTTTATAAAGTTCTCAAAACATCATACCTAAACGAACAAAGTACATAACTTAACTTACAAATACTTTATTGCTAAAGAAGCTCAGCATAATCGGGTAAGACAAGGTTGCCACAAACCTTCAATTTATAAAAGATGCAGTATCTGTGAAGTACAGTAAAACAAGGTATGGCTGTACAAGTTTGATCTTTCAGGCTCTCTTGAAACTAGGGAGGGCCACATGACATGGTTCTAGATAATGATTTGTGAACAGCTTTCTCAGTGAGATTTCTAGGAAAATGAACTGCACTGTGATTTTTTTAGAAAGAGCCTGTGGCGTGTCTTTTCACTTCCTCATCATCCCTTTTCTGCCTGGAACGGAATATAACGGTGGGAGGTTCAGCAGCCGTTATAAGCATGAAGAAGAAAGTCCCACACAAGAATAACAGAGTGGAAGTCTATCATAAACAGAATCCTGCTGACAGCATACCAGCACACAGACTGCCGCTTCTGGTCTCCTTATTATTACATGAGAAAAATGAAACCTTAAATGGCTCAACTGTCACAGTTGGATTTCTCTCGCATGTAGCAAAGTGCTATCCTAAAATTATTTGTCTGTACACTATTTAAAGTCTTTACTGCTTACATGTACATTTGCTCAGGAAAGCACAAGGTTTTGCATGGATGCACTCTTAGAGACATCATCACAAAGTACATCATTATAAAATATTCACTTCGTGATGTAAGCAACACTGTTGACAGAAGGGCCAGACTCAGAATCATATAAATCAGAGGTAGAAGCAAACCACTGTCAGCAAAGTAAGAGCTCATAACATCTAAGATTATTTAAGTCAACAAATATTTATGAAGTACTTCCTGTGTGCAGGTCACTATTAAACCACTAGGTCTTTGCTTCATCAACAGTAAAATTTAGTCTGGAATCCTATAAAATAAGCACTTAAAGACTAGCTACACTGACTACGCAAATAACTAATTGAGTAAGTTATGATTTTTAAAAAATACAACTAAGAAAGAGATCATGGCATGAAGTTAAAACTAACAGAAACATTCAGTTTATTTAGTTAAATAGAACTAAACGTTCAGCATACAACTAAAAATGTTCCAAGTATCAGTGTCAAAACTTATTACAAAGCTATACTGTGTAGTACTGGCATAAGATTAGACATAGAGACCACTGGAATATAACTGAAAGCCCCCAAATAAATCCATATTATCTACGGTCAATTGATTTTCTACAAGATGCCAAGATAATTCAACAAGGAAAAGAACAAACATTTCAACAAATGGTGCTGGGACAACATGCAAAACATGAAGTGAGACAACCTCCACATACTAAAATTAATTCAAAATGAATGAAAGATCTAATTGCAAGAATTAAAATCATAGAAGTCTTATACAAAAACAAAGGGGTAAATATTTGTGACCTCGGATTAGGCAATGGTTTCTAAGCTATGACATCTAAAGCAGAAGCAACCAAAGAAAAAATAGATAAACTGGACTTTGTCAAAACTGAAAATGTTTGTGGCTTCAAAGGACACTATCATGAAAGCGCAAAGACAACTCAGAGAATGGGAGAAAATTATCCATAAAACAATACATTTGATGCAGGTCTAGTATTCAATATATTTAAAAACTCTTATAACTCAGTAATAAAAAGACATATAACTCAGTTAAACATTGGCAAAGGATCTGAACAGATGTTTCTCCAAACAAAATATACTAATGGTCAATAAGCACATACAAAGATGCTCAACATCATTAGCCATCATTAGCCATCTCATATATTGCTGGTGGTGATGGAAGTCTGGCAGTGGCTCAAAACATTAAACAGAGTTTTATTAGTCATACAAAGGGTCTTCCCAGTTAGCTCAGCTGGTGAAGAATCTATGTGCAATGCAGGAGACCCTGGTTCGACCCCTGGGTAGGGAAGATCCTCTGGAGTAGGGAATGGCTACCTACTCCAGTGTTCTTGCCTGAAGAATCCCATGGACAGAGGAACCTGGCGGGCTACAGTCCACAGGGTCACAGAGTCAGACACGACTGACCAACTAAGCACAGCACAAGAGAAAGCTTGCAGCCGTAGACAGGAGTGCAGTACTGACACAGGCTACAGCATGGACGAGTCTCCAGAACACCCTAAGTGAGACCAGACGCAAAGGTGACACAGTCTATAGCTCCTCTTATATGAAACATCCAAACATAAACGCACAGAGACAGAATACAGACTGGCAGTTGCCAGAGGCTGGGGACTGGGGAGAGACTTGAACGAGTGAAGGGTCCTACTTGGAGTGATAGCAGTATTTTGAAAGTAGATAAAGATGGCAGTTGTACAACATTATGAGGCACTGAACTGTTCACTTCAAAACAGTTAACTTTATGTTATCTGAATTTCAATAAATTAGAGGGAAAAAAAGAGAGACAGTTGCCATATGATCAAGCAATTCTACTCCCAGGTGTATATCCAAGAGAACTGAAAAGTTATGTTCACACAAAAACTTGTAAACAAGTTTCAGCAAATGTTCATAAAAGCATTATCCATAATAGCTAAAGGGGGGAAACAACCCAAATAGCCACTGACTCATGAATGGATAAATAAAATATAAGCCCATATAATGGACTGTTATTCAGCCATTAAAAGGAATGGAATGTTAATGCATGCTACAACATGGATGAACACTATGCTTAGTACAAGAAGCCAGACACGAACTGCCACACATCGTAAGATCCCATGTATATGAAATGTCCACTGTAAGGCAAGTCTCCAGAGGTAATAAATAGATGAGTGGTCGCCAAGGACGGAGGGAACGGGAAGGAAGGGGAGTGACTGATAATGGGTAACAGTTTCCTTCTGGAGTAATGAGATGGTCTGAAATTGATAAATGATGATGTTACACAGGCTTGTGAATACACTAAAAACCACTGAATAGTATATTTTCAAATCCTAAATCTTAAATATGTCAGTTTTTTAGAATGAAAAAAAAAATCCCACTTCAAACTGTAACTTTAACATTCAGAAAGATATTTTGGGAATAATTTGGATGACCTATATAAAATCTGTCCAAGAACTAGAAGTGACCTTTTCTGTCTTTTTTTTTTTTTTTTTGACCTTTTCTCTTTTAATAACATTCTTACAGCTCAGGTATTCAAAATTCATTCCATTGATGAAGAATGATTTATTTTTTAAGAGTGTATTTTTAAGCTAAAATATAAAAAATATAAAATATAAAAAAATATAAAAAAGTACACAAAAAGGTAGTATGCCAAAATACTAACAACAGTGTCTTTGATAGAGAACAGACTCATGGACACAGCAGGCAGAAAGACGGCGGGGTGAACAGAGAGAGCCGCACTGGAACACAGACGTCCCCAGGTGTGAAACAGACGGCTAACGGGAAGCTGCTCTGCAGGGCAGGGCGCTCAGCCTGGTGCCCCGTGATAGCAGATTTTGAAGAAAAACGTTGTACAACATTATGAGGCACTGAACTGTTCACTTCAAAACAGTTAACTTTATGTTATCTGAATTTCAATAAATTAGAGGGAAAAAAAGAGAGACAGTTGCCATATGATCAAGCAATTCTACTCCCAGGTGTATATCCAAGAGAACTGAAAAGTTATGTTCACACAAAAACTTGTAAACAAGTTTCAGCAAATGTTCATAAAAGCATTATCCATAATAGCTAAAGGGGGGAAACAACCCAAATAGCCACTGACTCATGAATGGATAAATAAAATATAAGCCCATATAATGGACTGTTATTCAGCCATTAAAAGGAATGGAATGTTAATGCATGCTACAACATGGATGAACACTATGCTTAGTACAAGAAGCCAGACACGAACTGCCACACATCGTAAGATCCCATGTATATGAAATGTCCACTGTAAGGCAAGTCTCCAGAGGTAATAAATAGATGAGTGGTCGCCAAGGACGGAGGGAACGGGAAGGAAGGGGAGTGACTGATAATGGGTAACAGTTTCCTTCTGGAGTAATGAGATGGTCTGAAATTGATAAATGATGATGTTACACAGGCTTGTGAATACACTAAAAACCACTGAATAGTATATTTTCAAATCCTAAATCTTAAATATGTCAGTTTTTTAGAATGAAAAAAAAAATCCCACTTCAAACTGTAACTTTAACATTCAGAAAGATATTTTGGGAATAATTTGGATGACCTATATAAAATCTGTCCAAGAACTAGAAGTGACCTTTTCTGTCTTTTTTTTTTTTTTTTTTGACCTTTTCTCTTTTAATAACATTCTTACAGCTCAGGTATTCAAAATTCATTCCATTGATGAAGAATGATTTATTTTTTAAGAGTGTATTTTTAAGCTAAAATATAAAAAATATAAAATATAAAAAAATATAAAAAAGTACACAAAAAGGTAGTATGCCAAAATACTAACAACAGTGTCTTTGATAGAGAACAGACTCATGGACACAGCAGGCAGAAAGACGGCGGGGTGAACAGAGAGAGCCGCACTGGAACACAGACGTCCCCAGGTGTGAAACAGACGGCTAACGGGAAGCTGCTCTGCAGGGCAGGGCGCTCAGCCTGGTGCCCCGTGACAGCCTAGCGGGGTGGGATGAGGGGGAGGCTCAAGAGGGAGGGGACACAAGTGCACCTCTGGCTGACTGACGCTGATGTATGGCAGAAACCAGCACAACACTGTAAAGTAATTATCCTCCAATCAAAAATAAATAAATTTTTAAATGGTTGGCTTTAAGGCAATTTCCCCCTTCATTTCTGCTTTTCTGTATTTTCCATAACAAATATACATTTGGTTTAACAGACTAAAGTTAAAAAAAAAAAGTTATGCAGAATTTAGAACTGCCTCAAAAAACTGTGGAAGTCCTCAATAAATGGAAGTGGTGATAATGAGGGTATTCATCCTTAAGAAAACCACTAGTTTTTTGGTTTTTTTTTTACGGGGTTTTCTTGTTTACTGCCACACATTGACCTGAATCCACCATAGATATACATATGTCTCCCCCACCAAACCTCCCCCTGTCTCCCTCCCCATCCCACGCCTCCAGGTAAGCACAGAGCCCCTGTTTGAGATCCCCTAGTCCCACAGCATATTCCCCTCCCTCACCCCAGTGTCCATAAGACTGTTCTCCATGTCCACCTCTCCACTGCTGCTCTGCATATTCATTTATCAGCACCATCTTTCTAGATTCCATACATGTGTTAGTATACAATATTCATCTCTTTCTGACATACTTCACTCTGCATAATAGGTTCTAGATTCATCCACCTCGTTAGAACTGACTCAAATGCATTTCTTTTTATGGCTGAGTAATATTCCATCATATATATGTACCACAGCTTCTTTATCCATTCATCTGTCAATGGACATCTAGGTTGCTTCCATGTTCTAGCTATTGTAAATACTGCTGCAACAAACAGTGGGGTACATGTGTCTCTTTCAATTTTGATTTCCTCAGGGTATATGCCTACTAACCACTTGTTTGTTTTAAGCTAGGACTGGCTCAACGATAAGCCTCCTCCCATCAATTTTGTTCAAAACATTTCAATCATATCAAGACTTCCTGGAAACAAGAAGCATGAAATAATAACCCTGCACACTTTGCTGGAGAGCCTTAGAAACATATACTGTATTACTGAGGCACTTACAAAGAAATATGGCTGTCCCTCAGTACCCATGGAGGACTGGTTCCAGGAACCCCCACCAAAATATAACATCAAAATCCACAGATGCCCAAGCCCTTTATATAAAGTGTAGTATCTGCATTTAACTTACAGCCATATACTTTAAGTCATCTCTAAATTACTTATAATACCTCATGCAACATAAATGCTATGTAAACAGGTGTCAGCAGTAGGAAGATAGCCTTTTTGGAATTTTTTTCCCCAAATATTCTCCCATAGATATGGAGGGCTGACTGTATTTAAAGGGAAGCTTCAAAATTTCACTCACTGAATTACTAAAACAAGTGAAGGCCTAGGACACACTGTTATGCTGCCTGATACCTTTCAGGTCTGCAGAGGACAGAGGTGAGGGAAAAGAGACTTGGCAAAGACAGAACAGGACAACTGACGAAAACCATCAGCCATGCAAGGCTACGGAGAACTCTGACTGAAAGAGAAACAGATATAGCTCCCCAGTGGGGGACAGACCTCATGATAACCTAGAAAAATCTTTAGGTTTTGCTCTGAGTGCACTGGTCCACAATGCTTAGAAGAGAGAATGACACTTTGGAACCTAAGGAAGGGACATGCTTTTAGATGCTAAATTAGGAAATGCTTTCAGAGCAATTTTTCCCGATTTAATACTTGATATATTAGGAAAGAGAATGGTTCATAGGTGCATCTACAAGGTTTTCTCCCATTTTAAACATTATAAAGATGACATATATTTTTAAAATATTTCATGAGTCTCTATTTTAATCCCAGTATCAAGTTCCAACAAAAATGGCAACCTATTTGCTAAATCCTAAGAGTCAATTCTTACTATTCATGAAAGCTCTTTTTATTTATTTATTTTTTAAGATTTATTTATTCATTTTATTGGTGGGTCTTGTTGCTGCACTTGGGCTTCTTTGTTTTTTTCTAGCTGTGTTGAGCGGAGGCTACTATCTAGTTGGGGTCTAGTTACTCCTCAGCACGCAGATCTTCCCAGACCAGGAATCAAACTGATATCCCTTGCACTGCAAGACAGATTCTTAACCAGTGGACCACCAGGGAAGCCCTGAAAGCTCTGTTTAGTAGCTTCATTACCAAAATGGGAAATGATCTGGCTAAACTGATTTAATACTTTTTTTGCTTGACTAAGAAGGATAAAGTATTAGTCCAAATGATCTTTCTCTGTTTGATCAGTCTTTGAATTTCCTCTTTCCCTGTAGTTTTCAAGAACATATTTTTATTATTTTTGCTTCTAAGCAGCCTATATAAAAGATCACCTGATGATTACATAATGAACAGCCTTATGAGGCAAATCAACATCATAACCACTATTAGTAACACTGCAACAGAACTCTGCTTCTGGCATCCTGTACACAGTAGATACAGTGCATAATCCAAGTGGCAAAATTTAAAAATAACTTTCATTAAAAGGGATTACATGCGACCTCAGGTGCATAGGGAAAAGAGACTTGGCAAAGACAGAACAGGACAACTGACGAAAACCATCAGCCATGCAAGGCTACGGAGAACTCTGACTGAAAGAGAAACAGATATAGCTCCCCAGTGGGGGACAGACCTCATGATAACCTAGAAAATACTTTAGGTTTTGCTCTGAGTGCACTGGTCCACAATGCTTAGAAGAGAGAATGACACTTTGGAACCTAAGGAAGGGACATGCTTTTAGATGCTAAATTAGGAAATGCTTTCAGAGCAATTTTTCCCGATTTAATACTTGATATATTAGGAAAGAGAATGGTTCATAGGTGCATCTACAAGGTTTTCTCCCATTTTAAACATTATAAAGATGACATATATTTTTAAAATATTTCATGAGTCTCTATTTTAATCCCAGTATCAAGTTCCAACAAAAATGGCAACCTATTTGCTAAATCCTAAGAGTCAATTCTTACTATTCATGAAAGCTCTTTTTATTTATTTATTTTTTAAGATTTATTTATTCATTTTATTGGTGGGTCTTGTTGCTGCACTTGGGCTTCTTTGTTTTTTTCTAGCTGTGTTGAGCGGAGGCTACTATCTAGTTGGGGTCTAGTTACTCCTCAGCACGCAGATCTTCCCAGACCAGGAATCAAACTGATATCCCTTGCACTGCAAGACAGATTCTTAACCAGTGGACCACCAGGGAAGCCCTGAAAGCTCTGTTTAGTAGCTTCATTACCAAAATGGGAAATGATCTGGCTAAACTGATTTAATACTTTTTTTGCTTGACTAAGAAGGATAAAGTATTAGTCCAAATGATCTTTCTCTGTTTGATCAGTCTTTGAATTTCCTCTTTCCCTGTAGTTTTCAAGAACATATTTTTATTATTTTTGCTTCTAAGCAGCCTATATAAAAGATCACCTGATGATTACATAATGAACAGCCTTATGAGGCAAATCAACATCATAACCACTATTAGTAACACTGCAACAGAACTCTGCTTCTGGCATCCTGTACACAGTAGTAATACGTACAGCTGACGTATATATCCAAGTGGCAAAATTTAAAAATAACTTTCAGCTTCCCTAACAAGGAGAAGGGGCACATGTTGTGTGAACAGAAATAGGAAGAATTTAATTACAGCATAATGAAAGGGATAGGAAGAGAGTCAGCAGAGAAAGAAAGGAGACAAGAACCAGGAGACCTGGGCTGTACATTCCAGGCCAGGCACCAATTTGTGGGACCTTGATCCAGTCATTTCTCCTTTCAAGAGTCTGTTTTAGCCTTAAAATCAGGGCTAATTTATGTGATATAATGGGTTTATCTTTTTTTCTTTTCATGAGCTGTGGTCTTAAAGAACACAATGTGGAACCAGTAATCTTAGCTATCTATCCTCCCTCCCTACGCTTCCTCTGCTTCATTTCAGTTCAGTCGCTCAATCACGTCTGACTCTTTGAGACCCCATGAAGCATGCCAGGCCTCCCTGTCCTTCACCATCTTTCAGAGCTTGATCAAACTATGTTCATTGACTCAGCGAGGCCATCCAACCATCTCGTCCTCTGTTGTCCCTTTCTCCTTCTGCCTTCTACTTTGCCCAACATTAGCTCTTTTCTAATGAGTCGTCTCTTCACATCAGGTGGCCAAAGTATTAGAGCTTCAGCTTCAGCACCAGTCCTTCCAATGAATATTCAGGGTAGATTTCCTTTAGGATTGACTGGTTTGACCTCCTTGCAGTCCAAGGAGAGTTTTCTGCAACACCATAGTTCAAAAGGAATCAATTCTTCAATGCTCAGTCTTTTTTATGGTTCAACTCTCATATCCACACATGACTACTGGGAAAACCAGTAAGGATTTTTCCTTATTACCATCTGGCTAAACTGTTAATTTGCTTGACTAAGAAGGATAAAGTATTAGTCCAAATGATCTTTCTCTGTTTGATCAGTCTTTGAATTTCCTCTTTCCCTGTAGTTTTCAAGAACATATTTTTATTATTTTTGCTTCTAAGCAGCCTATATAAAAGATCACCTGATGATTACATAATGAACAGCCTTATGAGGCAAATCAACATCATAACCACTATTAGTAACACTGCAACAGAACTCTGCTTCTGGCATCCTGTACACAGTAGAAATCTACAGCTGACGTATATATCCAAGTGGCAAAATTTAAAAATAACTTTCAGCTTCCCTAACAAGGAGAAGGGGCACATGTTGTGTGAACAGAAATAGGAAGAATTTAATTACAGCATAATGAAAGGGATAGGAAGAGAGTCAGCAGAGAAAGAAAGGAGACAAGAACCAGGAGACCTGGGCTGTACATTCCAGGCCAGGCACCAATTTGTGGGACCTTGATCCAGTCATTTCTCCTTTCAAGAGTCTGTTTTAGCCTTAAAATCAGGGCTAATTTATGTGATATAATGGGTTTATCTTTTTTTCTTTTCATGAGCTGTGGTCTTAAAGAACACAATGTGGAACCAGTAATCTTAGCTATCTATCCTCCCTCCCTACGCTTCCTCTGCTTCATTTCAGTTCAGTCGCTCAATCACGTCTGACTCTTTGAGACCCCATGAAGCATGCCAGGCCTCCCTGTCCTTCACCATCTTTCAGAGCTTGATCAAACTATGTTCATTGACTCAGCGAGGCCATCCAACCATCTCGTCCTCTGTTGTCCCTTTCTCCTTCTGCCTTCTACTTTGCCCAACATTAGCTCTTTTCTAATGAGTCGTCTCTTCACATCAGGTGGCCAAAGTATTAGAGCTTCAGCTTCAGCACCAGTCCTTCCAATGAATATTCAGGGTAGATTTCCTTTAGGATTGACTGGTTTGACCTCCTTGCAGTCCAAGGAGAGTTTTCTGCAACACCATAGTTCAAAAGGAATCAATTCTTCAATGCTCAGTCTTTTTTATGGTTCAACTCTCATATCCACACATGACTACTGGGAAAACCAGTAAGGATTTTTCCTTATTACCATCGCCCCTGAAGGTATTAATGTTTACTCTTTTTTTAGAGGGTGGGGGCAGGCTGGGGAGGGAGGGGGGCGGGCGGGCCACTTCTATTGGTCTTTCATTTATCTATTTTTCATCCATGTTTGTTCTTTGGCCCGTGTGGGCCTCCCATCGCAGTGGCCTCTCTTGTCACAGAGCACCGGCTCTGGGCGCATGTGCTACAGAGCTACGGCTCGGTAATTGAACACATCGGTCCAGCTGCTCCACGGCACGTGGGATCTTCCCAGGCCAGGGATCAAACCGGCGCCCCTTGTACTGCAAGGCGGCGTCCTTACCCACTGGACCACCAGGGAAGCCCTAATGTTTACTCTTAAACTACTCATATTCACTTGGGGCTCTGAACAGCCCAAGCATCCTGTACATAGTAGTAATACGTACATGTGACGTACAGATCCAATTTAGCACTACACTAAGTTCTTTACAAGCATTATCTTATTTAATGTACAGGCCCTATGTAAGAATTACCCCATCTTGCAGACGAGGAATTTGAGGTCTACTAAGGTTAAGTAATTCACCTGAGGTTAGAAAGTGACTACGAAATCTTTTTTTTAATTGAAGTACAGGTGACTTATGATATTGTGTTAGTTTCACGTGTGCTTCACAGTGATTCAGTTATGCTACAAAGTCTTTTTAAACAAATCCACACTTTCATTTAACTACTTTTCAATAAATTTAAGTCCTTATAAAAAAAAAAAAAATTTAAGTCCTTGATGGGTACAAGCATCACAGGGATTCTGCATCCAATGACCTTAACAGGAAGGTTGCCTCGGAATTTGGTACATACCCTGCCACTGTTTCCAAGAGTGCAATTACCTTTCCCCACCATAACTCTGGTTGTTAAGTTTTTCACCAGAAGCTACTATGTTGTTCTTTGCTTTGTACACATAAGCATATCTCTTGCCTAGACAGGATTCAGTTTCATCTTGTGCACAAGCATCTTCAGCTTTACAAAGAGCTGTATGCCCCCTCTGGTTCTGGAGATCCCACTTTTAGCCTGCAAAAGTGGCCTTGGACCACAGTCTTCCAGACACATTATTAACAGTCATGTTAGAAGCCCCATTCCTAGTAGGCCTCCACAGGCTCCAGGAGGGTGAAAGAGCTGTACCCGGACCGAGTGATGCTGTTATCAGTGAGTGCTGGTTTTCCCAGTCTAGCCTCCAACCCCACTTCTGTTTATTGTTGTTCATTGTTCAGTCGTTAAATCGTGTCGTTAAGTCATGTCCGACTCTTTGCAAACCTATGACCTGCAGCACCAGGCTTCCGTGTCCTCCACTATCTTCCAGAGTCTGCTCAAACATGTCCATTGACTCAATGATGCCCTCCAACCATCTCGTCTTCTGTCACCCTCTTCTCCTCCTGCCTCAATCTCTCCAGCATCAGGGTCTTCTCCAGTGAGCCAGCTCTTCACACCTCATTTTCCTTGAGCAACCATCCCTCCCCTGCCCTCAATTCATGTGAACACCAGGTTCCTCAACGAGGCGTGTGACCCATCCCCACACTCACCTCACCACCCACCAGTTTAGGGACGGGCATGTGTCACAATCCCCAAGCAGAATCACTGAGTCTCCATTTTAGAGCTAGTGCTGGAACTGGCAGATTTTCAGTTACGTGAAACAAAGAAGTTCTCATTTTGCTTAAGCTAATATGAGTACAGAATTCCAAAAACAGGCTCTAAAACAAAAGATCTTAACTACTGATTAAAGATTCCCGGAAAATAACTAATTCCATCACATCTCACCATCTGAATACAGATACCAATGTTGCTACTTTTCAAAGAAGAGCTACAAGAATCCCAGGCTTCTGAAATCAGCCATAATAACAAAGGAGCTCTGGCCTGGTTCCAGGGATCCTTCAGATAGCTGAATTGCTTGGGTCTGTGAAAACGGATATCACTTACACTATACAGGACACAGGACCAAACCACTGCAGTACAGACTGTCAGACTAGATCCAAATACCCCAGTTTTTTGCATTAAGGAGTCAAAGATTAAGATTCTTTTTAGGGGAGTCCAACTGTCAATACCCTTGTTCACTGAATTCCAATGCAAATCAAATTTGCATTAAGTATGCCCCTCTGGTCTGGAGATCCCCAGCTTCTGACAGTCTTCCAGACACATTATTAACAGTCATGTTAGAAGCCCCATTCCTAGTAGGCCTCCACAGGCTCCAGGAGGGTGAAAGAGCTGTACCGGACCGAGTGATGCTGTTATCAGTGAGTGCTGGTTTTCCCAGTCTAGCCTCCAACCCCACTTCTGTTTATTGTTGTTCATTGTTCAGTCGTTAAATCGTGTCGTTAAGTCATGTCCGACTCTTTGCAAACCTATGACCTGCAGCACCAGGCTTCCGTGTCCTCCACTATCTTCCAGAGTCTGCTCAAACATGTCCATTGACTCAATGATGCCCTCCAACCATCTCGTCTTCTGTCACCCTCTTCTCCTCCTGCCTCAATCTCTCCAGCATCAGGGTCTTCTCCAGTGAGCCAGCTCTTCACACCTCATTTTCCTTGAGCAACCATCCCTCCCCTGCCCTCAATTCATGTGAACACCAGGTTCCTCAACGAGGCGTGTGACCCATCCCCACACTCACCTCACCACCCACCAGTTTAGGGACGGGCATGTGTCACAATCCCCAAGCAGAATCACTGAGTCTCCATTTTAGAGCTAGTGCTGGAACTGGCAGATTTTCAGTTACGTGAAACAAAGAAGTTCTCATTTTGCTTAAGCTAATATGAGTACAGAATTCCAAAAACAGGCTCTAAAACAAAAGATCTTAACTACTGATTAAAGATTCCCGGAAAATAACTAATTCCATCACATCTCACCATCTGAATACAGATACCAATGTTGCTACTTTTCAAAGAAGAGCTACAAGAATCCCAGGCTTCTGAAATCAGCCATAATAACAAAGGAGCTCTGGCCTGGTTCCAGGGATCCTTCAGATAGCTGAATTGCTTGGGTCTGTGAAAACGGATATCACTTACACTATACAGGACACAGGACCAAACCACTGCAGTACAGACTGTCAGACTAGATCCAAATACCCCAGTTTTTTGCATTAAGGAGTCAAAGATTAAGATTCTTTTTAGGGGAGTCCAACTGTCAATACCCTTGTTCACTGAATTCCAATGCAAATCAAATCAAGAGGACCAATCTAGCATCTCCCTAACCACCATCACTTTTAAGATGAATTATTATTTTAATTCCACTAAGGTAAGGTGTAAAATGATGTCTTATTAAATATTCTTTGACTTACAAACATTAGATTAGTTTTAATAAAGATTGAGGCAGAACAATGGAGAAGGGTAAGTAATCTGATTTATATCTGGCTTCAGCATTCATTGAGTAGCATCTTCATACTGTGAAACAAAGCTCTAGTCCACTCTCTATGCATGTTAACTACCTTGGGCATTTTGTTCTCATCTGTCTGTGCTCCCAAATTTCATCTTCATAGCCATTTCCTTCAATTCCACACTTCGAGCTGCCAATCCAACATTTCTATTTGAATATAATACCATCTCAACAACCAAATGACTAACACATGACTTTATCCAGGGCCTTTCAAAAGACAGTGTTCCATATTGCACTTCTTATCCCTACTAAAGTTACTACCTACCTTCAACCAACCAGATCCACAACCTCAGCCATATGAGTCTTCCTCCTTCTCATCACCAGAAGACAGTTATGGAAACCTTCCAGCTCTATCATCAAAATATCTCTTTTGTCATCTGTTTCTTTCCATTAGCTTCCCTTAGCACCTCAACTATGGATTTCCGGAGCAGCCTACCAACTGATCTGTTTCCAATACATGCCAACACTTGTCTGAGTCCTACACAGTTGAGAAACTGAGTTGACACTGGAAGATGTCTATGGAATTACCAGACATGGACTCTGTCCCGAACAAGACTGAAATAAGACCTAATAATAAAGGAGGTAGACACATATGCAGTACAATGAGTAAAGACAGATAATTTAAAGACTCAGGTGAGGTGCTAAAAGAAGTTGAGAGAAGGAAGCAAGAATCCCAGGCTTCTGAAATCAGCCATAATAACAAAGGAGCTCTGGCCTGGTTCCAGGGATCCTTCAGATAGCTGAATTGCTTGGGTCTGTGAAAACGGATATCACTTACACTATACAGGACACAGGACCAAACCACTGCAGTACAGACTGTCAGACTAGATCCAAATACCCCAGTTTTTTGCATTAAGGAGTCAAAGATTAAGATTCTTTTTAGGGGAGTCCAACTGTCAATACCCTTGTTCACTGAATTCCAATGCAAATCAAATCAAGAGGACCAATCTAGCATCTCCCTAACCACCATCACTTTTAAGATGAATTATTATTTTAATTCCACTAAGGTAAGGTGTAAAATGATGTCTTATTAAATATTCTTTGACTTACAAACATTAGATTAGTTTTAATAAAGATTGAGGCAGAACAATGGAGAAGGGTAAGTAATCTGATTTATATCTGGCTTCAGCATTCATTGAGTAGCATCTTCATACTGTGAAACAAAGCTCTAGTCCACTCTCTATGCATGTTAACTACCTTGGGCATTTTGTTCTCATCTGTCTGTGCTCCCAAATTTCATCTTCATAGCCATTTCCTTCAATTCCACACTTCGAGCTGCCAATCCAACATTTCTATTTGAATATAATACCATCTCAACAACCAAATGACTAACACATGACTTTATCCAGGGCCTTTCAAAAGACAGTGTTCCATATTGCACTTCTTATCCCTACTAAAGTTACTACCTACCTTCAACCAACCAGATCCACAACCTCAGCCATATGAGTCTTCCTCCTTCTCATCACCAGAAGACAGTTATGGAAACCTTCCAGCTCTATCATCAAAATATCTCTTTTGTCATCTGTTTCTTTCCATTAGCTTCCCTTAGCACCTCAACTATGGATTTCCGGAGCAGCCTACCAACTGATCTGTTTCCAATACATGCCAACACTTGTCTGAGTCCTACACAGTTGAGAAACTGAGTTGACACTGGAAGATGTCTATGGAATTACCAGACATGGACTCTGTCCCGAACAAGACTGAAATAAGACCTAATAATAAAGGAGGTAGACACATATGCAGTACAATGAGTAAAGACAGATAATTTAAAGACTCAGGTGAGGTGCTAAAAGAAGTTGAGAGAAGGAAGCAACAGAAAGGAGAAGAAGAGGTAGGGAGATTCCTGATAGCGATACACTGAGTCAAATCAGGAAGACTCACATGTGTTGAAATATGGGAAGAAAGTTATTCCAGGCAAAAAGTGGGAAATGCAAGAGGGATCAGCAAATAATTGGCTGGACTACAGGGCACCTGGAAAGAATTAGCAGGGAAAAAAGTTAACTTAGAAAAGCAGTCTGGAACAAGAGAAGGAAGGTCTTCTGTCAATTTTAAAAGTTGGAATTTTAGAATACAATGGAGGCTCATTTTAGAATACAACTCAGGGCATCTGAGGCAGGGGACACTATTCTCCCAGAAGGGCAATGCTAATCTGGCATTTTGGCAACAATGTACAAAACAGACTAAATGAGGACTGGAGTGGGAAGATAAACTGAACTGCTGCTACAGAGCAGAATACATAAGAAGGATGAACTTCTTCTGCTTTGGAAATAGGTTCAGCGGTACCGTCTTTCTAGGTTCCACATACATGCATTAATATATGATATTTGTTTCTCTTTCTGACCTACCTCACTCTGTGTGCCAGTCTCTAGGTCCATCCACATCTCTGCAAATGGCACAATTTGTTCCTTTTAATGGCTGTATAGGCTGTAAAAAATGACAACTAGGATTTTCAAGGAAGAGTGAATGAGAGAAATCATCCAGGTAGAAAACTAACTGGATTTAGGGAGCTAAGGACAAAGGTGAGGCCTCCAGGATGAGGAGGATGCCATCAGGACTATCTCAAGGAGAAACAGGAGAGGCAGATTTGACGGGAAAAGATGAGCTCGCTTCAGAATTTAGAGGTGAAGGAGGGGTTAATCAAATAGCCCTGAAAACATAACAACAGAGAACACATAATGACAGATGAGAAGGGCTGGGCCAGACAAAGTTTTGGACGTTACCCTCATAGAAGTGACACCAAAGTCAGGAAGGCTTGACTCCTAAAGTCACTACTAAAGGAAAGAATGTAGACAGAAAACGAGGTCATCAAGGGGCAGATCAAGTCTCACTCAGGAGTCATCCTCAATCTAGGCCACCTTTATTTTCCTAAAACACTTGGACTTTTTACCACACATACAAAACAAAGTCTAGACTCTCGCAGTTCAGAAACTCTTCAGAAATCGTCTACACACTGTATCAGGGTCAGCACGCTTTTCTTGTAAAGGATCAGAATACTAAGTACCATAGGACATGCAGCCCTAATGGTCTCCGTCACAGCCATACTCAACTCGGCCACTGTTGTGCAAAAGCAAGTTCAATATGTCAACAAATGAGCTTAGTCATGTTTCAATATAATTTAATTATTCACAGACATTGAAATTTAAATTTCATGTAACTTTCACTTGTCACAAAATCCTATTTCTTTGGTTCTTTTTACCCTACTCGCTTTGAACATGTAAAACTCACGCTTAGCTTGCAGGCCATGTGAAAACAGTCAGCAGGGCAAAGATGGTTCCTGGATTTACCATGGCGATCATTTCACAATATATGCAAATAGCAAGTCTCTATGTAGTACACCTGAAACTAACACAAATTGTACATCAACCATATTTCAATTAGAAAAACAAATAGGAAAACAAACTAAAAAACCAGGCAGCAGGCTGTAGTTAGCCCTCAAGCATGGTTTGCTGACTCCCGCACTGTATCATAATTCTTTGTGCCAAACAAATGTCTTCCTTCCAGCAATTGCTCATTAAATGTTTGACTTACCAATGAGAGGAGAGGTCCTGATTAATTTCCTTTAGTTAATATTGACATCTTGTATTTAATATGTAAAATCTCATGTCACTACAAATGTTAGGTAAGCCATCCCAATGCTGAAATAGGGATTGATCATCCCTAGCGAGAGAGATCAAATCCAAGAGTAGGCTTTAACGATTCTGTGGGTGTCTACCAATGTCACGTGTTGTGACGAGAGCAACACAGCTGCCATGAGGAGGACACAGACATATAAGGAAGGAGCATAAGGATTAGAGTCTTGATTTAAAGATCAAATGTATTTTTATTTAAGGAATGAATTCTATAATTTTATCCAACTTCTACAAACCCGATTTGACTCTTGCAGTATTTCTACTAAAGGAAAGAATGTAGACAGAAAACGAGGTCATCAAGGGGCAGATCAAGTCTCACTCAGGAGTCATCCTCAATCTAGGCCACCTTTATTTTCCTAAAACACTTGGACTTTTTACCACACATACAAAACAAAGTCTAGACTCTCGCAGTTCAGAAACTCTTCAGAAATCGTCTACACACTGTATCAGGGTCAGCACGCTTTTCTTGTAAAGGATCAGAATACTAAGTACCATAGGACATGCAGCCCTAATGGTCTCCGTCACAGCCATACTCAACTCGGCCACTGTTGTGCAAAAGCAAGTTCAATATGTCAACAAATGAGCTTAGTCATGTTTCAATATAATTTAATTATTCACAGACATTGAAATTTAAATTTCATGTAACTTTCACTTGTCACAAAATCCTATTTCTTTGGTTCTTTTTACCCTACTCGTTTGAACATGTAAAACTCACGCTTAGCTTGCAGGCCATGTGAAAACAGTCAGCAGGGCAAAGATGGTTCCTGGATTTACCATGGCGATCATTTCACAATATATGCAAATAGCAAGTCTCTATGTAGTACACCTGAAACTAACACAAATTGTACATCAACCATATTTCAATTAGAAAAACAAATAGGAAAACAAACTAAAAAACCAGGCAGCAGGCTGTAGTTAGCCCTCAAGCATGGTTTGCTGACTCCCGCACTGTATCATAATTCTTTGTGCCAAACAAATGTCTTCCTTCCAGCAATTGCTCATTAAATGTTTGACTTACCAATGAGAGGAGAGGTCCTGATTAATTTCCTTTAGTTAATATTGACATCTTGTATTTAATATGTAAAATCTCATGTCACTACAAATGTTAGGTAAGCCATCCCAATGCTGAAATAGGGATTGATCATCCCTAGCGAGAGAGATCAAATCCAAGAGTAGGCTTTAACGATTCTGTGGGTGTCTACCAATGTCACGTGTTGTGACGAGAGCAACACAGCTGCCATGAGGAGGACACAGACATATAAGGAAGGAGCATAAGGATTAGAGTCTTGATTTAAAGATCAAATGTATTTTTATTTAAGGAATGAATTCTATAATTTTATCCAACTTCTACAAACCCGATTTGACTCTTGCAGTTATACATATATAGTACTCAGGAACGTATTAGCAAATATAGACTTTATCACATTTTATAAAACATTTTAAGTGATTCTGAAATAGTAAAATGTGCTTTCTGAAAAGATTTGAGTTCACAAAAGATTTAACACAACCCCTCACTTTCACCAAACAAGTAAAAATAATGTCTATTTACTAATAAACAGTAAAGTAATATAGAGCTTTCTAGCTTTTGCTTTAAGATGAAAAATGAGAAGAAATGCTATCTCAGGTTAAGCTTACAATTTTCCCAAGAGACAGTATGAACATCTCAGCAGCAGTAAAGATATAATTCAGGTTAACAAAAAAAGAAGCAGCAGTCACAGATGGAATAAAGCTCTTCTACATCACCTCACTTTAAGACATCAAAAAAAAAAGAAAGAAAGAAAGCTCCCTCCCTCCCAAAATACCTATAGCTTTTTCTATTATAAAAGTCTCTGTGATCTTTTCAACCACTATAAAAATCTGAAGTCTTACAGTTGGATAAGGCCTTAGAAAAAGAAAAAAACAATTAGGATAGCAACTCAAGGGCCTTATCAGCACAGCCTAAATGAGCAATATGCTATAAGTATCTCTTAGACATGCCCGATTCATCTGTGATCTTAAAGGATAAATGGCAACTTGGAGGCAGGTGAAGGGTCACTGAACTCCACCTCCTCCCCTGACTCCAGCCCCTTTGCTTTGTTATCATCTTGCTTCCATTTGAGGAGAACTGCTCTTCCCTTCAGCTTCCCTTCAGCTGTCTGCCTAGGTTCCACTCTATCTCCATTTCACTTCCTGGTTGTGCAGCCACAGAATTGACAATGCCAAAGAGAATTAATGACATTAAACCACTAAGGAGGGGCTTCCTGTGGTGGTCCAGTGGGTAAGGACACCGCCTTGCAGTGCAAGGGGCGCCGGTTCGAGCCCTGGCCTGGGAAGAGCCCACGTGCCGCGGAGCGGCTGGACTGATGTGTCCAATCACCGAGCCGGAGCTCTAGAGCGCATGCGCCCAGAGCTGGCGCTCTGCAACGACAGACGCCACCGCGATGGGAGGCCCACAGGAGCCAAAAAACAAAGACAGATGAAAATAGAGAAATGAAAGTCCAATGGAAGTGGCCCGCCCGCTCCTCTCCCTCCCCAACCCGACCCCCGCCCTAAATAAATAAATAAATAAATCTTTAAAAAAAAAAAAAAACACTAAGGAAGAAGAATCTTCTTAAGATCACCAACTCTGAGCCAAGTGCCTTAAATATGTTCTCATCTAACCTATATGAGCCTGATGCGGTACTATTATCTCTATTTTTCAGATGAGAAAATAGATTCTGACAGATTAAAGAAACTGCCTAACCACTCAAGTAACCAGCCACCCCAATTCACCTAAGACTGAACCCCTTCCTGAGATGTGAGACTTTACATTTAAAACTGGGACAGTCTTGGGCAATGCTGATCACCCTACTGAGGATACACAGCCCTTTCAACACAGGTTCAGATTTGAGTCAGGCCAGTTGGGCTTCAAAACCCATGCACTTTCTCTCAGAATTCCTTCTGCCAAACAAACTCCCTCTCTAGCCTCAGACGTTCTATTATTTTCCTCCCGGAGAGGTTCCTGGGCATACATGAATTCTGATGGAAAATACTCAGTATCTTATTCTACCTTTTCCTTTGCAGTGTATGCAAATATTTCTTAATTCCCTAACACAGTGCACCCAAAAGACCACTACTACCAGCTTGAATGGGACAATGAAAAATTAAAGCAAAGATTAAAAGGCAACATGGCCTACAGAGGATTCACGTCTTTTTAACCCTATTTCTCCTTTCCTATCATTGGCAGTAAAACCCCTCTGGGGGTGGGGAGATGGGCCAGAGGTTATGCTCTGCTATGCTACACTGCTTCAGTCGTGCCCAGCTCATTGCGACGCTATGGACTATATAGCCCACCAGGCCCCTCTGGTCATGAGATCCTTCAGTGTGAATACTCGAGTAGGCTGCCATTTCCTTCTCCAGGGATCAAACCCACGTCTCATTATGTTTCCTGCACCAACAGAAAGGGTCTTTACCACCAGTACCACCTGGGAAGCCCGTAGGTTAGAAAATCTAAAAAATAAACTGTTCCTCCTCCTCAAAAATGTGAGGGTGGGAATGAATGAGCCATTTTTTTCACCACAGGGGACTGAGGTAAAGATGAACATCCTAATGTAAAGCAAAAATATAAACACATTATAAGGAAGGCAGAGCATTTCCTCAAGTTCACGTGTTCTAAGAGATGGTATTAACAGGTGGCAGAGAGGTCCGTGAGGCTCAGAGTGAAGAAATGTGTCTAAGGTTTACGCCACCAGAAGGCCTCCACCCTGTCACTGGTCCTGACTCGCCAATGCCTCCATTTCAACCCCTGAGAACCCTAGGCTTGGCCCCGGGCTTACTACCTTATCCTTACTGTGTCTTCAGTCTCTGGAGTCACCAGTAAGACCTAAGAAGACCTGAAAGAGAGTGGCAGCAAGAATGTGCTCTGGCAACCCAAGGAGGAACCAAGTACAAACTACAGAATGTTTCCGCAGGAAAACATTTTTCTAAATGACTCACATCATATGCAAACTACCATAACAACAGTATGCAAGACAATACCTAAGTACTTCCTCAAAGGCAACGGGGCTTTACTTCCACAATACCTATGGCAGTCCTCAAATAAACGTTTAACAAATACTGTTTACAAGTGAAATTCCCATGCTTGAGAAATTTCCTATTTTTCTTTTGGTGTTACTTCACTAACTCCTAGCACGTGAGACACCGCCCGTAAGTCAGTGGATATCCATCCCCTACACTCCAGCTGGTCAATGTGAGGTCCACAGACTAGCTGCATGGGCATCACCGGAAACCTGACCAAATCAGAATCTGTACTTAAAAAAAAAAAAAAAATTCCCCTGGTAAATCTCATGCACATTCGTTTGAGAAACATTGCCTTAGAAGTTTGCTACGTACAAATCCTTCCAACCGCCAACTCCCACCTTCACATCGGCGTGAGAAAAAAAAGCGCACGCCCTGCGCCTGGCCAGCAATTAACCCAAGGAGGAGTTGGTGCACTTGTCATCCCGGGAGAACCTTCTTCCCGACCGTCTCCCATCTGCTCACCTTGATTCGCTCGCCATCAATCTCCACCGCTCGTTCTCGGAAATCCACCCCGATAGTAGCCTCGGTGCGGTCTGGGAAGCGGCCGGCGCAGAAGCGGTAGGTCAGGCACGTCTTACCCACATTGGAGTCGCCAATCACGATTATCTTGAAGATGCGGGAGCGAGCCGGCGGCAGAAACCCTGAGCCCCCTGACACTGCACCGCTGGACGAGAAGCTCCCCTCGAGCGACGACTCTAACTCCGAAGCCATCCTCCTGACCCGCCACAAACTGAGACAGTGGGAAGGAGACGCAGAGAGGCTGGGAGATTATGCCACCGCCGCCCGGTGCGCCCGGTGGGCGGGCTCCGCGGCTCCACTTCCCGGGAGCCACCGCCCTCCGGCCGGCAGCGCGCGTGCGCACCTTCCCGCCCGCCCCGGCCCGCGCAGGTGTGGCGTCCGCCGGCCCAGCCTCGCCGGCCCTCCCGCCCGGCCTGCGGCTCCACCGCAGTGTCGCTCAGGCCGGAGCCCGTCTACAGTAAAACAGATGTTTAAAATCTAAATGCAATCATATGCAAACTACCATAACAACAGTATGCAAGACAATACCTAAGTACTTCCTCAAAGGCAACGGGGCTTTACTTCCACAATACCTATGGCAGTCCTCAAATAAACGTTTAACAAATACTGTTTACAAGTGAAATTCCCATGCTTGAGAAATTTCCTATTTTTCTTTTGGTGTTACTTCACTAACTCCTAGCACGTGAGACACCGCCCGTAAGTCAGTGGATATCCATCCCCTACACTCCAGCTGGTCAATGTGAGGTCCACAGACTAGCTGCATGGGCATCACCGGAAACCTGACCAAATCAGAATCTGTACTTAAAAAAAAAAAAAAAATTCCCCTGGTAAATCTCATGCACATTCGTTTGAGAAACATTGCCTTAGAAGTTTGCTACGTACAAATCCTTCCAACCGCCAACTCCCACCTTCACATCGGCGTGAGAAAAAAAAAAAAAGCGCACGCCCTGCGCCTGGCCAGCAATTAACCCAAGGAGGAGTTGGTGCACTTGTCATCCCGGGAGAACCTTCTTCCCGACCGTCTCCCATCTGCTCACCTTGATTCGCTCGCCATCAATCTCCACCGCTCGTTCTCGGAAATCCACCCCGATAGTAGCCTCGGTGCGGTCTGGGAAGCGGCCGGCGCAGAAGCGGTAGGTCAGGCACGTCTTACCCACATTGGAGTCGCCAATCACGATTATCTTGAAGATGCGGGAGCGAGCCGGCGGCAGAAACCCTGAGCCCCCTGACACTGCACCGCTGGACGAGAAGCTCCCCTCGAGCGACGACTCTAACTCCGAAGCCATCCTCCTGACCCGCCACAAACTGAGACAGTGGGAAGGAGACGCAGAGAGGCTGGGAGATTATGCCACCGCCGCCCGGTGCGCCCGGTGGGCGGGCTCCGCGGCTCCACTTCCCGGGAGCCACCGCCCTCCGGCCGGCAGCGCGCGTGCGCACCTTCCCGCCCCGCCCCCGGCCCGCGCAGGTGTGGCGTCCGCCGGCCCAGCCTCGCCGGCCCTCCCGCCCGGCCTGCGGCTCCACCGCAGTGTCGCTCAGGCCGGAGCCCGTCTACCTGGGAAGGCACCGGGCCTCTCGCGGGCTTGTCGGTGGCGCGGAAGGCCCGCTGCTGAGAAGCCGAGCACAGCGCCCCAGGCTGGCCAGGCCCCGCCACGTCCAAGGCTCCCGCCCCCGGGAGGAAGCGGCGCGAGCACTCTGGGGGCGGGGAGAGAAAGCTCCACGGGAGGAGGTACCACCAGGCGCGCTCTCGCGAGAGGGCCGGAGAGCCGCGTTGGCGGGGACGTGTGCCTGCTGAGGACGGGCGAGGGCTCCGGCAGGTTCTGCGGTGTCATCCGCGTGTGGGGACTTCCCCGGGCTGGAGGCGGAGGCTTGGTCCCTTGAAGCGCTTAGAGGCGAGCTCCGGACCGCACGGAACTTGAGTTTGGCAGGAGCAGGGCTTTCAGGGAGCCGGCGGGAGTTCGAGGCCGCAGTAACGTTCAGCTATCCTGCAGGACGGGGAGAGGTCACAGGTGGACCAGTTGGTGGCACTGAACCCCGGAGCTGGTGCTCGATGGCCTCCCTGGTGAGAGTAAAACCCACTGGGCCCTAGTTAGGTTTTCGTGCCTGAGGGACGACGATGGAGCCCTTGATTGTTACGGAGTGCGCACAGTTGGTTTCCTCCGTGTATCTAGGGAAAATATTAATAGACGATACCTCCCAGCCTTAAAGAAGATTCTCTGAATCAGAGAGTTTTCAGAGGAAACCTACCGTACATGAAGTCATAGAAAAGATCCAAAATGTGCAAACATACTGCGTTTTGTGAGTTCTGTTTTATAGTAAGAGTGCAGTTTGGGGGGTGTTTTGTTTTCTGTTTGAGCGCATATTTTGAAATTCAAGGACTATACTGAGGAGGACGTGGCATGCCTTCAATAGAATGAGGGGAATAATAAAGCACCAAAAGTTCTAGGAAAGGAGATCAAGTGCTCATTTCAGTTCATCAAGTGAAAGTATAGTCGAGCAAATTAGTCAAGCTGGGAGCCACCGCCCTCCGGCCGGCAGCGCGCGTGCGCACCTTCCCGCCCGCCCCCGGCCCGCGCAGGTGTGGCGTCCGCCGGCCCAGCCTCGCCGGCCCTCCCGCCCGGCCTGCGGCTCCACCGCAGTGTCGCTCAGGCCGGAGCCCGTCTACCTGGGAAGGCACCGGGCCTCTCGCGGGCTTGTCGGTGGCGCGGAAGGCCCGCTGCTGAGAAGCCGAGCACAGCGCCCCAGGCTGGCCAGGCCCCGCCACGTCCAAGGCTCCCGCCCCCGGGAGGAAGCGGCGCGAGCACTCTGGGGCGGGAGAGAAAGCTCCACGGGAGGAGGTACCACCAGGCGCGCTCTCGCGAGAGGGCCGGAGAGCCGCGTTGGCGGGGACGTGTGCCTGCTGAGGACGGGCGAGGGCTCCGGCAGGTTCTGCGGTGTCATCCGCGTGTGGGGACTTCCCCGGGCTGGAGGCGGAGGCTTGGTCCCTTGAAGCGCTTAGAGGCGAGCTCCGGACCGCACGGAACTTGAGTTTGGCAGGAGCAGGGCTTTCAGGGAGCCGGCGGGAGTTCGAGGCCGCAGTAACGTTCAGCTATCCTGCAGGACGGGGAGAGGTCACAGGTGGACCAGTTGGTGGCACTGAACCCCGGAGCTGGTGCTCGATGGCCTCCCTGGTGAGAGTAAAACCCACTGGGCCCTAGTTAGGTTTTCGTGCCTGAGGGACGACGATGGAGCCCTTGATTGTTACGGAGTGCGCACAGTTGGTTTCCTCCGTGTATCTAGGGAAAATATTAATAGACGATACCTCCCAGCCTTAAAGAAGATTCTCTGAATCAGAGAGTTTTCAGAGGAAACCTACCGTACATGAAGTCATAGAAAAGATCCAAAATGTGCAAACATACTGCGTTTTGTGAGTTCTGTTTTATAGTAAGAGTGCAGTTTGGGGGGTGTTTTGTTTTCTGTTTGAGCGCATATTTTGAAATTCAAGGACTATACTGAGGAGGACGTGGCATGCCTTCAATAGAATGAGGGGAATAATAAAGCACCAAAAGTTCTAGGAAAGGAGATCAAGTGCTCATTTCAGTTCATCAAGTGAAAGTATAGTCGGAGCAAATTAGTCGTAGAAGCTGAGCATGCTGAGTTGCCAGCAATTTGCAAAAGCCTTTAATACACAATAATTTCTGTTGCGGTAGAAAAACTTTGCATGGGGGCTTCCCAGACGGTCCAGTGGGTACAACACCCTAACTCCCAATGCAGGGGACCTGGGTTCCATCTCTGGTCAGGGAAATAGATCTCACATGCCACAAAGAAGACCTGTTGCAACCAAATAAATAAAAATGAATAAATATTTTTTAAAGTAGAAAACTTTATATAGTTACTGATACATTAGTTAGCCAGAGGGAAGAAGGTTACTGTTGTGGGTGAATGTGCGTACCAGTGAGTAAAATTATATTTACTCAGTTTCCTGTTACAGAAACCAAACATGGCCTGGAAAATCCTTATTGTTTATCTGTGACATTATTTCCATGAAGATAAATCACCCCAGAAACTATCAGAGGGCCTTGGAAATAGTCCTCTAATCTACTCTACTTATCCCATTTAAGGGATAGCATCTGAAGATTTAACAACAAAAAACAGTTGAAGAATTCAAAGCTGGATAATCAAGAGAGTTTAAAGGGTGGTGAAAAAAACACCAATGTCTCTGCACCCCAAGACCCTGGCTCTTCATTTTTGGTATTCTGGCTTTTTTGGTTTACCTTATACTAAAACTGCATTAAAAAGTATTTTTCTTGTCATTATATCCAGATCCTATTCATACGTCATCCTCGTTCAAAAGTCTTACCTCTGCAAAGCTACTCCTGATCATCTCAAGATGTTCTTGATTTATTTATTTATTTATTTTTGATCTAACACTTTTAGGGTATTGCTCACTGGTCTCTGGAATACTGTCTTCGCAGTTTAAGTTTCATGGTTATGTGTTGGGCCTTCCAACTAGATCCTCAGCTCTTGACTGCTGGCTAAGAGTTCACTGTTACTCAACAAATAATGAATAAATGAGTTCAGTGAGACATTTCTTATGTAAGCTGTGTCCATTTTAACCCTCTACCCATTATACACAGTTCAGCACCACTTAGATGGAAAAATCATAGTAGACATGACATTGTATTTTCAGTCTACAGTCTGAGAGATTCCTTATGTGACTAAAGTGTATGTCACTCTTATTAATTGAATAATTCCAGAACCTGTAGGTTTGACGCCTGAAGGAAACTGTACTATTGGGAAGAGTGGATGGATTTTTCAGCCCTGTTTTCTGAGAATTCATTTGTTCTTGGAGTTTTTCACTGCTTGCTGCCACTACTACCACTTGGCCTCAGAGTACAAGCATGTAATCCTTCCTTTCCTTAATACTTTATTACACAGCTGAGCAGAGACTGAATTTGGATCCTTTAGCAGTACAACTGGAATATTATGTGGTTTAGGGTAAGATGGGTATTTAAAAGTATGTTTCTAATAGAAAAAAACTGGATATTAAAAACAAAATAAGGATAATCTTATGTACAAAATACAACTACGCAGGATCAATGTTAAGTATTACAGAGATGCCACCTTCCACTAGCTCCTGGACAACTTGTGTTCTTAAGTCCAGGGCTGAGTACAGAGGACAAAACAGAGTTCACGTGCTTGCCTACACTGGCACTGCTGACATTTTGAATCAGATCATTTTTTGTTTATGTTGAGGTATAGTTGGTTTATAATATTGTGTGAGTTTCAGGTGTATAGCATAGTGATTCAGCCCTTTTGCAGATTAAACTCCACAGTAGGTTACTACAAGGCAACAGCTATAAATTCCCTGTGCTAGACAGTATATCCTTGTGGCTTATTGATTTCATACATAGTAGTTGGTCCCTAATTTGTCCCTCCCCTCTTCCCACAACTTTGTTGGCTATATCTGTGAATCTGTTTCTGCTATAGATATATATTCAGTTGTATTATTTTTTTAGGTTCCACATATAAGTGATATCATGCAGTTTTTGTGGATAAGCCAGATAATTCTCTGTTCTGGGAAGCTGTGCACTGTAAGGTGGTGGGTAGCATACTTGGCTTCTATCCACTGCCTGCTAGTAGTACTCCACCCCTCGGTGTAACAATTCAGATCATCTCCGGACATTGCCAAATGCCCCGGGGGAGAAATTACGTCCCTTTGCCCCCTTTGATTGAGAATCACAGCCTATATAATGGCTCTTCTTGACGATCCTGTCCATTCCACTTGACAGCAGAAGTCATCTTTCCCTTAAAGACAGAGCTCCAGTTCCCCAGAGAAGTACAGCTCTGGTCTTGTTGGCCTCCACCAGATTACCATACCATTGGGGGTTAAGAGTAATCCCCAATATCTTATGAGATATCTCGTAAGATACCTCATTATAAATAACAACGACTTTAATTTTAGCACCTAAATAACAAATTACCATCAACATTTTATAGGTAAGTTCACTGAGTCACAGAATTCTTCAAGTTATATCTTCATATCAGTTGTGTCCAGCTCTTTGTGACCTCATGCACTACGGCTGTAGTGCCACCAGGCAAGAATACTGGAGTGGGTTGCCATTTCCTTCTCTGTTTTTCTTTATAAGTAGGATCATTGAGGATTTATGAAATTTAAATACTCTCTCTATATCTTACTGTGCTAGTGGTTGGCTCAGGAGAGAAGACCAAAAACTCTAGGTGTGTTTGAGTGTGGAGGCTAACCAAGGAGCGAGGATGGAAGGCCACTGTGTGGTGGACAGTTAAGTTAAAGGCAGATGTGCCTGTAGTAGTGGCTTCCTTCTAGATAATGAACTCAAATTATGAGTAAGCAAGACTTAACAAATGTTTGATATGTGAGCAAAGTGCAGTCATGGTGGCCCTGGCTGTTTCCTTTTTCTCAGTCTCTCTCCCTCCTCACCTTTAGAATGTTTGCTTATACGACATTCCCAGTATTTGATGTATCAACTGAAAACTAAACACAGTAATCCTGAAGAGGATCTAAATATCTGTGACATTTAAATATGAAACTTTCTAACATGAAGATAGAGAAAATACTTTTTTTAATGTCCACATTTATAAACATTTATTTTTAAAAAACTACACAAAATAATCTCAACTTTAAGTTATACTGTCTGACGCCAGAGCAGTAAAACCATATGATTTTCTTTCTTTTTTTTTTAAGTAAAAGGAAAAAAAAATCTATCTACTAAGAGGAAAATCCCTAATTCTGGTTCAAGGAGAAAAAAATCATAATTGCTGATTTACAAACTATTTAGAATGTAAGGACAATGAGAACAATAAACCAAACATAAGGATTCAGCTGAAGTAGTATATAGAGGAAAATCACGGATCAATGTTTTAATACTCACCAGTATAGAATGAATAAAAATATGGTATACCTATAACTTATCCGGTACTTAATGTGTCAGACACTGTTGTGTTCTCTTTTTTTTTAATATTTATTATTTATTTATTTCAGGGGGTGGGGGACGGGTTGGGGAGGGAGGGTGCGGGTGGACCACTTCTATTGGTCTTTCATTTATCTGTTTTCATCCATCTTCGTTCTTTGGCTGTTGTGGGCCTCCCATCGCAGTGGCCTCTGTTGTCACAGAGCATCGGCTCTGGGCGCATGCGCTCCAGAGCTCCGGCTCGGTAATTGGACACATGGGTCCAGCCGCTCCACGGCACGTGGGATCTTCCCAGGCCAGGGATCGAACCGGCGCCCTTTGCACTGCAAGGCGGTGTCCTTACCCACTGGACCACCAGGGAAGCCCACTGTTGTGGTCTATAAAAATAAACTATGAAGCAAATAATATTCTCCCTTTTTTATCAATAAAGAACCTGAGGGTCAGAGAGGTTAAGTGTTTTCCTGAAGTTCACGCAGCTAGTAAGTGATAAAGTCAATAACCAAACCCAGCCTTTTAACCACTACACTATACTACCTCTTACCTTAATGAGAAAAACACAAAATTCTAAGGAACAGCAGACAAAATAACAAAGGAAAGTAGACAGCAGTGAATTAGAATCCAGAAATACAGAACAGGTCAAAAGGAAAAAGCTGGTTATTTGAAATGATCAATAAAATAGATATGACAAAATAAAAGTAACAAACATTTTTAAACAGGAGAGATTATGTTAGAAATGAAAAAGGAGGGACTTTCCTGGTGGTCCAGCGGCTAGGAATTGACCTTCCAAGGCAGGAGACACAGGTTCAATCCCTGGTTGAGAAACTAAGATCCCACATGTGGGGCAACTAAATCTGCATGCCATAACCAGAGATGTCTGCACACCACAATGAAGATCCAGCACAGCCAAAAAAGTTAATGAACAGGAGATAGTCCCGATACAAAGGAAATTTTAATGAGAGAACACAGGTTCATGTATCCATAAGGATATTTTCTTGAGCATCTACCACATAGCAGGCAGGCCCTACACAACATGTCACTAAGGATTACTGTGGTTACCAAAAAGATGCAATCTGTGAAATTTGTTTGACAGAATACTGAAGAAGGAATTTGCCCCAAGGAGATTTACAGAAATCTTGAGTCTTTGGCTGACTGTTTATGACTGCACATGCCAAATCTGAGTATGTGTAGAGTAATATGCCACAAGGCCAAACAAAGATCAACTAGTAAGGAAAGAACAATTACCAGGGAGATATGAGTTCAAAAATTCCCAGAACTCATAATGGACTGAAAGAATTCAGAGTTACCAGATGAAGTAAATACCTCACTGAACATCTGAGGAATTCAGTAGAGACACTTAAAGGCTTATGCCTTGGTAGTAGAGCTACATTAGCCCTTGATTAAAAGCTACTCTAGGGGCTTCCCCTGGTGGTCCAGTGGGTAAGGACATGGCCTTGCAGTGCAAGGGGGGCCGGTTCGATCCCTGGCCTGGGAAGATCCCACGTGCCACGGAGCGCCTGGACCGATGTGTCCAATTACCGAGCCGGAGCTCTGGCGCGCATGCGCCCAGAGCCAGCGCTCTGCGACAACAGACGCCACCGCGATGGGAGGCCCGCAGGAGCCAAAGAACAAAGACAGATGAAAATAAAGACCAATAGAAGTGGCCCGCCCGCTCCCCTCCCTCCCCAACCCAACCTCCGCCCAAAATAAATAAATAAATCTTAAAACACACACACACACACACACACACACACCACACACACAAACCCATTTTTATTTTATTATTTTAGAAAAAAAGAGAAAAAGCTGGCTTAAAACTCAACATTCAAAAAACGAAGATCATGACATCTGGTACCATCACTTCATGACAAATAGACAGGGAAACAAAGGAAACAATGACTAACTTTATTTTCTTGGGCTCCCAAATCACTGCAGACAGTGACTACAGCCATGAAGTTAAAAGATGCTTGCTCCTTGGAAGAAACGCTATGACAAACCTAGACAGCCTATTAAAAAACAGAGACATTACTTTGCTGACAAAGGTTCATATAGTCAAAGCTATGCTTTTTCCAGTAGTCATGTTTACAGATGTGAGAGTTGGACCATAAACAAGGCTGAGTGCTGAAGAATTGATACTTTCTAACTGGGGTGTTGGAGAAGACTCTAAGGGCTGCAAGGAGATACACAACATGTCACTAAGGATTACTGTGGTTACCAAAAAGATGCAATCTGTGAAATTTGTTTGACAGAATACTGAAGAAGGAATTTGCCCCAAGGAGATTTACAGAAATCTTGAGTCTTTGGCTGACTGTTTATGACTGCACATGCCAAATCTGAGTATGTGTAGAGTAATATGCCACAAGGCCAAACAAAGATCAACTAGTAAGGAAAGAACAATTACCAGGGAGATATGAGTTCAAAAATTCCCAGAACTCATAATGGACTGAAAGAATTCAGAGTTACCAGATGAAGTAAATACCTCACTGAACATCTGAGGAATTCAGTAGAGACACTTAAAGGCTTATGCCTTGGTAGTAGAGCTACATTAGCCCTTGATTAAAAGCTACTCTAGGGGCTTCCCCTGGTGGTCCAGTGGGTAAGGACAAGGCCTTGCAGGGCACGTGGGGCCGCTTCGACCCCCGGCCTCGCAAGATCCCACGTGCCGCGGAGCGGCTGGACCGATGTGTCCAATTACCGAGCCGGAGCTCTGGCGCGCATGCGCCCAGAGCCAGCGCTCTGCGACAACAGACGCCACCGCGATGGGAGGCCCGCAGGAGCCAAAGAACAAAGACAGATGAAAATAAAGACCAATAGAAGTGGCCCGCCCGCTCCCCTCCCTCCCCAACCCAACCTCCGCCCAAAATAAATAAATAAATCTTAAAACACACACACACACACACACACACACCACACACACAAACCCATTTTTATTTTATTATTTTAGAAAAAAAGAGAAAAAGCTGGCTTAAAACTCAACATTCAAAAAACGAAGATCATGACATCTGGTACCATCACTTCATGACAAATAGACAGGGAAACAAAGGAAACAATGACTAACTTTATTTTCTTGGGCTCCCAAATCACTGCAGACAGTGACTACAGCCATGAAGTTAAAAGATGCTTGCTCCTTGGAAGAAACGCTATGACAAACCTAGACAGCCTATTAAAAAACAGAGACATTACTTTGCTGACAAAGGTCCATATAGTCAAAGCTATGCTTTTTCCAGTAGTCATGTTTACAGATGTGAGAGTTGGACCATAAACAAGGCTGAGTGCTGAAGAATTGATACTTTCTAACTGGGGTGTTGGAGAAGACTCTTGAGAGTTCCTTGGACTGCAAGGAGATCAAACCAGTCAGTCCTAAAGGAAATCAACGCTGAATTTTCATCAGAAGGACTGATGCTAAGGCTGAATGAAGCTACAAAACTTTGGCCACCTGATGTGAAGAGATGACTCGTTGGAAAAGACTCTGATGCTAGGCAAGATTGAAAGCAGAAGGATGAGATGGTCAGATGGCAACACTGACTCAGTGGACATGAGCTTGAGCAAACTCTAGGAGATGGTGAAGGACAAGGAAATCTAGCATGCTGTAGTCCATGGGGTCACAAAAGAGTTGGACACAACTGAGCGACTAAACAACAAAATAATACCATAGGTCTAAGAAGATCCATGAATCCCAAGTAGGGTAAACAGAAAGAAAACATCAAGGCACATTATGATCAATTGTTGAAAACCAGTAAGAAGAGAAAAATCTTAAAAGTGGCCAGAAAAAGAAAACAATAAATACATAACAACAAAGATAAGAACTGTCACGTATAATATATCAGAAACAGGAAAAACAGAAGAAGGTAAAATAAGGACATTTTCAAATAAAAGCCAAGACAATGTGTCACAACAGACCTGTGCTATGTAAAATATTAAAGGAAGTTCTTGAGACCGAAGGCAAATGATATCAGATGGAAATGCAGAACTACACAAAGGGATGAAAAGCACCAGAAATGGTGAATATCTGGATAAAAAAGACTCCTTTCTCATTTTAAAATTTGTTTTATAGTTAACAAGAGGTTTGCAAAAATAATAACAGTGCACTGTGGGGTTTGTAACATATAGAAAGATAATATATGCACATATTATCACAAAGAATGAGAGGAAAAAATAGAAGTATATATATGTATTTATACTATGTGTTATAGTATGATTAATAAACATAGACTATGTAAGTTAAGGCTTCCCAGGTGGTGCTAGTGGTAAAGAACTGCTTGCCAATGCAGAAGATATAAGAGACAGATGTGGGTTCGATCCCTGGGCTGGGAGGGAAGATCCCCTGGAGAAAGGCATAGCAATCCACTCTGGTATTCTTGTCAGGAGAAGCCCATGGACAAAGGAGGCTGGCAGCTATAGTCCATGGGGTTGCAAAGAGTCAGACACGACTGAAGCAACTTAGTACACACATGCACAGTAAGTTAAAGATGCATATTGTAAAACTTAGAACAACAAGAGAAATAATAAAAGAAAGAAGCAGAGCTAGGGTAGCCAATAGAGTAATCTTTACTAGCACCAGGATCTTTTCCGATGAGTCATCTCTTCACAAAGGATTTCAAAAATCTGCAGTGATATAGAGGTCTCGAACAATTTCATCAACCAATTTGACCTAATTTATATTTATAGAACTATATATCAAACAATGTCAGAGAACACATTTATTTCAAAATGCATATGGAACATTCACCAAGATACACCATAAACTGGGAGATATTTTTAAAAATTCTTTAAATTTAGAAATGACTAAAAGTATCAGTCAAGGCTCAGTTGGGAAATAGAAACCACAGTACTTTGACCATGCAGCGTTTAACATAGAGGATTGGGGTAACAAGGGGTTTGCTAGTAGAAAGTAAAGAGAACTCTAAATATTATAGGAATATTAAATGAAAGAATTAATTACTACCCCTAGGGCTAAGATAGATTCCCCATGGTGCCCCTGGCCCTGCCCCAACTTCAGGCTAAGACCTACACCTTGCAAGAAGACAAGCTGTTATTGTTGTTATTTAGGCGCTAAGTTGTGTCCCACTCTTTTGTTACTGCATGAACTGTCCATGGGATTTTCCAGGCAAGAATAGTGGAGTGGACTGCCATTTCCTCCTCCAGGGATCTTCCTGACCCTGGAATCAAACTCGTATCTTCTGCATTAGCAGGCAGACTCTTTACCACTGAGTCACCAGGGAAGCTCATAGAGGATAAGGCCATGGCTTGTTGACTGGAAAAATAGAAGTATATATATGTATTTATACTATGTGTTATAGTATGATTAATAAACATAGACTATGTAAGTTAAGGCTTCCCAGGTGGTGCTAGTGGTAAAGAACTGCTTGCCAATGCAGAAGATATAAGAGACAGATGTGGGTTCGATCCCTGGGCTGGGAGGGAAGATCCCCTGGAGAAAGGCATAGCAATCCACTCTGGTATTCTTGTCAGGAGAAGCCCATGGACAAAGGAGGCTGGCAGCTATAGTCCATGGGGTTGCAAAGAGTCAGACACGACTGAAGCAACTTAGTACACACATGCACAGTAAGTTAAAGATGCATATTGTAAAACTTAGAACAACAAGAGAAATAATAAAAGAAAGAAGCAGAGCTAGGGTAGCCAATAGAGTAATCTTTACTAGCACCAGGATCTTTTCCGATGAGTCATCTCTTCACAAAGGATTTCAAAAATCTGCAGTGATATAGAGGTCTCGAACAATTTCATCAACCAATTTGACCTAATTTATATTTATAGAACTATATATCAAACAATGTCAGAGAACACATTTATTTCAAAATGCATATGGAACATTCACCAAGATACACCATAAACTGGGAGATATTTTTAAAAATTCTTTAAATTTAGAAATGACTAAAAGTATCAGTCAAGGCTCAGTTGGGAAATAGAAACCACAGTACTTTGACCATGCAGCGTTTAACATAGAGGATTGGGGTAACAAGGGGTTTGCTAGTAGAAAGTAAAGAGAACTCTAAATATTATAGGAATATTAAATGAAAGAATTAATTACTACCCCTAGGGCTAAGATAGATTCCCCATGGTGCCCCTGGCCCTGCCCCAACTTCAGGCTAAGACCTACACCTTGCAAGAAGACAAGCTGTTATTGTTGTTATTTAGGCGCTAAGTTGTGTCCCACTCTTTTGTTACTGCATGAACTGTCCATGGGATTTTCCAGGCAAGAATAGTGGAGTGGACTGCCATTTCCTCCTCCAGGGGATCTTCCTGACCCTGGAATCAAACTCGTATCTTCTGCATTAGCAGGCAGACTCTTTACCACTGAGTCACCAGGGAAGCTCATAGAGGATAAGGCCATGGCTTGTTGACTGACAGGCAATTTACTTTGGTTCTGTGCCAGTGAAGCATACTGGAAATCCACCTTCTGCAATTTATTGAAAATGTACCCTCTGGGGTACCGAAGAAAGTTGTTCATAGGTAGGACTCTTGTGAGAACCACCCTGCTCCAAAATAGCCTGAAGATGGATCTGGGGGAGCTGCTAAGTGCCACTGAAAATTGCCCATACGGCAGGAGCCTGGTGTGGGGAGACACACTTGTACTGTAGCAGTCAAGCATTAGGAAGCCACCAAAACTGAAGGAGCCTGGCAAAGAAAAGCTGCAGGCTCGGCAAGATGAGGGGTGCGGGAGAAGCTACATGCGGGGCAGGCGCCAGGCAATAAAGTAAGGACTAAGAAGTAAATTCTTTCCAGCACCTTCTACTGACATAGCTTATCATTGTGCCAACTGGCAAGAAGAAATATTTAAAGAACGTAGTTCCAGTTTTAGAGCAGGCAAAGAATCTAGGAGATAAAACAATTCTTAACGCCACGGGTTAAAGAAGAAAAATCTCATCTGTCATCATCTTTACAGAGGCTGAAAAAGTATTTGATCTAAAATTTAGCATCTATTTTTAATTTAAAAACCTTTGGTAAATTAGGAATAGGATATTTCCTTTACTAATAAAGAATATCAAATATTTTCTTCTGACTGGAGAGGTTCTTAGAGGGGCCCTCCTCCTGCAGAATAGGTATAATCTGCCTAAAACATGCTCATTTATCCTCAAGAGGTTAAGAAAGTCCTAAGGAATCCCTTATACCACCACCCACACACAAACCCTTAGCCCAGGCTGATGAACTAGCAGACAGGAGGATCTATGCTGTTATTAGCTGCATTCCTGATACACCATCCTGGCCCAGGCGCCAAGTGCAAAGCTGTGCATGGGAGTCCCCACTGAAACAAAGTTCTCTAAGAGAGCTGAATTCATTTTAAGTCTGTGTTGCTCCCTGGCTATGAGCAGAAACAGAAGCACAGCTTTTCTGGAAGAAAACATCTCCAGTTTAGGTCAAGAGGTCTCCCAATTTGAAGGTCAAGAAATGAGCTGAAGGGAATTTCCTGGCAGTCCAGTGGTGTAAGACTCCACTCTTGCACTTCTGAGTGCCCAGTTTCTATCTGTGGTTGAGGAACAAAGATCCCAAAGTCATGTGGCATGGCCAAAAAAAAAAAAAAAAACCAGAAGAAATGAGCTCACAATCAAAGAACCTCAAGAACCAAGAAGCCAAACTTCCATGAGTGAGTATCTGCAGAAATGACCTTCAATAAACATGGAACTCCAAGGGCATAGAGTAGAACTGATAGATGATCTATGTTCCAAATGTTTAAAAACGTGAAGGATGTTCTCGTTGCTATACAGCAGAAACCACAACAGTGTAGAGCCATTAGCCTCTAGTTAAAAATGTTTTTAAAAGTAAAGGATGGGGCTTCCCTGGTGGTCCAGTGGGTAAGGACACCGCCTTGCAGTGCAGGGGGCGCCAGTTTGATCCCTGGCCTGGGAAGATCCCACGTGCCATGGAGCAGCTGGACCCATGTGTCCAATTACTGAGCGGGAGCTCAGGAGTGCATGTGCACAGAGCCGGTGCTCTGAGACAACAGAGGCCACCGGGATGGGAGGCCCACACGGGCCAAAGAACAAAGATGGATGAAAAAACAGACAAATGAAAGACCAATAGAAGTGGCCTGCCTGCCCCCTTCCCTCCCCAACCCGTCCCCCTGCCCAGAAAAAAAAAAAGTCTAATGAGTATAGGCATATGAGGAGACAGGTAGGCGAGGGAAGAGTTTCTGAACACTTGATTAGAAAGACAAACTTCAGTGTAAAGATTGAAGAGAAAAATGAAATACAAATGAAAAGTGAATAAATAAGAAGATTTATTTGAAGAAGTTATCTAGAATATAGAATATACTTCAAGATACAAAGAACTAAAAATATGAAAGAGATAATTAAGAGACGGGGCTAGGCCCCACTGGCTGCAACTACAGGAAACACAGCAACAAAGACCCAGCTCAGTCAAAATAAATAAAAATTTTAAAAGAGAGAGAGACGGGCCAGTTGCTAAAGCCAGTGAAACAAAGTCTAGAGCTGAATTCATTTTAAGTCTGTGTTGCTCCTGGCTATGAGCAGAAACAGAAGCACAGCTTTTCTGGAAGAAAACATCTCCAGTTTAGGTCAAGAGGTCTCCCAATTTGAAGGTCAAGAAATGAGCTGAAGGGAATTTCCTGGCAGTCCAGTGGTGTAAGACCCCACTCTTGCCCTTCTGAGTGCCCAGTTTCTATCTGTGGTTGAGGAACAAAGATCCCAAAGTCATGTGGCATGGCCAAAAAAAAAAAAAAAAACCAGAAGAAATGAGCTCACAATCAAAGAACCTCAAGAACCAAGAAGCCAAACTTCCATGAGTGAGTATCTGCAGAAATGACCTTCAATAAACATGGAACTCCAAGGGCATAGAGTAGAACTGATAGATGATCTATGTTCCAAATGTTTAAAAACGTGAAGGATGTTCTCGTTGCTATACAGCAGAAACCACAACAGTGTAGAGCCATTAGCCTCTAGTTAAAAATGTTTTTAAAAGTAAAGGATGGGGCTTCCCTGGTGGTCCAGTGGGTAAGGACACCGCCTTGCAGTGCAGGGGGCGCCAGTTTGATCCCTGGCCTGGGAAGATCCCACGTGCCATGGAGCAGCTGGACCCATGTGTCCAATTACTGAGCGGGAGCTCAGGAGTGCATGTGCACAGAGCCGGTGCTCTGAGACAACAGAGGCCACCGGGATGGGAGGCCCACACGGGCCAAAGAACAAAGATGGATGAAAAAACAGACAAATGAAAGACCAATAGAAGTGGCCTGCCTGCCCCCTTCCCTCCCCAACCCGTCCCCCTGCCCAGAAAAAAAAAAGTCTAATGAGTATAGGCATATGAGGAGACAGGTAGGCGAGGGAAGAGTTTCTGAACACTTGATTAGAAAGACAAACTTCAGTGTAAAGATTGAAGAGAAAAATGAAATACAAATGAAAAGTGAATAAATAAGAAGATTTATTTGAAGAAGTTATCTAGAATATAGAATATACTTCAAGATACAAAGAACTAAAAATATGAAAGAGATAATTAAGAGACGGGGCTAGGCCCCACTGGCTGCAACTACAGGAAACACAGCAACAAAGACCCAGCTCAGTCAAAATAAATAAAAATTTTAAAAGAGAGAGAGACGGGGCCAGGATGAGAGAGTCTATATTATAGCTAACAATAATCTCAGAAGGATAGACTAGAATAAAGAAGAGGCAATACTCTACCCTAACATTTTATAAAACTTTTCAAACATGGAAAAGTTAAAAGACTGTGGAATGAACACTCATACATACCACCTAAATTCTATAATTAACATTTTGTTACATTTGCTATACCACTTAAAGAATCCATCTGCCGAGAGGGTGGAGCTAAGATGGCGGTGTAGAAGGACGTGTACTCATCTCTCCTGCAAAATCTCCTGAATTGCAATGAGTTCCTGAAAAACCATCAACAGGAGGAGGTTGGATCTGATCACAGAGAGGATACCCCACATCGAAGAACAAAGGAGAAGCTGCATCAAGACAGTAGGAAGGGCGCAATCGCACTTTTAAAAGTCAAACCTCATACCCGCCAGAGAGGTTGGATGGGCCAAAGGCGCAAAGCCTGTTGCAGATCAAGACCCGGGAAAGGAGCAGTGACACCCACAAGGGACTAAGCCATACCTGCTTTGGAGGATCCAGGTGCCCCCTTGAGCTAGAAGTGCCCTTTGAGCAGGCCTCAGAAGGACGGCACTCAGTTTCCTTTGGAGGAGGTTACCATTAACCCGATCACAGAGCCACCGAGGAGGACTGGAAACTGTGCGCACTGTGATCCGGGAGAGGTGAATAGCAATCCTGCATGAGACTGAGTCAGATTCACCTCTGAGTAATCTGACGTCTCCCGCGGTGGCGGGGGACGACGGTGGCCTGCAGCTGGGTCAGGGTCACTGCGGAAGGGCTTCCCATAGAGCGTGTGGGAATAAATCCTTTGTGACAAAGATGCCATTTTCCCTACTGTAGTTTGGCTGCTGGTCAAACTGCAGGGCTGCTGGTCAAGTACAGGGAGGGAACTTAGCTCCACCCAGCAAGAAAAGGGATTTGGATTAAGAAACTCCAAGGGCCAGCCTGGGCGGGCCTTTAATTCTGGAATAGGTTGATTATCTAAAAAGGAAAAAGACTAGAAATAAAGAACGGGCTAGGCCCCACTGGCTGCAACTACAGGAAACACAGCAACAAAGACCCAGCTCAGTCAAAATAAATAAAAATTTTAAAAGAGAGAGAGACGGGGCCAGGATGAGAGAGTCTATATTATAGCTAACAATAATCTCAGAAGGATAGACTAGAATAAAGAAGAGGCAATACTCTACCCTAACATTTTATAAAACTTTTCAAACATGGAAAAGTTAAAAGACTGTGGAATGAACACTCATACATACCACCTAAATTCTATAATTAACATTTTGTTACATTTGCTATACCACTTAAAGAATCCATCTGCCGAGAGGGTGGAGCTAAGATGGCGGTGTAGAAGGACGTGTACTCATCTCTCCTGCAAAATCTCCTGAATTGCAATGAGTTCCTGAAAAACCATCAACAGGAGGAGGTTGGATCTGATCACAGAGAGGATACCCCACATCGAAGAACAAAGGAGAAGCTGCATCAAGACAGTAGGAAGGGCGCAATCGCACTTTTAAAAGTCAAACCTCATACCCGCCAGAGAGGTTGGATGGGCCAAAGGCGCAAAGCCTGTTGCAGATCAAGACCCGGGAAAGGAGCAGTGACACCCACAAGGGACTAAGCCATACCTGCTTTGGAGGATCCAGGTGCCCCCTTGAGCTAGAAGTGCCCTTTGAGCAGGCCTCAGAAGGACGGCACTCAGTTTCCTTTGGAGGAGGTTACCATTAACCCGATCACAGAGCCACCGAGGAGGACTGGAAACTGTGCGCACTGTGATCCGGGAGAGGTGAATAGCAATCCTGCATGAGACTGAGTCAGATTCACCTCTGAGTAATCTGACGTCTCCCGCGGTGGCGGGGGACGACGGTGGCCTGCAGCAGGGTCGGGGTCACTGCGGAAGCGCTTTCCATAGAGCGTGTGGGAATAAATCCTTTGTGAGACAGATGCCATTTTCCCTACTGTAGTTTGGCTGCTGGTCAAACTGCAGGGCTGCTGGTCAAGCTACAGAGAGGGAACTTAGCTCCACCCAGCAAGAAACGGGATTTGGATTAAGAAACTCCCAGGGCCAGCCTGGGCCGGCCTTTTAATTCTGGAATAGGTTGAAATAAACAAGCAGTCAAAGAGGTCTTCAGATCCAACCACTGCCAGAGGCAAGAAAAAGACTGATAATTCCTGAATAGTCAGCAAGAGACAGAAGAACATAAACACTATTTTCACGTTTTGTCTGAAGCTGGAGTCACTGCTGAATTTTTAAAATTTCATTTTATTCCTTATACTTTTTTATTGCTTTTTTTTTTTTTTTTGGTATTGCTTTGTTTCAATTTTTTTTTCCCTTTTTTCCAAACCCACTCAGTGCACCCCCCGTTTTTTGTTGTTGATTTTTTTGTTTTGTTTTGTTTTGTTTGTGTTTTGGGTGTGTGAGAGTGGGTGTGTTCATTTCCTTCACTGAATTCTATTGAAGCTACTAATCTTATCAGTAAGACTGAATATATTCAAGTTTACATAATTTTTTTTTTCCTTTTAAACCATACATTTTACTTTGGTATAAACTTCTGGTTCCCCATTGACCTTTTAATGTTCTGTGGGGGTTTTGTTTGTTTTTATTATTTTGGCTTTGTTTTTCTATATTTTTCTATATACTTATCTCTGTTTTAATTTTTTAAATTTTTCATTTGTACTACTACTTCCTCTATAATTCTTTGCTTTCTCTGAAGCTCCTTCCTATAGCACTAAACTCTAATACATACAAATCTTTATCTCCCTATATTTAACTTTGTAGTATTATTCTATATTTCTCTTCTATCCTCCCTTTCTCTTTTTCCCTTTTCCCACCATATTTCTTAGTCTGTTCTGTCCTCATTGCCTTATCCCCAGTGGGGACCCTGCTCTAGCATTATTCTCCAATTGGTGCTCTGCTTAGCTTGGTTATTAACTGCTGGATATCATTCTTGGTTTTCTATATTCGCTGTGCTAACATATTGTACTGTATTTTTGGTTGGAATGCTTGGGTTATGTTACAGCTGTATATGTTTATGTGTATAATTCAATATGCTAGATAGTATTTGCATAATATTTTAATTGCCATTTGTCAAAGGTATACCTTCTATTTTTCATTTGCTTATATATGTTTTAATATCATTTAATGCCATAACAAACCAGCCATCAAATCTTCATTCTCTGGTCAGGCAACAAGTCCTGGGGCTTTAGGGAGGAAGCACTGACTCCAAAATTCTACAATACTAGAGAACGCCTAACACTAGAGAGCACTATACAAGTGAGAACGCCAACAAAGGTAATCACTTGTATGCAAGTCCTGACATCACCCAACCACCAGCATCACCCAGAATAAGAAACCCCATCCAAACAACAGACACCAACAGACGTAACTCAAAGTCTGGGAAAAGGAAATCCCAAATAGAGTCAGTTAAAAAATTAATAAGAACAATGAAATGGCAGAGAAATACCATACAAGTGAAGGAACAATCTACAAACACACAAGATCAAATCAATGAAGAGAATTTGGACAAACTTTCTGAAAGTGATTTCAGAAGAATGATAGTAAAGATGATCAAAGACACTGAAAACAGAATGTTAGAGAAAGTGCAAGACACAACTAACACACTGAATAAAGAAATACAAGAACTTACCAAAAAAGTAACAGAGACAAACAACTCAATTGCTGAACTGAAAAACACTGTAGAAGGAATCAAGAGCAGAGTATCTGAGACAGAAGACCAGATAAGTGAGCTGGAAGATAGAATGGTGGAAGTAACTGCTGAAAAACAGAATCTAGCTCAAAGAATGAAAAGAGCAGAGGATAGCCTCAGAGACCTCTGGGATAATATCAAACACACCAATATTCAAATAGGGGCCAGAAGATATCTATAACTTTCCCTTTTTGTAGTATTATTCTATATTTCTCTTCTATCCTCCCTTTCTCTTTTTCCCTTTTCCCACCATATTTCTTAGTCTGTTCTGTCCTCATTGCCTTATCCCCAGTGGGGACCCTGCTCTAGCATTATTCTCCAATTGGTGCTCTGCTTAGCTTGGTTATTAACTGCTGGATATCATTCTTGGTTTTCTATATTCGCTGTGCTAACATATTGTACTGTATTTTTGGTTGGAATGCTTGGGTTATGTTACAGCTGTATATGTTTATGTGTATAATTCAATATGCTAGATAGTATTTGCATAATATTTTAATTGCCATTTGTCAAAGGTATACCTTCTATTTTTCATTTGCTTATATATGTTTTAATATCATTTAATGCCATAACAAACCAGCCATCAAATCTTCATTCTCTGGTCAGGCAACAAGTCCTGGGGCTTTAGGGAGGAAGCACTGACTCCAAAATTCTACAATACTAGAGAACGCCTAACACTAGAGAGCACTATACAAGTGAGAACGCCAACAAAGGTAATCACTTGTATGCAAGTCCTGACATCACCCAACCACCAGCATCACCCAGAATAAGAAACCCCATCCAAACAACAGACACCAACAGACGTAACTCAAAGTCTGGGAAAAGGAAATCCCAAATAGAGTCAGTTAAAAAATTAATAAGAACAATGAAATGGCAGAGAAATACCATACAAGTGAAGGAACAATCTACAAACACACAAGATCAAATCAATGAAGAGAATTTGGACAAACTTTCTGAAAGTGATTTCAGAAGAATGATAGTAAAGATGATCAAAGACACTGAAAACAGAATGTTAGAGAAAGTGCAAGACACAACTAACACACTGAATAAAGAAATACAAGAACTTACCAAAAAAGTAACAGAGACAAACAACTCAATTGCTGAACTGAAAAACACTGTAGAAGGAATCAAGAGCAGAGTATCTGAGACAGAAGACCAGATAAGTGAGCTGGAAGATAGAATGGTGGAAGTAACTGCTGAAAAACAGAATCTAGCTCAAAGAATGAAAAGAGCAGAGGATAGCCTCAGAGACCTCTGGGATAATATCAAACACACCAATATTCGAATTATAGGGGTTCCAGAAGAAGAAGAAAAAAAGAAAGGCTACGAAACAATTTTTGAAGAGATTCTAGTTGAAAATTTCCCCAACATGGGAAAAGAAATAGTCAATCAAGTCCAAGAAGCGCAAACAGTACCATACAGAATCAATCCGAGAAGAAACACACCAAGACACATATTAATGAAGCTAACACAAATTAAACACAAGGACAGAATTCTCAAAGCAGCAAGGGAAAAGCAACTAGTGACATTCAAGGGAAAGCCCATACATTTAACAGCTGATCTTTCAACAGAAACTCTGCAGGCCAGAAGGGAATGGCAAGACACATTTAAAGCACTGAAACAGAATAATCTGCAACCAAGAATCCTCTACCCTGCAAGGATCTCATTCAAAATTGATGGAGAAATCAAAAGCTCTACAGATAAGCAAAAATTAAAAGAATTTAGTCACACCAAACCAGCCTTACAACAAGTGTTTAAAGGGACTTATATAGACAACAAGTATAAAAGAAGGAGAAGATCCACAACACAAACCCATCATAACATCTAAGAAGATGACAATAGGATCATTTGTATCAATAATTACTTTGAATGTAAATGGACTATGCCCCAACCAAAAGACACAGAGTGGCTGAATGGATTCAAAAACACGACCCATACATATGCTGCCTCCAGGAAACTCACTTCAGACCTAGAGACACTCATAGACTGAAAGTGAAAGGCTGGAAAAAGATATTCCATGCAAATGGAAATCAAAAGAAAGCTGGAGTAGCAATCCTCATATCAGACAAAATAGACCTCAAAATAAGGAAGATTAAAAGAGACAAGGCAGGACACTACATAATGATCAAGGGATCAATCCAAGAAGTCATAACAATCATAAATATCTATGCACCCAACACAGGAGCACCCCAATACAAAAGACAAACACTTTCAGACATAAAAGAAGACATCGACACTAACACTATCATACTAGGAGACTTTAACACTCCTCTCACACCAATGGACAGATCATCCAAACAGAAAATTAATAAAGAAACACAAGCCTTAAATGCCACACTAGAAAAGATGGACCTCATCGATATCTTTAGGACGTTCCATCCAAAAGCAGAAGAATACACTTTCTTCTCAAGTGCTCACGGAACATTCTCCAGGATAGACCACATCTTGGGCCACAAATCAAACCTCAGTCAATTCAAGAAAACTGAAATTATATCAACCATCCTCTCGGACCACAATGCAATGAGACTAGAGATCAACTACAGGAAAAAAAACCGCTAAAAACACAAACTCATGGAGATTAAACAACACATACCTAAAAAACCAACTGATTACTGAGCAAATCAAAGGAGAAATAAAAAATTCCTAGAGGAAAATGACAATGAACCCATGACAGTGCAAAACCTATGGGATACTGCAAAAGCAGTTCTAATAGGGAAGTTTATAGCAATTCAATCCCACCTCAAGAAACTAGGAAAATCTCAAACAGACGACCTAACCTTATGCTTAAAACAACTGGAGAAAGAAGAACAAAAACACCCCAAAGCCAGCAGAAGAAGGGAAATCATAAAGATCAGAGCAGAAATAAATGAAAAAGAAATGAAAGAAACAATGGTAAAGATAAATAAAACAAAAAGCTGTTTCTTCAAAAAGGTCCATAAAATCGACACACCACTGGCCAGACTCATCACGAAAAAGAGAGAGAAGAACCAGATCACCAAAATCAATAATGAAAAAGGAGAGATTACAACAGATAATGCAGAAATCCAAAGGATTCTAAGAGATTATTATGAACAACTCTATGGCAACAAACTGGACAACCTGGAAGAAATGGACAGTTTCTTAGAGAAGATTAGTCTCCCAAGACTCAACCAGGAAGAAATAGAAACTATGCACAAGCCAATCACAAGCTCAGAAATCGACTTTGTGATCAAAAATCTACCCAAAAATAAAAGCCCAGGCAGATGGCTTCACAAGTGAATTCTACCAAACATTTAAAGAAGAGCTAATGCCTGTCCTTCTAAAACTCTTCCAAAAAATTGCACAGGAAGGAACACTTCCAAACACATTCTATGAGGCCGCCATCACCATGATGCCAAAGCCAGGCAAAGACAACACAAAAAAAGAAAATTATAGGCTAATTTCACTGATGAATCTAGATGCCAAGATCCTCAACAAAATCCTAGTAAACAGAATTCAACAACACATCAAAAAGCTCATAAATCATGATCAAGTTGGGTTCATCCCAGGCATGCAAGGATTCTTCAATATCCACAAATCAATCAATGTGATACACCGTATCAACAAATTGAGAGACAAAAATCACATGGTCATCTCAATAGATGCAGAAAAAGCCTTTGACAAAGTACAGCATCCATTTATGATAAAAACTCTTCAAAAAATGGGCATAGAAGGATCCCGTCTCAACATAGTGAAAGCCATATATGCAAAGCCCACAGCGAACATTATCCTCAATGGTGAAAAACTCAAAGCATTTCCTCTAAGGTCAGGAACAAGACAAGGGTGTCTACTTTCACCACTCTTATTCAACATAGTCCTGTAAGTTCTAGCAACAGCAATAAGAGAAGAGAAAGAAATCAAAGGAATCCAGAGTGGAAAGGAAGAAGTCAAACTCTCTCTATTTGCAGATGACATGATATTATACATAGAAAATCCCAAAGACACTATCACAAAACTACTAGAGTTAATCAGCAAATTCAGCAAAGTCGCAGGATACAAAATCAATATACAGAAATCACTGGCATTCCTATACATGAACAATGAAAAATCAGAAAATGAAATCAAAGAGGCAATCCCCTTCACCATCACAACCAAAAGAATCAAATATCTAGGAATAAACCTACCCAAAGAAACAAAAGAACTGTACACAGAAAATTACAAGACACTCATGAGAGACATGAAAGACGACTTAAACAGATGGAGAGATATTCCATGTTCCTGGGTTGGAAGAATCAATATTGTGAAAATGACCATACTACCAGATGTCATCTATAGATTCAATGCGATCCTTATCAAACTTCCAATGACATTCTTCATAGAACTAGACCAAAGAATCACACAGTTCATATGGAAACACAAAAGACCTCGAATAGCCAAAGCAATCCTGAGGGAGAAGAATGGAGCTGGAGGATCAGCCTCCCAACTTCAGACTCTACTACAAAGCAACAGTCCTCAAGACAGTATGGTACTGGCGCAAAACCAGAAATATCGACCAATGGAACAAGATAGAGAACCCAGAGATAAACCCACGCACCTATGGGTACCTTTTGATCAAAATCTAGTAAACAGAATTCAACAACACATCAAAGCTCATAAATCATGATCAAGTTGGGTTCATCCCAGGCATGCAAGGATTCTTCAATATCCACAAATCAATCAATGTGATACACCGTATCAACAAATTGAGAGACAAAAATCACATGGTCATCTCAATAGATGCAGAAAAAGCCTTTGACAAAGTACAGCATCCATTTATGATAAAAACTCTTCAAAAAATGGGCATAGAAGGATCCCGTCTCAACATAGTGAAAGCCATATATGCAAAGCCCACAGCGAACATTATCCTCAATGGTGAAAAACTCAAAGCATTTCCTCTAAGGTCAGGAACAAGACAAGGGTGTCTACTTTCACCACTCTTATTCAACATAGTCCTGTAAGTTCTAGCAACAGCAATAAGAGAAGAGAAAGAAATCAAAGGAATCCAGAGTGGAAAGGAAGAAGTCAAACTCTCTCTATTTGCAGATGACATGATATTATACATAGAAAATCCCAAAGACACTATCACAAAACTACTAGAGTTAATCAGCAAATTCAGCAAAGTCGCAGGATACAAAATCAATATACAGAAATCACTGGCATTCCTATACATGAACAATGAAAAATCAGAAAATGAAATCAAAGAGGCAATCCCCTTCACCATCACAACCAAAAGAATCAAATATCTAGGAATAAACCTACCCAAAGAAACAAAAGAACTGTACACAGAAAATTACAAGACACTCATGAGAGACATGAAAGACGACTTAAACAGATGGAGAGATATTCCATGTTCCTGGGTTGGAAGAATCAATATTGTGAAAATGACCATACTACCAGATGTCATCTATAGATTCAATGCGATCCTTATCAAACTTCCAATGACATTCTTCATAGAACTAGACCAAAGAATCACACAGTTCATATGGAAACACAAAAGACCTCGAATAGCCAAAGCAATCCTGAGGGAGAAGAATGGAGCTGGAGGGATCAGCCTCCCCAACTTCAGACTCTACTACAAAGCAACAGTCCTCAAGACAGTATGGTACTGGCGCAAAACCAGAAATATCGACCAATGGAACAAGATAGAGAACCCAGAGATAAACCCACGCACCTATGGGTACCTTATTTTTGACAAAGGAGGCGAACATATAAAATGGGACAAAGACAGCCTCTTCAACAAGTGGTGCTGGGAACATTGGACAGCTACATGCAAAAAAATGAAGTTGGAACATTCCCTGACACCATACACAAAAATCAACTCAAAATGGATTAAAGACCTAAATTTAAGGCCAGAGACCATCAAACTCTTAGAGGAGAATATAGGCAAAACCCTCAAGGACATCAATCAAAGTAAGATCTTCTCTGACCCACCTACTAGAATAGCGGAACTAAAAAGACGAATGAACATGTGGGACCTAGTGAAACTTAAAAGCTTTTGTACAGCAAAAGGAATCACAAAAAAGCTGAACAGACAGCCCACAGAATGGGAGAAAATCATAGCAAATGAAACAACAGACAAAGAATTAATCTCCAAAATCTACAAGCAACTCAGACAACTCAGCACAGGAAAAATGAACAACCCAATCAAAAAATGGGAAAAGGGGACTTCCCTGGTTGGTCCAGTGGTTAAGACTCTGTGTTCCCAATGCAGGGGGCCTGGGTTCGATCCCTGGTCAGGGAACTGGATCCCACATGCTGCAACTGAGACCCAGTGGAGCCAAATAAATAAATAATTTTTTTAAAAAATGGGAAAAGGACCTAAACAGACACCTCTCTGAAGAGGACATACCGATGGCCCAAAAGCACATGAAACAATACTCAACTTCACTTATAATTAGAGAAATGCAAATCAAAACTACAATGAGATATCACCTCACACCTGTCAGAATGGCCATCATCCACAAATCGACAGACAATAAATGCTGGAGAGGGTGCGGAGAAAAGAGAACACTCCTGCATTGCTGGTGGGAATGTCAATTGATACAGTCTCTATGGAAGACAGTCTGGAGATTTCTTAAAAAACTAAAAATAGAAGCACCATACGACCCAGCAATCCCACTCTTAGGCTTATACCCTGATGAAATCAAATCTGAAAGAAGCACCTGTACCCCAGTGTTCATTGCAGCTCTCTATACAATAGCTAGAACATGGAAGGAACCTAGATGCCCATTGACAAACGAATGGATACAAAAGCTCTGGCACATACATACAATGGAATACTACACAGCTGTAAAGAGAAATGCAGAAGAATCAGCCCTAATGAGGTGGCTGGATCTAGAACATATCGTCAAAAGTGAAGTCAGTCAGAAAGAGAAGGACAAATACAGTATATTAACACATATATATGGAATCTAGTAGGATGGTGATGATGGCACACGCAGTGAAGCGACGGAAAGACAGACATGGACAGGGGACATATGGACATTGTGGGGAAGGAACAGAGGGTGGGAGGCGTAAAGGAAGTAGCATGAAGGCCTGTACTATCATAAGTGAAGAAAATAGCTATAGTCATTGCTCTGTGAGAAAAGGGGATCCTTCAGGGGTGTGTGTGATGGTTGGAAAGGGTGGGAAGGGGGGATATACATATGACTATTCTGGGAACATACATATTTGTAAACAACAAAACTCTGTAAAAGTTAAAAGCAAAATAAAGGTTAAAAAAAGAGAAAGAATCCATCTGCCAATGCAGGAGATACAAGAGATGCCAGTTCAATCCCTGGGTCAGGAAATTCCCCTGATGGCAGAAATGGCAACCCACTCCAGAATTCTTGCCTGGAAAATCCCATTGACCAAGGAGCCTGATGGACTGCAGTCCAGGAGGTCGCAAAAAGTTGGATGCAACGGAGCACACGCACACTTTCATTCTTTTATGCATCTAACGATGCATTTTTGAGGTGCATTTTGTAGTAAGTTGCAGATCTCATCCCTAAAAATTTCAACACATTTCCCTTAACCAGTATTCAATACTGTTTGATAGTTCTTTTTTCCTCCCTGTAGAAAAAATCTACGTACAGTAAAATGCACAAGTCTTAAATGCATCGTGCAGTGAGTTTTTATAAGTGCATATACAGGTATAACACAAAATCCTATAAAAAAAACAGAATAAACTTCAGGGTTGAACTCATGTTTCTGTATTTCCTGCATTTGTAGGTGAATTCTTTTCCATTACTGCAACCTGAGAATCAACACTATCATAATGCTAAAATTAGTAGGGTGACATTATATATAACAAATTCAAACTTTTACATATTTAAAAGGTTTGAGTGATTTGCTCATATAATTATCTTTACGGGAAAATACAGTGCTTTTTCAAGTGTCACAAGTAAAATAAAATGTTCTTTGAGGAGTGTTTCAAATTCTTAAAGCATAGCTTAAGAAAAAAATGCATACGTGTAGATATATGACTGAGTTCCTTCACTGTTCACCTGAAAACATCACAACTCTGTTAATTGGCTATACCACAATAACAAATGTTTTGGTGTTAAAATAATAAAAAGTAAAATTAAAAACCAGAATATATCCATCACCCCAGAAAGACCTCCCTCAGAGGGTGGAGGCGTAAAGGAAGTAGCATGAAGGCCTGTACTATCATAAGTGAAGAAAATAGCTATAGTCATTGCTCTGTGAGAAAAGGGGATCCTTCAGGGGTGTGTGTGATGGTTGGAAAGGGTGGGAAGGGGGGATATACATATGACTATTCTGGGAACATACATATTTGTAAACAACAAAACTCTGTAAAAGTTAAAAGCAAAATAAAGGTTAAAAAAAGAGAAAGAATCCATCTGCCAATGCAGGAGATACAAGAGATGCCAGTTCAATCCCTGGGTCAGGAAATTCCCCTGATGGCAGAAATGGCAACCCACTCCAGAATTCTTGCCTGGAAAATCCCATTGACCAAGGAGCCTGATGGACTGCAGTCCAGGAGGTCGCAAAAAGTTGGATGCAACGGAGCACACGCACACTTTCATTCTTTTATGCATCTAACGATGCATTTTTGAGGGGTGCATTTTGTAGTAAGTTGCAGATCTCATCCCTAAAAATTTCAACACATTTCCCTTAACCAGTATTCAATACTGTTTGATAGTTCTTTTTTCCTCCCTGTAGAAAAAATCTACGTACAGTAAAATGCACAAGTCTTAAATGCATCGTGCAGTGAGTTTTTATAAGTGCATATACAGGTATAACACAAAATCCTATAAAAAAAACAGAATAAACTTCAGGGTTGAACTCATGTTTCTGTATTTCCTGCATTTGTAGGTGAATTCTTTTCCATTACTGCAACCTGAGAATCAACACTATCATAATGCTAAAATTAGTAGGGTGACATTATATATAACAAATTCAAACTTTTACATATTTAAAAGGTTTGAGTGATTTGCTCATATAATTATCTTTACGGGAAAATACAGTGCTTTTTCAAGTGTCACAAGTAAAATAAAATGTTCTTTGAGGAGTGTTTCAAATTCTTAAAGCATAGCTTAAGAAAAAAATGCATACGTGTAGATATATGACTGAGTTCCTTCACTGTTCACCTGAAAACATCACAACTCTGTTAATTGGCTATACCACAATAACAAATGTTTTTGGTGTTAAAAATAATAAAAAGTAAAATTAAAAAAAAAACCAGAATATATCCATCACCCCAGAAAGCTCCCTCAGGTCTCCTGTCAGCCCCTGCCCTCTATCTCTACTGGTAACCACAGTTCTAATGAGATTCAAAATATTTAGTAAATATTTAGTATGAACTAAATTAAATAAATTATTTATATTAAATATCATTTAATATTAAATAAATATCGATTGATTTATATTTAATAAATATTTATCTTTTGCAGAAAGGATGAAAACAGGTACCTGCTGTTTTAAGAATCACAACATAACCAATGAATGTGAATGTGAAACTGTCAGTCACTCAGTCGTGTCCACCTCTGTGAATCCATGGACTGTAGCCCACCAGGCTCCTCTGTCCATGGTTCTCCAGGCAAGAATTTTGGAGTGAGTTGACATTCCCTTCTCCAGGGGATCTTCCCAACTCAGGGATGGAACCCAGGTCTCCTGCATTGCAGACAGATTCTTTACCATCTGAGCCACCAGGAAAGCCCCAACATAACCAAAGCAGGATACATAAAAATAAATGCATAATGACACATAGTAAAGAAATGGAAGAACTCTCAAACGTAGAAGGCAGAAGGAAAGGGAACAACAGAGGACAAGATGGTTGGATGACATCACTGAGTCAATGGACATGAGTTTGAGCAGGCTTCAGGAGAGGGCAAAGGACAGGGAAGCCTGGCATGCTGCAGGCCATGGGGTCCCAAAGAGTCTGACACAACTGAGCGACTGAACTGAACTGAACAAGAAAAGACCTTAAAAGCAGCCAAAGAGAATGGACAGATCCCTAGCAAAAGAACGGTTAAAATGACAATGGATTTCCCATCAGCCTCAACAGAAGCCAAAAGTTAATGGAATAATAGCTCTCAAGTGCTGGAAGAAAACAAGTCAGCTAGAATTGTGTACTCACTTAATCTGTTGTTAAAAAAACCAGGGTTATAAAAGGAAGTTTTGAGATAAATGAGAACTAATAGCTTAAGAAAAAATGCATACGTGTAGATATATGACTGAGTTCCTTCACTGTTCACCTGAAAACATCACAACTCTGTTAATTGGCTATACCACAATAACAAATGTTTTTGGTGTTAAAAATAATAAAAAGTAAAATTAAAAAAAAAACCAGAATATATCCATCACCCCAGAAAGCTCCCTCAGGTCTCCTGTCAGCCCCTGCCCTCTATCTCTACTGGTAACCACAGTTCTAATGAGATTCAAAATATTTAGTAAATATTTAGTATGAACTAAATTAAATAAATTATTTATATTAAATATCATTTAATATTAAATAAATATCGATTGATTTATATTTAATAAATATTTATCTTTTGCAGAAAGGATGAAAACAGGTACCTGCTGTTTTAAGAATCACAACATAACCAATGAATGTGAATGTGAAACTGTCAGTCACTCAGTCGTGTCCACCTCTGTGAATCCATGGACTGTAGCCCACCAGGCTCCTCTGTCCATGGTTCTCCAGGCAAGAATTTTGGAGTGAGTTGACATTCCCTTCTCCAGGGGATCTTCCCAACTCAGGGATGGAACCCAGGTCTCCTGCATTGCAGACAGATTCTTTACCATCTGAGCCACCAGGAAAGCCCCAACATAACCAAAGCAGGATACATAAAAATAAATGCATAATGACACATAGTAAAGAAATGGAAGAACTCTCAAACGTAGAAGGCAGAAGGAAAGGGAACAACAGAGGACAAGATGGTTGGATGACATCACTGAGTCAATGGACATGAGTTTGAGCAGGCTTCAGGAGAGGGCAAAGGACAGGGAAGCCTGGCATGCTGCAGGCCATGGGGTCCCAAAGAGTCTGACACAACTGAGCGACTGAACTGAACTGAACAAGAAAAGACCTTAAAAGCAGCCAAAGAGAATGGACAGATCCCTAGCAAAAGAACGGTTAAAATGACAATGGATTTCCCATCAGCCTCAACAGAAGCCAAAAGTTAATGGAATAATAGCTCTCAAGTGCTGGAAGAAAACAAGTCAGCTAGAATTGTGTACTCACTTAATCTGTTGTTAAAAAAACCAGGGTTATAAAAGGAAGTTTTGAGATAAATGAGAACTAAGAGCTTACCCCAGAGACCTGCATTAAAAGAACTCCTGAATGATATGAGGGAAGCAATGTTTCACACAGGTTAAGAATGTTTCCTCTGGAGATTGCCTGGTGTGAGTCTCCATTGGGCCATTTGCTAGCTGTGAGACATAAGGCAAGTGAGTTAGCATCTCTGTGCTTCAGTTTTCTCATTTGTAAAATGCTGGCAGTCCCATTATATACCCCATGGACTTGCTATGACAAGTAAATGAGTTGCTAGAAAATTGCCTGACAACGAAGCCTGACATAAAGCTCTCTGTGAGAGCTTTTGCAAACCTTTTTTAATAAAAGAATTATCCTAGAATAGTCTGAGATGCAAGACGTAACTGAGAGTGAATCAACAGGTAAACAGACTTGTCAATCTGAAGGTCATAACATCTAGTCCCATCAATTCATGGCAAATAAAAGAGGAAAAATCAGAAGCTGTGACAGATTTTAATTGTCCTGGGAGCCTGTCATGCTGTGCTCTATGGGGTTGCAAACAGTCTGACTTGACTTAGCGACTGAACAACAATTAAAATTATCAGTTAAAAGACAGACATTGAAATAAAAAACCGAAATCTAGCTATATGCCGTGTATGGAAACACTCAGTTTCAGAGAACTGGTTCCAGGACCCCCTGAAAATACCAAAATCCATAAATGCTCAGTGCCCCCTTATAAAATGGGGCTGTATGTGTACATGACCTATTAACACATACATCCTCCCATACACTTTAAATCATCTCCAGATTACATGTAATATGTAATACACTGTAAATGCTTTGTAAACAGTTGTTAGCACATGGCAAATTCAAGTTTTGCTTTTGGAACTTTTGAAAATTTTTTTTCCAAAAGTCTTCCATCTCAGGTTGGTTGACTCTACTAATGCAGAACCCTCAGATAGGGAGGGCTGTCAGCATATACATATACACAGGGAAATGGTTTTTTAGACAAAGGCAAAAGCAACTGCAAAGTCCTTGGGACAAAAACAAGGTTCAAGGAATGCAAAAATTCACATTCATTTAATGGAATAATAGCTCTCAAGTGCTGGAAGAAAACAAGTCAGCTAGAATTGTGTACTCACTTAATCTGTTGTTAAAAAAACCAGGGTTATAAAAGGAAGTTTTGAGATAAATGAGAACTAAGAGCTTACCCCAGAGACCTGCATTAAAAGAACTCCTGAATGATATGAGGGAAGCAATGTTTCACACAGGTTAAGAATGTTTCCTCTGGAGATTGCCTGGTGTGAGTCTCCATTGGGCCATTTGCTAGCTGTGAGACATAAGGCAAGTGAGTTAGCATCTCTGTGCTTCAGTTTTCTCATTTGTAAAATGCTGGCAGTCCCATTATATACCCCATGGACTTGCTATGACAAGTAAATGAGTTGCTAGAAAATTGCCTGACAACGAAGCCTGACATAAAGCTCTCTGTGAGAGCTTTTGCAAACCTTTTTTAATAAAAGAATTATCCTAGAATAGTCTGAGATGCAAGACGTAACTGAGAGTGAATCAACAGGTAAACAGACTTGTCAATCTGAAGGTCATAACATCTAGTCCCATCAATTCATGGCAAATAAAAGAGGAAAAATCAGAAGCTGTGACAGATTTTAATTGTCCTGGGAGCCTGTCATGCTGTGCTCTATGGGGTTGCAAACAGTCTGACTTGACTTAGCGACTGAACAACAATTAAAATTATCAGTTAAAAGACAGACATTGAAATAAAAAACCGAAATCTAGCTATATGCCGTGTATGGAAACACTCAGTTTCAGAGAACTGGTTCCAGGACCCCCTGAAAATACCAAAATCCATAAATGCTCAGTGCCCCCTTATAAAATGGGGCTGTATGTGTACATGACCTATTAACACATACATCCTCCCATACACTTTAAATCATCTCCAGATTACATGTAATATGTAATACACTGTAAATGCTTTGTAAACAGTTGTTAGCACATGGCAAATTCAAGTTTTGCTTTTTGGAACTTTTGAAAATTTTTTTTCCAAAAGTCTTCCATCTCAGGTTGGTTGACTCTACTAATGCAGAACCCTCAGATAGGGAGGGCTGTCAGCATATACATATACACAGGGAAATGGTTTTTTAGACAAAGGCAAAAGCAACTGCAAAGTCCTTGGGACAAAAACAAGGTTCAAGGAATGCACATATTAAAACTTTTTTTTTCACATTGTCAAAAAAATTTATTGAAGTACATAGTTCATTTACAATACTGTGTTAGTTTCAGGAGTATAGAAAAGTAGTTCAGATATGTGTGTGTGTGTGTCTGTGTGTGTATGTATATATATATGTGTGTGTGTGTGTGTGTGTGTGTGTATTTTTCAGGTTAGTTTCCATTATATCTTGTTTTATTCAGTATTACAAGATATTGAATATATTTCCCTGTGCTATACAAGAAATCCTTGTCGCTTATCTGTTTTATGTGTAGTATCTGTTGTATCTGTTAATCCCATTATCCCAGTTTATCCCTACTCGCTCCTTTTCCCTTTTGGTAACCATATGTTTGTTTTGTTTCCTTGTTTGTCTATTCTTTTTTGTTTTATTACTTAGTTATTTTTATTTTGCTTTTACAGTGTTTTGTTGTTTACAGGTATGTATAACCCAGATATTAAAACTTTTAAAATCTGTTTAGAATCAATATTTTTTTTTCATTTCAAGTGAAATACAGAACCCTTACCAGCACATAGGCCCATATAGCCTCTCTCCTTTATACTCTAGTTGTTATCAATTACATCTACATATTTCAAAAAAAAATCAAAAACCCTTGTTGCAATTTTACTTTTAACATCAAACATTTTATGAACTCAGGAGGAGAATGTGGTCCTCAAGAGGACCCAACTGTGTCCAACTCTTTGTGACCCCACGGACGAGTCATGGAATTCTCCAGGCATGAATGGAGTGGGTTGCCATTCCCTTCTCCAGGGATCTTCCCAATCCAGGAATCAAACCTAGATCTCCTGTATTGCAGGGGAATTCCTTACCATCAGAGTCACCAAGAGAAGAATCTATCCTATTTATACAGGTATTTACCACATGGCAAATTCAAGTTTTGCTTTTGGAACTTTTGAAAATTTTTTTTCCAAAAGTCTTCCATCTCAGGTTGGTTGACTCTACTAATGCAGAACCCTCAGATAGGGAGGGCTGTCAGCATATACATATACACAGGGAAATGGTTTTTTAGACAAAGGCAAAAGCAACTGCAAAGTCCTTGGGACAAAAACAAGGTTCAAGGAATGCACATATTAAAACTTTTTTTTTCACATTGTCAAAAAAATTTATTGAAGTACATAGTTCATTTACAATACTGTGTTAGTTTCAGGAGTATAGAAAAGTAGTTCAGATATGTGTGTGTGTGTGTCTGTGTGTGTATGTATATATATATGTGTGTGTGTGTGTGTGTGTGTGTATTTTTCAGGTTAGTTTCCATTATATCTTGTTTTATTCAGTATTACAAGATATTGAATATATTTCCCTGTGCTATACAAGAAATCCTTGTCGCTTATCTGTTTTATGTGTAGTATCTGTTGTATCTGTTAATCCCATTATCCCAGTTTATCCCTACTCGCTCCTTTTCCCTTTTGGTAACCATATGTTTGTTTTGTTTCCTTGTTTGTCTATTCTTTTTTGTTTTATTACTTAGTTATTTTTATTTTGCTTTTACAGTGTTTTGTTGTTTACAGGTATGTATAACCCAGATATTAAAACTTTTAAAATCTGTTTAGAATCAATATTTTTTTTTCATTTCAAGTGAAATACAGAACCCTTACCAGCACATAGGCCCATATAGCCTCTCTCCTTTATACTCTAGTTGTTATCAATTACATCTACATATTTCAAAAAAAAATCAAAAACCCTTGTTGCAATTTTACTTTTAACATCAAACATTTTATGAACTCAGGAGGAGAATGTGGTCCTCAAGAGGACCCAACTGTGTCCAACTCTTTGTGACCCCACGGACGAGTCATGGAATTCTCCAGGCATGAATGGAGTGGGTTGCCATTCCCTTCTCCAGGGATCTTCCCAATCCAGGAATCAAACCTAGATCTCCTGTATTGCAGGGGAATTCCTTACCATCAGAGTCACCAAGAGAAGAATCTATCCTATTTATACAGGTATTTACCATTTCTGGTGCTCCTTCTCCATTCCTGATGTCCCAGGATCATTTCTCTCCTGTCTCAAGAATTTCTTTTAACAATTCTTTTAGAACAGATCTGTGGGCAAAGAGTTCTTTCAGTTTTTCTTCATCTGAGAAGGCCATTACTTCACCTTAACTTCTAAAATAGATTTTTACTGCATATACTATAATGGGTTGACTGTTCATTTCTTTCTGCCCTTTAAAAATGTGTCCCTTCCTTCTAGACTGCATGATTCCTGATGAGAGATCTATAGTAATTCAAGTTGTTGTTACTCTGTAGGTAAAACGTTGGATTTTTCTGGCTGCTTTCAAGATTTTTCTTTTAGCCTTTTACAGCATTTTGATGAAGATGTGTCTTGGGCATAGGTTCATTTATGTTCATTATGTTTGAACTTTGTTGAGCTTCTTGAATCTATAGGTTTACGTCTTTTGCCAAATTTGAGACTTTTCATTCTTTATTTATTCAAAAAATTTCAATACCTTTTGTGATTATCCCATAAGGTCTCCGAGATTCTACTCATTCTTTTTTTTTTTTTTAAACACGTGTTGGGTATTTGTTCATAGGAAGGACATGTGTTCTGTGCCCCTTGTTACAATAACCCCAGATTCCTGTTGGGTGTGCTGTAAACAGATGAGCCATTTCTTCAGACACCCTGCTCTGAACACGCCCCTCTATTCATTCTTTATCCATTTTTTTAAATTAAATTCTTATCATTTTGGCCATATGTGTGGCATGTGGGATCCTAGTTGCCTGAGCAGGGATCATACTTGTACTCCCTGAATTAGGAGCACAGAGCCTTAAACCACTGCACCACCAGGGACGTCCCTATCCATTCCTTTTCTCTATTGTTCAGGTGGGGTAATTTGTGTTTTCAACTTCTCTGACATGTCCCTCTGTTATCTTCTCTGCTACTGAGACTTTCCAGTGAACTTTTATAATTTTGGCTACTACAGTTTATAGCTCTAAACTAAACATTTGTTTCTTTATATTTTCTATTTCTTTGATGATGCTTTATATTTTTCCATTGGTTTCAAAAGTCCTTTTCATTGCTTGTTAAGAGAATTTTTATAGCAGAGGTGAGAACTTTGAAGGTCTGGAATTTTACCTGACTTACAAGTTACCAAGTTAGGCGGCTACAGTTGAATGCATAGTGGCAGGAGGCGCGAGTCTCCTGAGTCAGAGGCAAAGGACAGTTTATCACCCACAGCAGGAGCAGGAAGCAGAACATCAGGATTTATGCCCATTTCCTGAGCTTCAGTTCTCACCAAGGAATGCCAGGAGGACAGGAACCTGTGAAAGCATTTTACCTCAATTTGAGACATAAACCCAGGGCCCAGACCTGATCAAACCCTGCTTGGGATTGAACCCACGTGGCTGTAGCTTGAATTCCAGCCAAAACCCTGTCTGGGACTCGAACCCATGTGGCTGGGACTTAATCCAGCACTCACCCAACGTCTGGACCCACTGAGGCTCAGATTCGTTGTGCCTCAACGCAGAAGGAATTCAGCGAGAGGCAGAGTGATAGGCAAGAAGAGGATTTATTAGGATAGGGTACTTGTAAGCAGTGCAAGCGGGCAGGCAGGAAAGCTCTGCTCTGCTCTCTTTTCGACTGAGTAGGCAGCAATATATATAGGATGGTAGAAGACTGGCCCCTGCAAGTAGACACAGATGCAAGGCATACATCATTAGTTCCTTCTTCGCCAGCTCCTGCTTCATCAGCTGTTTATACTTAGTCAAGCCTATTTTACTGAATAAGGAGCAGCTCTCCTGAGTTATCGTCAACTCACTGGCCTCCCAGCCTTTCTCAGGTTTCACCCTTCTACCTACCGTCCCCTACTAGGACTCTACAACCACCTACCTGTTCTTCTCTGTCCCTGTCACCTGTATATGCAGTGAGTTACAGGAGAGGAACTTTATGGGAAACTCCAATTTGTACTAAGGGCCTAGCAAACGTATCCAACTGTGCCCTGGAGAGAGACGTTATCTTTTTTATTCTAGACAGCAAGCGAATCTGCCTTTGGCCCCAGAGGAAGACATTATCTCTGTTTTCCAAGAATATGTTCTACAGTAACATCCCTGGAAGGACAGTCCAGGAGAAAAGCTGTTAATGCCCTCACCCGAAAGACACGTGGAAATACAAGAGATCAATAGAGAATTGTCTTCCAACAGATAGCTGCTGCTTCAAACCCTTTGTCAAGTAACTCCACTGTGCTCTCTGAGTTACGTACGTAATGCATAGTGGCAGGAGGCGCGAGTCTCCTGAGTCAGAGGCAAAGGACAGTTTATCACCCACAGCAGGAGCAGGAAGCAGAACATCAGGATTTATGCCCATTTCCTGAGCTTCAGTTCTCACCAAGGAATGCCAGGAGGACAGGAACCTGTGAAAGCATTTTACCTCAATTTGAGACATAAACCCAGGGCCCAGACCTGATCAAACCCTGCTTGGGATTGAACCCACGTGGCTGTAGCTTGAATTCCAGCCAAAACCCTGTCTGGGACTCGAACCCATGTGGCTGGGACTTAATCCAGCACTCACCCAACGTCTGGACCCACTGAGGCTCAGATTCGTTGTGCCTCAACGCAGAAGGAATTCAGCGAGAGGCAGAGTGATAGGCAAGAAGAGGATTTATTAGGATAGGGTACTTGTAAGCAGTGCAAGCGGGCAGGCAGGAAAGCTCTGCTCTGCTCTCTTTTCGACTGAGTAGGCAGCAATATATATAGGATGGTAGAAGACTGGCCCCTGCAAGTAGACACAGATGCAAGGCATACATCATTAGTTCCTTCTTCGCCAGCTCCTGCTTCATCAGCTGTTTATACTTAGTCAAGCCTATTTTACTGAATAAGGAGCAGCTCTCCTGAGTTATCGTCAACTCACTGGCCTCCCAGCCTTTCTCAGGTTTCACCCTTCTACCTACCGTCCCCTACTAGGACTCTACAACCACCTACCTGTTCTTCTCTGTCCCTGTCACCTGTATATGCAGTGAGTTACAGGAGAGGAACTTTATGGGAAACTCCAATTTGTACTAAGGGCCTAGCAAACGTATCCAACTGTGCCCTGGAGAGAGACGTTATCTTTTTTATTCTAGACAGCAAGCGAATCTGCCTTTGGCCCCAGAGGAAGACATTATCTCTGTTTTCCAAGAATATGTTCTACAGTAACATCCCTGGAAGGACAGTCCAGGAGAAAAGCTGTTAATGCCCTCACCCGAAAGACACGTGGAAATACAAGAGATCAATAGAGAATTGTCTTCCAACAGATAGCTGCTGCTTCAAACCCTTTGTCAAGTAACTCCACTGTGCTCTCTGAGCACTGACATCTTTTTTTTTCCCATGTGAACTGAGAGTTTTCCTGGTTCTTTGTATGCTTGGTAGTTTTGGATTGTATCCGAGACATTGTGACTGTTGTGTTTTGAAACTCTCTGTACTGTTTAAATTCTATTGAAAATGTTGATATTTTCATTTTAGCAGGCTACAGCCTGGGTGGATTCAGGCTATAATGTAATGGTATACCATTCCACCTCAAGGGAACTAGGATTTTGGAAGGAAGGGGATGGGTTTGGAATTGGCAATGGGGAGCCAGCAGGACTTGAAGGGTTCAAAACAAAACAGCACTTACTTGGACTACCACAGATAAGCACTATCATAGGAGGTGGCTAGGTTTGGGGTTAGAAGATAAAGAGAAGGTTTAGAAACGGTGTTTAGCAGAAGAGGGGATTCTACTGATGACAACACAATGAAAGAGTCAAAACAGATGAAGAGAAGTGGGAGGTTAGGCTAGACTAGAGCAAAGCCCCATGGGACTAAGACCCTACATGATGAACTTGACCAGTTAAAAGAGGTAAATGGGCATATGAGTATGATGGGGTTATTTCTGATTTTTTAGAAGAGGAAACTAGAGCCTGTTGGGATTTTTCTTTTAAGCAGTTTATATTGGTGAAGCAGGTGGACATTGTGATTTGGGAGAGGGTAGGGGAGAGGAAAGTGACTTCCAGGAGCACACTGAACTCTGTGAGCCTCGAAAATCCAGTGGGGACTGTGGCTGGAAGGCCTTCTGGAGCCATCACTTAAATCCAGGAACCCTGGAAACCCTAGAAGCTTCCTTCACAGACTAAACTCTTTAATGTCACTGCCACTGCATAGGCAGTCTTCCAGGAGCATGGGAAGCTGTGGGTGGGAAGCACATGACATGAACGTCTACTGGGGAAACCCAAGACAGACACCACCATTTCAGGTCTCTCCCCAGACTTCAGCTTATCAGAGTGGCCTTATTTGAACACATTATCTGAAACAGTGTTTTTTTGTGGTCTGTTTCCATCCTCTTACGCTGCTTCCCCTACCTTCTTAGCACTGTGTTCATTCGTTTAGTATTTCTTCTCCAGAGACTGTAAAGATCTTGAGAACAGACTCTTTCCCTGCTTATTTCCAGGATCCAGAATGGTGCCTGGCACATTCAATCCATGAATATTTACAAATGAGTGAATGGATAGATAAGCATATTAGACTCATTAAGAATTCAGTAATGTGGCCAATTACAGAATCAATAATCCTGAAATTCATAGTGTTTCTACATGCCAGAAAAAGCCATAAGAAAAATATTTTTACAGATGGTATTAACAGCAGCAACAACAAAAATATCCTGAAGGAAACTAAATAACATTGAAACTTAACTGACGGAACTGAATGACTAGAGAAGCATCTAGAGAAGTCATGGAAAGATATAATATTGGGATGATACAGATTCTCCCCAAATTAATCTACAAATGTAACACGGTATCAGTAAAAATCCCAGTGAAATTTTTAGGGGAGGCAGAGGGATAAAATTTGGTTAAAGATTTAAAATTTCATCAGTAAGAATAAAGGTTTTAGGTAGTCAATTAAATCCTGAAGGAAGGCACTGATGAGGGACCTCGCTCTAACAGATACAAAAACTAAACACAGAGAAGAACACAGATTTGTGATATGTATCGAGTCTTAAGGAGGGGGCTGCATTTCACTTCAGGAAATGTTTCTAATCAGTGTTTGTTAAGTAGAGGATCATTCAAACAAATCATGGTTTATACAAATAACCTGTGGAATACTATGGAGCTTTTAAGAATGATGATGTAAAACTATGTTAATTGTTATGGAAGGCGTTCACGTATATTTTTGTGTTTAAAAAATTGATTACAAAACAATATGTTATCCCATTTCTTATCAAATTGAAAAATAATAATTTATATATATATGTTAAGAAGTCACCTGGATGGAAGGTTATATATCAAAATTTTAATGTTATTTCCTTGGGAGTAGAGATTATGACTGTTTAAGCTTTTTTTGTTGTTCACATTCCAAAGTGGGCAGGCAGTAAAACTCCTCACTACTGCCACCTGGTGGCTACCATAGGAAGCAGTCTTAGTTCTTTCCTATCACCTTAAAAACACAGCCCACATAACATCATAACCATAAAGCTGTAAAGAAATCTGCAGTATCACTTAGTTCTACCCATCATTTTATGGCCGAGGAAATAAAAGGCAAAGAAGTTTAAGCTGTCCATCTAGAGTCACACTGTTAAACTTATTAATAGTAACAAACTCTGTGGTGCCCTTTTACTAAGTACTTAAATATAGACTGACTCAATCTAGTCTCACAGGAACCTATGAGATAGTGCCTATGTTTACTCTCACTTACCCTGTGGAACGAATGACGACCCTGAGGCTCACAGGCAATGCCTTACCGAGGCTGTACACTTGGCGTAGAGCAGGCGTTCTGAGGTCCACATCCCTGTCCCAAGTCCCCACCCAGGCAACGTCTCGGTCTCTGAACTGCCCGTGTCTTTTCCACTGTACTCCACTGCCTCTCCCTTCAGGGCTTTTGGTGAAAACTCCTAAATATGCCCAGAGTTAAATTCCTCCAGGTTGCAAAGAGAGTATAAACATTTATGGAAAGAAATATAAAGAAACAAAGTAGATTCCCCCAGGTGCCTGTGAGAATCTTGTCCAGGGTCCGGCTGCTAAGGAATCTTAGAGACCTGGGACCGTGGACAGGCTTCCCTGGGTCCCCCTGCGCCAGCTCTCCCCATGATATGTACCGCCCACCCAAGCTTTCATTCACCAAAGCTGAAGAGTTACCATCACAATACGCACTTGTTGACGAACTTCCTCCCCTCTGCTTGCTGTGGCCCAAATTCTTAGGGGAAATGGTCTCTAGCTCTGGAACTAGCTCTGCGCATCAAGTCCTAATGAGCGCAAAAATTGTTCTAGGGGTGAATCTTCTAAAAGTGAAATTAGAAGTGTGAAATAGGGCTTCCCTGGTGGTGCAGTGTGTGAAGAGTCTGCCTTGCAGTGCAAGGTGTGCCGGTTTAATCCCTGGCCCGGGAAGATCCCATGTGCTGTGCAGTAGCTGGACCAGTGTGTCCAATTACAAGCCAGTGCTCTGGAGCACATGCGCCCAGAGCCGGTGCTCTGCGACGAGGGAGGCCACCGCGATGGGAGGCCCACACAGGCCAAAGAATAAAGATGGATGAAAATAAATAGATAGAAAACCAATAAAAGAGGACAATCCAAAAAAGAAAAAAAGATGATTAAGAAGGGTGAAATAACTAGTGATACTAGTTTCTGAACAACTAGAAAGCCTAAAAAGATGTTCACAATGGCTCCCAAAATGATACACACCTTTGAATTGTCATCTAATTAAAGTTGAATTTTCTTAAGTACTAGTTTGTTACAAAATAGATTAAATATTTTAACTAGACTAAGTTTAGTACAAGTGCTATAAAAGTGTTCTTTTCTAAGTTAGTGAAAAGAGCTTAGTTGTTAGTCTTGAATTCAAATTCACATAGAACCTACAACTTGAGCAAATTATTATATTTACCATAAATTACAATTTTTTCCTATCTCTAAAATTAAGGATAATAATTTTACCATAGGTGGTGGAGAGGATTCAGTGAGTCGACACATAAAAACCATATAGCCTAAGTATCTAGCAAATAGATTTTACACATTTCCTTCCCTTCTCCCTGCATTATGAACTAATTTCATCCATATACTCTTCATACACCTGGGCCAGGGTTTCTTTGAAGGAGTCACTTCTATCTTAGCCAATGTTCTGAGGTGTTTGAGGCTCTTTCTTTTCTTTCATATCCCATCTTCCATCTATCAGTAAGACCTGTGGACATCACTTTGAGAATAGATTCCCAATTCGACAGTTTTTCACTCCCTTGCAACTACCATGCTGGTCCAAGCCGCCATCCTGTCTCACGTGACTGGCTGACTGGTGTAGCACCGTCCCAGCTGAAGTCCCTACTTCCAGTCATGCTCTCGGCCATCCATTCTGCACACGCGGCCGAATTATTCGTTCACAGATATCACGTCACTATTGAACACTTCCCAAGAGTCCTCGTCACGTTTAGACTAAAAGACTAAAATCCTCCCCAAAGGCTATTAGATTTCTGTGAGCTGAACCCTGCCTACCTTTCCCATATCTCTCCTGCCTTACTCAGCTGCAGCTGCACTGGCTGCCTGGCATTTTTGTCAAGTGAGGTATTATTGACTTGCAATACTATAGGAGGCTCAGGTGGGCTCCTTCTTAACTGTCACACATACTCCTGCCTCAGGGCCTGCAGGACTAGTCTCCCTCTGCCTGGAATGCTCCTTCTAGATCTAGATGCCTTGATTTTTCATTCCCCACCTCAAAGAGGCTGAATCTAGGCACCTATTTATTTATTTTTAAAAACATTTATTTATTTATTTTGGCAGGGGTGGAGTGGGGAAGGGGGGTGGGTGGGCCACTTCTATTGGTCTTTCATTTACCTATTTTTCATCCATCTTTGTTCTTTGGCCCGGGTGGGCCTCCCATCGCGGTGGCCTCTGTTGTGGCAGAGCACCGGCTCTGGGCGCATGTGCTCCAGAGCTCAGGCTCGGTAATTGGACACATTGGTCCAGCCGCTCCGCGGCACGTGGGCTCTTCCCAGGCCAGGGATCAAACCGGCGCCCCTTGCACTGCAAGGCGGTGTCCTTACCCACTGGACCACCAGGGAAGCCCAGGCACCTATTTAAACAGATACTCTTCCAAGACTCTCTCCATACGCCTCTTTATGTTTTCTCATAACGCTGACCATCTACCTTGGCTTTGAAAAAATACGTACATACACATGTATTTTTCTGTCCACTCACCTGAAATGTAGGTTCTATGGAAAGACTTTGTTTTCTTCTCTTTGTATGACTAGCATCTAGAACAGTGCCTTGCATGTGCCAGGCACTATCCCATCTTCCATCTATCAGTAAGACCTGTGGACATCCTTTGAGAATAGATTCCCAATTCGACAGTTTTTCACTCCCTTGCAACTACCATGCTGGTCCAAGCCGCCATCCTGTCTCACGTGACTGGCTGACTGGTGTAGCACCGTCCCAGCTGAAGTCCCTACTTCCAGTCATGCTCTCGGCCATCCATTCTGCACACGCGCCGAATTATTCGTTCACAGATATCACGTCACTATTGAACACTTCCCAAGAGTCCTCGTCACGTTTAGACTAAAAGACTAAAATCCTCCCCAAAGGCTATTAGATTTCTGTGAGCTGAACCCTGCCTACCTTTCCCATATCTCTCCTGCCTTACTCAGCTGCAGCTGCACTGGCTGCCTGGCATTTTTGTCAAGTGAGGTATTATTGACTTGCAATACTATAGGAGGCTCAGGTGGGCTCCTTCTTAACTGTCACACATACTCCTGCCTCAGGGCCTGCAGGACTAGTCTCCCTCTGCCTGGAATGCTCCTTCTAGATCTAGATGCCTTGATTTTTCATTCCCCACCTCAAAGAGGCTGAATCTAGGCACCTATTTATTTATTTTTAAAAACATTTATTTATTTATTTTGGCAGGGGTGGAGTGGGGAAGGGGGTGGGTGGGCCACTTCTATTGGTCTTTCATTTACCTATTTTTCATCCATCTTTGTTCTTTGGCCCGTGGGCTTCCCATCGCGGTGGCGTCTGTTGTCGCAGAGCACCGGCTCTGGGCGCATGCGCTCCAGAGCTCAGGCTCGGTAATTGGACACATTGGTCCAGCCGCTCCGCGGCACGTGGGCTCTTCCCAGGCCAGGGATCAAACCGGCGCCCCTTGCACTGCAAGGCGGTGTCCTTACCCACTGGACCACCAGGGAAGCCCAGGCACCTATTTAAACAGATACTCTTCCAAGACTCTCTCCATACGCCTCTTTATGTTTTCTCATAACGCTGACCATCTACCTTGGCTTTGAAAAAATACGTACATACACATGTATTTTTCTGTCCACTCACCTGAAATGTAGGTTCTATGGAAAGACTTTGTTTTCTTCTCTTTGTATGACTAGCATCTAGAACAGTGCCTTGCATGTGCCAGGCACTCAAGATTATTTACCAAATGAATAGATGAAGAAACTGAGCATTCTGCCATCAAATCAGCAAACTTAACTCCTTCCACAGGCATCATTTCCCCAACTCCTCCTTTAAGTGGAAGAGATGTTTTCGTTTTTGTTTATTTGTTTGCTTGGGGGTTTTTTTGGCCATGCCTCATGACATGTGGGATCTTAGTTCACCAACCAGGATCAAACCCAGGCCCCACACAGTGAAAATGCAGAGTTCTAACCACTGGACTGCCACAGAATTCCTGATATTTTCCTTCTTATATGAGGTTACCGTCTCACTTATGTCCTGTCTCCTCAATGACTTTGACTTGGCCTTTACATTTGACTCCCCTTGCCTACAGAATGTTCTTGCTAGCAGGCACAAGTCTATCCCATCCTAAATAGAAATTAAAAGAAAAAAATCTTCTGCCAATCCCTCCTGCTCCTCACACCCAAACTTTCTGCTACATTTCTTTACCCGCTTAGCATTGCCTCACCTCTCTTTCATTCTGGTTTCTCTTAAACTCCTCAGAAATGGCTCACTTCTGCTTCAATGGTTTTCTTCCCTGACCTTTTCCAAGATTTTACTCTCTTACTGTTTTCTCCTACATCCCTGCTACTCTTCTTACCCCTCCCTAAAGCTCTGTGTATCTGAGCTCTGACCAGAGACCTTACTCTACAGATCCTCCTTGGCAGATCTTACCAGGTCCACAGTTCCAGTTGCCACCCAAATCTGTAGCCCAGCCCTCAACTCCATCTACAGCGATCAAAATTGACATGATCTACTGCTACTTGATCCCTGTTGGATTTCCACAAGCATATCAAAATAAAGACACTGTTACGGGGCTTCCCTTGTGGCTCAGTGGATAAGAACCCGTCTGCCAATGCAGGAGACACGGGTTCGATCCCTGATCTGGGAAGATCCCACATACCACAGAGCAGCTGAACCCACAGATCAACAAAGACCCAGCACAGCCCAAAATAAATAAAGTTTTTAAAAAAAAAAAAAAAAGAAGACACTGTTACTTAGTAAATGGCACCATCAGCCTCCCACTTGTCCATGGATGGGACCCCTTGTTTCTCCTCTTTCAAACCTCCTTAGCCCCACCTAGCCAACCAGTAGGGCTCCACTATCTCTACTATGTTGGGTCCCATTGTGTCCCCCTCCTCCATGCCCCCAAACACATATCCATGTCTTAACTCCAGGTGCTTTCAATGTGACTTTATTTGGAAACAGAATCTTTGCAGATATGATCAAAACAGTCTCGAGATGACAGCATTCTGGATGGCCCCGAAATCCAATGACTGCTGTGCCTATGCCAGAAAGGAGATGGGGACAGAGAGAAGGAAGGAGAGAAAACTTGAGATCCAGGCCCAGGGGAGAAGGCCAGGCAAAGACTCTTGTGGTGATGGAGGGAGTTACCAGAAAATACAGGCCAAGGAGCAGATTGTCATGGCTTGATCAGACTTGTGGCTGTGAAAGAATCAGTTTCTGTTGTTTTATTCCCCAAGCTTGCAGTAATTTGCTATGGTAGTCCTGGGGATACCCACCCACCCACCTATCAAGTATCTTGAAATCCATCCACATTTCTCCATCACTGTCCGCATCTAGTTCACACTATGATTACAACAGTCTTCTGCCTTGTCTCTGAGCTGCTGGTCTCAGTCCATCTTTCTAAAATGCAGGAAGTTCATTCCACTATTGACAATCGGTGAGTGGTTTGCCAGTGACTTCTGGATTAAGTTTAAATGCCTGGTACAGGACTTATGCTTTGGCTTTTGCTAATTTGTGCAGCCTTATTTCTCATCTTGTTACATCCTCACCCTTGATTCATGCTCCAGCCGCAGTAATAATTTCTTGTACTTATGTACTCTTTCAGCATTTCCTCCATGAAGCAGTCTGTCCTTGATCTTCCTAAACCTGGGTTACCTGTCCCACCCCCACTGTCCTTATTCCTATTACACCCTGTACTTTCCCTATCGTAACAAAGTATCATAATGGTCTATTCACTGGTATCCTGGTCTGTTCAGGCTGTTATAACAAAACATCACAGACTGGGTAACTTACAAACAACAGAAACTTATGTCTAACAACTTTGGAGGCTCAAGCTCTATCAGCGTGCCAGCATGGTGGTGAGGACCCTCTTTCAGGCAGCAGACTTCTCACTGCATCCTCATCTGGTGGGTGGGGTAGGCAAGCTCTCTCTGGGGTCTCTCTTCTATGGGCTTCAGAGTGCTGGGCCCACCAATCCCATTCATGAGGGCTCAGCCCTCACTCAAAACCCAGTCATCTCCAAATGCCCCACTTTCTGTACCATCTCCTTGGTAGAGATTTGGTCCAGGACTGCATCATATGCAGTTTGGAGGAACACAAACAGACCATCCAACAGGCCTGTAGCTCACACTGTACTTTATGTCTCCTGTGCAGAGGCTGTTCCAATCTCTTGCCATTGAAACCCCATACCCAGAATCTAGCACTGTGCCTGGCACATAAGAGATGCTCAATCAACACAGCTGAATAAATCAAAGAGCCTTGAATAAAGGCTGTGAGCTGCTTATGTTGTTACTGACCTAAGGCAGAAAAAGATGCACACCTAGACCTAGCTGCCTACTGTCCCCTTCCTCAGACATCTGTGCCTCCTAGGCCTCTGCTTGGGCCAGTTCTGACTCTTCACAGGGATTTCCTGAGGCCAGTGAATCCTCCCTGCCCCATCACACTCAGCACCTGTCATATAGAAGGCTCTCCAGGCAGCTGTCCTCTCCCACTCGGCTTCTCAATTCCCCCAAGCCCTTCCTCTTCCCACTCTGTCCTTTGCCCTGCATCCTCTGGAATGCCTGCCTATTCAAAACAATCTCAGTCATATTTTCTTTCTCATAACAAAATACCCCTTCCACTTTCTGGCCTTAAATATAAACTTGGTTTCCTTTTAGGAAACTATCTCCTACCAGCTTGGGTGGCAGTTATTTATCTGTCTCATCCACATGGAGAAGCCTCTCATTTCAGAATTACATTTCTCAACCATCTACCTCTCTATTCCTGCTGGTTAGTGTCATCTCCTCAGTAACCAGTTATTCTTTTCTATCGTTCATTGTCTTTATCTCCGTGTGAGTCCCACCATCATCTAGGATCCTTTTACTGTCCACTTGGACAGCCCTATCTTCTGTCTCCTTGAATCCTCTCAATCTGGTGACCTCACCACACAGTGGGTCTGTTCTGTGACTGTACTTGGGTTTGCCACCAGGAACTGCTCTTCCTCTTGAGTCCTGAACTTCAGCATCTTCCATTCCTTTAGTTCATCAATTTTCTGAAAGTCCTGTTCTTCCACTTTCTTTATCAACCCAAGTGCATGGTCCAGCTTTTTTATTTTTTTCATTTCAAACATTTATTTTATTTATTTATCTTTTGGGGGTCGGGTTGGGGAGGGAGGGGGTAGGCGGGCCACTTCTATTGGTCTTTCATTTCTCTATTTTCATCCATCTTTGTTCTTTGGCTCCTGTGGGCCTCCCATCGCGGTGGCCTCTGTTGTCGCAGAGCACCAGCTCTGGGCGCATGCGCCCCAGAGCTCCGGCTCAGTAATTGGACACATCAATTCAGCCGCTCCATGGCACGTGGGACCTTCCCAGGCCAGGGATTGAACCAGCGCCCCTTGCAGTGCAAGGCGGTGTCCTTACTCACTGGACCACCAGGGAAGCCCCATGGTCCAGCTTTTCACGAGCCAACTTTTCACAAATATCCTCACACTCATACCCTTGTTTACCTGGCTCGAATTCAGCCTGGGAACAATATAATCATTTACTTTTCATCCCTGTACCCGGACTTAAGAACTTGGTTGCACTACAACTCCTCTGGTTTGCTGTGACAAAAATCAATTCAAAATACTTTATAGACACAAGGAGAGTCTAATGGAGCTACCAGAGTAGTTCATGTAATCAAATCACAGGAAGGGCAAGAGAGCAGCGGGGCCTCTGGGAGGCGCTGAAACTAGAGATTCCTTTTTTTTTTTTTCCTTTTTTATCAAAAACATCTTTATTGGAGCATAGCCAATTAACAATTTTGTGGCAGTTTCAGACGAACAGTGAAGGGACTCAGCCATTCATATACATGTATCCATTCTCTCCCAAACACCTCTCCCATCCAGGCTGGTACATGATGTTAAGCAGAGTTCCATGTGCTATACAATAGATTTTTCTTGGTTATCGACTTCAGACATGGCAGGGTGTACATGACTTTCCCAAGGTCCCCAACCATTCCCTCCTGTTCTGCAATCATAGGTTCATTTCTAAGTCTCCAAGTCTCTGTTCTGTAAATAAGTTCATTTATATCATTTCTTTTTAGAATCCACATAAGAGGGATGTCTTATGATATTTCTCCTTTTCTGTGTGACTTCACTCAGTATGACACTCTCTGAGTCCATCCATATTGCTGCAAATGGCTTTATTTCATTCTTTTTAAATGGCAAAGTAATACTCCATTATGCACACACACACACACACACACACACACCCGCCCACATGTTCTTTATCCATTCCTCTGCTGAAGGACATTCAGGTTGTTTCCATGTCTTGTCTGTTGTCAACAGCGCTGGAAGGAACACTGGGGAGCATGTATCGCTTCGAGCCATGATTTTCTCTGGCACAATGCCCAGGAATGGGGTTGCAGGGTCACACGGTAGCTCTATGCTTAGTTTTTCAATGAACCTCCACACAGTTCTCCATAGTGACTGTATCAATTTACATTCTCACCAACAGTGCAGCAGTGTTCCCTTCTAGGAACTACAGACTCCTGCTGCGGGAGTCACGCTGGTTTTTCTGCTTCTCTCGGTGTACTGGATTTCTCCACATGACAAGAAATGGACTCAAGCATCATATCCTATGGTTCCCATCCCTAAAAATTTACAAACCTTTTCCCTATTACTCTAGTTCAGAAAACCCCAAGGGAAGGCTCTGACCCAGTTAGGTCAGATGTTTACTCATGGGCCCATCAACCACTTATAACTGGACAAGATACCTGAGTTAGTAGCTTCCACTAGAACTAGATAACAGAGTCAGCGAAGGAACCGTTTTCCCACAAGGAAAGGGAAGGGGACACACAAAATAATAATGGCTGCCTCAAACTTGATATATTCACTGATGCCAGTTAACTTATAATAATATCAACTTCAGACAGACTCTAAGAACTGTCTGCAAAATGTATCCATTCTCTCCCAAACACCTCTCCCATCCAGGCTGGTACATGATGTTAAGCAGAGTTCCATGTGCTATACAATAGATTTTTCTTGGTTATCGACTTCAGACATGGCAGGGTGTACATGACTTTCCCAAGGTCCCCAACCATTCCCTCCTGTTCTGCAATCATAGGTTCATTTCTAAGTCTCCAAGTCTCTGTTCTGTAAATAAGTTCATTTATATCATTTCTTTTTAGAATCCACATAAGAGGGATGTCTTATGATATTTCTCCTTTTCTGTGTGACTTCACTCAGTATGACACTCTCTGAGTCCATCCATATTGCTGCAAATGGCTTTATTTCATTCTTTTTAAATGGCAAAGTAATACTCCATTATGCACACACACACACACACACACACACACACCCGCCCACATGTTCTTTATCCATTCCTCTGCTGAAGGACATTCAGGTTGTTTCCATGTCTTGTCTGTTGTCAACAGCGCTGGAAGGAACACTGGGGAGCATGTATCGCTTCGAGCCATGATTTTCTCTGGCACAATGCCCAGGAATGGGGTTGCAGGGTCACACGGTAGCTCTATGCTTAGTTTTTCAATGAACCTCCACACAGTTCTCCATAGTGACTGTATCAATTTACATTCTCACCAACAGTGCAGCAGTGTTCCCTTCTAGGAACTACAGACTCCTGCTGCGGGAGTCACGCTGGTTTTTCTGCTTCTCTCGGTGTACTGGATTTCTCCACATGACAAGAAATGGACTCAAGCATCATATCCTATGGTTCCCATCCCTAAAAATTTACAAACCTTTTCCCTATTACTCTAGTTCAGAAAACCCCAAGGGAAGGCTCTGACCCAGTTAGGTCAGATGTTTACTCATGGGCCCATCAACCACTTATAACTGGACAAGATACCTGAGTTAGTAGCTTCCACTAGAACTAGATAACAGAGTCAGCGAAGGAACCGTTTTCCCACAAGGAAAGGGAAGGGGACACACAAAATAATAATGGCTGCCTCCAAACTTGATATATTCACTGATGCCAGTTAACTTATAATAATATCAACTTCAGACAGACTCTAAGAACTGTCTGCAAAATCTGCCTGTTCTTAAGGACTCTGTCTAATCTCCCCTGTTCTTACAGTTCCTCCAAATCAAATTTGAGTGGATCTGTAATCACACTGGATTAAATTTTCCAAACCCTGTTAGTAATCCATTTGGCCCTTGGGGTTTTATTTAACTCAGTTATCAAATCTGATCATTTCTAAGTATTGGCTATTATGTAACAGCAGAATTAGGATTCCCTAAAAGGATCTGAGAAAAATAGCAAAGATTTTTATTTTGGAGATATCATGTAACCATGAACTGCTTGAAAAATTTCACTGAACCTAACCAACGGCCTCTGAATTTCTCTCTAAACTACCACATTCAAAATGAAAAAACAACAAGTGATTAACTGTATATCTTGGAGAATACAGACACACCACCTGCTGATACGACTCCTTAGGAAGCACTGGGTTTCCTCCAGGCTGGATGCTCCACAGCCCATAGCGTATAGCTACTGTAAGTGGGGATGAGTCTTTTCAACTAAATGCCTGATTTCGAGCAGTACTTGATTACTGATTTAATTTCAACCCACAATATATTTGTTTTGGGGGTTTATTTTTGGCAAATGGTAAAAAGCATTAGCTTTTTCTTTTATGATTTAATTTCTAACCTCACATGAACTGTTAGACTTCACAGCTGTTAAGTTTTAGCAGTAAGGTTCCTATAGCCGAAAATGCAAGTGGAAAATGACCAGTGATCTCTTTCGAGGAAGCACCTTCTGGCTTCTTCTTCTGGCTCTCTGACCATCTTTTAACCTATGACTTGTTTACAGTGGACTGGTCATCCTGTGTGGTGACCTTTCTTGTGTTAACACATTTAACCTGGCAGTTTAATTTATTTGGCAGTTTGTGTAAACTGATCTCTCAGACCTTCATTACCAGTGGATAAACTTTTAAAATAGAGCTCCTGAAACTGTGCACATAAGGCCCAACTCTATTGTCTGCCATCAAACACCACTACCCAAGCAATCCACCAGCTGGTTATATGCAAGATCATAACCAACACAAGGCATAAGGTAACAAGTTTTGTGGGGTTTTTTTCCCTTTGGTCTGTCTTTTACAGATAAAAATTATCCTTCTCCTAACCAAATTAAGGGCATATATACTGTCTTCACAATTATTACATTTCCAGGGGAGATAAAACTCATTCATTTAGTAAATACTCTGTGGACATTTCCTTTGTGTAAGGCTTTATGCTTGGTGTAGTGAGGGACAGAAAGAAGTAAGATACATGTTCCAGGGTCCCAGTCCAATTTGGGAGAAAAGATCTCTATCAACAAAAATGTCAAATAAACACTAAATAACAATTTGAGCTGACATAAACAACAGATATTTTGATGTGAGTAGAAAGGACAGTGAAGCTAAATTTCTAGGAGGGGAGCATCACAGAGAAAGCGAGACACATGCCGTGCTTGGAAAGGAATAGGATCTGAATGGTGAATTCCAGGCCGGAAGAAGGAAATGGGCCAAAGCTCCAATTTTAAAGGTTGGTGTGTGAGTGAGTTTGGCTGGAAGGGAGTTGTGGGAAATCAGATTGTAAAGGTAAGAGGAAGCAAGACTGTTACTGTTGCCAGTAACAGATGCTGTGTGCAACTGTCAAGATTCAGTTCGTGGGTTTTCTTTTTTTTCTTGTCTTAAATCTATCAAAAGTGTTCATTCTAATGCTTAAGATCACAAGCTTGGGACATGGTGGAATACAGTTTCATGACAACAATTCTCCATGTTTAATGTTGGTGAGGGGCTTTGTAAAAAGCTAACATGGCTCCAAATGTATTTAAGTGTTCAGTGGATGCTTCCTTTGGAATCTTAGCACAATTCTCAAGAAAGCTAATAACGGAACTAACTATGAGCTTCCTGCTTATCACAATATACTGATTACCAACCAGTGTACACTTTGGAGGATTTAAGATGAATAAATGTGATTTATACGTTTAAAGAGCTTACAACAGTATAAAAATTAGACACTTAAAAAATTTTAAGTTACCACTACATATAAAGATGAATCAAGATGGAATGTGCTAAGAAAGATTAGAGAAGAAATTCTACTCAGCTGAGAAAAAGAATGGGCAGAATTTGCTTCAGTTGGTAGTTGAGGAAAGAACATTTCAGCAAGAGTGAGAAGTATGAAGACTTGGCATGGGAAAGCATGGGGCGTGTTTGCAGAACTGTGAATAATCTAGTTATTGACCCGTCTGTTCATAGATTTATGGAAAGTAGATTTCTAGTTTTTTTATTATGATATGCTGATTTCCACTTGGGAAAGATACTGTATAACAGTGAGAGAGGTCCCATCTTTCATCTTTCAAAGTCAGTATTTTTAACAAGCCACCAGTGTGGTCCTCTTGACCACATGATTAGTAAAGCAAAACCTGAGACTGTCACGAGCCACAGTGAAAGAGCACACAAGGCACAAAATTAATATAGACTACTATCAGACTATTTTGGTCAGAAAGGTTCACTTAAGTGTTTAAAAAAGAAGACCCAATGCTTCATGATAATTTCTTTTCATCTTAATTGTCCCTGCCCTATCAAAAGACCCAGCAGCTACCAGTGTAGAAACACTCCTGGAAACTTCCGTTAACCAGTTTTCTTCAAAACAATGGGACAGAGAACTGAGAAACTATAGTTCTAGCCAAACCTTGTCATTCCTCATCACTGCCCAGCAGGCTGCCTCCTCACCATCAGCTTCCTGTCATTTCTTACCTCCAGACTGCCTGACAGCACACCCCCTTGACCCCTCACCTCCATCTTTCCCACAAAACCCTCCCTTAGCCCTTTCTAGTGTGGGCCTTGGCAACCTATCCCACAATAAGTAGACTCTCTCGTAGTTTCCCAGAGAACTCTTGTCTTCTTGTCCTTGGCTTTTTCTCAAAGATACCACTTCCTTGGCAGTTCCCTCTAGCTGTCTGTTCTTCAAGGCTCAGAATTGGCATTGTCCTTTTTCGTCCCACAGCCTCCTCTAAAACATTTCAGCTTCCTGTAAAAACTTCCATTCAAGTCTATTTCATCCAGTTTTCTATTCTTTACCTTGCTTTGGCCCTCGCGTGTATTCATCTCCAGATGATTCTCCACAATAACACTGTATCTGGATCATTTTATTCCTTTGAACGTCCATTCGCTGCATCACTTCCTAGGAGATGTCAATATGCGTGTGGATGGTCTGCTGAACACTGAAGCCTCACAGATCCAGAGCCACTGCAGCCTCATTCGCTGGGCTGTACACTCTGCTTTGTTAAGGGGTATTCTGAGGGATTCCAAGACCCTTACCCTCCCATCCAAAGTGTTCTCAGGATGCCTGATCCTTAGGCTCATCGAGCGCTTCATACCTGTAACACTGCCTTTGCCTCCAGATTACTCTTCATCCCACTTCCTTCCATACCTGGCCTGGGTCTCTTAACTGGCGCTCTCAATCTCCCTCCGTATTTCCCTTCCCTGCCCTCTCTTCCAGCACACACTGGTAGAATACTGCTATATGCTGCTGGCGCCAGTGCCTCAACCTCCTTCCTTTCATCCTCGTCGATCTTCTCTGTCACCCAGCTCACAGTTTGGGGTCAGTCCTATAATATGCCTGCTTCTCTGAGCCATTCAGCTGAGGTACGATTTCCAAACTCAATTCAGTGGTTAATACTGTTCATGAATGCTTTCATCTTTAGGCAGCTGTTTATTCCAAACCATCTCCGTGCTCTTTTCAAACTCCTCCCTGGCTTCACTTCCCACTATTCTGTGGAAACTGATTTCGCAAAGTTTATGAAGGACTTCCTAACTGCAATCAAACAAACATTAGAATTGTGAGTTTATGATAGTGTTCATTAGTGCTAATATTTTCTCTCATTTTACTCCGGAGGAGTCACTCTTTGGTTTAAAGTATAATACTGTAGTTGGCGTGAAAGGTAAGGAGAGAATTATTATCTTGGTTTCTAATCATAATACTTTGGCAAGACAGCCTGACCATTTCTAATAATACATCTATAACTCACAGCTCGTGGCCAGGTTACTACAGGTATCTTAGCAACTGCAGTGGTTTCTTTCACTGCATATCACTAAAGGGAAAAAGAATGAATTGGTAAATGAGCTTAAACTGATCTTCACCATCTTAAAAATTCACTTCTCCATTGTAAACGGAAATTCAAACACAGAAAGTGGGAGGAAAAAAGGTAAATTTGAAACATAAAGCAGCACCAGCAACAAGTATGTCGTATATATCAAAAAGGATAAATACTGTACAAAAATACAGAAAATATCCATTTTTAAAAATTTCAGCAACTTTTCCTTCAAGGAGATTCATCATCCAAGAGCCACAGTGCAGCCTCATTCGCTGGGCTGTACACTCTGCTTTGTTAAGGGGTATTCTGAGGATTCCAAGACCCTTACCCTCCCATCCAAAGTGTTCTCAGGATGCCTGATCCTTAGGCTCATCGAGCGCTTCATACCTGTAACACTGCCTTTGCCTCCAGATTACTCTTCATCCCACTTCCTTCCATACCTGGCCTGGGTCTCTTAACTGGCGCTCTCAATCTCCCTCCGTATTTCCCTTCCCTGCCCTCTCTTCCAGCACACACTGGTAGAATACTGCTATATGCTGCTGGCGCCAGTGCCTCAACCTCCTTCCTTTCATCCTCGTCGATCTTCTCTGTCACCCAGCTCACAGTTTGGGGTCAGTCCTATAATATGCCTGCTTCTCTGAGCCATTCAGCTGAGGTACGATTTCCAAACTCAATTCAGTGGTTAATACTGTTCATGAATGCTTTCATCTTTAGGCAGCTGTTTATTCCAAACCATCTCCGTGCTCTTTTCAAACTCCTCCCTGGCTTCACTTCCCACTATTCTGTGGAAACTGATTTCGCAAAGTTTATGAAGGACTTCCTAACTGCAATCAAACAAACATTAGAATTGTGAGTTTATGATAGTGTTCATTAGTGCTAATATTTTCTCTCATTTTACTCCGGAGGAGTCACTCTTTGGTTTAAAGTATAATACTGTAGTTGGCGTGAAAGGTAAGGAGAGAATTATTATCTTGGTTTCTAATCATAATACTTTGGCAAGACAGCCTGACCATTTCTAATAATACATCTATAACTCACAGCTCGTGGCCAGGTTACTACAGGTATCTTAGCAACTGCAGTGGTTTCTTTCACTGCATATCACTAAAGGGAAAAAGAATGAATTGGTAAATGAGCTTAAACTGATCTTCACCATCTTAAAAATTCACTTCTCCATTGTAAACGGAAATTCAAACACAGAAAGTGGGAGGAAAAAAGGTAAATTTGAAACATAAAGCAGCACCAGCAACAAGTATGTCGTATATATCAAAAAGGATAAATACTGTACAAAAATACAGAAAATATCCATTTTTAAAAATTTCAGCAACTTTTCCTTCCAAGGCAGTTATAAAGAGCCAAATTAACCTCAGTAATAGCTTTTTAAGCAAATAATGTGACCCAGGAATACAGCGTAGTATAGTTTGCCTTGAAACAAAAACCTGCCTTCAAGTTCTGGTCTAACATCTAGTTTTGTGAACTGAACACCTACTTGACAATGGGAGAAGGAACACACTGAGAGATGCACACGGGTCCTCTAAGCCAGCTACTACTAGCTGGGTAGTCTATAACAAGTCATATAACAGCTCTGAGACACGTATTTCCATCTGTGAAGGAAAGATAACAATACCTACATATGAGCGGTTTGTTCTCCAAGGCCAAACTTGCGTGTGACTTCAGGTATTTCCTGACGCTTATGCTTTCCCAAACCCCTAGGATGAAAAGGACTGGAAAAGGCTTGTTTTGATTCTGATCCCAAAGAAGAACAATACCCAAGAATATGCTAACTATCGTATAATTGTGCTTATTTCACATGCTAGCAAGGTAATGCTCAAAGTTCTTCAAGCTAGTCTTCAGCAGTATGCGAACCAAGAACTTCTGGGTTTAGAAAAGACAGAGAAACCAGTAATTAAATTGTTAACATTGGTTCGATCATACAGAAAGCAACAGAATTCCAGAAAAACTTCTGTTTCATTAACTATGTGGATGACAACAAACTGTGGAAAATTCTTGAAAGAGACGGAAATACCAGACTACCTTACCTATCTCCTGAGAAACCTGTAGGCAGGTCATGAAGCAACAGTTAGAACTGGACATGGAACAGATAACTGGTTCAAAATTGGGAAAGAAGTTTACCAAGACTGTATACAGTCAGCCTGCTGATTTACCCTCTATGCAGAGTACATCATGTGAAATACTGGGCTGGATGAATCATAAGCTGGAATCAAGATTGCCAGAGGAATGAATTGGTAAATGAGCTTAAACTGATCTTCACCATCTTAAAAATTCACTTCTCCATTGTAAACGGAAATTCAAACACAGAAAGTGGGAGGAAAAAAGGTAAATTTGAAACATAAAGCAGCACCAGCAACAAGTATGTCGTATATATCAAAAAGGATAAATACTGTACAAAAATACAGAAAATATCCATTTTTAAAAATTTCAGCAACTTTTCCTTCCAAGGCAGTTATAAAGAGCCAAATTAACCTCAGTAATAGCTTTTTAAGCAAATAATGTGACCCAGGAATACAGCGTAGTATAGTTTGCCTTGAAACAAAAACCTGCCTTCAAGTTCTGGTCTAACATCTAGTTTTGTGAACTGAACACCTACTTGACAATGGGAGAAGGAACACACTGAGAGATGCACACGGGTCCTCTAAGCCAGCTACTACTAGCTGGGTAGTCTATAGCAAGTCATATAACAGCTCTGAGACACGTATTTCCATCTGTGAAGGAAAGATAACAATACCTACATATGAGCGGTTTGTTCTCCAAGGCCAAACTTGCGTGTGACTTCAGGTATTTCCTGACGTTTGCGTTCCAATCCCCTAGGATGAAAAGGACTGGAAAAGGCTTGTTTTGATTCTGATCCCAAAGAAGAACAATACCCAAGAATATGCTAACTATCGTATAATTGTGCTTATTTCACATGCTAGCAAGGTAATGCTCAAAGTTCTTCAAGCTAGTCTTCAGCAGTATGCGAACCAAGAACTTCTGGGTTTAGAAAAGACAGAGAAACCAGTAATTAAATTGTTAACATTGGTTCGATCATACAGAAAGCAACAGAATTCCAGAAAAACTTCTGTTTCATTAACTATGTGGATGACAACAAACTGTGGAAAATTCTTGAAAGAGACGGAAATACCAGACTACCTTACCTATCTCCTGAGAAACCTGTAGGCAGGTCATGAAGCAACAGTTAGAACTGGACATGGAACAGATAACTGGTTCAAAATTGGGAAAGAAGTTTACCAAGACTGTATACAGTCAGCCTGCTGATTTACCCTCTATGCAGAGTACATCATGTGAAATACTGGGCTGGATGAATCATAAGCTGGAATCAAGATTGCCAGAGGAATATCAACAACCTCAGATGTGCAGATGATACCACTCTAATTGTAGAAAGTGAACAGGAACTAAAGAGCCTTTTTTTATTTTTTAATTTATTTTGGCGGGGCTGGGGAGGGAGGGGGTGGGTGGGCCACTCCTATCGGTCTTTCATTTGTCTAGTTTCATCCATCTTTGTTCTTTGGCCCATATGGGCCTCCCATCGCAGTGGCCTCTGTTGTCACAGAGCACCGGCTCTGGGCGCATGCGCTCCAGAGCTCGGGCTCGGTAATTGGACACATGGGTCCAGCCGCTCCGCGGCACGTGGGATCTTCCCAGGCCAAGGATCGAACTGGCGCCCCTTGCACTGCAAGGCAGTGTCCTTACCCACTGGACCACCAGGGAAGCCCTAAAGAGCCTCTTGATGAGGGTGAAATAGAGAGTGAAAAAGCTGGCTTAAAACTCAACCTGCAAAAAAACTAAGATCATGGCAGCTGATCTCCTCACATCACAGCAAACAGATGGAGAAAAACTGGAAACAATGACAGATTTTATTTTCTTGGCCTCCAAAATCACTGGCGACTACAGCCATACAATTAAAAAGTTTTTGCTCCTTGGAAAATAAGCTATGACTAAGCTATGACAAAGCTAGACAGCATATTAAAAAGCAGAGACAAACACACACACACACATACACAAAAGGCAGAGACATCACTTTGCCAACAAAGGTCCACATAGTCAAAGCTATGGTTTTCCAGTAGCCATGTGCAGATGTGAGAGTAGGATCATAAAAAAGGCTGATCACCAAAGTACCGCTTTAAACTGTGGAGAAGACTTTTTTGAACTGGAGAAGATTTTTGAGAGTCCCTTTTTTTTGGACATTGCAAATGATTTTAACCCTTTCTAAAGACGGAAATACCAGACTACCTTACCTATCTCCTGAGAAACCTGTAGGCAGGTCATGAAGCAACAGTTAGAACTGGACATGGAACAGATAACTGGTTCAAAATTGGGAAAGAAGTTTACCAAGACTGTATACAGTCAGCCTGCTGATTTACCCTCTATGCAGAGTACATCATGTGAAATACTGGGCTGGATGAATCATAAGCTGGAATCAAGATTGCCAGAGGAATATCAACAACCTCAGATGTGCAGATGATACCACTCTAATTGTAGAAAGTGAACAGGAACTAAAGAGCCTTTTTTTATTTTTTAATTTATTTTGGCGGGGCTGGGGAGGGAGGGGGTGGGTGGGCCACTCCTATTGGTCTTTCATTTGTCTATTTTCATCCATCTTTGCTCTTTGGCCCATGTGGGCCTCTCACCACAGTGGCCTCTGTTGTCTCAGAGCACCGGCTCTGGGCGCATGAGCTCCAGAGCTCCAGCTCAGTAATTGGACACATGGGCCCAGCCACTCCGTGGCACGTGGGATCTTCCCAGGCCAGGGATCGAACTGGCGCCCCTTGCACTGCAAGGCAGTGTCCTTACCCACTGGACCACCAGGGAAGCCCTAAAGAGCCTCTTGATGAGGGTGAAATAGAGAGTGAAAAAGCTGGCTTAAAACTCAACCTGCAAAAAAACTAAGATCATGGCAGCTGATCTCCTCACATCACAGCAAACAGATGGAGAAAAACTGGAAACAATGACAGATTTTATTTTCTTGGCCTCCAAAATCACTGGCGACTACAGCCATACAATTAAAAAGTTTTTGCTCCTTGGAAAATAAGCTATGACTAAGCTATGACAAAGCTAGACAGCATATTAAAAAGCAGAGACAAACACACACACACACATACACAAAAGGCAGAGACATCACTTTGCCAACAAAGGTCCACATAGTCAAAGCTATGGTTTTTCCAGTAGCCATGTGCAGATGTGAGAGTAGGATCATAAAAAAGGCTGATCACCAAAGTACCGCTTTAAACTGTGGAGAAGACTTTTTTGAACTGGAGAAGATTTTTGAGAGTCCCTTGGACTGCAAGGAGATCAAACCAGTCAATCCTAAACAAAATCAACTCTTAATATTGATTGGAAGGGCTGAAGCTGAAGTTCCAATATTTTGGCCACCTAATGAGAAGAGATGACTTATTGGAAAAGACAGTATGTTGGGAAAAACTGAGGACAGGAGAAGGGGGCAACAGAGGATGAGATGGTTACACAGCATTACCAACTCAATGGACATGAGTTTCAGCAAACTCCAAGAGATAGCGAAGGACGGGAAGCCTGGGGTCACAAAGAGTCAGACATCACTGAGCAACTAAACAACAAATGAGAACTAGAAATTTCAAAGGGTAATAATTTTCAGATATTATTTGAGCCTATTTCCTTTCTGAAAAATTGTTACACATTATCCTACTTTTCATATTCTCAATTTCTTAAAAGAAGTTTATCTTTTAAAAAAAATCTTATTTATCTTTGGCTGCGCTGAGTCTTCATTGCTGTTCAAGCTTTTCTCTAGTTGTGGCAAGCATGGGTTTTTACCTGTGGTGGGTTTTCTCATTGTGGAGCACAGGCTCTAGGGCTCTAAGGCTTCAGTCATTAGGTTTTCTGGGCTCTAGAGCACAGGGTCAATAGTTGTGGAACACGGTTTAGATGCGCCACAGCATGAGGAATCTTCCTGGACCAGGGACTGAACCTGTGTCTCCTGCATTGGCAGGTGGATTCTTTACCACTGAGCCACCAAGGAAGCCCCCTCATTACTCTTAATAAATCATTAGAAGTACCTTTAACCTTCCAGAAGAGTAGAGAAACCAAAGAAGCATTTTTTGGGGGGGGGTTTGTTAAAGATTTATTTGTTTATTTTGGGCGGGGATCGAGTTGGGGAGAGAGGGGAGCGGGCGGGCCACTTCTATTGGTCTTTCATTTCTCTATTTTCATCCGTCTTTGTTCTTTGGCCCGTGTGGGCCTCCCATCGCGGTGGCGTCTGTCGTTGCAGAGCGCCGGCTCAGGGCGCATGCGCTCCAGAGCTCCGGCTCGGTGATTGGACACATCAGTCCAGCTGCTCCGCGGCACGTGGGATCTTCCCAGGCCAGGGCTCCAACCGGCGCCCCCTGCAATGCAAGGCGGTGTCCTTACCCACTGGACCACCAGGGGAAGCCCGATGCATTTGTTTTGATTGTAGATTTTTTTCCTCTACTTTCTGAGTTAGTATTATCCTAGTATATTTTTGTGCACCCACTTTTTCAGTAGGGAATTTAAAAAATGTTTTTTAAACTTTTTTCTTTGTCCATTTTTTTAACTTTCTAAAAGGATACCATAGACTCCAAATGAACAAAATACCCTAATGTTGACATTTTGCAATATATTTATCTCATGTGCTTTTTAAGAAGCAAAAATTACAGGACCCCACTCTGCCCCCCGCCCTCCCTTTCCCAAGGAGGTGCCTCTCCCTCCCTTAAATAGAACCACTGTCCTAAACTCTGGACAATGGTTCTGGACAGTTTATAATTCCCAAACTTGTTTTTAAACTTTTACTTTATATGAATATTGACATAAACACATACTTGGTATTATCTGGCTTAAACAATTTACATATAAGAAATATAATACAATGCCATTTAACTTTTTTGTTTTTGGATCATTACTATTTTGGAGAGTGATCCTTGACTGACTTAATGCTAGCTTATTTTACTGCAGAGCATTTCATTGAATGAATATGCCACAATTTATTCATTTCTGTTACATTTTATTTCCAAATTTCATTATTATAAACAACACTGCAATCAACATCCTTCCTCGTCTCTCTGGCAAATGCAAGGGAATGTTTACAAGGCATGCCTACAGATACAGAGATCTATATAGAGGGATATATCTATACATTCAGATATCCTACCAGAAGAGTTGGTTCATGCACGTTTCATTTTAGTAAATGAATATTGCCCTTGTAATGACTATACCAATCTATACTCAGATAGTATACCTGAGAGTTCCTCTTTCTTTCAACATCTTTGCCAATATTTGATATTCAGACTTCTGAACCTGAACCCAATCCTTGAAGCTTTGAGTCCTCACAAATATTATCTTCTGCTTCTAGCTTCTTGACTACTCCTTCTTGGTTTCTTTTGCTAGTTTTTCTTTCTCTACCCACTTTTCTCTTGCTACTTGTGGGTCATCCATCATCTTTATTCATTTCTCTTTGAGTAATCTTGTGAAGTCACATCATTCATAGCTCACTATTCAAGTCACTTCTCTTGTAAATTTCAGACCCATAGACCTAGCTTTCGACTATACATATTATGGGACTTATATGCCTAAAATCCATGTCTGAAAAGACTACTTTCCCCTTAATTTCTTCTCCTCAATGCTTCACTCTGTTTAATAATACTGTTAAAAAACAGTGTCTTATGCCAGAACCCTGGGCATCACTGCTGCCTCTTACTTCTTCACACTAAGAGCTTATCTGATCTTTCTTGCAACCCTGATTTTCCTCTTTATCTTGGTACTTAGCTGCTGCTGTCCTCACCAGTTCTTTCCTGACGTCATACTGATCTGAAGTAAGCACTTGGTTAGACATACCCAAGCTTGAATGCATATTTCTCACTTACAAGCTATGTGACCACAGGAAAACTCTTACATTTTTAACTTTATTTATGAATATTGACATAAACACATACTTGGTATTATCTGGCTTAAACAATTTACATATAAGAAATATAATACAATGCCATTTAACTTTTTTGTTTTTGGATCATTACTATTTTGGAGAGTGATCCTTGACTGACTTAATGCTAGCTTATTTTACTGCAGAGCATTTCATTGAATGAATATGCCACAATTTATTCATTTCTGTTACATTTTATTTCCAAATTTCATTATTATAAACAACACTGCAATCAACATCCTTCCTCGTCTCTCTGGCAAATGCAAGGGAATGTTTACAAGGCATGCCTACAGATACAGAGATCTATATAGAGGGATATATCTATACATTCAGATATCCTACCAGAAGAGTTGGTTCATGCACGTTTCATTTTAGTAAATGAATATTGCCCTTGTAATGACTATACCAATCTATACTCAGATAGTATACCTGAGAGTTCCTCTTTCTTTCAACATCTTTGCCAATATTTGATATTCAGACTTCTGAACCTGAACCCAATCCTTGAAGCTTTGAGTCCTCACAAATATTATCTTCTGCTTCTAGCTTCTTGACTACTCCTTCTTGGTTTCTTTTGCTAGTTTTTCTTTCTCTACCCACTTTTCTCTTGCTACTTGTGGGTCATCCATCATCTTTATTCATTTCTCTTTGAGTAATCTTGTGAAGTCACATCATTCATAGCTCACTATTCAAGTCACTTCTCTTGTAAATTTCAGACCCATAGACCTAGCTTTCGACTATACATATTATGGGACTTATATGCCTAAAATCCATGTCTGAAAAGACTACTTTCCCCTTAATTTCTTCTCCTCAATGCTTCACTCTGTTTAATAATACTGTTAAAAAACAGTGTCTTATGCCAGAACCCTGGGCATCACTGCTGCCTCTTACTTCTTCACACTAAGAGCTTATCTGATCTTTCTTGCAACCCTGATTTTCCTCTTTATCTTGGTACTTAGCTGCTGCTGCTGTCCTCACCAGTTCTTTCCTGACGTCATACTGATCTGAAGTAAGCACTTGGTTAGACATACCCAAGCTTGAATGCATATTTTTCTCACTTACAAGCTATGTGACCACAGGAAAATTACAATTCTTGAGCTCTGTTAAATGGGAACGATACCTACCTCATATGGTTTTTTTTTTTAAATGTTTTTTTTTAAGGTTTAAAAGAGCTAAATGGTACAAAATGCTTCCTACATCACCTAGCAGAGTAGGAACTCAGGAGTCTTAGCTCAGCTTGAGTCTTCTGATTAGCCTTGGTGCCTCCGATCTTGCTCCCTACTCCCACCATCACACTGCTAGTAGAGCTTTCTCAAATACTTTATCATCTTCCCCCTAATTCTTCAATAACTGACCTCCGCTTAAACCCAGTCAAACCCAGTCTTTTAGTAGGCTATCTAAGTATCTCTAATCTGATCCCCAGCCTCATTTCTCAGATTCTATTCACACTATTTTACATACAGTCCCTGAATACATTATCTTGTTCTGTGGATCTGTACCTTTAGGCAAATACTATTTTTTTGTTTTATAGGAAATTCATCTTTATCTTGCCAAACTCAAAGAACATACTGTTAAGCTTTTCCTAACTCACCCAAACATAAGTGAGTACTGATTCCTAGGGTTTCTATATTGCTGCTGCAGTCTTTTCTTGATTTGCCTGTCTCCTCCACTGGCCTGTGAAAACTGTGAGAGCGAGGATTACATCACACATCCCCAGTATGAAGCATAGTTCCTGGAGGTAGTAGGCATGTACTAACTACTGAATGAATGAAAGGAAGGACATTGGGGCTGGTCTTATTTTGTACCACGTAAATAATTACAAAAGCAACAGCAAGAAATCTGCCAAGCTTACTAACACTAGTAAAAGTTTTCATCAGTGTCAAAATGACAGAGGATGAAGGTGTTACAGATGGTTTCTCCATTTTTGCTTCACACTGTTTAATAATACTGTTAAAAAACAGTGTCTTATGCCAGAACCCTGGGCATCACTGCTGCCTCTTACTTCTTCACACTAAGAGCTTATCTGATCTCTCTTGCAACCCTGATTTTCCTCTTTATCTTGGTACTTAGCTGCTGCTGCTGTCCTCACCAGTTCTTTCCTGACGTCATACTGATCTGAAGTAAGCACTTGGTTAGACATACCCAAGCTTGAATGCATATTTTTCTCACTTACAAGCTATGTGACCACAGGAAAATTACAATTCTTGAGCTCTGTTAAATGGGAACGATACCTACCTCATATGGTTTTTTTTTTTAAATGTTTTTTTTTAAGGTTTAAAAGAGCTAAATGGTACAAAATGCTTCCTACATCACCTAGCAGAGTAGGAACTCAGGAGTCTTAGCTCAGCTTGAGTCTTCTGATTAGCCTTGGTGCCTCCGATCTTGCTCCCTACTCCCACCATCACACTGCTAGTAGAGCTTTCTCAAATACTTTATCATCTTCCCCCTAATTCTTCAATAACTGACCTCCGCTTAAACCCAGTCAAACCCAGTCTTTTAGTAGGCTATCTAAGTATCTCTAATCTGATCCCCAGCCTCATTTCTCAGATTCTATTCACACTATTTTACATACAGTCCCTGAATACATTATCTTGTTCTGTGGATCTGTACCTTTAGGCAAATACTATTTTTTTGTTTTATAGGAAATTCATCTTTATCTTGCCAAACTCAAAGAACATACTGTTAAGCTTTTCCTAACTCACCCAAACATAAGTGAGTACTGATTCCTAGGGTTTCTATATTGCTGCTGCAGTCTTTTCTTGATTTGCCTGTCTCCTCCACTGGCCTGTGAAAACTGTGAGAGCAAGGATTACATCACACATCCCCAGTATGAAGCATAGTTCCTGGAGGTAGTAGGCATGTACTAACTACTGAATGAATGAAAGGAAGGACATTGGGGCTGGTCTTATTTTGTACCACGTAAATAATTACAAAAGCAACAGCAAGAAATCTGCCAAGCTTACTAACACTAGTAAAAGTTTTCATCAGTGTCAAAATGACAGAGGATGAAGGTGTTACAGATGGTTTTCTCTATTGGGTGAAAAGGCAAAAGAGTGTAAAGTTCTAGTACATGTAAAGTAAAACGCTAAAAGAAAAAACGTAATTTGAAATGTTAGTATCTACAAAAAGCTTATAAACTATTTCCCGAGTATACCAACCCAGTGTACTACAGGAGACAACAGAGATAAGCAAACAGAACGCTGACAAGCAAACAGAACTTTATTTTGCAAATACTAATATTTACAATGAATGCTTATAAATAATGCCTATGAATATTCATAATGAATGTTTATGTGTCGGACTTTGCAGTAACCACTTATATAGAGTAGGTTACTTAATCCTTCCAACAATTATATGAATTAGTAATTCTTAGTATCTTGCCTAAGATACCTGAGCCAAGATTTACACTTAGTTCTGTCCAATCTAAAAACTTGGGTCTTTAACCGCATCATACTATTTCTGGATCAAGCCAAAAAGTATTCATGCCAGAAATTTGGCATTTAGTCACGAGGGTCAGAGAAAACTAACTAAAGCATAAGCTAAGCCTTCCATGTGGAGAGATTAAAACAATTTTTGACCTTCCAGTTAGCAAAGATGAAGGAAAACCGTCCATATCTGTAAATTCGAAAATGAGAATGAACAGTATTAGCTTCATTTATCAAAATATTTAACCAATCAAAAATAGACTAGATAAGACCTAAGGGTTGGCCTATAAAACAATTCCTAAATATCTTTAACCAGTCAAAAATAAACTAGATAGGGCTTCCCTGGTGGTCCATTGGGTAGTCTGCCTTGCCGTGCAAGGGGCACCAGTTCTATCCCTGGCCCAGGAAGATCCCTCATGCCGTGGAGAGGCTGGACCAGTGTACCCAATTACAAGCCAGAGCTCTGGAGTGCATGAGCCCAGAGCCAGTGCTCTGCAGTGAGAGAGGCCACTACAATGGGAGGTCCATACAGGCCAAAGAATAAAAATGGATGAAAATTTTAAACAAACAAACAACAGAAGGGGCCAAAAATTTTTTAAAAAAGAAAAAAATTAGATAGGCTTAAGGGTTGGTCTATAAAACAATTCCTATTTCGTTACCGAAAACTACTAGGTTGGATAAATTTGGGAGAACTATTCAGAATATTATTTCAACGACTCTCATAAGCTAGATTTTAATGTGATATATGATTCTGCAGTACATACATCTCTTAACCAGGTTCTATACCAGCAAACCACATTTTGTATTGAAGTCTGTCTGTCCTAGAATCAGGGTTCCTTTCACACCTGAGACTTGTAATAGCAATTCATTCATTTATAGAAAATGGAGGGACTTGCTGGTGGTCCAGTGGTAAGAATCCACCTTCCAATGCAGGGAACACAAATTTGAAACCTGATCAGGGAACTAAGATCCCACATGCTACAGGGCAACGAAGACTGCATGCCACAACTAGAGAGCCCACGGACAGCAGCCACTGAGCCAGCGCACCCTAAAGCCCACGCTCCCCAACAAGAGAAGCCTGCATGCCACAACCGGAGAAAGTTCAATCACCACGACAAAGACCTAGTGCAGCCAAAAATAAATAAATAAATAAAAATGAAAATAAATTTTTAAAAAGTTAACTTTAATTAAAAGACAGACGGAAAATGCAGTCCTCTAGGGAGAAAAGAAAACATGTATTGATTAGAGGTTAGGTATGTACACTAGGAGTGTATCAATTTTCAAGGAATAATACCTACCATCTATCCGTACTTAAAAAACTGCTTTGCTTTGCTACTCAACCATTAGAAAACTCAAGTATCTATCTACAGCAATTATTGCTTCAATGAAGCCAAGTTACCATGACAAAACTACGTAGAGATGATTTCTTTTTGTTTGAATAGTAGCATCTAAGATCAAGATGATTTCCTGGAGTAGGAAATGGCAACCCACTCCAGGAGTTTTGCCCGGAAGACTCCATGGACAGAGGAGCCTTGCAGGCTACAGTCCATGGAGTCACAGAGTTGATCATGATTGGGCATGCACATACAGCTCAGGCAACAGAGCAGTTTAAGCAGGAAAAAGCATGAACTTCAAACATAACTTGACAATCTTTTGACAGAAAGTTCAAATAGAAATTCTTCCACTTAAAGTAAGAGAGGGGAAAATTCACTTTAAGCACTTACATAGTTGGCTGTATCTCTTTAAGGAAAAAATCAAATACTATAAAATATTTTATTCTTCCTCAAAAAAAGAACAGTATACCTTAAGAATTACTGGGGTAGTCTTGAAAGAAATAAAAGACAAAGCAAGACCAATATCCAGGCCTGGCTCCAGGTAAATCAGAACTTCATAGGTAGGCCTGGACACTGAGGTTTGTGGCTTTTAAAAAAAAATCCCCCTGGGATTCTAATATACAACCAGGACTACATTTTAAAAGATTCAACTGGCAGTCCTAAGTAGAGATCTATTGTGCACCACAACTCCAGCTGTGAACACTGGCTATCTATATATAGGTCAGGTGTCTAAAAATAACCAGGGCAGGTCTCCACCTAGTGTCTCCTTACTTATAATGATTAAACGTGGAGATACAGGGTGCAGATAACAGAGCTTTACAGGTTAAGTGGTTTGCATTACCAGTCTACCTACACTGCAGAAAGATGAAAGAAAAATAACTACTGAGTGACAATCTCTGAAGTAACTTAATACCGCTGGATGTGACTGTTACCTGGGTGGTTGGTTGCTAAAGACATGAAGGATGATTCACTGCCAACTAAGGCCACAATGAACAGGCAACTGAGGAAGTTAAGAGGCTCGTCCTCCAGTCATCTGCTTCCTACAAGGCCAGTCACAACACTCCTCTGACAAACTACAGAAAGAAAACCAAAAATTAGACGTGAGAAGTTCATCCAATATAAATACAAAACACAATGGATCTGTGGTATTTTGAGGAAACCCCTAAAGATCAACAGAGAGGGCCAAGGGGAAGAAAAATGGGAAATCAACAGATCCAAATCAATGGATAAAAAAAATTCTATAAACCTTTGCAAGTGACCTGAAAGTTAACAGTGTTTTATTGATACTTTCTACAGTTTGTAGTCCAATATCAATATTCGTAACAAATTTAATGAGGACTTGAGTATCTACTATTACTGTCTTAGTCACTACACTAAAATATTCCCAGTGTAAATCCTTAAGACTTCAAAGATCACATCAGAAATGGATTTACATGAATTTGAACCAAAGCATTAGTCATTTAACTTTACATTATAATTAGATATTTTTCTAAGATAAAGGCATCCCAGCAGGTCACTGAAAAATATTGAGAAATGAACATGTCAGCTAATATTAAGACTATTCAAAGGCAAATATTAATAGTTCAAAGAAAGATGCAAGGTAGCTAGCTTATACACTATTAAGAAACACCAGAGTTTTAGAATACTTTAGAAAACCCAGTACCTGGACCAGTTGTGATAAGGCATTAGGCACTAGACAATAGACTTGATAAACTTACAGATTAAAGTAAACAGATGGCAGGTTTATCAAAGTTCAATGCTAGCAAACTACGGTAGATTGGAAAGACACCCAGAGAATGATGGAGACAGGCTTCTTGTGAGACAATTCACAAGTAACGATGGCAAACTTAATGATCAGCTGAAAGCTGGCCATGAGATCCAGAATACATTCCAAAAATCTCTTTGGTTTTAGAAATTTGTAGTTATTGAGGCCAAGTTAAGGATGCAGGCAACAGCAGAATTTTTTATAACACCGATAGGAAGTTTCCCATTTTTTCATCATCATCAGTTTTTTCTGAGTTAGGAAGAATTGTACCGCTTGTATGAAATAATACAGACTCTTTAAGATGGACACCAAAAACTGTATATTAAAATGATGTAAGAACTCTATCAGTCTTACTAGACTGCCAAGTATTACTTTTGCTACAAGAAACCTTGAAATATTCTGTTTCTGGCATACAGAACCCTACAAAGAGCACTAGGGATTAAAATTCCAAGTTTATCTATAGTTGACAGTTCAGTAAGTTCTAATTTGAATAGTACCACTTTTTCTCTCTTTGGCTATAACCCTAAGATGGCTTCACTTCAAAGGCCAACTGGATAAACCAAGAGCCTGGAAAGCTCTCTCCTACAACACACTGTCTCCTTTTTCTTCTGCCCGTTTTGCATCGCCGTAAGACAGGGTACGTCCTGATGGAGGCAGCGGCATTAAATAGGCGGTGTAATCTGAATGAGTGTAGTATTCTACATGAATTTTTTGAACCAAAAAGCAATTCAGTCATCAGAAATGGATTTACATGAATTTGAACCAAAGCATTAGTCATTTAACTTTACATTATAATTAGATATTTTTCTAAGATAAAGGCATCCCAGCAGGTCACTGAAAAATATTGAGAAATGAACATGTCAGCTAATATTAAGACTATTCAAAGGCAAATATTAATAGTTCAAAGAAAGATGCAAGGTAGCTAGCTTATACACTATTAAGAAACACCAGAGTTTTAGAATACTTTAGAAAACCCAGTACCTGGACCAGTTGTGATAAGGCATTAGGCACTAGACAATAGACTTGATAAACTTACAGATTAAAGTAAACAGATGGCAGGTTTATCAAAGTTCAATGCTAGCAAACTACGGTAGATTGGAAAGACACCCAGAGAATGATGGAGACAGGCTTCTTGTGAGACAATTCACAAGTAACGATGGCAAACTTAATGATCAGCTGAAAGCTGGCCATGAGATCCAGAATACATTCCAAAAATCTCTTTGGTTTTAGAAATTTGTAGTTATTGAGGCCAAGTTAAGGATGCAGGCAACAGCAGAATTTTTTATAACACCGATAGGAAGTTTCCCATTTTTTCATCATCATCAGTTTTTTCTGAGTTAGGAAGAATTGTACCGCTTGTATGAAATAATACAGACTCTTTAAGATGGACACCAAAAACTGTATATTAAAATGATGTAAGAACTCTATCAGTCTTACTAGACTGCCAAGTATTACTTTTGCTACAAGAAACCTTGAAATATTCTGTTTCTGGCATACAGAACCCTACAAAGAGCACTAGGGATTAAAATTCCAAGTTTATCTATAGTTGACAGTTCAGTAAGTTCTAATTTGAATAGTACCACTTTTTCTCTCTTTGGCTATAACCCTAAGATGGCTTCACTTCAAAGGCCAACTGGATAAACCAAGAGCCTGGAAAGCTCTCTCCTACAACACACTGTCTCCTTTTTCTTCTGCCCGTTTTTGCATCGCCGTAAGACAGGGTACGTCCTGATGGAGGCAGCGGCATTAAATAGGCGGTGTAATCTATGTAACAGGTGCTCTTCTGATTAATCAAAGTGAGAGCACTGTTTCCTTGAGAACCTCCTGCACACTACCAACATTCACCTTGTAGGAGCACACAGAAAAGTGAAAGTGTGATCCAACAGAGTAACAGTGCTTGCTTAGGTTGCACATACACTAAAACTGGGGCATACAGAGATCAGCATGGCCCCTGTTCAAGGATGAAATGCACACTCGTGAAGCATTTCGTTTTTTTTTGACTCGGGGGAAATCAAACTAGGGCTCAGTAACAAAATAGAGGGATGGGATGGGGAGGGAGGTGAGAGGAAAGTTCAAGTGGGAGAGTATGTGGGGTAAACCTATGGCTGATTCGTGCTGATGTTTGCTAGAAACCAACACAAAATACTGTAAAGCAATTATCCTTCATTTAACAACAAATTAGAAAAAGAAAAAAAGAATAATAACCTTTTCCACAAATGTTTTATTGCTACAAGTTGTGAGATTTTCAACCATCAAAACTGGAACAAAACTTAAAAAGTTTCAGCCCCCTATGGGGCAGCACAGCCACTTCATGGGAGTTTTTCATGTAGATTTGGCAGTGGATTTAGCAACGTTCAGATGGCAGCAGGATGGTATCAGGAAACCTTGCCTGTAACTTAAGAGGTGGAACACAAGGCAGAACAAGACTACCTTCCATCGGAAAGGTCAGTCTTTCTTTGAATTCTCTTAGTAATTTCAAAAATTTAAGGCTGGTCATTATTAAGACAAGTATACACATACCTTGTAAGAAAAATCCAACACTTCACTTTTAAAACTACCGAACAGATGCTACACATGGTAGCTGACATATTCCTAGAAACGGTAAGCCTCAAAGAGCACTAGGGATTAAAATTCCAAGTTTATCTATAGTTGACAGTTCAGTAAGTTCTAATTTGAATAGTACCACTTTTTCTCTCTTTGGCTATAACCCTAAGATGGCTTCACTTCAAAGGCCAACTGGATAAACCAAGAGCCTGGAAAGCTCTCTCCTACAACACACTGTCTCCTTTTTCTTCTGCCCGTTTTTGCATCGCCGTAAGACAGGGTACGTCCTGATGGAGGCAGCGGCATTAAATAGGCGGTGTAATCTATGTAACAGGTGCTCTTCTGATTAATCAAAGTGAGAGCACTGTTTCCTTGAGAACCTCCTGCACACTACCAACATTCACCTTGTAGGAGCACACAGAAAAGTGAAAGTGTGATCCAACAGAGTAACAGTGCTTGCTTAGGTTGCACATACACTAAAACTGGGGCATACAGAGATCAGCATGGCCCCTGTTCAAGGATGAAATGCACACTCGTGAAGCATTTCGTTTTTTTTTGACTCGGGGAACTCAAACTAGGGCTCAGTAACAAAATAGAGGGATGGGATGGGGAGGGAGGTGAGAGGAAAGTTCAAGTGGGAGAGTATGTGGGGTAAACCTATGGCTGATTCGTGCTGATGTTTGCTAGAAACCAACACAAAATACTGTAAAGCAATTATCCTTCATTTAACAACAAATTAGAAAAAGAAAAAAAGAATAATAACCTTTTCCACAAATGTTTTATTGCTACAAGTTGTGAGATTTTCAACCATCAAAACTGGAACAAAACTTAAAAAGTTTCAGCCCCCTATGGGGCAGCACAGCCACTTCATGGGAGTTTTTCATGTAGATTTGGCAGTGGATTTAGCAACGTTCAGATGGCAGCAGGATGGTATCAGGAAACCTTGCCTGTAACTTAAGAGGTGGAACACAAGGCAGAACAAGACTACCTTCCATCGGAAAGGTCAGTCTTTCTTTGAATTCTCTTAGTAATTTCAAAAATTTAAGGCTGGTCATTATTAAGACAAGTATACACATACCTTGTAAGAAAAATCCAACACTTCACTTTTAAAACTACCCGAACAGATGCTACACATGGTAGCTGACATATTCCTAGAAACGGTGGACAAGAGACTTCCCTGAATTTATCACAACCTACCTGATCTAGACCACATTTTTCCAGCCGCTTCTCACAATCACAGCTTTCGTTTCACAGCTCTAACAGCAATATGTTGTGAAGTACAAACACACTGTGAAAAACAAGGGAGTGATAAAACCCACAAGAAAGCTATTCACTAATATTGGGACTACTTTTAGTCATGCTATTCAATCACGCTTTATTCTTGTGCATAATAAATAGATACAGAAAAACGCTGAAAATGCTAAGACCCAACTATCTAATTAAAGCTGAGGAAAACTAACCTGACAGTCAGACTTTAGTTCTTAAATGAGAAATGACAAAAGTAGTAAATATAGAGAAAAACAAAAAGAATTTTACTTCTCCTATATTAACACATGTCAAGGGACCCTTTCTTTTCAAAAGGGTTGATAACACCAGTTCTTAGCAATAAACATAAGGCACTTGTTTAGATTACAACATCACTGCATTTCCCCCCAACCTTCTTCCTAACCCTGTTTTCCCCCACAGCATCATTTGGAATAGAGTGAATGAGGCAAAGGTGAGATGATCCAGTTCATACTATCCGGAGCAAGAAAGCACAGTACAATGGTTTAGGGGTGATGTCTGGACACAAAATGAACCCTTGCCAATGTCCTCTGAGATTAGACAATGTATCCACTATCAAGTAAACCTGAAAGAAAATAAAATATTTATTTAATAGTTCCAGTAAAATTGGGTTGGAATACAATATACACATTAGGAATTCAGCTCCTCATGGGTGGCATCTGCATCGAGAGTTCTTGTACTTAGGGATATTCATTCTAAGACAGTCCATCATTTGAATGTTGTCAAGACAAATATAGGAATTTCATTTCAATATACAGTAGAGTTTAAACATAATGCACACATACACCCCGTTATATGGCTGGTGCCTCCTCCAAACACCTCGCTAGTGGCAGAGGTAGCACTAGTGTTCCTTACCACAAGAAGAACTTCAGTTGCCACTCATAGAAGTTGAAATAAGGTTTTGTTTTTTTGTCTTTTTTGCCATCTGTTAAGATGTTCCTGAGACAGGGCGAGTTAAGAAACGGTGGACTAAATTTTAAAAGGGACTTCCTGAATTTATCACAACCTACCTGATCTAGACCACATTTTTCCAGCCGCTTCTCACAATCACAGCTTGTTTCACAGCTCTAACAGCAATATGTTGTGAAGTACAAACACACTGTGAAAAACAAGGGAGTGATAAAACCCACAAGAAAGCTATTCACTAATATTGGGACTACTTTTAGTCATGCTATTCAATCACGCTTTATTCTTGTGCATAATAAATAGATACAGAAAAACGCTGAAAATGCTAAGACCCAACTATCTAATTAAAGCTGAGGAAAACTAACCTGACAGTCAGACTTTAGTTCTTAAATGAGAAATGACAAAAGTAGTAAATATAGAGAAAAACAAAAAGAATTTTACTTCTCCTATATTAACACATGTCAAGGGACCCTTTCTTTTCAAAAGGGTTGATAACACCAGTTCTTAGCAATAAACATAAGGCACTTGTTTAGATTACAACATCACTGCATTTCCCCCCAACCTTCTTCCTAACCCTGTTTTCCCCCACAGCATCATTTGGAATAGAGTGAATGAGGCAAAGGTGAGATGATCCAGTTCATACTATCCGGAGCAAGAAAGCACAGTACAATGGTTTAGGGGTGATGTCTGGACACAAAATGAACCCTTGCCAATGTCCTCTGAGATTAGACAATGTATCCACTATCAAGTAAACCTGAAAGAAAATAAAATATTTATTTAATAGTTCCAGTAAAATTGGGTTGGAATACAATATACACATTAGGAATTCAGCTCCTCATGGGTGGCATCTGCATCGAGAGTTCTTGTACTTAGGGATATTCATTCTAAGACAGTCCATCATTTGAATGTTGTCAAGACAAATATAGGAATTTCATTTCAATATACAGTAGAGTTTAAACATAATGCACACATACACCCCGTTATATGGCTGGTGCCTCCTCCAAACACCTCGCTAGTGGCAGAGGTAGCACTAGTGTTCCTTACCACAAGAAGAACTTCAGTTGCCACTCATAGAAGTTGAAATAAGGTTTTGTTTTTGTTTTTCTTTTTTTTGCCATCTGTTAAGATGTTCCTGAGACAGGGCGAGTTAATAAACCATAACAAAGCACTGGAGTCCAGTCTGTACTTGTCTCAACATCACTAAACTATTAGACTGGGATGTGGAATGCAGGTCATGTACTATGAAATGCTGAGTTGAGCACAACTGTTCCATCAGTAAAAGGATCATGTCTCCTGAAAATTCCCTTTAGAATATACTTCCTATCAACTAAAAGTACCACAAAAAGGTCAATTATATATACATCAATTCATTTTACTTAATCTCATTATTTGTTGAGATTTTACAAATACAATGAGAATACAGAGCCTCTGGCTAGTTCTGGGTGTTTGGGTTTAAAATTTTAAGGCTCATTTTTCTCAATCAAAATAGCAGTTCTCTGTTTTCCTTTCAAATTGCTAATTATATTCATAGTACCTGCTGGCATCCTAGCCCTCAAGGAAATCTTCATGCAGGAACAGCACTAGGTTTGCTTGATGGAACTTCCCTGACACCAACACTAAGCCCATTCAAAGAAGCCCCCTTCTGCACTAGGCTTACAGCACATTCCACTGCCTCTGGCTGGCACCTCTGTTTCCACCTGTGTACTTTCACAGAAGCCCAACACATATTAGTTGAAATATTCACACAATTGTTTTTCAAAACAATTTATTGCATCATATTTGGTACCTTATGTTTGACAACAAAAACGAAATTACATCTGTAACTGCAGGAAAAAGAAGCTGGTCTGTTATTGAAAAAAAAAAAAAAGAAAGAAATCTTGGGCCCTTTAAAAATTACAAAGTCTTGGGCTTGCCTGAAACAACTGAGCAAGAAATATATTCTTAGAAATGTAGGGCTTCAAGTATTACAAACCTGTGACACTGTGGAAAAATTCCAGAGGTATCTAAACTGCAGCACATTTTTTTCTGCATATCGTGAACAAGGCCTGCTGAGGTTTTTAACTATTAGTCTCTTGATCAGTCCTAGAATGGTAGTCAGGAGTTCTGCTCTTTAACTTCAAGCCATGGTAGATTTTCTTTTTTCACTCTTGGGTGAAAAGTTCATGCTTGCTAATTAGTTGGTGCCACATCACAGTGCATTTGGTTCTTGCATTACAGTTTTAACAAGTTTGGCCAAAACAATGCTGAAAGGTTTGCATTGTTGTTTTAGTTCTTCAAGTTTTAGTTAGAATTGAGATTGTTCCAACTGGTTCCTTCAGTTAAAAACTGTGGTACAAGAACACCAAACTGATCATGTACAGTGAATTTTGGAAACACAACAAGCGTATTGAACACCCTCTAGGTTTCTTATAATTCTGCTTGGTATCTATATATCCCAGCTTCTACAACATCAAGCATCTGTTGTAGGTTTCTCTGTAAATAGTGATTCACATTGCATACGTCCTATGGTCATAATCAACCCCGTAACAAAATCAGTTAGATGCTAAAGCCCCAACAACTCTTTGTGCTCAGTGAAAGAATCCAGTGCTAAAACAGCATTTATGCTGTCTGAGATATAGTAAAATCTCACAAGACAAATTTAAAGTAATATTTCTGCCACACACCTGCTTTGTTAGCTGTAACAGCCTCCAGATTTTATATAAATTAGTTTAAAACATGGGCGGAAGGTAGGAATAGGATAAGGTATCTTTTTTTAACCCCTCAATTTTAGCAGCTTTGAATTTTTTAAGAAACTGAACCTATATCCTGTAATATGTTAGATATTTTATATATACTTTTTCAGCAGGATAAAAAAAACGTAAAACACTATTTGAAGGCAAGAACATTTACTCTTCTCATTCTGTGTAAGTTAGAGCAATGCAGCAGGTGCGTGACAAAATATTAAACAACTGAGCAAGAAATATATTCTTAGAAATGTAGGGCTTCAAGTATTACAAACCTGTGACACTGTGGAAAAATTCCAGAGGTATCTAAACTGCAGCACATTTTTTTCTGCATATCGTGAACAAGGCCTGCTGAGGTTTTTAACTATTAGTCTCTTGATCAGTCCTAGAATGGTAGTCAGGAGTTCTGCTCTTTAACTTCAAGCCATGGTAGATTTTCTTTTTTCACTCTTGGGTGAAAAGTTCATGCTTGCTAATTAGTTGGTGCCACATCACAGTGCATTTGGTTCTTGCATTACAGTTTTAACAAGTTTGGCCAAAACAATGCTGAAAGGTTTGCATTGTTGTTTTAGTTCTTCAAGTTTTAGTTAGAATTGAGATTGTTCCAACTGGTTCCTTCAGTTAAAAACTGTGGTACAAGAACACCAAACTGATCATGTACAGTGAATTTTGGAAACACAACAAGCGTATTGAACACCCTCTAGGTTTCTTATAATTCTGCTTGGTATCTATATATCCCAGCTTCTACAACATCAAGCATCTGTTGTAGGTTTCTCTGTAAATAGTGATTCACATTGCATACGTCCTATGGTCATAATCAACCCCGTAACAAAATCAGTTAGATGCTAAAGCCCCAACAACTCTTTGTGCTCAGTGAAAGAATCCAGTGCTAAAACAGCATTTATGCTGTCTGAGATATAGTAAAATCTCACAAGACAAATTTAAAGTAATATTTCTGCCACACACCTGCTTTGTTAGCTGTAACAGCCTCCAGATTTTATATAAATTAGTTTAAAAACATGGGCGGGAAGGTAGGAATAGGATAAGGTATCTTTTTTTAACCCCTCAATTTTAGCAGCTTTGAATTTTTTAAGAAACTGAACCTATATCCTGTAATATGTTAGATATTTTATATATACTTTTTCAGCAGGATAAAAAAAACGTAAAACACTATTTGAAGGCAAGAACATTTACTCTTCTCATTCTGTGTAAGTTAGAGCAATGCAGCAGGTGCGTGACAAAAATATTATACACTAGATATGGTCCAAAGTCATTCCGTTTGCTTGCTTAATGATGTTCAAATTTCATTGGCCAGTTCTTCAGTTTCTGCAGAACTATCTCCATTAACTGTGATCTTCATATCCTCTTCATATCCAGGAGGCATGAAAGCCAAAGCATAAGGGAAAAGCTTATGACAATTTGCTCTATAAACTTCAGCAGATTCTTTACAGTCTCCTAGGCTACCATCACACAAGGCTTCTAATACCTCCATACATGTCTAGAGAAAGAAAAAAGGCCATGTTATAATTTGCTTGGAAAAAAGAAAAAAAGATTTCACTGTGAATTTATTAGACACTTCATTATCAAAATATTTCCAAAATCAGACCAAAATGTACATATTTAATACACAAAAGAATTCACTCCCACTACGCCTTCCATTAGAATCAGTTTCGTCAGAACTGCAGGGCTTATACAAAAGGATGCAGGTATACAGAGCCAGGATTAAGGTGAGATGAACAAGGTGTGGGGTACTACAGCCAGAGACACTCTCAGTAAGTAACCTCTGGCAATCCTGCCTCAGCCCACCTATCTCTCTGAGTAAGTGTTGAAATTTACATGCCATCGTCAATGACTATACTGAAGTCTTTTAAGTTTTTTTGGAGGCTTATTAGAGCCAGTTGGCAAAATCAAACATTATTTGTTTTTTTTTTTTTAATTAATTAATTTATTTATTTTGGGCGGGGGTCAGGTTGGGGAGGGAGGGGAGCAGGCGGGCCACTTCTATTGGTCTTTTTCATCTGTCTTTGTTCTTTGGCTCCTGTGGGCCTCCCATCGCGGTGGCGTCTGTCGTTGCAGAGCGCCGGCTCTGGGCACATGCGCTCCAGAGCTCTGGCTTGGTGATTTGGACACATTGGTCCAGCTGCTCCGCGGCACGTGGGATCTTCCCAGGCCAGCGATCGAACCGGCGCCCCTTGCACTGCAAGGCGGTGTCCTTACCCACTGGACCACCAGGGGAAGCCCCAAACATTGTTTTTTAACCGTGTATTCAAATTAAGGAGAACCCTTATTGGATATTCACTGGCAAAGAACGAGAGTCTAAGAAACACAAAAGATACACATGCAAGAAAGTATGTACATGAAAACCGGTAATTCTTTCAACCAATCCCTTAAGTAGGTCTACTTATAGTTCTTTAAATGATTCATAGTGACCTGCATTTCTCATGTTTTTTTTCTTCACCTTTTCACTTGGAAAAATACTGTAAGGTTTTCAGATACACAACACCCCACAAACACTGACAGTCTACAAAGTTGCTAATCTAACTGAAAGTGAAAGTGTTAGTAGCTTTGTAGTGTCCAACTCTTTGCAACCCCATGGACTGTAGTCTGCCAAATTGGAGTGGGTACACATTTCCTTCTGCAGGGGATCTTCCCGACCCAGGGACTGAACCTATTTCTCCTGCATTGGCAGGTGGATTCTTTACCTCATGAGCTAACAGAAAAGTCTCTTCTGATCTAAATGAGGCATTAACTACCATCAGAGAAGTAAAAATGTCCTTTATTAAAGATATATCCTTCATTTGTTTATTAAAAGACTATACTAAATTGTCTTCCAGCAAGTGCTTTATTATCTGGCCAACTGTCACATGCGGTAGCTATTCTTGTTTTCAGTCTAAACTACAATCTGTATTTTGTAACGTATCAATATAATCTTTTACTCAACCATATGTATATTACAAGCTTTAAATGAGCATTTTAATTTAACTCCTGGTAAATACACCTTAAATACGGCAGAATCATCACTAAGACCACTACTTGTTCAGAAATTTATACACATGAACTGAAATCCAAAATTAATTAATTAACTAATTAGTGTGTATAGTTTTACTAAGACAAATTTCTTAAAAATATTCTAAATGATTATTCTTAAACTAGATGTGAAACTAGTTACTGAATACCAAGTAGCCTGCTGTACATGTGTGCACACATATACAATCTTAAATAAATTTAATATTAACTAAGTTTCTGATGTGAGCATAATAGTTTGGAGAACACTATGCACAAATAACAAAAAAAATTAACTTGCAGTAATTATTCTCTCAGTGAAAACAGAAACAGAAAGTAGTCGGGTAACAGAAAAATAAGGGAAAACTCTTTACCTGGAGGTTTCTGTTAGCAAGGGATTCATCAAGTGTTGTTGCCAATTCTATAGCCCGCTTCTGACTAGAAGGATCTAAATAATATACCATTTTGGCAGCTAAATGAGAGGGAAAAGGGAAATGTTTTATTTCAAGGTAAAACCAGCATTTTATCTTCTATCCATTGTCTACTGTATATGTGCACACAGGGTAGCACTTTATCAGAAAAATGGAAATAGCCATTTGAAACAATGTTATTTAGACAACAACAACAACAAAAACCCTGAGAATAGACTAAAAATAGTATGTCCAAACTAGAATGATTAAGTTAAGATAAACTATGAAGAAACACCAATATTTCTAATATTTCTAATATTTGTCCTTGTTTGGTAGGACCATGATAGTGTTTTTCCTTCTAAAATGAGCACAACTTGGGGTTAAGGAGAAAAGTTCACTTGTGTGTTGAGGGGCAGAAGTGTGGGAAGTACCCAACCTCGCTGATGTGAGTCAAAAAACCTGAATTCATAATTCCACAATAGCACCCAAAGCAGCTGGGCTTCTTAGCCAGGTATAAGGACACTACTAAAGTACTGCCCATTAGCATACACTCTTAACAGATGATCCTTGATTGTGAGATGGTTTCAGTGTTCAGCACTGTCAAGTCTGGTATCTTATCAAACATGAGAAATAAAAGATGATGACTATATCCAAGTGAATTCTAAAAAAAATTTTTGGCCACTTCTATGGATCTTTCCTTCATTTATCTTTGTTCTTTGGCCTGTCTGGGCCTCCCATTGCAGCGGCCTCTCTCATCGCAGAGCACCAGCTCTGGGCGCATGTGCTCCAGAACTCCAGCTTGGTAGTTGGACACATCCGTCCAGCCGCTCCGCAGCACGTGGGATCTTCTCAGGCCAGAGCTCGAACCGGCGCCCCTTGCACTTCAAGGTGGTGTCCTTACCCACTGGACCACCAGGGAAGCCCCCAAGTGAATTTTAAGAGCATGTTGATGAGAGAAAGAAAATAAAAGAAACCTTCTTCTTTAGTGTATCTGATAGCTAAATTCAGCTATACTTGCTTCTTTGCAATGCCTATGCAGAACCAGGAGAAACCACTAACCTTGATTCATAGTAATGATTTTATCTAAGACACTTACAAATGTATTTAAGCTGCCTGTTTTCACAGGATTAAAATATGACAAATATAAATTTGCCTCTTGCCATGGAAAAAGTGTGTAACCTTGTCATTGATCCATTATAATAAAAACTGATGTTGTTTTACAGGTTGCGATAAGGGCAAAATAAAGTGATTACCTGATAATCTGTGTGGCAATGAATCAGAATTCCTTTTCAGAAAAGTTTCATTAAAGTTCTTTGGATTTGTTGCTCCAAAAAGACGATTCATTTCTTGTTTTAATACTGTTCTAACTGCATCAGGTAAATCTTTCCTTTCACACACTGCTGAACATTAAAAACAAACTCTATTAGCAGTTAGATACTGATAAACCTTTGTAGGAATTAAGAAATTATCTACCTGATAAGGTAAATGAAACAAAGCAATTATATATGAAAACTGGATAAACCTATCGATAATTCAACATTTAAAGAAAAGCTAATCTATATAAATTTAAAGAATGTGTATCAGCAGAATAACCTAATGGTTCTCTAAAGGGTAACAAATAGAGTACAGAATATTAACAAAATTTCCCTCACCTTCCTCCAACTTCTATACCTAAGTAAGCCACTACAAATTTATCAGTTAATTAAAAAAAAGAAAAAAATCATGGGTCTTATTTTCAGTGATTAGGTGAACTGAGCTATTATTACATAATAAATTCCAAAGGACCACCAAGGTATTTTCCCGTAATGAATATACGGTAGTCATCATACTCCCAGGCTTTGGCACCGGGAGATGGAAAAACTGACTTCTAACTTCTCTGGGTTCTATCCTAGTTAAGCTTTGTTTCATTATTATTTTGGTATAGAGAGATAGTCTGGAGCTTTGAGCCAGACAGACGTGGGCTTGAATCTAGGCTTGGACAAATCATAACCTCTCTGAACCTATTTCTTGACCTGTAAAACTGAGGTGGTATCTAATTCAGAAGGATCAGTAAGAAATAGTTACAAATAAAATGTCGTTTATTTGCTAAGCTGCGGCTAGCCCACCAGGCTCTTCTGTCCATGGGATTCTTCAGGCAAGAATACAGGAGTGGGTTGCCATGCCCTCTTCCAGAGGATCTTTCCAACCCAAGGATAACCTGGTCGAACCGGCATCGCACTGGCAGGTGGATTCTTTACTACTGAGCCACCTGGGCAGTCCCACAAATGAAACAGCTAATGACATAATAGGTATTCCACATACGGCAGGTATAGACTGAAGAAAATACAACTAGATTCTCCTTATGATTAGGAACTACTGTGGCTTTCAAAATCTGACTACAACCACATATCTATCTAAGCTCACGACTTGAGGGAAGCGATGTCTTACAGGAGATTGACCCCTTTGTGCAGGACATGCTTGTATCTCAAAGTATTCAGCTGTTCTAACTGCATCAGGTAAATCTTTCCTTTCACACACTGCTGAACATTAAAACAAACTCTATTAGCAGTTAGATACTGATAAACCTTTGTAGGAATTAAGAAATTATCTACCTGATAAGGTAAATGAAACAAAGCAATTATATATGAAAACTGGATAAACCTATCGATAATTCAACATTTAAAGAAAAGCTAATCTATATAAATTTAAAGAATGTGTATCAGCAGAATAACCTAATGGTTCTCTAAAGGGTAACAAATAGAGTACAGAATATTAACAAAATTTCCCTCACCTTCCTCCAACTTCTATACCTAAGTAAGCCACTACAAATTTATCAGTTAATTAAAAAAAAGAAAAAAATCATGGGTCTTATTTTCAGTGATTAGGTGAACTGAGCTATTATTACATAATAAATTCCAAAGGACCACCAAGGTATTTTCCCGTAATGAATATACGGTAGTCATCATACTCCCAGGCTTTGGCACCGGAGATGGAAAAACTGACTTCTAACTTCTCTGGGTTCTATCCTAGTTAAGCTTTGTTTCATTATTATTTTGGTATAGAGAGATAGTCTGGAGCTTTGAGCCAGACAGACGTGGGCTTGAATCTAGGCTTGGACAAATCATAACCTCTCTGAACCTATTTCTTGACCTGTAAAACTGAGGTGGTATCTAATTCAGAAGGATCAGTAAGAAATAGTTACAAATAAAATGTCGTTTATTTGCTAAGCTGCGGCTAGCCCACCAGGCTCTTCTGTCCATGGGATTCTTCAGGCAAGAATACAGGAGTGGGTTGCCATGCCCTCTTCCAGAGGATCTTTCCAACCCAAGGATAACCTGGTCGAACCGGCATCGCACTGGCAGGTGGATTCTTTACTACTGAGCCACCTGGGCAGTCCCACAAATGAAACAGCTAATGACATAATAGGTATTCCACATACGGCAGGTATAGACTGAAGAAAATACAACTAGATTCTCCTTATGATTAGGAACTACTGTGGCTTTCAAAATCTGACTACAACCACATATCTATCTAAGCTCACGACTTGAGGGAAGCGATGTCTTACAGGAGATTGACCCCCTTTGTGCAGGACATGCTTGTATCTTATACTCAAATTTATGTCAAGTCTTCAAATGTTTTCAAATGAGAATGACCCAATAAACCTCTTTCACTATCTCACTAATGGATCATTATCCTAAGTTTGAAAAACACTAATAGCAAACATTAGTAAACAGCAAATATGCTAAATGCTATTAGTAAATAGCAAACATCCAAGGAAAATATTCCACATCAAGTAACTAAATGACTGAACAGTATTTCTTCTCTAATTAGTACAGAATTGGTTAATTCAAGTAAATGAGCTACTAATTAATATGTCAACAAACAGATGTCATCCATAAAATGTTACTTCTATGGGCCTTATTGGTTTACCTGAAATGCTTTCAGGACCCTTTATATGTAGATAGGAAAGTACCCTTGTGGTTTACATTACAGCTGATTGTGGATGGAAACTACACTTTCCGTGTTTTTCATCACTTAACTTGTTTTCCTCAGGTTAAACAAACTCTCCAGAAAAATCAAAACTGCTATTTAAAAACCCCATCAATTAAAATACTATATATAAATATGTATGTCTTGGATTTGGAATGTGTCAAAGAGGAAATGTTTAAATAACTCCCAGCATCAATGAAGAGATGCTCCCTCCCCCCCCTTTTTTATTAATAGTGTATATTAATAAAGTACTTCTTTTATTTAACAGAGAAAAAAAGAACATTTCCAAAAACACTTCAAAATTCACAAATTGTTTCTGGTCAACTCAGTTTCCTCCCCTAACTGTGTAAACTGGAACTGCAATTTCTAGAAAGATAATAATTACAATCAATCAACCAACTGTCCTGTAGTATAATTTGCCATATCCTATGGAAAGAGCAACCTCAAATGTGCTGATTAATCTTTCATGGATGAAGACTAATGGAGGGGCAGAGAGTGAATCTAAATATTCTGTGACACAGAGAGAAAACTAATCCCAAATTACTGGAGTCTCAAGAAAGTAAGAAAACCTCAAGACTATCTGATTCTCTTCTACAATACATAAAACCTTTTCTAAGAGGCATATGAGTTGAGTCCTCAGATATCCTAAAATTAAAATAATGTTTGGCTCATGTTATTAGTTTATTAGCAGACTGAATAAATTATCACCAATAGTTAAAAGTCACATTAAAGAGGGGCCGATTCTTAGCAAAAGTTTACCTGTGTTCCCAGACTAGTCAACAGTTTTAAAAAAGCAAATATGCTAAATGCTATTAGTAAATAGCAAACATCCAAGGAAAATATTCCACATCAAGTAACTAAATGACTGAACAGTATTTCTTCTCTAATTAGTACAGAATTGGTTAATTCAAGTAAATGAGCTACTAATTAATATGTCAACAAACAGATGTCATCCATAAAATGTTACTTCTATGGGCCTTATTGGTTTACCTGAAATGCTTTCAGGACCCTTTATATGTAGATAGGAAAGTACCCTTGTGGTTTACATTACAGTTGATTGTGGATGGAAACTACACTTTCCGTGTTTTTCATCACTTAACTTGTTTTCCTCAGGTTAAACAAACTCTCCAGAAAAATCAAAACTGCTATTTAAAAACCCCATCAATTAAAATACTATATATAAATATGTATGTCTTGGATTTGGAATGTGTCAAAGAGGAAATGTTTAAATAACTCCCAGCATCAATGAAGAGATGCTCCCTCCCCCCCCTTTTTTATTAATAGTGTATATTAATAAAGTACTTCTTTTATTTAACAGAGAAAAAAAGAACATTTCCAAAAACACTTCAAAATTCACAAATTGTTTCTGGTCAACTCAGTTTCCTCCCCTAACTGTGTAAACTGGAACTGCAATTTCTAGAAAGATAATAATTACAATCAATCAACCAACTGTCCTGTAGTATAATTTGCCATATCCTATGGAAAGAGCAACCTCAAATGTGCTGATTAATCTTTCATGGATGAAGACTAATGGAGGGGCAGAGAGTGAATCTAAATATTCTGTGACACAGAGAGAAAACTAATCCCAAATTACTGGAGTCTCAAGAAAGTAAGAAAACCTCAAGACTATCTGATTCTCTTCTACAATACATAAAACCTTTTCTAAGAGGCATATGAGTTGAGTCCTCAGATATCCTAAAATTAAAATAATGTTTGGCTCATGTTATTAGTTTATTAGCAGACTGAATAAATTATCACCAATAGTTAAAAGTCACATTAAAGAGGGGCCGATTCTTAGCAAAAGTTTACCTGTGTTCCCAGACTAGTCAACAGTTTTTGTGAATAATTTGGGGACAAGATGATCATATTTTGTGTGAGACAATCAGTTCTTGCTACTAGGTTACAGTATAATCTACTAAGTGATTACTACTCCCAACAGCAAGATAAATAAATGAGAATATTAATTAAGCAAGGTATTTGTGGAGAAAATATATAAGTACAGATGAGAAACAATACACAGAAAAAAGAAAGAAATGAGTTTGTACAGATGAGAGAGGAAGATAATGTAAGATTCATAACAGATCAAGGTGATCAAATACTACTAATTTTAAAAGCATATAAAGGAATATTAAAACAACTGAATATATAAGGCCAGTTTTTACTTAGAACTGACCAGAAACATAATTACAATTGCTTTAAGTTCTACATCTTAAAAGAAAAAAGTGAAAAACATGGAAGGGATACTAACATCCTAATTATAGAGGGGAGGGGATGTACTATACAGTAAATGGCCCCACGAGTGATTACTATTCACATGACAGTGAGGGCAGCAATGCTCTGGAGGCCTGGAAGATGCCCACAGCCCTGCTAAAACAAAGATTCGCTTAGAGAAGCACCTACAACCTATAAAGTAAGTGTGGAGGCACTGCTTTTTTCTTTTTACCTCCATAATTTCTAGAAAGGTGTTATTTTGAGATTTCTTTGTAAAGAAGAAAGTCAAGTATTTTTCTCAAGAACCAAATCTACTAGTAAAAGGAACCCTGGGGGTTATAATAACAAAGATGCCTAAATTTAGTCAGAATAAGAATTACTTTGTAAATCTTTTCCTGACCATGATGTCAGCTGAACACCTGGACCAATAAATAACATTAACTCCATTCGATAATTCTAACTTTTCGTGTCAGAAGCATTCTTAGTTCCTCTAAAGTCTATAAGCATTTTAATTTCCTGAAACAACTGTTGCAAAAAAATGGTCATACTTTCAACAACCCACACACTCATTACAAGGAAATACCTGTATGTACGCCACTTTCAATTCATATTTAAAGGATAGTCTCTACCTCCACAAAATTGATATGTATTATTTAATTATCTTTCAAGAAAGAATTGACTGTATAAAAATAAAGTATGTATACACTGAAAATAGTTTAAATGTACTTCACCACGAGAATGAATTAAGGATGAATTAAGAATGTTTATTTCTAGCCTTAACTTTCTGAGTCATTATTTCAAAAACTTTTTTTTTAAAAATACAAAAACAGACTAAAAATGAAACTTCCTTATTTTCACTAAACACAGCAATTACTTCTACTTTCTATAGTGTGGTTTCATTATTACTTTCAAAATTTTTAAAACTTGGGGAAAAATTCTATGATTTAGTTTAACAGGAGTCATTTTTGGACAAGCATAAATGATATTTAAACAAGGCTTTAGAAGTCAAAACAATGTTCTTAATTGGGACAATTTAGCATTTTTCAAAAGAATGTTTCAGATACCTGGTTTAATCTCATTATTTTTATATAATGTGTGGATTTACATGGGATTGAGTACTTAGCAATGAGATAGCTAATTTAACAGTATTTTCAAATTCTGCAACCTTTCTATTAAAGATTCAATTTCTCCTTATCCAGTTAAAACCCAAAACAAAACAACACAGTTGAGTACAGAGTACTTTATTCTAAATTTAAAGCTCTTGTAGTATAAAGAACAATATGAAGATCTGGGCTCTCATCCCTGTCTCATTACTAATTATTGGTGTTATCTTGAAAACATAATTTAAGCGTTCAGGGTCCCAGATTTCTCAACTATGAGAAACAACTGGCATAAAATTTCACCTTTCGCCTTCTAAAGTTCTGTAGCTTTACTTCACATTAAAACTACATACGGATCTTACCAACTGAACATTTAAAAAGGACAACTGTTTTAAAGTTAGTTTTAATCCATATTTAGTGACAAGTTTTCTGACTCAATTATGCCAGAGACAGGTAAACAAGATGAGCTGTCAATTTCAAAGAGATTCTTTAATTTTAGAACAATTTACTAAGAAATTGACTGTATAAAAAATAAAGTATGTATACCACTTTCAATTCATATTTAAAGGATAGTCTCTACCTCCACAAAATTGATATGTATTATTTAATTATCTTTCAAGAAAGAATTGACTGTATAAAAATAAAGTATGTATACACTGAAAATAGTTTAAATGTACTTCACCACGAGAATGAATTAAGGATGAATTAAGAATGTTTATTTCTAGCCTTAACTTTCTGAGTCATTATTTCAAAAACTTTTTTTTTAAAAATACAAAAACAGACTAAAAATGAAACTTCCTTATTTTCACTAAACACAGCAATTACTTCTACTTTCTATAGTGTGGTTTCATTATTACTTTCAAAATTTTTAAAACTTGGGGAAAAATTCTATGATTTAGTTTAACAGGAGTCATTTTTGGACAAGCATAAATGATATTTAAACAAGGCTTTAGAAGTCAAAACAATGTTCTTAATTGGGACAATTTAGCATTTTTCAAAAGAATGTTTCAGATACCTGGTTTAATCTCATTATTTTTATATAATGTGTGGATTTACATGGGATTGAGTACTTAGCAATGAGATAGCTAATTTAACAGTATTTTCAAATTCTGCAACCTTTCTATTAAAGATTCAATTTCTCCTTATCCAGTTAAAACCCAAAACAAAACAACACAGTTGAGTACAGAGTACTTTATTCTAAATTTAAAGCTCTTGTAGTATAAAGAACAATATGAAGATCTGGGCTCTCATCCCTGTCTCATTACTAATTATTGGTGTTATCTTGAAAACATAATTTAAGCGTTCAGGGTCCCAGATTTCTCAACTATGAGAAACAACTGGCATAAAATTTCACCTTTCGCCTTCTAAAGTTCTGTAGCTTTACTTCACATTAAAACTACATACGGATCTTACCAACTGAACATTTAAAAAGGACAACTGTTTTAAAGTTAGTTTTAATCCATATTTAGTGACAAGTTTTCTGACTCAATTATGCCAGAGACAGGTAAACAAGATGAGCTGTCAATTTCAAAGAGATTCTTTAATTTTAGAACAATTTACTAAGAAATTTCACATAATGAAAAACAAATATTCAACTTATTAACCTTCTAGAAACAGAAATAAAGATGACTCAAATATCTGGACTGAACAATTCTGTGTCAAAATCAAGTAACATTTCTAGCATTCAAATAAAGACCTTCTCACCAGACTAACTTAATACATAGCAGCTTTAAAATGATTGGGCTTATGATAAACTTGTACTTACTCAGTCACTATCAACTACTGTAATCAAATACTTAAGTAACAGAAAATTAAAACATACCAGTACTAAAGAGTCGAATCATACATTCATGAAGCCAGGGATGACTAGAATCAATAGCAAATGCTCTCTTTACTGATTGTAGCATCAAAAGGAACTTTTCTATAAAAAGAAAAAGATATATTTTGATAATTTAATAAAAAAAGACTCCCTCCTTTAGAGGACTAATAATACCTTACAAATAGAAAAAGCTCATTTAGAGTCAATCACATCTGCATAGCAACATATGACTGAAGCAAATGACTTCCTCTGACTAGCAACATTAGCTAATATTTTTCATGCAACATTCTTTGAGAGAAAAAAAGGTTTTATTAAGTATAAAATTTAGCTAGCATTAAATATTATCTGAATTAATGCCATATAAACAAAAAAACTGAAGCCATTTCATTTCTTAATCTCCTTTATATAGTCACTACACTTAGAAAACTTCATCGTTTACACCTGAAAGTAACATTAACTCCTTTCTTGTGTTCTGTGACATGTGAAGTCATTTCCCTTCTACCTGACTGTTCCTCTCCTGTCAATCCCTGACTTCTCTTCTGCTTCAAAGTCAGAGTATTCACCAAGGTTATTTCTGAACCATTTTCTCATCTTTCTCAATGCTCTCCCTCCCCACTCCATCCCCCATGTTTTCCAAGCTTTAATAGTGTCTCCACCTAATGAATGGAAGATTGCACCCAAATAGTCACCACACTTCCAAGTCTCATCCATAACCATCTCTTTGTTAAGACTTTCCTCTTTTGGTACAATTCTCCAAATATCTAAATCCGAACCCTAAGGCTCCTTTGACAATTCCTTCTCCCCTTCCTCTGCAATCAGAAAGCTAAAATACGCAATTATGATTTCAATTTCAAAGAGATTCTTTAATTTTAGAACAATTTACTAAGAAATTTCACATAATGAAACAAATATTCAACTTATTAACCTTCTAGAAACAGAAATAAAGATGACTCAAATATCTGGACTGAACAATTCTGTGTCAAAATCAAGTAACATTTCTAGCATTCAAATAAAGACCTTCTCACCAGACTAACTTAATACATAGCAGCTTTAAAATGATTGGGCTTATGATAAACTTGTACTTACTCAGTCACTATCAACTACTGTAATCAAATACTTAAGTAACAGAAAATTAAAACATACCAGTACTAAAGAGTCGAATCATACATTCATGAAGCCAGGGATGACTAGAATCAATAGCAAATGCTCTCTTTACTGATTGTAGCATCAAAAGGAACTTTTCTATAAAAAGAAAAAGATATATTTTGATAATTTAATAAAAAAAGACTCCCTCCTTTAGAGGACTAATAATACCTTACAAATAGAAAAAGCTCATTTAGAGTCAATCACATCTGCATAGCAACATATGACTGAAGCAAATGACTTCCTCTGACTAGCAACATTAGCTAATATTTTCATGCAACATTCTTTGAGAGAAAAAAAGGTTTTATTAAGTATAAAATTTAGCTAGCATTAAATATTATCTGAATTAATGCCATATAAACAAAAAAACTGAAGCCATTTCATTTCTTAATCTCCTTTATATAGTCACTACACTTAGAAAACTTCATCGTTTACACCTGAAAGTAACATTAACTCCTTTCTTGTGTTCTGTGACATGTGAAGTCATTTCCCTTCTACCTGACTGTTCCTCTCCTGTCAATCCCTGACTTCTCTTCTGCTTCAAAGTCAGAGTATTCACCAAGGTTATTTCTGAACCATTTTCTCATCTTTCTCAATGCTCTCCCTCCCCACTCCATCCCCCATGTTTTCCAAGCTTTAATAGTGTCTCCACCTAATGAATGGAAGATTGCACCCAAATAGTCACCACACTTCCAAGTCTCATCCATAACCATCTCTTTGTTAAGACTTTCCTCTTTTGGTACAATTCTCCAAATATCTAAATCCGAACCCTAAGGCTCCTTTGACAATTCCTTCTCCCCTTCCTCTGCAATCAGAAAGCTAAAAATACGGCTATGTCCTGTGTCACTGCCCATTTCACACTGCTGCACTGGATTCCAAATACTGGAGAGTGACTCAGAGGTTAGCACCCAGCAAAGAAGCCAAATGAATGGAATTCAGATTGCCTTTCACTACTTAAAGCAGAATGGCTTTTGTATTTTTATAATTTGGGTTTATATAAAAATATTTCTTTTTTTAAAAGAGAGTTGTGTTATCTATTAACACAATGTTTAAGTTATTGGACTATTTATTAAACTAATTTTCCAAATTATAAATGATCATTGTGGAAAACAGAAGATAACAAAGAAAATATTTTAACCACTCAAATCCTATCAAGAGACAATCTCTTATGTCCTGATTTACTTTCTTCCCAGCTACTTCTCTCTTTTACATATGCATATAAATATCTTAAAAGAGATTAAAATCAAATTATCATTAGTGCTAAATCTTATTTTGAAACAATGCTATATAGCAATCTTTCCCCATGATAATCATGAGTTTTGATGAATACTCTACAGAAGCAACACTTTATCCTCTCTTTTTAGCAAGGCAGCTAAAATGCTTGGAGCAGGAACTTTTTATCAGATGTTACTAACCACTTTCTCTATCCTTGAATACCTCAGTGATAAAACTTTTCTTCAATGAATCACTTGGATTACATCAATTCAATACCATAAAATCTTAGTATCTACTACATATAGCCTATAAGAATTCCAAATCTGGCAAACAAAATTCTCCATTTAACCTTTACCTGGCTGAGGCAAAAATGACAACTTCAATATTATTTACACACATTGGTGTTTTCTCTTCCCTTCTATGCATCTTTTCTTTTAGAAGTATGGTCTGTTCTCCAAGAGCCTCAAACATCACATTTTTATCTATAACAACAGCTAAAAACTGACATTATTTAATGCTTACTCTGTACCAGATACTATCCTAAGATCTATGTGTATTATGCACTTACTAAATTTTATCCACATGTGAACATGATAATCACTATATTTTACCTGAATCCTAGTTATATACTGGCACCTACTTTTGATTCTAATGTCCTAGCAGAGATGATCACATCACTGTACTTCCCCACAACATGTTGTAAAAGATGGCATTTCTATGAGAAGCTGCACTCGCATTTGCCAAAATATCCTACAGTGGTGAGGCTATCAGAACTGGGCAACGATATCTAAGAAATACAGTGATCCATTTTTATCAGGGCCACTATACCCTATGGCCTACCTTTCCTAAAGTAAATCTCAAAGGCAAAAAGATGAGTTTCTATCTTGTTCTTCACCAAGTTCTTCAACGGAGTTAAAAATTTAATAGCTTCTTCCAATGGAGTTTCAACCTAACAAAAACAAAAGAAATCATAAAAATGGAAGCAATATTGGGGTGTATGTGTGAATTTTCTATTAAAACACTCTTTTGGTAAAAAAAAACAAAAAACCACTTACCATTTGTCAGAAATATACACCATGCTTTATTCTCCCATAATCTAAAGGAAGGGGATTCTTAACTTCTCAATGGTTTTTTACCACTAAGATTATCTTTGGATAGAAACTATCCAACAAGTAAAGAAGATAAAATAGAATCAGAGTCAGGAAAAGAAGGACAGTAAGAGAAACAGGTAAGATAGCCAAGGAGGAAAAAAGACAAGAGGAAGGATGTGAAAAAGGATGATGAGCACTAAGAACTGTAGAGAATATTAAGAATGAGTAAGCGCTGAGCATCATCAAGCTATTGAGAAACAGTGCAGCATTCATTCTCTGTTCCTTTTTTCCATTCCAAATTCTGCAGACATCCTTATTTATTCAAATGCCATTGCAAAGTTTCATATTTATAGAATTTATAGAATACTCTTTTTGAGTACTGAGACAGGACTGTTCTTTGTAGACTGCAGGAACAACATTATATTTACAGTCAACACCTGGGTCCTGTATTGGCCAGTAACACTCCCCCTTCAGTGGGATCCAGATGCGCCTATCTGTCCAACCTGCCTCTGCCACAGCACAGTGAACTGTGGTTTCATCAACACAGATTCTGGCCAAGGAAATTATTTAAGCAGCATTAAAAACAAACAAAATCAAGTTAAGCTGTAAGTCTATAGAGGCCCTTGGAAGTACACCGTTCTCACATTTGTGAATATTCTGTTTCTTACTACCATGACTGCTCTATTGAGTTAGAATTTGTGGCATACAGGGAAGAAACAGTTACCAGGGAAAGAAGAGAACTAAAAACTAAAATTACCACCCAGCTATAGTGAGTTTTTCATTCTTAAGGAAGTACAGACTGAAGTGAAGGACACTGTATTGATCACAATAATTTACTGGAGAGAGACATGGTTGCTATCATTATAAAACAGAAACAAAAAAGGATATTGTGAAGTTGAATCATTACAAGCATTACTACACTGACTGATTTGAGTATTTGAATTTGTAAAGAGAGAAATTAATTCTGTCTGCAACTCTACTAAATGAAAACATGGCCCTCAAAGGAGATGTGAATTTACAGATTACAGACCCAGAATCGGCAGGCAGTAATTTTTAACACCAAAAACATTTTCATGAACAATGTTTTAAGTTTCAGGTGAACAGTGAAGGAACTCAGCCATACATATACATGTATCCATTCTCATCCAAACCCCACTCCCAGGCTGGTACCTGCATTAAACAGAGTTCCATGTGCTACACAATAAATAGCTTACAATGCCCCTCCTGATTATGACAGCCTGGTGTAAAATCTGGCCTTACCACTACTTTGGTATATGGGTGAGTACTGATTCTATTAGATGAGGACATCTTGGAGGCAGTTATCCTAGGAAGAGAAAGGTGTGATGTGCCTAACAGGTAACAACAGTATACCCTGAACAGGAGTCCATGAACTGAGTGCTTTCCACTAAAATGAAAGTCTTTCAGTCATGTCCAATTCTTTGCAACCCATGAATGAGCCACAGAATTCTCCAGGCAAGAATACTGGAGTGGATAGCCTTTCCCTTCTCAGTCAACACCTGGGTCCTGTATTGGCCAGTAACACTCCCCTTCAGTGGGATCCAGATGCCTATCTGTCCAACCTGCCTCTGCCACAGCACAGTGAACTGTGGTTTCATCAACACAGATTCTGGCCAAGGAAATTATTTAAGCAGCATTAAAAACAAACAAAATCAAGTTAAGCTGTAAGTCATGTCTATAGAGGCCCTTGGAAGTACACCGTTCTCACATTTGTGAATATTCTGTTTCTTACTACCATGACTGCTCTATTGAGTTAGAATTTGTGGCATACAGGGAAGAAACAGTTACCAGGGAAAGAAGAGAACTAAAAACTAAAATTACCACCCAGCTATAGTGAGTTTTTCATTCTTAAGGAAGTACAGACTGAAGTGAAGGACACTGTATTGATCACAATAATTTACGGGAGAGAGACATGGTTGCTATCATTATAAAACAGAAACAAAAAAGGATATTGTGAAGTTGAATCATTACAAGCATTACTACACTGACTGATTTGAGTATTTGAATTTGTAAAGAGAGAAATTAATTCTGTCTGCAACTCTACTAAATGAAAACATGGCCCTCAAAGGAGATGTGAATTTACAGATTACAGACCCAGAATCGGCAGGCAGTAATTTTTAACACCAAAAACATTTTCATGAACAATGTTTTAAGTTTCAGGTGAACAGTGAAGGAACTCAGCCATACATATACATGTATCCATTCTCATCCAAACCCCACTCCCAGGCTGGTACCTGCATTAAACAGAGTTCCATGTGCTACACAATAAATAGCTTACAATGCCCCTCCTGATTATGACAGCCTGGTGTAAAATCTGGCCTTACCACTACTTTGGTATATGGGTGAGTACTGATTCTATTAGATGAGGACATCTTGGAGGCAGTTATCCTAGGAAGAGAAAGGTGTGATGTGCCTAACAGGTAACAACAGTATACCCTGAACAGGAGTCCATGAACTGAGTGCTTTCCACTAAAATGAAAGTCTTTCAGTCATGTCCAATTCTTTGCAACCCATGAATGAGCCACAGAATTCTCCAGGCAAGAATACTGGAGTGGATAGCCTTTCCCTTCTCCAGGGGATCTTCTCAACACAGGGATCGAACCCAGGTCTCCCACACCGCAGGCAGATTCTATACCATCTGAGTCACAGGGAAGGCTCCTTCTAAATAAAGGAATCAGAAGCACTTTCTTCAGTGCTTCTGCTGCGAGACTCTGTAACACTCTGCTACAAATCACTAGACTACAACTTGACGTCTGGTCCCAAAGCAGTTATCACAAGCTAAACACAAAGAAAATGGAGCAATGGACAGAGAGACCTGATACAAGAGTCCTGCTATGTGGGGTCCTCCTTACTAGACAATAACTAAATTCAAACAGATCACCCCTCAAAGAACTATAAAGAAAGACATCAAGATGTGCAAGGAAAAAAAGTCATTAAGTAAATTCATGGGAGAGAGATGGCAAGTGAAAAGAATAAGAGCAGGCAGACAGTGGTGAAAAATGGTAGTAAGAAAAAAATGCTGAGGCATAAAGAGAGAAGGCCCTATAAAGCTCGTATTATCCCTATGAAACTGCAGTTTTCCATGAGGTCTGATGGATCAATTTTCTGGGCTTCTTCACATTTCTGTACATTCTTCTGATAAACTTCCAACAACAATAAAAAGGCAGTATCTTTGTTTCTAGAAAGTACAGTTATTTTTTTTTTAATTTTTTTAAATGTATTTATTTGGTTGCACTGGGTCTTAGTTACGGTATGAGGATCTAGTTCCTGACCAGGGATTGAACCCAGGTCGCCAGCATTGGGAACACAGAGTCTTAGCCACTGGACCACCACGGAAATCCCTATTTTAACACAGTTTTGTGAAATCCAAGTTACAATGCCCCTCCTGATTATGACAGCCTGGTGTAAAATCTGGCCTTACCACTACTTTGGTATATGGGTGAGTACTGATTCTATTAGATGAGGACATCTTGGAGGCAGTTATCCTAGGAAGAGAAAGGTGTGATGTGCCTAACAGGTAACAACAGTATACCCTGAACAGGAGTCCATGAACTGAGTGCTTTCCACTAAAATGAAAGTCTTTCAGTCATGTCCAATTCTTTGCAACCCATGAATGAGCCACAGAATTCTCCAGGCAAGAATACTGGAGTGGATAGCCTTTCCCTTCTCCAGGGGATCTTCTCAACACAGGGATCGAACCCAGGTCTCCCACACCGCAGGCAGATTCTATACCATCTGAGTCACAGGGAAGGCTCCTTCTAAATAAAGGAATCAGAAGCACTTTCTTCAGTGCTTCTGCTGCGAGACTCTGTAACACTCTGCTACAAATCACTAGACTACAACTTGACGTCTGGTCCCAAAGCAGTTATCATAAGCTAAACACAAAGAAAATGGAGCAATGGACAGAGAGACCTGATACAAGAGTCCTGCTATGTGGGGTCCTCCTTACTAGACAATAACTAAATTCAAACAGAACCCCCCTCAAAGAACTATAAAGAAAGACATCAAGATGTGCAAGGAAAAAAAGTCATTAAGTAAATTCATGGGAGAGAGATGGCAAGTGAAAAGAATAAGAGCAGGCAGACAGTGGTGAAAAATGGTAGTAAGAAAAAAATGCTGAGGCATAAAGAGAGAAGGCCCTATAAAGCTCGTATTATCCCTATGAAACTGCAGTTTTCCATGAGGTCTGATGGATCAATTTTCTGGGCTTCTTCACATTTCTGTACATTCTTCTGATAAACTTCCAACAACAATAAAAAGGCAGTATCTTTGTTTCTAGAAAGTACAGTTATTTTTTTTTTAATTTTTTTAAATGTATTTATTTGGTTGCACTGGGTCTTAGTTACGGTATGAGGGATCTAGTTCCCTGACCAGGGATTGAACCCAGGTCCCCAGCATTGGGAGCACAGAGTCTTAGCCACTGGACCACCAGGGAAATCCCTATTTTTAACACAGTTTTGTGAAATCCAAGTTACATTTAAAAAAAATTTTTTTTGGCCTCTTTTTTTTTTTTCCTCCTAAATTTCATGCCATGAGCTCTTTCTTAGTTATTTACTATTTTAATCCATCTTTATTCTTTGGCATGTGTGGGCCTCCCATTGCAGCGGCCTCTCACTACAGAGCACTGGCTTTGGGCACATGCACATCAGAGTGCTGGCTCCTAACTGGACATACCGGCCCAGCCATCCTGTGGCACATGGGATCTTCCCAGGTCAGGGATCGAACTGGTGCCACCTGCGCTGCAAGGTGGACTCTTCACCCACTGGACCACCAGGGAAGCCCCAAGCTACATTTATTGATGGTTCTTAAATAGCAATACTGCTATGAGATATTACTGTCCATCTGCTCTGATATAATTCTAAAAATATTTTCCAACTCTACTCGTTAAGTTATCACAGCTGTCCTCAGTTATAAAGCAATCAGTGACTTTGAATTTTTAGTTACTAATAAGGCTAAGAGTGAACTCTAGGGCAGTATGCTTACTATACTGCTTTACCACAGTAAAGCATGCAATTATTTGCACCTGGAGTAGGAGGAGTCAAGGGCCAGAAGACAAGTGCACAAGTGTGTTATTAATCAATCATGCCTCAGGCTCAGTGTAACAGTTAAAAATGGTAGGTTAAGATTCTTGGCTGGAAGAATATTTTATGACTTGTAGGATAGGATACGAGGGACAAATAGAACAATATACTGTAAGCTGACAACGTTCGTGAGAGAGACACATATAGAACTCACTTGTTTAAAAAAAATTTTTTTGGCCTCTTTTCATTGATTGCTTATCCATTTATTTTCAATCATCTTTACTCTCTGGCCTGTGTGGGCCTCCCATCATAGCAGCCTCTCTGGCTGCAGAGCATCAGCTCTGGGCGCATGGCTCTCCAGAGTGCTGGCTCACAATTGGATACACCGGTCCAGCCACTATGCAGCACGTGGAATTTTCCCGGGCCAGGGATCGAACTGGTGCCCCTTGAACTGCAAGGCAGACTCTTCACCCATTGGACCACCAGGGAAGCCTGAACTCACTTTTTAACAAGCTCTATGTAGAGCTTATTTATATAGAAACTTAAATGCTACCATTTCTAACAGATACTACATTCTTTGGACACATATTTTCTCTAGTCCTAACATCTCTGCCTAGTAGAGAATTCTCCTAGTTCCATTCTACAATTGAGAAAACCATTGGAAAGGTTAGACAAAGTGTCCAAGATACACAGTGAAGTATAAAAGCTAACGTGTGGTCCCTGATCAGAATGCCTCAGAGCCGTAACTGCAATATGCCATACACAGTACTCGGAATCAGAATCATTATTTCAAGTTTTAAATGTGACATACAATCAGAAAAGGGAGAGAAGATAGAAGAGAGAGAGAAAAGGGAGGAGAGGGAAACTAAAAATAAAATTTTTACTCTGAAAAAAATCTATCATCAAATTGGCTGGAAAAGACACTATAAAAATATGACAACAGCTGATTATAAAATTTCACTCAATTGTGAACACTATTTTAAGTACCTTGGCCAGTTTCTCCGGAATAAGTTCTTCTTTTGGACCTCCAATTTCCTCATCATCATCATCCTTCTTCTTTTTCTGATTTCTCTGCTGCTTTTCTTTCTCTGCATTTTTTTTCTCTTCCTCTATCTGGGCTTTCTTTTGAGCTCTTCTTTGTTTGTTACGTAGCTTCTTTAGCTCTTTGTCAGACATGTTTGCTGTAAGCAGTGTTAATACAATTATCAATGTGTTAATCAGATTTGTAATGATCAATTACTACTATACTATGTATTGATAATATTCCCACAGAAACTCCCATTAAAAATACTTCATGTTAACCATGTTCATGTGCCTTTAATAATGCTGCATTTGTTAAAGAAAACATCTTCAAGAACTCACTTGTTTAAAAAAATTTTTTGGCCTCTTTTCATTGATTGCTTATCCATTTATTTTCAATCATCTTTACTCTCTGGCCTGTGTGGGCCTCCCATCATAGCAGCCTCTCTGGCTGCAGAGCATCAGCTCTGGGCGCATGGCTCTCCAGAGTGCTGGCTCACAATTGGATACACCGGTCCAGCCACTATGCAGCACGTGGAATTTTCCCGGGCCAGGGATCGAACTGGTGCCCCTTGAACTGCAAGGCAGACTCTTCACCCATTGGACCACCAGGGAAGCCTGAACTCACTTTTTAACAAGCTCTATGTAGAGCTTATTTATATAGAAACTTAAATGCTACCATTTCTAACAGATACTACATTCTTTGGACACATATTTTCTCTAGTCCTAACATCTCTGCCTAGTAGAGAATTCTCCTAGTTCCATTCTACAATTGAGAAAACCATTGGAAAGGTTAGACAAAGTGTCCAAGATACACAGTGAAGTATAAAAGCTAACGTGTGGTCCCTGATCAGAATGCCTCAGAGCCGTAACTGCAATATGCCATACACAGTACTCGGAATCAGAATCATTATTTCAAGTTTTAAATGTGACATACAATCAGAAAAGTGAGAGAGAAGATAGAAGAGAGAGAGAAAAGGGAGGAGAGGGAAACTAAAAATAAAATTTTTACTCTGAAAAAAATCTATCATCAAATTGGCTGGAAAAGACACTATAAAAATATGACAACAGCTGATTATAAAATTTCACTCAATTGTGAACACTATTTTAAGTACCTTGGCCAGTTTCTCCGGAATAAGTTCTTCTTTTGGACCTCCAATTTCCTCATCATCATCATCCTTCTTCTTTTTCTGATTTCTCTGCTGCTTTTCTTTCTCTGCATTTTTTTTCTCTTCCTCTATCTGGGCTTTCTTTTGAGCTCTTCTTTGTTTGTTACGTAGCTTCTTTAGCTCTTTGTCAGACATGTTTGCTGTAAGCAGTGTTAATACAATTATCAATGTGTTAATCAGATTTGTAATGATCAATTACTACTATACTATGTATTGATAATATTCCCACAGAAACTCCCATTAAAAATACTTCATGTTAACCATGTTCATGTGCCTTTAATAATGCTGCATTTGTTAAAGAACACAAACATCTTCAAGAAATTTGTGAAACCAAGAAGAGACCTGTTGTGACTACTACAACAAAGCACAGAAGCCCAAGTTCCTCCAGCAATGTTAAACTACGTGCAAGTCTAAGGATGTGACAAGCTGTTTCAGATCCCTATGGCACTGTACTATGCTTTCTTTCAGTTATGCTTTCTCTAATCCTGCCAAACAGTGATGCCACCATGCCGCACTTATTCTGCTTGTCATCTGTTTCTCTTTTAGATTGTGAATTCCTTAGTAGCAGAGATCTTGTTTTACTTAAAATCTTTGTATTGCCAAGGTCTAGCGGCATACTAAAATGCACAGAAGGGGCTTCCCTGGTGGCCCAGTGGGTAAGGACACTGCCTTGAAGTGGTTCGATCCCTAGTCTGGGAGGATCCCATGTGCCGCGGAGCAGTTGGACCGATGTGTCCAACTACCGAGCCAGAGCTCTGAAGCACATAAGCCCAGAGCCAGTGCTCTGCAGCGAGAGAGCCCACTGTGATGGGAGGACCACAGAGGCCAACGAACAAAGATAAATAAATGAAAGACCAATGGAAGTATCCCTCCCCCCCAAAAAAACCGTGCAGAAAACACTCAAGTATTTGTTAAAGGAATAACTATATAGCAAATTTAAAATGTGACATTAAAAACTAACAATATTTCTTGAATTTACAAGCCATAGAGTGTCTTAAAGAAAGATTGGAAATATCAGATAAACACTATAATACAGTGGAAAATTTGTATTGTGTAAATGTAAAGTAATAAACTGAAGACTATGTATTAGAAATGAAAGCGTATGATATCTGAGGTTAGGAGATACAAGCACCGTGGATTCCTCTTTGCTTTCCCTCGATCACTCAGAGGAAGTCAGTTGTCATGTCCTGAAGAAATCCAAGCCCCCTTATGCAAAGACCCGTGTGGCCAAGAACAGGCCTCTGGCCATGAGTAAGCAAGCTATCCTGGAAGTAGATACTCCAACCTAGGCCAATCCTTTGATACCTTGGCCGATGTCATTTCTAGTACATTCTATTAGTTAGAATTGAGTCATTAAGTATAGCTCACATTTAACAGAAGGGGAAACAGGATTTATTTTTTGAAGGGAAGAATTTGCAGGCATATTTAAAAGTCACCACAGTATGACTAAATTGTTCCTTGGCAATAGACATATAACAAATTAACAAAAGGATCCAAAGGTCTTCAGCAGGAGGAATAACCAACCATAACCTGGTGAACACAGGATGGCACTGTACTATGCTTTCTTTCAGTTATGCTTTCTCTAATCCTGCCAAACAGTGATGCCACCATGCCGCACTTATTCTGCTTGTCATCTGTTTCTCTTTTAGATTGTGAATTCCTTAGTAGCAGAGATCTTGTTTTACTTAAAATCTTTGTATTGCCAAGGTCTAGCGGCATACTAAAATGCACAGAAGGGGCTTCCCTGGTGGCCCAGTGGGTAAGGACACTGCCTTGAAGTGGTTCGATCCCTAGTCTGGGAGGATCCCATGTGCCGCGGAGCAGTTGGACCGATGTGTCCAACTACCGAGCCAGAGCTCTGAAGCACATAAGCCCAGAGCCAGTGCTCTGCAGCGAGAGAGCCCACTGTGATGGGAGGACCACAGAGGCCAACGAACAAAGATAAATAAATGAAAGACCAATGGAAGTATCCCTCCCCCCCAAAAAAACCGTGCAGAAAACACTCAAGTATTTGTTAAAGGAATAACTATATAGCAAATTTAAAATGTGACATTAAAAACTAACAATATTTCTTGAATTTACAAGCCATAGAGTGTCTTAAAGAAAGATTGGAAATATCAGATAAACACTATAATACAGTGGAAAATTTGTATTGTGTAAATGTAAAGTAATAAACTGAAGACTATGTATTAGAAATGAAAGCGTATGATATCTGAGGTTAGGAGATACAAGCACCGTGGATTCCTCTTTGCTTTCCCTCGATCACTCAGAGGAAGTCAGTTGTCATGTCCTGAAGAAATCCAAGCCCCCTTATGCAAAGACCCGTGTGGCCAAGAACAGGCCTCTGGCCATGAGTAAGCAAGCTATCCTGGAAGTAGATACTCCAACCTAGGCCAATCCTTTGATACCTTGGCCGATGTCATTTCTAGTACATTCTATTAGTTAGAATTGAGTCATTAAGTATAGCTCACATTTAACAGAAGGGGAAACAGGATTTATTTTTTGAAGGGAAGAATTTGCAGGCATATTTAAAAGTCACCACAGTATGACTAAATTGTTCCTTGGCAATAGACATATAACAAATTAACAAAAGGATCCAAAGGTCTTCAGCAGGAGGAATAACCAACCATAACCTCAGAAAGGGAATGAACACAGGACTGAGGAAAAAATACTCTGACAGTTTTTATGTCCCAATGCCCATAACACTTTTGCCATGAATGAAGTTATAAAAATTTTGGACAAAGAATTAATTTTTTATCTTTTTTTACAAACCTAGGTCACTTTTATTCTGAGATCCTTTCTCAAATAACTATCTTAAGGAAGACTTCTTCCTACATATTATCCAGACATCTTGCTATTAAAATGGCATGTTAAAATTGATCAAATGGTAAGTCAATGAACAATTTTACTGGCTTAATTCTAAGCTGGATTTTTTTTTTTTTAATTTTATTTATCTTTCGGAGGGTGGGGTGGGGAGAGAGGGGGATGGGCGGGCCACTTCCACTGGTCTTTCATTTATCCATTTTCATCTGTCTTTGTTCTTTGGCTCCTGTGGGCCTCCCATTGCGGTGGCCTCTGTTGTCGCAGAGCGCCGGCTCTGGGCGCATGCACTCCAGAGCTCCAGCTCGGTAATTGGACACATCGGTCCAGCCGCTCCATGGCACGTGGGATCTTTCCAGGCCAGGGATCGAACCAGCACCCCTTGCACTGCAAGGCGGTGTCTTTACCCACTGGACCACCAGGGGAAGCCCTAAGCTGGGTTTTAATATTCAAGCAGTATTTATCTTTTAGTATGTCACATCATGTGCTCAGTTGCATCTCACTCTACTTGCGAACCCGTGGACTGTAGCCCACCAGGCTCCTCTATCTACGAGACTTTCGAAAGAAGAACCTGGAGTGGATTGCCGTTTCCTCCTCTAGTGGATCTTCTTGACCCAGAGAATGAAAGCCAGGTCTCCTGCACTGGCAGGCAAATTGTTTATTACTGAGATACCATATTAAATATAAATTTCAAGAAACTTAACTCCTTAAAAGCTAATGGTAAGTTAAAAATTAAATTCTTACTTAACTTTTAAAGACTACAATAACCAGTACTTTTCTTTTGTTGCTTAGAGAAATTTACAAAACAACCACCACCATTTTCTAAAGCATGTATAACACCGTGGTGTCCCTGGTGGCTCAGGGGTAAGGAATCACCTGCCAGTACAGGAAACAGGCTGAGTCCCTGATCTGAGAGGATCCCACATGCTGTGGAGTGGCCAGGCCTGCGTGCCACCACTACTGAGCTTGTGCTCTAGAGCCCAAGTGCTGCAACTACTGAAGCCTGCAAACCCTAGAGCTCTGCTCCGCAACAAGAGAAGCCACCCAATGAGATGCTTGCATGACACAACCAGATAAGAGTGGACCCCACACTCCACAAGTGGAGACAAGTCTGTGTGGCAATGAAGACCTGGCACAACCAAAAATAAATAAACAAAATTATTTTTCTAAAATTCGTATCTTTCAAAAAAACAAGGCTCAGGAAAAATCTATATTTCACAGAAATGTAAAACACATAGACACCCCACAGAGGCAATAAGAACTCTTTGAATATTATACCTGTATCAGCTTCGTGTTCTTTATTCTCATCTGTAAGGGGGTTGTCATGAAGCTTCAAATAGATCTCTATAGCAATTCTTGCTGCCTTGAAGTAAAATGGATGCTGTCGAAGTACATCTTCTAGTTTTAATAAGTCCACATATGATCTAAGGGTAATCTTCCTCATACAGTATGTATGAAAGTCAAACTGGTCATCAGTGATTTCTATAAAATGCTAACAAAATTATCTTTTTTATTATAGTGAAATATACCAACAGCAAAGAAGCTACAAAAATGAAAGCCTTGGAATTACTTGCTTTCGAGGCATTTAAAAAAAATCAGTAAAATTTTAAAATTACAATGATTCAATTCAAATACTCTGTATATCAATTAAGCTAATATAATTGGCCAATACCTAGCACAGTATATGGCATATATCAGCCACTGAAGTATCTGTTGAATGAAAGGAAACACAATGCTTTATTTCTTTTCTAGTTATTTTATGTTTATTTGATGATTTTACATTTTAGAGTATCAATAATATCTTTTTGCACAATGCTTTAAAAAATATATATTTATCCCTTCTTTAATCATACTTAAATAAAGCTATAATGATAAATCCAGCAGAATTTATTAGCATACATAATAGTGCAAAACAGCAGACTTACATGTTAAACATTCAGCTTTTATATTTAGAACAATCTGCAAAGGATTTTAATATGTAGTATTTGGCAATTATTCTAAGACTACAAATATGAATTCTATGCAATGAAATGCTGGTATGTGGGAGAGAAACTAGTTAAGAAGTTAAGTCAAGCAATCAGAAACTTACACATGTCAACTGACCTCTGGCGTTCTCAACTTGTACTAACAGAACCATGAATTACTTTTATATATAAAAAAACACTTAAAAAATGAAAACAAAACATTTTAAAAAAAGAAAGTGATAGAAATGACTAAAAAGTGAAAAGGACTAAGAAAAAAAATAAGTTTATCAGAAAATGAGGAATTACACAGGTTACAGAAGTACTGTGAAAAGGCTTCAAAGCTTGTATCTAATATTCATCAAGGGCATACGGCACCACCAATCAACCTCACAACAGATTTCTGGGATAGCTTAATGAGCTTTGTTTGTATTAATGAAACAGTAGCACCAATTTGAAAGAAACATTCAAAAATCAATGAAAACATAGCCAAGATACAAACTTTTCATTAAGCTTTTTACATGAATTCTGACAGAAGGAACAGGCAATGGAGAAGTCTGGTAAATATGCAATCTGTATTATTTTTATTAAAAATTTAGAAAAGATAGGAATACTGATTTTTAGAAATCACTATGCATTATACATTGAGAGAAAAGAAAAGAAGTACAGGATTTTGCCAAAACTTTCAATGGGTAACAGAATAAAATGAAAAACTTTTATGTATATAGTACTTACTCTCAATCTCATGACATTTCTTAAGTGCTTCACCAATATAATTTTGGCCAATACCTAGCACAGTATATGGCATATATCAGCCACTGAAGTATCTGTTGAATGAAACACAATGCTTTATTTCTTTTCTAGTTATTTTATGTTTATTTGATGATTTTACATTTTAGAGTATCAATAATATCTTTTTGCACAATGCTTTAAAAAATATATATTTATCCCTTCTTTAATCATACTTAAATAAAGCTATAATGATAAATCCAGCAGAATTTATTAGCATACATAATAGTGCAAAACAGCAGACTTACATGTTAAACATTCAGCTTTTATATTTAGAACAATCTGCAAAGGATTTTAATATGTAGTATTTGGCAATTATTCTAAGACTACAAATATGAATTCTATGCAATGAAATGCTGGTATGTGGGAGAGAAACTAGTTAAGAAGTTAAGTCAAGCAATCAGAAACTTACACATGTCAACTGACCTCTGGCGTTCTCAACTTGTACTAACAGAACCATGAATTACTTTTATATATAAAAAAACACTTAAAAAATGAAAACAAAACATTTTAAAAAAAGAAAGTGATAGAAATGACTAAAAAGTGAAAAGGACTAAGAAAAAAATAAGTTTATCAGAAAATGAGGAATTACACAGGTTACAGAAGTACTGTGAAAAGGCTTCAAAGCTTGTATCTAATATTCATCAAGGGCATACGGCACCACCAATCAACCTCACAACAGATTTCTGGGATAGCTTAATGAGCTTTGTTTGTATTAATGAAACAGTAGCACCAATTTGAAAGAAACATTCAAAAATCAATGAAAACATAGCCAAGATACAAACTTTTCATTAAGCTTTTTACATGAATTCTGACAGAAGGAACAGGCAATGGAGAAGTCTGGTAAATATGCAATCTGTATTATTTTTATTAAAAATTTAGAAAAGATAGGAATACTGATTTTTAGAAATCACTATGCATTATACATCGAGAGAAAAGAAAAGAAGTACAGGATTTTGCCAAAACTTTCAATGGGTAACAGAATAAAATGAGAAACTTTTATGTATATAGTACTTACTCTCTCAATCTCATGACATTTCTTAAGTGCTTCACCAAATTTATTCATTGTCTTATAAGCTTGAGCACATTCTGTCTGGAACCACATGCACTGCATTTCATTTAAGTTCTCAACTGCTGATGTTCCTTCCTATATGAAAAGCAGACATATTCAAAGATGATTTCTCATCAAATATATTATATTATTCGAGGATATACCTATATATTTATAATATATAATTATTCTATTATTAATTGCTTTGAATTTTCATAATAATTTTTTTTAACCATTCTAGAGTAAGAAAGAATAGTTAATATGTAAAAGAAACTAGAATTATATTCCTAACCACTTAAAAAAAACAAACCCTTATAAATGATTAATCAAAAGATCAACATAAAGAACAGTTATTCAATTAATTAGTTCCCTTCACCCAAAATTTCAATTGATGGCTGACTGAATAACAATATAAATCAGTGTCTAAAACCCCAATGGTACAACCATATTTGAAACATGATGTGTGCGTGTGTGCTCACTCAGTTGTGTCCAACTCTTTAGGAACCCCATGGACTGTAGCCCACCAGGCTCCTCTGTCCATTGAGTTCTCTAGGCAAGAATACTAGTGGGTTGCCATGTCCCCCTCCATGGAGTCTTCTGGATCTGGGGACAGAACTCTGGTCTCTTTTATTTCCTGCACTGGTGGGCATATTCTTTAACCACTAACACCACTTGGGAAATGTTTTATACTAATACTGATTTCAATTTTTTTCTGATGAGGCAATTTAATCAAAATTTTCCCTTGCTATTAAAAATATTAGCAGTAAACTTTAAAAAATAAACAAGTTACACAGGTATGAACCATTTACTCATAAAAAAAAACTAGTGGTACAGGGCTTCCCCTGGTGGTCCAGTGGGTAAGGACCCCACCTTGCAGTGCAAGGGGCGCCGGTTTGATCCCTGGCCTGGGAAGATTCCACGTGCCGCGGAGCGGCTGGACCCATGTGTCCAATTACCGAGCCGGAGCTCTGGAGCGCATGCGCCCAGAGCCGGCGCTCTGCGACGACAGACGCCACTGCGATGGGAGGCCCACAGGAGCCAAAGAACAAAGACAGATGAAAATGGAGAAATGAAAGACCAATAGAAGTGGCCCACCCGCTCCCATCCCTCCACAACCTGACCCCCGCCCAAAATAAATAAATAAAAATAAATCTTAAAAAAAAAACTAGTGGTACAAACCCTTGTAAACTTGGAGCACATTTCTTCAGCCTCTTTTATCAAATTGGCTTTCAGCATGTATTTTGCACACTTGGAGTTGATAAATCTGTCTGCTGTGTCCAGGGCCTGAGCCTCATCCATCCACCTTGCAGCTTCTTTAATATTCCCAGCATGCTAATAGTAACAGGGCACAAAAGCAAAGTAAACCTGTCAGTATGTTAATTTTACTACGAAGGTTAGTTTCCTGTTCACAAATAAATAGAACACATATACTTCCAAAGGTAATCTTCTGTCTCTTATGACCCTAATCAAGGCTGATGTATACAATTTATTGTAATATTCTGATAACCTTCTGGCCATGCAGACTATAAGCTCTCTGATAGTAAAGAGTTTAGAAATTTTGTCTACTGTTATAACCTCTTTGGCTACACACTACAACAGCACCTGTCAGTGAATACTCAAAAATTATGATTGAATCAAAGCAAATAATCAAAATCTTAAGTCTGAACAATATGATTCAATGTAAAGGTCATAAAAGGCAAAAGAATGGCCAAATTTCTACTCCAAAGGAACCGTAAAATTGTTACAGTTAGGACCACTAGTGCACATTCCATAACGACCCTCATTCTAATTCATCTAACTAGTCCATCTGGCAAAGCCACAAAACTAATGGGCATTCCCTGGCTTTTAAAACATTGTGAGGAGTGAACACACTGTGGGAGGCGTAAAGGAAGTAGCATGAAAACCTGTATTTATCATATGTGAAAAAAACAGCCATTGTCATTGTGCTGTGGGAAAAGGGGATCCTGCAGGGGTGCTGTGCGACGGCCTGGAGGGGTGGGATGGGCGGGATATACATATGACTAATTCGGGATCATACATATCTGTAAACAACAAAACTCTGTAAAAGTAAAAGTAAAATAAAAATTAAAACAAAACAACAAAAATAGTAATTTAAAAAAGTACTTAATCTCATTATTTTTTGATAAATAAACTATTAGTTTACAACCTCTTCCCCAAGAAATTTTACTACCAACTTTCATTTGTATTAAAATAGAAAGGAGCCAATTTTATTTTAAGATTATACTAGAACATATGACTTGAGATTCTCAAGCAATACCCAGGAAATGAAGAGACAAAAGATTATATGTAGAAATCAGAGTAGAAATATTTAGTTTCATTTTATTAAGATTACCTAATACTGATACATGATCATACTCAAATATTAACAGAAATAAACATCTCACAGTAAATATAAATTACTTCTGCTTACCTATACCTCTGCTATTTAAAATCAAGAAAATAACCAGATATCTATGTATGAATGCATGAGAACATATAATGTGAATAACCATATGTATGTATGTATTAGTATATATACAAATAATTGAGCAAATTAACATGACCATGACAAATCTAAAAGTATCATATGAGAAATGTACTGTATTTGTTGTTATGTTTTGTGAACTACCCAACATGTGATTTTCTTAGAGCATTTAGAATGTAGCATGTTTTTAAAAATTTATGTCTCATTACCTCGTAAGAAAAAAAGGAGAAAAGATTTTTACCTTATAGATTTTAGCTTTCACAAGAAAGAGCTCTATCAACGTGGGTGTACTTTCGATAGCGGTATTTATGTATTCCAGAGCAATAGATGGCTGACCAATTTTATCATAATGTTGTGCCAAGTAGTACTGGACCCAAAGTAATGTGGTTGGTGGTTCCTCTTTTCCATCATCTTTTAAGAGTTGGGGAGGAGAATGGAGAAGAATTAGTTCATTGTACATATATATTAAAGAGACTAGCCATCTCAAAGCGGCTCTATTTTTATTAATAAGGAAAGTAGTTCAAATCAAGTTACTTATGCATCTAGTTATGAAACTAGCTCTAAACTTGTAAGATCTTTGGACGGGATCACACTTTCTGCTCTGTATTATTCCAGCTCCTAGCTAAATGCTGTGCTTCATCGTATCACAAGCATGGTAGATAAATGGGATCAAATCTGTAACAAATTACCTAAAAAGAAAACTGGGGGGAAGAGGTAGAGACAACGAGTTGTACTAAAACTATGATCAGGATGTTATGTATGAGGGGACAAAAATAAGAATAAAGAGAAAATTTCCATTAATGTGAGGTTTAAAAAAAAGAAAGGCATGATTCCTTAATTGGGTTTCTAGCTAATATACCAAACTATACATAAGTATACTTGTGATGTAGTTACTCTGAATTTTGCTGGTAAAATTAATATATTATAATTTTATTCTGAGTATCTAAAATGCATAATTTAGGTTAAACTAAAAATTATAACAAAAATTAGATAAGTAAAAAATACTTATTCTGTATTTTATATACTCACAAGAAAATGTATAAGTTAAATACCAACCCACACTTTAAAAAATGCTTTTAATACAAATTTCTAAAATCTATGACCTGTTATTTGCTTTCAAAGAAAGCAACAGACTGCTTCTCTTTATCCTAGCAGAAGTAGGACAGCTCAGTGGACAAACAATAGGAGTGGAACTCACCAACTCCTGATATGACAAATGTGCAACTAAAGTGCTGTATATTCTTGGGCATGCCACTGAACCTCTTCCACATTTGTAAAATAGGTGGGAAAATGCTGATAATCAAAGGAACATCATGATGGTTAACCAATGAAACCACGGTAATGCCTTCTAAAGAGTACTATTAAAATATCTGACACCTAGAAACAGTGATCAACTCAATAGCAATAAGCACCCCAGGTCCCACAGTGGGCTTTCCCACTGTGGGAAACAGGCTTCCTTGGGAAAAACCACTGATTATAGGTCTGCTTCAGAAAGTACACAAGATGAGCTGAAATATTTCAGTATACCAAACTGCAAGGAAACTATCAACTACTACCCTAGTATGTGAAGGTTGGAGAACCATTTGAAACTGCAGTGATTTAAAACATCAAAGATCTTGGGGACTCCCTGGTAGTCCAGGGGTAAAAGCCCGCCTTGCAGTGCATCTAGTTATGAAACTAGCTCTAAACTTGTAAGATCTTTGGACGGGATCACACTTTCTGCTCTGTATTATTCCAGCTCCTAGCTAAATGCTGTGCTTCATCGTATCACAAGCATGGTAGATAAATGGGATCAAATCTGTAACAAATTACCTAAAAAGAAAACTGGGGGGAAGAGGTAGAGACAACGAGTTGTACTAAAACTATGATCAGGATGTTATGTATGAGGGGACAAAAATAAGAATAAAGAGAAAATTTCCATTAATGTGAGGTTTAAAAAAAAGAAAGGCATGATTCCTTAATTGGGTTTCTAGCTAATATACCAAACTATACATAAGTATACTTGTGATGTAGTTACTCTGAATTTTGCTGGTAAAATTAATATATTATAATTTTATTCTGAGTATCTAAAATGCATAATTTAGGTTAAACTAAAAATTATAACAAAAATTAGATAAGTAAAAAATACTTATTCTGTATTTTATATACTCACAAGAAAATGTATAAGTTAAATACCAACCCACACTTTAAAAAATGCTTTTTAATACAAATTTCTAAAATCTATGACCTGTTATTTGCTTTCAAAGAAAGCAACAGACTGCTTCTCTTTATCCTAGCAGAAGTAGGACAGCTCAGTGGACAAACAATAGGAGTGGAACTCACCAACTCCTGATATGACAAATGTGCAACTAAAGTGCTGTATATTCTTGGGCATGCCACTGAACCTCTTCCACATTTGTAAAATAGGTGGGAAAATGCTGATAATCAAAGGAACATCATGATGGTTAACCAATGAAACCACGGTAATGCCTTCTAAAGAGTACTATTAAAATATCTGACACCTAGAAACAGTGATCAACTCAATAGCAATAAGCACCCCAGGTCCCACAGTGGGCTTTCCCACTGTGGGAAACAGGCTTCCTTGGGAAAAACCACTGATTATAGGTCTGCTTCAGAAAGTACACAAGATGAGCTGAAATATTTCAGTATACCAAACTGCAAGGAAACTATCAACTACTACCCTAGTATGTGAAGGTTGGAGAACCATTTGAAACTGCAGTGATTTAAAACATCAAAGATCTTGGGGACTCCCCTGGTAGTCCAGGGGGTAAAAAGCCCGCCTTGCAGTGCAAGGGGGGCCGGTTCTATTCCTGGCCTGGGAAGATCCCACGTGCCTCGGAGCAGCTGGACCCATGTGCTCAGTGACCAAGCGGAGCTCTGGAGTGCATGTGCCCAGAGCTGGTGCTCTGCGACGAGAGGGGCTGCTATGATGAGAGGCCCACACAGGCCAAAGAATAAAGATGGATGAAAATAGATAAATGAAAGACCAATAGAAGTAGCCAAAAAATAAAAGAATATTGTCCTAAAAAGTCAAAGATCTTTAAAGCCATGAATTCAAAATAATATCTTTATAACATCTTTAAAGAATGCTAATAACCAATCCATTATTTTGAATGAAAAAGTAGGACAGGCAAGCATTTATCTTGCCTTTTCTATATAAACTGAAAGACTGCATTGGCAGATATTAGACATTATAATATTACTAGTTTGTAATTTGTTACAGTTCCTTACACATGAAACAAACACTTCATGCCTCCTGATCAAAAGACACACCACCACCTGTGAAACAATCTTGCTCATCCCTTTGTCAATAAAACAGAAAGGTGGAAAAAAAAAATCAAATTTCATCAAACCTGTCATCAGTCAGACCTGTCCAAGTGAAGTTTCTGCAATGAAGAAAATGTTCTAGATCTGTCCTGTCCAATATGGTGGGCATTAGATTTACATAGTTATTGAGATGCACTTGAATGTGACTACTGCAACTAATTAAATTTATTTAATTAAAAAAATTAATAGCCCCATATGGCTGATGGCTACTATATTAAACTGCATAGCTCTATATTCAACTACCACCGTATAACAAATCTAGAGGACAGAGAGGACCCATAAGCCACACCATATGGGTATATTCAGCAAAATATAAACTACAGAAAAGCTCAAAAAAAACCCAAACTAATTAATAAATATATTGCAGGAAAAAGAGAAGATGGAAGGGAAACTTATAGATTAAAAAAAAAAAAAGAGTTACGAGACATATCAACCAAACTCAAAATACAAATTTCATCTGGATCTTCATTCAAATAAACTTTAAAAACAAAGAGAAAAAATATTTCTAACATACATGGAAATGTAAGCATGGACTTTTTCCTTTGATATTAAGAAAGTATTAATGTTCAAGTATGGTGATGCTGTTACAGTTGTTATCTTTAGAATACTGAAATACAGCGCTGGACCCATGTGCTCAGTGACCAAGCGGAGCTCTGGAGTGCATGTGCCCAGAGCTGGTGCTCTGCGACGAGAGGGGCTGCTATGATGAGAGGCCCACACAGGCCAAAGAATAAAGATGGATGAAAATAGATAAATGAAAGACCAATAGAAGTAGCCAAAAAATAAAAGAATATTGTCCTAAAACGTCAAAGATCTTTAAAGCCATGAATTCAAAATAATATCTTTATAACATCTTTAAAGAATGCTAATAACCAATCCATTATTTTGAATGAAAAAGTAGGACAGGCAAGCATTTATCTTGCCTTTTCTATATAAACTGAAAGACTGCATTGGCAGATATTAGACATTATAATATTACTAGTTTGTAATTTGTTACAGTTCCTTACACATGAAACAAACACTTCATGCCTCCTGATCAAAAGACACACCACCACCTGTGAAACAATCTTGCTCATCCCTTTGTCAATAAAACAGAAAGGTGGAAAAAAAAATCAAATTTCATCAAACCTGTCATCAGTCAGACCTGTCCAAGTGAAGTTTCTGCAATGAAGAAAATGTTCTAGATCTGTCCTGTCCAATATGGTGGGCATTAGATTTACATAGTTATTGAGATGCACTTGAATGTGACTACTGCAACTAATTAAATTTATTTAATTAAAAAAATTAATAGCCCCATATGGCTGATGGCTACTATATTAAACTGCATAGCTCTATATTCAACTACCACCGTATAACAAATCTAGAGGACAGAGAGGACCCATAAGCCACACCATATGGGTATATTCAGCAAAATATAAACTACAGAAAAGCTCAAAAAAAACCCAAACTAATTAATAAATATATTGCAGGAAAAAGAGAAGATGGAAGGGAAACTTATAGATTAAAAAAAAAAAAAGAGTTACGAGACATATCAACCAAACTCAAAATACAAATTTCATCTGGATCTTCATTCAAATAAACTTTAAAAACAAAGAGAAAAAATATTTCTAACATACATGGAAATGTAAGCATGGACTTTTTCCTTTGATATTAAGAAAGTATTAATGTTCAAGTATGGTGATGCTGTTACAGTTGTTATCTTTAGAATACTGAAATACACATGGATAAAATGATGTGATGTTTGGGATTTGTTTTCTAGTAACACAGGAATAGAGGGAAGTAGGTAATATAGATGAAATAAGTCTGGCCATGAGGTAAAAATTACTGAAGCTGAGTGGAGGACAAATGGAGCATCGTTATATTATTACATCTAGTTTTGTAGATGTTTAAGTTTTATGTAAAAGTTTCTTAAATAAGCTGTTATTATCTTACCAAATATTTTCACATAATGTACACATTAATGCATCTTAAAGGGAAAAAAGTTTAAATATACTAGGCTTATTGACTAAATAATGAACACTACTGACCTTCTGATTAAGAATTTCATAATACAGCAAGAAATTTTAGGATTTTTTTAAGACATAAAACTTGAGCACTTACCATTAGGGTTAAATAACCGGCAGCTTTTTAGAGAGGTTTCATAACCTACTACTAATTCTTCTATGATTGCCACCTACAGTACAAACACACAAGCACACTTGAGTTAAAAAAAAAAAAAATATATATATATATATATATATATATATATATAGTTATTAAGCTTGTGAAAAACATGTTATTTACTGTTAGAGGGCTAAATAAATATTCCAATTCCTTCTCTCTTCCGATTCTGCTCCCTATTTCTCAGACACACATCTTTTTATAAATCTCTTAACCTATGGATGAATATTTAATACCATGTACTTTTAAAAATTTATTTATTTATATTTGTCTATTCTGGGTTTTCACTGCTGCTGCAGGCTCTTCTCTAGTTGTAGGGAGTGGGGGCTACTCTAGTTGAAGTGAGCAGGCTTCTTGTTGCGGTGGCTTCTCTTGTTGTGGAACCTGGGCTCTAGGGCTCAAGGGCTTCAGCAGTTGCAGCACATGGGCTCAATAGTTGCGGCTCCGAGGCTCTAGGGCACAGGCTCAATAGCTGTGGCCCACGGGCTCAGTTATTCCACAGCACGTGGGACATTCCTGGATCAGAGATCGAACCCATGTCTCCTGCATTGGCAGAACTCTTCACCACGGAGCTACCAGGGAAGCCCTAAAAGCATGTATTTTCTGAAGCTGTGTTTTAAGGCATATTAAGAAAGTATTAATGTTCAAGTATGGTGATGCTGTTACAGTTGTTATCTTTAGAATACTGAAATACACATGGATAAAATGATGTGATGTTTGGGATTTGTTTTCTAGTAACACAGGAATAGAGGGAAGTAGGTAATATAGATGAAATAAGTCTGGCCATGAGGTAAAAATTACTGAAGCTGAGTGGAGGACAAATGGAGCATCGTTATATTATTACATCTAGTTTTGTAGATGTTTAAGTTTTATGTAAAAGTTTCTTAAATAAGCTGTTATTATCTTACCAAATATTTTCACATAATGTACACATTAATGCATCTTAAAGGGAAAAAAGTTTAAATATACTAGGCTTATTGACTAAATAATGAACACTACTGACCTTCTGATTAAGAATTTCATAATACAGCAAGAAATTTTAGGATTTTTTTAAGACATAAAACTTGAGCACTTACCATTAGGGTTAAATAACCGGCAGCTTTTTAGAGAGGTTTCATAACCTACTACTAATTCTTCTATGATTGCCACCTACAGTACAAACACACAAGCACACTTGAGTTAAAAAAAAAAAAAAAAAAAATATATATATATATATATATATAGTTATTAAGCTTGTGAAAAACATGTTATTTACTGTTAGAGGGCTAAATAAATATTCCAATTCCTTCTCTCTTCCGATTCTGCTCCCTATTTCTCAGACACACATCTTTTTATAAATCTCTTAACCTATGGATGAATATTTAATACCATGTACTTTTAAAAATTTATTTATTTATATTTGTCTATTCTGGGTTTTCACTGCTGCTGCAGGCTCTTCTCTAGTTGTAGGGAGTGGGGGCTACTCTAGTTGAAGTGAGCAGGCTTCTTGTTGCGGTGGCTTCTCTTGTTGTGGAACCTGGGCTCTAGGGCTCAAGGGCTTCAGCAGTTGCAGCACATGGGCTCAATAGTTGCGGCTCCGAGGCTCTAGGGCACAGGCTCAATAGCTGTGGCCCACGGGCTCAGTTATTCCACAGCACGTGGGACATTCCTGGATCAGAGATCGAACCCATGTCTCCTGCATTGGCAGAACTCTTCACCACGGAGCTACCAGGGAAGCCCTAAAAGCATGTATTTTCTGAAGCTGTGTTTTAAGGCAAAACTTCAAAAAAGAAATTGTTGGCAACTTCTTTTCTTGCCATAAAATAAAGCATCAATTTGAACTGGAAATCAGGAACAGGTTGGACAAAAAGAGGTCATGCTAGGGATGGTTTTTTCATCTTGGTTCATGTGCATCTCAGTTCACATAAATAACATTTGCAGTTCAACAATCAAGAATTAAATACTATGTGAAAGGAGAAATTCCACAAGCAGACGAATTCACCATCCACCAGGGGAAAGCAACAGCAAAACTAAGCATGGAACACTAGGCGGATTTCTGAGTTCCAGGAGAATGTGTGGCTGTCCCAATTTTGGTTTTTCTTTTGAGTCATGACTAAACTACTGACTCCTGGCTTTTTAGACATCTCTGAATACTTTTATTTTATTAATTCCCTTCTTTGCTTAATCCACCTATAATGAATTTGTTACTACAGAAGCTTGCTTAAATAATCTCAACTTAATGACTCAACAAATTAACAGCTATCTCCATTACCTCAGAAAACTGTGAGGACTGACTGGACATAGCCAGATTAATCCTGGAGCCCACAAGGTGTTCTGGTCCCACAAGGTGAGCTACATACTTACTTAGAGGTTTTTTTTTTTTTTAAAGATTTATTTATTTATTTATTTTTGGGCGGGGGTCGGGTTGGGGAGGGAGGGGAGCGTGCGGGCCACTTCTATTGGTCTTTCATTTCTCTATTTTCTTTTTTTTTTTTTTAAACCTTTATTTTACTTTTAACTTGTCTTTGTTCTTTGGCTCCTGTGGGCCTCCCATCGTGGTGGCATCTGTTGTCGCAGAGCGCCAGCTCTGGGCGCATGCGCTCCAGAGCTGCGGCTCGGTAATTGGACACATCAGTCCAGCCGCTCCGCGGCACGTGGGATCTTCCCAGGCCAGGGTCAGTGCTTGTTGCGGTGGCTTCTCTTGTTGTGGAACCTGGGCTCTAGGGCTCAAGGGCTTCAGCAGTTGCAGCACATGGGCTCAATAGTTGCGGCTCCGAGGCTCTAGGGCACAGGCTCAATAGCTGTGGCCCACGGCTCAGTTATTCCACAGCACGTGGGACATTCCTGGATCAGAGATCGAACCCATGTCTCCTGCATTGGCAGAACTCTTCACCACGGAGCTACCAGGAAGCCCTAAAAGCATGTATTTTCTGAAGCTGTGTTTTAAGGCAAAACTTCAAAAAAGAAATTGTTGGCAACTTCTTTTCTTGCCATAAAATAAAGCATCAATTTGAACTGGAAATCAGGAACAGGTTGGACAAAAAGAGGTCATGCTAGGGAGGGTTTTTTTCATCTTGGTTCATGTGCATCTCAGTTCACATAAATAACATTTGCAGTTCAACAATCAAGAATTAAATACTATGTGAAAGGAGAAATTCCACAAGCAGACGAATTCACCATCCACCAGGGGAAAGCAACAGCAAAACTAAGCATGGAACACTAGGCGGATTTCTGAGTTCCAGGAGAATGTGTGGCTGTCCCAATTTTGGTTTTTCTTTTGAGTCATGACTAAACTACTGACTCCTGGCTTTTTAGACATCTCTGAATACTTTTATTTTATTAATTCCCTTCTTTGCTTAATCCACCTATAATGAATTTGTTACTACAGAAGCTTGCTTAAATAATCTCAACTTAATGACTCAACAAATTAACAGCTATCTCCATTACCTCAGAAAACTGTGAGGACTGACTGGACATAGCCAGATTAATCCTGGAGCCCACAAGGTGTTCTGGTCCCACAAGGTGAGCTACATACTTACTTAGAGGTTTTTTTTTTTTTTAAAGATTTATTTATTTATTTATTTTTGGGCGGGGGTCGGGTTGGGGAGGGAGGGGAGCGGGCGGGCCACTTCTATTGGTCTTTCATTTCTCTATTTTCTTTTTTTTTTTTTTAAACCTTTATTTTACTTTTAACTTGTCTTTGTTCTTTGGCTCCTGTGGGCCTCCCATCGTGGTGGCATCTGTTGTCGCAGAGCGCCAGCTCTGGGCGCATGCGCGCCAGAGCTCCGGCTCGGTGACTGGACACATCAGTCCAGCCGCTCCACGGCACGTGGGATCTTCCCAGGCCAGGGATCGAACCGGCGCCCCTTGCACTGCAAGGTGGTGTCCTTATCCACTGGACCACCAGGGGAAGCCCTTACTTAAGAGTTTTGTTTTCCCCAAACCTGTTTGAATTAGCTGTATTCACTATCATCATTGTAGAATTTAATTCAATATTACGTAAACTTAAGAAATGAGAACAAAAAGAAAGGGGAACTGTTTCTATAAGTCAAATAATCTGGAAAAGCTTAAAGAAAAATTGGACTTTTTTTCTTTTTTACCAAAATTGAGGTTTCCCAACCATAAAGGGAAAAGTCATAATAATATATATGATTCTGCACTCAAGACTGCTTCACAACAGTCATGGTTTCACTCTACAAAAACTAGAAGTAAAAGATCACATTTTATCAATATGATTTAAACAAGGAAAAAAAGTATAATCATCAATAAAGCCTGTATCTTGGACCTCACAACAAAAGACTGTGGCGATAAGTACCCTTTCTGTGGTTTAAGTATGTTTAATCTGTCCCATTTTTGCAGTGTTTTTTTTTCCCCCTTAAATCCTGTCAACATGTCTTGATGTCACTGCACTTAAAATAATCTAAATTAAGATTAAAATACCCTTTAACAAGCATTTTGAATCTGTGTACATGGCTAAAAGAGTAAACTGACTTACTGGGGCATTAAACAAACTATTCTGACAGAATATTTTCTCTACCATCTAAAAAGAAGAAAGATTCCTATGCTAAAATTTAGTTAAGTTAAAAAAAAAAAAATCACTTCTGCTTTCATCACGAGCAGGGATTAGAGACAATACTGAAGAAGTCACTACTGTACCAACTTTTCACACCTGCACTGACTTATTAAAAAGCACACACCAGAAACAAAAGAAGACAAATATGCAGTAAATTATTCAGCTAAAGACAAGAGGATGGAGAGGAAATAAACAGAAGCATTTAAACTCTAAGGGCTAGGAAGACTACTAACAGATTCACAAAAAGTGTACTATGTGCATGGATAACCAAAAGCCAATTATCCCAAATACCAAGCAAAGAGATCACAGTCAAAAAATAGAACACCCATTGCATTTTGCTTTACCTTTTCTTTATCTTTGTATAATGACCTCAAAGTATTGAAGACAGGTGGGCAACCTTTGCTAAAGTTCATCCTTAGGAACTTATCCAAACATTCTTTAAACTTCTCACCTTGGAAGAAAAAAATCCTGTTGACTTATATTTACTCAGACAACTCTAACAATGCCTATCGTAAAATCTTTCTTTTTTACACCAAAAACATTTTTAGTGGTATAGCCAATTAACAATTTTGTGATAGTTTCAAGTGAACAGTGAAGGGGCTCGGCCATAAATACATGTACCCTTTCTCCCCAAACCTCCTCTCCCATCCAGGCTGGTATATAACACTAAGCACAGTTCCATGTGCTATACAATAGATTTTTGTTGATTATCCATTTCAAACATGGCAGCGTGTACATAACTTTCCCTAAGTACCCAAACAGTCATAAGTTCTTTTTCTAAGTGTGTCTCTTTCTGTTTTGTAAATAAGTTCATTTGTATCATTGTTTTTTATAAAATCCAAAGGCTTTTATATAACACTTTAGAGGCTGTTTAATCTGTCCCATTTTGCAGTGTTTTTTTTTCCCCCTTAAATCCTGTCAACATGTCTTGATGTCACTGCACTTAAAATAATCTAAATTAAGATTAAAATACCCTTTAACAAGCATTTTGAATCTGTGTACATGGCTAAAAGAGTAAACTGACTTACTGGGGCATTAAACAAACTATTCTGACAGAATATTTTCTCTACCATCTAAAAAGAAGAAAGATTCCTATGCTAAAATTTAGTTAAGTTAAAAAAAAAAAAATCACTTCTGCTTTCATCACGAGCAGGGATTAGAGACAATACTGAAGAAGTCACTACTGTACCAACTTTTCACACCTGCACTGACTTTTTAAAAAAGCACACACCAGAAACAAAAGAAGACAAATATGCAGTAAATTATTCAGCTAAAGACAAGAGGATGGAGAGGAAATAAACAGAAGCATTTAAACTCTAAGGGCTAGGAAGACTACTAACAGATTCACAAAAAGTGTACTATGTGCATGGATAACCAAAAGCCAATTATCCCAAATACCAAGCAAAGAGATCACAGTCAAAAAATAGAACACCCATTGCATTTTGCTTTACCTTTTCTTTATCTTTGTATAATGACCTCAAAGTATTGAAGACAGGTGGGCAACCTTTGCTAAAGTTCATCCTTAGGAACTTATCCAAACATTCTTTAAACTTCTCACCTTGGAAGAAAAAAATCCTGTTGACTTATATTTACTCAGACAACTCTAACAATGCCTATCGTAAAATCTTTCTTTTTTACACCAAAAACATTTTTAGTGGTATAGCCAATTAACAATTTTGTGATAGTTTCAAGTGAACAGTGAAGGGGCTCGGCCATAAATACATGTACCCTTTCTCCCCAAACCTCCTCTCCCATCCAGGCTGGTATATAACACTAAGCACAGTTCCATGTGCTATACAATAGATTTTTGTTGATTATCCATTTCAAACATGGCAGCGTGTACATAACTTTCCCTAAGTACCCAAACAGTCATAAGTTCTTTTTCTAAGTGTGTCTCTTTCTGTTTTGTAAATAAGTTCATTTGTATCATTGTTTTTTATAAAATCCACATAAAAGGGATGTCATATATTTCGCCTTCTCTGCCTGACTTACTCCTTTTTTTTTAAGTACTCATTTATTCATTTGACTGCACTGGGTCTTACATGTAACACTTGAGATCTTAGTTGTTGCATGTGGGATATAGTTCCCTGACCAGGGATCAAACCTGGATCCCCTCGATTAGGACCTGAGTCTTAACCACCTGACCACCAGGGAAGGCACCCTTAAAATCTTAATATGCATACTCATATATTTAAAACCAAGAGAGGATACTGTGTAACATCACATCACTTTTGTTCCTTTGCTCTCACTTACCAGATAAAAAGTTTAACGGCAATCTTCTTGGCACCAATCCCCTGGGATATTTAGTCCAGGCCTCCTCATAAATTTTTAGTCGTTCTAACATATTAGCTGCAGACCAAAAAATTTTTCCTTACATAATTATATGTTTTCTTGGAAAATTACCAATTTCTGAAAATATTTCAAAATTACCATATTAAACAGAAAATTTGAACATGGGAAAAAAGTATTCATAATCTAACCACCTAAATATATCAACAATCATTTTAGAATAATTCCTTCTAAAAGTTTCATATTTTAACCTACAATTATATAAAATATGTAATTTTCCTTATCCTATTCTGCTTTAGGTGGCCTTTCAAAATCAGACTCCTCTACTTTAACTCTAAGAAGGGCTCAGTTATTATGTTTCCATATATTGTTTTTCCAATGTTCTCTTCAGCCTCTTTTCTAACTTCTCTGCTTTGATTTATCTATCCTCTATCTTGGTGTCTTCATATTTCTTTTATATTTTCTTTTACTGTCAGGTAAGAACTCTCCTTATTCAATCTTCCACTTCATTGATTTTCTTCAAGTGTGGCCTCTCATATTTAAGCTATGAAAAATTTTACGTCTCATCAGTATGTAGCTCTCCCAGATTCCTAATAGGTTACCTTCTCATAACCACTTGCATTCGATTGCCTCTCTTCATCTTAGATTCCTCTCTCTATTCTCCCTTTTGCTGGCACTGACGATTTCTCTTCCTTCACTTTTTCTGTACCCAAACAGTCATAAGTTCTTTTTCTAAGTGTGTCTCTTTCTGTTTTGTAAATAAGTTCATTTGTATCATTGTTTTTTATAAAATCCACATAAAAGGGATGTCATATATTTCGCCTTCTCTGCCTGACTTACTCCTTTTTTTTTAAGTACTCATTTATTCATTTGACTGCACTGGGTCTTACATGTAACACTTGAGATCTTAGTTGTTGCATGTGGGATATAGTTCCCTGACCAGGGATCAAACCTGGATCCCCTCGATTGGGGACCTGAGTCTTAACCACCTGACCACCAGGGAAGGCACCCTTAAAATCTTAATATGCATACTCATATATTTAAAACCAAGAGAGGATACTGTGTAACATCACATCACTTTTGTTCCTTTGCTCTCACTTACCAGATAAAAAGTTTAACGGCAATCTTCTTGGCACCAATCCCCTGGGATATTTAGTCCAGGCCTCCTCATAAATTTTTAGTCGTTCTAACATATTAGCTGCAGACCAAAAAAAAATTTTTTCCTTACATAATTATATGTTTTCTTGGAAAATTACCAATTTCTGAAAATATTTCAAAATTACCATATTAAACAGAAAATTTGAACATGGGAAAAAAGTATTCATAATCTAACCACCTAAATATATCAACAATCATTTTAGAATAATTCCTTCTAAAAGTTTCATATTTTAACCTACAATTATATAAAATATGTAATTTTCCTTATCCTATTCTGCTTTAGGTGGCCTTTCAAAATCAGACTCCTCTACTTTAACTCTAAGAAGGGCTCAGTTATTATGTTTCCATATATTGTTTTTCCAATGTTCTCTTCAGCCTCTTTTCTAACTTCTCTGCTTTGATTTATCTATCCTCTATCTTGGTGTCTTCATATTTCTTTTATATTTTCTTTTACTGTCAGGTAAGAACTCTCCTTATTCAATCTTCCACTTCATTGATTTTCTTCAAGTGTGGCCTCTCATATTTAAGCTATGAAAAATTTTACGTCTCATCAGTATGTAGCTCTCCCAGATTCCTAATAGGTTACCTTCTCATAACCACTTGCATTCGATTGCCTCTCTTCATCTTAGATTCCTCTCTCTATTCTCCCTTTTGCTGGCACTGACGATTTCTCTTCCTATACTAGTTTTACTACTGAAGATGACGTTCTTTGTTACAAGGTTTCTCTCACATTCATCAATGTACCAGGAGCAGTTCCCTATCAGTTTTATGGGAAATTTTGCTTCAAATGAGATCATCCCAGCTAAGGACTTTGCCTGTTTTGTGGATGACATGTTTCTGAGCTTGTCCTCAAAAGTGGGTCTCAAGAGTCTCTGGACCAAGTTTGTGTCCTTCCTCACACACAGGAAACAGTGCTTCTCTTTCAGCTTGGTGACATTCACCTGCCCTGGCAGGCCACTCTGTAAGTCACAGGTTACCACAAAGTTATGCTTGCCTCTTTGCTTAACAGACATAGCTCCAGTTCTAGAAGTTAACATTTTCTTTTCATGTTTCTGACGCAGCTACTCATTTGTGAATTTTTAAAATGTGTTTTCAAACTTCTTTTCGTAACTATTTCCATGAATTTCTAGTAGAAAAGAGTTTTCACAAAATACCTCGTCTGTCATATTAAATGGTAGTTCACAAATGTATTTTTGCATTTAGACTCTGAACCAATTTATTTTTTAATTTTGGCCATTTTTATTGATTTTTTATTTATTTATTTTCATTCATCTTACCTTTAACTACCTTTATCTTTTTTTTTTTTTTTTTTTTTGTTAGAGCACCGGCTCCGGGCGCATGCGCTCCAGAGCTCCGGCTCGGTGATTGGACACATGGGCGCATGCGCTCCAGAGCTCCGGCTCGGTCGTTGGACACATGGGTCCAGCCGCTCCGCGGCACGTGGGATCCTCCCGGGCCAGGGATCGAACCGGCGCCCCTTTCACTGCAAGACGGTGTCCTTACCCACTGGACCACCAGGGAAGCCCTACCTTTATCTTTTTATTTTTTTTTTAATTTTCATCGATGTCTATTCTTTGGCCTGTGTTGGCCTCCCATTGCAGTGGCCTCTCCCACTGCAGAGCACCAGCTCTGGGCACATACACTCCAGAGCACTGGCTCATAATTGGACACACTGGTACAGCCACTCTGCGGCATGTGGGATCTTCCCTGGCCAGGGATCGAACTGGTGCCCCCTGCACCGCAAGGTGGACTCTACCTACTGGACCACCAGGGAAGCCCTGAACAAATTTTTAATCAGTTTTTCTAGTTAGCATTTTTAATGAGTTAACAATATATGGTAACAAAAGAAGCAATTAAAACTTAGTAAGTTTTACTCAATGCTACCTGGCTTGAGTGCCTTTTCCAAGCCTTTGTAATAGGCCCAGTTTTCAGGATTTCTCTCTTGCAATCCTCTGTAAACATCAGCTGCATCTTCCAAACGACATAATTGCAACAGAAGTTCCCCTGATTTAAAAAAAGAAAAAAAGACTGAATTAACTAAGCATCCTCAAGTTTTTCTCTAATTTTCCTATAAAATCTCTTCAATGTTGGTAAGTAGGTAGATTTGGTATCCTCCTGAGTGCTCAATTCCCTTCAATAAGATTGTTTACTATGTTACATTCTTGTCGTTCCTTTTCTTTTTTAAAGTTCATATGTAGAAATGTTATCCCTCTTCAAATCCTCAATTTATTCAGGCATCTGTCTAACTCCAGGCTACTTTCTCAAATTCACTGAACACAGTCACTAAACCATCACCTACTACTCAATTACTCCTGACAATATAAAGCCAATTTCAAAATCTAAATTAATGCCCCAATCCATTATCCTAACCTTCTGACGCCTTAACCAACTATGAGATGATTCTCCCAACTCATTGCCACACTGTTTCTCTTCCAGCTACTTTTTTTTCTCTTTTCCAGCTACCAAATACACATCCTGCTTTAAGCTTAATGGCCTTGACTTTTTTCTTGTCTCACTGATCCTACTCTCCAACCACAGGGAAAAACTCATTCCTTTTTCAGGCCTTTCAACGACCTGTAAGAAGACATTGCCTGTCTTCTCTGTGATGTATGATCAATCTCATCCCTGAATGACATGAGCAACCCCAAACATGAAAATGAATCTCAAAACCGACTACCTCATTTAGCACTTTTAAGGCCAGGATCGTCCCAATTATTTGCTTGCTGCACACCTTCTCACAAAAGACGTTGCCAGATGAAGGGACTGGGGCACTGGTTTCACTAGAAACCTCAATCACTGTTCAAGCACCCTTTTCCCTACTTTAATGGGTTCTTACTCACCAAAGCTATTATTTTCAAGCTAGGACTTCACCTTTGCACCCTTTGTATTATCAGATAATAAAAATAAACACTTACTGAATGTGAAAGCTACTTTTGAAATGTTTCACATGCATTAATTAATTAATTCAATTCTCAAAACTCTATTATTCATTTTTTTTTTTAAAGATTTATTTATTTATTTTGGGCGGGGGTCGGGTTGGGGAGGGAGGGAGGGGGGGCCACTTCCATTGGTCTTTCATTTCTCTATTTTCATCCGTCTTTTGTTCTTTGGCTCTATGGGCCTCCCATTGCGGTGGCCTCTGCCTCTGCTGTCGCAGAGCGCCCGGCTCTGGGTGCGTGCGCTCAGAGCTCCGGCATTAAAAAAATCTCTTCAATGTTGGTAAGTAGGTAGATTTGGTATCCTCCTGAGTGCTCAATTCCCTTCAATAAGATTGTTTACTATGTTACATTCTTGTCGTTCCTTTTCTTTTTTAAAGTTCATATGTAGAAATGTTATCCCTCTTCAAATCCTCAATTTATTCAGGCATCTGTCTAACTCCAGGCTACTTTCTCAAATTCACTGAACACAGTCACTAAACCATCACCTACTACTCAATTACTCCTGACAATATAAAGCCAATTTCAAAATCTAAATTAATGCCCCAATCCATTATCCTAACCTTCTGACGCCTTAACCAACTATGAGATGATTCTCCCAACTCATTGCCACACTGTTTCTCTTCCAGCTACTTTTTTTTCTCTTTTCCAGCTACCAAATACACATCCTGCTTTAAGCTTAATGGCCTTGACTTTTTTCTTGTCTCACTGATCCTACTCTCCAACCACAGGGAAAAACTCATTCCTTTTTCAGGCCTTTCAACGACCTGTAAGAAGACATTGCCTGTCTTCTCTGTGATGTATGATCAATCTCATCCCTGAATGACATGAGCAACCCCAAACATGAAAATGAATCTCAAAACCGACTACCTCATTTAGCACTTTTAAGGCCAGGATCGTCCCAATTATTTGCTTGCTGCACACCTTCTCACAAAAGACGTTGCCAGATGAAGGGACTGGGGCACTGGTTTCACTAGAAACCTCAATCACTGTTCAAGCACCCTTTTCCCTACTTTAATGGGTTCTTACTCACCAAAGCTATTATTTTCAAGCTAGGACTTCACCTTTGCACCCTTTGTATTATCAGATAATAAAAATAAACACTTACTGAATGTGAAAGCTACTTTTGAAATGTTTCACATGCATTAATTAATTAATTCAATTCTCAAAACTCTATTATTCATTTTTTTTTTAAAGATTTATTTATTTATTTTGGGCGGGGGTCGGGTTGGGGAGGGAGGGGAGCGGGCGGGCCACTTCCATTGGTCTTTCATTTCTCTATTTTCATCCGTCTTTTGTTCTTTGGCTCCTATGGGCCTCCCATTGCGGTGGCCTCTGCCTCTGCTGTCGCAGAGCGCCGGCTCTGGGTGCGTGCGCTCCAGAGCTCCGGCTCGGTAATTGGACACATGGGTCCAGTCGCTCCGCGGCACGTGGGATCTTCCCAGGCCAGGGATCGAACCGGCGCCCCTTGCACTGCAAGGCAGTGTCCTTACCCACTGAACCACCAGGGGAATTCCTATTATTCATTTTAAAACAGAGAACATAAGTAGACGTCCCAAGGGTCTTTCAGACAGTTAACCGGTAAGAGTCAGGATTTGAACCCAAGCAATTTGGCTAAATAAGCCCATATTCTTAATGTCTACATCCTGAGCAATTCTCACCAGGTACATTTTTTTGGTCACCCAGGAGAGACAGGCATTGTCAGTGTTACAGGAAGGAGGGCAGGTGCTGTGGTATCTGACAGGCAGAAGCTACCAATACTACTAAAACCTCTACAACATACATACTCTCCTCTCCAACATCCCAGTCTCCAATTATCAACAGTACCAAAGCCTACTTCATTAAAAACATAAAAAAAAAATTCCTGCAACCTTTCTCCCATGGGCTACCTTCATCCACATTTCCTTTCCTTAATCTTCACCCACCTTTCCCTTGCGAAAGGAACTGATGGTATAAGAACTAACAATGGAACTATGCCACTCTCACACACTCCGAGAAATTCCTAAATTATCCTGACTACCCACCACTAACATCAATGCCTTTTTTATCGCAATGCCCAATAACTGATGATTCTATTTTTAGTTTCCTTCTATTTTCTTTATGTTCCCTGTCCCCAGTGCCTAACTCACCATACTCAATACATATTTTGCAGAATGAACCAATGGCTGTTTCCTATTTCACTGAGTAAATGAAAGCAACTAGAAAATAACTACCAAATACCCACCACATCTACTTGCCCTACAAAGTACCATCTCTCATTACTGTGGATGAACTATTCACGTTGTTATCTAAGGCTCACCCTTCCACGTATCCACTGGATCACATCCCCTCTACCGTGCTGAATACTCATCGCGTTATCTGGTGAGCCTACGTACATGCTGTTAAGACTCTTTATTCTCTAACCCTCTGCACCCACCACTAACTACCCTGTAGGTACTTCCTGCACTGCAAAACTACTTGTTTGAGTCATTTATGCATGCTATGTTTAATTCCTCTCCTTAGATCTCATTCAAATCTACTCTACTTGTTTGGGGTTTTACTACTCTCCTTCCAAAGGTTCAGAAAGTAACTTCCAAATAGGTTAATTCTGAGTCCTCAGCTTGATCTGTCATTCTTCCTCATAATAAAGTTATCAAAAGAATAAAATAAAATAATGTACTTTTGAACAATGTCATACATTTACATAAAGAAATTGAGGCCCAATTTTGCCCCTCATCATACAGCTGGTTGGCAGCCAATGAAGGAACTCAAACTAGTTTTTTAATCTTATGATCTTTCCAATAAGCCAGGCCCAATTTTGACTCACTCACTGTAGAAACAGGAAGGAGGGCAGGTGCTGTGGTATCTGACAGGCAGAAGCTACCAATACTACTAAAACCTCTACAACATACATACTCTCCTCTCCAACATCCCAGTCTCCAATTATCAACAGTACCAAAGCCTACTTCATTAAAAACATAAAAAAAAAATTCCTGCAACCTTTCTCCCATGGGCTACCTTCATCCACATTTCCTTTCCTTAATCTTCACCCACCTTTCCCTTGCGAAAGGAACTGATGGTATAAGAACTAACAATGGAACTATGCCACTCTCACACACTCCGAGAAATTCCTAAATTATCCTGACTACCCACCACTAACATCAATGCCTTTTTTATCGCAATGCCCAATAACTGATGATTCTATTTTTAGTTTCCTTCTATTTTCTTTATGTTCCCTGTCCCCAGTGCCTAACTCACCATACTCAATACATATTTTGCAGAATGAACCAATGGCTGTTTCCTATTTCACTGAGTAAATGAAAGCAACTAGAAAATAACTACCAAATACCCACCACATCTACTTGCCCTACAAAGTACCATCTCTCATTACTGTGGATGAACTATTCACGTTGTTATCTAAGGCTCACCCTTCCACGTATCCACTGGATCACATCCCCTCTACCGTGCTGAATACTCATCGCGTTATCTGGTGAGCCTACGTACATGCTGTTAAGACTCTTTATTCTCTAACCCTCTGCACCCACCACTAACTACCCTGTAGGTACTTCCTGCACTGCAAAACTACTTGTTTGAGTCATTTATGCATGCTATGTTTAATTCCTCTCCTTAGATCTCATTCAAATCTACTCTACTTGTTTGGGGTTTTACTACTCTCCTTCCAAAGGTTCAGAAAGTAACTTCCAAATAGGTTAATTCTGAGTCCTCAGCTTGATCTGTCATTCTTCCTCATAATAAAGTTATCAAAAGAATAAAATAAAATAATGTACTTTTGAACAATGTCATACATTTACATAAAGAAATTGAGGCCCAATTTTGCCCCTCATCATACAGCTGGTTGGCAGCCAATGAAGGAACTCAAACTAGTTTTTTAATCTTATGATCTTTCCAATAAGCCAGAAAACTACTCCTTTAGAACCAACATTGCTCAGGGATGATCAACTCATGTGAAAGAGGGCTACCTTGGATCTACAGTTCACAAATGAGCTCTAGGCACCTTAGACTTCCATTTTTTTCCTTGTCATTAGAATTATTCTCTGCTGAAAAGTTTATCGGGCAGAGAACTGCTATATCCATTCTACACAGATACAATGTTTCTTTCTAGTGTTCAAGAGAAATTTGAAACCAACAAACTTCAGCTGCCTGATCTAACAATGACAAAGCAACATTTTAGACAGCAATTCCTAGAAGGTATTCAATTATTTGTTATTTTTCTTTTGTTTTCCATAAGCAGTTACTAAACTTTTAAAGTTACAAAAGACTTTTTCACAGCCCTCTATAACAGTAACACTAGAGATCTTTTTTAAGGACCTACTCAAAATCCACTTATAAACCAAAATCTCTAGTTTCAATTCATATTCTTTCTGTGCTCAGAAAGATATTCAGGCAAATTATAAAGAAGTCTAGACATGTCCCAAAAGCATTTTGGTAAAGTCTGATTTATCAATATATATTATTGACAATAAAGAAGTCTGTTGTACATATTCAGTTTTGCTAATATGCAGTTTCTAAGAAACTTAATCCTGTCTTATAAAATTGAGCAACTGCTCCTCCTGTGTGTTAATCAAACTGTTATATTTTCAGATCAAGGATAATTAAAGAAAAAATACTGTACCGAGTCACTTCAATGACTTATTTATTAATGTAAATTATTGCTTTATTTATTTTAATTTGGCTGCGCTGGATCTTAGCTGTGGCATGTAGGATCTAGTTCCCTGACCAGGGATCGAACTCAGGCTCCCTGCATTAGGAGCAGAGTCTTACCCACTGGACTACCAGGGAAGTCCCTCTAAAAACTTCCAAATAGGTTAATGCTGAGTCCTCAGCTTGATCTGTCATTCTTCCTCATAATAAAGTTATCAAAAGAATAAAATAAAATAATGTACTTTTGAACAATGTCATACATTTACATAAAGAAATTGAGGCCCAATTTTGCCCCTCATCATACAGCTGGTTGGCAGCCAATGAAGGAACTCAAACTAGTTTTTTAATCTTATGATCTTTCCAATAAGCCAGAAAACTACTCCTTTAGAACCAACATTGCTCAGGGATGATCAACTCATGTGAAAGAGGGCTACCTTGGATCTACAGTTCACAAATGAGCTCTAGGCACCTTAGACTTCCATTTTTTTCCTTGTCATTAGAATTATTCTCTGCTGAAAAGTTTATCGGGCAGAGAACTGCTATATCCATTCTACACAGATACAATGTTTCTTTCTAGTGTTCAAGAGAAATTTGAAACCAACAAACTTCAGCTGCCTGATCTAACAATGACAAAGCAACATTTTAGACAGCAATTCCTAGAAGGTATTCAATTATTTGTTATTTTTCTTTTGTTTTCCATAAGCAGTTACTAAACTTTTAAAGTTACAAAAGACTTTTTCACAGCCCTCTATAACAGTAACACTAGAGATCTTTTTTAAGGACCTACTCAAAATCCACTTATAAACCAAAATCTCTAGTTTCAATTCATATTCTTTCTGTGCTCAGAAAGATATTCAGGCAAATTATAAAGAAGTCTAGACATGTCCCAAAAGCATTTTGGTAAAGTCTGATTTATCAATATATATTATTGACAATAAAGAAGTCTGTTGTACATATTCAGTTTTGCTAATATGCAGTTTCTAAGAAACTTAATCCTGTCTTATAAAATTGAGCAACTGCTCCTCCTGTGTGTTAATCAAACTGTTATATTTTCAGATCAAGGATAATTAAAGAAAAAATACTGTACCGAGTCACTTCAATGACTTATTTATTAATGTAAATTATTGCTTTATTTATTTTAATTTGGCTGCGCTGGATCTTAGCTGTGGCATGTAGGATCTAGTTCCCTGACCAGGGATCGAACTCAGGCTCCCTGCATTAGGAGCAGAGTCTTACCCACTGGACTACCAGGGAAGTCCCTCAATGATTTATTGTTCAGTTATTTTTTCCTATAACAACAACACCTATTGTTTAAATGTTTATTTTCCCACATTACAAATTATCTGAAGTGCACGAGTAAAAAACAGATTCTGTCATCACGTCAAAGAGCTGTATTATATAACAACGATCAGCAACAATTAGATTTTTCAGTCTTGTTCTCTGTCATAGTCAAATATCAGAATAAATTACATTCTTAAAAAGAAAAAAAAATACCTTTGGTTTCTTCTACAGCAAGTTTATCACAAATCTGCTTTTCATAGGTACAAAGATGTTCCAAAGCTTCTCTATAGAGACCTGCTTCCCGAAGAACTTGATTCTGATATAAAAGGAGTTCACTATATTCATAATCCACTTTATCAGGGGATGTCTATATATGGATATAAGGAATACTAACAGTAAGAATTTTGTCTTCATATTAGACAATTTTTCACACACTTAAATACACACAAGAAGTCAAAGGATAGTATGGTTGATAAAATCCATTTTTAAAAATTCCTAAAAATTTGTCTAGGGAACAACTAATAATGATAATATTAACTTATAATCCACTGAATAAAATAAGAATCCATAAGTCCTTACATATAACAAAGAAATACAGGAAAAAGAAAAGGTTGTACTTAGAGTGCCTAATAAATCTAGAAGGAATAAGATAGAAAAATTACCATTTTGTAACTATCATAGGAACAGCCGATTCAGGCAAGAATCATCATCAAAGAATGCTGAAACTAGTGGTGAAAGTTTGTTGAGGAAAAGACTACTCATGAAGTCTCATATTGTTTGTTAAATACAAAGAGAAAAAACAGGTTAATACTGAAGAAATCTGGTAGATACCACCTTAACAAAGTAATCAAATGGATTAGACACCATGTGGCTCTTAATGTGGTGAACTGAGAAGGGCTCAGTATCATAGTTTCCTGCCAAAAATGCATAACAATATTTAATAATGAGGAAACAGCAGATAAATTCAAATTGTGAGTATTCTACAAAAGCATCACCATAACTCTTTAAAAATACCAATGTCATGAAATAAAGTCTTCAAAACAGAACGAAGAGAAGTGATAACTAAATGTAGAATCATGAAATGCAAAAAAAACCCCACAAAAAATAATAATCCTAGAAAGGATATAAACAAGCTAGTTAGTAAATACTGAATATGGGTTGTAGATTAGATAATAAGTGTATTGATGCTACATTTCCTAATTTTCTTTAAACATTTTCACTTATTTATTTTCTAATTATTTATTTTGGCTCCACTCCATAGTTGCAGCATGTGGGCTCTAGTTCCCTGACCAGGGATCGAACCCAGGCCCCCTGCATTGGGAACACAGAGTCTTAACCACTGGACCACCAGGGAAGTCCCCTTCTATTCAATACTATCAACTACAGTTGACAACTATCAACTATAGCTGACAACTATAGAGCTATTTGTAGGAAATACCATCACTCTATTTTAGGAGTAAAAAAGCATGGTGTCTACAATTACTTTCAAAAGTTTCAGGAAAAAACAGCTAAGTAGATACAGAAACTGAAGACTAAATGTATCAAATATTAACAGTTAATGTGAGTGAACTTCTATATGGAGTTCTCTGTACTACTCTTGCAACTTTTCTGTAAGTTTGAAACTATTTCAAATAAAAAGTAAGTCTATACACACTTCTTTTTTAGTTAATATTAAGAATCAGACCTAGTTTACTAGGCCTGACTTCCTTCCGGATATTACCTGCTGTGTTTTCCTAAATTCTTCTAAAATACAGGAAAAGAAAAGGTTGTACTTAGAGTGCCTAATAAATCTAGAAGGAATAAGATAGAAAAATTACCATTTTGTAACTATCATAGGAACAGCCGATTCAGGCAAGAATCATCATCAAAGAATGCTGAAACTAGTGGTGAAAGTTTGTTGAGGAAAAGACTACTCATGAAGTCTCATATTGTTTGTTAAATACAAAGAGAAAAAACAGGTTAATACTGAAGAAATCTGGTAGATACCACCTTAACAAAGTAATCAAATGGATTAGACACCATGTGGCTCTTAATGTGGTGAACTGAGAAGGGCTCAGTATCATAGTTTCCTGCCAAAAATGCATAACAATATTTAATAATGAGGAAACAGCAGATAAATTCAAATTGTGAGTATTCTACAAAAGCATCACCATAACTCTTTAAAAATACCAATGTCATGAAATAAAGTCTTCAAAACAGACCGAAGAGAAGTGATAACTAAATGTAGAATCATGAAATGCAAAAAAAACCCCACAAAAAATAATAATCCTAGAAAGGATATAAACAAGCTAGTTAGTAAATACTGAATATGGGTTGTAGATTAGATAATAAGTGTATTGATGCTACATTTCCTAATTTTCTTTAAACATTTTCACTTATTTATTTTCTAATTATTTATTTTGGCTCCACTCCATAGTTGCAGCATGTGGGCTCTAGTTCCCTGACCAGGGATCGAACCCAGGCCCCCTGCATTGGGAACACAGAGTCTTAACCACTGGACCACCAGGGAAGTCCCCTTCTATTCAATACTATCAACTACAGTTGACAACTATCAACTATAGCTGACAACTATAGAGCTATTTGTAGGAAATACCATCACTCTATTTTAGGAGTAAAAAAGCATGGTGTCTACAATTACTTTCAAAAGTTTCAGGAAAAAACAGCTAAGTAGATACAGAAACTGAAGACTAAATGTATCAAATATTAACAGTTAATGTGAGTGAACTTCTATATGGAGTTCTCTGTACTACTCTTGCAACTTTTCTGTAAGTTTGAAACTATTTCAAATAAAAAGTAAGTCTATACACACTTCTTTTTTAGTTAATATTAAGAATCAGACCTAGTTTACTAGGCCTGACTTCCTTCCGGATATTACCTGCTGTGTTTTCCTAAATTCTTCTAAAATCTTTGCTGCCATTTCATAATCTTCTAATAAATGGTAAGCAATAGCATAACCAATCCATGATGCTCTCTGTGCAGGCCGAAGCTGAAGTAATTGATACCTCGTTTCCTTTGAAAAGAAAAATAATATTTTCTTAGGTTTACAAAGAAAGCAAATGTTCCATAAAAAGATCATTATTAACTTACAACAGTAACACAAGGATGGAAACAATAAAAGGTGCAAACATCCATATTGTGTAGCTTTACAAAGCCAAAAAATACTAAGCACAATGAAGCTTCCAAGATAATCTTAGAAATAATTTTTTAAAAAATGGTATTCAATAAAGAGGAGTCATCTATTCTTTACTAACTCATCTACTTACTCTAAGAAAAAAAGGATGGAAAAACACAGTGCAAAGGAAAAAAGAAATTTAGATACAGTGCCCAACTATTGTGGTAAGATCCACAGAAAGTAACTCGGCAGATACTACATGGAATAAAAAAAGGGGACTAAATAAATTTGATTTAATAGACTGAGTAAGGGTTAAAGTGTAACTACAGCGGTGATCATTCTGTAATGTATAAAAATATCAAAACACTATGCTGTGCATCAGAAACTAAACAGAGCAATTATACTTCAAGAAAAAAAACAAAGAAACCCAACTAACAACCAACAAAACTCAAAGAAAAAATCAGATTTGTGGCTACCAGAAGTGGGAATGGGGGTGTGGCAGGGTATTTCATGAAAGTGGTAAAAAAAGTACACTCATCCAATTATAAGAGAAATTAAGTCTTGCAACTATAGCTGACTGCTATTTGTAGGAAATACCATCACTCTATTTTAGGAGTAAAAAGCATGGTGTCTACAATTACTTTCAAAAGTTTCAGGAAAAAACAGCTAAGTAGATACAGAAACTGAAGACTAAATGTATCAAATATTAACAGTTAATGTGAGTGAACTTCTATATGGAGTTCTCTGTACTACTCTTGCAACTTTTCTGTAAGTTTGAAACTATTTCAAATAAAAAGTAAGTCTATACACACTTCTTTTTTAGTTAATATTAAGAATCAGACCTAGTTTACTAGGCCTGACTTCCTTCCGGATATTACCTGCTGTGTTTTCCTAAATTCTTCTAAAATCTTTGCTGCCATTTCATAATCTTCTAATAAATGGTAAGCAATAGCATAACCAATCCATGATGCTCTCTGTGCAGGCCGAAGCTGAAGTAATTGATACCTCGTTTCCTTTGAAAAGAAAAATAATATTTTCTTAGGTTTACAAAGAAAGCAAATGTTCCATAAAAAGATCATTATTAACTTACAACAGTAACACAAGGATGGAAACAATAAAAGGTGCAAACATCCATATTGTGTAGCTTTACAAAGCCAAAAAATACTAAGCACAATGAAGCTTCCAAGATAATCTTAGAAATAATTTTTTAAAAAATGGTATTCAATAAAGAGGAGTCATCTATTCTTTACTAACTCATCTACTTACTCTAAGAAAAAAAGGATGGAAAAACACAGTGCAAAGGAAAAAAGAAATTTAGATACAGTGCCCAACTATTGTGGTAAGATCCACAGAAAGTAACTCGGCAGATACTACATGGAATAAAAAAAGGGGACTAAATAAATTTGATTTAATAGACTGAGTAAGGGTTAAAGTGTAACTACAGCGGTGATCATTCTGTAATGTATAAAAATATCAAAACACTATGCTGTGCATCAGAAACTAAACAGAGCAATTATACTTCAAGAAAAAAAACAAAGAAACCCAACTAACAACCAACAAAACTCAAAGAAAAAATCAGATTTGTGGCTACCAGAAGTGGGAATGGGGGTGTGGCAGGGTATTTCATGAAAGTGGTAAAAAAAGTACACTCATCCAATTATAAGAGAAATTAAGTTCTAGGGATGCAATGTACAATATGATTAATAAAACTGTTATGAGAGTTAACATTAACAGTTCTAATCATCAGTAAAAAAATCTACTTTTTTTTCATGATGCATGTTCACTAAACTTATTGTGGCAACATTGCTTGGTGTAAAGCCAAATCATTATGATGTACACTTTAAGTTTATATAGAACTGTACATCATATTTGAATGAAACTGGAAGGAAAAAAAATCCCCACCAAGGTAGTTACAAAAACAGAATATTAGTCTCTATGGAAGTAAAAAGAACTATGTATATGTATGTATATATGTTAATTTTTCACTGAACTGACTATTCAATCCTATACAGTAGTCCAACTCTACTTCATGGTAAAATAACTTTTAAATCTGATTAGTCCAGTCATAAACACAACCACTACTGGAGGAAGGGGAGGGGATTCAACTGAATTTTTTAATGGCAAATTTTGTTATCAAAAAGTACTCAACACAATAGCTAGAACAGGGAAGCAACCTAGATGTCCATCGACGAATGAATGGATAAAGAAGCTCTGGTACATATATACAATGGAATACTACTCAGCTGTTAAAAGAAATACAGAAGACTCAGTCCTAATGAAGTGGCTGGCTCTAGAACCTATCATAAAAAGTGAAGCAAGTCAAAAAGAAAAAGACAAATACAGTATACTAACACACATATATGGAATCTAGTAGGATGGTCATGATAACACACACAGTGAACTCATGGAAAAACAGACAGAGAATAGACATATGGACATTGTGGGGAAGAAACAGGAAGGGGGAGGCATGGAGGGAGTAACATGGAAACCTATACTGTCATGTGTGGAAAAGATAGCTATTGTCATCGTGCTAAGGGAATAGGAGTGCTCACAATGGCATGGGGCGATGGTCCGGAGGGGTGGGATGGGGGGAACTGGTGGGGTGGGGACCAGGGATATGCATACGACTGATCTGGGAACATACACGTCTGTGAACAACAAAACTCTGTAAAACCTTTAAAATAAAGAATTTAACAACAACAACAACAAAAAGTACTCAACAAGTTTTAAATAGTTTAACAATATTTCCTCATTAAAATAGAAAAATTCTCTACTTACCCTGTAACCCTCAAGATCTCGCATTTGAATCTGTAATAAAGAAAGGTCCCTTAAGATTTGAAGATTGTCTTTATCCCATTTTAGCGCATTTCTGTAACACTTAATGGCTTCATCATATTTCTTGTCTGACCTCTGGAGAAGGCCATAAACATGCCAACCTAAAGGATTCAGTTAAGGATACAACCTACAAGTCAAGAAACAATATTCCAATAACATTATCCAGAAAACTGAGATAGCTACAGCTGTTTATAAAATTACAAACTTAAAGGAAAGTGAGAATATAAAGAGTAGATAGTTTGATACAATAAAAAACAATACAGCTTTTCAAGACAGAGAAAACAAGTCTACTTTATTTTAAATAAGCTAATTTAATCTGTGTTTCTTTATTTATAAAATCTAAATAAATAGAAAGTCCACACAGCAAAGCACAGCAGTTTGGTGACAAAATGGAGTAACATATAGTGCTCACTGGCTGACACAAAATTAACGACTCAATAAATACTAAGAATTACCTTCATTTTTTAAAGGGAAAAGAGGAAACAGGTATCCATGACATGTACTGAAATTTTGTTCAATCTAGTAAAGAATACAGGTAAGTAAATAAAACTACAGTAGGCTCTACAACTGTACTACAAAGAAGGGGAATATGAAAATAATCCCAGTGCCCTACAACAGGTCTTTTGTCACTTTAGCTTTTGATTACCTCATGTCACCCATCCTCCTGCATTCAGTCTCTCTGCTTTTACTTTCACCTGCCACAGTAACCTCTCTAAAGCACACACGATCAAGAGAAAAAAGTCCACTTCCCTTTCCAGAACTTACATCAACTTCAAACTTTTCAGTCTGACAACTTTTATAGCAGGAATCCTTAAGAGAGTATCTTAAGCATGTATCTAGGGTGATAAGTATAACTAAAAGTACATACATAATGTTATAAATTTTATTTGAAAAATAATTTTTGTTTTTACAACGCAAATGACAAGGTAAAGGTTAACAAATTTCAGGTGGCTGGAACATGGTTTTCAAAGCCTAGGATATACACCTTTCAAAATCCGGCCCAACACTTGTCTTCCCATTCATCCCACCCCCATTTCAGCAACAATACCCTACTGTCTGAAGACTTGTTCAACTCTCTTGAACACTAGAACACCTTTTAACGCTACTAACTTTCACCTGTGGCTCTGTGGCAAAAATATTCACCTGCGAATGCAGGAGACACAGGAAGATCGGCTCAATAAACCATTAAATCCAAAGGATTCAGTTAAGGATACAACCTACAAGTCAAGAAACAATATTCCAATAACATTATCCAGGAAACTGAGATAGCTACAGCTGTTTATAAAATTACAAACTTAAAGGAAAGTGAGAATATAAAGAGTAGATAGTTTGATACAATAAAAAACAATACAGCTTTTCAAGACAGAGAAAACAAGTCTACTTTATTTTAAATAAGCTAATTTAATCTGTGTTTCTTTATTTATAAAATCTAAATAAATAGAAAGTCCACACAGCAAAGCACAGCAGTTTGGTGACAAAATGGAGTAACATATAGTGCTCACTGGCTGACACAAAATTAACGACTCAATAAATACTAAGAATTACCTTCATTTTTTAAAGGGAAAAGAGGAAACAGGTATCCATGACATGTACTGAAATTTTGTTCAATCTAGTAAAGAATACAGGTAAGTAAATAAAACTACAGTAGGCTCTACAACTGTACTACAAAGAAGGGGAATATGAAAATAATCCCAGTGCCCTACAACAGGTCTTTTGTCACTTTAGCTTTTGATTACCTCATGTCACCCATCCTCCTGCATTCAGTCTCTCTGCTTTTACTTTCACCTGCCACAGTAACCTCTCTAAAGCACACACGATCAAGAGAAAAAAGTCCACTTCCCTTTCCAGAACTTACATCAACTTCAAACTTTTCAGTCTGACAACTTTTATAGCAGGAATCCTTAAGAGAGTATCTTAAGCATGTATCTAGGGTGATAAGTATAACTAAAAGTACATACATAATGTTATAAATTTTATTTGAAAAATAATTTTTGTTTTTACAACGCAAATGACAAGGTAAAGGTTAACAAATTTCAGGTGGCTGGAACATGGTTTTCAAAGCCTAGGATATACACCTTTCAAAATCCGGCCCAACACTTGTCTTCCCATTCATCCCACCCCCATTTCAGCAACAATACCCTACTGTCTGAAGACTTGTTCAACTCTCTTGAACACTAGAACACCTTTTAACGCTACTAACTTTCACCTGTGGCTCTGTGGCAAAAATATTCACCTGCGAATGCAGGAGACACAGGAAGATCCCCTGGAGAAGAAAATGGCAACCCACTCCAGTATTCTTGCCTGGAGAATCCCATGGACAGAGGAGCCTGGTGGGCTCCAGTTCACAGGACTGCAAAGAGTCGGACACACAAGCAAGCTTATTAACACTGCTGAAAATTTAAAGAAATTTATGCTCATCAAGAGGAATGCAGTTATATAAAGCTTATATATATAAAGTCAAGAGAACACCACACAGATATTAAAAATGATGAAAAGATATCTATAAGTCTTATTAATTAATCCATTGCTTATGTTTATAGTTTCTGGTTACTCCTAATTCACTTCTGCTTTACTGTATTAGCAATGATTTTTGAACAAGCTCTAATATTTTATGTAACACTCAGTAATACTCAAAAGTGTTAAGTATCTTCCTGTGCTAGATTATGATGATTCCTGAGAGCAAAATCCATTTTTCTTAGTTTATATTATTCCAGGGGCCTGGTAAACACCTGAAAATTTGTTAAGTGTTGTAGTACTTAAAAGCTATGTTAACGAACAAAATAGATAAAGGAATATTTGTTAAAAACTATTTAAAATCCAGTAACCCAAAATTGTGTCTCCCATCTTCCCTTAGACACTTATTCCAACTCTCATGCTTCCCTTAATAAAATAAAATTTACCTCATATAGTACTCAGCATTATCAGGGTTTATGTTAAGCACCATTAAATCTTTACAAGACCACTGTGAGTTGGGTATGACTATTCTCATTTTACATATGAGGAGACTAAGCCCAAAGATCAGTCAGTGAGCAAGGTACATACATAATGTTATAAATTTTATTTGAAAAATAATTTTTGTTTTTACAACGCAAATGACAAGGTAAAGGTTAACAAATTTCAGGTGGCTGGAACATGGTTTTCAAAGCCTAGGATATACACCTTTCAAAATCCGGCCCAACACTTGTCTTCCCATTCATCCCACCCCCATTTCAGCAACAATACCCTACTGTCTGAAGACTTGTTCAACTCTCTTGAACACTAGAACACCTTTTAACGCTACTAACTTTCACCTGTGGCTCTGTGGCAAAAATATTCACCTGCGAATGCAGGAGACACAGGAAGATCCCCTGGAGAAGAAAATGGCAACCCACTCCAGTATTCTTGCCTGGAGAATCCCATGGACAGAGGAGCCTGGTGGGCTCCAGTTCACAGGACTGCAAAGAGTCGGACACACAAGCAAGCTTATTAACACTGCTGAAAATTTAAAGAAATTTATGCTCATCAAGAGGAATGCAGTTATATAAAGCTTATATATATAAAGTCAAGAGAACACCACACAGATATTAAAAATGATGAAAAGATATCTATAAGTCTTATTAATTAATCCATTGCTTATGTTTATAGTTTCTGGTTACTCCTAATTCACTTCTGCTTTACTGTATTAGCAATGATTTTTGAACAAGCTCTAATATTTTATGTAACACTCAGTAATACTCAAAAGTGTTAAGTATCTTCCTGTGCTAGATTATGATGATTCCTGAGAGCAAAATCCATTTTTCTTAGTTTATATTATTCCAGGGGCCTGGTAAACACCTGAAAATTTGTTAAGTGTTGTAGTACTTAAAAGCTATGTTAACGAACAAAATAGATAAAGGAATATTTGTTAAAAACTATTTAAAATCCAGTAACCCAAAATTGTGTCTCCCATCTTCCCTTAGACACTTATTCCAACTCTCATGCTTCCCTTAATAAAATAAAATTTACCTCATATAGTACTCAGCATTATCAGGGTTTATGTTAAGCACCATTAAATCTTTACAAGACCACTGTGAGTTGGGTATGACTATTCTCATTTTACATATGAGGAGACTAAGCCCAAAGATCAGTCAGGAGGAAGCTAAGCTGAGATTCAAACCTAACTGAAGCATACCCCAAACCCTAGGCTCTTAATCAGCACACTATACTGCCTTCTAACAGGCCTTACTGTATAACCTTGTCTAAATTCATGCTATGATGAAACTGGAAGGGTGACTCTTTTTTTTAAGTGCAGGAAGAGCTTTCATAGATATTTAAAAGGACAAGTCCCATTTATCTGCAAATAGATATAATATTAGAACATGGTGGGTCCATGTGTGCTAACTTGCTTCAGCTGTGTCCAACTCTTTGCAACCCAATGGATTATAGCCCACCAGGCTCCTCTGTCCATGGGATTCTCTAGGCAAGAGTACTACAGTGAGTTGCCATGCCCTCCTCTAGGGGATCTTCCCAACCCAGGGATTGATTGGGTTTCTTACATCTCCTGCATTGGCAGGGAGATTCTTTATTACTAGCACCGCCTGGGAAACCTTAGGACATGGTAGGTATACAAAAATGTTTCCTGAATGAAGGCCGCTGATGGTACGCAACTCAAGAAAGACTCCTCTCTTCTGGAGTTACATGCTAAGAGAGATCGAAAACTTCTCACTCCCAAACTGCTGCCTAAACTCAAGCCACCCCAATTCAACCCTTAACATTTATTTATTTGGGGGTGGGGTGGGGTGGGGAGGAGGGGCAGGCGGGCCACTTCTATTGGTCTTTCATTTATCTATTTTCATCCATCTTTGTTCTTTGGCCTGTGTGGGCCTCCCATCGCAGTAGCCTCTGTTGTCGCAGAGCACTCGTTCTGGGCGCGTGCACTTCAGAGCTCTTGCTCAGTAATTGGACACATCGGTCCAGCGGCTCCGCTGCACGTGGGATCTTCCCAGGCCAGGGATCGAACCAGCGCCCCTTGCACTGCAAGGTGGTGTCCTTACCCACTGGACCACCAGGGAAGCCCCAATTCAACCCTTAAATATATCTCAAAAAGGATACACACATGACTCTTCAGGTCATTTCTAAAACCTCAACGAACCAATTCATAAGCTTCATCCTTTTTCCCAAACAGTTCAATGTTAATCCTTTCATAGCCAGAGTTTCTATTTTTAAAAAAGGAATTTAAAGATAACCAACAACAAAAAGGTAACCCAATTCCTTCCTAATATTTACCAAAAAGCTAAGCTGAGATTCAAACCTAACTGAAGCATACCCCAAACCCTAGGCTCTTAATCAGCACACTATACTGCCTTCTAACAGGCCTTACTGTATAACCTTGTCTAAATTCATGCTATGATGAAACTGGAAGGGTGACTCTTTTTTTTAAGTGCAGGAAGAGCTTTCATAGATATTTAAAAGGACAAGTCCCATTTATCTGCAAATAGATATAATATTAGAACATGGTGGGTCCATGTGTGCTAACTTGCTTCAGCTGTGTCCAACTCTTTGCAACCCAATGGATTATAGCCCACCAGGCTCCTCTGTCCATGGGATTCTCTAGGCAAGAGTACTACAGTGAGTTGCCATGCCCTCCTCTAGGGGATCTTCCCAACCCAGGGATTGATTGGGTTTCTTACATCTCCTGCATTGGCAGGGAGATTCTTTATTACTAGCACCGCCTGGGAAACCTTAGGACATGGTAGGTATACAAAAATGTTTCCTGAATGAAGGCCGCTGATGGTACGCAACTCAAGAAAGACTCCTCTCTTCTGGAGTTACATGCTAAGAGAGATCGAAAACTTCTCACTCCCAAACTGCTGCCTAAACTCAAGCCACCCCAATTCAACCCTTAACATTTATTTATTTGGGGGTGGGGTGGGGTGGGGAGGGAGGGGGGCAGGCGGGCCACTTCTATTGGTCTTTCATTTATCTATTTTCATCCATCTTTGTTCTTTGGCCTGTGTGGGCCTCCCATCGCAGTAGCCTCTGTTGTCGCAGAGCACTCGTTCTGGGCGCGTGCACTTCAGAGCTCTTGCTCAGTAATTGGACACATCGGTCCAGCGGCTCCGCTGCACGTGGGATCTTCCCAGGCCAGGGATCGAACCAGCGCCCCTTGCACTGCAAGGTGGTGTCCTTACCCACTGGACCACCAGGGAAGCCCCAATTCAACCCTTAAATATATCTCAAAAAGGATACACACATGACTCTTCAGGTCATTTCTCAAACCTCTACGAACCAATTCATAAGCTTCTTCCTTTTTTCCCAAACAGTTCAATGTTAATCCTTTCATAGCCAGAGTTTCTATTTTTTAAAAAAAAAAGGAATTTAAAGATAACCAACAACAAAAAAGGTAACCCAATCTCAAAAACAAACGTTATCCTAAGTATTTAAAACTTCAAGGAGTTTATTGGGAAAATGTCCAGGTTTATAAAGAAGTAAAATATTTTTTGTAAATAAATAACATATATACACATTTATTTTAAATTGACAAATGAAGTAACCACACATTTCTATACTGTAGATCTCCCTAGATTTGTTTTTTTAGATAAAAAGATACAAAAATGCATGAATATCTGGTAATGTATCTGCTATGACAAAATTATTTTCCTACTGTTCTTCAGGGGAATTCCATAGGTTAACCTTATTAAACCACTCCTTTAAAGTATGAAAAACTTAATCTTGCAACAGACTTTATCTCTGTGAACCCAAGCTGTATAAAAGTTAAACTCACTGTTCAATGACTGAAATATATGCATTAACTATCTACATTTCTGATTTTCACAAATTTATTTTAAAATGATTCTTTGGGACTATTATTAAATATATGAGTAAAAGAAGATGTAAAACATCCACCATTCACATTCCAAAGAGTTGAGGGAAATGCTAATTTTCAGAAAGGGAAAAACAATATTTCTAATTTTACAACATATTTTTATTCTATGAAGCACAAATGTGTATAAAATACTCAATATCGTTAATCTGCCTTTTTTTTTTGCTTAACTTTCAAGAGCACAATTTAAATATGAAAAACTTAATGCAATATAAAAAAAATGCAAACAATGGAGACAGCGAGAATATAGTTCATAATAGGCCAATAAATAATCTGTACATCAATATTAAAAAAAAAAAACTTAATGAAGCATTACAGGTAAGGATTAAAGATACTACCCAGAGGAAGAGTCAATATTTACAGCAAAATATACAGAACTGGAGGCCAAAAAAAAAACGAAGAAAAAAACTATGTACTAATTATCATAAATCATGCATTAATTCAAAGAAAAAGAAAGCAAACAAAATATATTTGGCAAGTAGCCAACTTAGCAAGTTACTGTAGAAACTATTCCTTTGTTGTTAAACAGGTAAAAACTTATTCTTGCAAGAAACTGCCTCCGTGTCTTAATGAAAATCTAGATTGTCAGTAAGTTTAGAAGAAATCATAACTTATGTACTGTCGAGAAGTATCTCAATTAAATTATGCAACCTGATTTCAGATGTGTTAAAATATGATGGGAAGGGCTTCCCTGGTGGTCCAGTGGGTAAAGAGTCCGCCTTGCAGTGCGTAAGGGACACTGGTCTGATCCCTGGCCTTGGAAAATCCCACGTGCGGCAGAGTGCCTGGAAGGGTGTGTCCAAATACAAGCCAGCACTTTGGAGCACATGTGCCCAGAGCTGGTGTTCTGCAGTGAGACAGGTCACTGCAATGGGAGGCCCATACATGCCAAAGAATAAAAACATGGATGAAAATAAATATAAATAAAAGAGGCATGATGGGGAAAAGAAAAACGAAAGAAACTCAAATGTCATAAAAAAAAAAAAAAATGACGGGAAAGTGCACCCTAGAAACAATGAAAGCTGGTGCTCCGCTGTACTGAAATTCTATAGCTACTATACTACTAAAAGTTACATTACCATTTCGCATATTTTTGGAATTAATATAAAACAACCTAATATCCAACTGGCTAGCTATATGTATTTCTTGACCATGCCACCTGGCACGTGGGATCTCAGTTTCTAATTAGGGATTGAACTTGTGTCCCCGGCAATGGAACAGAGTAATCAACCACTGGATGGCCAGGGAAGTCACAAGCAAAACTATATTTTAAAGATGAAATGGAGAGAGAAAATTTCACATACTTAATTCCTATTGCTTTCCCTCTTTAAACAATGTTATTACTATTATAGTGAAAGTACCTGAGAGAAAAGCTAAGAGAGAACTATTACTCTCCCTCTTCAATACTAAGAGAACATTATCAAATAAATTAACAAAGAGCCATGTTTCCTAACTGTACAAATCAGACCTGTGGAAGTTTACTTTTCCTTTGCCTCTTCAAAAGTTTAGCTACAACCTCTGCCCATATCCTACCAACATCTCTCTGTCCAATCTTCCTCCCTCACAAAGACAAAAGCTATATAAACTTTCAAAATATGTACAAATAATGTCCTAAACATGACTATCTGGAAAACTAATTAAGATACAATACTTAAAAAAGATGCTGGTCTGAGTCAATTTTAATGAGGTGGATGAACCTAGAATTCATTATACACAGTGAAGTAAATCAGAAAGAGAAAGATAAATACAGTATACTAACACATATATATGGAATCTAGAAGGATGAGACTGATAAATGTATAAGCAGAGCAGCAATGGAGAAACAGACATAGACAAAAGACCTATGGACACTGGGGAGGGAGGAATGGGTGAGATGTATGGAAACAGCAAAATGGAAACCTGTATTACCATATATAAAAGAGACAACCAATGTGAATACGCTGTAAGACTAAGGGAATTTACACAGGAGCTGTGCAACAGCCTGGAGGGGTGGGAAGGGAGTTCAAGTGGGAGGGGTGATGTGTATGGCTGATTCAGGTTTATGTATGGCAGTAAACAACAAAATTCTGTAAAAGTAAAATAAAAATAAAAAAGAAGATGCTGGTTCATGAGCAACGGCCCAAACGGACACCTCCTGAATAAGCTCATTGTAAGGAATAAAATTTCTTCAGCTCAACCAAAGCTGTCAAGCACACTTTCTTGTTACATTTTAAGTAAACTTATTTATTAAACTTAAATTAGCATATTTGTCCTACTAGGTTCTTTTGCCTTTCCTATGGTGCTGATATTCACAATCGGAATAAATCAGAACTCAAGTAGACTACGTTATCATTTTCTCAACAATAAATTCAAAATATCAGTATTAACATCTTCCCACAGGAGTAAGGATAGGGTCCATTCTCTCTGGAAAATAGTCTTGGCAGCTAGAGTAACAGAGTTCAAATAAGTGAAGTCAGACAAGTGAGCTAAACCCTATCCACTTATGCTTACAAGCAAGTGTACACTATTCACACTTACCTCCATGCTCAGCAAATTTGGGGTTAAAGAAATACATTTCAGAGTTCAAAAGTTTAGCTACAACCTCTGCCCATATCCTACCAACATCTCTCTGTCCAATCTTCCTCCCTCACAAAGACAAAAGCTATATAAACTTTCAAAATATGTACAAATAATGTCCTAAACATGACTATCTGGAAAACTAATTAAGATACAATACTTAAAAAAGATGCTGGTCTGAGTCAATTTTAATGAGGTGGATGAACCTAGAATTCATTATACACAGTGAAGTAAATCAGAAAGAGAAAGATAAATACAGTATACTAACACATATATATGGAATCTAGAAGGATGAGACTGATAAATGTATAAGCAGAGCAGCAATGGAGAAACAGACATAGACAAAAGACCTATGGACACTGGGGAGGGAGGAATGGGTGAGATGTATGGAAACAGCAAAATGGAAACCTGTATTACCATATATAAAAGAGACAACCAATGTGAATACGCTGTAAGACTAAGGGAATTTACACAGGAGCTGTGCAACAGCCTGGAGGGGTGGGAAGGGAGTTCAAGTGGGAGGGGTGATGTGTATGGCTGATTCAGGTTTATGTATGGCAGTAAACAACAAAATTCTGTAAAAGTAAAATAAAAATAAAAAAGAAGATGCTGGTTCATGAGCAACGGCCCAAACGGACACCTCCTGAATAAGCTCATTGTAAGGAATAAAATTTCTTCAGCTCAACCAAAGCTGTCAAGCACACTTTCTTGTTACATTTTAAGTAAACTTATTTATTAAACTTAAATTAGCATATTTGTCCTACTAGGTTCTTTTGCCTTTCCTATGGTGCTGATATTCACAATCGGAATAAATCAGAACTCAAGTAGACTACGTTATCATTTTCTCAACAATAAATTCAAAATATCAGTATTAACATCTTCCCACAGGAGTAAGGATAGGGTCCATTCTCTCTGGAAAATAGTCTTGGCAGCTAGAGTAACAGAGTTCAAATAAGTGAAGTCAGACAAGTGAGCTAAACCCTATCCACTTATGCTTACAAGCAAGTGTACACTATTCACACTTACCTCCATGCTCAGCAAATTTGGGGTTAGAGAGGATTTGTTTACAGAATTTCAATCCATTTCTATACTGTTTATGTTCATAACACCTCTGTCAAAACAAAACAGAAAAACTTAAGTTTAGCAAAAAAATGCAAGCAACTTTAAATCTGGTGCTCAACTTTTGATTCTGTTAAATACAACAAAACCATCACATGTTAATTCCATATTCTCCTAAATCCCACAAATATGCCAATTAAAAAAAAAAAATATATATATATATATATAGGGAACTCCCTGGTTGCCTAGTGGTTAGGAGCTGGTACTGTCACTGCAGTGGCCTAGGTTTTATCACTGGTAGGGGAACTGAGATCCTACAAGCCACATGACACATCCAAATTAAGAAAAAAACAAAGACAGCCATGCTGGGTGGGGAAGGTGTAGAAACTGTATTTTAAAATAGCATATTCTTTTTACTGAAAGAAATAAGTCTCTGAAGCCACAAGAGACAAATAAGTGCATGCAAATTAAAGAAGAGGGAAAAATACCCACACATCATAATGAAAATTCAAAACCTAGAAAAGGTCCTTAAAACTTCCAGAGAAAAAAACCAAGTCACATAAAAAGGATATATAATCACAATAGCACTGAACTTTTACTCTAAAGTAAAAGTGAAAGTTATAATATAACTGCAAGTTTAAAACAACTACACATAGCCTTCAAAATTCAGAATTCCTTACCCAGCTAAATTGTCAATCAAGCATAAAGTAAAATAACAATTTAAGTCTTCTCAGAAAGTTGAAATTTTATCTCTGCATTTTAGCCTTCAAAATTCAGAATTCCTTACCCAGCTAAATACTAGGTTCTTTTGCCTTTCCTATGGTGCTGATATTCACAATCGGAATAAATCAGAACTCAAGTAGACTACGTTATCATTTTCTCAACAATAAATTCAAAATATCAGTATTAACATCTTCCCACAGGAGTAAGGATAGGGTCCATTCTCTCTGGAAAATAGTCTTGGCAGCTAGAGTAACAGAGTTCAAATAAGTGAAGTCAGACAAGTGAGCTAAACCCTATCCACTTATGCTTACAAGCAAGTGTACACTATTCACACTTACCTCCATGCTCAGCAAATTTGGGGTTAGAGAGGATTTGTTTACAGAATTTCAATCCATTTCTATACTGTTTATGTTCATAACACCTCTGTCAAAACAAAACAGAAAAACTTAAGTTTAGCAAAAAAATGCAAGCAACTTTAAATCTGGTGCTCAACTTTTGATTCTGTTAAATACAACAAAACCATCACATGTTAATTCCATATTCTCCTAAATCCCACAAATATGCCAATTAAAAAAAAAAAATATATATATATATATATAGGGAACTCCCTGGTTGCCTAGTGGTTAGGAGCTGGTACTGTCACTGCAGTGGCCTAGGTTTTATCACTGGTAGGGGAACTGAGATCCTACAAGCCACATGACACATCCAAATTAAGAAAAAAACAAAGACAGCCATGCTGGGTGGGGAAGGTGTAGAAACTGTATTTTAAAATAGCATATTCTTTTTACTGAAAGAAATAAGTCTCTGAAGCCACAAGAGACAAATAAGTGCATGCAAATTAAAGAAGAGGGAAAAATACCCACACATCATAATGAAAATTCAAAACCTAGAAAAGGTCCTTAAAACTTCCAGAGAAAAAAACCAAGTCACATAAAAAGGATATATAATCACAATAGCACTGAACTTTTACTCTAAAGTAAAAGTGAAAGTTATAATATAACTGCAAGTTTAAAACAACTACACATAGCCTTCAAAATTCAGAATTCCTTACCCAGCTAAATTGTCAATCAAGCATAAAGTAAAATAACAATTTAAGTCTTCTCAGAAAGTTGAAATTTTATCTCTGCATTCTTCCTCAGACAGCTATTAAAAGAAATCAACCCTCCCCCAAAAAAGATAATGTAGGACTTAGTAAATAAGTAATCTAATGCAGAAAAAAGAACTAGAGAACAACCATTCCAAAGTGAAACACGATGCCAGAGGCTACCATGGAGTAGGTTTCTAGCAAGGACAAAAATGGAACCTGTGTACTTCAAAATACGGAAGATATTATTTATAAGCACATGACAGAATATAGGCATGTCTGTGGAAGATGAGCAATGGATCGACAGAAAACTAACTGAATAAGACAGGTATTAACTCTAAAGGAAATGAAGGTTTATATAAGAAACAGTGGTCTTAGTGTAATATTTGGCTCAACAATAAATACACATGTATAATTATAAAATGTAAATACTGAGTTCTGGTTTATCAAAATACTATGATGTAAGTACAATGAGAGAATGAGGAAAAGACAAGTAAGCAAACGTGTTAATGAAGTTCCAAGTTCTCCTTTTCTACAAATGAAAGTCAACTAATGTCTTAAAGTCATGCATCAGGATACTAAGTGACAGGATAGCAAATAGCAGAGAAAATGGTTACAAGGAATTAAGGGTGTTTGATTCTGGTGTAGGAAAGTGTGATATGAGGTGGGAGGTCCTGGAGTTCAAAAATATTTTTCTTCTATAAACTTTTCAGTGCTACTACTGACTTTTAAGTATAAACAAGTGCTCTCATAACAATATTTCTAAAGCACTGTATTAATTATGAAAAGAAAACCTCTGCATCTTAAAGAAACAATAATTTATGTCAAAACTGACATAAGTTTTACTCATAATTTTTGAGACAATGCATTCAAAAGCTGGGTTAGATAGTTAATGTGAGTCATAATAAAATCATAGAAGAAATATCTGTAGAAACAAAAATGTAAAATTTTACATTCAGCACCAAGAAATCAACTGACTAAAACTCAATGCTTCAGCCAACCACACAGCTGTTCTCCAGTCAACTATGTGCTCACCGTCTCTACTTTGCTGTTCACATCTCAAACCTAATACACTGTCCAAAACACATCTGGTATTTTCCCCTAGAATCTATTCTACACCAAGCCTTTACCATCTCAAGAGATGCATTTCCTTCAACTCACCCTCACGCAGATGATGAAGCAAGAAACCTAATAATGACACTGTGCTTTCCCCTTCCCTGACACTAGTAGATCCGTAAGTCCTAGTTTCTCTGCATAGCTTCCTAACTCTGCTTCTCCCACAATCAACAGGCAAAGTGTTCTGACAGGTACAAGGAAGGGGAAAGCAGCAGCAGTAACTTTAACCATATACAGCCAAAGAAACATAAGACTAAGCAACCAAATTTAGTGTTTCTACTTACTTAGCACAAAGCCTAAAAACAATGATTGTCTTATAATTATAGTAAAAAGAAGCAAAGGAAGTTAATTAAAAGTGACACTCCTGACTTGTCACTGTTTTCCAGAACTACATACACGGGGCTTCCCTGATAGCTCAGTGGTAAAGAATCTGCTTGCCAATGCAGGAGACACAAGTTGGATGCCTGGGTCAGGAAGCTCCCCTGGAGAAGGAAATGGCAGCCTATTTCAGTGTTCTTGCTTGGGGAATCCTACGGACAGAGAAGCCTAGTGGGCTAACAGTCCATGGGTCACAAAAGAGTCATAGGACACAGCAACTAAACAACAACATACAAAGAACAATTTAAGTACATTTTTCTCAAAACCTTCAATTAGCTTTCTGAAATTTTATTTCTGTAAAAATGTAGTAAGGGACATTCTACTTTTTGGCCACAGAAGAGTGGGGATAAATGTGTCCTACCTTAAACAACGAACAAGACAAAATGTATAAAATAACTGTTGTGTCAGACACTGGACAACAGGCAGCACGAGACTGTGAACCGTGGTGGGGGAGGGAGGAGGCAGGGGATATGATACACTTGGTAATGCCACTGCTTTATAGATCATAGCACAGGGAGAAGGATTCAAAGCAGAGCACATGATAATCCACAGAATTGAAGACACAAAGACTGAGGTTCAAGGAAGATGAGAAATGATGGAACTATTCAGAGAAAAGGCATCCAAAAATCTGCATAGGGTCCTTTGTGCATCTGCTGACAGAAATTACAAAGCTTGTTAGTGGCAAAATGCCTAGAGAAGTGTTGGAGGGCATAACAGTCAAGGCCCTGTGAGTTGAGTCCCAGTTGAAAGCTCTCTATACCACATACAGAAATTTTATTAATGTTAAGTATTAACATAAGTATTATTAAAGCCAGATCGTCCAATCATTAAATTCAACTTTTATCTCATCTTCTGCTTCTTTGCTTACTTACTACTATAATCAAACAGGCAATGGGGATGGTGGTTTATTTAGATGCTAAGTCGTGTCCGACTTTTGCGACCCTATGGACTGTGCCTGCCTGGGTCCTCTGTCCACAGGATTTCCCAAGCAAGAATTCTAGAGTGGATGGCCATTATCTTCCCAAGGGGATCTTCTTGTTCCCTTCTCGAGGGGATCTTCTTGATCCAGGATTGAACCTGGATCTCCTGAACTGCAGATAGTCACCTACGCTGTATGCCTACTGAGCCACTAGGGAAGCCAAATAAGGCAAAAAAAAAAAAAAAAAAAATGCCAAAAACAAGGTGACAAACATGAACACATATAAAATAACTAACCAACTGGAAAATTATCCCAAATGGCTGAGTTTACCAAATGAAAATTAAAAACCAAACTCTACTTTCTTTGAATATTAGATAATATCACAGTATTTACCTTTTTACCTTTTTTTTTTTTTTTTAAATTTTCATCGATCTTTATTCTTTGGCCTGTGTGGGCCTCCCATCGCAGTGGCCTCTCTCACTGCAGAGCACCAGCTCTGGGCACAAGAGCTCCAGAGCCCTGGCTCCACCAGTCCAGTCACTCTGAGGCACGTGGGATCTTCCCAGGCCAGGGATCAAACTGGTGCCCCGTGCCCTGCAAGGAGGATTCTTAATCCACTGGACCACCAGGGAAGCCCCTAGTTTTTTATTTCATCAAACCTCAGAAGGGTTATTATGTTTCAGATGCTAAAGATTATGTTTCCAATTAATAAAACTTGGTAGTCTTCCATATTGAATTTAAACTCAATGCCACAAACCCAATTACCTTCTGTCAATGTGACCTGTAAAAATAACTAAGAACGGCCTACCCTTCAGTGTGCATTTAAGGAAACGGATCTCAATCTCTTTTTTTCCTAAAAGCACTACTCCTACAATAGGTCACTCATTACAAGTGAGAGTAGTATTCTCACAGTTTACTGGAAAAAGTAACAACAAATATTCAATTTACTTTATCCCAAGAAAATGCCTTAAAATTCGGGCTTCCCTGGTAGCTCAGTGGTGAAGAGTTTGCCTGCGAATGCAGGAGATTCGAGTTAGATCCTAGATCTGGGAAGATTCCACATGCTGCAGAGCAACTAAGACTGTCAGCCACAACTGTTGAGTCTGTGCTCTAGAGCCTTGGAGCCACAACTACTGAGCCCACGTGCTGCAACTACTGAAGCCCGTGTGCCCTAGAGCCCGAGCTCCACAACAAGAGAAGTCACTGCAACAAGCCTGCTCACCTCCATTAGAGAGTAGCCCCCACTCTCTGCAACTAGAGAAGAGCCTGTGGCAGCAGTGAAAACCCAGAATAGTCAAAAATAAATAAATAAATAAATATGAGGTTTTCCTGGTGGTCCAGTGGGTAGAGAATCCGCCTTGCAGTGCAACGGGCACCGGTTCGATCCCTGGCCTGGAAAAATCCTATGTGCCATGGAGCAACAGGACTGGTGTGTCCAATTACGAGTCAGCACTCTGGAGTGCGTGCACCCAGAGCTGGTGCTTTGCAGTAAGAGAGGCCACTGCCATGGGAGGCCCACATATGCCAAAGAATAAAAGATGGAAAAATAAGTAAAATTAAAAGAAAAAGAGAAAGCTTAAATTCTCTTTTTGCCCAAGGATAAACTCTAACGACATACAGGGTTTACAAGAAAAATAGGAAATAATTTCTTTTCTCCAAACATGTAAGGCCAGATCTATGTATAATTCTCATTTTTTAAAAAAAACACTTTTAATTATTTATTTTTGAATTATGTATTTATTTGGTTGCACCGGATCTTCGCTGTGGCATGTGGGATCTACTTCCCTGACCAGGGATCAAACCTGGGTCCCCTGCATTGGGAACACAGAGTCTTAACCACTGGACCACCAAAGAAATCCCTAATTCTCCTTTAATACAGGTGTGTGTCTAATCAAAATGGAATCTTATAAAAGCAGTCTTAAAAAATAATAGAAGATATAATCATAAGGTGTCTTTTTTAAAAAGATATACAGAATTTAAAAAAATAGTAATTTGCTTGTTTTTAAAAATCCCATGTAACACTATCATTAAAGTTCATTCAATGGAACCATGGAAATAAGTTTACCAAAGTAAGATTTTTTATTAACCATAAGGTTCTTAATACTGGTTTAACCAAACCTGTAGACTTAAACTTTTTAGAAAACTTACTTCTATTTTGGGAAAAAGATGCAAAATACTACACAGTACACTGTGAGCAAAGGTTTCACGTCAATTCACTTAAAACAAGCTTTGTAAAATGACATGGTGGGCAGACATATTAACTCTCCATATTAAAGTCACTGAATTATATAAAAATACATGTCCCACAATCCTGTCTCTAAAATTCTTGTACATGGAGAGTTCCTGAAACTTCAGAATTATGAATAAAGGCAATATTGGTATGCAATGAATGCCAGAGTATTCTATTTTTCACCTTGCCTGTAACATGAGCATATATTAATTCAAAATTAAACATAGTAGTATCAAATTTTTAAAACAATATAGACTTAGTTTTTTGTTTTTTTCTTTTTAAAATTTGGCCTCTTTTATTGGTCTTTCATTTATTTATTTTCACCTATCTTTGTTCTTTGGCCTGTGTGGGCCTCCCATTGCAGTGGCCTCTAACTGCAAAGCACTGGCTCTGGGCACATGCACTCCTGAGCGCTGGCATGTAATTGGACACACCAGTCCAACCATTCCACTGCACGTGGGATCTTCTCAGGCCAGGGATCGAACCGGCGCCCCTTGGCCTACAAGGCAGACTCTTTACCCACTGGACCACCAGGGAAGCCCTAGACTGTTAGTTTTAATTAGCAGCTGTATGTTAAAATATTAACACTGCTACAGGAACAGGATATACTCAAAAAAGAATGAACTGTTCAAATCCCATGTGCTAAATGCTGGCAACATACACTGAGATTCCTGCTTCTAAATGTATAGGAATAATTGATACCAGCTTATGCTCCTGTCAAGCATAAAACTGGCTAAGTAAATACGAAATAATAACTTTCAGTCACTGAACAACAGCCAACATAGGATTGTGCTTTCAGAAGAGAAACAAGGTAAATCTCAGGAAATCTTTTTTCTTTTAATTTTTTTTTTTTGCCTAGAGGCATTTTTCAGACTACAGAATAGAAAGAAGACAAATAGAACATGGCAGTCTTACTGACCAAAGCAGATAATCTGAGCTAGAAACTGCTTGAAAAGCTGAAATTCACACAGCAAGGTATCATCAGAAAGAACAGTACAGAGATGAAGTTTTAGAAATCTGCACAAGAGTCTTTGGTCAAGCATTAAATTGCTCAGGTACACTGCAGAATTCTACTCAAGCTGGCAAAGAACAACTACCAAGTAGCAACGAGCTAAACAGCTACTGATGCTATATATGGCTGGGAGACAGTAACTGAGTGCCAAGTCTAGTCAGTTAGGCTTAATTAAACACCCCAGCATTCATCAGAGACCAGACAGGTGAAACCTTAGGAATAAGGACAATCTAGACTTATTTTTATTAAAGTTTAAATATACTAAAAAGCTGATGCACAAGCAAATTAATCACCTGCCAAAACAAAACTTTACTACAAAGGAAAAACAAGATCCAGACACTCAATATCCAAGTGCCTATAATACACATTATGAAAAAACAAAAGTCATTAGAAATGTGAACAGGAAATTGTGGTCCACGACCTATAGGAAAAAATAAAAATCAACAGAAACAGATATAGAAATAATAACAGAATAGACAGACTTTAAAAGTTAATGTTATGTAATACTAAAGGACTGAAAACATTAACATAATCAGAAAACAAAAAATCTCAATAGAGAAATGAAATCATTAAGAAATGAAAATTGCACAGTAAAAAAATACAGTATCAAAAATGAAAAGTTAATGATATGGGCTTAAAATATTAAACACTGTAGCAGACCTGAAGCTGGTAAAATGAACAAAATCATCACAGAGAACGTAAGTGGCTGAATGAACTTGAAAACATATAATAGAAACAATCCAAAATGGAAGATGAAAGAGTAAATAAGAAAGAGAAATAGAAATGCCTACCTAAATATCAAGTGGTCTAATGGCCTAACACATACATGTAACAGGAGTATCAGAGAAGAGGACAGAAAAACTAAAGTGGGAAAAATATTACCAATTGCAAATTTGATGAAAAGTCTAAACCCACAGATCCAAGAGTCTCAAACTCCAATCAGGATTAACTAAAAAAAGAAAAAAAGAAAAGAAAACAACAAAACAAAACAAGAGGCACATCACAATCCTAATGCTAAAAAATAAGGACAAAAGAGAAAAGTAGGCAGAAAAAACCCTGTATTGTAAAAGTAGGCAGAGAAAAAACTTTTATTCTAAAAGAATTCCAATTACCACGTCAACTTCTACCTTAAGAAATGAGAAAAATAAGATCAAATTAAACTTAAAAGTAAGCAGAAGGAGCAAAAGTAAAGAGAAGAATGAATGAAACAGAAAAAAAGAAAATCAGTGAAACAAAATACTGGTTCTTTGAGAAGATCGACAGAATCAATAAACTTCTAGCCAAATATGGTCATGATCACAAAAGTACTCAGCAGAGCGAAATAAGAACCCTAGCTTTCTAGTTAGAGGGTGTGCCAAGGAGCCAAGGAAACAAAACACCAGAAACATCACAAAGGAGGTGGAACTGGGGAAAGCAACCCCATAAAGTTGTTTATGAATTCCTGGGTTCATAAACATGTATGGATTTGATCTTATTCACAACAAACAAGACTTTGAGAACTGAACCATCAGATACATCATCCAGGCCTCTGACTAGCTACCAGATGGCACCTAAGCAGGACAGATCCAAAGAGTACTACAAAGATTTTAAAAAGTGGACTGACAGAATAACTATAATCCACAGAAATAGTTGGGGTTGGCAGCCTGAATCTAACCAGATTCACTAAAACAAAATTAACATTTTTCACAAGATTTAAAATAAGACCAAGAGTCTAATACTACTATTCAAAACATTCAGGATAAAATCCAAAATTATGCGGCACGTGAAGAAACAGGAAAATCTCAACTTGCAGGGAAAAAGACAATCAACCATACCAATGAAGAGACATCTATCCAAGACTTTAACTATTATGAAAATGTTGGAAGAAGCTACTACGGAACCTTTGCAACACCTGAGGCGAAAAGAGGATAGAACTCATTGTATGGGCCCAATACAAGAATGGAGGTAACAGGAAAGAATCATTGCACAGGAAAACAGACCAATAAAATGTATCCAATCAGAACAAGAGAGAAGAGTTTTTAAAAATGGTGGTGGTTTAGTCACTCAGTCTTCTGACCCCCTGGACTACAGCCTACCAGGTTCTTTTGTCCATGGAATGTCCTAGGCAAGAATACAGGAGTGCGCTGCTATGCCCTTCTCCAGGGGATTTTCCCAGCTTGAGGGCTCCAAACCTACATCTCCTGCATTGGAAGTGGACTCTTTAACCAGTGAGCCACCAGGGAAGAGCAGAGCCTTGAGAACCTGTTGGGCAAGAATCCCAAAAGGGAACCCTCTAGGTGTCCTGGCACTGTCCATCAGCACTTTGGCTCAGCTGAGGCACTGATATCAATAGATCACAGCATCTGAAACTCACAAGGTTAAGATCTTTTTGTCATAATATAGAAAGCCACTTCAGTGACCCTTGTAAAAAAATTACTTGAATATGGAGGTTAAGAAACCTACACAACAGTCAGCTATTTATATAAACAAAAGAGTTGGACAAGCTGTGAAAAGTTCAGATCTATTGCAGAAAGAAAGTTTGTCATCTTTTCCCAAACCCTTGTTACAGGAAAAAACAGTTCTCTAGATGTGGGAAATGTGACATAGCAAATAAAGAATCTAGGCTATTTATGTTAATAGAAACTAGTGGTTTAGGTGACTTAAAATAGAAGATTCAAGTTTATATGAAAACATAAATATATGATACATACTATAAGACATATAAGTATAATATATAATACATATAATTTAGATTTGGCATTAACATCACATAATATTAATTTTCTTTAGTATTAACTATACTTTTCTATTGTCTTCTTCAGTGCCAAACTGATCAAATGGAATGCAGCCTCAAATTAAGCTGAATGATAAAAGCCAAACTTAGCTTTAAAAGTCAACCATTGTGATATAATGCCATGGATGTGATAAAATAATTCAGGGGGTAGGGGTTACAGCTGAAAAAGGATGCACTGAATCTTTTGTTTTCATATGTTTGAAATTTTCAACAATTAAAAAGTTGGAAAATCGAGCCTAAGATATGCTAAAATTAACTCAGGAAATTCATTTACTAACTTACTAGGAGCATGGCTGGCACAGCAATGCCAGTGTCCTCTATTTCACTAGTCCTACTTCTCTACAGCTCAGAAGTATGAAGAAAGAGCACCTCCAGTCTACAGACTCAGAGCTATGGCTGTTCAACATTTTTTTAGATAATATTAAATAAAATTTAAAATTCTTCAGCAAAGCTCCTCAGCTACAGTAACCACATCTCAGGTGTCCAGATATACCTATATGTGACTAAAAAGCTAACACAGTGGAAATTCAGATATAGAACATTTTCCATCATCACAAAAAATTCTACTGGACAACAATACTCTAGAGTTCAAATCTTAGCAGACACACTTAACAAACAGCTTTTATCACTGGCTTAATTAACCTCATTAGAGCTTCAACTGTGTCACCTGCAAAATGTGGCCATTAACAACCTTATAGGGTTAGGATGAAAAATATACATGTATATAAAGAACCTGATTGAGTAAGCACTCAATAAAATGCTTAAATAAAGCACTATAATATTGTTCTAGTTTACAATATTTAGAGTCAACAAAGTTTCACTACCGACGAATCTGAAAGCAGAAACTGAATTAAAATAAAGGGGAACAAGCTGTCTATTCTGAGGTGACATTAATGTTCTACCAACATATCTTAAAAAGGGCACTGGCTGTTCCTCTCGTCACTGCTGGGATGAAGCCAATCCTGCTGCAGGGCCATGAGCCGTCCATTACTCAGATTAAGTACAACCGCAAGGGAGACCTCCTCTTCACTGTGGCCAAGGACCCTATTGTCAATGTATGGTACTTTGTGAATGGTGAGAGGCTAGGCACCTACATGGGTCATACTGGAGCTGTGTGGTGTGTGGACGCTGACTGGGATACCAAGCATGTCCTCATCGGCTCAGTTGACAACAGCTGTCATCTTTGGGACTGTGAAACAGGGAAGCAGCAGGCCCTCCTCAAGATCAATTCAGCAATCCAGACCTGTGGCTTTGATTTTGGGGGCAACATCATCATGTTCTCCACGGACAAGCAGATGCGCTACCAGTGCTTTGTGAGCTTCTTTGACCTGCAAGATCCGGGCCAGACCAACAGCAACAAGCCCTACATGAGGATCCCGTGCAACGACTCCAAGATCACCAGTCCCGTTTGGGGATCTCTGGGAGAGTGTGTCATCGCAGGCCACAAAGGTGGAGAGCTCAACCTGTATACCGCCAAGTCTGGGGAGGTACTGGTAAATGTTAAGGAGCACTCCCAGCAGACCAATGACATCCAGTTATCCTGGGACAGGACCACGTTCGTCACTGCATCCTAGGACAACACAGTCAAGCTCTTTGACTCCACAACCCTTGAACACCAGAAGACTTTCCGAAAGGAAGGTCCCATCAACTCAGCTGCCCTCTCTGCCAACTATGACCATGTGGTACTGGGTGGTGGCCAAGAAGCCATGGATATAACCACTACCTCCACCAGGATTGGCAAGTTTGAGGTCAGGTTCTTCCAGTAGGCCTTTTAAGAAGAGTTTGGGAGACTTAAGGGTCACTTTGGACCTATCAACAGCATTGCTTTCCACCCTGACGGCAAGAGCTACAGCAGCGGCGGTGTAGATGGTTATGTCCGCATCTACCACTTTGACCCACAGTACTTTGAATTTGAGGTTTAAGAAGCCAGATCTTTGGGACTTCCCCGGAATTCCAATGGTTAAGATTCTGTGCTTCCATTACAGGGGATACAGGTTTGATACCTGGTTGGAGAACGCCTCACCATGTGGCCATACACATGTGAAAAGAAGCCAGATCTCCATCTAGGCAAGGTCACAGAGGTTTTGGACTCTAAAAAATAAATTAGTTTGGAAATATAAAACGGGGAGGGGCACTGGCTGCAATGGTTTGTGATTTGTCAAAATTAAAAGTAAGCTCCAGACAACTAATAGAACAATACACTTAAAACCTGTGCATTGGGCTTCCCCTGGTGGTCCAGTGGGTAAGGACACCGCCTTGCAGTACAAAGGGCGCCGGTTCGAGCCCTGGCCAGGGAAGATCCCATGTGCCGCGGAGCGGCTGGACTGATGTGTCCAATTACCGAGCCGGAGCTCTGGATCGCATGCGCCCGAGCCGGCGCTCTGCAACGACAGACGCCACCGCGATGGGAGGCCCACGGGAGCCAAAGAACAAAGACGCATGAACATGGAGAAACGAAAGACCAATAGAAGTGGCCCGCCTGCTCCCCTCCCTTCCCAACCCGACCGCCGCCCAAAATATATAAATAAATAAATCTTTAAAAAAAAAAAAAAAAACCTGTGCATTTCACTGTAGGTAAAATGTGTGTTAGTCGCTCAGTCATGTCCAACTCTTTGCAACCCCATGGACTGTAGCCCCCAGGCTCCTGTGTCCATGGGATTCTCCAGGCAAGAATACTGGAGTGGGCTGCCATACCCTTCTTCAGCTGCAGAGTTTCCTGCACTACAGGTGGACTCACTGTAGATAACTACACTTTCATTTTTTTTAATATTTCAGCTTCTGAAAAACTACCTTTATCCTCCCTTTCCTTTAATTCTTTTAGTTGGAGCTTTCATTCACAAACAGTATGTTATCCTTTTCATATTCTACAACTTCTGTCAAACTATTACAACCATGAAAACAAACTTAAGGGTGATTTGTTCCCCTTCTGTAACTTTGTCCTACTCTTATAATAAATGTAAACTCTATCAAACTCTATCTCCTCTAATTTCTGTTTATAGATTCTAGCTCTTAAGAGTTCAGTTTTATCTCATTCAAGCTAAACATCTTTGTTCTTGTAACTGTTCCTTATATGAAAGTTTTAAGGCTTTCCCCTTTAAGTAGATACACAACAATCCCAATATCATTCTTGAATTTCTTAAAATCGAAGCCAGATCTCCATCTAGGCAAGGTCACAGAGGTTTTGGACTCTAAAAATAAATTAGTTTGGAAATATAAACGGGAGGGCACTGGCTGCAATGGTTTGTGATTTGTCAAAATTAAAAGTAAGCTCCAGACAACTAATAGAACAATACACTTAAAACCTGTGCATTGGGCTTCCCCTGGTGGTCCAGTGGGTAAGGACACCGCCTTGCAGTACAAAGGGCGCCGGTTCGAGCCCTGGCCAGGGAAGATCCCATGTGCCGCGGAGCGGCTGGACTGATGTGTCCAATTACCGAGCCGGAGCTCTGGATCGCATGCGCCCGAGCCGGCGCTCTGCAACGACAGACGCCACCGCGATGGGAGGCCCACGGGAGCCAAAGAACAAAGACGCATGAACATGGAGAAACGAAAGACCAATAGAAGTGGCCCGCCTGCTCCCCTCCCTTCCCAACCCGACCGCCGCCCAAAATATATAAATAAATAAATCTTTAAAAAAAAAAAAAAAAACCTGTGCATTTCACTGTAGGTAAAATGTGTGTTAGTCGCTCAGTCATGTCCAACTCTTTGCAACCCCATGGACTGTAGCCCCCAGGCTCCTGTGTCCATGGGATTCTCCAGGCAAGAATACTGGAGTGGGCTGCCATACCCTTCTTCAGCTGCAGAGTTTCCTGCACTACAGGTGGACTCACTGTAGATAACTACACTTTCATTTTTTTTAATATTTCAGCTTCTGAAAAACTACCTTTATCCTCCCTTTCCTTTAATTCTTTTAGTTGGAGCTTTCATTCACAAACAGTATGTTATCCTTTTCATATTCTACAACTTCTGTCAAACTATTACAACCATGAAAACAAACTTAAGGGTGATTTGTTCCCCTTCTGTAACTTTGTCCTACTCTTATAATAAATGTAAACTCTATCAAACTCTATCTCCCTCTAATTTCTGTTTATAGATTCTAGCTCTTAAGAGTTCAGTTTTATCTCATTCAAGCTAAACATCTTTGTTCTTGTAACTGTTCCTTATATGAAAGTTTTAAGTCCTGTGACATTTTGTGCCACCACCTGAGATTGATACAATATTGTTCCCAAGATACACAACAATCCCAATATCATTCTTGCGAATTTCTTAAAATCAGTAAAATTTCAAAAAAAGAGACAACTTAAATAGGTTAGCTTAATTTTTATTTTTTTTAAATAAACCACTTTTTAAAACAGAACAAAACATTTCAAAAATTCAAACATTTCAAAAATAAGAGTAACAAGTCTCAGACTAGAAATAAAAGGTCTGTGAGAATTTTACACCAGGATTTTTGTGATGTGTCAGCATCAGGGAGTCATCAGTGGTCTATATCTCTCCAACCTTGGGTCCCAGAAATTAAAATTACAGATAAGGTCTTACTAGAAGCAGAAGTAAATGTGACCATCATCATCATCTGCTTTCTGGATATAATAACCTGTTAGTGCATTGTGAAACATACCAGATTCCCCTTATCTTTTCTCCCCCCTCAGCATTAAATTGTATCACTTGAGAAAAGAAAACTAAACAAAATTTTAGGATTCCTTCTGCGAATGTGAGTGCTTAGGGATAGGACAAAATAACTTAGGGATAGGACAATAATAACTCCAGGTACATACATATGATTGAGTCAGCTATTTAACTGTTCATTCACCAAGTCGTTTCTGACTCTTTGCAATCCCATGAACTGCAGCACACCAGGATTCACTATCTCCAAGAGCTTGCTCAAACTCACATTCGTTGACTCAGTGATGCCATCCAATAACCTCAGTTTGTCACCCCCTTCTCCTTTTGCCATCAACCTTTCCCAATATCAGGGTCTTTTCCAGTGAGTCAGTTCTTGGCATCAGGTGGCCAAAGTATTGCAGCTTCAGCATCAGTCCTTCCAATGAGTATCCAAAGTTGATTTCCTTTAGGATTGACTGGTTTGATCTCCTTGCTGTCCAAGGGACTCTCAAGAGTCTTCTTCAGAATCACAATTCAGAAGCACCAATTCAGCTCTCAGCTTTCTTTATCATCCAACTCTCACATCCGTACATGACTATTGGAAAAACCATAGCTGTGTAATAGAACCTCATTAATTATTTCAATGATAAATAATCCCAACAAGCTTAAAGAAAACAATGGAGTGGTCACGGAGACACAGAAAACAGATGTATAAGCAATTACTCAATTATATAAAACCTAAATTGTAAACTATTTTAAAGCAAGCACTATTGTTTTCCAGCATAACACATAAAAACAGAAATGAATTATTTATAGGATAATGACTGCCCCCTAATTTCTAAACATTACAGAAATCTTCATAAAAATCATACAGGCCAAGAAAGAAAGGAAATCACCCAGAGCATTATATGGAGATAAGACAAGCAAAAAGTTAACTCCCATGTTAAGTCCATAAACATTCAGGGCCAGGAGCTCCAAGTTTCAATGGGAACTGTCCGAAAGAAGAATCTAGCAGGATTCTGGTGGTGACTGAATATGGGTTATATTAACTAGGATTCACCCACGTTCACCCAAGTGAGAGGTCAAAAGGAAGTACTGACAGACATGATGACTGAGAGCATGGCTACTGGGGACTCAAACTGTAGAGGCTCAGAAAGTCTGTAGGACCAAAGGTGACAGTTTTAGTAACACACAGCTTTGGAGGAGAAGGAGACACCTTGAAAGGAGAAAGTGTCCCTTGAAAGCTTGAAAGAGAGGGTGACCCTGGAGATACAGGCCTCACTAAACCAGTACAGAACAATGCGGAAGAGGGGACTTATTTTAAAAACTGCATTGACTGTAGCAACAAAGAGGGTATTCATGAACTAAGAGACTTCAGAAACCACACAACCTCACCTCAAAATAAAATTGTCTATATTGCTGGTGCAGTAGAATCCATTAAATAACCCGAAGAGAAAAAGAACCCAGCATCCACACTAAGTTACTTTCACAGAATTTATAAAAGTGAAAAATGTGGGCAGATGAAAACACATCAAAAACTACAGTAATAAAACCAAGGAAAGATGTAACACTTCATCACAAATTAGAAATAGTTAAATGACAGATGCAGATGTAAAAGAACACAAGTCAAACATTTAAAATTTTAAATAGAATGAATAAAAAGTCCCCAAGGGACTCTCAGCTTTCTTTAAAAATCATCCAACCCCTCACATCCGTACATGACTACTGGAAAACCATAGCTGTGTAATAGAACCTCATTAATTATTTCAATGATAAATAATCCCAACAAGCTTAAAGAAAACAATGGAGTGGTCACGGAGACACAGAAAACAGATGTATAAGCAATTACTCAATTATATAAAACCTAAATTGTAAACTATTTTAAAGCAAGCACTATTGTTTTCCAGCATAACACATAAAAACAGAAATGAATTATTTATAGGATAATGACTGCCCCCTAATTTCTAAACATTACAGAAATCTTCATAAAAATCATACAGGCCAAGAAAGAAAGGAAATCACCCAGAGCATTATATGGAGATAAGACAAGAAAAAAGTTAACTCCCATGTTAAGTCCATAAACATTCAGGGCCAGGAGCTCCAAGTTTCAATGGGAACTGTCCGAAAGAAGAATCTAGCAGGATTCTGGTGGTGACTGAATATGGGTTATATTAACTAGGATTCACCCACGTTCACCCAAGTGAGAGGTCAAAAGGAAGTACTGACAGACATGATGACTGAGAGCATGGCTACTGGGGACTCAAACTGTAGAGGCTCAGAAAGTCTGTAGGACCAAAGGTGACAGTTTTAGTAACACACAGCTTTGGAGGAGAAGGAGACACCTTGAAAGGAGAAAGTGTCCCTTGAAAGCTTGAAAGAGAGGGTGACCCTGGAGATACAGGCCTCACTAAACCAGTACAGAACAATGCGGAAGAGGGGACTTATTTTAAAAACTGCATTGACTGTAGCAACAAAGAGGGTATTCATGAACTAAGAGACTTCAGAAACCACACAACCTCACCTCAAAATAAAATTGTCTATATTGCTGGTGCAGTAGAATCCATTAAATAACCCGAAGAGAAAAAGAACCCAGCATCCACACTAAGTTACTTTCACAGAATTTATAAAAGTGAAAAATGTGGGCAGATGAAAACACATCAAAAACTACAGTAATAAAACCAAGGAAAGATGTAACACTTCATCACAAATTAGAAATAGTTAAATGACAGATGCAGATGTAAAAGAACACAAGTCAAACATTTAAAATTTTAAATAGAATGAATAAAAAAAATTTTAAAATAGGAACAAAGTGAATTTAAGACAAGAGGAAAAAGCCCATAAAATCATCTCAGAAACAAAGACTAAATTATAAGATATACAACCTAGAGATAGAAGGGTTTCTCAAGCAAATGAACAGAGAAAGGAACTGAGGGAAACAAAGAAAAGAGATGCAAAGACCCAACAAGCAAAGACCACTGAAGAATGAAACAGCTGTATTCAAAACTACAACTCTTCACTCAAAAGAAAACATCCATCTACAATCTGAAGCATATATACCAGGGAAAATTTATCCAGAATAGTCAACACAGAGACATACCTAAGTAAAACAATTCAATTTTACAGATAAAAATTCAAAAAAGAAAGACCATGTCATCATCAAAAGAAAATCATGCTGGCATCAGCAACATATATCCAAGACAACGGCAGGGCAAATATTTTCAAGAAATGTAAGAATATATGAGTCAAGCTATCCTTCAAACATCAGACTGTAGGAAAACACTTTTAACATCTAAGCCCTTAAAAGATTCCCACAAACGCTGTTAAGGAATCTACCAGACAATAAATTTCATCCAACCAAGAGACAATAAAATTTCAGAAAACTCCCTGCCACCGCGGAGTCAAGTGGAGGCGGAGGCTCGGGTGCATTCAAGGTTTGGGTCCACCCGTAACCCACCACCATGGCCTAGGAAGCATTGCTGTTGGAGGTGTAATGGACATTAATACTGCTCTGCAAAAGGTGCTAAAGACTGCCCTCATCCACGATGGCCTAGCTCGTGGAATTTGCGAAGCTGCCAAAGCCTGAGACAAGTGCCAAACCCATCTATGTGTTCTCGCTTCCAATTGTGATGAACCTATGTATGTCAAATTGGTGGAGGCCCTTTGTGCTGAGCACCAGATCAATCTGATTAAGGATTATGGCAAAGAGTCTCAGGCCAAGGATGTCATCGAGGAGTACTTCAAATGCAAGAAATGATGAAATAAATATACTGGGTTCTTGTTTTAAAAAAAAAAAAAAAAAATCAGAAAAAGGTCAGTCATTTAATATTAACTACATTTACAGAGTTAAACCTAAAACAAACATATCCATGAGGGTAGAATATACGTAAAATGGCATGCTCGCACAAGGTAATAAAGTCAGAGGAAAAGAGACTAGGAAAAAAATTAAGTAGAATAAGTTCATTCACTGTCTTACACATAAGAAAACGGATTTAAAGTTGACAAATAAAATAACATAAAAGTAACATTCAGCACATGAAATTCCCTCACCTTCATACTCCTAAATAAGACAAAAGGAGAAGTAAAGGAATTGGTTTTTTTTGGCCACACCTGCAGCTTGAGGGATCAAATCTGGGGCTACAGGGTAAAAGACCCAACTCTGGACTGCCAGGGACTGCAGTCTGCTGGGCTGCTAGGGAATAAGTATAAAAGTAACCCACTAAAACAAAAATATAAACCTCTGTACATAATGAAAAGTATTCAAGCCAAAATAAAAATGTTAAACAATACAAAATACATGGTAACATAAAACCAAGATGAAGTCAATTCAGTGAAAAAGCTAACATCCTTAATAGACTACACTTACCATACACACTTACTAATACATATGTTGTGCCATTTACCAAGGACTTTCATACTTATCTCACTACCTGACCACTGAAGTAGGACGGAAAAATATTGTTTTTTCCTTTTTACTCAAACTTACAAACTAAGGCTTAAAAAAGCATAAAAGATAAAGCAGAGTCAGGATTTAAATCTATCATCACACAAAACAAAGTGAAGAAATATGTAATATTTTATTTCCTGATTTAAAAGTGTTACTTAGTCACCCCACAAAAATCTTTAGAAGGAATTAGCCTGAAACTTTTGATATTCTGGGTACAAAGTTTCTCTGAACGAAGAAAATGTCTGAAGAAGTTTAAGTCTCCTTAATGGCAGTGGCAACTCAGCAGGCAAAAAATGTGACACCACCTCAGGTACTAGATGCAAAAAGTTTTGGCTCAGTAAATGACACACTGCCAAGTGGAAGAAGAGCTACTCAGGCCATCTTCAAGTTCATGTTCAGTCAGTTCCAACAGAATGCTAGTTTTGAAAATACATATTTCCTCCAACACGATTGATATTTAGGGGACATTTTAAGCATATAAATTTGAACTTGGCTTCTGAAGGATTTTTCTGCCAGAAAATACTTAGGTGAATTAGAAAACTGCAGTGGGCTGAAATGAGCCGCATAGGCTCGCATATAGCACTGACACACACCTCAGACATCAAAGCGCCTGCAGTTCATCTCGTGGGTTACGAAAACCTTTTTCAGTTGGCAATGCAGCCAGCATTTAAAGTTGACAAATAAAATAACATAAAAGTAACATTCACCCTAAATTTCCCATACTCCTAAATAAGACAAAAGGAGAAGTAAAGGAATTGGTTTTTTTTGGCCACACCTGCAGCTTGAGGGATCAAATCTGGGGCTACAGGGTAAAAGACCCAACTCTGGACTGCCAGGGACTGCAGTCTGCTGGGCTGCTAGGGAATTAGTATAAAAGTAACCCACTAAAACAAAAATATAAACCTCTGTACATAATGAAAAGTATTCAAGCCAAAATAAAAATGTTAAACAATACAAAATACATGGTAACATAAAACCAAGATGAAGTCAATTCAGTGAAAAAGCTAACATCCTTAATAGACTACACTTACCATACACACTTACTAATACATATGTTGTGCCATTTACCAAGGACTTTCATACTTATCTCACTACCTGACCACTGAAGTAGGACGGAAAAATATTGTTTTTTCCTTTTTACTCAAACTTACAAACTAAGGCTTAAAAAAGCATAAAAGATAAAGCAGAGTCAGGATTTAAATCTATCATCACACAAAACAAAGTGAAGAAATATGTAATATTTTATTTCCTGATTTAAAAGTGTTACTTAGTCACCCCACAAAAATCTTTAGAAGGAATTAGCCTGAAACTTTTGATATTCTGGGTACAAAGTTTCTCTGAACGAAGAAAATGTCTGAAGAAGTTTAAGTCTCCTTAATGGCAGTGGCAACTCAGCAGGCAAAAAATGTGACACCACCTCAGGTACTAGATGCAAAAAGTTTTGGCTCAGTAAATGACACACTGCCAAGTGGAAGAAGAGCTACTCAGGCCATCTTCAAGTTCATGTTCAGTCAGTTCCAACAGAATGCTAGTTTTGAAAATACATATTTCCTCCAACACGATTGATATTTAGGGGACATTTTAAGCATATAAATTTGAACTTGGCTTCTGAAGGATTTTTCTGCCAGAAAATACTTAGGTGAATTAGAAAACTGCAGTGGGCTGAAATGAGCCGCATAGGCTCGCATATAGCACTGACACACACCTCAGACATCAAAGCGCCTGCAGTTCATCTCGTGGGTTACGAGTCACACCTGTCTACCTCTTGTGTTATAACTTTAAGATTTAAGGCAACTTTCCTTCCATCACTTCACAACAATTCACCAGCTGTAATCCTTGGCACCCACTTTTACAAAGTAACATCCAGTCTTTTCTAAAAAGGCAGTATTTGTATTATAGTATTTACATATGTGTTAGCCACTTTATACACGTAAAACTGTGCTATCATTTTTATTAGGTTCTTACTTTGGTTTCTAACTTGTTATCAATGAATTTTTTAACCGTTGTGGCCAACTGTTTTTCCCATAAGCTCTGTGGGTTTTATTACCTGATTTTACTCAGCGATTGCGTAGTGCACTGACTTTCAGAAACTTATGTCCTGATATAGCAAGACTGACTGACATAAAGCAATTAGAAATATACTTTAGACAATGAAATCATAAGTACTGGCTATACTTATCACGATTTCCTCAAAAGTCATGCAAGGTTTTTATCAGCTAATACGGGGGGTGGGGGTGAGGGGGACTCTAGCACAGAATCTAGCTCAAAATAGATACTCAATAAATGCCAAGTTACTACATTTACCCTTAAAAGACTCAAAGCACTGGTAACCAAAGGTGAAAAACAGTGTACCATATTAAGTGAAAGCCATTAACATAAAGGGCAAATTTTTTTTCTTAAATCAGAACCACAACCATGTGTGCAAGTACACAACCAACTCCAGGAACTTCTTCTCCTAGGTCTATACTTTTAAAAGAAACTTTCCTTTCTCCTTTCATATACTATCAGATAAAATAACTCTTACAGATTCCATACAGAAATGTCCAATAATCTCCTCTATAATAAAAATAATCTAAGATTAAAATTATCACCAGCTTCAAATAAGATTATAATTTTCCCAGAAGGTTTTAGATGAAATTTCAAATGATCTCAACTGAAAATGTGTTCATATTATTATACTGACCAAAGAAAATCTCAGTGGAATAGAGCATGATCAGGTAACAAAAATAGTAACAGCATCACCATTTATTTCTATATTTCAATTTACATTTTACTTCCAAATAGCCAAAAAGATTGCTTCTATTAAATTAAAATGTTATGGAATTATTTTAGTTACAAATTAAGTAGTGAAAATATACTTTATATCTTACCCAAAGTGGGGGGGGGAATCACATGCAACAAATTAAACTAGTATTTTTTATGTTGCGACTTCAATACAAGTTTGTACAGCACGCATCATGAAACAGCTTAAACGTAAACATACAGCTGACATTCCAGGGACATTCTCAAAGTCAAGAACGTGGTTTTCCTTCCCTCCATATCCTACTATATACAGTAAGAACCATCCCTTTTAAATGTCTTCCATTGCTCTTCTTACCATCAGCACTGGCAACTGACAGTATTTCTGAAACCAGTTTTCACTAAGACTCTTAAGTTTTTCTCTCTTCAGTAAGGCTACTGCCTCCTAACAGAGAGCAGCGTTGTATTAGTGTTCAGCTGTGAGTGCTGAGGTTGGCTAGGCTCACTGATTGTTCTGTTCTGCCACACCAGCTTCACAGCATATCTTTCCCAAATTCCAAGAATTCAATTTGATTTTTTAAGTTTTCAAAAAAACACTCACAAAGTGACTATATTACAAATGTTCTTCCTTCTAACATTTTCTATTCCTGTCCTCACCTTTGACTTTATGTCAGAATCAATTTTAGAGCTTTATAAAACTACATATGACTGCTCTAAACAGGGTCCTCATGACAAACATCCTCATTTAATCCAGGCACCATTTGTCTACCAATGCTAACATAACCAAAAAAGAAACAGTAAAAATTTCCTCTCATGCTTTTGTGATGGGATAAAAGCCATGCAAACAAGCCTAATACTATGATTCATTCATAAATGAAACTTCCAAGGTCTTATCAAGTAATACAGGTTCTGCCTGATATCCTACAATTACCTCATATAATGATGTATTCCTCAATGCCAAGGCCCATTTTAATTTCCTTCTCCAAAAATCTTTATGCAAGCACAAAATTCAAAGATTAAGATTTCTCTCTCTTGGCCTGTAGTTACTGTTTTCATGCTCACTTCATACAAAAATATTTATTGAATACATACTGTGGTGCATTACTCTAACTAATGGCGGTATAGCAATTACCAGAACAATGTCCCTATTCTTATAAACCTACATTTTAATTATAGAAGGCATGTGATAAATAGCTTTATACACACACACACACATGTCAGATGATGATAAATGGTAAGAAGAAAAATAAAGCAAGGAATAAAATAAAGGCTGAGTTGGAGAGGGCTTTTGGTCAAAGAAGGCCACAATATAACATTTAGAGAACATCTGAGCAGAATTCTATCAATAAAAGAAATAAGAGAGGAAATGAGCCATAGAGGTATCTGGAGATCAAAATTCTGAACAAACAGCCTCTGCATATGATCCCTTCTATAACCTAGCTTTTTATGTCCAAAAGCACTTTTATGAACAAAGAAAATATATTTGAATCAATGCTAAGAAATGCATTATCAGAAGCAGAAATGTTAAAGGAAATAAGAATGCACGCTAAACAAAGCGATTCCTTCTGTTAAAGCTGGCTGGCCAGTAGCTCTCCCATCCAGCAATCAAACAGGGTACCATGTCTGCCTCTGTGGAAACTGCTTTTAACCAGTCTTCAAAGTTAACAGCTGGAATGGTAACTCTTCATCATCAAATAACTTAGCTTGTGTAATTCCCAATAATGGCCCAAGACTGTAAGGCTTTGAAATACTCAGAGAAATGAACATTAAATGCAATCCCTATTAGCTTTTGTCTGCTTTTCTGCACATACAGTGTTGTCCATTACAACTGAAAACTAAACTGCAGTCATTCATTTTTTCCTAACTAGAATACTCTATTCCCAAAATAATCTGGACAAACAAGTCTTTTAATCTACTATCTTAACCCAAAAGAATCATTTCTTAAACACTTCAGGTTTCCAACACAATAATGCATTTAAAAATATATATGTTTTGTTAATTTACATAAAGACATATACTTCTGTGTTCGTTCACACTACACCCATTCCGAAAGGATGTAGGATTGAAATTTAAAAGAAAACAAATCAGTGAAGTTGCCACATTATCAGTTTTCTTCAGCTCATAAGATTTTATTGACTTTTTATTAAAAGTATTAAAAATAGAAAGTAAAGTTTTTTTGACTTTTTATTAAAAGTATGTTGTGTCTTATAAGAACATAGTATATTTACATTATAGCAAAACTGCAGTTTATTTTCTAATTCATTTTTTTTTAATATATTTTTTAATTTATGTGGCTGCATTGGGTCTTAGTTGAGGTATGTGAGCTTAGTCGCCTTGTGTTATGTGGGATCTTGGTTCCCTGACTAGAGATCAAACCTGCATCCCCTGGATTGGAAAGCAGATTGTTAACCACTGGACCACCAGGGAAGTCCCTCTAATTCACTTTTAAACAAATTCATTCTAGTTCAAATATTTTATTTACCTACTGTATACAGATGAAAGGAGACTTCAGAGCAGCTAGAGCTTTGTTTCAATTTTTTGTTTTTATTATATTATAAACATATACAGTACAGGCAAAGGTATATTAAAACCAATTTCAAGATTACTGTCCACACTAAGTTGCAAAACTATTACCATCACACAGAAATTAGTCAGTTGACCTTCCCATGTGCATTTGGAAATATACTTGCTAACAATTTCTAATTTTAATTTCATGTATGACAAAATCAAACCTATGTATCATTAACTATAGAAATAGCATTTATTTCAAAAGTAAAATGAAATAACTTCCCTAAAATATTGTAGGTACCCACATTACATGCAGCCACCTAAAAATTATTACAGCTGCTTTTACCTAACAAAGAACTAGGTGGGTGTGATATGAGCCCTGAAAATGTTTCATTCCTTACTTACACTAGTTGTTAACCTTAATCTCACTGTGTTCCTTGAAAAGAAACTGCCCATCTTGAGATGTTTTGAGACTAGAGAAGGATCCTACAAGTGCACTGTCCACTGTTTGGCTATATGAATTTAATCTACTATCTTAACCCAAAAGAATCATTTCTTAAACACTTCAGGTTTCCAACACAATAATGCATTTAAAAATATATATGTTTTGTTAATTTACATAAAGACATATACTTCTGTGTTCGTTCACACTACACCCATTCCGAAAGGATGTAGGATTGAAATTTAAAAGAAAACAAATCAGTGAAGTTGCCACATTATCAGTTTTCTTCAGCTCATAAGATTTTATTGACTTTTTATTAAAAGTATTAAAAATAGAAAGTAAAGTTTTTTTGACTTTTTATTAAAAGTATGTTGTGTCTTATAAGAACATAGTATATTTACATTATAGCAAAACTGCAGTTTATTTTCTAATTCATTTTTTTTTTTTAATATATTTTTTAATTTATGTGGCTGCATTGGGTCTTAGTTGAGGTATGTGAGCTTAGTCGCCTTGTGTTATGTGGGATCTTGGTTCCCTGACTAGAGATCAAACCTGCATCCCCTGGATTGGAAAGCAGATTGTTAACCACTGGACCACCAGGGAAGTCCCTCTAATTCACTTTTAAACAAATTCATTCTAGTTCAAATATTTTATTTACCTACTGTATACAGATGAAAGGAGACTTCAGAGCAGCTAGAGCTTTGTTTCAATTTTTTGTTTTTATTATATTATAAACATATACAGTACAGGCAAAGGTATATTAAAACCAATTTCAAGATTACTGTCCACACTAAGTTGCAAAACTATTACCATCACACAGAAATTAGTCAGTTGACCTTCCCATGTGCATTTGGAAATATACTTGCTAACAATTTCTAATTTTAATTTCATGTATGACAAAATCAAACCTATGTATCATTAACTATAGAAATAGCATTTATTTCAAAAGTAAAATGAAATAACTTCCCTAAAATATTGTAGGTACCCACATTACATGCAGCCACCTAAAAATTATTACAGCTGCTTTTACCTAACAAAGAACTAGGTGGGTGTGATATGAGCCCTGAAAATGTTTCATTCCTTACTTACACTAGTTGTTAACCTTAATCTCACTGTGTTCCTTGAAAAGAAACTGCCCATCTTGAGATGTTTTGAGACTAGAGAAGGATCCTACAAGTGCACTGTCCACTGTGGCTATATGAATTTAAATTAATCAAAAAATTCAGTTCCTCAATCACACTAGCCATATTTCAAGTGTACACTAGTCACATATGGCTGTAGCTATCATAATGGACAGAAGAAGACAGAGAACATTTCTATCACTACAGAAAGTTTCACTGTGCAGTAAAAAAGTAAGTTATCAATAAATCACAAATACTATCACCATGCTATGTTAACTTCTCTTACCACTTTTCTAGGAAAGAAAAATTGTACCCATTAGACTTTTAACTAATGACAAATCATTCAGGCAAAAGGCCAAAAATAGATTACCTAAAGCTGTACATATTTTAAGTATTTCTAATTTTGATTTTTTTTTCTTCTTACAGCTCACATTAACATTTAAAAAGAAGAGAAAATAAAGGCAGGAACAGTTACCAAACTAGCAACACTTCACTGCAAGGTATTAGGGCACATCCAAGTACTTTTCCAAGTGGGCTTAAAATCTAACGGTGTGTATTTCACCCTACCCTGGCCATCTTGTTTTTCCTATCCTTAACCTATATCCTAAGAAAGTGGTTTAGAGATCTGGTAACACCCCTCAAACTATTCAGATAAACAAACAGCACCATGAGTAGGCAAATCCACAGTTTTCTAATAACTTAGTTTTCCGAACTGTTAAAATAGTATGTAAGTAGAACAACAAAAAAACACCTCTGGAAAACACAACTTTTCTTTAAACTAAACTCCCACATAATATCACATTAAATTCATCATCTGACCTTTCCATAGACAAATTACAGACGAGACACATTTTGCAGAGATTTTGACAAACTCAAGGCAAGGTTTTAGAATTTCAGAACATAGCAGAGTAATATAAGGGGAAAAAATGGGCCAAATATGCAACAAAACTGAATTTCAGATACCAACTAGACTAGAACAAGCCAGGCAAATCCACTATAGAAACTCTGAAATTGTTTTACACACTGACATGTAAACCAGGTTTCCTTTGAAAAATTAAGGCAAAAACATTTCATTATTTTGAAATCAACGTTTCAAATTTTTAAAAAACACTAACTTCACTCCTAGACCACTTTACTACAAACAAGCATGGCACAACCAACTAACAATGCAGCAGCTCAGAAACTGAATGCTAATAAAAGGATTTAAGTTACTAACCTAACAACACTTGATTACAAGGTATAGAGAATGTGAACTTTTGGGGGTCTGGGGGGCAGAGGCTGAAATCAAAAGCACTGTAAGTACTGAGGAAGGAGAAGCAACTTTGAAAGAGCAAATACTAACACCATACATTGGTTAGTAATATTTTCTTCACTCTTAATATAAAAAAGAACCATAAGGATATTAATTATATCCTCTTTCATTTAGTGATTTTTCACATTTACACTGTAAACACTTTATAACAAGAAATCCTTTAGTACCTTGATTTTAGCAATAAATTTAGAGGTTTTCCTCCACTATCACCACCAAATAATTTTTTTTTGTTTATGAGGTTTAATCAAAAAATGTTATACTATGAATGATTGAGCAAACTGTGGTACATCCATATTGTAGAATTCTACTCAACAATGAAAAAGAACAAACTATTGATACACTCAACGATTTGGATGAATCAAAAGGGAATTTGGTTACTCACACACACACACTCTCTCTCTCTCTCACACACACACACACACACACACAGGCCAATCCTAAAAAGGCATACAGTATGACCTTTTTCAGTAAACGTTCTTGAAATGCCCAAATTATAAAAACAGAGAAGAGATTAGTGGTGGTTGCCAAAGGCTCAGGGTAGAGGAGATGGGAGGAACAGGAGAGGGCACAGCTCTCAAAGAACACCAGAGGGACTCTTGGGCTCATGGAACTCTTCTGTATGTTTATGGCAGTGATGGTTATATAATCTACACATGTGGCAAAGAACTAAATATACACACCAGTAAAATGGAGAAATGTGAATAAGACTGGCAGATTGTATCAACATTATGATACTGAACGATAGCTTGGCAAAACATTAGCAGTGGGGAAACTGGGTAAAGGGTACAAGGTAATCCCTCTGTATTATTTTTTTAAATTACCTGCGACCCTACAGCTAACCTCAAAATAAGAAGTTTGATTTTTTTTTTGTTAAAACAGTGCTGCCCTAACAATCAGGAAAATTTGACTATAAACTGGATAATAGACATACCAAGGAATGATTATTAATGTTACTATGGTTATACAAGACGATATTCTTACTCTAAGAGGATGCTTGCTGAAGCGTTTAGGAATGAAGATCAGGCCAGCAACTTCCTTTTAACTCTTGTGTGAGAATAGAGAGCAAGCAAATCTGGCAAAATGTTAAATATTGAAAGAGTTTATAAGGGCTCCTTGTACTCTTGTTTCAACTTTTCAACTTGACTGTTTTCAAAGCAAAGAGGTGGGAAGGAAGATTAACGACAAACTGCTATCCTAAAACTATGTTATAGTCGAACCTACACATCAATTACTCCTTGAAAAGATTTAAAAGTAAATCAACTGTTCTGGTGAAACAGTGATACAGTCCTACCTACTACCAACTCCAATTAGCTTAAAACCAAAACAATGGAAATCCTTTAGTACCTTGATTTTAGCAATAAATTTAGAGGTTTTCCTCCACTATCACCACCAAATAATTTTTTGTTTATGAGGTTTAATCAAAAAATGTTATACTATGAATGATTGAGCAAACTGTGGTACATCCATATTGTAGAATTCTACTCAACAATGAAAAAGAACAAACTATTGATACACTCAACGATTTGGATGAATCAAAAGGGAATTTGGTTACTCACACACACACTCTCTCTCTCACACACACACACACACACACACAGGCCAATCCTAAAAAGGCATACAGTATGACCTTTTTCAGTAAACGTTCTTGAAATGCCCAAATTATAAAAACAGAGAAGAGATTAGTGGTGGTTGCCAAAGGCTCAGGGTAGAGGAGATGGGAGGAACAGGAGAGGGCACAGCTCTCAAAGAACACCAGAGGGACTCTTGGGCTCATGGAACTCTTCTGTATGTTTATGGCAGTGATGGTTATATAATCTACACATGTGGCAAAGAACTAAATATACACACCAGTAAAATGGAGAAATGTGAATAAGACTGGCAGATTGTATCAACATTATGATACTGAACGATAGCTTGGCAAAACATTAGCAGTGGGGAAACTGGGTAAAGGGTACAAGGTAATCCCTCTGTATTATTTTTTTAAATTACCTGCGACCCTACAGCTAACCTCAAAATAAGAAGTTTGATTTTTTTTTTGTTAAAACAGTGCTGCCCTAACAATCAGGAAAATTTGACTATAAACTGGATAATAGACATACCAAGGAATGATTATTAATGTTACTATGGTTATACAAGACGATATTCTTACTCTAAGAGGATGCTTGCTGAAGCGTTTAGGAATGAAGATCAGGCCAGCAACTTCCTTTTAACTCTTGTGTGAGAATAGAGAGCAAGCAAATCTGGCAAAATGTTAAATATTGAAAGAGTTTATAAGGGCTCCTTGTACTCTTGTTTCAACTTTTCAACTTGACTGTTTTCAAAGCAAAGAGGTGGGAAGGAAGATTAACGACAAACTGCTATCCTAAAACTATGTTATAGTCGAACCTACACATCAATTACTCCTTGAAAAGATTTAAAAGTAAATCAACTGTTCTGGTGAAACAGTGATACAGTCCTACCTACTACCAACTCCAATTAGCTTAAAACCAAAACAATGGCAATGAGGATTTCAAGGTAACTAAAAGTTATACCCTATTGGATGTGACTTTCTTTCATGTGTTTCCGCTACTTGATAACTAAATCTATACGCACACGGATATTTTTGTAAAATCAAAGTTAGTTCAATATGGGTCTAAAAAACCCGGAGCTGTTCCACTTTTCCAAAGAAAAACATTTAAATTACAAGAGGAAAAACACTAACACTTTCGTGACATACACTCCAACGTTTTAAGTCTTGAGCTTGATTGCTATTGTTCAGTCTCTAAATCGAGCTGGATTCCTTGCGACCCCATGGACTGCAGGCACAACAGGCAGCAGTTTGGCAAACGTAGTTAATTCTTTCAAAGAAATGTCTAAATGAAAGCGGCAACCCACACACTTAAGGTCAAACAAAAGCACGCTACAGTGTGTTAATTACAGCACCAAAGCTACAAGTCATACTGTACAATGTTAACAGGCCCTCCCAACATCACCGCAATAATGTATCAAACAAAAATACAAACTGCACACATCTGAAGTGCAGGAAATTATCGAGCCCGCGCTAGCGTCAAAAAGAGCCATTTCAAAAGTTCTCATAGTCTCTTTTCTCTGTTGCTCATTACTTGCACCTGTGTTAATACACTTTAGCCCGTAAGAAACCCTTGTCTACAACTTCTCTACTAAAAATTCTTAACTTTTCGCTTCCTACTGGACCGCCCCCTCGCAATGCGCCCCACCTAACTTTTTCCTTTTAAACTCTTTAGGAATGGAGATCAGGCCAGCAACTTCCTTTTAACTCTTGTGTGAGAATAGAGAGCAAGCAAATCTGGCAAAATGTTAAATATTGAAAGAGTTTATAAGGGCTCCTTGTACTCTTGTTTCAACTTTTCAACTTGACTGTTTTCAAAGCAAAGAGGTGGGAAGGAAGATTAACGACAAACTGCTATCCTAAAACTATGTTATAGTCGAACCTACACATCAATTACTCCTTGAAAAGATTTAAAAGTAAATCAACTGTTCTGGTGAAACAGTGATACAGTCCTACCTACTACCAACTCCAATTAGCTTAAAACCAAAACAATGGCAATGAGGATTTCAAGGTAACTAAAAGTTATACCCTATTGGATGTGACTTTCTTTCATGTGTTTCCGCTACTTGATAACTAAATCTATACGCACACGGATATTTTTGTAAAATCAAAGTTAGTTCAATATGGGTCTAAAAAACCCGGAGCTGTTCCACTTTTCCAAAGAAAAACATTTAAATTACAAGAGGAAAAACACTAACACTTTCGTGACATACACTCCAACGTTTTAAGTCTTGAGCTTGATTGCTATTGTTCAGTCTCTAAATCGAGCTGGATTCCTTGCGACCCCATGGACTGCAGGCACAACAGGCAGCAGTTTGGCAAACGTAGTTAATTCTTTCAAAGAAATGTCTAAATGAAAGCGGCAACCCACACACTTAAGGTCAAACAAAAGCACGCTACAGTGTGTTAATTACAGCACCAAAGCTACAAGTCATACTGTACAATGTTAACAGGCCCTCCCAACATCACCGCAATAATGTATCAAACAAAAATACAAACTGCACACATCTGAAGTGCAGGAAATTATCGAGCCCGCGCTAGCGTCAAAAAGAGCCATTTCAAAAGTTCTCATAGTCTCTTTTCTCTGTTGCTCATTACTTGCACCTGTGTTAATACACTTTAGCCCGTAAGAAACCCTTGTCTACAACTTCTCTACTAAAAATTCTTAACTTTTCGCTTCCTACTGGACCGCCCCCTCGCAATGCGCCCCACCTCCCGAGGAGGGTGATGGGGTGGGGCTGTTTCCCGCTCGGAAACTAAGAAATAAATGTCTCTTCCCTAGTCCAGGAAGGAGGGGACGAGAGCCCGAGAAGCTGGAGGTGCAAGCACCCCTACTGACTACAAAGAGGTAGCCGTTTAGAAAGCGTCCTCTGCCTTTCTGAACTCCTTTCTTTCTTCCCTCCTACCAGGTCGCCCAGTGACCCCAGGTCGCCCAGTGACCCCAGGTCGGGCGGGGACAGGTGAATGCCTAGAGGAGAGGAAGAGGGAGGGACGGACGGACGGACGGACGATGGAGAGAGAGCCGCGCTTGGGCAATGAATGAGCTGTGCCGCATCCGCACCACCTGTTCCTTCCACGGGTGCCACCCTGGCCTGCCGGCAGGGTTCCCACACCGGCCGGGCCGCCGCTCCCGCCCGTGCTGCCCGCTTCCCTGCTGAAGGCCAGGCCTCTCCTCCCTGCGCTCGGGACGCAGGAGAACCGGCCGTCTAGAAGCGGGGAGACGGGGCCTACTCCGGAACCACGGCCTCCGGAGCGTGCGGACGGGAGGAGGAAGCCTGGGGTTCCTGGCGCGCGAGCCCACGGGGGAACCCCCAGGAGGGGACGGGGGAGCGCATTCGGCCTGACTCGGAGTACGAAGGCGGGGTCCCCGGCGGGGGTGGCCCGGTGCCCAGTGGGCCGAGGTTAGGGGTGACAGGCCCGCGTACCGGCTACAACCTCCTTACTGCTTGCCCGGAGCCTCGCACTTACCAAGATCCGCTTGAAGAGCGCGTTCTCCTTGGGCGGGAGGCTCACGGCCGGCATCGTTCCGGCTCCTCCCGCTGCTCCCGCCACCGCCCGGCTCGGTCAGCCTGTTTGTCCGACCGTCGCCGCCGTCCTGGCTGCTTCAGCCTTGATTGCCCGGATCCACCGCCGCCACCAGGCCCCGGGTGTCACCGCGTCGCCCAGCCCCGACACCCCCTTCCCTCAGTCTTTTTCCTTTCTCACTTAACACTGCCGCCGCCTCCCCGCACGGTCTCCGTCGGCGTTCCGTGGTAACTCGCCGCCGCAAACTGACAATTTTTTGGGTCCCTGCTTCCCTAGTCCAGGCCCCCAATGCGCCCCATGGGATGATGGTGGGCTGTTTCGCTCGGAAACTAAGAAATAAATGTCTCTTCCCTAGTCCAGGAAGGAGGGGACGAGAGCCCGAGAAGCTGGAGGTGCAAGCACCCCTACTGACTACAAAGAGGTAGCCGTTTAGAAAGCGTCCTCTGCCTTTCTGAACTCCTTTCTTTCTTCCCTCCTACCAGGTCGCCCAGTGACCCCAGGTCGCCCAGTGACCCCAGGTCGGGCGGGGACAGGTGAATGCCTAGAGGAGAGGAAGAGGGAGGGACGGACGGACGGACGGACGATGAGAGAGAGCCGCGCTTGGGCAATGAATGAGCTGTGCCGCATCCGCACCACCTGTTCCTTCCACGGGTGCCACCCTGGCCTGCCGGCAGGGTTCCCACACCGGCCGGGCCGCCGCTCCCGCCCGTGCTGCCCGCTTCCCTGCTGAAGGCCAGGCCTCTCCTCCCTGCGCTCGGGACGCAGGAGAACCGGCCGTCTAGAAGCGGGGAGACGGGGCCTACTCCGGAACCACGGCCTCCGGAGCGTGCGGACGGGAGGAGGAAGCCTGGGGTTCCTGGCGCGCGAGCCCACGGGGGAACCCCCAGGAGGGGACGGGGGAGCGCATTCGGCCTGACTCGGAGTACGAAGGCGGGGTCCCCGGCGGGGGTGGCCCGGTGCCCAGTGGGCCGAGGTTAGGGGTGACAGGCCCGCGTACCGGCTACAACCTCCTTACTGCTTGCCCGGAGCCTCGCACTTACCAAGATCCGCTTGAAGAGCGCGTTCTCCTTGGGCGGGAGGCTCACGGCCGGCATCGTTCCGGCTCCTCCCGCTGCTCCCGCCACCGCCCGGCTCGGTCAGCCTGTTTGTCCGACCGTCGCCGCCGTCCTGGCTGCTTCAGCCTTGATTGCCCGGATCCACCGCCGCCACCAGGCCCCGGGTGTCACCGCGTCGCCCAGCCCCGACACCCCCTTCCCCTCGGAGTCTTTTTTTCCTTTCTCACTTAACACTGCCGCCGCCTCCCCCCCCGCACGGGTCTCCGTCGGCGGTTCACGTGGTAACTGAACAGACCGACAGAGGCAGCCAAAATGGCGGACGCCGAGGGCTTTCCCACCCGGGTCACACCTCCCAGTACGCAGGCGCGATGACCTCCTTTCCCCGCCTCCTCTGTGCTGAAGCCTGCTGGGAAACACGGAGGCCGGCGGGCCGCGGAGGCCTGGAAGGTCTCGATAGACCCCGCCCACTCTTTCGGTTTCCAGTCGTGGAGGCGCGGGGAAAGGGAGGGCAGAGCAGCCAGCTGCGGCATCAAAAATAGCGTCTCCACTGCTGCTTGCTAGATTGGCCTTGCATCCATTGGGTAGGCGCTCCCTCTCTGTATAATCCTGCTTTGAGCCTGAAGCCCTAAAATGCCAGTGATCGAGAAGCGCTGTGTTTAGTCGTGGACTAAGTGCCTAACTGAGCAGCAGAGGTGGAGGAGACCTGTAAACTGATACAGAGAGGATGGGCCTTAATGGACTCTGCAAAGCGTGAAAGAGCTAACCAATGAAATGGGCCTGGCGCCGGGTATCGGTGTTTCACTTGGTTTCTTTAAGAGGACCCTGGAAAGGTAGTCAATCAGATCATGTTAGCGCTGCCAAAGAAACGTCTGAAGGTTAAAGTGTGTGTTTCTGTTTTATCACTGAGTTCGTGCAATGCAGAGTTGAGGACTGTATGAGTCACCTTGGGGTAGGGAAGAATTCAAGGTCACTGACTCCCCTGGAACTGGCTTCAAGCAAGTGCATTATTAATACGTTGACTCCTCGTCACTAGAAATCCTTAAATCTAGAGTATCTGGCTCGGATACTAGAGAACTGCTGCAGTACGCAAGGGCAGACTGGATCCGAACAGAACCCCGTCGGGGTCACGGCCGGCATCGTTCCGGCTCCTCCCGCTGCTCCCGCCACCGCCCGGCTCGGTCAGCCTGTTTGTCCGACCGTCGCCGCCGTCCTGGCTGCTTCAGCCTTGATTGCCCGGATCCACCGCCGCCACCAGGCCCCGGGTGTCACCGCGTCGCCCAGCCCCGACACCCCCTTCCCCTCGGAGTCTTTTTTTCCTTTCTCACTTAACACTGCCGCCGCCTCCCCCCCCCGCACGGGTCTCCGTCGGCGGTTCACGTGGTAACTGAACAGACCGACAGAGGCAGCCAAAATGGCGGACGCCGAGGGCTTTCCCACCCGGGTCACACCTCCCAGTACGCAGGCGCGATGACCTCCTTTCCCCGCCTCCTCTGTGCTGAAGCCTGCTGGGAAACACGGAGGCCGGCGGGCCGCGGAGGCCTGGAAGGTCTCGATAGACCCCGCCCACTCTTTCGGTTTCCAGTCGTGGAGGCGCGGGGAAAGGGAGGGCAGAGCAGCCAGCTGCGGCATCAAAAATAGCGTCTCCACTGCTGCTTGCTAGATTGGCCTTGCATCCATTGGGTAGGCGCTCCCTCTCTGTATAATCCTGCTTTGAGCCTGAAGCCCTAAAATGCCAGTGATCGAGAAGCGCTGTGTTTAGTCGTGGACTAAGTGCCTAACTGAGCAGCAGAGGTGGAGGAGACCTGTAAACTGATACAGAGAGGATGGGCCTTAATGGACTCTGCAAAGCGTGAAAGAGCTAACCAATGAAATGGGCCTGGCGCCGGGTATCGGTGTTTCACTTGGTTTCTTTAAGAGGACCCTGGAAAGGTAGTCAATCAGATCATGTTAGCGCTGCCAAAGAAACGTCTGAAGGTTAAAGTGTGTGTTTCTGTTTTATCACTGAGTTCGTGCAATGCAGAGTTGAGGACTGTATGAGTCACCTTGGGGTAGGGAAGAATTCAAGGTCACTGACTCCCCTGGAACTGGCTTCAAGCAAGTGCATTATTAATACGTTGACTCCTCGTCACTAGAAATCCTTAAATCTAGAGTATCTGGCTCGGATACTAGAGAACTGCTGCAGTAAGCAAGGTCAGACTGGATACCGAACAGAACCTCCTTGAAGGCATTTCATAAAAAATAGACAGTGAAGCTGGTTAAAAGTGACATTCTATTGATGACTACAGATTTTCACATCATATGAGCTACTTTCATCCTTGATTACTTTATCTCTGCAGATTCCGAATCCCATCAGTAGTAGCATTCTTTACATCATGAATCGTTAAAAAATACTTGCAGTAGCTTTGAGCTTTCAGTCATAATTACACAGATATTTTACTGGTTTTGGCTTGCTCTTTAACTCCCCATGGAAGGGATGAATTGAGTAAGACGTTTCCCTGTATTAAAATCTGGGACTAATACTTGGGTTTTCTGGCTGATACCTTGAATGCCGGCTCGTTTTGCCTGTGCCATCAGTAAGATCGTAGCGTCAAGTCCCGTAATTTCTTCACATTCTGTGATTTCTTCTTAAAAGTTTCGTTAAGAAAATTCTGTGTATAATGTTTGAGTTTTGAAATATGACTGGCTTTTTAACTTTAGCTTTAAAGGAAAAAGCTAAAAACTAATTTAGAATTCATAAAAACCGTTGCTATTTAGTGATAACTTTCAAACTTCACCTCAACAGGTTTTTCAACTATGTGAACTATTAAAAAATAGAAAAATTGTCTAACTTCAGGTGATAGTTTCAGCTTAGCTACTAACTTGGATTTCCAAATCTGTAGCTTCATATCCAAAAGTGCTTCTAGCAATATTATTTGCTATGTTTTTCAAAATTCTTCCTGTAAATAATATTTTGTTTTCACTGTAGGGGAAGAAAATTTCTGATCTTTGAAAAAAATCCTAGTTCCACCAGCAGCAGAGTAACTGAATAGATGAGCCACCAATATAGTTTGGCAAATATGTTCCTTTGGACTGATGACAATATTTAAGACTCGGTGAATACTAGTCTGATTCAATGTTTTGTGAGTTACATCCTAGTTAAAATGCACCTGCAGATAGTTGGACCACATAGTCAGTGATTTGATAGCCCAAACTCAATAAAATGTCTCCTCTAATAGATCACCACTATTTCACAGAGATCCCATTTAACAGGTTATGCTGTGAATGACAGCTATACAGAGAGTTAACATATCCAGAGCTAGACATGACGATCGTGATGATGATGATGACTGGTTTATCTTACCCCATGTATTTGTGATAAATCAACCATAACCAGATGGCTCAGTGGTAAAGAATATGGCTGCAATGTAAGAGAAGCAGGTTCAATCCCAGGCCAGGGATTGAACAAGAGAGAGAAAGAAATGGCCACCCACTCCAGTATTCTTGCCTCGGAAATCCTATGGACAGAGGAGCCTGGAGGGCTGCAGTTCACAGGGTCACGAAAGAGTCGGACATGACTTAGCAACTAAGCAACAACCGCCATGAATAAATAAATAACTTTGCAAACTTTAATTCTACAAAAGGCATATGTAGTATGAAATTCCTCCATCTTTATATATGTATCATGTTCACTATTGACACTTTTAGATCTTTACATATTAATAAAAAAAAAGACATCTAGTAAAAGAAAATTTTTTCTGTTCATAATGTTTGAGTTTTGAAATATGACTGGCTTTTTAACTTTAGCTTTAAAGGAAAAAGCTAATTTAGAATTCATAAACCGTTGCTATTTAGTGATAACTTTCAAACTTCACCTCAACAGGTTTTTCAACTATGTGAACTATTAAAAAATAGAAAAATTGTCTAACTTCAGGTGACAGTTTCAGCTTAGCTACTAACTTGGATTTCCAAATCTGTAGCTTCATATCCAAAAGTGCTTCTAGCAATATTATTTGCTATGTTTTTCAAAATTCTTCCTGTAAATAATATTTTGTTTTCACTGTAGGGGAAGAAAATTTCTGATCTTTGAAAAAAATCCTAGTTCCACCAGCAGCAGAGTAACTGAATAGATGAGCCACCAATATAGTTTGGCAAATATGTTCCTTTGGACTGATGACAATATTTAAGACTCGGTGAATACTAGTCTGATTCAATGTTTTGTGAGTTACATCCTAGTTAAAATGCACCTGCAGATAGTTGGACCACATAGTCAGTGATTTGATAGCCCAAACTCAATAAAATGTCTCCTCTAATAGATCACCACTATTTCACAGAGATCCCATTTAACAGGTTATGCTGTGAATGACAGCTATACAGAGAGTTAACATATCCAGAGCTAGACATGACGATCGTGATGATGATGATGACTGGTTTATCTTACCCCATGTATTTGTGATAAATCAACCATAACCAGATGGCTCAGTGGTAAAGAATATGGCTGCAATGTAAGAGAAGCAGGTTCAATCCCAGGCCAGGGATTGAACAAGAGAGAGAAAGAAATGGCCACCCACTCCAGTATTCTTGCCTCGGAAATCCTATGGACAGAGGAGCCTGGAGGGCTGCAGTTCACAGGGTCACGAAAGAGTCGGACATGACTTAGCAACTAAGCAACAACCGCCATGAATAAATAAATAACTTTGCAAACTTTAATTCTACAAAAGGCATATGTAGTATGAAATTCCTCCATCTTTATATATGTATCATGTTCACTATTGACACTTTTAGATCTTTACATATTTACATTTTATAGAAACGAACATAAAAGACATCTAGTGGAAAAAGTATTAGAGCTTCAGCATCAGTCTTTCCAGTGAATATTCAGGGTTGATTTCCTTTAGGATTGACTGGTTGGGTTGAGCTGCAGTCCAAGGAACTCTCAAGAGTCCTCGCCAACACCATAGTTCAGAGGCATCAATTCTTCAGCACTCAGGCGTCTTTATGGTCCAACTCCATAACTTTACACGACTACTGGAAAAACCATTGCTTGGACTATACAAACCTTTGTCAGCAAAGTGATGTCTCTGCTTTTTAATACAGTGTCTTGATTTGTCATAGTTTTCCTTCCAGGGAGCAAACATCTTTAATTTCATGGCTGCAGTTGCTGTCCATAGTGATTTTGGAGCCCAAGAGAATAAAGTCTGTCACTGCTTCCACTTTTCCCGCTTTTATTTCCCATGAAGTGATGAGACTAGATGTCATGATCTTAGTGTTTTGAATGTTGAGTTTTAAGACAACTTTTTCTCTCTCCTCTTTCACCCTCATCGGGAAGCTTTTTAGTTCCTCTTCACTTTCTACCATTAGGATGGTGTCATCTGAATACCTGGGGGCTCAAGAATCTGCCTCCCAATGCAGGAAATAGGTTGGGAAGATCCCCGAGAGGAGGAAATGGCAACCCACTCCAGTAATCTTGCCTGGAGGATCCCATGGGCAAAGGAACTTGACATGCAGCAGTCCATGGGGTCACAAAGAACTGGACAAAACAGCCTCTGAGCATATCTGCATATCTGAGGTTGTTGATATTTCTCCCAGAAATCTTGATTCCAGCTTGTGAGTCATCCAGCATCCTGGCATTTTGCAGGATATACTCTGCATAGAAGTTAAATAAACCAAGTAACAATATACAGCTTTGTCATACTTGTCAATAAACATGTAGAAAGTACTTTTAGTTTTTATACTGTTTTCCATTGTTGCTTTTTAGTTGTCCACAATATGGGTGGACCTGGAAATTATCGTACTAAGTGAAATAAATCAGAAAGACAAGTGTATGGTATTATTTATATGTGGAATCTAAAAAGATAATATGAATGAATTTATTTACAACACAGAAACATACTCACAGACTCAAAGAATAAAATCATAGTTACCAGTGGGAAGGGGTAGACTGGAAGTTTGGGATGGGCACGTACACATTTCTATATTTAAAATAGATAACCAACAAGGGCCTACTGCAGAGCATAGGGAACTCTTCTAAATATTCTGTAACAACCTTAATAGGAAAATAACTTGAAAAACAATAGACATATGTATGCATAAAAACAAAATAAAAATATAAAATTTTGATTTTTACCTGCTAACTCTAATCCTTCTCCCTTTGCTTGGGTCATAAGTAAGGTGTTAGCATTCAAATTCTAGAGGTGCTTAAATGAATGTCATGTAGCAGCTTCACAAAAATATCACCGCTATTAGCTCCTGGTTGGAATTGCTTCATCAGGATTCTTTTCAAGATGGAGTTTCACCTACAGCTGCCTATTCCAAGTGTAGGGTTCCTTCAGCTCTAACATGCTGAGAGAAGTGTTCTTATACTTCATCACTTTCCCAAAATATATACCAGTAAAAGGATACGGGAGCAAAAGAAGGAAACATTCCTTTCCAATAGCAGTAGTAAAATTTAGTAATTGGCCTAATGGGTCTGTACGTGCGTGTGTGTGTTAAGTTGCTCAGTCATGGCTCTGTATGTCCTGACTAAATGTGGCATCGGTTCCAACTTGTTGGATTCTGGCAAAAGTTGTGTCAGGACAAGTTTCCAAGGGATGGTGTAGAAAGGATACACAACTGACAGGTTGCTGAGTGGACAAGAAGCCAAGAAGTTGAGAACCAACAACTGACTCATCATGTTAGTTGGGTGGTTTACTTACTTGAGCATGCGGCCAGGAGGTTCAGACTCGGTTCCAAACTATAAAGTGACCTACAACTTAGCAATCTATGTAGCCATCAGTTGCATGTAAACATGAACCAGGAAGCATCAAACAACTACCTTACTCTTTGGTCAATAATTTTATGGTTAAATTTTTTTTCAGTAACATTGCTAAAGTAAATATAAAAGGAAAAAGAAATTTGCTAACATTTATTTTGCTTTTGGAATGAACCTAAATGACATTAGGTTTAAAAGATTAATGTATTAAAATTTATTATTTCTTTTACCTATACATGCTTTTACATAGTCATCTATTCGTCTGTATTATAGGAATCAAAGAGATCAGCAAAAGCAGGTTGTTTAGGACTACCAGACATGCTCAGAACTTCCCAACGACCTACAGCATAGGTGTTCTGTTGCAGAAATGAAACTGAGGCACAGAGGTTAAATCATTTCCTTTTTAAAATTTTGTTTATAATGGTAAACAATAGACATATGTATGCATAAAAACAAAATAAAAATATAAAATTTTGATTTTACCTGCTAACTCTAATCCTTCTCCCTTTGCTTGGGTCATAAGTAAGGTGTTAGCATTCAAATTCTAGAGGTGCTTAAATGAATGTCATGTAGCAGCTTCACAAAAATATCACCGCTATTAGCTCCTGGTTGGAATTGCTTCATCAGGATTCTTTTCAAGATGGAGTTTCACCTACAGCTGCCTATTCCAAGTGTAGGGTTCCTTCAGCTCTAACATGCTGAGAGAAGTGTTCTTATACTTCATCACTTTCCCAAAATATATACCAGTAAAAGGATACGGGAGCAAAAGAAGGAAACATTCCTTTCCAATAGCAGTAGTAAAATTTAGTAATTGGCCTAATGGGTCTGTACGTGCGTGTGTGTGTTAAGTTGCTCAGTCATGGCTCTGTATGTCCTGACTAAATGTGGCATCGGTTCCAACTTGTTGGATTCTGGCAAAAGTTGTGTCAGGACAAGTTTCCAAGGGATGGTGTAGAAAGGATACACAACTGACAGGTTGCTGAGTGGACAAGAAGCCAAGAAGTTGAGAACCAACAACTGACTCATCATGTTAGTTGGGTGGTTTACTTACTTGAGCATGCGGCCAGGAGGTTCAGACTCGGTTCCAAACTATAAAGTGACCTACAACTTAGCAATCTATGTAGCCATCAGTTGCATGTAAACATGAACCAGGAAGCATCAAACAACTACCTTACTCTTTGGTCAATAATTTTATGGTTAAATTTTTTTTCAGTAACATTGCTAAAGTAAATATAAAAGGAAAAAGAAATTTGCTAACATTTATTTTGCTTTTGGAATGAACCTAAATGACATTAGGTTTAAAAGATTAATGTATTAAAATTTATTATTTCTTTTACCTATACATGCTTTTACATAGTCATCTATTCGTCTGTATTATAGGAATCAAAGAGATCAGCAAAAGCAGGTTGTTTAGGACTACCAGACATGCTCAGAACTTCCCAACGACCTACAGCATAGGTGTTCTGTTGCAGAAATGAAACTGAGGCACAGAGGTTAAATCATTTCCTTTAAAATAGTTTATAATGGTACTTTGAAGTTGGCTCTTTGAGCGTGCTCTGCAACTTATGACCTCAGGAGACTGTCTAAACCTGTTAGGTGGGCTGAGGAGGATAGATCTAGAGTCCTAAAACCTCAGTCTGAGAGCCGGCTTCCCCAACTGTGTGATCTTGAACTGGTCAAGGCACTTCTAACTAAAATACTAAGACTCTCTTTTCCTCACAGGGTTGTGAGGCTTTACTATGCTACTGCGTATAAGCAGACTTTGGGAACTATAAGAGGTCTTCTCAAACATAAAGTATAATAGGTCACCTTGGATAAATAGCTTGTCTTCTTTGAGTTTCATCTATAAATTGAGAATACTCATCACGGCATGTAACGTGACTGTTGTGGAGGTGAAGTACACGATGGATTAATGCTCAGTACCTGGAACACCGAAGTCAGTCAAACTGATACTGTTCATTTGTTCAGTTATCTGCTTCACGCAAGAAGATCTTGGTAAATCTCTAAGTGTCCCGGGGCGGGGCCGGTACTGAAATACATTCAGGGAACAGAAACGTGGCTAAACTAACTTCCCCCTCCCGCCTTGCAATCATCTCCTTCCTAATCCCAGTTTACAAACTGAGAACTGAGACCCAGGGACTAAAGGTACCGGGCTTTTATTTATTTGCATTTCTAGGGGTTCAGATCGCCTGCAGCGCCAGTCCCGCGCCTCTGCCCGCCAGGGGCGCGGCCGAACGCCGACCCGGGAGAGGCGGGACGGGAGGGCCGCCAGCCGGGCTAAAGCCGTAATAAAATTTTATGTTTAAATTTTTCGTAAATTGCTAAAAAATAAAAGGAAAGAAATTTGCTAACATTTATTTTGCTTTTGGAATGAACCTAAATGACATTAGGTTTAAAAGATTAATGTATTAAAATTTATTATTTCTTTTACCTATACATGCTTTTACATAGTCATCTATTCGTCTGTATTATAGGAATCAAAGAGATCAGCAAAAGCAGGTTGTTTAGGACTACCAGACATGCTCAGAACTTCCCAACGACCTACAGCATAGGTGTTCTGTTGCAGAAATGAAACTGAGGCACAGAGGTTAAATCATTTCCTTTAAAATAGTTTATAATGGTACTTTGAAGTTGGCTCTTTGAGCGTGCTCTGCAACTTATGACCTCAGGAGACTGTCTAAACCTGTTAGGTGGGCTGAGGAGGATAGATCTAGAGTCCTAAAACCTCAGTCTGAGAGCCGGCTTCCCCAACTGTGTGATCTTGAACTGGTCAAGGCACTTCTAACTAAAATACTAAGACTCTCTTTTCCTCACAGGGTTGTGAGGCTTTACTATGCTACTGCGTATAAGCAGACTTTGGGAACTATAAGAGGTCTTCTCAAACATAAAGTATAATAGGTCACCTTGGATAAATAGCTTGTCTTCTTTGAGTTTCATCTATAAATTGAGAATACTCATCACGGCATGTAACGTGACTGTTGTGGAGGTGAAGTACACGATGGATTAATGCTCAGTACCTGGAACACCGAAGTCAGTCAAACTGATACTGTTCATTTGTTCAGTTATCTGCTTCACGCAAGAAGATCTTGGTAAATCTCTAAGTGTCCCGGGGCGGGGCCGGTACTGAAATACATTCAGGGAACAGAAACGTGGCTAAACTAACTTCCCCCTCCCGCCTTGCAATCATCTCCTTCCTAATCCCAGTTTACAAACTGAGAACTGAGACCCAGGGACTAAAGGTACCGGGCTTTTATTTATTTGCATTTCTAGGGGTTCAGATCGCCTGCAGCGCCAGTCCCGCGCCTCTGCCCGCCAGGGGGCGCCCGGCCGAACGCCGACCCGGGAGAGGCGGGACGGGAGGGGGCGGAGCCGCGCCAGCCGGGCAAGATGGCGCCGTCCGCGTTGGTGCACCCCTTCTCGAAGCTCCTGGCCCCGGCGAGGTTCCCGAGCGTCTGTAAGTGCCCCCTCTTCGAGCAGGCCGCCCCGGGGTGCTACCCTGCGGCTCCCAGGTCGCACGCAGCCCTGCGGGGGCGGGAGGGGCTGCGCACCGGGCCCGGCCTGCAGTGACCTTCCGCGACCCTGCTCCCGGAGCCCACGCCTGCGCCCCCCGCGCCCGCCTCCCGCGGTGGCTCCCCGACCCCCGCCGCCCGCCCTCCTCCCCGGGCCTCCGACCGCTCTTGGTCTGTGCGAATGGACCGGGAGTTCCTCCTCCTGCAGACGCTGGAAAGGGGAGCCCTCCCGGGGGCGCGTTCTCCGCCCGGAGTCGCCTGAGGGTTGACAGAAGCCACAGATGGAGGGTTTGAAGGCGTCCCGCACGACCCGGGCCACCAGACTAGCCCAGGCGGGGGCCAGGGCGAGGTACCGACCTCTCTGAACCTCCCCGTGGCTGTTTAAATGAGGAAGTAGAAGGGGGCGTTAAATGCAGTAATACTCATCATGTATTAGTGTCAGGGTTATGCCTACAGGACGGTAAGTTACGGATTTTAGAGACTCTGTCGGTCCCCTTTCAGCGTCGTCGCGGGCCAAGTTCTACATTCGAGAACCTTTACATGGCAAACCTAACTGGCCGAAGGTTGGATTGGCCCTGGGCACCTCCGTGTTCCTGTGGCTCTATGTAAGTATGCCCGTCAATCGTTTAGCTCCACACTGGAGGACAAATAACAGGGTGAGATTGAGTGCTTGGGAGGGAATCTCCCATACGATAGGATATTCACATCAATCGCTGGTAACTTTTTTCTCCATGAGAGAAATCATAAGGACTTAAAAATACTAATATTTCAGGGGCTCTTATGCACTGCTGTATTTAAAATAGGTAACCAGCAGAATCTGTAGCAGGAAAAGCTCAATATTCTATAATAACCTAAATAGGGAAAGAATCAGAAAAAGAATGGATACTTGTATGGGTAGAACTGAATCACTTTGCTGTTGCACCTATAACACATGATGGCTAATCAAGCATAAAATAAAAATAATTTCCTGTAAGTGTGATGAGGCTGAAAGTTGTCATGTTACGTTGCATAATTTTGTGAATGATAGCTGTGCTAATATTAATTATTCTTTATTTCTTTAGATGGAGGCAGGTTGACATTTTATGAGGGCACTTTTTTCAGATGGCATACGGGACAGGCCATAAATGAAAAATAAGGAGGCAAGGATGAGATACTTGGGTAGCATCGCCGACTCAATAGACATGAGTTTGAGCAAACTCTGAGAGATAGTGAAAGACAGAAGTGCCTGGAGGGCCGCCGTGGGGGCGCAAAGAGTCAGACAGGACTTAGTGCGTGAACAACATATGCAAACTAAATCCCGATCAACTTACAAGACATAAGCTTTTAACAGTGTTTGTGTAAATACATTATTGAAAATTTTACCTTTTTGTTTGCTGTATGCCAAATGCTTTACCTATAAAAACTTGTTTAATCTTTTTTAAATCCAACACTATGTGGTTGTACTATTATTGTTGACCTTTATGGATGAACCCAGGGCGAGGTACCGACCTCTCTGAACCTCCCCGTGGCTGTTTAAATGAGGAAGTAGAAGGGGGCGTTAAATGCAGTAATACTCATCATGTATTAGTGTCAGGGTTATGCCTACAGGACGGTAAGTTACGGATTTTAGAGACTCTGTCGGTCCCCTTTCAGCGTCGTCGCGGGCCAAGTTCTACATTCGAGAACCTTTACATGGCAAACCTAACTGGCCGAAGGTTGGATTGGCCCTGGGCACCTCCGTGTTCCTGTGGCTCTATGTAAGTATGCCCGTCAATCGTTTAGCTCCACACTGGAGGACAAATAACAGGGTGAGATTGAGTGCTTGGGAGGGAATCTCCCATACGATAGGATATTCACATCAATCGCTGGTAACTTTTTTCTCCATGAGAGAAATCATAAGGACTTAAAAATACTAATATTTCAGGGGCTCTTATGCACTGCTGTATTTAAAATAGGTAACCAGCAGAATCTGTAGCAGGAAAAGCTCAATATTCTATAATAACCTAAATAGGGAAAGAATCAGAAAAAGAATGGATACTTGTATGGGTAGAACTGAATCACTTTGCTGTTGCACCTATAACACATGATGGCTAATCAAGCATAAAATAAAAATAATTTCCTGTAAGTGTGATGAGGCTGAAAGTTGTCATGTTACGTTGCATAATTTTGTGAATGATAGCTGTGCTAATATTAATTATTCTTTATTTCTTTAGATGGAGGCAGGTTGACATTTTATGAGGGCACTTTTTTCAGATGGCATACGGGACAGGCCATAAATGAAAAATAAGGAGGCAAGGATGAGATACTTGGGTAGCATCGCCGACTCAATAGACATGAGTTTGAGCAAACTCTGAGAGATAGTGAAAGACAGAAGTGCCTGGAGGGCCGCCGTGGGGGCGCAAAGAGTCAGACAGGACTTAGTGCGTGAACAACATATGCAAACTAAATCCCGATCAACTTACAAGACATAAGCTTTTAACAGTGTTTGTGTAAATACATTATTGAAAATTTTACCTTTTTGTTTGCTGTATGCCAAATGCTTTACCTATAAAAACTTGTTTAATCTTTTTTAAATCCAACACTATGTGGTTGTACTATTATTGTTGACCTTTTATGGATGAAGAAAACACCTGGAGACATTAGTTTGCTGAACCCAGTTCTCCCTAACTTCAGAGCTACACTGTAGACACTGAGATAGTGTCTCTCTACAGATAAATTTTTTTAAAGTTGACCCAAAGTGTCTCTGCTCCATGAGCATTTAAATATTTAGTTTTATAGCTGGTGGTTTTGAAATTTCCTCCACTTCTACCCAGCTCCAACTCCTAGCAGTAGTATTTAGGATTTTTTTCATTGAAATGGTTCACCTCTTTGAAATGGGAAGAAGTAGATGATACTGTAAGTCACTTACAGCTTAATAACAGTGACTAATTTTTTTTTTTAATTTTATTTATTTACTTATTTTTTGGCTATTGTGGGTTTTTACTGCTGCCACAGGCTCTTCTCTAGTTGCAGGGAGTGGGGGCTCCTCTCTAGTTGAGGTGACCAGGCTTCTTGGTGTGGTGACTTCTCTTGTTGTGGAACTCGGGCTCCAGGGCTCACGGGCTTCAGTAGTTGCAGCACATGGGCTCAACAGTTGTGGCTCCGAGGTTCTGGAGCACAGGCTCCATCGTTGTGGCTCACAGGCTTAGTTGCTCCGTAGCATGTGAGATCTTCCCAGATCAGGGATCAAACCCGTGTCTCCTGCATTGGCAGGTGGATTCTTTGCCACTGAGCTACCAGGGAAGCCCTGACTAATCCTTTTTTAATGGAGAAGGAAATGGCACCCGGTCCAGTATTTGTGCCTGGGAAATCCCATGGACAGAGGAGCCTGACCGTCTACAGCCCATGGGGTCACAAAAGAGTCAGATGTGACTTAGGAACTAAGTAACAACAATAATCCTTTGTAAATAATGTTTGTTAGAATGTAATTTTGTTATGTCTGTAAATTTTCCTAAAAAAAAAACCATATTTCTGAGAGCTCTTACTGAAACTTTGCAACAAATGTCACCCCATATTAGGGAGTGTTCCAGCCCTTTACTCTGTCCGACAGTGGTTCTAACAAAGGGGCTGCCCCCATAACAGCTAATTAACAAGTATATCGTTGGCAAGTGCAGGTTGATTATTCACTCACAGTATCAAGCTTACAAAGTTAGAAATGTAATACACATTCATCAGCCCCATTTAACAACCAAGTTCTGCTTCTTCATGTTGGTTTAGACCCTCTGTGGTAAGGCGTTCCATTCCGTTAACAACCCACCGAATGAATGAATTTATTTGCAGAAGTTGGATTTAAAGTTTTTTTTTCTTTTCCCCATCATGCCTCTTTTATTTATATTTATTTTCATCCATCTTTTTATTCTTTGACATATATGGGCCTCCCATTGCAGTGGCCTCTCTCATGGCAGGGCACCAGCTCTGGGCACATGTGCTCCAGAGCACTGGCTTGTGACTGGACACACCGGTCCAGCTGCTCCGCCACACATGGGATCTTCTCGGGCCAGGTATCGAACCGGTGCCCCTTGCACTGCAAGGTGGACTCTTTACCCACTGGACCACCAGGGAAGCCCCAAATTTAAAGTTTTAAGGGTTGCATTCTCAAATTTAATTTTCAGATTGTGGTGAACAAGTATATATCATTTCATAGTTTGGGAACTTTCATATCCCTTAACTCTTTATATCTAACTAGAATAGTTTTAATTCTTTTAATCTATCCTCATTTCTCTTGTAAAATATAACTGTCCTTTGTTGGTTTCTCTTGCTCTTCTTTAAGATTCCAGGAAGTTTACATTTCTGATTTTAACTGTTATCTGCTTCTAGCTCATCAAACAACATAATGAAGATGTTTTAGAGTATAAAAGAAGAAATGGGTTGGAATAAACTTTTGAAATCCTGATACAGTAAGTATACAATTCTATAGGATGAATAGATGGTGCAAGTTAATTTGCCACTGAGCTACCAGGAAGCCCTGACTAATCCTTTTTTAATGGAGAAGGAAATGGCACCCGGTCCAGTATTTGTGCCTGGGAAATCCCATGGACAGAGGAGCCTGACCGTCTACAGCCCATGGGGTCACAAAAGAGTCAGATGTGACTTAGGAACTAAGTAACAACAATAATCCTTTGTAAATAATGTTTGTTAGAATGTAATTTTGTTATGTCTGTAAATTTTCCTAAAAAAACCATATTTCTGAGAGCTCTTACTGAAACTTTGCAACAAATGTCACCCCATATTAGGGAGTGTTCCAGCCCTTTACTCTGTCCGACAGTGGTTCTAACAAAGGGGCTGCCCCCATAACAGCTAATTAACAAGTATATCGTTGGCAAGTGCAGGTTGATTATTCACTCACAGTATCAAGCTTACAAAGTTAGAAATGTAATACACATTCATCAGCCCCATTTAACAACCAAGTTCTGCTTCTTCATGTTGGTTTAGACCCTCTGTGGTAAGGCGTTCCATTCCGTTAACAACCCACCGAATGAATGAATTTATTTGCAGAAGTTGGATTTAAAGTTTTTTTTTCTTTTCCCCATCATGCCTCTTTTATTTATATTTATTTTCATCCATCTTTTTATTCTTTGACATATATGGGCCTCCCATTGCAGTGGCCTCTCTCATGGCAGGGCACCAGCTCTGGGCACATGTGCTCCAGAGCACTGGCTTGTGACTGGACACACCGGTCCAGCTGCTCCGCCACACATGGGATCTTCTCGGGCCAGGTATCGAACCGGTGCCCCTTGCACTGCAAGGTGGACTCTTTACCCACTGGACCACCAGGGAAGCCCCAAATTTAAAGTTTTAAGGGTTGCATTCTCAAATTTAATTTTCAGATTGTGGTGAACAAGTATATATCATTTCATAGTTTGGGAACTTTCATATCCCTTAACTCTTTATATCTAACTAGAATAGTTTTAATTCTTTTAATCTATCCTCATTTCTCTTGTAAAATATAAATGTCATTTGTTGGTTTTCTCTTGCTCTTCTTTAAGATTCCAGGAAGTTTACATTTCTGATTTTAACTGTTATCTGCTTCTAGCTCATCAAACAACATAATGAAGATGTTTTAGAGTATAAAAGAAGAAATGGGTTGGAATAAACTTTTGAAATCCTGATACAGTAAGTATACAATTCTATAGGATGAATAGATGGTGCAAGTTAATTTGACCTCTTTAAATAATGTGTTTAGCTCATTATTTTCATCAGGCTTATACTTTTCAGCAACTGTATACCTGTCTTTGACAGATTTATGAATTTTTAATACCTTGGCTCAAGGATCTCTTAGCATAGTCTTTTTTTTTTTTTTAAAAGACTTTTATTTATTTATTTTTGGCTGTGCTGGGTCTTTGTTGATGTGTTGGTTTAGCTGCTCTGCAGTATATGGGATCTTCCTGGTTCAGGGATCGAACCTGTGTCTCCTGCATTGGCAGATGGGTTCTTAGCCACTGAGCCACAAGGGAAGCCCACATAGTCTTTTTTTTTGAAAAAAAAAAAAAACAAAACCTATGACTTTTTATAACTTACGACTTTTTTTTTTGGCCTCTTATTTATTGAGTATTTATGTTTTTCATCCATATTTATTCTTCAGCCTGTGTGGGCCTCCCAATGCAGTGGCCTCTGTCATTGCAGAGCACTGGCTCTGGGCGCATGTGCTTCAGAATGCTGGCTCATAATTAGACACACCAGTCCAGCCGCTCTGTGGCTAGTGAGATCTTCCCAGTCTAGGAATCCGGTGCCCTTGCATTGCAAGGCGGACTCTGTACCCACTGGACCACCAGGAAAGCCCAGCATAGTCATTTTTAACTATTAGACTTTGACTGCATTTAGAGAAAGTTGTGCTTAAGAGTGAAACCAAAAAACACATGATTTTCTAAAATAGTGCCATGCACAGTGCCTTCCTAGAACTTAGGATGAGTTCTCATTATTTGTGTCTGTGTTTCTTTTTTTCTTTTTTCTTTTTTTTTAAGGTGTAACCAGAGACTTTAAAGTTAGTTTTTATTGTGATAACAGTAAACACAAAGGTAAAATAATCAATTTAATAAAGTTTATATTACACCAATTGTCTGTATTTCTTTAATTTATTTTTGGCCATTCTGGGTTTTCACTGCTGCCACAGGCTCTTCTCTGATTGTGGGGAGTGGGGTATACTTTCTAGTTCAGGTGAGCAGGCTTCTTGTTGCGGTGACTTCTCTTGTAGAGCTCGGGCTCTAGGGCACATGGGCTTAATAGTTACAGCTCCAAGGCTCTAGAGCACAGGCTCAGTAGTTGCAGCTCATGAGCTTAGTTGCTCCAAACCATGTGAGATCTTCCCAGATCTTGGATCGAACTCATGTGTCTTGCATTGGCAGGCGAACTCTACCACTGAGCTACCAGGGAAGCCTGTGTCTGTATTTCTTAATATCTCTTTGTCATATACCACACTTGAGTGTAAAATTCCGTGAAAACAGGGCATTTAGTTGTTAATTTTTTTTTTAACTGCATGACAATTTCATTATGATTGTCACTATAGGTAACACCTAGTTGAACAATTCATGATAAAATCTAGCTGTGTATATGGGTGCCATATTTCTGAAAATCTTTTTAAATAAATCTTGTATTGATCCTTTTGTAAAATGAAAAATCACTCTTATAAATCTTAGTTTTCATGGATTAGATCGATTAAAGTAGATAACTTAGATCTGCTGCGTAATAACGTAGTAATCACTAATGTACATTTTTTCTATTATTATTACCTTGCCCCATTTCGTGACTTCAGTCAGCCAATCAAGAGATAAATATGAAATAGATATTTCCATCAAAACCAGATGTGTTTGCTACTCCTGTCGTTTGGATGGGAAAAAAATTTTTTTTGCTTGAACTTAGATAAAATGAGGAGTTGATATTCTTTGTGGATTTGTTTTTAGACTTCTGATGCTATAAGGTGAATTATTCATTTAATGCTACAGCTTTCTTTACTTTCCTTTTTTTCTTTATAGGTTTGTTCCATGTAGTGTTTATAGCAGTTCCTCTGGATTCACTGGTCTCTTGAGTTGTAAACGTGAGAGAAAGAATGGCATGTGACTATGTGTCAAGTCAGCATTTGTGTTCTACCTAATTAAATTTTAAAAATACTTCTTATGTGCACTGTGACCATGTATATTATGTCAATTCTAAGGTAAATTATTAAAGTATTTTAATGTGGAAAGTACCATCTAGTAATAGGATCAATCGTAATTAAGGATGCATTGATTGGTAAGGAAACTTTCTAAGAATATGGATTTTTTAAAAAAAGACAGGGCTTGGGCTTCCCCTGGTGGTCCAGTGGGTAAGGACACCGCCTTGCAGTGCAAGGGGCGCTGGTTTGATCCCTGGCCTGGGAAGATCCCACGTGCCACAGAGCGGCTGGACCGATGTGTCCAATTACCGAGCCGGAGCTCTGGAGCACATGCGCCCAGAGCCGGCGCTCTGCGACGACAGAGGCCACCGCGATGGGAGGCCCACAGGAGCCAAAGAACAAAGATGGATGAAAATAGAGAAATGAAAGACCAATAGAAGTGGCCCGCCCATCCCCTTCCCTCCTCACCCCTCCCCCGCCCAAAATAAATAAATAAATAAATCTTTTAAAAAAAGACAGGGCTTCCCTGGTGGTCCAGTGGGTAAAGAGTCCGCCTTGCAGTGCAAGGGGCACTGGTTCGATCCCTGGCCTGGGAGGATCCCATGTGCCACGAAATGGCTGGACGGGCGTGTGCTATTACAAGCCAGCGCTTTGGAGTACATGCACCCAGAGCCAGTGCTCTGCAACGAGAGGCCACTGCAATGGGAGGTCAACATAGGCCAAAGAATAAAGATGGATGAAAATAAATAAATAATTAAAAACAATAAAAGAGGCCCAATTTTTTAAAAAAAAATCACTGCTGGAGGATTCACTGCTTACCAACTTTTAATTTCTAGTCAAAACATTTATTCTTTGTGATCAGAGTAATCGAACTACTCCTACTTATTTAAAATACAAAAGAACCCAAATACTGTTTTCTTCTAGAAAAGAAAGTGAAGATGAATCCTCTTACCAGAGTTTCTTCTGACTTCATTTCTTTGAATTTGAGTAATTTTCATTTGGGGAACATGTTTTTATACCTGTAAGGCAACATAGTTTGTGGCCTTTTTGCTAACATGAATTTCATCCAATGAATAGCAAACTATTCAAAAAAAAGGGTGGAGGCACAGTTGAAGGAAGTTAGTAGCCACAAATGTGTCCCTCATCAAAACCCTTTCTTAGTTTAAATTTCTTTATATGCCATTTCATTAGTTTAAACATTTAATGTACTATATATTTTAAAATGCTTGTATTTCGGTTCTGATGTTAAGTAGAAAGTTTCATGGGCTTTGCATATGTGTTTTGGGCTCTGGCCAGCTCTTATTCTAGGAGATTGATGGGCCCATTGTCTTTGGATGTCACTTCTGAGCATAAATCCACAGTTAATTATTTCAGAATAAGTATTTAATTCAGCAGGACAAAATATGACAGTAACTACTAACTTCTGTCAGTTCAGAGTTTTAGCTGGTAGAAGTGGAGAGGACCTTTGTGGTCATAAGGAAAGGACCAATTTCATAACTTACATGTGCAAAGCCATAGGTAATGAGGCATTTGCTCAGCATCAATGGAAAGTAGAATAATGGATCCTTAAAGGTACCCATGTCCATTACTCTGGAGTTTGCATATGTGGTAGGTTATATAACAAAAGGAAATTACGGTTGCGGGTGGAATTAAATTTGCTAATCAGCAGACATAGAAATGGAGAGATTATCCTGGATTATCTGGCTGGGCCTAACATGATCACAAGGGGCCTTATAAGTGGAAGAGGGAGGCACCAGGGTGTGTCAGAGCAATGTGAAAGGAGAAGGATTCAGTCAGCTGTGGCTAGCTTTGAAGACTGAAGAGAGCTAAGGAATGGAGAAGGCAAACAAATTCTCCTCTAGAGCCACCAGAAAGGAACTTAGCCTTGCTAACACCAGCATCTTAGCCTAGAGCCTACCATGATAATGGAATACTTTACCAACTTTTAATTTCTAGTCAAAACATTTATTCGTTGTGATCAGAGTAATCGAACTACTCCTACTTATTTAAAATACAAAAGAACCCAAATACTGTTTTCTTCTAGAAAAGAAAGTGAAGATGAATCCTCTTACCAGAGTTTCTTCTGACTTCATTTCTTTGAATTTGAGTAATTTTCATTTGGGGAACATGTTTTTATACCTGTAAGGCAACATAGTTTGTGGCCTTTTTGCTAACATGAATTTCATCCAATGAATAGCAAACTATTCAAAAAAAAGGGTGGAGGCACAGTTGAAGGAAGTTAGTAGCCACAAATGTGTCCCTCATCAAAACCCTTTCTTAGTTTAAATTTCTTTATATGCCATTTCATTAGTTTAAACATTTAATGTACTATATATTTTAAAATGCTTGTATTTCGGTTCTGATGTTAAGTAGAAAGTTTCATGGGCTTTGCATATGTGTTTTGGGCTCTGGCCAGCTCTTATTCTAGGAGATTGATGGGCCCATTGTCTTTGGATGTCACTTCTGAGCATAAATCCACAGTTAATTATTTCAGAATAAGTATTTAATTCAGCAGGACAAAATATGACAGTAACTACTAACTTCTGTCAGTTCAGAGTTTTAGCTGGTAGAAGTGGAGAGGACCTTTGTGGTCATAAGGAAAGGACCAATTTCATAACTTACATGTGCAAAGCCATAGGTAATGAGGCATTTGCTCAGCATCAATGGAAAGTAGAATAATGGATCCTTAAAGGTACCCATGTCCATTACTCTGGAGTTTGCATATGTGGTAGGTTATATAACAAAAGGAAATTACGGTTGCGGGTGGAATTAAATTTGCTAATCAGCAGACATAGAAATGGAGAGATTATCCTGGATTATCTGGCTGGGCCTAACATGATCACAAGGGGCCTTATAAGTGGAAGAGGGAGGCACCAGGGTGTGTCAGAGCAATGTGAAAGGAGAAGGATTCAGTCAGCTGTGGCTAGCTTTGAAGACTGAAGAGAGCTAAGGAATGGAGAAGGCAAACAAATTCTCCTCTAGAGCCACCAGAAAGGAACTTAGCCTTGCTAACACCAGCATCTTAGCCCAGTGAGACCTCTGTTGGATTTCTCACCTACAAGACTGTAAAATGATAGATTTTTGCTGTTTTAAACCACTAAGCTTGTAACAGCAGCTTAGTCCGAAAGTAGTATTGTCACACGGTAATGGACTAAGACGTCAGGTTATCAACTCTGAATTCAAAGAACTTTATACTACAGGAAACACTTAAAATTCACATTCCTAAAGGAAACAGAAAGCTAAGACACTTTAAATTCTGGAAACTGATAGCCTTAATTGGAAATAAAAGAGAACTTTAATAAGCTAGACCTACTGTGTGTCAGGCCTTGAAAATAATAGCTACTCTGTGTGAACTTCCTTTTGATGGTGCCTGGGCAGCTCCAGGGGGAGCCATTTCTGAAGACCAAGGCTGCCCAGTAGAACCTTCTCGGACGGTGGACACATTCTGTCTGTGCTAACCAGTGCCTGAGCTGCTGCTTCCATGTGGCTGTTGAGCGTCTGTTTCCTTTTAATTGCTTTAAATAGCCACATGGGACCCGTGGCCGCATTACTGAACAGTACAGATGCAGATTATTCTGACTGATCCACATAGGGGCACTGGTAAAAGATGCTTTCTAAACCACTGAGGCCTAACTCAAATTATATTAAATAAACTAAGTTATGACGCTACAGAGTGACTCAAAGACTGTCGTAACAGACATGCACCTGTGCCCAGGGCTAACTGGGGCCTGGAAGTCAAATGTCACCAAGATGACATTCTCGTAGCTCGGAGCTTCTCATAGCTCTTCTCTCTGTGTATCTGCTCTACTGCCTTTGCACAGCGAGCATCTCTTCCCCAATTCGTACGGTAGAGAGCAGGCTGCAGTCAGGAGCCCCTGGGTTTACATCTCAGTTTAAGAGAGAAGCTGGACTAAACAAGAAGCTGGACTGATCTTAAATTCCCAAGAGGAACTTGGCCAAATGACGGTTCCTTTAGAAATAATGTAAAAGAATTTCCATAAAAAAGATGCAGGCAAAGTCCAGTGTCTAATGCTGTCAAGTTTTGTTGAGGTCAAAAGCTACTTTGAAGATTCTCTCTCTAGAGCCACCAGAAAGGAACTTAGCCTTGCTAACACCAGCATCTTAGCCCAGTGAGACCTCTGTTGGATTTCTCACCTACAAGACTGTAAAATGATAGATTTTTGCTGTTTTAAACCACTAAGCTTGTAACAGCAGCTTAGTCCGAAAGTAGTATTGTCACACGGTAATGGACTAAGACGTCAGGTTATCAACTCTGAATTCAAAGAACTTTATACTACAGGAAACACTTAAAATTCACATTCCTAAAGGAAACAGAAAGCTAAGACACTTTAAATTCTGGAAACTGATAGCCTTAATTGGAAATAAAAGAGAACTTTAATAAGCTAGACCTACTGTGTGTCAGGCCTTGAAAATAATAGCTACTCTGTGTGAACTTCCTTTTGATGGTGCCTGGGCAGCTCCAGGGGGAGCCATTTCTGAAGACCAAGGCTGCCCAGTAGAACCTTCTCGGACGGTGGACACATTCTGTCTGTGCTAACCAGTGCCTGAGCTGCTGCTTCCATGTGGCTGTTGAGCGTCTGTTTCCTTTTAATTGCTTTAAATAGCCACATGGGACCCGTGGCCGCATTACTGAACAGTACAGATGCAGATTATTCTGACTGATCCACATAGGGGCACTGGTAAAAGATGCTTTCTAAACCACTGAGGCCTAACTCAAATTATATTAAATAAACTAAGTTATGACGCTACAGAGTGACTCAAAGACTGTCGTAACAGACATGCACCTGTGCCCAGGGCTAACTGGGGCCTGGAAGTCAAATGTCACCAAGATGACATTCTCGTAGCTCGGAGCTTCTCATAGCTCTTCTCTCTGTGTATCTGCTCTACTGCCTTTGCACAGCGAGCATCTCTTCCCCAATTCGTACGGTAGAGAGCAGGCTGCAGTCAGGAGCCCCTGGGTTTACATCTCAGTTTAAGAGAGAAGCTGGACTAAACAAGAAGCTGGACTGATCTTAAATTCCCAAGAGGAACTTGGCCAAATGACGGTTCCTTTAGAAATAATGTAAAAGAATTTCCATAAAAAAGATGCAGGCAAAGTCCAGTGTCAAATGCTGTCAAGTTTTTGTTGAGGTCAAAATCAGAACATTTTTTTTTTCAGATTTAGTATCTGTGAGATAGTTACTTATTTTCTTAAGTTTCAGTAGAAAAAAAAACAAGCTATATGGGCTCAGTTTTTAGTACAAGAAGTTATTATGGGTTATATTTTGCCCCCACCAACCCCCCAAAATGTGTTGAAGTCCTAACCCACGCTATCTCAGAATGTGACCCTATTTGGACATGGGTTTTGCAGACGAATGTACCGAATTGGGTGTGTGCTTAAAATCATATCTGACTCTTTTGTGACCCATTGGTCTGTAGCCTGCCAGGCTCCTCCGTCCATGGGATTTCCCAGGCAAGAATACTAAACTGGGCTGCCATTTCCTGTTCCAGGGTATCTCCCTGACCAGGGATCAAACCCGTGTCTCCTGTGTTGCCTGCACTGCAGGTGGATTCTTTACGTGCCGAGTCATTAGGGAAGCCCTTCATATAGTGCGCCTTTAATCTGATATGACTGATAAACTTCTGAGAAGAAAACAGGCGGAGATAGGAGTGATGCATCTGCAAAGCAACGGTGCCTGGTAAACATCAGAAGCTGGAAGAGACGAGAAGATTCTTGCCTACAGGTTTCATGCCTTGATTTGGGAATTCTAACCTCTGGAACTGTGAGAGAATAAATTCTGTTGTTTTAAGTCACCCGTTTGTAGTAATCTGTTATAGTGGCCTTAGGAAAGTAATATGGAAGTGGTCAGGAATGTCATGTTTCTGTTACTACAGAAGAGAAAGTGAAGAGATGAAAAGAGTGCTGAGGAACCTTCAAAAAAAGTTTAAGAATTTACCATCTTGATTACCCTTTCTTGTTCATTTTATCAAAATACTTTAGGCCATCAAAAGGGTGCTTAGCAGGACTTCAATTGCTTGCCTGTTTTCTCTCAGTTGTGTCTGACTCTTTGCGACCCCAAACACTAGCTTGTCCATGGAATTCTCCAGGCAGGAATACTGGAGTGGGTAGCTGTTCCCTTCTCCAAGGGATCTTCCCAAACCAGGAATAGAACCCCGGTCTCCTGCATTGCAGGCAGGTTTTTTTTTTAACCATCTGAGCCACCAGGGAAGCCCATCTTCCTAAATACTTTATATATATATGTATATATATACACATATATATATATATGTATGTATGTATGTATATGTGTATATATATATACATATATACATATTTATTTATTTGGCTGCACAGGAGTCTTAGTTGTGGCATACGGGATCTTTAGTTGCAGCATGTGGGATCTTGTTCCCTGACCAGGGATTGAACCCAGGCCCCCTGCATTGGTAGCACAGAGTCTTAGCCACGGGACCACCAGGGAAGTCTCTCTAGATACTCTTAAAAGTTGTTTCACTTTATATCCATATAGATCTGTTGGAAGTATAGGTGATAACCTCGGGATTTAAAATTGAGGAAAAGCTGTTTCTAGCTTTCTGTGGAGCCTAGGAAATCAATCTTCGAAAATTGCTTTTAATTATATGGAACTTAAGCCTTGAATATGTATGGTTAATACTGCCGGTAGAGGATTCTTACAATATGGTTTCAAAATACTGTCTTTCATCAACAATCACAATTAGGTGGAAATCATTTTAGATAAACCAAGTTAACTCCAACCCTAGATTCTTGCTTTCTCAACAAAACCAATAAAAAATGTCAAGGACATGCTGAAGGGCAGCCTTATAAACAATGTGACTAACAGCTGGGGAACTCGGTCTGAGCCTTACAGAGTCATTAGCAAAGACCTACTGTTAAGATTCTCTCGGGGTTCTGGAGAAACGGCTTGCTATAGAGTGATTGACAGCTCACAGGCCTGTCCTCTCTTGGGAAATGTTTCATCAGGATGTGAAAAGAGGTTGACGTCAAAAATGGAAAGCCACATATCACAAGAGCAGTAGAGTAGGTAGCAAATTCCCTTTGATCCAAGAGACATCTAGCTAAGATGAAGAGGGATCTGGAGATGGGGCACTGTTTATCTCAGAGGTGTTGCCTCACCCAGCTGAGATGGCCACATCCAACCTGGAGGACAGTAAATTCCCCCCTGGACCTTACGATGAGATAGTGGAATATAATGAATCCTGTCATGTGCCCACCAAGAGGCATCAGAATGTTGTAAGGGAAACTTGAGCTTTGGCTTAGGCTGAAAGTCAGGGTGTAACACTGCCTCCTCCAGCTAGGAGGAACATGTTTTATATCTAATGTGTGTTAGAGCTTACAACAACCCTATGAATAAAGGAATTATCCACATTTTACTCAGGCCAGTAAATTGAAACAGGTATATGACTCTCAAACTCAGGCTTTTAATGGCAGTGTTATACTACAATCGAGGTAGTATAACACTGCCAAGGATAATCAACATTCTTCCTCCTCTCCTTAAGGCTTATTTAGAGGATGAAGTACAAAGATAGATGCCAAGTCACGTTGGGAAATTTTTAAAAACCCTATGTATGTGTGAGTTATTTTTGTATTGTTTAAATTGGTTTGCATTGTTTAAACCAGTTTGGCTTTAACCAATGCCCTTCTTTTACATTTATTATTGGTATCTGGTCAGAGGTAGTCTTTATAATCATGGACCTCATTGATGGTAGGCTTGGCAGCCATTCCTGTGAAAAAATGTTGGCTCCAGGTCTCTAACCTGAAGCTGTAACCTTTGCGAGCGGTAGCAGAAATCATATCTGTTCATTGAAGAACACCTTGGAACACTAATAAGAAGATTCTCGGTAAACATCTGTGATATAAATTATAACCAGCCCCCAGTGCCTGGCACATGCATGGTGTAGGCCTTCTCACAGATCCTGACAGTGTGGCTGACTGAGAGTAGGTGGCTGCTGTGGGACCTGGAGACAGATATATTTGTTTGTTTTGAATCAGGCAGCACCAAGTTGGAAATGCTTAGTTCTCCCCACTGATTTGATTTGATTTGTCAGTCTGTTGTGTCTGCTAGCAGTTCCTTCGAGGATGTGTATTTGATGCTGGCTGAAGGTAGCAAGTGTACTAATCTGCCTTTTGTTATATTCAGGACCACCCAACTTCTTAGTGGAGTGTCTGGGTCTAGCCCTTTCTTCGGGGCTTGGAAGTCTGAATTTGACCTTGTTATCTGCAACTTACCTAATTGCAGTAAATTCCCCCCTGGACCTTACGATGAGATAGTGGAATATAATGAATCCTGTCATGTGCCCACCAAGAGGCATCAGAATGTTGTAAGGGAAACTTGAGCTTTGGCTTAGGCTGAAAGTCAGGGTGTAACACTGCCTCCTCCAGCTAGGAGGAACATGTTTTATATCTAATGTGTGTTAGAGCTTACAACAACCCTATGAATAAAGGAATTATCCACATTTTACTCAGGCCAGTAAATTGAAACAGGTATATGACTCTCAAACTCAGGCTTTTAATGGCAGTGTTATACTACAATCGAGGTAGTATAACACTGCCAAGGATAATCAACATTCTTCCTCCTCTCCTTAAGGCTTATTTAGAGGATGAAGTACAAAGATAGATGCCAAGTCACGTTGGGAAATTTTTAAAAACCCTATGTATGTGTGAGTTATTTTTGTATTGTTTAAATTGGTTTGCATTGTTTAAACCAGTTTGGCTTTAACCAATGCCCTTCTTTTACATTTATTATTGGTATCTGGTCAGAGGTAGTCTTTATAATCATGGACCTCATTGATGGTAGGCTTGGCAGCCATTCCTGTGAAAAAATGTTGGCTCCAGGTCTCTAACCTGAAGCTGTAACCTTTGCGAGCGGTAGCAGAAATCATATCTGTTCATTGAAGAACACCTTGGAACACTAATAAGAAGATTCTCGGTAAACATCTGTGATATAAATTATAACCAGCCCCCAGTGCCTGGCACATGCATGGTGTAGGCCTTCTCACAGATCCTGACAGTGTGGCTGACTGAGAGTAGGTGGCTGCTGTGGGACCTGGAGACAGATATATTTGTTTGTTTTGAATCAGGCAGCACCAAGTTGGAAATGCTTAGTTCTCCCCACTGATTTGATTTGATTTGTCAGTCTGTTGTGTCTGCTAGCAGTTCCTTCGAGGATGTGTATTTGATGCTGGCTGAAGGTAGCAAGTGTACTAATCTGCCTTTTGTTATATTCAGGACCACCCAACTTCTTAGTGGAGTGTCTGGGTCTAGCCCTTTCTTCGGGGCTTGGAAGTCTGAATTTGACCTTGTTATCTGCAACTTACCTAATTGCTGTTAAGGTTTAATAACTAGGAATAGTTCCTTGTTCTGAGCATCAAAAAACTGATTCTGATCATTGGCTTGTACTCCTTAAACGAGAATGTATTAAGTATTATTAGAAATGGGTTAAAACTAGAACCTCTGAGGAATGTTTTGTTGTTCACATAGCAAATATTTTGCCTGTCAAATGCCAAGAGAACTTGGACCTAGAAGGACCATCGATAGTCATGTCCAAAAAAAGAAAAAGAGTCAGGACCATCAGTCCCTGAACAGGGCTCCCCACCACCTGGTCGTTTGTTAAACAGAGTAATTGGCACCTTCCTCAGAGGATGAAATGAAAATTGAAGGAGGAAATTACGTGAAAGTGCTTTATAAACTGTTAAGTGTCCAACACACGTAAGGGGTTATTACAGTAGGAAACGGTCTCATCCAAAGATTAATCATTTCAGGGAAGTCCCAAAGATTAATCATTTAGAAAACGTAAGCCGAAATAACTAGTTTCCATATTCAAACTATGACAGATTCATGTGCACACGATGAGGCAAGTAATTGAAGTCTGGAAGGAGAGACTAAGTAGCATTTTTTAATTGATTTGGAAATACTAGTTTCACACCCCATAGAAGAATATGCAGCTCTTTTGGAGTTCGTATTTAAAGTCACTATAATAGTGCATTGCCTAGAGGATTCTGAACATCACCAGAGCGCTAATGGAAGGCTGAGGCTACCCTTTCCTAGAGTCATCTCCAGGGGACTTTCAGCTACCCTTTCCACGCCTAGGAAAGCTAGCGGGGTGCGTGCGATGAAGTGGGTTCCGATTTCACATGGCATGATCAGTCATGTCTGTCTGATTCCGGATGCGAGATCCAAAACATTTCCAGTCCACTCTGAGTGGAAGAGTAGGGGAAAACAGGGGACAGGGGCAGGCCCATGCGGCGACTTCTCGGTTCCCCATCCCTTTCTGAGTTGCCGCCATCAGCTTCTCGGGCCCAGGAGAAGGCTACCTCTCTTGGAGACTGGAAGGGGGTGCGGACGACCAAACCCTCGGCGCGTAAGCGGCACCCAACTTCTTAGTGGAGTGTCTGGGTCTAGCCCTTTCTTCGGGGCTTGGAAGTCTGAATTTGACCTTGTTATCTGCAACTTACCTAATTGCTGTTAAGGTTTAATAACTAGGAATAGTTCCTTGTTCTGAGCATCAAAAAACTGATTCTGATCATTGGCTTGTACTCCTTAAACGAGAATGTATTAAGTATTATTAGAAATGGGTTAAAACTAGAACCTCTGAGGAATGTTTTGTTGTTCACATAGCAAATATTTTGCCTGTCAAATGCCAAGAGAACTTGGACCTAGAAGGACCATCGATAGTCATGTCCAAAAAAAGAAAAAGAGTCAGGACCATCAGTCCCTGAACAGGGCTCCCCACCACCTGGTCGTTTGTTAAACAGAGTAATTGGCACCTTCCTCAGAGGATGAAATGAAAATTGAAGGAGGAAATTACGTGAAAGTGCTTTATAAACTGTTAAGTGTCCAACACACGTAAGGGGTTATTACAGTAGGAAACGGTCTCATCCAAAGATTAATCATTTCAGGGAAGTCCCAAAGATTAATCATTTAGAAAACGTAAGCCGAAATAACTAGTTTCCATATTCAAACTATGACAGATTCATGTGCACACGATGAGGCAAGTAATTGAAGTCTGGAAGGAGAGACTAAGTAGCATTTTTTAATTGATTTGGAAATACTAGTTTCACACCCCATAGAAGAATATGCAGCTCTTTTGGAGTTCGTATTTAAAGTCACTATAATAGTGCATTGCCTAGAGGATTCTGAACATCACCAGAGCGCTAATGGAAGGCTGAGGCTACCCTTTCCTAGAGTCATCTCCAGGGGACTTTCAGCTACCCTTTCCACGCCTAGGAAAGCTAGCGGGGTGCGTGCGATGAAGTGGGTTCCGATTTCACATGGCATGATCAGTCATGTCTGTCTGATTCCGGATGCGAGATCCAAAACATTTCCAGTCCACTCTGAGTGGAAGAGTAGGGGGTAAACAGGGGACAGGGGGCAGGCCCATGCGGCGACTTCTCGGTTCCCCATCCCTTTTCTGAGTTGCCGCCATCAGCTTCTCGGGCCCAGGAGAAGGCTACCTCTGACCTTGGAGACTGGATTGAGGGAGGTGCGGACGACCAAACCCTCGGCGCGTCCGCCGAGACCGTGCGGGCGGGGCGGGCAGGGGTCGGCGCCCCTCCCCGGGGCGGGGCTCGTCCAGGCTCCCGGAGTCTCGCAGCGGGCCAGGGCAGCAGAGGCTGCTGCGCTGCAAGCAGCGGGCGCTATGTACCTTCGCCGGGCGGTCTCCAAGACCCTGACACTGCCTCTGAGGGCGCCCCCAGGCCCCGCTCCGCTCCGGAAGGACGGTGAGTCCCAGCTGCTGGCCCGGGTGCCTAAGCCTGAGGGGGACAGGTGCTGCGCGCACAGACCGCGGGCGCCCGGTACCCGCCTGCCCTTGGCGGGTCAAATCCATTCCCGGGCAGCAGAAGCCTGAGGTTGATGGGGGAGCGGTGGAGGAGAACGGCCGGAAAATCGCCCCCAAATTCTTGGAGATTTTGAAAGTAGGGAACCTTTCCAGCGCGGCTTCTGAATCCGGAGTAGATGTCCTGGGTTCGAATCTTGAGCTTGGGCAAGGGCTTTAACTTCTGTTTCCTCAACTGTAAATTGGAGACAATTGTGTTTGTGAGTTTTAGTGAGTTCACGTGTAGTTAGAAGCGCTTAGAAAAGTGCCTAGCTAACGTAGGCATGGCTTACCTCTTGTATTAATATAGGGACCAACGCGTTCTCCCTCTTTACGAGGAAGCAGAGAAATTGGGGGGAAGCTGATCCCTGATCGGCGAGCCAGGAGATGGGCAAATGCTCTCGAGAAATAAACCCAAGACTTGGGCTGGATTCGGCCGGCCTGGGCCATGGCATCCTGGCTGTGGAAGCGGCTTCGTGGGACCTTCCTTGGGGACTGCAGAGGAATCTGGAGTTCACCAGCATTTTGACTGCGTCACCCCTGTATCTCTCGCCCGTAGGCTTTCTAAAGCATGGGGAAAGGGACCTGTTTCCTAGAGGGGAAGTGGAAGTGCCCGTTGGAAGCTTATTAAGTAAATCTGGACACGTGCAGAAGCGCCTAGCCTAAGGCCTGGAACATCGTAGGCGCGAGAGCCTCTTTCCTGCCAGTCGCCGGCCGCCCTGGGCCCAGGTTAGCCTCCCGGGGCGCGTCTGCCCGGGCCGGCTCGTTCCTAGTCCGCGTCGGGCTCCCCTCTTTTCCATCCTTGACTGGGGCGCCGGCTCTTCGACCACCTCATAGAAAACCCTTAGTTCTCCCTTCACGTTGCCTCTGTCCCTACGGCTTGTGCGGTGGCTTTAGCTCACTCAGTTCGTGCGTTTGGAGTCGGGGAGAAAGAGAAAGACTCCAGCGGAAGATTCCATGGCCGATTTCTCCCCCACTTTGATTAGGCCTTTGATGCTGGGAGAGAAGGAAGGTCGAACTGGCATCGCTTTGGTCTTAACATGCTCCTGGAAAGAAGTGGGCTCCTGTAACAGAAATAAGGAGGCTTCGTTTTCCTTGATCTTTTTACCCAGTAAGATAGAGCTTTTTCGCTGGTTGAAACGGGGAAAGCCATTCATTTGAAACTCCTGAAGATAAAGGGGCTGTTGTGATTGGGGGTGGGGGTGGGAGACAGATGAACCCCTGACCGTGGCCTTTCGCGTTATCACACCGCAGCCCCGTCATCCTCATGGACAAGCATGCACTTTTGTTTTTTTGTTAGCTGCGCGTATTTCACATAATTTCCTCCCCAGCTTAGGGCAGAAGAGAAGTGATTTTAAAATTCTAAATAGATTAGCCATACTGGCTGTAGCAGTACTGGTCTGTCTCTATTTTTCACCTAATTTCTTTTTTGTAGGACTGATTCATTTAGGTATTTTCAGGACTGTTATTAACTGAAAATTTGCCTTTAGTCATGGGCACTAACCCATTATTGGTACTTTGATGAAAAACGTGTTTCAGTTCATTGAAGGATACAGTCTTAACTGTGCCTCATCAAATTTTGTTCTCTCGTTTTTGCTTTTAAATATGTAAAATTTTCATGAATAGATAAGTCTATAATAAATCACCAGAAAAGCCCAAAAAAAGGCAAAATAGAAGTTACCGATAATCATGCCACTTAGTGAATACCACTATTTATTTATATTTTAGTATGCGTAGTGTTCTCCAGACCATTTTTTCCCCCTTCCTGCATTTTTTTCTTTTGTGCATTGCACAAATCTGGGATAGTGTTATAAAGATTATTTTGCTGTATATTGTAAATATTTTCTCATGTAGTCTTCTGCAAAAATTAAAATATCTATGTTTCATTTTATGAATATGTTAAAATTTATCTAATCCTTACTAAATATTTGTTTCCTATTTTATTGCTTTTTTGAACGTCCTAATTGTGTTTGTATTTGTGTTTACTTAAGCTTCTGTCATTTCCTCTATTTCTTCCTATTAAAAAAACCTTTTTGATATTCTTGCCTGGTTGTCAACTATGAAAGCTACATATTCCCTGTTTAATAACAAATGTACTTTTAAACCAATAAAATCCCCACTAGAAGTCAAAGACATAACCTCTTACCATAGCCTCTTTAGGCACATTTGTAGTGAAAATTTGTTTGTTTTTTTCTAGGCAATGTTCATTTATGTCCAAACTATAACATATATCCAAAATCTTTCCAATTTTGCTACTATGTAGATTTGTAGTTTGTGAAGATGTCTTAAGATGTGCTTTCTCAAAGTCAGAACCTGCTCCTGGTCCCCACACCCTTCTTCTCTGTGTCAGGTCACATCAAATACTTGGCATTTTCCTAGTCACACACGTCTTATGCTTTTGCGCATGCTCTGCCTTCTGCCTCCAGTGCAGGTTTCCCTCCCCTTATTTATCTAACAAACGCCTACTTTCCCTCAAAGCTAGGTCATGTCTTTTCGATTTTGACAGTTGGGTTGAGCCAGCTAGCTGAGTTCTTGCACTGCATTTTCATGCATCTGTTACGGCATTCGTCATACTGCATTGCTGTTCTTTGTCTAGAGTTATTTGTCTATACATCTTTACCCTCTTTTTTGAGGCTGTGAGCCTTGTGTGTAGTACTTATAGTAGTACTGTTTCTTTTTAAGATTATTTTATTTATTTGTATTTTGCGGCTGTGCCTCAAGGCATGCAGGCGCCTTGTTCCCAGCCAGCGATCAGACCCACGCCTTATACAATGGAGGTCCAGAGTCTTAACCACTGGACTGCTAGGGAAGTTCCTGCAATTATACCCTTAGTGCTTCTAACGATGCCAAATGCATAATAACTGTTCAACTGTGTTTGTCAAATGAGTAATTAATGTCTCCACTTTTTTATCTTTAAAATAGAAAATTTGAGCTACATGAACTTTAAGCTTCTTCTAGCTTTGAGTCTATTATAAAAAATTTCAGTTCCAGAGCATATGTATATACAAATTCTAGCACTTCACAGTTAATATATTTAAATAGAGTAGTACAGTACCTTAATCTATTTCTATTAGTTTGTACAAAGTTGCCCTTCTGTTTTAGATATGGCCTTATGGCAACTTTTGTCTTCAAAAAGCTTATATCGGCCTATCTTTCAAGATTTTATATTAGAAGAATTAGTTTCTTTCTGTGTCTGCATTTGTGTTACTGATTTATAGAAATGTGTTGGCTTTCAACATTAATGTTTTATGTAACTTTAAAATTTTAAGCACAAATGCATTTAAGTCATTTTTTTTTTAATAATCTTTTTCATGGAATGCTGCAGTACAGTATTATATAATAGGTGGATTTCTTTTGCTAACGTGCGTCTCGTTTGCATGCTAAAATTGTTTAGTACTTTTGTCGTTTCTACTTGCCCACGCCTGCATTCCTCCCAAGAAAAGCATGACGCTGAGCATCAGGATGACAGGTTTCATAAGTAATTATCCTTCTAACTAGTGCAGGTTTCCTCTCCTCCTATTTTTTTCTAACAAACGCCTACTTTCCCTCAAAGCTAGGTCATGTCTTTTCGATTTTGACAGTTGGGTTGAGCCAGCTAGCTGAGTTCTTGCACTGCATTTTCATGCATCTGTTACGGCATTCGTCATACTGCATTGCTGTTCTTTGTCTAGAGTTATTTGTCTATACATCTTTACCCTCTTTTTTGAGGCTGTGAGCCTTGTGTGTAGTACTTATAGTAGTACTGTTTCTTTTTAAGATTATTTTATTTATTTGTATTTTGCGGCTGTGCCTCAAGGCATGCAGGCGCCTTGTTCCCCAGCCAGCGATCAGACCCACGCCTTATACAATGGAGGTCCAGAGTCTTAACCACTGGACTGCTAGGGAAGTTCCTGCAATTATACCCTTAGTGCTTCTAACGATGCCAAATGCATAATAACTGTTCAACTGTGTTTGTCAAATGAGTAATTAATGTCTCCACTTTTTTATCTTTAAAATAGAAAATTTGAGCTACATGAACTTTAAGCTTCTTCTAGCTTTGAGTCTATTATAAAAAATTTCAGTTCCAGAGCATATGTATATACAAATTCTAGCACTTCACAGTTAATATATTTAAATAGAGTAGTACAGTACCTTAATCTATTTCTATTAGTTTGTACAAAGTTGCCCTTCTGTTTTAGATATGGCCTTATGGCAACTTTTGTCTTCAAAAAGCTTATATCGGCCTATCTTTCAAGATTTTATATTAGAAGAATTAGTTTCTTTCTGTGTCTGCATTTGTGTTACTGATTTATAGAAATGTGTTGGCTTTCAACATTAATGTTTTATGTAACTTTAAAATTTTAAGCACAAATGCATTTAAGTCATTTTTTTTTTAATAATCTTTTTCATGGAATGCTGCAGTACAGTATTATATAATAGGTGGATTTCTTTTGCTAACGTGCGTCTCGTTTGCATGCTAAAATTGTTTAGTACTTTTGTCGTTTCTACTTGCCCACGCCTGCATTCCTCCCAAGAAAAGCATGACGCTGAGCATCAGGATGACAGGTTTCATAAGTAATTATCCAACTAGATGGAGAAAATGTCAAGTGGAATTACTGCCCTCCCTTGTAATACTGTATTCCCTTTAAGCTAGAATCAGTTGATGTTGATATATTTTATGTTCCCTGAGGAGAAAACATTTTTTTTATCATTCAAAATAATTTTGCCCATGGTGGAGCTAACGGTATTTAAACTTATTTTCCTAGCATCTCTCCGCTGGATGTCATCTAACAAATTCCCTGGATCTTCTGGATCAAATATGATCTATTATCTGGTTGTAGGTGTCACAGTCAGTGCTGGTGGATATTATGTAAGTGTTTAAATTACCTCGGTGTTCAGAAATTCATATATTTACAACTGTGGTAAAACTCAAAACAGTGTCAAGGTCAGGACATGGGATTAGCTAAATGTCTAAGATTATGCAAAAAAATTTAAGTATAAAACACTTAATGCCACTAAATATGGATGACTTTCAGTAAAAACGATGTTATTAAAAATACTAGTAGTACTAATAGCTGACATTTGAGACCATATTTCAGAGTCATAACTCATTTAATAATTATGACAATTCTTTAAGGTAGGCACTAGTAATAACATTTAATAAGGACTGTTCTGAGAAACTTTTAAAAAATTTAATAGAACTTTATCATTATTTTCTTAACTATTTATTTGTCTGCATCTGGTCTTAGTTGGGACATGCAAGATCTTTTGCTGCGGTGCTCAGGCTTAGTTGCTGCATGGCCTGTGGGATCTTAATTCCCCAATCAAAGATCGAACCCATGTCCCCTGCATTACGAGGCAGGTTCTTAACTGCTGGACTACCAGGGAAATCCCAAAAGAACTTTATTTTTCAGACGAGTTTTAGTCTAAACTAAAGACTAAAAACATAAGCAGAAAGTACAGAGAATTCTCTTATGCCTCCTCTTACTCCCTCAACCCCCCTTTTCCATATCAACAACCTCACTTTAGTGAGCTATATTTCTTACAATGGATGAGTCAATACTGATATATTATTATTAACTAAACTCTGAAGTTTACATGAGGGTTCCCTTTTGAGTGCTAGGTTGTTTCCGTTGTGTCCAACTCTTTGTGACTCTATGAACTATAGCCCGCCAGGCAACTCTGTCCATGGGATTCTCCAGGCAAGAACACTAGGGTGGGCTGCCATGCCAAGGATCTTCCCGACCCAGGGATTGAACCCTAGTTTCCTGCATCAGCAGGCAGGGTCCTTACCAATAGTGCCACCTGGGAAGCCCTATTATTAACTAAAGTCTTCAGATTACCTGAGGGTTCACTCTTAAGTGTTGTACATTCTGTGGGTTTTGACAAACATATAATGACATGAATTCATCATTATAGGAGCATTTAGTATAGTCTCACTGCCCTAAAAATTCCCTGTGCTCCAACTATTCATTCTTTCTTCTTTCCCCCCAATCTTTTTAGTGTCTCCATTGTTTTTATTAGCTTTATATCTTTTGTTTTTAAAAAATCATATTTAACAACAAAACTCTGTAAAATCTTTAAAATAAAGAATTTTTTAAAAAGTCATATTTGTCCATTTTTTTTTAAGAAATTCAAAATACACACATATCAAATTAAAAGAATACTTTTCTGCCTAGTCTTTCTTATTCACTCCCTGCCAGAAGTCACTATAAAACAGTGCTTTTAATAGTATGATTTTGTAGCTAAAAAGAAAAAAAAGAAACAGGGCATTCCCTGGCAGTTCAATGGTTAGGACTTGGTGCTTTCCAAGTGGTGGAATTGATTCAATCCCTGCTCAGGAAACTAAGATCCCACAAGCTGTGCAGTGTGGCAATAATAATCATAATCGTAATCCTATTGAATTGAATCATTCCTCATTTTGTCACACACTTTCTAAACTGAAATCTCATCTTTATTATGAATAAAAATAGAATAAGTGTATATTCTTCAGACTCCGAAATCCCAAAAGAATTTACAGACGAGTTTTAGTCTAAACTAAAGACTAAAAACATAAGCAGAAAGTACAGAGAATTCTCTTATGCCTCCTCTTACTCCCTCAACCCCCCTTTTCCATATCAACAACCTCACTTTAGTGAGCTATATTTCTTACAATGGATGAGTCAATACTGATATATTATTATTAACTAAACTCTGAAGTTTACATGAGGGTTCCCTTTTGAGTGCTAGGTTGTTTCCGTTGTGTCCAACTCTTTGTGACTCTATGAACTATAGCCCGCCAGGCAACTCTGTCCATGGGATTCTCCAGGCAAGAACACTAGGGTGGGCTGCCATGCCAAGGATCTTCCCGACCCAGGGATTGAACCCTAGTTTCCTGCATCAGCAGGCAGGGTCCTTACCAATAGTGCCACCTGGGAAGCCCTATTATTAACTAAAGTCTTCAGATTACCTGAGGGTTCACTCTTAAGTGTTGTACATTCTGTGGGTTTTGACAAACATATAATGACATGAATTCATCATTATAGGAGCATTTAGTATAGTCTCACTGCCCTAAAAATTCCCTGTGCTCCAACTATTCATTCTTTCTTCTTTCCCCCCAATCTTTTTAGTGTCTCCATTGTTTTTATTAGCTTTATATCTTTTGTTTTTAAAAAATCATATTTAACAACAAAACTCTGTAAAATCTTTAAAATAAAGAATTTTTTAAAAAGTCATATTTGTCCATTTTTTTTTAAGAAATTCAAAATACACACATATCAAATTAAAAGAATACTTTTCTGCCTAGTCTTTCTTATTCACTCCCTGCCAGAAGTCACTATAAAACAGTGCTTTTAATAGTATGATTTTGTAGCTAAAAAGAAAAAAAAGAAACAGGGCATTCCCTGGCAGTTCAATGGTTAGGACTTGGTGCTTTCCAAGTGGTGGAATTGATTCAATCCCTGCTCAGGAAACTAAGATCCCACAAGCTGTGCAGTGTGGCAATAATAATCATAATCGTAATCCTATTGAATTGAATCATTCCTCATTTTGTCACACACTTTCTAAACTGAAATCTCATCTTTATTATGAATAAAAATAGAATAAGTGTATATTCTTCAGAAGCCATAAGACTCCACAGCCACTACATTTTGGTGTGATACTACAGAAATAGGCATAAGGAGTTCTTAGTCTTGATTAGTAGCAGTGTGTAGGACTCTGACGACCGTGGAACCAAGCTACATACTCTAATCCTCAGAAATGTGAAAGCCTCAAGAAGCCAGGAAAGTTCAAAGATGTCATCTTTATTATTGTCCTCCACTCATCCAGCCCCTTTCACTCCTACTACGTTCCTTGGCTTTTCCCCTCCTTCTGCTGCTTCGTACTGTGTTCACTGCCCAGGGCTACTCTAGTGGATGTAGGCCACTGGAAAAACAGATGAAACTAGGCCATGTGATTATGTGGGGAGCGGGGAGACTGCATTCCATCTGGACATCACTGCATCCCTCATTATGTTTACTCATGCCAGACAGGAACCTCTCCAGTCTGCTAAATCTTTCTTTGCAAAAGCAATATTAAACTGGCTGGTTATAAACCGGCCATTGCTGAGAGCTCTTTCTGGGCTTGTTCTCTTGACGGTGGGAGTGGAAACAGGATGAGGCGATGATTTCTGAGTCCCTTTCCATCTCTAAGATTATATAGTTTTAATCTTGAATGCTGGAAGCCTTAATTCCTAAGAATCTTTGGGGAAGAAATACAGAACATGGGAAACTCAAAAGCCCATATTGTAGTCTTCCTCTTCCCTTCCTTGTCCTGCACTAAAATAAACTCTATATTAGATTTATGCGAGCTGAATCCACAGATGTTCCACAACCAAGAGCACTTTTTCCTTTCCATGTAAAATCTACTATTAGAGCCTTTTAAAATCTGAGAAAGGCCCAGATCACTTAAATTTTTTCAGAGTCCAAGTATTGGGGTTTTGTTTGTTTGTTTTTTAAATTTTTCGCTCTTTCATTGTTTTTTTGTTTGTTTTTTGTTTTTTATTCATCCATCTTTATTCTTTGGCCTGTGTGGGCCTCCCATCGCAGTGGCCTTCCTCATTGCAGAGCACCAGCTCTGGGTACATGCACTCCAGAGTGCTGGCCCATAACTGGACGCATGGGCCCAGCTACTCTGAGGCATGTGGGATCTTCTTGGGCCAGGGATTGAACCAGTGCCCCTTGCCTTGCAACGCGGACACTCTACCCACTGGACCACCAGGGAAGCCCTTGTTTTTTTCTGTTTTTTTGTTTATATAGATATATATATAGAGAGAGAGAGTGAGAGAGAGAGAGAGATTTATTTCTGGCTACCAGGGGACATGTGGGATCCTAGTTCCCCAACCAGGGATTGAATTTACTCTCCATGCATTGGAAACATAGAGTCGTAACCACTGGATGCCAGGAAAGGCCAATGTCTGAGTATCTTGAAAAACAACAAGCCAGACTGGTTTCTGAAAGTTGTGGTAGATTTTAAATGCTCACATTTAATAAATACATAATGTCAATTTGGAAATAATCTGAGACCCTCTCTTCTAATCGATCTTTCTTCTACTGTGCTTGACTATGGTCAATTTTAAAAAGCTAGATTCTCTGGGTTACACATGAGTGTGAATTATTCTTATGTCTCTTTGATTCTGCTTTAACAGCTAAATTGTGTTTTAGCCCCTTGAAGAGTAAGACTGACGGCCTTGGGCTGTTGCTGTTGGGATGGCCGTTTCAGGGATGTGAACTTGGGAACAGGTTCAGCTTTATTGCACTGAGAACTTAGTATACTAGTCCTTCTGCTATCAGGAGCTCCCACCCCACTAGGAAAATATTCCCTGCTTTTATACGAAATTGTTGACTCTTGTTCCTGCCTGCTGATCCTGTTTGCCCAGCATGTTTCAAAGCCAGATGGTTCAAGTCAGAATTCACCAAACCCTGAGGGCTGTTCAAGGCCCACTTTTGCATCATTTTGACCAGGGGCTTATATTTTTTCCATTTATTTGCATAGTCTAATTTTAACATACCAAGAAATGGTTTATAGTTTGCATATGACAACTTTTTTTTTTTTATTTATTTTTTTGGGGGTCACTTCTATTGATACTTCATCTATTTATCATTGTTCTCTGACCTGTGTGGGCCTCCCATCGCAGTGGCCTCTCTCGTCCCAGAGCACCGGCTCTGGGCGCATGTGCACTAGAGCTTCAGCTGGGTAGTTGGACACATTGGTCCAGCCACTCCGTGGCACGTGGGATCTTCCCAGGCCAGGGATCGACCCAGCACTTACCCACTGGACCACCAGGGAAGCCCAGCGTATGGCAACTTTTAATGAGATTAATGGTTTATGATGACTAGAAATTTAGAAAATGCTGCATATATATATACGTTGTTTAGTTGCTCTGTCGTGTCTGACTTTGCAACCCGGTAGACTGTAGCCTTCCAGGCTCCCCTCTCCATGGGATTTTCCAGGCTAGAGTACTGGAGTAGGTTGCCATTTTCTTCTCTAGGGGATCTTCCCAACCCAGGGAGCTAACCCACATCTCCTGCATTGCCGGCAGATTTCTTACCACTGAGCCACCTGAGAAGTCCCATATAAATATACAATTTTAAAATCTATCATCCTACCACTGAGAGAGAAATCTCTACCAACATTTTTTAAGCTGAGATAATAGAAACAATATTATCTAACTAGTGAGACTTTCAATTTTTAAATATCATTGTCTAATATGAATACAGGCCAGAGGTTACTACTTGGATTTTGAATGAAAAGACACTGTACATTGTATCTAAGGTCAAGACAGCTTTGTTCCCAATTCTGTTTTGCAAGTAACCTGTGGGCAGGTCATATTGCTGCTTTTAATGACTAACCCTAGAAATCTTCACTGGGGTCTACAAATCTGTCATTTTGGAAGATTTTTTGAAAACTTTTTATTGTGAGAGAATTAAGTTTTACAAGCAGTTCTAAGAACTAATACAGAGACAGCTGGTATACCTTTCACCTCCTTTCCCCCATGCCAGCATCTCTCCTAACTATACTACAGTATCACAACCAGAGACTGGCACCGATATGATCCATAGACCTTATTTGGCTTCCACCAGCTTTTCTTGCACTTTGCATGCATGTGTGTGTGAAGACTCACATGTAATTCATGTAATGCATGTAATTCAGCCCTAAGCAATTTTATCCTGTGTGTAAATTCATGTATTTACCACCACAGTCAAGAGACAAGACTACTCTGTCACCACAAGGATCCCTTGTTTGTCTTGTGTAATTGTACTTCCTTCCCTCCTGCTCGCTCTCCTCTCCTTTCCTCCTGCTTCCTGGTGACCACCAATCTGACTGTCTCTATATTTTTTTCTCATTTCAAGAATGTTACCCCTAAATTATGTTAAATAGATGGAATCCTAAGTCTCTATCCTTTTGAGACTGGCTTTTTCACTCAGCATGATTTAGAAAATGCTGCATATATATATACGTTGTTTAGTTGCTCTGTCGTGTCTGACTTTGCAACCCGGTAGACTGTAGCCTTCCAGGCTCCCCTCTCCATGGGATTTTCCAGGCTAGAGTACTGGAGTAGGTTGCCATTTTCTTCTCTAGGGGATCTTCCCAACCCAGGGAGCTAACCCACATCTCCTGCATTGCCGGCAGATTTCTTACCACTGAGCCACCTGAGAAGTCCCATATAAATATACAATTTTAAAATCTATCATCCTACCACTGAGAGAGAAATCTCTACCAACATTTTTTAAGCTGAGATAATAGAAACAATATTATCTAACTAGTGAGACTTTCAATTTTTAAATATCATTGTCTAATATGAATACAGGCCAGAGGTTACTACTTGGATTTTGAATGAAAAGACACTGTACATTGTATCTAAGGTCAAGACAGCTTTGTTCCCAATTCTGTTTTGCAAGTAACCTGTGGGCAGGTCATATTGCTGCTTTTAATGACTAACCCTAGAAATCTTCACTGGGGTCTACAAATCTGTCATTTTGGAAGATTTTTTGAAAACTTTTTATTGTGAGAGAATTAAGTTTTACAAGCAGTTCTAAGAACTAATACAGAGACAGCTGGTATACCTTTCACCTCCTTTCCCCCATGCCAGCATCTCTCCTAACTATACTACAGTATCACAACCAGAGACTGGCACCGATATGATCCATAGACCTTATTTGGCTTCCACCAGCTTTTCTTGCACTTTGCATGCATGTGTGTGTGAAGACTCACATGTAATTCATGTAATGCATGTAATTCAGCCCTAAGCAATTTTATCCTGTGTGTAAATTCATGTATTTACCACCACAGTCAAGAGACAAGACTACTCTGTCACCACAAGGATCCCTTGTTTGTCTTGTGTAATTGTACTTCCTTCCCTCCTGCTCGCTCTCCTCTCCTTTCCTCCTGCTTCCTGGTGACCACCAATCTGACTGTCTCTATATTTTTTTCTCATTTCAAGAATGTTACCCCCCCTAAATTATGTTAAATAGATGGAATCCTAAGTCTCTATCCTTTTGAGACTGGCTTTTTTCACTCAGCATGATTTACCTGGAGATTCATCCAAATTGTTTCCTGTATCTACAGTTCACCCCATTTATGGCTGAGTAGTGTCCCATGCCACGGACGCACCATCTGGTCTGTAGGACATCTGGACTGTTTCTAGTTTGGGGCTATTAGAATTAAAGCTACCATGAACAGATGTGTTCAGATTTTTGTGTGTGCATAGATTTCTGCTTCTCTGAGATGAATGCTGGAGGACATTTTTAAATGCCTGTCAGAATATTTTCACTCTAGCATAATTTCTTATTTTCTTCTTTGTCTTTATCTACCTTGTGTGTTTTCAGTTATTTTTGACCTGTCTCAGAGTACTTGTTTCCTTTTTTAAAATTTAATTTATTTGACTGTGAGGCAGATGGGATCTTAGCTTCCCTACCAGGGATAGAACACACAGCCCCTGCATTGGAAGGGTGAAGCCTTAACCACTGGACCACCAGGGAAAGTTTTTTCTTCTTAAAAAGCATCCTACTTAGGGACTTCCCTGGTGGTACAGTGGTTAAGACTCTGTGTTCCCAATTCAGTGGGGCCTGGGTTCGATCCCTGATCAGGGAACTAGATCCCACATGACGCAACTATGACCCAGCGCAGCCAAGTAAATAAATAATTTAAAAGAAAAAAAAAAAAAGCATCCTACTTAATGGTAAAGATCTTCAAAGGGGAAATAAAAGAATTTTGGTGTGTATTAGTTTCTCTTGTTTGAACTATAGATACCTTTAAACTTGGCATGGTGAATCTTCTAGCTCAAGAAATAAACTTGAGCACTCATTTACTTTCAGACTTATAAGAGAGTCACATCAGGGAGAGCCAAACAACGTGATCATGTAACGGATTTGAAAGAAAAAGCCAAAGCAGAGATACAGCCACTTCAAGGTAAAGTGAATTTACTATTTTGATTTTTTTTTTTTCCTGAGGCACTGACTTTTGTCATCTTAGTCTAGTGATGAACGCTGTCTGGTTTTGGCTTCTTTACTTAGTCCAAAATGGCTCTAGGTAGGAGTTCGTTCAAAAAGGAAAAGTCTGATTGAAGCCTAAAAAATATCGTTAGATGTTTTGGATGAATGCATTTGGTAAATGCAAACAGTTAAACTGCTGACCAGCATCTTTGACTGCTTTGTGTGATGATACTACTTTTCCCCTACTCAGACTTCCGTTCATGCAGGCACAATTTTAGCATCTGTCTCTGTTAGGAGCTTGATCTTTCATTTCTCTCATTAATATTTTTAAGTCACGAAACTAATTTTCTTTCAATTTTGGCTAAGACCACCTGTGTGCAGTGACATTAGTAGAGTTAGTCACTTCTACTGAGTCCCTCAGTTCATACGATTGATAAATGGCAACTCGTAAGAACGAAAGCTTGACATTTTTCACCCTAATGTATACGTCTTGCCTTAAAGTGCTTGCTTTAAATCATACTTTCTTCCATCTCAACTATAATCCCATTATTTTCAAATACTATGAACAATATTAAGGGACAAAGAAAACAACTGCTCATGGACCAGTTTAATCTTTTAATCATGAGAGCAATAAGAAAGAGAAGATCATCAGAAAATATTATTGAATATAATCATGAGATGGCTGATTATACTAATGCTAAAATACAACATTTCCATGGCACTGACTTATTTTTAAGCCTCTATTCATATATACTACTTTAGTCAGTCCTTGCAATAGCTTTGTGAAGTAGATAGTAATAACATTTACCCATTTTACAGAAGACAAAACTGAGGCTGAGGGAGGATTAGTGACTCTTACACATCATCAGCTATTAAGTTGGTTATTTTTCCATGGTATTTCACATGACACATTGCCTGTTTATTTTCATGATTTGTATTTGGATAAATAATACATCTAAATTATTAACTTTTAAAGTTCAACAGCTTCCAAAGGGTTTGCAGAACAGCGGATCCCCCATTTTCCCTCTTCACAGGCAACCAGTAACACCAGTTTCTTTGCATCCTCCTGGAGAGAGTCTTTACAAATAAAACTACCTAGAGCTCCTTTTGTCATCTTAGTCTAGTGATGAACGCTGTCTGGTTTTGGCTTCTTTACTTAGTCCAAAATGGCTCTAGGTAGGAGTTCGTTCAAAAAGGAAAAGTCTGATTGAAGCCTAAAAAATATCGTTAGATGTTTTGGATGAATGCATTTGGTAAATGCAAACAGTTAAACTGCTGACCAGCATCTTTGACTGCTTTGTGTGATGATACTACTTTTCCCCTACTCAGACTTCCGTTCATGCAGGCACAATTTTAGCATCTGTCTCTGTTAGGAGCTTGATCTTTCATTTCTCTCATTAATATTTTTAAGTCACGAAACTAATTTTCTTTCAATTTTGGCTAAGACCACCTGTGTGCAGTGACATTAGTAGAGTTAGTCACTTCTACTGAGTCCCTCAGTTCATACGATTGATAAATGGCAACTCGTAAGAACGAAAGCTTGACATTTTTCACCCTAATGTATACGTCTTGCCTTAAAGTGCTTGCTTTAAATCATACTTTCTTCCATCTCAACTATAATCCCATTATTTTCAAATACTATGAACAATATTAAGGGACAAAGAAAACAACTGCTCATGGACCAGTTTAATCTTTTAATCATGAGAGCAATAAGAAAGAGAAGATCATCAGAAAATATTATTGAATATAATCATGAGATGGCTGATTATACTAATGCTAAAATACAACATTTCCATGGCACTGACTTATTTTTAAGCCTCTATTCATATATACTACTTTAGTCAGTCCTTGCAATAGCTTTGTGAAGTAGATAGTAATAACATTTACCCATTTTACAGAAGACAAAACTGAGGCTGAGGGAGGATTAGTGACTCTTACACATCATCAGCTATTAAGTTGGTTATTTTTCCATGGTATTTCACATGACACATTGCCTGTTTATTTTCATGATTTGTATTTGGATAAATAATACATCTAAATTATTAACTTTTAAAGTTCAACAGCTTCCAAAGGGTTTGCAGAACAGCGGATCCCCCATTTTCCCTCTTCACAGGCAACCAGTAACACCAGTTTCTTTGCATCCTCCTGGAGAGAGTCTTTACAAATAAAACTACCTAGGTTTACCTTAGGCTCCTTTTGTCCTAACACAAATAGCACCAAACTATATACACTGCTCTTTTCCACTTAACAGACTACCTTGGAGACTATTTCATACCAGTAATTATTGATTTGATTTTTTAAATTTTTCAATTTAATTTTAGTTTTTGATGTTGTTATTTTAGTTTTAATTTTTATTTTATATTAATTTAATTTTAAATTTCAGTTTTTAATTCATTTTAGTTTACAATTTTTATTTATTTATTAAAAAACTTTTTTTGTTTTCTTTTTGGCTGCAAGGCACAATATGTGTTATCTTGTTCCCTGACCAAGGATGGAACCCACACCTGCTTGGCAGTGAAAGCACAGAGTCCTAACCTCTGAACTGCCAGGGAATTCCCTGTCTGGGTTTTGAAATGACTGTAGAGTGTCGCACTGTATTCCCATGCCCTTTAATCCTTTGTTTAATGGACTGCATTTCAAAGGTGAGCGAGCGAACCTTGAGGGTGCTGAGGCCGCCAGTGCAGAAGCCCCTGAAGTTCCTCCCGCGGAAGTCCCAGAGGTTGCGGAAGATGCCCCGGAGGTTGCGGAAGATGCCCGGGAGGTTCCGGAAGATGCTCCGGAGGTTGCGGAAGATACTGCCGAAGCACCCGCGGTCCTCGAAGAAGCACCCGCGGTCCTCGAAGAGGCGCCCGCGCTCCTAGAAGAGGCTCTCTCGGGTCCAGACGCGGAGGCTGCTCCCTCCGAGACCGTCGCCGCCGTCGCTGCTGAGACTGGGCCGGAGGCGACAGGGGAAGCCACGGAGGTCAGCACGGAGCCCACCTCGGAGGGGTCGAGCGCAGCTCCGGATGAGGCGGTGTCTGCCGACGGTGATGAAGGTACCACAGAGAAGGAAAGCTGTGGTGAACCGACGGTGCCAGTGGATGAGGGAGGATTAGTGACTCTTACACATCATCAGCTATTAAGTTGGTTATTTTTCCATGGTATTTCACATGACACATTGCCTGTTTATTTTCATGATTTGTATTTGGATAAATAATACATCTAAATTATTAACTTTTAAAGTTCAACAGCTTCCAAAGGGTTTGCAGAACAGCGGATCCCCCATTTTCCCTCTTCACAGGCAACCAGTAACACCAGTTTCTTTGCATCCTCCTGGAGAGAGTCTTTACAAATAAAACTACCTAGGTTTACCTTAGGCTCCTTTTGTCCTAACACAAATAGCACCAAACTATATACACTGCTCTTTCCACTTAACAGACTACCTTGGAGACTATTTCATACCAGTAATTATTGATTTGATTTTTTAAATTTTTCAATTTAATTTTAGTTTTTGATGTTGTTATTTTAGTTTTAATTTTTATTTTATATTAATTTAATTTTAAATTTCAGTTTTTAATTCATTTTAGTTTACAATTTTTATTTATTTATTAAAAAACTTTTTTTGTTTTCTTTTTGGCTGCAAGGCACAATATGTGTTATCTTGTTCCCTGACCAAGGATGGAACCCACACCTGCTTGGCAGTGAAAGCACAGAGTCCTAACCTCTGAACTGCCAGGGAATTCCCTGTCTGGGTTTTGAAATGACTGTAGAGTGTCGCACTGTATTCCCATGCCCTTTAATCCTTTGTTTAATGGACTGCATTTCAAAGGTGAGCGAGCGAACCTTGAGGGTGCTGAGGCCGCCAGTGCAGAAGCCCCTGAAGTTCCTCCCGCGGAAGTCCCAGAGGTTGCGGAAGATGCCCCGGAGGTTGCGGAAGATGCCCGGGAGGTTCCGGAAGATGCTCCGGAGGTTGCGGAAGATACTGCCGAAGCACCCGCGGTCCTCGAAGAAGCACCCGCGGTCCTCGAAGAGGCGCCCGCGCTCCTAGAAGAGGCTCTCTCGGGTCCAGACGCGGAGGCTGCTCCCTCCGAGACCGTCGCCGCCGTCGGTGCTGAGACTGGGCCGGAGGCGACAGGGGAAGCCACGGAGGTCAGCACGGAGCCCACCTCGGAGGGGTCGAGCGCAGCTCCGGATGAGGCGGTGTCTGCCGACGGTGATGAAGGTACCACAGAGAAGGAAAGCTGTGGTGAACATGCTGAACTGGAAGAAAGTGCTCCAGTGGAGCCAGAATCCTCTGCAGAGGAGGATCTACAAGAAGAGGCGGGGGTCGGATCTGAGGCCATCGCCGCCCAAGGCTAATCTCATGCTGATTGACAGCTCCGCAAAAATTACCATAGAGGGGCTGATACGTGTGTTTGTAGTTTTTAGTAACCTTAGCTTAAAGAAAAGAGAAAAAGGCTTCTTTTCTGGAAAACGGTCATGTGCCTTGAGGATTTCTGTTATCTGCTGATAGATTTCAGAATTGAGATTTGAGATTGTACATGTCTACTCTCTGGGATCAGAGTATGACACAGTAAAGAGCCTAAAGGGGTTCATCTGTAGATTTAAGTTTTATGTGACAGGAATTGAGTTATCTTTACAACCTGCATTCACATTAATGTTGCTTAACTTTACCTTTCTTTAATGTATGTAAAGCTAGGTTCTTGAGTTTTACTTTGAACTCTAAATAAACCTGCAAAATCTTTAGTGCTTCTAGTATTATTCACTCACATGTATATGTATAAGTAGTGTATATTAACATATACACATATAATATCACATGAACATTGCAGTGTTATTAAAGAAAACCTGATCTGTGGAGAACTCCACACATGGCACTGTGTGTCTTTCTCCCATCTACGTTACATGGGGAGCTGTGCCGATATTTTCCATTTCAGTTTAGTTCTCTTTGAGCAGTGTTTATTGGGGACTTACACTTTGTGCTAGGATCATTCACTCATTCCCACATACAGCACATAATAACCGAGCACCTGTAGTTTACCAGGATCAGTTTAAGTGCTGAAATTAAAAAAAAAAAAAAAAAAAATTCCTACCCTTCTCAGCTCATGTTCTAAGGTAAATATATAAATAAATAAGCACATATAAATAATAAACAAGATAAATAAGAAAACTCTAGACAGATATAAATAATAAACAAATATACAAGATAAATATAGCCTGTTCGATACTGAGAAGTATTTGAAAAGAAAAATAATAATGAAAGTAAAGGAATCCTAAGTGTTGGTTTAGGAGTGAGGGTTGTCATTTTAGGTAGGGCAGCCAGAGAAGACTTTACTGAGAAGCCATCTTGTGAGTAAAGACAAGGTCCCTTCTTGCTGTAGAAGGGACCTGGTCATGAGACATGGGAGGGGAGAGAGCAGCAGAAAATCTTTCCCGATGAGACTGAAAGGATCTGAAGTGTGAATGTGTTAAAGAATTTGAGGAATTGCAGGGTGGCCAATGTGTGGCTAAAGTGGAAAAAAAAAGTGAAGATGATTTCAGAGAGGAAGAATGGTTATGCGGGGGTGGGCTAGGTCATTCAGCATCTAGAAGGATTTTGGCTACTCAAGTACGTTGGCAAGTTGCAGTGGATGCTCTTAATAGATCCCTTTAACTGGGCCAGTATATATACTCTGTGTGTGTTGCACACATCACACCCCCAATTCCACCACAGACAACCCACAATGAAGACTGACCACTATGCTGGTAGAAAAGGTGGAGCCAACTCCATGGGACAAAGCAGAGTTCCCCAGGTTAATGCTGGTGTCCAGGTGAGATTACATCATTGCTTAGCTTTTCCCCGTGTTCCATTCTGCTTGCCTCCCTCCTCTTCTCCTGAGAGCACTTCTTTAGTAAATCACCTGCCTCCAAATTCCTGTTTCAAGCTGTTTGCAGGCAGTCCACCTAAGATCATTGTCCTCGATGTGGTCCTAGGAAGCCAACCCTAAGAACGGGGCTCTGGATTTGTATCACTCTCCGGCTAGATGGCGGGTAGAGGATGGCTAGTTCTTGGTGCTCTGTAAGCCATGTGGCTGCTAAGATTTTTCACCCATGGTAAACTAGGGTAGACTATAGGTGGAAGACTATACTAGCTGGTTTAATGTCTCTGGAATTTGAAAGGTACCAAAAAAAAAAAGAAAAATGATATACGGACTTAAGCAACATTTCATTCTGAAAAACAGGATGTACCCGGGATTTGTTTTGAATTTGCCTTGATACCAACTCTACATTAGACTCATAGGTCTAAGGTCTGTGCACGATGAAGGAATACTGTTTCACTCAACATAATAAGATGGAGCAGAAACACCACCCAGTATGACCCTTACAGACTCCACACACACACACAAAGATGCATTCTTCTGCACTGTTTTGGTTAGAATGGTTTCTGCTGCAAATAAGAGAAACCAACTCAAAACAGAGTAAGCAACAGAGATAGTTATTATCTGACTGTCCAGAAGTTAGGCAACCGCCAGGTTGGTTTATTCCGTGACTCAGCTGTCAAGAACCAGGTCATGTCTATTATTCTGTTCTACTATTGAGAATGTTTTGGCTTTTAAAAAAATAAAGAATGTTTTGGCTTTATCCTTGGTCGTCTTTCCTCATCATCACAGAATGAATCATCATAATTCTATATATTTTATTCAGCCTCAATAATGTCCACTCAGAGTCTTTCAAAAACAAGAATTTACTCATCTTAAAAATATATAAAGAGGGCTTCCCCTGGTGGTCCAGTGGGTAAGGACACCGCCTTGCAGTGCAAGGGGCGCCAGTTCGATCCCTGGCCTGGGAAGATCCCACCTGCCCCGGAGCAGCTGGACCCATGTGTACAATTACCAAGCCGGAGCTCTGGAGCGCATGCGCCTAGAGCCGGCGCTCTGCAATGACAGACGCCACCGTGATGGGAGGCCCACAGGAGCCAAAGAACAAAGACGGATGAAAATAAAGAAATGAAAGACCAATAGAAGTGGCCTGTCCGCTCCCCTCCCTCCCCAACTCGATCCCCGCCCAAAATAAATAAATAAATCAATCTTAAAAAAAAAAAAAAAAAAATATATATATATATATATATATATATATATAAGAGACAACTAATGTGAATATGCTGTAAGACTAAGGGGACTTACATGGGGGCTATGCAACAACCCGGAAGGGTGGGACGGGGAGGGAGGTGGGAGAAGGTTCAGGTGAGATGGGTCAAGGGTCTTCCTATGACTGATTTGGGTTTATGTGCAGCAGTGAACAACAAAACTCTGTAAAAGTAAAATAAAAGTAAATTGATAATAATAATATATAAGCAACATTTCATTCTGAAAAACAGGATGTCCCCGGGATTTGTTTTGAATTTGCCTTGATACCAACTCTACATTAGACTCATAGGTCTAAGGTCTGTGCACGATGAAGGAATACTGTTTCACTCAACATAATAAGATGGAGCAGAAACACCACCCAGTATGACCCTTACAGACTCCACACACACACACAAAGATGCATTCTTCTGCACTGTTTTGGTTAGAATGGTTTCTGCTGCAAATAAGAGAAACCAACTCAAAACAGAGTAAGCAACAGAGATAGTTATTATCTGACTGTCCAGAAGTTAGGCAACCGCCAGGTTGGTTTATTCCGTGACTCAGCTGTCAAGAACCAGGTCATGTCTATTATTCTGTTCTACTATTGAGAATGTTTTGGCTTTTAAAAAAATAAAGAATGTTTTGGCTTTATCCTTGGTCGTCTTTCCTCATCATCACAGAATGAATCATCATAATTCTATATATTTTATTCAGCCTCAATAATGTCCACTCAGAGTCTTTCAAAAACAAGAATTTACTCATCTTAAAAATATATAAAAGAGGGCTTCCCCTGGTGGTCCAGTGGGTAAGGACACCGCCTTGCAGTGCAAGGGGCGCCAGTTCGATCCCTGGCCTGGGAAGATCCCACCTGCCCCGGAGCAGCTGGACCCATGTGTACAATTACCAAGCCGGAGCTCTGGAGCGCATGCGCCTAGAGCCGGCGCTCTGCAATGACAGACGCCACCGTGATGGGAGGCCCACAGGAGCCAAAGAACAAAGACGGATGAAAATAAAGAAATGAAAGACCAATAGAAGTGGCCTGTCCGCTCCCCTCCCTCCCCAACTCGATCCCCGCCCAAAATAAATAAATAAATCAATCTTAAAAAAAAAAAATATATATATATATATATATATATATATATATAAGAGACAACTAATGTGAATATGCTGTAAGACTAAGGGGACTTACATGGGGGCTATGCAACAACCCGGAAGGGTGGGACGGGGAGGGAGGTGGGAGAGGGTTCAGGTGAGATGGGTCAAGGGTCTTCCTATGACTGATTTGGGTTTATGTGCAGCAGTGAACAACAAAACTCTGTAAAAGTAAAATAAAAGTAAATTGATAATAATAATATATATATATTTTTAAATTTTGATGTTATATTGTGGAAATTTTCAAAAATAAAAAAGTAGGGCTTCCCCTGATGGTCCAGTGGGTAAGGACACCACCTTGCAGTGCAAGGGGCGCTGGTTCGAGCCCTGGCCTGGGAAGATCCCACGTGCCACGGAGCGGCTGGACCGATGTGTCCAATTACCGAGCTGGAGCACTGGAGCGCATGCGCCCAGAGCCGGCGCTCTTCAATGACAGACACCACCGCGATGGGAGGCCCACAGGAGCCAAAGAACGAAAACGAATGAAAATAGAGAAATGAAAGACCAATAGAAGTGGCCCACCCACTCCCCTCCCTCCCCAACCCGACCCCCGCCCAAAGTAAATAAATAAATCTTTAAAAAAATAAAATAAAATAAAAAAATTAAAAAGTAGAGCAACAATATAAGGAATCTTCATGTGCCCTCACCCAGATTTACCAGTTATCAACTCTTGGCAAATCTTGTGTTTGTAATCTCACCTACTTTATCTTCTACCATTACCACTACCTGTACATAAAACAATAATAACAATAATAATTATTTAGTATTACTGATTATCTAGTCAGGTAGCAAATGTCCTCAACTGCCTCATAAAGGGTTCCCCCAACCCAGTTTTTTTTTGGCTCAGAATCTGAAGTCGACAGTAATAAACTGGGTCATTTGATCTGTAGAATTATCAAATGATTCACAGTCTGGGTTTTGTCTATTGCTACCACATGTGGTTTTTTTTTTTTTTTTTTTTTTTTGGTTTTATTTTAACATGTTCCTCTCCCTTCTCCTGCCTATAAGTTGGCATTTAGATCGAGAGGTTTGATCAGATTTAGGCTTATTGTTTGGGCAGGAATACCTCACAAAGTCTAATTGTTTTTCTCTTTGTGATGTCAGAAGTCATCAGTCCATTATCTCCCAAGAAGTTACAAACTGATGATATTACCATTTTATCATTATTTATTAGTGGGACTGCTTCTATAATGGAAAACTTCATTCACCAGCTCTGCTTATACTGAGGTAGACTTCATATAGGAAAGATAGATTAAATACTTGAAACTTATTTTTTTAGATTTTTTTTTTTTTTTTAGGTCTTTATTGAATTTGCTACAATATTGCTTCTGTCATATGTTTTGGAGATTTTTTTGGCCCCAAGGCATCCGGGCATCTGAGCTCTCTGATCAGGGGTCTAAGCACCACCTGTACTGAAAGGTGAAGTCTTGACCACTGGACTCCCAGGGAAGTCCCGGATCTTTCCTTTTATTTCCAGGTTTCAAAACTACGTGATGGCTCCCTGCCATGCTCCGTAAGTGATGAATACATTATTATTTTAGAGTCATTATGAACTCAGTGATTTAAACATAAATTATATGCTTTAATCAATTGCAGTTATTATCCTTATCAACAGCAGATTCTTCAAATGGGTTTTCTGACTTTTTCTGATTCAAACCTAGTAGACGTGTATGGCTACTTTGCTTTTTGGTATGATAAGATGTAAACATTCTCTCCCAAGCCTGGAATCAACTATTTATTTAAGAAGCCCTAAAAAAAAAAAAAAAAAAAAAAGGAAGCCCTGCTTATTTTTTAATGTGATTGTAGTATCTAAGGGTTTAAGTATTGAAACTGCAATCTAGGTGACTAAGGCATCTCCACTGCTACTGGGTTGGTCACTATATCTAGGCCGTTAAGTAAATAAGAGTCATGCCTATTTTGCATTCTCCCAAAGAGCAAAGTATGTGGGTTCTTGTTTCCTATGAGAGTATATTATCAAACATTTGGATTTTTGCTCATGTGATGGATAAAAAGTATGCCAGTGTAGGTTTAATTTGCATTTCCTTTATTAAGAGTAAGGTTGGATATATTTTCATTTGTTTAAGGACCATGTGCATTTCTTTTTATGCCCACTATCTCTTCATATTTCTAGTATTTTTTTCTATACTGTTGTCAATCCTTTTTTATTTTTAGAAGCTCTTTATATTAATAAACTTCTGACTATGATGTAAATTATATTTTTCCAAGTTTGTCATTCATCTTCTTCATTTACTTATGATGCTTTTGTAATATCAGAGACTTTTAATTTTTATGTAATCAAGTTGATCAATCTTTTTCTGTACTGTTTTTGAATTTTGAGCCATTATTAATGTAGCAGATTGGGGGGAAAATGTAGTCATACATTCTTCCCCTGTATACACACTCCTGTGAAGTGTGACTTTACATCTTTTCCTATCAAAAGATGGAGACTCGTTTTTCACCTCCTTGAATTTAGTCTTGTTTTATAGTTTGCTTGATAGAACGCTGAAGAAGTGACTTCATGAGAGTTCTTCCTGTCTTAGATCTCTAGGACCACTGAGTGGATAAGCATGGACTACTCCATGAGGTTGAGAGACCATGTGGCGAGAGAGGCCTGACCTATAGCTGGTGTCAGACCTGATCTGTGACTGAGGCCTTCCCTGATCAGCCACACCTGATAGCAGCAATTGTCAGAGGGACCCGGGCACGACCAGATGAGAACCACCCCCGGGCTTCCCTGGTGGTCCAGTGGGTAAGGACACCGCCTTGCAGTGCAGCAGCCACCGGTTTGATCCCTGGCCTGGGAAGATCCCACAGGAGCGGCTGGACCGATGTGTCCAATTACTGAGACGGAGCTCTGGAGCACATGCACCTAGAGCCGGTGCTCTGCGACAACAGAGGCCACCGGGATGGAACGTCCACATGGGCCAAAGAACAAAGATGGATGGAAATAGACAAATGAAAGACCAATAGAAGTGGCCCGCCCGCCCCTCTCTCTCCCCTCCCCAAAAAGAACCACCCGGTTGAACACAGACCAAATTGCTGGTCCTCAAAATTGTGAGCAAAGAAGATGGTTGTATGTTAAGTCATGAAGTTGGGTCAGTTTAACCTGAGATGCAGTTAAGATAGGAAATAAAACTTTGAATTGGGTGCAGCCTAGCTCTCGTGCGCTGCATTTCACATTCCTTAACTGGGATGAAGAGAGAACTGGCTGTGCCCGGCAGATTCAGAGTTTGCTTGGCTTAAACTCCTGGCCAGCTGTTGCCTTTTGTGAATTATTGTATATTTTTTTAGAACAACTAAATGCTAAGTGTGACTGAATACAGAGAACTTTTTTTCCTTTTAAAATTCCATAGTTAACTGAAAACAATCTTTTCAAGTCTAAAACCAGCCTTTATTTTATTAACCTTTTTTGACTTTAACAACCAGTGTAACAAAAGCTTAACAATGGTATTCTATAAGCAGCATTTTCAATAATCAGACCATTAACTGATTTTTTTTTGGCTTTTTTTTTTTAATTGATCTTTTGTTTATTTATTTTCATCCATTTTCCTTCTTTGGCCTGTGTGGGCCTCCCATTGCAGTGGCGTCTCTCTTTGCAGAGCAGCAGCTCTGGGCGCGTGCGCTCCAGAGCGCTGGCTCAGTAGTTGGACACATTAGTCCAGCTGCTCTGTGGCATGTGGGACCTTTCCAGGCCAGGGAACGAACCGGCATCCCCTGCATTGCAAGGCAGACTCTTTACCCAGTGGACCACCAGGGAAGCCCCCCATTGACTGATTTTAACAGAGTAAAATAATATATTACAAAATTCAAAATGGGAGAAATAAAGTGGGGAGCCTAAAATAGAAAACCCACTGCAAAAGGTAAAAATTGCCATTAGAATCAGACAACCAAGTTGCTTCTCTTTGAGGAGGACAAGGATATAAAGGAAGAGTATGTTTAGAAAAACATGATACACATTCTAATCAATGACATGCCCATGAAATTTAAATATTAGTTTAACTGTTGGAAAGAAATATAAGGAGCAGTCTTAAACAATGGATCCGAGGTAAATACTCTGTCTAGTTTTTCAAAATGTGAATTTTGTATTACAAAGTACAGTGTATTCCACAGCCAGCTTTTGAGAGCTGAAGCTGGATTCAGAGAAGATTAGTTTCTGGATGTGTTAGTAGTTTCTGTGCCAAGTATTTGTGCTGTCAGATAGCATCTGTTGACCCGAAGCAACACTGTCCTAAATAAAGCACATCATTCAATGTTTTCCCTCAGTTAAAAATTCCTTTAAAGAAATTTCTAGAAAAAAAGAGAAGCATTTATTTTATCTCACTGGGGGTAAGTTTTTAGTAAATAAGCTGGAGGAATTTAACAAGTTAACCATCATTATTTTAATTTTGCACATGGATATCTAATTTTAAGTATGCACTGCCCCAATTAATAATTAAACTAATATAAAAGCTTAACCTTTATTTTTTGAGATTATTTCATATGGGTAATGATTTCTGGGGTGTAGGATGAGAATTCAGAGAAAATAAGCATTTGGGGGGACATCTCTAACAGTCCAGTGGTTAGGGCTCTGAATTTTCATTAAGGACACATGTAAAATCCCTGGTTGGGGAATTAAAATACCACAAGGCAGGCAGCGTAAACAACAGCAATAATAACAAAAACGAATAGAATGACCAATTAAACTGATTTTTAAATTCATATTTAGATAATATGCATTATTTAGGTAATAATTCATTGAATTAATTATGCAGTGATTTTTATATGGAACTTTCAATAAGGAAAATAATATATATATATATTTTTTAATTATTGCTTTATTTATCTTAATTTATCTGCACTGGGTCTTAGTTGTGGCATGTGGGATCTAGTTCCCTGGGATCTAGTTCCCTGACTAGGGATCAGACCTGGGCTCCCTGCATTAGAGGCACAGAGTCTTAACCACTGGACCACCAGGGAAGTTCCAAAATAATTTATTTTTTAAAAGAACTCCAATTGTAGCAAAATATTCTGAAACTAAGCTTTTTAAAAAATTGACCACCATCACATCTCACTCCTCCCAGTCCTTTTCATCTCCAGACTGTCATCTTAGTTCATTTCCTCATACCTGCAGCCTCTTAGTAAGTCTCTGCATGGGTCAGTTCACTGTTGGCCTTCTAACATAGTTAGTAGCTCATGGGACCTCCCAGTTTAAACTCGCTGCTAGCCCACCAATATCGGACTGAGGACCTTTGAATTTGTTATGACTTTCCAGTCAACATTCTTATTCTATGGAATGACAACTGGGGCCCTCCACAAACCACGACTGCCCAGCCTCTCCTTCAGTCTTTACGCCTACTTTCCTACAGCTTTCAGTCACCTCCTAGGTCCCAGGACCCAGACAGCCTCAGTGATGTAATAGCATCATTACTTGAACCTGCCATTCTGTTTTGTTATTTTTTGGGGGGAGGACGGGTTGGGGAGGGAGCGGGGCGGGCGGGCCAATTCTATTGGTCTTTCATTTACCTATTTTCATCCATCTTTGGCCCGTGTGGACCTCCCATCGCGGTGGCCTCTGTTATTGCCGAGCACCGGCTCTGGGCGCAAGCACTCCAGAGCTCAGGCTGGGTAATTGGACACATTGGTCCAGCCGCTCCGCAGCATGTGGGATCTTCCCAGGCCACGGATCAAACCCGCGCCCCTTGCACTGCAAGGCGGTGTCCTTACCCACTGGACCACCAGGGAAGCCCCTGCCATCCTGTTTATGCCTCAGAAACCTTGTGCATGGAGTTCACGCCATCTGGAAAAGACACACCCAATCCCTGAGCTGGCTCACCTTTCTTCTAATCACTCAGCTCAAACATTGTCAGCTGTGTACACCTTTCCTCACCTGACTGAGCTGAAACACCTTCCTTCGTGTCAGTCTGTATGTGCCTCTATCTATTATTGCATTTCTCATTTTGCTTTTCAACTATTTGTTTATATTTTGGCAGCTCTGAATAGAATGGGAGTTGCCTTTGATGAAAGATCATATGAAGGCCCTCAATAAGTGTTTGTTGAATGAAATCATGGTGCCTCAGAGTTCTGACTTGTTTTATATAGTTGTCTTTATGAAGTTATTGATATTGGAACTTTTTTGATCTACCAAAGGGCTTCTCAATTGGTTAGGTGGGTAAAGGATTTGCCTGCAATGCAGGAGATGTAAAAGACATGGGTTCGATCCCTGGGTCAGAAAGATCCCTCTGGAGGCGGGCATGGCAACCCACTCCAGTCTGCTTGCCTGGAGAAACCCATGGACAGAGGAGCCTGGTGGGCTACAATTCATAGCATCACAAGGGGCTGGACACAATGGAAGCCACTGAACGTGCACACACGCACCATCTACCAGAACAGCAATTTTATAAAATTCAACTTAAATATATTCGAAGAGGTAAATCTTGAGAAAAGTTCAGATGACCAATGTTATTAAAACATTTACAGTTTTGAATGTAAACACAGAATTTTCTCAGATTATTTGGAAAAACAACTAAAGAAATTCCTAATTGTAAATATGAGGTTTTTTTGGATGAAGAAATCAGCCTATGTTTTTCTTCTCTTAGTATCAAGTCCACTTGTCATTTTAATTGAATTTTCATCCTATTTCCCCCTTTTCTTCTTTTTCTTCTTTTTTAAGAAAGCATTACAGTTATAGCTATCTTGCTAAGGTTTCTATCCTGACCTTTTCCCTTCCTACCTTTCTTGAAAGTCTAGAGAAACCGAGCATAAAGTTTTGGTTGAATAGAGTGCTCTGAGAAGCCTTTTCAACTTTGGAACCAGCATCATCCTGTTAATCAATTTACATGAGAACTGTAGCTGCAGGCAGATTCCAGTGCAATTACATGTGCCACCTCACATTACTTTAGCTTCACTGTTCCTGAAGAGATTGTTCCCCAAGTATTTCAACTTGACTCTTCTCAACAATGACTGTCTGTCTCCTGAAGGGGGAAAGTTGAACAGAAACACCCAATATCTTCCTATTATTGCTTAAAATTCATGCAAGAATCAAGTCAATACAATGAAGTTGATCTGAGAGCTTATATAAGTCCTTGCAAAAACACTATTTATCCAACAAAGACTCACTTCAAAAGTTTATATTTTGGCAGCTCTGAATAGAATGGGAGTTGCCTTTGATGAAAGATCATATGAAGGCCCTCAATAAGTGTTTGTTGAATGAAATCATGGTGCCTCAGAGTTCTGACTTGTTTTATATAGTTGTCTTTATGAAGTTATTGATATTGGAACTTTTTTGATCTACCAAAGGGCTTCTCAATTGGTTAGGTGGGAAAAGGATTTGCCTGCAATGCAGGAGATGTAAAAGACATGGGTTCGATCCCTGGGTCAGAAAGATCCCTCTGGAGGCGGGCATGGCAACCCACTCCAGTCTGCTTGCCTGGAGAAACCCATGGACAGAGGAGCCTGGTGGGCTACAATTCATAGCATCACAAGGGGCTGGACACAATGGAAGCCACTGAACGTGCACACACGCACCATCTACCAGAACAGCAATTTTATAAAATTCAACTTAAATATATTCGAAGAGGTAAATCTTGAGAAAAGTTCAGATGACCAATGTTATTAAAACATTTACAGTTTTGAATGTAAACACAGAATTTTCTCAGATTATTTGGAAAAACAACTAAAGAAATTCCTAATTGTAAATATGAGGTTTTTTTGGATGAAGAAATCAGCCTATGTTTTTCTTCTCTTAGTATCAAGTCCACTTGTCATTTTAATTGAATTTTCATCCTATTTCCCCCTTTTCTTCTTTTTCTTCTTTTTTAAGAAAGCATTACAGTTATAGCTATCTTGCTAAGGTTTCTATCCTGACCTTTTCCCTTCCTACCTTTCTTGAAAGTCTAGAGAAACCGAGCATAAAGTTTTGGTTGAATAGAGTGCTCTGAGAAGCCTTTTCAACTTTGGAACCAGCATCATCCTGTTAATCAATTTACATGAGAACTGTAGCTGCAGGCAGATTCCAGTGCAATTACATGTGCCACCTCACATTACTTTAGCTTCACTGTTCCTGAAGAGATTGTTCCCCAAGTATTTCAACTTGACTCTTCTCAACAATGACTGTCTGTCTCCTGAAGGGGGAAAGTTGAACAGAAACACCCAATATCTTCCTATTATTGCTTAAAATTCATGCAAGAATCAAGTCAATACAATGAAGTTGATCTGAGAGCTTATATAAGTCCTTGCAAAAACACTATTTATCCAACAAAGACTCACTTCAAAAAGTTTATCCATGAAAACAGCAGTAATGAATCAGGGTACATCTGACTCTTTTTTCACATATTGGCTATTTTGGTTACTGTTGCATTTTTTGCTTCTCCCTGAAAGTCAATTTCCTTGTAACTCAGCATTAATTGGAAGCAGAACTTCTCATACTCTTGTCAGCGCACGCAAATGGCTGGACTGTGTGGAGGATCTTTGTGTGGGTGAGTTTTGTCTAGTCAAGGTTCCATAGCTTTCAGTGTAATATAAATATATGGCTAGAAATGTATGGTTAAAAAATGAAGGTAGCTGTGTGTTTACTATCCTGGATATAAAAACATATAAAGCTTATAAAAGCAATTAACATCTTAATAGTTGGCATAGCTGAACAGTGGAGAAGGAAATGGCAATCTGCTCCAGTATTCTTGTCTGGGAAATCTCACGGACAGGAGAGTCTGGCAGACTACAGGTCGCAAGTAGGATGCCACTGAGCAACTAAACAACAAGAGCTGAACAGATGAACAAATAGTAGTGGAAAAGAATAGACAGCTGAGAATTAAGCCCACACGTATCTGAATAGGAGTATTATGGCTGGATTGAAATCAGTGAGGAAATGATGAACTTTTCAGTAAGTGGGACTACTGAGTATCCGTGTGGAAAAATAAAATAAACTTAACTCCTTACCTGCCAAAACACACACAAAAATTCCAGATGGATTAACAATTTAAAAGTGAGAAGAAAAATTCTGAAGATTTTGGAAGGAAATATTTCTTTGATTTCAAAAAAGAGAAGGATGCCCCAAGACACAAAACTACAAAGCAGAAGAAAAGGATTGATACATTTGATTATATGAATGTAAAACCTCTGTATGATAAAAATAACCATACTGGAAGTGAAAAGATAAGCCACAAGATATAAGACCTACAGAGGAGTAAGAATCTAGGCTATTTCAAGAATTTCTACCAGTAAATAAGAAAAAGAGTAACAGCCTCAGTAGAAATTCACAAAGGATAAGAATTTGTAGATGAACAAAGCTGAATAGCTAAGACAAATACGAAAACATTTCATTTTACTGGTAACCAATGAAAAAGCAAACAAACCAACAATATGTAAAAAATGCATACCTATCAGATTTGCAAAATTTTCAAAAATCTAATACTACTAAGTGATGTGTTTCTATATTCAGTGTTTATACGTAGATCCAATTTTAAAAAGAATTTGACAAAAATCTAGTAAAAAGATGAAGATATCCTGTGAGCCAACAATTCCATTTTTAAGTATATATTCTAGAAATGGAAACTCTCACAGTTGCTCTTGGTGATATGTACAAGAATTGGCTTAGGTTTTTGGGGAGTTTTGTCTAGTCAAGGTTCCATAGCTTTCAGTGTAATATAAATATATGGCTAGAAATGTATGGTTAAAAAATGAAGGTAGCTGTGTGTTTACTATCCTGGATATAAAAACATATAAAGCTTATAAAAGCAATTAACATCTTAATAGTTGGCATAGCTGAACAGTGGAGAAGGAAATGGCAATCTGCTCCAGTATTCTTGTCTGGGAAATCTCACGGACAGGAGAGTCTGGCAGACTACAGGTCGCAAGTAGGATGCCACTGAGCAACTAAACAACAAGAGCTGAACAGATGAACAAATAGTAGTGGAAAAGAATAGACAGCTGAGAATTAAGCCCACACGTATCTGAATAGGAGTATTATGGCTGGATTGAAATCAGTGAGGAAATGATGAACTTTTCAGTAAGTGGGACTACTGAGTATCCGTGTGGAAAAATAAAATAAACTTAACTCCTTACCTGCCAAAACACACACAAAAATTCCAGATGGATTAACAATTTAAAAGTGAGAAGAAAAATTCTGAAGATTTTGGAAGGAAATATTTCTTTGATTTCAAAAGAGAAGGATGCCCCAAGACACAAAACTACAAAGCAGAAGAAAAGGATTGATACATTTGATTATATGAATGTAAAACCTCTGTATGATAAAAATAACCATACTGGAAGTGAAAAGATAAGCCACAAGATATAAGACCTACAGAGGAGTAAGAATCTAGGCTATTTCAAGAATTTCTACCAGTAAATAAGAAAAAGAGTAACAGCCTCAGTAGAAATTCACAAAGGATAAGAATTTGTAGATGAACAAAGCTGAATAGCTAAGACAAATACGAAAACATTTCATTTTACTGGTAACCAATGAAAAAGCAAACAAACCAACAATATGTAAAAAATGCATACCTATCAGATTTGCAAAATTTTCAAAAATCTAATACTACTAAGTGATGTGTTTCTATATTCAGTGTTTATACGTAGATCCAATTTTAAAAAGAATTTGACAAAAATCTAGTAAAAAGATGAAGATATCCTGTGAGCCAACAATTCCATTTTTAAGTATATATTCTAGAAATGGAAACTCTCACAGTTGCTCTTGGTGATATGTACCAGAATGGTCACAGAAACACTGTAACAGTGAAAAAAAAAATGACCTAAATGAATCTCGATAGAAAATAGAAAAATAATATAAGGTTTGTTGATAAAATTATATCCTGGAAAACTGAGATTCTGGGTGGATATGTTAATCTGTTTGAGTTCCTTATTTATTTTTCGACTTAGTTATGAAGAAGAATACCTTTATCTATTAAAAATACTTTATATATCAATTATATTGTCCACATTAATAAGAAAAAGTTTAGGGAGTTCCCCGGGGCCTAGTGTTTAGGATTTCACTGCAGTGATCTGGGTTCAGTCCCTGGTTGGGGAATTGAGATCTCACAAGCCGTGTGGCTTAGCCAGAAAAGAAAAAAAAGTTTAATGGGTTACATTAGAAATCAGGTGACACTGATTAAATACTAAACAGTGGTTGAGCAAAATCAACTTCCTATACAACATAATTTATAAAGAAACAGTTTTCTACAACAAACATTTGAGTCAAAACAGCAATGTCTGACAACAGAGTGTCTGACTCTTTGGGACCCCTTGTACTGTAACCCTCGAGGCTCCTCTGTTCATGGAATTTTCCAGGCAAGAATATTGTAATGGGTTGCCATTTCCTTTGCCAGTGAATCTTCTTGACCTGGGGATTGAACCCACACATTTTAAGTCTCCTGTATTGGCAGGCAGGTTCTAAGTGAAAAGATAAGCCACAAGATATAAGACCTACAGAGGAGTAAGAATCTAGGCTATTTCAAGAATTTCTACCAGTAAATAAGAAAAAGAGTAACAGCCTCAGTAGAAATTCACAAAGGATAAGAATTTGTAGATGAACAAAGCTGAATAGCTAAGACAAATACGAAAACATTTCATTTTACTGGTAACCAATGAAAAAGCAAACAAACCAACAATATGTAAAAAATGCATACCTATCAGATTTGCAAAATTTTCAAAAATCTAATACTACTAAGTGATGTGTTTCTATATTCAGTGTTTATACGTAGATCCAATTTTAAAAAGAATTTGACAAAAATCTAGTAAAAAGATGAAGATATCCTGTGAGCCAACAATTCCATTTTTAAGTATATATTCTAGAAATGGAAACTCTCACAGTTGCTCTTGGTGATATGTACCAGAATGGTCACAGAAACACTGTAACAGTGAAAAAAAAAATGACCTAAATGAATCTCGATAGAAAATAGAAAAATAATATAAGGTTTGTTGATAAAATTATATCCTGGAAAACTGAGATTCTGGGTGGATATGTTAATCTGTTTGAGTTCCTTATTTATTTTTCGACTTAGTTATGAAGAAGAATACCTTTATCTATTAAAAATACTTTATATATCAATTATATTGTCCACATTAATAAGAAAAAGTTTAGGGAGTTCCCTGGGGGCCTAGTGTTTAGGATTTCACTGCAGTGATCTGGGTTCAGTCCCTGGTTGGGGAATTGAGATCTCACAAGCCGTGTGGCTTAGCCAGAAAAGAAAAAAAAGTTTAATGGGTTACATTAGAAATCAGGTGACACTGATTAAATACTAAACAGTGGTTGAGCAAAATCAACTTCCTATACAACATAATTTATAAAGAAACAGTTTTCTACAACAAACATTTGAGTCAAAACAGCAATGTCTGACAACAGAGTGTCTGACTCTTTGGGACCCCTTGTACTGTAACCCTCGAGGCTCCTCTGTTCATGGAATTTTCCAGGCAAGAATATTGTAATGGGTTGCCATTTCCTTTGCCAGTGAATCTTCTTGACCTGGGGATTGAACCCACACATTTTAAGTCTCCTGTATTGGCAGGCAGGTTCTTTGCCACTGAACCACCAGGGAAGATATGAGAATTAGCATAGAGAAATGTAAAAGCAGGTAGAAGAGGTAAGACTTAACAGATTCATGGGTAAGTTTATTGAATATGAATTCTCTAGTACTTTAAACCACTCAAGATTAACCATTCACTACACTGACTTCATTCAGCTTTAATTTTTTTTTTTTTTTTGCCACTTCTATTGATCTTTCATTCATTTATCTTTGTTCTTTGGCCTGTGTGGGCCTCCCATCCCAGCGTCCCCTCTTGTCGCAGAGCACTGGCTCTGGGCGCATGCGCTCTAGAGGTCCAGCGCGGTAGTTGAATACACCGGTCCAGCCGCTCCATGGCACGTGGGATCTTCACAGGCCAGGGATTCAACCCGCGCCCCTTGCACTGCAAGGCGGTGTCCTTATCCACTGGACCACCAGGGAAGTCCCGGAGTCAGCTCTCATTTTAAAGGAGAATGGATATTATATTTCTTTAACATGGAAAAGAAATATGGTACTGATAATTCATTCAATTATAATGTGATTGAGTCCCACTCATAATATCTTAGGACTTAGAAAAAGGCATACGGAGAATCCTTTTCTGCCTTCATACACAAGTTCTAGGGAACTCTGTAGAAGACCCAGAAAGCGTGAATAAATGGCATTTCCCTATTGCATTCTCCACACTTAGAAAAAATAAAAAGGACTTCCCTGGTGGGCCACTAGTTAAGACTCCATGCTTCCAATGTAGGGAGTGTAAGTTTGACCCCTGGTTGGGGAACTAAAATCCCACATGCCGTGGTGCATGTCCAAAAAAAAAAAAGAGAGATGAAGTCAGGTAGGCACTTCCCCAATCACTTCAGGCTTGGAAGCAGAGCTACAGTGCCAGCCAAAATGTTCTCCACAGCCAAAAAAGGCAGACAAGAAGTTGTCTTTTCTCCTCCTTTGGACTCATCATGTGAAGTGAGAGAGAGTCCTGGTGTGGGCCGAGATACCAGTGATAAATAACTCAACAGAAGAAATGTTGAATTATAGTGTATGGTGATACAGATGGAGGCATTATAACTGTCTTCTTTTTTTCTTTGGGATTTTAAGAATTACTTACTACTTGCTTTTCTTCCCCCCTTTGGCAAATTTTAATTTAAAAAAAGATTTCTTTGCTTGGAATGACTTGAAAATACTTGATTTTCTTCCAGGCATTTTATTGAAGTAATTTCCTGCTTTATTTTTTTTAATGCAAAATGTGAGATGGGGATAAAGAAAGATCTACCTGATTTTAGAACAAATCATGCTTATATAAGGTCTTATCTAAAGTATCCTAAGAAAAGTGCGTGTTTGCCACATATATATGTATATATAGATAGATAGATAGATAGATACACACACACACACACACTTTTACATAAATTAACTAAACTAAATGTTTGGTACCTGCAGGTGGTTCCTGTAGAGGGCACTGCTGCGGTTCGAATTAAGGTGTACGCCCATGGAGGCTGGGTGAGCTTCAGTGCTACCTGGAGCGCTACCATGGTGAAATACAGCCTTAATCATCACAGAGCAGGGACTTGTTTGGACAGAACCGTTGACTTTCTGGTCCTTTTACACGGCTAATGCTGTTTTCATGCCTAAAGCATTCCCATGCTTTCACATGAACAACAAAAAAATTAGTTGAGATGTTATATAATCAGAACACTAGTACCTAGAGGCAACTCATTGCCATTAATCAAATATTTTATCTCAGTTAACCCATCTGAACTGCACTGTACTACTTATCAAGCACAGAAAGTTTCACTTTGTTTCATGGCGATAGAATATGTGACTATTATGACATTCTTGGACATTTTCTCAGTTCAGAAGAGAGAAATATAAAACAAGGCATTTCATTAGATGTTTTAAATTTAAATTTTCTTTTTTCAGGAGAAATAATACATACATCCAGAGCCTAATCGTTAAGTTCTAATTATCACCCATCTAAGAGATAATTCTTTTAAAAAAATCATTATTTTAAAGGGCATTTCCTGATATTCTTTCCATCTCTCCCCACTCCTCCCTTTGAAACAAAACAAAACAAAACTCTAAGCAAGATTACACTGTGTTTCTGGACCATGCAAAGAATGATTTCTGTGTCTGAAATCTGGCTTACCTCTGTCTAGAAGCCCCCCTGAAAGGTCTCTCTCTTACAGGAGGGTTTCTGGATTTTAAGAATTACTTACTACTTGCTTTTCTTCCCTTTGGCAAATTTTAATTTAAAAAAAGATTTCTTTGCTTGGAATGACTTGAAAATACTTGATTTTCTTCCAGGCATTTTATTGAAGCAATTTCCTGCTTTATCTTTTTTAATGCAAAATGTGAGATGGGGATAAAGAAAGATCTACCTGATTTTAGAACAAATCATGCTTATATAAGGTCTTATCTAAAGTATCCTAAGAAAAGTGCGTGTTTGCCACATATATATGTATATATAGATAGATAGATAGATAGATACACACACACACACACACTTTTACATAAATTAACTAAACTAAATGTTTGGTACCTGCAGGTGGTTCCTGTAGAGGGCACTGCTGCGGTTCGAATTAAGGTGTACGCCCATGGAGGCTGGGTGAGCTTCAGTGCTACCTGGAGCGCTACCATGGTGAAATACAGCCTTAATCATCACAGAGCAGGGACTTGTTTGGACAGAACCGTTGACTTTCTGGTCCTTTTACACGGCTAATGCTGTTTTCATGCCTAAAGCATTCCCATGCTTTCACATGAACAACAAAAAAATTAGTTGAGATGTTATATAATCAGAACACTAGTACCTAGAGGCAACTCATTGCCATTAATCAAATATTTTATCTCAGTTAACCCATCTGAACTGCACTGTACTACTTATCAAGCACAGAAAGTTTCACTTTGTTTCATGGCGATAGAATATGTGACTATTATGACATTCTTGGACATTTTCTCAGTTCAGAAGAGAGAAATATAAAACAAGGCATTTCATTAGATGTTTTAAATTTAAATTTTCTTTTTTCAGGAGAAATAATACATACATCCAGAGCCTAATCGTTAAGTTCTAATTATCACCCATCTAAGAGATAATTCTTTTAAAAAAATCATTATTTTAAAGGGCATTTCCTGATATTCTTTCCATCTCTCCCCACTCCTCCCTTTGAAACAAAACAAAACAAAACTCTAAGCAAGATTACACTGTGTTTCTGGACCATGCAAAGAATGATTTCTGTGTCTGAAATCTGGCTTACCTCTGTCTAGAAGCCCCCCTGAAAGGTCTCTCTCTTACAGGAGTGGTGGTTTTGGGAGGGCACACACGGGTGGGACCGGGACTTAAATCACCTCCTGGTCACCAGTGGGATGACAGGGCACCCTCGCTCTTGCTAGACCTGCTAGAATGAGCTAGTAGAAAGCTTTCCTGTTACATGAAATCATGCTTTACTCATAGATTGCTGACTCCAGACCTTGCTTGCCCTTCACTGTGGCCTCCAGGGCCCATGCCTCCCTGCCAGGTAAGCTGTTGTAGTGCTGACACCCAGATGCATCACAAGCCAAGGGTTGGGTGGGTGCCCGCTCATATATTCATACATTCATTCATTCTTCTTTATATAAGTCCTTGTTGGGTGCCTACAACGTGTCAGGCACTGTTCTAAATAGACCAAATGGACAAGATCCTAGTCTTCAACAGACTATTCAAATGTACATTTCTATTAGCTCTGCTGCCCTGCTTTCTGTTTCCGTGGCTACTGATATAGGTGTCTGCCAGTGTGGCTGGGGTTCAGTGTTTCTTCCAGGCACTTTAGTCCACTGTCACTCTTAGAGGAGGCCTTCTTAGTCCAGTACTTCTGATTTATTACATGCAGACATTCTTTCCACCACCCCCCACCCCACAATCTTGCTCCGCCACCCAGGGCGTTCCGTGCCTGACCTCACACTCTGCCCCAGGTCAATGTGCATGTGTGCTAAGTCACTTCAGTCGTGTCTGACTCTTCGCGACTCTATGGACTGTTCTCCACCAGGCTCCTCTGTCCATGGGATTCTCCAGGCAAGAATACTGGAGTGGGTTGCCATGCCCTCCTCCAGAGAGTCTTCCCAGCCCAGGGATTGAACTTGTGTCTTTTACGTCCCCTGCATTGGCAGTATGGTTCTTTCTACTAGAACCACCTGGGAAGCCTGGCCCAGGTCAACATCTACTTCCAATGCTTCAGGTGGTGCAGAAAGGTCTGAATCATTAGCTAGATTGTCCCTTCCCTATCATAAATTTCCTCCCAAGGATTTTCCTCTCCCACTGCCACCTTTTTTAAATTGACTTTTATTGCCTTCCCAGGTGGCTCAGTGATAAAGAATCCACCAGCCAAGGAAGAGACGTGGGTTCTATCCCTGGATCTGGAAGATCCCCTGGAGAAGGAAATGGCTATACACTCCAACAACTTTGTTGAGGCATATTTTACATATCACATAATTCACACAAGTTTTCTTTGTCTGCACTGTGTTGCTTGTGGGGTCTTAGTTCCCCAACCAGGGATTGAACTTGGGCCCTCAGCAATAAGAACATGGAGTCCTAACCTCTGGATCCCCAGGGAATTCTCTCTGATTTTTTCTTTATTCCTTTCTTCCTTTTTGGCATGTGGGATCTTAGGTCCCTGATCCCGGATTGAACCCACCCCCCCTTGCATTGAAAGGCAGAGTCTTAACTATTGGACCACCAGGGAAGTCCCTCTCTCTGATTTTTAATACAATTATTTTACTATTTTATATGTGCAACTATCACCATATAGATATTTTAAAACACTTTCATCACTTAATAAGATCCTTCACACACATTTACGGTCAACCCCTGTTCTTCTGAACCCCAACCCAGACAAATAGTAATTGACTTTCTGTTTAGAGCTTTGCCTTTTCTGGGCATTTTATATAAATGGAATTGTACAATATGTGGTCTCTTGCTCCTACATTCTTTCACTTAGCATAATATATTTTCAGAAAGTGAAGAAAAATATTTATGAATACTTAATAAGTTTTATTTGAAAATAATCTCGCATTGGTTAAAAAAAAGGAATGCAACTTTTATATACTGCCAATGATAAGGCAAGAACTAACAGCACTTTTCAGCCATTGAGAACCAAACAAAATATCCACATTTTTTGACATTCCACTCTTCCCTCTAGTGGCCAGGATGGAGAAAGGATCTTGGGCTGGTTGCTCGCTGGAACACATTCCAGATTCTTCAAATGCTCCTGAATGAGAGACATTCCATTTGGGAATTTCACGAGAGAGATTTTCTTTTTGTTTATTAGAGTCCTTTTATAAAGCAGGTTTCCTGGAAGTCATACTTTATCATTCTCTGGAGTTCTTCCCACCATCAAATCTACCAGCCTTCCCATGGAGAGGGATTTAGTATATTATCAAGAACTCAAAATGCAGTGTCCAGTTGTCCAGGTTCAAATCTCAGCTCTGTGGCTTCCTAGTTAGGACGCTTGGGGCAAATCATCTGCAAGTTAGTGACTGAGTCTCTTCTGTAAAGGAGGACATAATGATACCTGCCTCATGGTGGTGGTGTGAGGACCCAATGGACTATGATGTGTGGAGCTCCTTAGCAGGTCCTGGCACAGAGTGGGAGTTGAGTAAAGCGTACGTATCCTTCCTTCCATGCTTTCTGCCTCCATTCCTACCACAATAAACATCCACACCAGCCCTTCCCTGTCCTCTGCTGTTTTCCCCACCCTCCTTCCCAATGATTTTGCCTTGATGATGTTCCCATCCTTCTCCTTTTGTGATTTCCTCCTTCTCACCAGATCATCCCATGTCCTTCCATCTCCAGTTCATGACCAAGACGGCCCTGCAGTCTTGTGACTAGTCCCCTAACCTCCACCCCTATAGCATACTGTCACTCAACAACCTGAGTATTTAAAAAATATTAACCAGAATTTACTTGTTTCTGATCAGAACTACTGTTTTGTGGAGCTGAAGAATTAGCATGCTATGTGTGATGGATGCTGAGACTTTCTAGTCAAAAAATAACTCTTCTGTGGCCAACTGCTAATGCTTCACAGTCCTTGCTTCTTCCGGGTGCAGCCCTATGACCATGGACTTCTCAGTTTAGGAGACAATCCTGACCCAGGCAGGTGATGTATCTAGGGTCCATTTTTATCCCCAGATGCTGTCTGAGATTAATCCACTGTTATTAGCCCTACACATGATAAGGCAAGAACTAACAGCACTTTTCAGCCATTGAGAACCAAACAAAATATCCACATTTTTTGACATTCCACTCTTCCCTCTAGTGGCCAGGATGGAGAAAGGATCTTGGGCTGGTTGCTCGCTGGAACACATTCCAGATTCTTCAAATGCTCCTGAATGAGAGACATTCCATTTGGGAATTTCACGAGAGAGATTTTCTTTTTGTTTATTAGAGTCCTTTTATAAAGCAGGTTTCCTGGAAGTCATACTTTATCATTCTCTGGAGTTCTTCCCACCATCAAATCTACCAGCCTTCCCATGGAGAGGGATTTAGTATATTATCAAGAACTCAAAATGCAGTGTCCAGTTGTCCAGGTTCAAATCTCAGCTCTGTGGCTTCCTAGTTAGGACGCTTGGGGCAAATCATCTGCAAGTTAGTGACTGAGTCTCTTCTGTAAAAGGAGGACATAATGATACCTGCCTCATGGTGGTGGTGTGAGGACCCAATGGACTATGATGTGTGGAGCTCCTTAGCAGGTCCTGGCACAGAGTGGGAGTTGAGTAAAGCGTACGTATCCTTCCTTCCATGCTTTCTGCCTCCATTCCTACCACAATAAACATCCACACCAGCCCTTCCCTGTCCTCTGCTGTTTTCCCCACCCTCCTTCCCAATGATTTTGCCTTGATGATGTTCCCATCCTTCTCCTTTTTGTGATTTCCTCCTTCTCACCAGATCATCCCATGTCCTTCCATCTCCAGTTCATGACCAAGACGGCCCTGCAGTCTTGTGACTAGTCCCCTAACCTCCACCCCTATAGCATACTGTCACTCAACAACCTGAGTATTTAAAAAATATTAACCAGAATTTACTTGTTTCTGATCAGAACTACTGTTTTGTGGAGCTGAAGAATTAGCATGCTATGTGTGATGGATGCTGAGACTTTCTAGTCAAAAAATAACTCTTCTGTGGCCAACTGCTAATGCTTCACAGTCCTTGCTTCTTCCGGGTGCAGCCCTATGACCATGGACTTCTCAGTTTAGGAGACAATCCTGACCCAGGCAGGTGATGTATCTAGGGTCCATTTTTATCCCCAGATGCTGTCTGAGATTAATCCACTGTTATTAGCCCTACACATTTGCTGGGTGAGCCAGGGACCTTCCTTCCACACTGGCTAGGTGAGCTCTGGGACCCTAGTATGACCACCCTGTAAGCCGCACCCTCCTCAGTCGCCTCTGTGCTTGCTTAGGGTGTGTCTGCTTTAGACACCAAGAACACCTGCGGAAAGTAGAATCTTTCCTGACTATCAACACTGTATTCAAATACTTGTAAGATGCTTAGGCTTTTTTTTTTTTTTTTTTAACATTTTATTTATTTATTTATTGGAGAGGGCGGGTTGGGGAGGGAGGGAGCGGGTGGGCCACTTCTATTGGTCTTTCATTTCTCTATTTTCATCCGGCTTTGTTCTTTGGCTCCTGTGGGCCTCCCATCGCGGTGGCCTCTGTCGTCCCAGAGCGCCGGCTCTGGGCGCATGCGCTCCAGAGCGCCGGCTCGGTAATTAGACACATGGGTCCAGCCGCTCCGCGGCACGTGGGATCTTCCCAGGCCAGGGATCAAACTGGCGCCCCTTGCACTGCAAGGCAGTGTCCTTACCCACTGGACCACCAGGGAAGCCCGATGCTTAGGCTTTGTTGTCTTTCTTTCCAAGGGATTCGACTGGGCCTCCATCCCCCATCGCTTACCTGAGGTCCTGCTGGAGGCTAGGTGGACCACCCAACACTGCTGTTCGCCTCACTTTGAGTAACGTTCCTCTCTAGGAGGCACCTATTGACAGGTCCTGTCTGCTAGATGACAACTTCTTGGATATCGTGGGGTGTGGGGATGCTTGGAAAGTGAAAATGTTAGTCGCTCACTATGACCCCATGGACAGTAGCCTGCCAGGCTTTTCCACCCATGAGGTTCTTCCAGGCCAGAAGGGTTGCCACGCTCTTCTCCAGGGCATCTTCCTGACTTAGGGATTTAACCTGTGCCTCCTGCATTGTAGGCAGATTTTTTACCATCTGAGTCACCAGGGAAGCCCCGGGGGGATGCCCTCCATTCTGACATATGCAATTCACCAAGTTCCTTGTAGCACAGGTTGTCTATTTTGCCGTGAGAGCAGGGAGTAGGTGTGCTCCCCTCTCAGCTCTGTCAGGCCCGAGGCACTCCCACATGGTATACTCATCAGCACAGGCTCCCTCCCTCTATTTCTTGCTGCGGCAGGACTACACATTACTGAGGCTAAGTTTGAAAAGTAGTATAAGAATTCAAATGGAAGCCCACATAGTAAATGTCTACAGATTATCAATCAAGTGGACAAATTGTTTAATAAAATCTATTCCATCCTTCAACCTTGAGAAATACACCTTTAGAGTAATAAGATTGAAATACGTGCAAAGCTATGTCTTTTAATATGGCTAAAAATTGGCAAGATATTCAAGGTGGATGATTTCAATTATTACTGCATGTCTGGGTGCTCTACGATGAGCAGAAAGTAAAGGTGATCACAATTCATAAATTTGTATGTATTTATTTCTCCAGGCTTACTTTTAGCAAATCATCAATTATAATGTTATGAACAAGATTTTTACTCTGATTGGCCTTGACACTCACTATTTCAATATTATTTGGGGGAATGGGAACCTTCCTTTGCTCTGGCTTCATGTCTGATACTCCTGGCCCTTCCCCACTCCATTCACTGTTGATCGGTAGGAGAAGAGTGAAGTATTTGAATGGAGAGTTTGGGAGATGAAGCTGAACATCGTCACATAGGTCTTCCCTTTTTCTTTGAGCTTTGTCTGTCCTCAGGGTGCACACAGTCTACCCTGCTTTTCCAGGTGGTTTTCCAGCATTGCCTATAAGGAGGTAGGTAAATTCAAAGTACGTACTGCTAATGACAACTTCTTGGATATCGTGGGTGTGGGGATGCTTGGAAAGTGAAAATGTTAGTCGCTCACTATGACCCCATGGACAGTAGCCTGCCAGGCTTTTCCACCCATGAGGTTCTTCCAGGCCAGAAGGGTTGCCACGCTCTTCTCCAGGGCATCTTCCTGACTTAGGGATTTAACCTGTGCCTCCTGCATTGTAGGCAGATTTTTTACCATCTGAGTCACCAGGGAAGCCCCGGGGGGATGCCCTCCATTCTGACATATGCAATTCACCAAGTTCCTTGTAGCACAGGTTGTCTATTTTGCCGTGAGAGCAGGGAGTAGGTGTGCTCCCCTCTCAGCTCTGTCAGGCCCGAGGCACTCCCACATGGTATACTCATCAGCACAGGCTCCCTCCCTCTATTTCTTGCTGCGGCAGGACTACACATTACTGAGGCTAAGTTTGAAAAGTAGTATAAGAATTCAAATGGAAGCCCACATAGTAAATGTCTACAGATTATCAATCAAGTGGACAAATTGTTTAATAAAATCTATTCCATCCTTCAACCTTGAGAAATACACCTTTAGAGTAATAAGATTGAAATACGTGCAAAGCTATGTCTTTTAATATGGCTAAAAATTGGCAAGATATTCAAGGTGGATGATTTCAATTATTACTGCATGTCTGGGTGCTCTACGATGAGCAGAAAGTAAAGGTGATCACAATTCATAAATTTGTATGTATTTATTTCTCCAGGCTTACTTTTAGCAAATCATCAATTATAATGTTATGAACAAGATTTTTACTCTGATTGGCCTTGACACTCACTATTTCAATATTATTTGGGGGAATGGGAACCTTCCTTTGCTCTGGCTTCATGTCTGATACTCCTGGCCCTTCCCCACTCCATTCACTGTTGATCGGTAGGAGAAGAGTGAAGTATTTGAATGGAGAGTTTGGGAGATGAAGCTGAACATCGTCACATAGGTCTTCCCTTTTTCTTTGAGCTTTGTCTGTCCTCAGGGTGCACACAGTCTACCCTGCTTTTCCAGGTGGTTTTCCAGCATTGCCTATAAGGAGGTAGGTAAATTCAATTTAAGGTTGAAAAATCTGTAATCCAATTGGCTCACATAGCCAATCTATGTCCAGCAACTACTTTTAAGGGCAACAGAGGCGGTATTTTTTGCTCTCTGGCTGCTTTACTCTTTCATCTCTCTCTCAGTTGGTTCCACATTTGGGCAGGAAACAGGGCTATCATCCTCGGGCCCCATTGATAGGGACAGAGTAGAACAGGTCGGTGGCTGTAGAGTGCTAGTAGGGGACAGTAGGTAGAAGGGTGAAACCAGGGAAAGGTTGGGAGGCCAGTGAGTTGATGATAACTCAGGAGAGCTGCTCCTTGTTCAGTAAAGCAGGCTTGACTGGGTATGGACGGCTGTTGAAACAGGAACTGGCGAGGAAGGAATTAATGATGTATGTCTTGCACCTGTGTCTACTTGAGGGGGGCGGTCTTCTACCATCCTATATATATTGCTGCCCACTCAGTCGGAGGGCAGAGAGCAGGGTAGAGCTTTCCTGCCTGCTTGTTTGTATCGCTTACAAGTACCCTATCCTAATAAATACTCTTCTTGTCTATTACTCTGCTTCTTGCTGAATTCCTTCTGTGCCGAGGCACGAAGAACCTGAGCCTCAGTGGGTCCAGACGTTGGGTGAGTGCTGGATTAAGTCCCGGCCATGTGGGTCCGAGTCCCAGACAGGGTTTTGGCCGGGATTGAGTCCTGACTACGTGGGTTCAAGTCCCAAGCAGGGTTTTGGCTGGGGTTAAGCCTTAGCCACGTGGGTTCGAGTCCCAAACCGGGTTTTGGCTAGGTTCAAGCCACAGTCACATGGGTTCAAGTCCTAAACAGGGTTTTGGCTGGAATTCAAGCTCCAGCCACGTGGGTTCAAGTCCAAAGCAGGGTTCGATCAGGGCTGGGCTCTGGGTTTAAGTCTCAAATCAAGGTAAAACCCTTTTACTATCACCTCTTAGAGTTATGTTGGGTCTTGTGCTTCTTTCACTGATCTGCCCAAATGTGGGCACAATCTTTTTTTAGCAGAATCTCAGTTCCCTGACCTGGGATTGAGCCTGGGCTGTGACACTGAAAGCCTGGAATCCTCACCACTAGGCCACCAGAAACTCCTCTGTGTGGGGCCAACTTTTAACTGATTTTCCATAATACAATTTAAACCATGGTTTTACCAGGAAGAAGTGCAATGCAGAAAATAACTCACAGCTACAGCTCCATCTCAGATCTGTCCTGGGGTCTTGGGCCACGTTAGTGCCCTGCTTGGCTCAGGCACTATTGTAGTTGATCTCAGACAGCTTGCTCTGTCACTCAAAGACCTGGTTCTGAGATAGGGACAGAGTAGAACAGGTCGGTGGCTGTAGAGTGCTAGTAGGGGACAGTAGGTAGAAGGGTGAAACCAGGGAAAGGTTGGGAGGCCAGTGAGTTGATGATAACTCAGGAGAGCTGCTCCTTGTTCAGTAAAGCAGGCTTGACTGGGTATGGACGGCTGTTGAAACAGGAACTGGCGAGGAAGGAATTAATGATGTATGTCTTGCACCTGTGTCTACTTGAGGGGGGCGGTCTTCTACCATCCTATATATATTGCTGCCCACTCAGTCGGAGGGCAGAGAGCAGGGTAGAGCTTTCCTGCCTGCTTGTTTGTATCGCTTACAAGTACCCTATCCTAATAAATACTCTTCTTGTCTATTACTCTGCTTCTTGCTGAATTCCTTCTGTGCCGAGGCACGAAGAACCTGAGCCTCAGTGGGTCCAGACGTTGGGTGAGTGCTGGATTAAGTCCCGGCCATGTGGGTCCGAGTCCCAGACAGGGTTTTGGCCGGGATTGAGTCCTGACTACGTGGGTTCAAGTCCCAAGCAGGGTTTTGGCTGGGGTTAAGCCTTAGCCACGTGGGTTCGAGTCCCAAACCAGGTTTTGGCTAGGTTCAAGCCACAGTCACATGGGTTCAAGTCCTAAACAGGGTTTTGGCTGGAATTCAAGCTCCAGCCACGTGGGTTCAAGTCCAAAGCAGGGTTCGATCAGGGCTGGGCTCTGGGTTTAAGTCTCAAATCAAGGTAAAACCCTTTTACTATCACCTCTTAGAGTTATGTTGGGTCTTGTGCTTCTTTCACTGATCTGCCCAAATGTGGGCACAATCTTTTTTTAGCAGAATCTCAGTTCCCTGACCTGGGATTGAGCCTGGGCTGTGACACTGAAAGCCTGGAATCCTCACCACTAGGCCACCAGAAACTCCTCTGTGTGGGGCCAACTTTTAACTGATTTTCCATAATACAATTTAAACCATGGTTTTACCAGGAAGAAGTGCAATGCAGAAAATAACTCACAGCTACAGCTCCATCTCAGATCTGTCCTGGGGTCTTGGGCCACGTTAGTGCCCTGCTTGGCTCAGGCACTATTGTAGTTGATCTCAGACAGCTTGCTCTGTCACTCAAAGACCTGGTTCTGAGACCCTCCATCTCAGAATCCAGACACCACAACCCCCAGCCCCTGCCGAGCCTCAGAGAAGAGGAGGACTTCTCTCCTTCCTCTTCACATAAGAGAGTCACAGCCCACCTCTCTTATATTCCTCAGCTTCTTCTCTGCCTGAACCAACTTCTTCCCAAGTTGAGCGATAAAGGAAGCATAGTTTGTCAGAGAAAAATTCACCTCCATACAGGTGTGAACAGGTAAGCCTATGGCTCTTACAGCACAGTTCAAAAGCACATTTTCAAGAGTTCGGGTTGGGTGTGTGTACTCAGTCACTTCAGTCATGTCTGACTCTTTGTGACCCTACAAACTGTTCCCTGCCAGACTTTTCTGTCCATGGGATTCTCCTGGCAAGAATACTGGAGTGGGTTGCCTTGCTCTCCTCCAGGGGATCTTCCTGACCCAGGAATGGAACCCAGGGCTCCTGCATTGGCAGGACGGTTCTTTATCACTAGCACCACCTGGGAAACCGCAAAGTTTGGGTTATTTAGTGCTAAATCGTATCATGGGCTGTAAACCAATCAGTTGCACAATTTACAGTGAACTGTATCAAGCGCTAAAATAATGTCACAGTTGTTCAGATATCCTTCATCAGTTATCCCTAACCTCATTATTTGTCAAGTGTGTCAGTTGGGCCCAAGGAAAGCAGATAAAGACACAAAGTAGGGAGATTTACTGGTCAATAAAGGCGATGAAAGATAAAGGAAAAAGATACAGGATGGGCCAAAGATAGCCTTCAGATTAGGATGTAAATCTGACACGGAGGAGCAAGCAGTAGAGGGCAGAGAGAGCCTCAGGCCAACATAGATCTGATAAAGGCTCAACCAACGGTCCAGAGCAGATTGCCTGTTAGAGCAGATTTCTGTGTGGGCAGAAGAGACCAGACCTAGTAGCCTCGCTAAGCAGTCACTGGCTGGGGCTGCTGGGGAGGAGCATGGCCTAAACTGGAAAGTCAAGGTGGATAATTCCTTGCAGCTGAACAGCGTGTTCTCCCCTGAAAAGAGATTCGAGCATGGACACGCTGTGGCTTTCACAGCAGGGAAGTTCCTGTCAGCTGACTTTCCATCAGTGAGAGGACCGAGTGAACTCTCGAAAATGTTTCGCTCATCACTTTAGCAAGAGCCATGTTCGAACTATTCTTTTTCTCTTTTACTTCTTTCCGTCACTGTTGCCTGCACTCCACTCCGAGCCCTTGTTTCTTGCTAAGACTTTTTCAGTTATCCCTACCATCTCCCCATTCCCATTCTTGTACCTTCCACCCTGTTCTTTCATCTGCATTAAGAGCCATCTCTTCACATACAAGTCTAATTAAAACCCCTCGCAGCTTAGCGTTTCTCTTAAAAGACATGGTTAAATTCCTAGGATCGTTTTCAAGGTCCTGAGGGTTACTCCCGACTACTCTTCAGTCTAATTTCATACTCTTCGTTGGCTATGCTCCATCCAATAGAGCAGCCATCTTTCTTTGCCCTAAGAAATGTACCTTACTTCTTCCTTTCACTGGGCTTTTGCATATGAAAGTTCCTCTGTCTGGGATGCTTTTTGCATTCTTTCCATGTATGAGAAATATAGCATGATGCAGCTGCTGTCTTTTTCCTTATTGGACATACTCTAAATTTCTTTTTAAAAGTTAAGCAAAATGTAGATCAGAGGGCAGCATTTTTTATAAACATAAAATTAAATATATAGGGAGAGTATAAGTAGAAATGTAAAATGTTGAAGGCTAATATTACTACCCAAGTCACATGTAAAAAAACTGAATACAATGTTGTCTGTAAAGAAATAATTTATTCATTATTTTAAATTATTTTTCAGATCACTATAAAGAATAAAATTTCAGCCAATTATTCCTGTGGAACCATGAAAAAAAAAATGTACCATTCTTTGAAAAAAACAAAACGCAAATTGATACATATAGGACTTCATTTCTGGCAGTTCAGAAAACCAGATAATCAGAAAAACTCCATGCCATGTCTGGACATTGTAGATAAAACATAATAAACATTTCTTTAAATACATAGTTGAGAACAATCTCTAAGGAAAAGAGAGTGAGAGACAGAAGGTAGAGAGAGAAAGAATGTACTAAAAATTGACAAAATTAGGTGAAGTGTATATGGATATTCTTTGAACTATTTTTTTCCTTTTCTATGTTCTTGAAACTTTTCAAATTAAAATAAAGTCAACAATAACAAAAATAACAAGATAGGCTCAAAATTCACACAGTATCAGGTGAGACAGGGTGATGTGGGGTGAGGTGATAAAAATTATACCATTTCAAGGTCCTTGTGTTCTACAGGAAGGTAGAGACAACTTCCTTTACATGTAAATAGAAAATAAAGAAGCAGTATATATTTTCAGTTTCTGGTAAGTATGACTTCATAATTCTTAATGTGTTATTAATCCCAAAGACATTACACAGGCTCATTGCAGAAAGAGAAGGGGACGACAGAGGATGAGATGTTTGACTGGATGGCATCAGACCAAATGGACATGAGTTTGAGCAAGCTCTGAGAGATGGTGAAGGACAGGGAAGCCTGGCGTGCTGGAATCTATAGGGTCGCAAAGAGTTGGACGCGACTGAATGACTGAACTGAATTCAACTGAAAAGATACCCACAAGATCATTTATTTCAACATGGCTTATAGTAGCTTCACAGATTGTAAACAATCTAGTTTACAATTGGTATGTGAATTATGATAGAAGTCTTCAGGGTAATACTGTGCCATCATTAACGATGGTGATTCCCATGTGTACTGACTTGGAAAGATTTCGGGCTTACAACTGAGCAAAATAGGTCACAGAATACATGTAGAGAGTCATTTACATAAAATCATTTTTATACATCGATGATTTGACAATGGTTGTCTCGAGACAAGTGAATAGATCGTGTTCACTTTGTGCTTTATACTTTTCTGCATTTGAATTTGGTAAAATGGGCATAAAAACTCAAAAACAGTAAGAATGTTCCTAAAGGTAAATGTTAAATACATTCCAAGTACTTTCTGCTCTTCCATTTCCACCTGGGCTCTGTTGGCAAAGACGTCTGAGCCTCTTGAACCTAGATATGAAGAGAAAGCAGAAATGAGAGCATACCTCTTCTATTGGAAGCAGTTGAGTCTGCAGTTTGTAACAGAACTTCAACATGCACAACAGTGAATACTGTATTCTTCTGGTCTGACAGGAATATAGGGCCTATTCTTGTCTGACTAGGAGAGCCACCCAGAGAAAAGGGTCATCATCTCCCAAAGCCAGTGGAAAAAGGGCTGCTCAAGGCTCAGCTGCCAATAGGGATTAGGAAAGCAGCTGTGATCAAATCAGTACCCTAAGGCTGATGAACTCAATATCAAAGAATCCTTTTCAATCTCAGCATTTAAGATTACCCCTCCCTTCACATTCTTTCAGTAGTCCACCTAATTCCTCTACCAAAATACTTTCCTGTTCCTTCTCAACAATTCATTCTTGTCTTTTCTAAACATTGCACTAAGGCACTGCTTCCCTCAGGGATTTTATGAAGTATGTAGGTACACGAGTAAGCTTTTTTCCGAGTTATGAGATCTGGGTGCCTCTTGGGCCCCAAGATGCACCAAGGTTTGTAAATATTATGGGCCTCATAAACAAGAAAATGCATCTGAGAGTTTAAAAAGCATTTAATAACAGAACGTTTATCCTGACCTCAGTGCCTTCTTTGAGCCTCCTGTGGGTACAGTTATGAACATTTGTCCAACTTTGGAGGTCTGCAAGTCCATTTTCAAAATAGTATAGATCTGTAAATGTTAAACTCCTAGTAGGAGTGCACGGGAGACACTCTCGAGCACTACCAGTGGGAGTATAAATTTGTACAATCTTTGGAAAGACAGAAACATTGCTATGGATGACACTGTGACCCCCCTTAATTCCTGTATTGAAGCCATAAGCCTCCTCCCACAGTATGCCTGTATTTGGAGACAGGCCATGTAGGGAGGTAAGCAAGGTTAAATGTGGTCATAAGGGTGGGGCTCTAATACAATGAAACTGGTGTCTCTATAAGAAGAGGAAGAAACACCAGAATGCTCCTTCTGTCTCCACGCGTGCACAGCGGAAAGGCTCTGTGAAGACTCAGAGAAGGCAGCGTCTACAAGGAGGGAAGAGCTCTCATCAGAGAGCACATTTGCTGGACCTCTAACCTCCAGAAGGTTCTGTTGCTTAAACCATCCTGTCTGCAGTATTTCATTACAGAGACTGAGCAAACAAATATAGGCACCAAAACTTTATATTTATAATATGAAAAAATTAGAAACAAATGTCTAAGTCCGTGTGATGGAATAAAGGTGCGTGCATGTGTGTGTGCTCAGTTGCTCAGTCGTGTCTGACTCTTTGAGACCCCATGGACTGTACCCCTCCAGGCGCTTCTGTCCACGGGATTCTCCAGGCAAGAATACTGGAGTGGGTTGCCATACCCTCCTCCAGGGCATCTTCCCAACCCAAGGATCAAACCAGTGTCTTTTGTATCTCCTGCACTGGCAGGCAGGTTCTTTACCACTAGAACCACTGGGGAAGCTCTAAATAAAGGTAGATTGAATAAGTAAATAAATGATGAAACTCAGTCCTTTACTATGCTGTAGAATGATATTTAATATGCAAAGGAGTCATAAATATATTATTAGGTGAAAAAACAAGGTTATGAAATAATGAATACAGTTCATGAATATTGTTATGCATGGAAGGAAGTGGAGGAGATTTCCCTGGTGGTCCAATGACTAAGCTATCATACTCCCAATGCAGGGGGCCTGGATTTGATCCCTGGTCAGGGAACTAGATACCACACACTGCAACTAAAAATCCTGCATGCCAAAACTAAGTCCCGGCACAGCCAAATAAATAACAAATACATGAATAAATATGTTTAAAAAGATTTGTATATGGGCTTCCCTGGTGGTCCAGTGGGTAAGGACACAGCCTTGCAGTGCAAGGGGTGCCAGTTCGATCCCTGGCCTGGGAAGATCCCATGTGCCGCGGAGCAGCTGGACCATGTGTCCAACTACTGAGCAGGAGCTCTGGAGCACATGCACCCAGAGCCGGCACTCTGTGACGAGAGGCCACTGCGACGGGAGGCCCACACAGGCCAAAGAACAAAGATAAATAAATGAAAGATCAATAGAAGTGGCCAAAAAAAAATGAAAAAAAAAAGATTTGTATATAAATGCTGGTTTATGAATAATTAATTTAAAAAAATGGGAATGGATTTACTTATATAAACATTTATTTTATTTGTTTTTTTAATAATTATTTTTTTATTTTAATTTTTTTTAAAGATTTATTTATTTATTTATTGGAGAGGACGGGTTGGGGAGGGAGCGGAGCAGGCGGGCCACTTCTCTTGGTCTTTCGTTTCTCTATGTTCATCCGTCTTTGTTCTTTGGCTCCTGTGGGCCTCCCATCGCGGTGGCCTCTGTCGTTGCAGAGTGCCGGCTCTGGGCGCATGCGCTCCAGAGCTCGGGCTCGGTAATTGGACACATCAGTCCAGCTGCTCCGCGGCACGTGGGATCTTCCCAAGGCCAGGGCTCGAACCGGCGTCCCTTGCACTGCAAGGCGGTGTCCTTACCCACTGGACCACCAGGGGAAGCCCAATATTTATTTTTATACCAGAGCATTAAGAATAATGCCAGGATGATGCCTTAGCCAGTAATTTTTAGTTTCTTCTTTTTATTCATATATATAGGCTTTTAAAAAAATCACAGTGCATATGTATTAATAATCTTTGGAATAGGAGGAGAAAACCTACAAAGTTTATTACCTTCTTACAGGCATAAGCTTGACAGACTGAAACATCAAGCTGAATAAATAGACTTATATTTAGAGTTAAAACTGTCATGTTTCAGAAGGGAAAAATCTACTTGGATAGCACTCCTCAAATTTCAGGTGATTCACCTACAGCCAACTGTATACTATACCTGCTAGAAACACTAATATAATCTTAGGTTGCACCGCAGAAGAACAGTTTATTATACTTTGTTTAGTCCACACTAAAGTATCATATTACCGCATTTAAATAAAAAGAATGCCACGTTTAAAAACAGATAAACTGAGGCCATAGGAAAATAACCAAAACAGTGCAGGCTCACGTGGAGGCTGAGTGAGGAAGCTTACTGGGCTTGAGAAAGAGAAGAAGGATGGCCGTGGAAGCTGGCAACAGAGGGTTAGTGTATGAAAGATGGAACTGATTTTATTTTCTATGATGCCCTTGAGAGAAGAGCTAGAGTAAGTAATTATTGCTTATAGGGAGGCAGCTTTCATATTAAATATAAGAAAGAGCTTTCTAACAATCATTGGCCTATAGCAATGAACTGGGTAGGAAGCTGCTGAGTTAGGGTTGAGATAAAGGAGGTATAGAGAGTTGTGTATCTGCGTGGGAAATTAGACCAGACAACTGGTCAAGTCCATTCTACACCCCGGAGTGCTAGTTATTTTCAGAGCAAGGCTCTGAACTCTGTGGACTGCTCTGTGCTCGTAATATGGAAAGGTGTCTCAGTGCTCGACAGTGACTCATGAGGCAGCCCAACACCTGTGACTTCAAGCTCTCTCCCACTCTTGACTGTCACATTGGTTTCTGATGCATTTGTCTGACTTCCCCCAATAGAAATATTTTTACAAAAATTATTTTTAGGGGCTTTCCTAGTAGCTCGGTGGTGAAGAGTTCGCCTGCCAGTGCAGGAGACACGAGTTCAATCCCTGATCCGGGGAGATTTCACATGCTGAGGAGCAACTAAGCCCATGAGCCACAACTACTGAGCACGTCCTCTAGAGCCTCGGAGCTGCAACTATTGAACCCATGTGCTGCAACTACTGAAGCCCGAGTATCCTAGAGCCCAAGTTTCCACAACCAGAGAAGTCACTGCAACAAGAAGCCTGCTCACCTCAACTAGAGAGTAGCCCCTACTTCCTGCAACTAGAGAAGAGCCTGTGGCAGCAGGGAGAACCCAGAATAGCCAAAAATAAATAAATAAAAATTGAAAAAACTGTTTTAAAGAAATATATATTTCTCACTGTAAATAGTTAAATAATGCAAAAGTGTGTGACTAAATAAACCTCCACAGGCTCCTTTCTGCGCTTCATTTCAGCATTTTTACACATAAAGAACAGCTTCCCTGGTGACTTAGCAGTGAAGAACCCACCTGCCAGTGCGTAAGTCTTATTTGATCCCTGGGTCAGGAAAATTTCCTGGAGAAGGAAACGACAACCCACTCCAGTATTCTTACCCGGGAAATCCCATGGACAGAGGAGCCTGGCGGGATAGAGTCCATGAGGTCACAAAGAGTTGGATGCAGCTGAGCGACTAAGCAAGAGCCCAATACTACTATTATAACAGAAATCTTACCTTGACCAGGTGGAAGCAATCCAAATGTCTGTCAGTTGGTGAAAGGACAAGCTAAATGTTGTGTATATGTAGAGTGGAATATTACTCAGCATCGAAAAGTAAGGAAACCTTGTTACATGTTGCAAACATGGATGAACCACAAGGACATGCCAAGTGAGATAAGCCAGTCACAAAAAGACAAATGCTGCATGATTTCACTTACATGAGGTATATAAAGTAGTTGAATGTGCAGGAACAGAAAGTAGAACGGCAGTCCTTGCAGTTGTGTGGGTACATGCTAAGTAACTTCAGTTATGTCCATGGAATCCTCTAGGCAATACTGGAGCGGGTTGACAATGTCATGCTATTTTAGGGGCATTTGTCTGACTTCCCCCAATAGAAATATTTTTACAAAAATTATTTTTAGGGGCTTTCCTAGTAGCTCGGTGGTGAAGAGTTCGCCTGCCAGTGCAGGAGACACGAGTTCAATCCCTGATCCGGGGAGATTTCACATGCTGAGGAGCAACTAAGCCCATGAGCCACAACTACTGAGCACGTCCTCTAGAGCCTCGGAGCTGCAACTATTGAACCCATGTGCTGCAACTACTGAAGCCCGAGTATCCTAGAGCCCAAGTTTCCACAACCAGAGAAGTCACTGCAACAAGAAGCCTGCTCACCTCAACTAGAGAGTAGCCCCTACTTCCTGCAACTAGAGAAGAGCCTGTGGCAGCAGGGAGAACCCAGAATAGCCAAAAATAAATAAATAAAAATTGAAAAAACTGTTTTAAAGAAATATATATTTCTCACTGTAAATAGTTAAATAATGCAAAAGTGTGTGACTAAATAAACCTCCACAGGCTCCTTTCTGCGCTTCATTTCAGCATTTTTACACATAAAGAACAGCTTCCCTGGTGACTTAGCAGTGAAGAACCCACCTGCCAGTGCGTAAGTCTTGTTTGATCCCTGGGTCAGGAAAATTTCCTGGAGAAGGAAACGACAACCCACTCCAGTATTCTTACCCGGGAAATCCCATGGACAGAGGAGCCTGGCGGGATAGAGTCCATGAGGTCACAAAGAGTTGGATGCAGCTGAGCGACTAAGCAAGAGCCCAATACTACTATTATAACAGAAATCTTACCTTGACCAGGTGGAAGCAATCCAAATGTCTGTCAGTTGGTGAAAGGACAAGCTAAATGTTGTGTATATGTAGAGTGGAATATTACTCAGCATCGAAAAGTAAGGAAACCTTGTTACATGTTGCAAACATGGATGAACCACAAGGACATGCCAAGTGAGATAAGCCAGTCACAAAAAGACAAATGCTGCATGATTTCACTTACATGAGGTATATAAAGTAGTTGAATGTGCAGGAACAGAAAGTAGAACGGCAGTCCTTGCAGTTGTGTGGGTACATGCTAAGTAACTTCAGTTATGTCCATGGAATTCTCTAGGCAAGAATACTGGAGCGGGTTGCCATTCCCTTCTCTAGGAGACTTTCCTGACCCAGGGATCTTAACTCTTAGGTCTCCTGCATTGGCAGATGGGTTCTTTACCACTAGGGCCACCTGGGAAGCCTGGCATAGCATTTACATTGCTGCTAAACTTTTATAACAAAACCCTTCTGCACATCAAATTGGGTCCCCAAGTGGTTTCATTTTCAAATCCAAAAGGGATTGTTTAATTTTATATTTGGTTAATGATTCCTTTGGCTCTATAGTTTAAAATCATTTTTACATGTTATCTTACTTGATCCTCATAACAACAAACTGAGCAAGATAAGGTAGATATCATTTTCATTTCACAGTTGAGAAAATGGAGGCTTAGAGAGTGTCTGTGACTTGTCATAAGTCAGAAATTCAGTTCACAAACCTGAGAATGGAAACCTAGATCCCCAAACTCCCAGAAAAAAGGTCTATGCTATGAAAGTAATGAATATAGTAGGTACTGGTTAACATTTGTTTTAGCAACTGAGAAGTTTATGTTTTGCTAAAAATCACAATTTCATGAGAAAGCAAATTTTTCTCTTAACCCCATGAGAATCATGCCTCTGGGAATTGTTAGTTTGGAGACCATGAGAAATAACCATAAGAAATAATGGGTCAGGGATATACATATGACTTACCTGGGATTAAACATATCTGTAAACAACAAAACTATGTAAACACAAAAAGCAAAATAAAAACAATTAAGTAAATTTAAAAAAAAAAAAAAGAAAGAACCCAAATAACCAGTTTCACTGGTGGCAGTGTAAATTTAATCTGGTCAGGGTCAAGGACACTTCACAAACACACTTTTGTGAAGTGACGGCTATTTACTCTCACTTCTCGTAGTACAGAAGGGCAGATCTGGGAGGCTGAGGACTTTGAACCACAAAGTAAGGAAACCTTGTTACATGTTGCAAACATGGATGAACCACAAGGACATGCCAAGTGAGATAAGCCAGTCACAAAAAGACAAATGCTGCATGATTTCACTTACATGAGGTATATAAAGTAGTTGAATGTGCAGGAACAGAAAGTAGAACGGCAGTCCTTGCAGTTGTGTGGGTACATGCTAAGTAACTTCAGTTATGTCCATGGAATTCTCTAGGCAAGAATACTGGAGCGGGTTGCCATTCCCTTCTCTAGGAGACTTTCCTGACCCAGGGATCTTAACTCTTAGGTCTCCTGCATTGGCAGATGGGTTCTTTACCACTAGGGCCACCTGGGAAGCCTGGCATAGCATTTACATTGCTGCTAAACTTTTATAACAAAACCCTTCTGCACATCAAATTGGGTCCCCAAGTGGTTTCATTTTCAAATCCAAAAGGGATTGTTTAATTTTATATTTGGTTAATGATTCCTTTGGCTCTATAGTTTAAAATCATTTTTACATGTTATCTTACTTGATCCTCATAACAACAAACTGAGCAAGATAAGGTAGATATCATTTTCATTTCACAGTTGAGAAAATGGAGGCTTAGAGAGTGTCTGTGACTTGTCATAAGTCAGAAATTCAGTTCACAAACCTGAGAATGGAAACCTAGATCCCCAAACTCCCAGAAAAAAGGTCTATGCTATGAAAGTAATGAATATAGTAGGTACTGGTTAACATTTGTTTTAGCAACTGAGAAGTTTATGTTTTGCTAAAAATCACAATTTCATGAGAAAGCAAATTTTTCTCTTAACCCCATGAGAATCATGCCTCTGGGAATTGTTAGTTTGGAGACCATGAGAAATAACCATAAGAAATAATGGGTCAGGGATATACATATGACTTACCTGGGATTAAACATATCTGTAAACAACAAAACTATGTAAACACAAAAAGCAAAATAAAAACAATTAAGTAAATTTAAAAAAAAAAAAAAGAAAGAACCCAAATAACCAGTTTCACTGGTGGCAGTGTAAATTTAATCTGGTCAGGGTCAAGGACACTTCACAAACACACTTTTGTGAAGTGACGGCTATTTACTCTCACTTCTCGTAGTACAGAAGGGCAGATCTGGGAGTCTGAGTGGACTTTGTCCATTTGAGTCTGGGTCACAGGGAACGAGAATGAAGTCAAAGGTCCTGCCGGGGAAAAGAGCCCTGAGTGGCCACTTACAGTATGGCTTTGATTTTACTCTTTCTCTATTCTATGATTGTCTCTATCCCAAATGCTTTTTTACATTTTATTGGAGTATAGTTGATTTATAATGTTGTGCTAGTTTCAGGTATATAGCAAATGGTTCAGTTACACATATATTCATTCTTTTTCAGATTCTTCTCTCATACAGGTTATCACAGAAGACTGAATAGGATTCCCTGTGCTCTACAGTAGGTTCTTGTTGATTTTCTATCTAATATACAGTAGTGTGTGTATATTAATCCTAAGCTCCTGATTTATCCCTCCTCCCCACCCCCGATTTCCCCTTTGGTAGCCATAAGTTTGTTTTTGGCATCTATAAGTCTGTTTCTGTTATGTAAATAAGTTCATTGGTGTCATATTTTTTACCAATTAGATTCTACATATGAATGATGTCATAAGATATTTGTCCTTCTCAATCTTACTTGACTTCATATGCTGATGTCTAAACTTACCTAAATGCTTCTGAACTAGCATTTCCCCCTCCCACACAGTTATAAGCTGATTAGAACGGAGAATGTTCACCTCTGTCCCTCTCTAGCCCTTCAGCAGGTAAAGAAGGCGGCAACGGAACTGTCATCAAGGATCGTGATGCTTAAAACAAGCATTCCCTTCTGTTAAAACAACATTAAAGGACTTTCCTGGTGGTCTGGTGATTAGAAATCTGCCTTCTGGTACAGGTGGCACAGGTTCAATCCCTGGTCTGGGAAGATTCCACATGCCGTGGGGCAACTAGGCCCAAGCACTGCAAACCAGAGAGTAGCCCCCACTTGCCCAGCTAGAGAAAGCCCAATCTAAGCAACAAAGACCCAGTACGCCCAAAATTTAAAAAATAACAAATTTTTAAAAAAACATTAAAAATGTCAACATTAATGTAGTAAGATCCTGTATCATGAGAAAGCAAGCAAACTTGGTTTTATGTGACTTTCGAAAGCCTGTTGGGATGTTCTTTAAATCGGAAACACTGAGAATTCAAAAGGTAGTAGGCATAGTTTTGGAAAAAGAAAGTGAGACAAAACTGATTTTCAGGCACACTGTTGTTGAGGTAATGAAAACAAAGTCCTTTTGAGCTAGTTTGTTGACCCCACATTTCTTGGAAGCTTCCATTTATAAAAGTTTCGACAAACCTACTAGTCTTGCTCCCGATAATTTCAAGCTGTTCTAGGACTGGTTTTCTTTGAGAACAAGGTTAACTGTCTGGATGCGCACTGAACATTTTAAACAGAAGAGGGCACTAAATCAGAGTGTCCAACACTACAGGCACCAGAAATGTGTGACAGAGAGACAGAGAGAGAGAGGGAAGTGGGGTACTGGAGACAAACACGTGGAGGAGTGAGAAAACCGAAGCAGAAGAAAGGAGGGACGATGGATGAGGACGCAGAGTCAAACTCACTGGCAACTGCAAGTCAGGAAGGAAGTGGATATTCACGTGATTTATCCTTTATACTGGAAAGTCACTGAGATTTGGTGCAAGGCATGAGGCATGAGATTTTGTGTGTGGTGCTCTGAAGAGAAGAGGGTGACTTGAGAGGACTGAAAGTGCTCTGCATCTAAATGCTACGTGTGAACAAAGGAGACAGGCCATTGAAGAGAGTCGGTCTGTCTATTCACTGGGTATACACGGACAAAGGGCAGGCGATGATGAAGCACATAGTTTTGATCTTACTGACACTCTATTTAAAAGAATATTCAACATGAAGTATCTCTGTCAATTTTATAAAGTTCTATCCTAGAAGGAAAAGCACTGTACTCTTTTTTTTTTTTTTTTTGTCCACATTGGAACATTCCTTTTGAAATATTTTGGGTAAAGTATTGGCAGAATTGTCAGAGGATTTCACTTTTTCTAGTTGAACCTAAAAAGGGAAACTTCATAAAATGATGACTTTGGAACAGATTTAGGAGCAATACAGTTCCAGACAAATATTCCAGTATCCCATCATAAGAATAATGTCTTAGTTTTTAGGTTGGAGGTTTTCCCTTCCTGGAAGAACTGCCCACATTGTCCCTCACCTCCCTCTCCCCGGGATGGGCAGACAAGGGTTAACCGAGGTCTTCCTGCTGTAAGAAAATCTGTCTGGAACAGCACCGTTCATCAAAAACACAGTGCCAGTTATAATTGTCAGTGTTTTGTGTGTGTATGCTAGTCACTTCAGTTGTGTCCGACTCTGCAACCCTATGGACTATAGCCCGCCAGGCTCCTCTGTCCATGGGATTCCCCAGGCAAGAATACTGGACTGGGTTGCCATTTCCTACTCCATGGATCTTTCCAACCCAGGGATCAAACCTGAGACTCATTTTGTTTCCTGTATTGGCAAGTGAGTTCTTTACCACTAGTGCCACCTGGGAAGCCCTTCAGTGTTTTAGTAGCCACATTAAAAAATAGATAAATAAAAAGAGGTGAAATTGTCTCAGTATATTTAACTCGATATATCTAAAATAGTACCAAGTCAATATGTCGTCAATGAAACAACAAAACTATCACTGAGCATGAAACCATTACTTACAGCACATGTCAATTTGGACAAGCCACAGTGAAAGTGCTCAGAAGCCACATATGGCTAGTGGCTACTGGGCTGAATAGTGCAAATCTGGAACATATTATTTCTGGTCATGAAAAAATAAGCAACCGATCAGTGAAGTGGCAAATTTAATAATGTATCTAAAAGATGCACTGCCATCTGTAATTTTAAACATGATTTACAATTTAACAATTTTAAAATGTACAGGCTTCCTTAACTATTAAAATAATTTGCTGAACAGTGTTAAAATAGCAAATACTGTCTTCACTCAGAATGTTTTCATAACATTACTCCTCCTGTGGGCATAAGAACAAGAAAGGAAAGTTTCAATGTGAAAGTGATTTCTCTCTTTTCTTTCATTTTCAACAGAATCATTAAACCACTTTAAAATTTATTTATTTCTTATTTTACAACTTAATTCATTAATTTATTTTTGGCTGAGCTGGGTCTTCATTGCTGCCCAGGGTTTTTCTCTAACTGCAGCAGGTAAAGGTTCCTCTTCGCTGTGGTGCATAGGTTTCTCATTGCGGTGGTGGTGTTGCAGAGCACAGGCTCTAGGGAGTTCAGGCCTCAGTAGTTGGAGCTTCTGAGCTTTAGGCTCAGTAGCTGTGGTATATTGGCTTAGGTGCCCTGTGGCATGTGGAATCTTCCCTGATCAGGTATGGAGCTTATGTCACCTACATTGGCAGGCAGGGGAGTTCTATTTATCTATTTTTATTTATTTATTTGGTTGTGCTGGGTCTTAGTTGTGGCTCATGGGCTCTTCAGGTACAGCATGTGGGATCTAGTTCTCTGACCAGGAATGGAACCCAGGTAGGTCCCTTGCTTTGGGAGTGTGGCATCTTAGCTACTGGACCACCAGGGAAGTACCTTAAACTGCTTTTGAAATACAAACTTGGAGCATCATTTCCCCACCACTTAAGAATCTCAAAGACTCAGAACTCAAGAAACTAAGGAGAAAGTCTAAGAGACTGGCATTCGAGGAACAATAGCTGCTTTGTAGCCTAAAAACAGAAGTTAAGGGGGAAGACATTTTTTAAGGAAAAATTTTATAAGCAATTTATATTAGTTTTGTAAATACTGAAATAATATTTTAGTTATATTGATGATGCTATTACGAATCTTACATCTCTTCCTGAAGATCACAGAATGCTGCAAATTTTATTTCATTGAGATGGTTTCCTTTATTCTCATGAAAAGCTTTAATAATGTATCTAAAAGATGCACTGCCATCTGTAATTTTAAACATGATTTACAATTTAACAATTTTAAAATGTACAGGCTTCCTTAACTATTAAAATAATTTGCTGAACAGTGTTAAAATAGCAAATACTGTCTTCACTCAGAATGTTTTCATAACATTACTCCTCCTGTGGGCATAAGAACAAGAAAGGAAAGTTTCAATGTGAAAGTGATTTCTCTCTTTTCTTTCATTTTCAACAGAATCATTAAACCACTTTAAAATTTATTTATTTCTTATTTTGCAACTTAATTCATTAATTTATTTTTGGCTGAGCTGGGTCTTCATTGCTGCCCAGGGTTTTTCTCTAACTGCAGCAGGTAAAGGTTCCTCTTCGCTGTGGTGCATAGGTTTCTCATTGCGGTGGTGGTGTTGCAGAGCACAGGCTCTAGGGAGTTCAGGCCTCAGTAGTTGGAGCTTCTGAGCTTTAGGCTCAGTAGCTGTGGTATATTGGCTTAGGTGCCCTGTGGCATGTGGAATCTTCCCTGATCAGGTATGGAGCTTATGTCACCTACATTGGCAGGCAGGGGAGTTCTATTTATCTATTTTTATTTATTTATTTGGTTGTGCTGGGTCTTAGTTGTGGCTCATGGGCTCTTCAGGTACAGCATGTGGGATCTAGTTCTCTGACCAGGAATGGAACCCAGGTAGGTCCCTTGCTTTGGGAGTGTGGCATCTTAGCTACTGGACCACCAGGGAAGTACCTTAAACTGCTTTTGAAATACAAACTTGGAGCATCATTTCCCCACCACTTAAGAATCTCAAAGACTCAGAACTCAAGAAACTAAGGAGAAAGTCTAAGAGACTGGCATTCGAGGAACAATAGCTGCTTTGTAGCCTAAAAACAGAAGTTAAGGGGGAAGACATTTTTTAAGGAAAAATTTTATAAGCAATTTATATTAGTTTTGTAAATACTGAAATAATATTTTAGTTATATTGATGATGCTATTACGAATCTTACATCTCTTCCTGAAGATCACAGAATGCTGCAAATTTTATTTCATTGAGATGGTTTCCTTTATTCTCATGAAGTAATTAAATACAAGTGTAACTAGGATATTCAGAATAAAATAACTCAAACATTGCAGTAAATACATCTTTTCTTAATTTTATTTTTCATCTCATCTACAATTTTATGTTCAGAATTGGGTGAATTGTATATGGATAATATGGCATTAATTCTGACTGGAAAAATTTTTTATATATAATATTTTAACTTTCATATTTTCTGAGTTGTATGAACTTTCCTAAAACTTGACTCTCTGTGTTTGAACCCTGTAGTTGTGGTGCACGGGCTTAGCTGCCCAGTGGCCTGTGGAAGAATCGTTGTTGCCTCATGCTGCTCTGTGCAGATGACTTTTTTTTTTATGAATTCTTTGAACTTAAAATAGTGAAGTGAAACAGGAAATTATTTAACATACTTGTTTACTGACAACGTTGGTAGCTGCTTCCTCCACCCCCACCCCAGTCCTTTACTTTAGCACACCTAAGAGTCAGGTCAGCATCAGATTATTCTCCCATAGTTATTCCACAACTGGGATCACTGGGTTAAATAGGGTCTCCCATTATCTCAGCTGGCTTAAAATAACCTACATCTAAATACCAAAACGGCTTCTGTAAAGGATGTACCTGTGATGCAGGAGACCCAGGTTCCATCCTCTGGAATAGGAAATGGTAACCCACTCCAGTATTCTTGCCTGGAGAATTCCATGAACAGAGGAGCCTCCCGGGGCTACAGTCCATGGCGTCAAAAAGAATCGATATGACCCAGTGACTAACACTCTCAGCTTTAAATACCAAAAAGGTCAGTCTAGAACCAAATGATTGATGGTACTGTGGTTCATCTGCCATGTTAACATGGCTCCTTTTTTCCTGGGATGTTCTTTAGATACTGACCATTTCATGGATTTGCTTTCTTTGTCCCTATTCATTCTTACCATTGAGTTTTTACATTTGTTACTTCATAAAGATTTTTTATTTTGACTAAAGATTCCCCTTGATAAAGAGAAGGGCATCCTACTTTCCCTTTAGGAGTTTCTTTACCTTCCACTCAGATCTACCTGCATAAATACTGCGTTCAGTAAAACAGTAAGGTGTAAATGCCTACCATAAAAGATAGCAAGTGCTTCTTTCCTTCTGCAGGTCTTTCCTCTCTCCCTCCCTCCCTTCCTTCTTTCCTTTTCTTTTTAAAAATTAGTTATTTTTTCCAATTTTATTGCAACATAATTGTCATATAACCCCGTATTAATTTTATTTATTTATTTATTTGGCTGAGCCAGGTCTTCATTGTGGCCAGAGGAATTTTTAGTTGCCGCCTGTGGGATCTAGTTCCCTGACCAGGGATCGAATTTGGGCCCCCTGTACTAGGAGCCTGGAATCTTAGCCACTGGACCACCGAGGGAGTCCCTAACACTGTATAATTTTAAGAGGTACTAAATAATGGTTTGACAAATGTATATGGCGCATCTTTCTTTTTCTAGTTTCCATTCAAGTTAATGTCACTGGGTGCAATAATGTTCAAGCAGCCCAGGCAGGAGTTTGGGCTCAAAAGTTACCACATGAAAACTGCAGCAGTTGTAACCTATCAATACATTTACAATTCTGCCCATTCAGCAAGGGTATTCGTAGACGCACAGAGCCTTAGTAGTGCCCTCTAAGATTCAATGCCCTGAGTCTACAGACTTGCCCTTCCTCTCTAGGAGGAAGAGGTCCCCGCTCTGAGGGTTGCTTTCTCTGCTTGCCCTGTTTTGAATATTCCTTTGGATGTACCTGTGATGCAGGAGACCCAGGTTCCATCCTCTGGAATAGGAAATGGTAACCCACTCCAGTATTCTTGCCTGGAGAATTCCATGAACAGAGGAGCCTCCGGGGCTACAGTCCATGGCGTCAAAAGAATCGATATGACCCAGGGACTAACACTCTCAGCTTTAAATACCAAAAAGGTCAGTCTAGAACCAAATGATTGATGGTACTGTGGTTCATCTGCCATGTTAACATGGCTCCTTTTTTCCTGGGATGTTCTTTAGATACTGACCATTTCATGGATTTGCTTTCTTTGTCCCTATTCATTCTTACCATTGAGTTTTTACATTTGTTACTTCATAAAGATTTTTTATTTTGACTAAAGATTCCCCTTGATAAAGAGAAGGGCATCCTACTTTCCCTTTAGGAGTTTCTTTACCTTCCACTCAGATCTACCTGCATAAATACTGCGTTCAGTAAAACAGTAAGGTGTAAATGCCTACCATAAAAGATAGCAAGTGCTTCTTTCCTTCTGCAGGTCTTTCCTCTCTCCCTCCCTCCCTTCCTTCTTTCCTTTTCTTTTTAAAAATTAGTTATTTTTTCCAATTTTATTGCAACATAATTGTCATATAACCCCGTATTAATTTTATTTATTTATTTATTTGGCTGAGCCAGGTCTTCATTGTGGCCAGAGGAATTTTTAGTTGCCGCCTGTGGGATCTAGTTCCCTGACCAGGGATCGAATTTGGGCCCCCTGTACTAGGAGCCTGGAATCTTAGCCACTGGACCACCGAGGGAGTCCCTAACACTGTATAATTTTAAGAGGTACTAAATAATGGTTTGACAAATGTATATGGCGCATCTTTCTTTTTCTAGTTTCCATTCAAGTTAATGTCACTGGGTGCAATAATGTTCAAGCAGCCCAGGCAGGAGTTTGGGCTCAAAAAGTTACCACATGAAAACTGCAGCAGTTGTAACCTATCAATACATTTACAATTCTGCCCATTCAGCAAGGGTATTCGTAGACGCACAGAGCCTTAGTAGTGCCCTCTAAGATTCAATGCCCTGAGTCTACAGACTTGCCCTTCCTCTCTAGGAGGAAGAGGTCCCCGCTCTGAGGGTTGCTTTCTCTGCTTGCCCTGTTTTGAATATTCCTTTCGAAAGAATGTTTATCTTATATTTTTATCCACCATTGTATATTTAGGTGCATTGAGAATATTTAGATTTATTTTTTTAAGTTATAAGGAAACGAGGCCCACTCATCCATCCTGGTCGTGAATTGATATAAAGATCCTGGAGCAAAGACAAGGAGATGGATGGCTACACAGTGGCTTGTTATTTGGTCATTATGTCGTGTCTGATTCTCTGTGACCCCAAGAACTGCAGCACAGCAGACTTCCCTGTCCTCCACCACCTCTCAGAGTTTGCTCAGACTCATGTCCACTGAGTCGATGATGCCATCTAACCATCTCATCCTCTATCGTCCACTTCTCCTTTTGCCTTCAATCTTTCCCAGCATCAGGGTCTTTTTCAATGAACTAGCTGTTTGCATCAGGTGGCCGAAATACTGGAGCTTTGGCTTCCACAACAGTGCTTCAAAAGAAGATTCCAGTTAATTATTAGTGGCTAGACAAGGACATTTTTGGAATTGTATATATGGGAAGAAGGGTATGTGTATTAGTGTATGTGGTGGGGGAGGCAGCAGCCAAAGAATATACTGAAACTTTTTTCTATTCTTCTGGAAATAGCACTTGTGTTACTGGTCCACCCTTTCTATGAGGCCTGTGGACACATGAGGATGCGAACCTACAGCTCACAGCATCTCTTACATAGCAACTGGCTTGAGAGATTAAACCCAGACAAGAGAAGCACAGAATACGGACAGGGAACATCCTGAATGTGAGAGGTTTTGTTCCAGTCGTCCTTCCCTGTCCTGAGGTTTGGATATGTGAGCCAATAAATGTATTGCTATATTTGGCCTACCTGGCTCAAGTTAATTTCTTTCATGTGTCACCAGGAGTCCAGCTAATTCAATGTGTGAAGTGAGAAGTTCTTTCTTCTTTTATCTTTTTTTTTTCCCTCAAAGTTACAGTGGCAGTTCTACACCCTTCCTCTAAATCACTCTCAGCTCAGGGTATTCATAACCATTTCACTGGCAAAAGCGTGACAAATTGGCCTTTAAGATTCAATGCCCTGAGTCTACAGACTTGCCCTTCCTCTCTAGGAGGAAGAGGTCCCGCTCTGAGGGTTGCTTTCTCTGCTTGCCCTGTTTTGAATATTCCTTTCAAAGAATGTTTATCTTATATTTTTATCCACCATTGTATATTTAGGTGCATTGAGAATATTTAGATTTATTTTTTTAAGTTATAAGGAAACGAGGCCCACTCATCCATCCTGGTCGTGAATTGATATAAAGATCCTGGAGCAAAGACAAGGAGATGGATGGCTACACAGTGGCTTGTTATTTGGTCATTATGTCGTGTCTGATTCTCTGTGACCCCAAGAACTGCAGCACAGCAGACTTCCCTGTCCTCCACCACCTCTCAGAGTTTGCTCAGACTCATGTCCACTGAGTCGATGATGCCATCTAACCATCTCATCCTCTATCGTCCACTTCTCCTTTTGCCTTCAATCTTTCCCAGCATCAGGGTCTTTTTCAATGAACTAGCTGTTTGCATCAGGTGGCCGAAATACTGGAGCTTTGGCTTCCACAACAGTGCTTCAAAAGAAGATTCCAGTTAATTATTAGTGGCTAGACAAGGACATTTTTGGAATTGTATATATGGGAAGAAGGGTATGTGTATTAGTGTATGTGGTGGGGGAGGCAGCAGCCAAAGAATATACTGAAACTTTTTCTATTCTTCTGGAAATAGCACTTGTGTTACTGGTCCACCCTTTCTATGAGGCCTGTGGACACATGAGGATGCGAACCTACAGCTCACAGCATCTCTTACATAGCAACTGGCTTGAGAGATTAAACCCAGACAAGAGAAGCACAGAATACGGACAGGGAACATCCTGAATGTGAGAGGTTTTGTTCCAGTCGTCCTTCCCTGTCCTGAGGTTTGGATATGTGAGCCAATAAATGTATTGCTATATTTGGCCTACCTGGCTCAAGTTAATTTCTTTCATGTGTCACCAGGAGTCCAGCTAATTCAATGTGTGAAGTGAGAAGTTCTTTCTTCTTTTATCTTTTTTTTTTCCCTCAAAGTTACAGTGGCAGTTCTACACCCTTCCCCTCTAAATCACTCTCAGCTCAGGGTATTCATACCATACGGCAAACGATCTTAGTATTTCACGGAGGCTAGAGATCAATTTACCTTATAATGGTAAAAGGCATGGAGTTATCTTCTTTCAAAACTTTAAAAATGGCCATGTGTTATTTTTGTAAGAAAAAAAGCCGACCCTGTCCAAAAAAATTAAATCATCAGCTAAGAAAGGATAAAATTCAGATTTCTGTTTGAGGCCTCTTAATTTCTGGATCAGTGTTACAATAAAGTAAAGCAATCTCTGTTTTAAAGTGTTTTCCCACATTTTGCTCAAAATTGTTAACACAGCAAAGAAGTTTCCTTTTTATCATTTATTTCTGCACTCATAGAGAAAGTGGTCTGCCTGGTTCTGTAGGCAAAATGCTCTACTGTTTTACTTAAAAGTACTTAAAAATGTTCTTAATCTTCCCTTTATTTAAAAATTTGTTTAGAGATTCATAATTTTGTAAATAAGCCAGTTTTATCTTACTACTATTACTAATGTAAACCGGGTGGGACTGGGGCCTCTCCACCCTTCCAAGATTTAGGGAAACTTGGTGTTAGCATCCACATACTTGATTGTGAGAGTCCAGATCCTGCTTTGAGAGTTCTGTTTCCCTGGAAGCTTGCTTCCTCAGGGCTCCTTGTGTTTCTGCCTTTGGCAAAGATGAGCATCAGGGGCACTCTCTCCACTGATTTCCCCTGGGCTCCTTGTCTGCCGAGTCCTCTGGGATGCCCATAACTCCGCCCAGCGTGTGTAAGGCTGCTGGGGGGATGCCTCTCCCAGGGCACAGCTAGCTTTTATCATCGCCACAGCTCCGCCTCCGCCCCTGCCCGGCCCTCTCCAGTGCACCCACTACCTCCCTTCCCTTGTTTTAGGCTGGGCGGTGCTTCATCACTTCCAAGCAGGTTAACCATGGTATCTTTCCAACAGAGGCGAGTCTCATTCGTAAGAGAAAAGATCAAACGCTTCGCTAGGAAAAGAACATTCTCCCATTTGTTAAACTAAGAGGAGTACTTGACACCTACCCGGGTCAACAGAGCTTATCTGGTTGACACCTCGCCATCTCATGGATGGGAAGTTATGTCAAGATGCTGCTGTCTGGCAGTCTCCCATGAGAAGTTCTTTCTTCTTTTATCTTTTTTTTTTCCCTCAAAGTTACAGTGGCAGTTCTACACCCTTCCCCTCTAAATCACTCTCAGCTCAGGGTATTCATACCATACGGCAAACGATCTTAGTATTTCACGGAGGCTAGAGATCAATTTACCTTATAATGGTAAAAGGCATGGAGTTATCTTCTTTCAAAACTTTAAAAATGGCCATGTGTTATTTTTGTAAGAAAAAAAGCCGACCCTGTCCAAAAAAATTAAATCATCAGCTAAGAAAGGATAAAATTCAGATTTCTGTTTGAGGCCTCTTAATTTCTGGATCAGTGTTACAATAAAGTAAAGCAATCTCTGTTTTAAAGTGTTTTCCCACATTTTGCTCAAAATTGTTAACACAGCAAAGAAGTTTCCTTTTTATCATTTATTTCTGCACTCATAGAGAAAGTGGTCTGCCTGGTTCTGTAGGCAAAATGCTCTACTGTTTTACTTAAAAGTACTTAAAAATGTTCTTAATCTTCCCTTTATTTAAAAATTTGTTTAGAGATTCATAATTTTGTAAATAAGCCAGTTTTATCTTACTACTATTACTAATGTAAACCGGGTGGGACTGGGGCCTCTCCACCCTTCCAAGATTTAGGGAAACTTGGTGTTAGCATCCACATACTTGATTGTGAGAGTCCAGATCCTGCTTTGAGAGTTCTGTTTCCCTGGAAGCTTGCTTCCTCAGGGCTCCTTGTGTTTCTGCCTTTGGCAAAGATGAGCATCAGGGGCACTCTCTCCACTGATTTCCCCTGGGCTCCTTGTCTGCCGAGTCCTCTGGGATGCCCATAACTCCGCCCAGCGTGTGTAAGGCTGCTGGGGGGATGCCTCTCCCAGGGCACAGCTAGCTTTTATCATCGCCACAGCTCCGCCTCCGCCCCTGCCCGGCCCTCTCCAGTGCACCCACTACCTCCCTTCCCTTGTTTTAGGCTGGGCGGTGCTTCATCACTTCCAAGCAGGTTAACCATGGTATCTTTCCAACAGAGGCGAGTCTCATTCGTAAGAGAAAAGATCAAACGCTTCGCTAGGAAAAGAACATTCTCCCATTTGTTAAACTAAGAGGAGTACTTGACACCTACCCGGGTCAACAGAGCTTATCTGGTTGACACCTCGCCATCTCATGGATGGGAAGTTATGTCAAGATGCTGCTGTCTGGCAGTCTCCCATTCTCTCTCTGCATGTGGTCCCTTTGAAAGAGGTGAGCTGTTAAAGCGAAAACAGTTCAAAAGAAGTACTTGTGTGGAAAAATTAATCTCTGTCAATGGAGCATTTTATCGTTAACCTTTAAATTAATTTTTATTGGAATATAGTTGATTTACAATGTTGTGTTAGTTTCTGCTGTACAGCGAAGTGAATCAGTTATACACATACATGTATCGACAATGGAGCCTTTTAACTAACAGACTCTAGTCTTCTAGTCACGTGAACTTCCAAAACCTTATGTTTATTATTTGTCACCAGTTTTTGAGGTCAGTTGATATTATTATCTTTATTTAAAAGACAGGAGGTTTTAGATACAAAAAGATTTGTAATCAGTTACAAACACATGATTATATATTTCTTGGTGTCCTGGCATCATTTCCAAGGTGGTTTTAAACCACAGATGGTGAGCTACTACCTTTAGAGATCAGTTTTTACAGTACAAATGTCCTTAGTAAAACTCAGAGAAGCCAAAGTCAACATTTACCTCCAAGTAATTCACATTCCAACTCTGGTACTTGAATAACTCCTTATTCAGGAGGTTATTCAGCGCCACCTGGGGGAGTTCTTGCGATGAAGAATTTTGCTGAAAGTGGTAAAGACAATCTGAGAGCTTAGGAAAGTTAATCAGGTATTCATGTATATATATATATTTATTTCTTTATGAACCTTAAAAATAAAATCGATGTCACTCAGTAATTTGAAACGGGGCAACATTATCTGATTTTCGACTATTTGTTGAGTGATCATATGTACCAGGCACTGTTTTGAGTCACCGCAAGGACACAAAGTTGTGTAAGATAATGTCCCTGTCTCTAAGAAACTTTCAGTAGGGAGGACATAGTAGTGAAATGATAGTAATAATAATAAGATAACCCTTATGAAGTACTTATTCTATGATAGGCATTCTTCTAAGTTCTTCTAATCGTAAACTTTCACAAGCAGAAGAAGAAAGACAGGTAAACAATAGTAATAGGAAATATTTATAGAGAAGAGATCTGAGGTTGCAAAGGCGGAGGTGGGTAGCAGAGGGAAAGACTGGGAGGTTGGATTAGCAGATGCAAACGAGTATATGTAGGGTGGATAAACAGAAACTGTAGGCAATGTCCTGTGATAAACCACAATCAGAAAGAATAAGAAAAAGAATACATACATGTCACTTTGTTGTGCAGCAGAAATTAAACACAACATTGTAAGTCAATTATACCTAAGTAAAAATTTTAAAAGCTTTTAAAAATGGGTAATATTTATTGTGCACTAACATCTGCCAAGTCTTTCCTAAGTGCTTTACATATATTAGCTCATCTAATTTTCATTTACAATCTCAAAGGTAAATAGTATTATTTTACAGGTTAGCTAATTTAACCATTACAAGCAGCTTATTAATTTAATTAGGCCTTATTACTGTTCCATTTTGCAGATGTAAACTGAGGTGCTGAGAAAGTGATTAAATAACTTGGTCATGGTTACATATTAGTAAGTGGTAGAGCCAGGAGTCAAAATGCTATCACAATGCTATTTAATTTATATGAATTCAACCATGTGTACTGAGACTAGGAGAAGAATTTAAATGAGAGGGGCAGTCCATCTCCTTCTTCACAGCTGTCTCATGCTTTGGAGGGAGTGTGTTTCGGGAGAGGAAGAAGTGCCCGGCTCGGCTCCTGTGACTCTCACAGTGTGGACATTTCGCCAAGCCACGGGAGATCCCTGGTGCCTCAGATGCTAAAGAATCTGCCTGCGGTGCAGAAACCCCAGCTTTGATCTCTGGGTCAGGAAGATCCCAGAGAAGGGAATGGCCACCGAATCCCGTATTCTTGGCATGAAAATCCCATGGGCAGAGGAGCCTGGTGGACTACAGTCCATGGGGTCGCAAAGAGTCATACACAGCTGAAGTGTCTTAGCACGCATGCAAGATGTAAGACTGCTGTATACAATGACAGACTAAGGACAGATATTGCGTGGTTGAGGTGGTAAGAACCAACAAAAGCTACAGTGAGCTAACAGTTCCAAAAGTATAGAAATACCCTTATGAAGTACTTATTCTATGATAGGCATTCTTCTAAGTTCTTCTAATCGTAAACTTTCACAAGCAGAAGAAGAAAGACAGGTAAACAATAGTAATAGGAAATATTTATAGAGAAGAGATCTGAGGTTGCAAAGGCGGAGGTGGGTAGCAGAGGGAAAGACTGGGAGGTTGGATTAGCAGATGCAAACGAGTATATGTAGGGTGGATAAACAGAAACTGTAGGCAATGTCCTGTGATAAACCACAATCAGAAAGAATAAGAAAAAGAATACATACATGTCACTTTGTTGTGCAGCAGAAATTAAACACAACATTGTAAGTCAATTATACCTAAGTAAAAATTTTAAAAGCTTTTAAAAATGGGTAATATTTATTGTGCACTAACATCTGCCAAGTCTTTCCTAAGTGCTTTACATATATTAGCTCATCTAATTTTCATTTACAATCTCAAAGGTAAATAGTATTATTTTACAGGTTAGCTAATTTAACCATTACAAGCAGCTTATTAATTTAATTAGGCCTTATTACTGTTCCATTTTGCAGATGTAAACTGAGGTGCTGAGAAAGTGATTAAATAACTTGGTCATGGTTACATATTAGTAAGTGGTAGAGCCAGGAGTCAAAATGCTATCACAATGCTATTTAATTTATATGAATTCAACCATGTGTACTGAGACTAGGAGAAGAATTTAAATGAGAGGGGCAGTCCATCTCCTTCTTCACAGCTGTCTCATGCTTTGGAGGGAGTGTGTTTCGGGAGAGGAAGAAGTGCCCGGCTCGGCTCCTGTGACTCTCACAGTGTGGACATTTCGCCAAGCCACGGGAGATCCCTGGTGCCTCAGATGCTAAAGAATCTGCCTGCGGTGCAGAAACCCCAGCTTTGATCTCTGGGTCAGGAAGATCCCAGAGAAGGGAATGGCCACCGAATCCCGTATTCTTGGCATGAAAATCCCATGGGCAGAGGAGCCTGGTGGACTACAGTCCATGGGGTCGCAAAGAGTCATACACAGCTGAAGTGTCTTAGCACGCATGCAAGATGTAAGACTGCTGTATACAATGACAGACTAAGGACAGATATTGCGTGGTTGAGGTGGTAAGAACCAACAAAAGCTACAGTGAGTCAAAGTGGGGTAACAATTGTACTTACCTTGAGAAATGGAGATTTGTTGGAAACTCATAGTTGAGAGGATATTTGGGCCAGATCCTGAAGGATCTACAGCTCTGACTGCCAGAGCAGGAGAGAAGTGAAGCATAGGAGGATCCTGGATGAAGGCAGAGGGATGGGAGAGTTCAGGGTGTGATCCTGAGCGGCCTGCTGTGGCCGGCGCCAGGCCTCCACCCAGGAAGGTGGTGGAAAGCTGGCCTGGAGAGATGCCACAGGTCCTTACACAGAGGCCTCTGTAGGGGAGGGAAAAGCTTTCCTCTTCCCTCGTAGGGAAACTGTCTGGGTCTGAAAAGTAAACCAACAAAGACATATTGAAAACTGACAGGGAAAAAGCATACATGCTTATTTAATACAAGTTTTACAGGACATGAGAGCTTTCATACAGAAATGAAGACCCAAAGATACAAACCAGTGTGCTTATAGGCTATGTTGGATGAAGAGTGGGCTTCCCTGGTGGCTCAGACAGTAAAAAATCTGCCTGCAATGCAGGAGATCTGGGTTTGATCCCTCAATCAGGAAGATCCCTTGGAGAAAGAGAATAGCAACCCACACCAGTACTCTTGCTTGGGAAATCCCACGGATAGAGGAGACTGGTGGGCCATGGGATCACATGGAGTCACAAAGAGCTGGATACAACTGAGCAACTAACACTTTCACTATTGGCTGAAGGGTGGATAGTTGTGGAGGACTATGTTTGGGTGAGGAATGGGGGATAATGATAAGAAACTAGGGGAAGCTAGCAAGGCCTTTGGTTATGATTCCTCTTGGTGTCCCTTTCTCTTTGGTGATAAGGATGCTCACTTCCCGGGGACACAGAGCAGGTCCCTCTCACAGGAGGGTTTTAGAGCCTGTTTCAGGAAAGAAGTGGTAGGGGAGGAAGAGTCAGTGACCTTGCTTTGGTTGTTTGCAATATGCCAAGGTGGCGTATTTTAGGGCAGTGTGTTCTGATCCTCACCACCTTCAGTGGAGGAATTTGTACTCAGAAATTCTGAGAAATGACATGATAAGGACTATGCTACAGGGAGATTTATCTGGCAGGGATCTAAAAATCCAGCTGGAATCAGGAATGGCATTAAGCATACTCGTTAAGGGTCTAATGCAGTAAACTTAGAAAAACAGCATAGAATCTTGTAGAAGATACTTTGGTTTGAAAGAATGGGAACCGACTTGACATAGCCTAAGCTGAAAAGGAGAATATTATAAGGGAGTTGAAGGATTCAGAGAATCTTGCGGCAGGTGGGCAGCTGTGCCTCAGGTGAATAAACTTCAATCTCAGTGCCTCTTACCCAAAACTGACTGCTAGGGAGTACCTGGAGTGAGTCCCAGCAACATATGGCGAGTGTTTTGTAAAATTTGTTAAAGTAAGACTTTTAAGCACAGTTGGTTAAGATCACTGTCTTCTTTCTCTACTCACTCATTCCTGGAGTCTGCATTTCTGGCTATTTTTTCTTTTGGCAGATCATTGGAAAGCTGTCCCCAGCTTACCTGAAGCTGTGAACTACTTCAGTATTTTGCTGCAGTCACCTGTTCTTTTTTTTTTTTTTGGTGCATGTGTCAGATGAACCATCTCTAATCCTTAGATGGAGTGTTTAAAGACACACATCAACTTAGATTTTGCTTTAGTCTCTCTGTATAATAGGACCGTCTGTCCACTGTCAGACTGTTTAAGCCCTGCAGCATGGGTACAATGACAAGTTGAAGATTCTAAAAATATATATTATGAAAATACAGAAGAGAAACTCATATACAAACAAGCTGTAAAATACTTAGTCAAAAAATTCATAATGCTTGAATGTGTATTTTAACTGTAATTTGAAAAGACATTTTGGAATATTGAGAAACTAGGAAGCTAGCAAGGCCTTTGGTTATGATTCCTCTTGGTGTCCCTTTCTCTTTGGTGATAAGGATGCTCACTTCCGGGACACAGAGCAGGTCCCTCTCACAGGAGGGTTTTAGAGCCTGTTTCAGGAAAGAAGTGGTAGGGGAGGAAGAGTCAGTGACCTTGCTTTGGTTGTTTGCAATATGCCAAGGTGGCGTATTTTAGGGCAGTGTGTTCTGATCCTCACCACCTTCAGTGGAGGAATTTGTACTCAGAAATTCTGAGAAATGACATGATAAGGACTATGCTACAGGGAGATTTATCTGGCAGGGATCTAAAAATCCAGCTGGAATCAGGAATGGCATTAAGCATACTCGTTAAGGGTCTAATGCAGTAAACTTAGAAAAACAGCATAGAATCTTGTAGAAGATACTTTGGTTTGAAAGAATGGGAACCGACTTGACATAGCCTAAGCTGAAAAGGAGAATATTATAAGGGAGTTGAAGGATTCAGAGAATCTTGCGGCAGGTGGGCAGCTGTGCCTCAGGTGAATAAACTTCAATCTCAGTGCCTCTTACCCAAAACTGACTGCTAGGGAGTACCTGGAGTGAGTCCCAGCAACATATGGCGAGTGTTTTGTAAAATTTGTTAAAGTAAGACTTTTAAGCACAGTTGGTTAAGATCACTGTCTTCTTTCTCTACTCACTCATTCCTGGAGTCTGCATTTCTGGCTATTTTTTCTTTTGGCAGATCATTGGAAAGCTGTCCCCAGCTTACCTGAAGCTGTGAACTACTTCAGTATTTTGCTGCAGTCACCTGTTCTTTTTTTTTTTTTTGGTGCATGTGTCAGATGAACCATCTCTAATCCTTAGATGGAGTGTTTAAAGACACACATCAACTTAGATTTTGCTTTAGTCTCTCTGTATAATAGGACCGTCTGTCCACTGTCAGACTGTTTAAGCCCTGCAGCATGGGTACAATGACAAGTTGAAGATTCTAAAAATATATATTATGAAAATACAGAAGAGAAACTCATATACAAACAAGCTGTAAAATACTTAGTCAAAAAATTCATAATGCTTGAATGTGTATTTTAACTGTAATTTGAAAAGACATTTTGGAATATTTCAAGAGACTAAATAAGAACTAGATTCTTGATGTGAATAGATACAAAGAGTACCTTCTTATCATTTTAAAATTTAATTCTAAAATTATTGAATTTGTCTATTTTAGAATACATATACATTTATTTAGATGAAAGTTAAAGCACTAGGAGACAAAAGTGATAAAGATGATGGTTACATCAAAACCAGAAATTTGTGATAGTAATTTCATAACATATCAAAGAAACATTGGGAGAAGATAAATTTGAAAATAAGTAATGAGGAAGTTTTGGATTACACCAGAGTTGACAGAGAGGAATGGATTATAGGAATACATTGGCAAAATATATAAGTACGTGGCTGACTTGACATTGAACAGTGACATCTATAGAGATAACGTGAGACTCATCATCACTACTCACTGAACATCAAATAGAAACTGATTTTTTTTGTCCAAGAGGCATTTAAAATTTTTTTATTGAAGCATATTTGATTTACAATGATGTGTTAAATTCTAATATACAGCAAACTAACTTGTACAAATATATATATATATATATATATATATATATTTTCTCGTACAAATATATATATTTTTCACAATACACATTCTTCTCCAATATCAAAGGTCTATCAAAGGATACTGGATATACAGTAGGACCCTGCTGTTTATCCATCCTATATATGCCAGTTTTCAAATAGCAACTAATGAATGAGTGTTTTCAAAGTCAAAGAATATCTAAGATTAGTCACAGCATAAACAAACTGGAATAAGCTGAAATCTTACTTCTCTATGAAAGATGCGGATGTTCCTTCAGATTGAAAACTTTCCTAAAACTTATTATGATACTATCAATAACAAGTTATGAGGCTAACAAAGACTTTTCTAAAGTATCAGTAATAAAAACAATTTTAGATGGAGTGTTTAAAGACACACATCAACTTAGATTTTGCTTTAGTCTCTCTGTATAATAGGACCGTCTGTCCACTGTCAGACTGTTTAAGCCCTGCAGCATGGGTACAATGACAAGTTGAAGATTCTAAAAATATATATTATGAAAATACAGAAGAGAAACTCATATACAAACAAGCTGTAAAATACTTAGTCAAAAAATTCATAATGCTTGAATGTGTATTTTAACTGTAATTTGAAAAGACATTTTGGAATATTTCAAGAGACTAAATAAGAACTAGATTCTTGATGTGAATAGATACAAAGAGTACCTTCTTATCATTTTAAAATTTAATTCTAAAATTATTGAATTTGTCTATTTTAGAATACATATACATTTATTTAGATGAAAGTTAAAGCACTAGGAGACAAAAGTGATAAAGATGATGGTTACATCAAAACCAGAAATTTGTGATAGTAATTTCATAACATATCAAAGAAACATTGGGAGAAGATAAATTTGAAAATAAGTAATGAGGAAGTTTTGGATTACACCAGAGTTGACAGAGAGGAATGGATTATAGGAATACATTGGCAAAATATATAAGTACGTGGCTGACTTGACATTGAACAGTGACATCTATAGAGATAACGTGAGACTCATCATCACTACTCACTGAACATCAAATAGAAACTGATTTTTTTTGTCCAAGAGGCATTTAAAATTTTTTTATTGAAGCATATTTGATTTACAATGATGTGTTAAATTCTAATATACAGCAAACTAACTTGTACAAATATATATATATATATATATATATATATATATATATATATATATTTTCTCGTACAAATATATATATTTTTCACAATACACATTCTTCTCCAATATCAAAGGTCTATCAAAGGATACTGGATATACAGTAGGACCCTGCTGTTTATCCATCCTATATATGCCAGTTTTCAAATAGCAACTAATGAATGAGTGTTTTCAAAGTCAAAGAATATCTAAGATTAGTCACAGCATAAACAAACTGGAATAAGCTGAAATCTTACTTCTCTATGAAAGATGCGGATGTTCCTTCAGATTGAAAACTTTCCTAAAACTTATTATGATACTATCAATAACAAGTTATGAGGCTAACAAAGACTTTTCTAAAGTATCAGTAATAAAAAACAAATTTTAATATTCTAAGCTGGAGGAAAAATTATCTTTCTATTCTTTCCATGAAAGTAATATTGTAAAATCATCATATAAAGAAAGAGGAGAGTATGTAGTCAGTGAATGTAGGAAAATTATTTTACAGGCATGTCAAATAGTTAATAAAAAACAGTAGAGTAGATTTTAATTTTCTTTCTCCATTTAGGTAACCAACTAGAAATGCAGACATTGTAAGTGGATGCTAGGATTCTCTAGTAGAATGTAAGTCACTTTTAAGCTTGTTGAATTGTGAACTGGGCTCCTTCCGCTTCTTCAGCTCACAGGAGAGCATAGGACTGGGAGAAGGCGGCCTGACCTCCTCTTCAGTCTTAGAGATGATGTGGAGGAGGAGCAGGAGGAAGCTCAGCAGAGTTTTTAGAGCAAGGAACCCGGAGCCGGCCTGCTCAGTTTTCCTGTCTGGCTCCATCAGTCACTTGCCACTGGTCTTGGAAAAATTGTTCTACTCTTTCAGTTGTCTCAGTTTCATAATCTGCAACATGATAATACCTTCCTGATTGGGTTATCACGCGGATTTAAAAAAGCTTATAAAATACACATTTGATCAAAGCTATCAAGATGGTGCTAAATTTCAAAAGTTTTTTGTTGGTATTTAGGACTCTGACCAGTGCTTCCCAGGTGTCTTAGTGGTAAAGAATCCATCTGCCAATGCAGGAGACGCAGGAGACACAGGTTCTATCCCCGGATCAGGAAGAACTCTTGGAGAACCCCTGATCCTGGATCAGGAAGAACCCCTGGAGGAGAAAATGACAACTCACCCCAGTGTTCTTCCCTGGAAAATTCCATGGACAGAGAAGCCTGGCAGACTACAGTCCATGGGGTCACCAAAGAGTTGGACACTACTGAGTACACATACACAGGACTCTGACCACAAGTACAGATATTATCAATTACTTATTCATAGACTGTTGAATATTAATCTGAACAACAGAACCATTTTTATTTCCCTTTCTTCTTTATGAGAGTTTCCAGTGTTTCATATCGATACACAGTATTTTTAGTGTGTTCTCTTCTCATTTATTCCTTTCTTTTCTGTCCGGCATTCGCATTTTAATTATGGTTCTCCTGTGACCTTTTATCCTCCATATTGATTGGATTCTTATCCTGGCCTTAAATTACCCTCTTTCTTTTTGCTTAGCTGTCAGTGTCATCAGCAGATATGGAAAATCTAGTCAGACACATTGAAACAGACAGGAAGAACAGGATACAGGAGCCACTGGCTAGTGGAGAGGAAGGTGTTGGCAACCAGAGGAAAAGGGAGTGTTTGGAGAGGCTGATAGGAAACAGCCAGAAACCCTCGAGGGTCTGCAGCCGTGCCTGCTGTGTTAGGCAGAACAGGGTGCCAAACAGAGGTGAGCAGGGCTGCAAGGTGGCAGAAGTGTCCTGGAATTTGGGGGAACAGGACAGGAGGCTGCTGTCAGGGCTGAAGCAGAAGGTAATACTTTTTATCCTTGATGCTTGGGACAAGAGGAGCTGAAACAAGGCTGCATTTTAGATGTATTCAGTATTAGTGATCAAGAGCACAGCCCTGGAGAAGGAGTCCATCTCCAACTCCACTGTCTACAGATTAATTTTAAAAAAGGTTTTTTTTTTTTTTGGCCACGGAGCTTGCAGGATCTTAGTTGCGGCCCCCACGGTGGAAGCACAGAGAGTCTTAACTACTGGACCACGAGGGAGTCCTACTATGTAACTTTGAACAAGTGGCTTAATCTCTCATACCTTCCACATGAACTGTAGGATGGGACAATTATATAGAATTTATTAGATTAATGGACACAAAGTATCCAGCTGTATACTACAGGGGCCAATATTATCCTTATTATTATATCACATGCATAATATATACTAGAATATATATATAATGATTATATTATATATTATTGTTATAATTACTGTTATTTACTACTAATATGATGGTACCCACTCTGAGTAGCTGACCAGTAGGAAAAACACCCAGAGAAGAAAGCAAATAAATAATGGGAAAAACAGGGTTTTTGGTATGCTTTTCTAATCTTCAAGGTGATCCAGGAAAAGATCAAAAAAAATTTCTATGAACTCATTTTATCTTAGTAGCTTGAAAGAAACAGCTAAATGTCCTTGAAAACTAGTTAGCCTGGGGACTTCCCTTGTGGTCCAGTGGCTAGGACTCTGAGTTCCCAGTGCAGGGGGTCTGGATTTGAACCCTGGTCAGGGAACTAGATCCCACATGCCCCAACTAAGAGTTTAAATGCTGCAACTAAGACCTGGTACAATCAAATAAATAAATAATTAAAGTTTTCTTTTTCTTTTAATTTAAACTAGTCAGCCTGCAGATAAGGCAATTTCAGATCTTTTCTATGGAAGACATTTAGCTTTGTGTTTTAATTAGCTACCATAGCATTTATCCTGAATTATATTAAGAAACCAATTTCATTCAGAAACTTAAAGATTAAATGTAATCTTAAATCACTAATAAAATGTCTTCATGTAGATTTCATTTTAACTTTTAATTTTATGGGCTTCCATGGTGGCTCAGATGGTAAAGAATCTGCCTGTAATGCAGGAGACCTGGGGTCAGTCCCTAGACTGGAAAGATCCCCTGGAGAATGGAATGGCCACCCTTTCCAGTATTCTTGTCTGGGGGTTTCCAAGGAATTATTTAATAATAATAATAATGAGGCAAAATCTGCTTACAAAAATTGGTTTTAACATTGAAAATATTAGAAATACTAACTAGAATAAAGTATAATCCATCTAACACACTTCATAAATATTTTATAAATACGACGAGTCGCACAGAGAGTCTTAACTACTGGACCACGAGGGAGTCCTACTATGTAACTTTGAACAAGTGGCTTAATCTCTCATACCTTCCACATGAACTGTAGGATGGGATAATTATATAGAATTTATTAGATTAATGGACACAAAGTATCCAGCTGTATACTACAGGGGCCAATATTATCCTTATTATTATATCACATGCATAATATATACTAGAATATATATATAATGATTATATTATATATTATTGTTATAATTACTGTTATTTACTACTAATATGATGGTACCCACTCTGAGTAGCTGACCAGTAGGAAAAACACCCAGAGAAGAAAGCAAATAAATAATGGGAAAAACAGGGTTTTTGGTATGCTTTTCTAATCTTCAAGGTGATCCAGGAAAAGATCAAAAAAAATTTCTATGAACTCATTTTATCTTAGTAGCTTGAAAGAAACAGCTAAATGTCCTTGAAAACTAGTTAGCCTGGGGACTTCCCTTGTGGTCCAGTGGCTAGGACTCTGAGTTCCCAGTGCAGGGGGTCTGGATTTGAACCCTGGTCAGGGAACTAGATCCCACATGCCCCAACTAAGAGTTTAAATGCTGCAACTAAGACCTGGTACAATCAAATAAATAAATAATTAAAGTTTTCTTTTTCTTTTAATTTAAACTAGTCAGCCTGCAGATAAGGCAATTTCAGATCTTTTTCTATGGAAGACATTTATCTTTGTGTTTTAATTAGCTACCATAGCATTTATCCTGAATTATATTAAGAAACCAATTTCATTCAGAAACTTAAAGATTAAATGTAATCTTAAATCACTAATAAAATGTCTTCATGTAGATTTCATTTTAACTTTTAATTTTATGGGCTTCCATGGTGGCTCAGATGGTAAAGAATCTGCCTGTAATGCAGGAGACCTGGGGTCAGTCCCTAGACTGGAAAGATCCCCTGGAGAATGGAATGGCCACCCTTTCCAGTATTCTTGTCTGGGGGTTTCCAAGGAATTATTTAATAATAATAATAATGAGGCAAAATCTGCTTACAAAAATTGGTTTTAACATTGAAAATATTAGAAATACTAACTAGAATAAAGTATAATCCATCTTAAACACTTTATAAATATTTTAAAAAACCAATAAAATATTCTTTAAAAGTAATTTATTTGTGGATAGAATAAATGCAATGTTTCTCATTAGAGCACTATTTTTTAAATTAAATTAAATTAAATTAATTAATTTATTTTGGGCGGGGATCGGGTTGGGGAGGGAGGGGAGCGGGCGGGCCACTTCTATTGGTCTTTCATTTCTCTATTTTCATCTGTCTTTGTTCTTTGGCTCCTGTGGGCCTCCCATCGCGGTGGCGTCTGTCGTTGCAGAGCGCCGGCTCTGGGCGCATGCGCTCCAGAGCCCCTGCTTGGTGATTGGACACATCAGTCCAGCTGCTCCGCGGCACGTGGGATCTTCCCCGGCCAGGGATCGAACCGGCGTCCCTTGCACTGCAAGGCGGTGTCCTTATCCACTGGACCACCAGGGGAAGCCCTAGAGCACTATTTTATTTTATTTCATTTTTAAAAAGATTTATTTATTTATTTATTTATTTATTGGGCGGGGGTTGGGTTGGGGAGGGAGGGGAGCGGGCGGGCCACTTCTATTGGTCTTTCATTTCTCTATCTTTTCATCCATCTTTGTTCTTTGGCTCCTGTGGGCCTCCCATCACGGTGGCGTCTGTCGTCACAGAGCACTGGCTCTGGTCACATGCGCTCCAGAGCTCCGGCTCGTTGATTGGACACATCAGTCCAGCCGCTCCGCGGCACGTGGGATCTTCCCAGGCCAGGGCTCGAACCGGCGCCCCTTGCACTGCAAGGCGGTGTCCTTATCCACTGGACCACCAGGGGAAGCCCTAGAGCACTATTTTATTTTATTTCATTTTTAAAAAGATTTATTTTTTTATTTATTTATTTATTGGGCGGGGGTTGGGTTGGGGAGGGAGGGGGCGGGCCACTTCTATTGGTCTTTCATTTCTCTATCTTTCATCCATCTTTGTTCTTTGGCTCCTGTGGGCCTCCCATCACGGTGGCGTCTGTCGTCGCAGAGCACCGGCTCTGGGCGCATGCGCTCCAGAGCTCCGGCTCGTTGATTGGACACATCAGTCCAGCCGCTCCGCGGCACGTGGGATCTTCCCAGGCCAGGGCTCGAACCGGCGCCCCTTGCACTGCAAGGCGGTGTCCTTATCCACTGGACCACCAGGGGAAGCCCTAGAGCACTATTTTAAAGAGAACATTTTAAAGAGAAGACTTGATATATTTTAAATATATCCAGAATTCAAATTATAAAATAATTTTAAGTACTTATTTTACATGAAAACATTACATGGTAAAATTATATATGCAACTCATGAGGATTTGGCTTCTACTCTATATTAAAAACTTTACACTTTTCACTTATTTAACTTGATTGCATTTGATGGTATAAATTTTCATTCTTGAGAACTGTTTCATTCGATTCTGGAAACTTAACGTGTACCTCCAAAGTTAGTTTGGTTTCCAGCAGTCTTGCAGGCAGGCCTCTTACAACTTGTTCAACATACAATGTTTAAAAGGTTCTGATTTATAAAGGGGAGCATGGTACCTAAAGCAGAACATGTGTTTGGGGACTGGGTTCCTCTTGTAGACAGGATATAGGAGTTATGAGTAATTAGCTTTGGAGACACCCGAAAGGGGTGGTGGAAGGGATGGGTACAGTGACTCAACAATATCACAGGTTAACAAGAGAGTATAACTGGACACTTGCCCAGAACCACTTGTTCTTGTTCCAGACAAAAGAAGAGATTTTTCTGGCTGTTCTTATAAAAGTCTACCTAGGTGTTGGTAACCTTGGATTTGCCCACCTACAATGAGGGACTCCAACAAGTTTGTAACCTGTGTCAGTCACTCAAAATTCACTACTGTGGCAGAGCATTGTGACAGAGCTTCCAACATGACCCTAGGGATGCTGCTCATCTTCTGGTGTTATGTCCTTGTGTAGTATCCTCACACGCTGTTAGGAGTGGTCTGTATGACCTTAAATAAGGCATAACTCATGATGTATGACTCCCAAGACTGGTTAGAAAAGGCAGCATGGCGTTCCTTTGTTTTCTTGGATTACTCGTTTTGAAAGGGAATAGAGTCATATTTAATTAACTATAACTCAAAGTGTTCAAGGAATTTCCCCAAAATAGAATCTTCAGCTTGGGAGGGACAAATGATTTACGGGAGAATTTAAGTCTTCTGCTTCATTCGTCATGTTGATTATCACTTCCACTCTTAAAGTAGGTGCTAAGAAGTCCCTTTCTCATTTAACATTCTGATATAAAAGTGAGGATAACATCTCTTCACTCGTTTAGCCTATCATATTGAAGACAGGCTGAGTGATCCTAGAATGACCTTAAAAAGACACTTTCTTAAACATAAGGTAAACAGAGAAAAGTACAAACTTATTTTTCCTAGTATATGTATTCCTAGTATATGTATTAGTAAGACAATCTTACTAATATTTGGTCTTTGTAGTATAGGCCAAATCTGTTCCTAACTATAGAAATCGGGTCTTGTTGCATGTTCCTTAATATGTCATGTTATGGTCATGGAGATGCAGTAGTACTGATTCCTTAGTAATTCCTTAAAAATATCAAAGTCGACAATAATTCCCTTAAGTAATAGGTTACAGGAAATAGGACATGAAAAATAATGCCCTAGAAAGGATGCTGTTTGTAGTACCATGTTTAATGCATATGAAAGGTCTGAACGTTATACAGCTTTATAAACTCTTTAATTCAGAAAAGTGGCAAGAGTCGCTATGTTTTAAAACTCAGGAATCCATAAAACTTCATCAGAGTTCAGAGGATCTCATAGACTAACCCTATTTGCTATCCAAATATTCCCTATGTTTAAAAGTAAAAATCTCAAGAAGCACCCAGAGTTGCCTTTTAGGACAGGAAAGAAAGAACCCCCTCCCAAACCCTCTCTGCTTCCCAGTAAATAAACAGGCGTTATTAGCTTTAAAAAAGAAAGAGATCATTAAATTCCTTAGCTCTTCAGAGACTTATACCAGAGGACCTCTTGTGGTTCTTTGACGTTTGAGCCTTACTCTAGCGTTATTTCCATGGTTCCCACGTTACTTACAAGAACAGCTACCACTTAACAGGGTTATTTTCTTCGCTCAGGACTGACTGTGGAGCTTCCAAAAGAATGACACTGGAGCTAGAAAATGAACCCGCTGAACACTGGGCCAGGTCCACTGGAGTGCGGTCGCAGGAGCCCGGGAGAGGGCCAGAATCGGTCCCCAGGAGCCCTGGGGCAGTCTCTGCTCTTTGTTGAACAGATCCAAGAAATTGCGGCGTCGGCCAAGTGTGTTGGTCAGGGCATAGATTGAGGCGTTTGTATGCATAAGTGTGCGTAAGAAAGATCATTAATGAGGCGCTACAAACGCAGGACAACCCCGGGCACCGTGTCATTGGCTTTTGTGTACTTGGAGGCGCGTGAGTGCCCTGCTCAGAGGTTCCCCTTTGTGTGAAAGTGGCGAAACCAGAAACGCGCAGCGACAGTTGGGCTTTCATTTTCGAAATCGGAGGCACCCAAATACTCCCGCACCCACACTCTCCCGCATTCTCGCACTGACAATCCTGGGACTTAAGAGTTACTTCTCCGTCCGTCGCCGACAGAGCGAGGAGCGACAATGGCTCGCTGCGGGCGCCCGCAGCTCCGGGGCCAGAGCCAAGGGACGGCCCGCCGCCGCGCTCCGCAGCTGCGCGCTGAGCCCCGCCGCCCGCCCGTCAGTAAACGCGGGCACCAACCGCCGCGCGGCCCGGCCGTTGGGCGGGTGGTAATTTCTGGGAATGGGGCGGGGTCCGCGGGGTACAAGGCCGGGAGTTCGCAGGCGAGGCGGAGGAGGAGGAGCGGGCGGCGCCGAGGGGCGCGAGGCGGGCGGGGCGGGGCTCCACGAGCGTCACGGGCCGGGGAGGCACCGGGGGCGGGGCCGGCGGCGCGCTCCTGCCCGCCCGCGCCCCCGCCCTTCCCGGAGCCCAGGCTTCGGAGTGGAGACGGGAGGGACCCGGGCTAGGAGTTTCCACAACCTCCGGCCCCCAGTATCTGTCAGCCTGCCCGAAGGCCGGGCTGTCCCTGGAGGAGAAGGGGGGGGAGTCCAGAGCTGGGGACGGGGTGACAGCCGGGGCCCGCGGGGGCCCTCAGAGAGTGGCGAGGCTGTGTGCGTCCGGTCCGGGCCGGCGGCCGCTGCAGGTGCACGCGCGGCCCCGCCGCCCCCCACGCGCCGGCCCGCGTCTGGGAGCCCCCGCGCCCGTCCCGGGCCGGGGCAGGCGTCGGAGCAGGCTGAGGAAGCCCGGGGCAGGGAGCGGGACAAGTGGCGAGAGTCTTTACCTGGGAAGGAGGGTTTGGGAGAAGTTGGGGGGCTCCTGGGCAGGCGAGGTTCGAGACGGCTACGGAAGCATGTCGGGCGGGCGGGCGGGCGGGCGGGGGCCGAGAGCGGCGGGGCCCCGCGGGGTATAAATAGCCGGCCCGGGTTTGACAGGCGCGGCGGCGGCTGGCGGTGCCGCCCCCCCTCGCCGCGTGGGGAGGGGAGGAGCGCTCGGGGCGGGAGGGGTGGGGGAGGCGGACTCGAGTGTCCTGGTGGCGGCGGCTGGAGGCCGAGGGGGAGGAGCCGAGGCGCGGGGTGGAGGGCGGGGGCCACCATTGCTCCCCGCGCCGGGCTCAGTGTCGCCGCCGTCGCCTCGGCGGTTGGGGGGTCTGTGGGGCGGCGCGGGCGGGGGGCTCTGCGCGGGGCGGCGCGCCGCTGTTTTGTCTGCGCCTCTCCCAGCGGAGCGGCTCGGGCAGCCGGGGAGGCCCCGGCTCCCTCCGGACGCCCGGCCAACGGCTGCGGCGGCGGCGCCCAGTCCGCGGCCCTGCCGGGAGGGAAAGCGACGCGGCGATCTTCCCGGGCGACGCGGAGAGCAGGTAGGAGCGCGGGCCGCCCAGGCTGGTGGGAGGGAGCGCGGAGGGCGCGGCGAGAGCGCCTCGCCGTCCCGAGTGCCACCGCCTCCCTCCGCGCCCCCGCCCCGCGCCTGTGTTGTTTGCTCCGGGGTGTGCGGACGGTTTTTCCGGAGGCTGCGGCGGTGTCACCGGCCGGGAGCTGGGAGAGGGCGCTGAGCGCCCCGGGGCAACGGTCGGGGAGCCGGACTCGGAGAAAGAGGAAGGCGCGCGGCGCGGCGGCCCGCGAGGCGCGCGGGGCGCGGGGCAGGGCTGAGGGAAGGGGTTACAGACCCCGGCGGGGGGGATGGGCCGCGCGCAGCTGGCCTCGCTGTGTTTACATCGCCGCGCGAGTCACCTCTGCCGAGAAGCCGACTGGACTGACCCGCCTGATCCCGCGAGGAGGCCAGGGCGGGGGTCCGGCTCCGGAGGAAGCGCGTCCTGGGAGGCGCGGGCAGGGCGGGAGGCGGCGGCCGGCGCCGGGGCAGGGCGGCGAGCCCGGGGCGGGACCTGGGAGGCGGCGGCCGCGTGGGGTGGTGTGGAGGGCTGCAGACCAGTTTCCTTCCCCGTCGGGCCTCCTCGCCGCCTCTTACCTTTCCTGCCCGCTGCTGTGAGCTGGCACGGCAGGTTGTACTCGGTCATTCTTTTATTCTCGCTCTCCACACCGGCCCCCTGCTGCCACTTCCCCTTGTTCCCGCGGGAGTGGGGAGGCTGGGCTCTGATAGGAATCTGTTTTTTCAAACAAAACAAAAAACGGGCTCGGTAACACGCGCGTCCAGAGACCGCCTTGGGGATCCTCTCTCCGCGAAACTGGCCCTCAGGGACCGTGATTCTGGATCTTGGGGGGCACGCGGCAGGAGGACGGTGGGGCTGGCGCTGACCACCTGAGCAGCTTCGCGAGCAGGGCAGCCGAGTCCCCTCTCTTGCTCTACTTGGGCATTTTAATTCTGTGTCAATAAAGGACAGAGAAAATATTCCACTACCCCAAGAGTAATCTGGATTGAATAGTTTCTAATGTTTCTCATGTGCCAGCATCCTGGGCTCTCTCTTTTCTTAGGAGCTAGCTACGCGGCAGAATAGCCTTTCTTCAAGTTCGTAGTACTTCACGAAAGGACTTAAGAGGGGAAAGCTTTATTGTAACACAGAATTTCACCCCCTATCTTATATTCATGAACATTTATTCCCACTGTGCGGCCCGGTTTTTCCCGGGGACGGTTTTCCGGAGGCTGCGGCGGTGTCACCGGCCGGGAGCTGGGAGAGGGCGCTGAGCGCCCCGGGGCAACGGTCGGGGAGCCGGACTCGGAGAAAGAGGAAGGCGCGCGGCGCGGCGGCCCGCGAGGCGCGCGGGGCGCGGGGCAGGGCTGAGGGAAGGGGTTACAGACCCCGGCGGGGGGGATGGGCCGCGCGCAGCTGGCCTCGCTGTGTTTACATCGCCGCGCGAGTCACCTCTGCCGAGAAGCCGACTGGACTGACCCGCCTGATCCCGCGAGGAGGCCAGGGCGGGGGTCCGGCTCCGGAGGAAGCGCGTCCTGGGAGGCGCGGGCAGGGCGGGAGGCGGCGGCCGGCGCCGGGGCAGGGCGGCGAGCCCGGGGCGGGACCTGGGAGGCGGCGGCCGCGTGGGGTGGTGTGGAGGGCTGCAGACCAGTTTCCTTCCCCGTCGGGCCTCCTCGCCGCCTCTTACCTTTCCTGCCCGCTGCTGTGAGCTGGCACGGCAGGTTGTACTCGGTCATTCTTTTATTCTCGCTCTCACACCGGCCCCTGCTGCCACTTCCCCTTGTTCCCGCGGGAGTGGGGAGGCTGGGCTCTGATAGGAATCTGTTTTTTCAAACAAAACAAAAAACGGGCTCGGTAACACGCGCGTCCAGAGACCGCCTTGGGGATCCTCTCTCCGCGAAACTGGCCCTCAGGGACCGTGATTCTGGATCTTGGGGGGCACGCGGCAGGAGGACGGTGGGGCTGGCGCTGACCACCTGAGCAGCTTCGCGAGCAGGGCAGCCGAGTCCCCTCTCTTGCTCTACTTGGGCATTTTAATTCTGTGTCAATAAAGGACAGAGAAAATATTCCACTACCCCAAGAGTAATCTGGATTGAATAGTTTCTAATGTTTCTCATGTGCCAGCATCCTGGGCTCTCTCTTTTCTTAGGAGCTAGCTACGCGGCAGAATAGCCTTTCTTCAAGTTCGTAGTACTTCACGAAAGGACTTAAGAGGGGAAAGCTTTATTGTAACACAGAATTTCACCCCCTATCTTATATTCATGAACATTTATTCCCACTGTTTGACTTAAATTTTAATCCTATGATGGTAGAAGAGTAATCTGGTATTTGGTAATCAGATGTGCTTTTCTTTTCGACCGTGAGTCTGTATCGAGAGGTAAATTATGCACTTTGTCTAGTGCTATAATCGCAGAATAGTGTTAGAATACACAGAAGAATATTCTTTACTAAGATGAGATTGGATATTTGAGTTTCAGAATTTCTTCCTTTCTTTCAGAAGGTAGAATGAGTTTATCTAAGACTGGAAGCTAATTGCATTTAAAGATATTTAGGAATAAAGTTTACATATGATGTAATAGCTTACAAAGTGAGTTTATATGCATATTATTAAGATATCTCCTAAACACGTGAAACAGAAAATTCATTTCTCTTGGGCATTTGAAATTGGAAAATTTAATGTCAGTATACTCTTTTAGTATTTATTTATTTTTGGACGTGCTGTTCCTTGCTGTGTGCAGGCTTGCTCTAGTTGTGGGGATCAGGGGCTGCTCTTCATCTTGGTGTGCGGGCTTTTCATTGCGGCGGCTTCCTCTTGCTGCAGAGCACGGATTCTAGGTGTTTTGGCTCGGTAGTCGTGGCTCACAGGTTCAGTTGCTCCATGGGGTGTGGAATCTTCCTGAACCAGGGATCGAACCTGTGTCCCCTGCGTTGGCAGGTGGATTCTTAACCACTGGACCACCAGGAAAGTCCCAATGTCAGTATTTTTTAAAACTTACTGACTGAACTAATTGCTTTGATAAATCATTGCTCATTGTTTCAGACATAGATACTCATTTACAAAATAATCATAGTATGCTGGAAAGACTTTGTAACCTTGAGATTTTTCTAAAGTAGATTGGTAACTGTGACTGTGTTAGGCCCTTATCAGTGTTGACGGCTTTACCATCTTAGGCTTTACCTACTTAGAGATTGTACACCAAGGTTTATTGCTGTTGTTGTTTTGTTTTAAGCATTTTTTTTTTTTCTTTTTGCCTCTCAGTCATCATTTGTTTTCATCCATCTTTATTCTTTGGCCTGTGTGGGCCTCCCATTGCAGTGTTTGCTCTCACTGTGGAGCACTGGCTCTGGGCACATGCTCTCCAGAGCCCTGGCTCGTAATTGGACACACCTGCCCAGCCGCTCCGTGGCATGTGGGATCTTCCCGGGCCAGGGATCGAACCTGTGCCCCTTTCAGTGCAAGGCGGACTCTTTACCCACCGGACCACTAGGGAAGCCCTATTGTTGTTTTTGATAACAGCTTTATTGAGATATAATTCACCTACCATTCAATTAATTAATTTAAAGTGTACAGTTCATTGGGTTTTTAATGTAGTCACAGAGTTGTGAAACCATCACCATCATCAATTTTAAAATATTTTCATCATTCCCAAAAAGGAACCTCATATCCATTAACTGTTACTCTCCATTTCCCTCCAAAGTCCTCAGCCTTAGGCAAGCACTAATTACTTTGTGTCTCTACTCTGGACATACTATATGAATAGAATCGTCTAATGTATGATCTTTCATAACTGCTTTCGTTGACTTAGCATAATGTTTTCAGCTCATCCATGTTGTAGCATGTGTCATTTCATATTTTTTTTACTGCTGAGTAATGTTCCATTGCATGGATATACCACATATTATTTATCTATTGATTAGTTGATGAACATTTGAGTTTTTACTTTTCAGCTGTTATAAGTAATGCTGCTATGCACATATTTTGTACAAGTTTTCATGTGGATATGTTTACATTTCTCTTGGGTAGATACGATTTTCTTTTTCAAATTAGCATTTTGAGTTAATACTCCAAATTAATTCTTGGAGCAAAATTTAATAATTTGTTAGTAAATATATTGAGTTGTTAAATTGTCACCACAATCCAATTTTAGAACATTTTATCATTTCTAAAAATTCTTTCTAGTCTTTTTGCAGTTAACCTTTATTCTCATCCCTGGCCATTGACCCTTATTCTCATTCCTGGCCTCAGGCAACTACTGATTTGTATTTTGTTTCTATAGATTTTCATTTTCTGAATAGTTCATATAAATGGAAACGTAACAATATGTAGTTTTTTGCATCTGCCTTCTTTCACTTAGCATAATGTTTTAGGGATTCACCCATATTGTAGTATACATCAATATTTTGTTCCTTTTTATTGGTAAATAGTATTTTAATGTATGGCTATACCATATTTGATTTATCTGTTGGCCAGTTGATAGGCATTTGGATTGTTTCCAGTTTTTGACTGCTGCAAACACTGAAGCTTGAAAGTTTGAATATAAATCTTTATGTGGACATATGGTTTCATTCTCTTGGATGTATGCCTAGGAATAGAATTTCTGGGTCATTCAGCTTTTTGAGAAACTACCAAACTGTTTTTGTAAGTGGCTTTACGTTTTATATTCCTAACAGTAGTGAATGAGAGTTGCAGTTTTTTCAAACCTTTGCCAACACTTATTATTTTCCATTGAATCAGTGATGCCATCCAACCTCTCGTCCTCACCCCCTTCTCTTGCCTTCAGTCTTTCCCAGCATCAGGGTCTTTTCCAGTGAGTCATTTCTTCGCATCAGATAACCAGAGTATTGGAGCTTCAGCTTCAGCATCAGTCCTTCCAATGAGTATTCAGGGTTAATTTCCTTTAGAATTGACTGGTTTGTTCTCCTTGCAATCCAAGGGAGTCTCAAGAGTTCTCCAGCGCTATAGTTTGAAAACATCAATTCTTCAGTGCTCAGCCTTCTTTATGGTTCAACTCTCACATTTGGACATGACTACTGGAAAAACAATAACTTTGACTATACAGACCTTTGTTGGCAAAGTGATGTCTCTGCTTTTTAATCTGTTGTCTGGGATTGTCATAGCTTTTCTTTCAAGGAGCAGGCATCTTTATTGAAGTTTATCAAATGTTTTTTCTACATCTCTTAGCATGAAAAACTGTTGTAGTTGATCATGCTAGTCCTGGTGTTTGTACTGGAACTCCTGTTTCTTGGGAAACTCTTTAATCCCAGACAAATTATAATGGTTGGGCACTTTAATGTCTGAGATGATCATGTGGTTTCTGTCCTTTATTCCATTAATATAGAGTGTTATATTAACTGATTTTTAGCAATTAAACCAATCTTATATTCCTGGGGTAAATCCCACTTGATCATGGTGTATGATTTTTATTATGTGCTGCTGGTTTTAGTTTGCTCATGTTTAATTGAATGTTTTTGTGTCCATACTTATGGAAGATACTGATCTATAGTTATCTTGTGATTTCTTTGGATTTTATAACATAATGTCACATTTTTAATCCCAGAATAAATTGAGAAGTGCTCCCTCTTCTATTTTCTTTTCTTCTTCTTCTTCTTTTTAAAATTTGGCCTCTTTTATTGTTTTTTTTTTTTAATTTATTTATTTTGATCCATCTTTATTCTTTGGCCTGTGTGGACCTCCCATTGCTGTGGCTTCTCTTGTTGCAGAGCACCTGCTCTGGGCGCATGTACTCCTGAGCGCTGGCTCATAATTGGACACACCAGCCCAACCACTCTGTGGCATGTGGGATCTTCTTGGGCCAGGGATCGAACTGGTGCCCCTTGCACTGCAAGGCAGACTCTCTACCCACTAGACCACCAGCGAAGTCCCCTATTCGGTTTTCTATAAGGATTTTTGAAGGATTGGTATTATTACCTTCTTGTATATATTGACAGAATTCACCTAGATTTTCTTTCTTCTACTATTTCAGTTTCTTCACTGGCCCTGTTTGGATTTTTTTTTGCAAAGTTTTGTGTTATTAGTTTGGTAATTGTGTTTCTCGAGATTTGTCTATTTCATCTAAGCTATTTAACATTTTGGCATGCAGTTCGTAATAGTCCTATGTATGCTTTTAATTTTGCAAGCATAGGTAATGAGGTCTTTGGTTAATTTCTAATTTTGGTAGCATGTGTCTTCTCTCTTTTTTACTTAGTCATTTTACCTAAAGACTTGTCAGTTTTGTTGCTCTTTTCAAAGAAAAAAGTTTTGGTTTAATTGATTTTTTCCCCCCAGTTATTTTTCTGTTTTCTATCTCACTGATTGCCATTTTAACTATAATTTCATCTCTTCTGCCTAACATTCAGTTTGCTTTTCTTTTTCTAGTTTCTAAAGGTAGAAGCTTAGGTTATTGATTTCAGATCTTCTTTTCTGATATTTAAAGCTATACATGTCCTTCCAACACTTGTTACGTGCCATATGTCTTTATATGTTCTGCTTTTTAAAATTTTAATTCATACGTCCTTATTTCCTTTGTGATTTCTTCTTTGACCCATGGTTATTTAATTTAGAAATGTATTGTTTAACTTCCAATTATTTGGGGATTCCCTAAATTTCATTGTTTTTAATCTCGTTTAATTTCCCTGTAGTGAGAATATACTTTGTATTTTTCTCATTTTACATTTATTGAAACATTTTTTTTTTCCTTTGGCCACTTCTATTGGTCTTTCATTTATTTTCATCCATCTTTGTTCTTTGGCCTGTGTGGGCCTCCCATCACAGTGGCCCCTCTTGTTGTAGAGCACTGGGGGCACACACACTCCAGAGCTTCGGCTGGGTAGTTGGGCACATCGGTCCAGCTGCTCTGCGGCATGTGGGATCTCCCAGGCCAGGGATCGAACTGGCACCCCTTGCACTGCAAGGCAGTGTCCTTAGCCACTGGACTGCCAGGGAAGCCCTATGGAAACATTCTTATGACCTAGTATATAGTCTTTTCTAAAGAATGTTCTGTGTGTACTAGAAAGGGATTCTGCTTTTGTTGGGTGGAAGATTTTATAGGTGTCAGGTCAGGTTGGTTCTTTGTGGTGATTTTCTGTCTATTTTGTCTATTAATTATTGAGAGTGCGATACAAAATCTCTTATTATTGAAGTGTCTGCTTTTCCTGTCAACTTTTGCTTCATATCTTTGGGCCCTGGTGTTAGGTATGATGTATGTCTGTAATGATAGACATACCTCTTATGGTAGTATGATGGCTGGTGCTGTCTTCCTGCTCTCTTACGCTTACTGCCTGTATTGCATGTCTTTTTCTGTCTTTTTGCTTTTAACTTCCTTGGTTTTGAATCTGAAGTTTATCTTACAGCTAACATGTAGTTAAAATGCTTATTTAAAAAAATCAATCTGACCATGTCTGCCTTTTGATTGAGGGTTTACTTTGTTCACATTTAATGTTATTATTGATAGACTTATGCAGTTCTACTAGCTGTTTTCCATATGTCTCATTTCTTTTTTATTTCTTTTTCTAGTTTCTAAAGGTAGAAGCTTAGGTTATTGATTTCAGATCTTCTTTTCTGATATTTAAAGCTATACATGTCCTTCCAACACTTGTTACGTGCCATATGTCTTTATATGTTCTGCTTTTTAAAATTTTAATTCATACGTCCTTATTTCCTTTGTGATTTCTTCTTTGACCCATGGTTATTTAATTTAGAAATGTATTGTTTAACTTCCAATTATTTGGGGATTCCCTAAATTTCATTGTTTTTAATCTCGTTTAATTTCCCTGTAGTGAGAATATACTTTGTATTTTTCTCATTTTACATTTATTGAAACATTTTTTTTTTCCTTTGGCCACTTCTATTGGTCTTTCATTTATTTTCATCCATCTTTGTTCTTTGGCCTGTGTGGGCCTCCCATCACAGTGGCCCCTCTTGTTGTAGAGCACTGGGGGCACACACACTCCAGAGCTTCGGCTGGGTAGTTGGGCACATCGGTCCAGCTGCTCTGCGGCATGTGGGATCTCCCAGGCCAGGGATCGAACTGGCACCCCTTGCACTGCAAGGCAGTGTCCTTAGCCACTGGACTGCCAGGGAAGCCCTATGGAAACATTCTTATGACCTAGTATATAGTCTTTTCTAAAGAATGTTCTGTGTGTACTAGAAAGGGATTCTGCTTTTGTTGGGTGGAAGATTTTATAGGTGTCAGGTCAGGTTGGTTCTTTGTGGTGATTTTCTGTCTATTTTGTCTATTAATTATTGAGAGTGCGATACAAAATCTCTTATTATTGAAGTGTCTGCTTTTCCTGTCAACTTTTGCTTCATATCTTTGGGCCCTGGTGTTAGGTATGATGTATGTCTGTAATGATAGACATACCTCTTATGGTAGTATGATGGCTGGTGCTGTCTTCCTGCTCTCTTACGCTTACTGCCTGTATTGCATGTCTTTTTCTGTCTTTTTGCTTTTAACTTCCTTGGTTTTGAATCTGAAGTTTATCTTACAGCTAACATGTAGTTAAAATGCTTATTTAAAAAAATCAATCTGACCATGTCTGCCTTTTGATTGAGGGTTTACTTTGTTCACATTTAATGTTATTATTGATAGACTTATGCAGTTCTACTAGCTGTTTTCCATATGTCTCATTTCTTTTTTATTTCTTTATTTAGCCTCTACTGCCTATTCTGGAGTTAGTAGATATTTTCTAGGGTATCATTTTAATTCCTTTGTTAGTTACTTAACTGGATTTTTAAAGTTATTTTCTTGGGTTACTTTAGGGTTTACAATATGTATCTGAATTTACAACAGTGTACTTCAGAATTCACTGATTTAGTTGTAGTAAAATTTAAAAAAAAATTGCTCTATTTTCTGCCCCCTCCTGTCAATATTGTCACATTTATTAAATTTTTATGTTTTAGGAGCCAAACAATATAATTTTATAATATTTTATGGAATTGTATTTTTAAAAAATAGTTAAAAGAAGAAAGCATTTAAACAGTTTAAGTATTTACCACAGATTTACTGGTTATGTGCTCTTTATTTCTTTTTAGAATTATGGATTATTTCCTTTCAGTCTGATGAACTTCCTTTTGGATTTCTTATAAGGAAAGTCAGTTATTATTGAATTATCTCAGTCTTTGCTTCTTGGATTGTTTTTATTTTTATTTTTTTTTGAATTTATTTATTTATTTTGGGGGGAGGTGGGGTGGGGAGGGAGGGGAATGGGCGGGCCACTTCTATTGGTCTTTCATTTGTCTATTTTCATCCATCTTTGTTCTTTGGCCTGTGTGGGCCTCCCATCGCGGTGGCCTCTGTTGTCGCAGAGCATTGGCTCTGGGTGCATGCGCTGCAGAGCTCCGGCTCGGTAATTGGACACATCGGTCCAGCCACTCTGCGGCACGTGGGATCTTCCCAGGCCAGGGATCGAACTGGCGCCCCTTGCACTGCAAGGCAGTGTCCTTACCCACTGGACCACCAGGGAAGCCCCTGTTTTCATTTTTGAAGAATACTTCTGCTGTATATGGAATTCTTTGCTGCAATTTTTTTTCTTTTTAGCATTTTGAATATGTCATCTCATTTTCTGAGCTCCATTATTTCTGCATGGAGTTAGTAGCATATTGCTTATTTAAAAAATCAATCTGACCATGTCTGCCTTTTGATTGAGGGTTTACTTTGTTCACATTTAATGTTATTATTGATAGACTTATGCAGTTCTACTAGCTGTTTTCCATATGTCTCATTTCTTTTTTATTTCTTTATTTAGCCTCTACTGCCTATTCTGGAGTTAGTAGATATTTTCTAGGGTATCATTTTAATTCCTTTGTTAGTTACTTAACTGGATTTTTAAAGTTATTTTCTTGGGTTACTTTAGGGTTTACAATATGTATCTGAATTTACAACAGTGTACTTCAGAATTCACTGATTTAGTTGTAGTAAAATTTAAAAAAAAATTGCTCTATTTTCTGCCCCCTCCTGTCAATATTGTCACATTTATTAAATTTTTATGTTTTAGGAGCCAAACAATATAATTTTATAATATTTTATGGAATTGTATTTTTAAAAAATAGTTAAAAGAAGAAAGCATTTAAACAGTTTAAGTATTTACCACAGATTTACTGGTTATGTGCTCTTTATTTCTTTTTAGAATTATGGATTATTTCCTTTCAGTCTGATGAACTTCCTTTTGGATTTCTTATAAGGAAAGTCAGTTATTATTGAATTATCTCAGTCTTTGCTTCTTGGATTGTTTTTATTTTTATTTTTTTTTGAATTTATTTATTTATTTTGGGGGGAGGTGGGGGGATGGGCGGGCCACTTCTATTGGTCTTTCATTTGTCTATTTTCATCCGTCTTTGTTCTTTGGCCTGTGTGGGCCTCCCATCGCGGTGGCCTCTGTTGTCGCAGAGCATTGGCTCTGGGTGCATGCGCTGCAGAGCTCCGGCTCGGTAATTGGACACATCGGTCCAGCCACTCTGCGGCACGTGGGATCTTCCCAGGCCAGGGATCGAACTGGCGCCCCTTGCACTGCAAGGCAGTGTCCTTACCCACTGGACCACCAGGGAAGCCCCTGTTTTCATTTTTGAAGAATACTTCTGCTGTATATGGAATTCTTTGCTGCAATTTTTTTTCTTTTTAGCATTTTGAATATGTCATCTCATTTTCTGAGCTCCATTATTTCTGATGAGTTGTTTTTCTTTTTGTGCTTTCAAGATTTTCTGTCCTTGGTCAACAGTTTTACAGTGTTATGTCTAGGTGTGGATCTCTTCATGTTAATACTCCTTTGGATTCAGTAAATTTAAATGTAACAGTTAACATTTTAAAACCATTTGGTAAGTTTTATCTACAATGTCTGCACATATTTTTTCTATCCTTTCTTCTCCCTTTTTTTCTGGTACTCTCGTTACATGTATGTTACCATGCTTCATGGTATTCTGTAAAGTCTCTAACGATTTGTTCATTTAAGATTTTTAAAAAATTCTTTCCTCTTCTTCAGAATTGATAATCTCTGTTGATATAGCTTCAAGTGCATTGGCTCTTTCTTCTGTCTTCTCTCATCTGCTTTTGAACTCTGCTAGTGAATTTAAAATTCTGGTTCTTTCTTTTTTTGCCCCCTGCACCAAGTGGCTTTTGGGGTGTTAGTCCTCCAACCAGGGATTGAACTGGAACCCTTGGCAGCGAAAGCTGTGTGTCCTAACAACTGAATGTCCAGGGAATTCCCCCAAATTTTGGTTATTAATACTTTTAAACTCTATACTTTTTCAACTCAAGGATTTCCATTTTTTAAAAATAATGGGCCCCGATGGCCCCGCCCACATACAGGCCGGAAGTTTCCGTGTAGGAGCACTGATCTGAGCCAGAGCATCTGAGCCAGAGCGGATGGCGGGCTGGGGCTATAGGCGCAGGGTGGGCTGGGCAAGGAGCCTGGGAGCGGAGCCCAGGCGGTTCCACGAGGGGCCAAGGGAAAAAAAAAAGTATGTTTATTGAGGTTTCCTATTTTATGAGTTGTTTGCATTGGCTCTGGGTGCATGCGCTGCAGAGCTCCGGCTCGGTAATTGGACACATCGGTCCAGCCACTCTGCGGCACGTGGGATCTTCCCAGGCCAGGGATCGAACTGGCGCCCCTTGCACTGCAAGGCAGTGTCCTTACCCACTGGACCACCAGGGAAGCCCCTGTTTTCATTTTTGAAGAATACTTCTGCTGTATATGGAATTCTTTGCTGCAATTTTTTTTCTTTTTAGCATTTTGAATATGTCATCTCATTTTCTGAGCTCCATTATTTCTGATGAGTTGTTTTTCTTTTTGTGCTTTCAAGATTTTCTGTCCTTGGTCAACAGTTTTACAGTGTTATGTCTAGGTGTGGATCTCTTCATGTTAATACTCCTTTGGATTCAGTAAATTTAAATGTAACAGTTAACATTTTAAAACCATTTGGTAAGTTTTATCTACAATGTCTGCACATATTTTTTCTATCCTTTCTTCTCCCTTTTTTTCTGGTACTCTCGTTACATGTATGTTACCATGCTTCATGGTATTCTGTAAAGTCTCTAACGATTTGTTCATTTAAGATTTTTAAAAAATTCTTTCCTCTTCTTCAGAATTGATAATCTCTGTTGATATAGCTTCAAGTGCATTGGCTCTTTCTTCTGTCTTCTCTCATCTGCTTTTGAACTCTGCTAGTGAATTTAAAATTCTGGTTCTTTCTTTTTTTGCCCCCTGCACCAAGTGGCTTTTGGGGTGTTAGTCCTCCAACCAGGGATTGAACTGGAACCCTTGGCAGCGAAAGCTGTGTGTCCTAACAACTGAATGTCCAGGGAATTCCCCCAAATTTTGGTTATTAATACTTTTAAACTCTATACTTTTTCAACTCAAGGATTTCCATTTTTTAAAAATAATGGGCCCCGATGGCCCCGCCCACATACAGGCCGGAAGTTTCCGTGTAGGAGCACTGATCTGAGCCAGAGCATCTGAGCCAGAGCGGATGGCGGGCTGGGGCTATAGGCGCAGGGTGGGCTGGGCAAGGAGCCTGGGAGCGGAGCCCAGGCGGTTCCACGAGGGGCCAAGGGAAAAAAAAAAGTATGTTTATTGAGGTTTCCTATTTTATGAGTTGTAGTTGTCATACTTTAAGTTTTTAAACATGGTTTCTTTATTTGGAGATGAAATTAAATTTTAGGTAGAAGATGATGACTCTGTGTTAAATCCTAAAATGAAGTTTGTTTTATTTCTAAATTATATTCAATATTTTAGTCTATATTTTATGATATACATAAAAGTATATTACTCAGATGCTAAATTTTGTCTAATAGTTTCTTTTTAAACATAAATAGCAATTTACTTGTAATACTAGTATTTACTGATAAGTACGATCAGTGTTCATTTTGAAAAACATGCTATTCTGAAACCTTAGTCCATTCTCTGAACTGCGTATACAATATAAAGTTACTTTTTTATCCATATTTCTTGCTACTTAATTCTCTCACAGTAGGTGCTAATGGATAGAAAAACAAACAGAGGGCTTCCCTGGTGGTCCAGTGGGTAAGGACACTGCCTTGCAGTGCAAGGGGCGCCGGTTCGATCCCTGGCCTGGGAAGATCCCACGTGCCGTGGAGCGGCTGGACCGATGTGTCCAGTTACCAAGCCGGAGCTCTGCAGCGCATGCGCCCAGAGCCGGTGCTCTGCGACAACAGAGGCCACCGCGATGGGAGTCCCACACAGGCCAAAGAACAAAGATGGGTGAAAATAGACAAATGAAAGACCAATAGAAGTGACCCGCCCATTCCCCTCCCTCCCCACCCCACCTCTCCCCAAAATAAATAAATAAATAAATAAATAAATAAATAAATAAATGTTAAAAAAAAAACAGAAGAAGTCTAAGAGAGCAATATAATGCATTAGAATGGTTATAAAGTATAACTATCTTTATATGCGCCTGTTCTGGCTTATGGACTTAGTTGCTCCACAGCATGGGGGATTTTCCTGGACCGAGGATTAAACCTGTGTCTCCTGCATTGGCAGCTGGATTCTTTACCACTGAACTACCAGGGATGGCCTTGACAAGATAGTTTTAGAGAATAATTAATGTAACAAATAAAATAGGGTAATATGATCTCAGTGCATGATGGGGCAGCTACCTGGTATAAGTTGGGGCAAGGAGCCTGGGAGCGGAGCCCAGGCGGTTCCACGAGGGGCCAAGGGAAAAAAAAAAGTATGTTTATTGAGGTTTCCTATTTTATGAGTTGTAGTTGTCATACTTTAAGTTTTTAAACATGGTTTCTTTATTTGGAGATGAAATTAAATTTTAGGTAGAAGATGATGACTCTGTGTTAAATCCTAAAATGAAGTTTGTTTTATTTCTAAATTATATTCAATATTTTAGTCTATATTTTATGATATACATAAAAGTATATTACTCAGATGCTAAATTTTGTCTAATAGTTTCTTTTTAAACATAAATAGCAATTTACTTGTAATACTAGTATTTACTGATAAGTACGATCAGTGTTCATTTTGAAAAACATGCTATTCTGAAACCTTAGTCCATTCTCTGAACTGCGTATACAATATAAAGTTACTTTTTTATCCATATTTCTTGCTGCTTAATTCTCTCACAGTAGGTGCTAATGGATAGAAAAACAAACAGAGGGCTTCCCTGGTGGTCCAGTGGGTAAGGACACTGCCTTGCAGTGCAAGGGGCGCCGGTTCGATCCCTGGCCTGGGAAGATCCCACGTGCCGTGGAGCGGCTGGACCGATGTGTCCAGTTACCAAGCCGGAGCTCTGCAGCGCATGCGCCCAGAGCCGGTGCTCTGCGACAACAGAGGCCACCGCGATGGGAGTCCCACACAGGCCAAAGAACAAAGATGGGTGAAAATAGACAAATGAAAGACCAATAGAAGTGACCCGCCCATTCCCCTCCCTCCCCACCCCACCTCTCCCCAAAATAAATAAATAAATAAATAAATAAATAAATAAATAAATGTTAAAAAAAAAAACAGAAGAAGTCTAAGAGAGCAATATAATGCATTAGAATGGTTATAAAGTATAACTATCTTTATATGCGCCTGTTCTGGCTTATGGACTTAGTTGCTCCACAGCATGGGGGATTTTCCTGGACCGAGGATTAAACCTGTGTCTCCTGCATTGGCAGCTGGATTCTTTACCACTGAACTACCAGGGATGGCCTTGACAAGATAGTTTTAGAGAATAATTAATGTAACGAACAAATAAAATAGGGTAATATGATCTCAGTGCATGATGGGGCAGCTACCTGGAAAGGTAATATAATTTTCTTGGGGTTGGGGAGCCATGAAGGAAGTAACTCTCTGAAGAGGTGGTATTTGAGGTGAGATTTGCATTGATGGGTGAGGAGCATTCAGTCTGTTGATGATCTGGAAGAGCCTTGTAGCCTAGAGAACAGGAGGTGCTGAATAAGCTTGGTGTGTTACAGGAGCTGGGCCAGTGTGGCTGGAGATCAGCAAGCCAGTGAGAGAGAAATTAAGGGATGAATGAGATCAGAGAAGTGGTTTTGGGCTCCCCTGGGTTATCTTTATAAAAACCATGTTAAAGAGTTTAGATTTTTTTCTAAGTATGGTAGGAAACCAGTGGAAAAGTATTTCAGTGACTTACGTTCTTGACTTAGGAGTTAATTTATAGCCCATTGTACAGTTATATTCGTTAGCAACCTCTAAGTGTGAGTAAATTTCTGTAAGGTTTTCTGTAAATGATTTTAGCTTTGTAAAGAATAGAAGGGGAAGTAACTTTTTCCTGATGTTTCTTCCTTGAAGTTTAACTATTAAAAAATAAAACAAAACATCAGTATCTGTAAAGCTTTGACTTTGTAGTACAATTGTAGCAGTGGCAAAGATTCTTGCCAAGAGATTAGAGTTCCAGGTGCAATGGAGATGGTATTTAGTCTTTCAGTAAAAATAAGCATGCGTTTGTTCATTTATCCATTTATTGTGCATTCTAAAGGCTTCATAAGCACATAAGCACCTGTGTTCCAGGGCTTGTGGAGGAAACTATAAACGTTGGCTTAATTAGGTAAGAAATGGCAACCCACTCCAGTATTCTTGCTTGGAGAATTCCAGGGACGAAGGAACCTGGTGGGCTATAGTCTGTGGGGTTGCAAAGGGTGAGATGAAACTAACACTTCACTTCAATTAGGTAAAGGGAGGTTAATCTTATAAATAGGCCTCAAAGTGAGAGACTGGGTGCACTTTCCCCCCTACCTGCTTCTGCAGAGGCCTTTTAATTTATATACTATGAAAAAGTTTGTATTTTGGTTCCAGGTAGAATACATATGGGCGGGCTTCCCTGGTGGTCCAGTGGGTAAGGACACCGTCTTGCAGTGCAAGGGGCACCAGTTCGATCCCTGGCCTGGGAAGATCCCACGTGCTGCGGAGCGCCTGGACCGATGTGTCCAATTACCGAGCCGGAGCTCTGGAGCACATGCGCCCAGAGCCAGCGCTCTGCAACAACAGAGCCCACCGTGATGGGAGACCCACAAGAGCCAAAGAATAAAGATGGATGAAAATACACCAATGAAAGACCAATAGAAGTGGCCCGCCGTCCCCTCCCTCCCACCCCAACCCACCCCCACTCTCTCCCCCCAAAAAAAGAAAAAGAAAGAATACATATGGACACTTTTTTTTTTTAAACATTTATTTTTATTTATTTATCTTTTGGGGTGTGAGGTGGGGAGGGAGTGGGACGGGCGGACCACTTCTATTGGGCTTTCATTTCTCTATTTTCATCCGTCTTTGTTCTTTGGCTCCTGTGGGCCTCCCATCGCGGTGGCCTCTGTTGTCGCAGAGCGCTGGCTCTGGGTGCATGCGCTCCAGAGCTCTGGCTCGGTAATTGGACACATCAGTCCAGCCGCTCCACGGCACGTGGGATCTTCCCAGGCCAGGGATCGAACCGGCGCCCCTTGCACTGCAAGGTGGTGTCCTTACCCACTGGACCACCAGGGGAAGCCCTGGGCAAGTTTTAATTAGGATGGATAGCCTGTGCCTGTAAAGCTTTGTTTCTTGCAAATAAAACAGTAAAAAGCATCAACATTTCTTTCTAAAAACAAACAAACAAGCTCATCCCTGAAGAGATCTAAAGGCTTCATAAGCACATAAGCACCTGTGTTCCAGGGCTTGTGGAGGAAACTATAAACGTTGGCTTAATTAGGTAAGAAATGGCAACCCACTCCAGTATTCTTGCTTGGAGAATTCCAGGGACGAAGGAACCTGGTGGGCTATAGTCTGTGGGGTTGCAAAGGGTGAGATGAAACTAACACTTCACTTCAATTAGGTAAAGGGAGGTTAATCTTATAAATAGGCCTCAAAGTGAGAGACTGGGTGCACTTTCCCCCCTACCTGCTTCTGCAGAGGCCTTTTAATTTATATACTATGAAAAAGTTTGTATTTTGGTTCCAGGTAGAATACATATGGGCGGGCTTCCCTGGTGGTCCAGTGGGTAAGGACACCGTCTTGCAGTGCAAGGGGCACCAGTTCGATCCCTGGCCTGGGAAGATCCCACGTGCTGCGGAGCGCCTGGACCGATGTGTCCAATTACCGAGCCGGAGCTCTGGAGCACATGCGCCCAGAGCCAGCGCTCTGCAACAACAGAGCCCACCGTGATGGGAGACCCACAAGAGCCAAAGAATAAAGATGGATGAAAATACACCAATGAAAGACCAATAGAAGTGGCCCGCCCGTCCCCCTCCCTCCCCACCCCAACCCACCCCCACTCTCTCCCCCCAAAAAAAGAAAAAGAAAGAATACATATGGACACTTTTTTTTTTAAACATTTATTTTTATTTATTTATCTTTTGGGGTGTGAGGTGGGGAGGGAGTGGGACGGGCGGACCACTTCTATTGGGCTTTCATTTCTCTATTTTCATCCGTCTTTGTTCTTTGGCTCCTGTGGGCCTCCCATCGCGGTGGCCTCTGTTGTCGCAGAGCGCTGGCTCTGGGTGCATGCGCTCCAGAGCTCTGGCTCGGTAATTGGACACATCAGTCCAGCCGCTCCACGGCACGTGGGATCTTCCCAGGCCAGGGATCGAACCGGCGCCCCTTGCACTGCAAGGTGGTGTCCTTACCCACTGGACCACCAGGGGAAGCCCTGGGCAAGTTTTAATTAGGATGGATAGCCTGTGCCTGTAAAGCTTTGTTTCTTGCAAATACAGAAATGCAGGTCAACATTTCTTTCTAAAAAACAAACAAACAAGCTCATCCCTGAAGAGAGCAGAGGAGGACAAAGTTTTCATGTTGTCAATTTTCCCTTGGCTAGAGAACTTATATGGGAGAATGGGAGTTAAATTATTGATTCCCTCCTCTTGTCACTCCTTTCTTTTTGGAAAGGGGAAAAACATGTATGTTTATATAGATAAGATATATGTAATTCCCATTTAGCATGTTTGAAGCTTTCTGATTAGTCTGTATTATGAGCCAATAAGGAAGCAGGTAGAGAAATCTCCCAGAGTGGGGTGGGAGAGGCTCTGTATGGTTCTTTTACAGTTTTTTTTTTTTTAAAATATATTTATTTATATACTTGGTTGTAGTGGGTCTTAGTTGCAGCATGTAGGATTTTTTAGTTGCATGTGGGGTCTAGTTCCCTGACCAGGGATTGAACCCACGTCTCCTGCACTGGGAACATGGATCGTAGCCACTGGACCACCTGGGAAGTCCCTCTTTTACAGTTTTAATGTTAAAAAGTCGTATTATCATGAGGCAGAAAAGCCATTTCTGATTCTCATTTGTTTGTTGTTTGACCTTAAAGTAAGTTACTTAAAAAAGAAAAAAAAAAAAAACTGCTGGTGCCTTAGTTTCCCCAGATGTAAAATGAGAAATTATACTTGCTATGTAGGATTATGTAGATTTACTATATTAATACATATGATGAGTTTAGAATAATGCTGGCATGTCCTAAGTGCTCTGTGTTAACTATTGTCCCTTGATTGTTTGAAAGAAGGGAAAATAAGCTAAGCTGGTTATTGACTTTCTTCTAGGATAAATTCATACTAGTGAATTCATATCCTGTCAAACCATAATATTAAAAGAGGTTGCTGTAAAGAGCGGTTTTTTGCTTCATTTTTAAATCACAAAAGTGCAAAAGTTGGCAAAGGCTTTAGAGTGATCTGCACTAGAGTCTCTACTTCAAAAAGAAAACTTTTCCCAGTTTGCTAAATTGAGCCTAAGTAGGTTTGAGATTGCTTGATGACTGGGAATCTGCCATACATCCTGATCACCTCTAGCTTCAGCTTCCCACAGAACAGTTGCTTGACTACCTTATTCATCCTGTTGAAACAACAGGCTTTTAGGTATCTCCTTTTGAATGTATAAGAGGCTAGAGTGACCAGGCTTGAAACTTTTTAAATGTCTGTGCAGTGGTCAGGGGATAAGCCAGTGACTTTGATTTTTTAAAATTTATTTTCCTGTGCCAGGTCTTAGTTGCAGCACACGAGATCTCCCATCTTAGTTGTGGCGTGTGGGATCTTGTCCTCTGATCGGGGATCCAACCCTGACCCCCTGGTTTGGGAGCACAGAGTCTTAGCCATTGAACCCCCAGAGAAGCCCCCAAGCCAGTAACTTTTGATTGTCACTTTTCCCCTAACGTAACCTAGTATGTATTCTTTTGTCTGGTTCTTACTTGATTTGGAAATATCTTTATCCATAGACTATACGTGGCTGAACATTTATTTCCACCATTTAGTATTTCGTACTGATAGTTTGTGGAGTAAGTATAGAAATTAATATTCATTTAAGTTTAGGGTTATTGATTAATATCAAACCTTAGGGACTTCCCTTGCAGTCTAGTAATTAAGACTCCACCCTTCCACCTGGGAAGTCCCTCTTTTACAGTTTTAATGTTAAAAAGTCGTATTATCATGAAGCAGAAAAGCCATTTCTGATTCTCATTTGTTTGTTGTTTGACCTTAAAGTAAGTTACTTAAAAAGAAAAAAAAAAACTGCTGGTGCCTTAGTTTCCCCAGATGTAAAATGAGAAATTATACTTGCTATGTAGGATTATGTAGATTTACTATATTAATACATATGATGAGTTTAGAATAATGCTGGCATGTCCTAAGTGCTCTGTGTTAACTATTGTCCCTTGATTGTTTGAAAAAAGGGGAAAATAAGCTAAGCTGGTTATTGACTTTCTTCTAGGATAAATTCATACTAGTGAATTCATATCCTGTCAAACCATAATATTAAAAGAGGTTGCTGTAAAGAGCGGTTTTTTGCTTCATTTTTAAATCACAAAAGTGCAAAAGTTGGCAAAGGCTTTAGAGTGATCTGCACTAGAGTCTCTACTTCAAAAAGAAAACTTTTCCCAGTTTGCTAAATTGAGCCTAAGTAGGTTTGAGATTGCTTGATGACTGGGAATCTGCCATACATCCTGATCACCTCTAGCTTCAGCTTCCCACAGAACAGTTGCTTGACTACCTTATTCATCCTGTTGAAACAACAGGCTTTTAGGTATCTCCTTTTGAATGTATAAGAGGCTAGAGTGACCAGGCTTGAAACTTTTTAAATGTCTGTGCAGTGGTCAGGGGATAAGCCAGTGACTTTGATTTTTTAAAATTTATTTTCCTGTGCCAGGTCTTAGTTGCAGCACACGAGATCTCCCATCTTAGTTGTGGCGTGTGGGATCTTGTCCTCTGATCGGGGATCCAACCCTGACCCCCTGGTTTGGGAGCACAGAGTCTTAGCCATTGAACCCCCAGAGAAGCCCCCAAGCCAGTAACTTTTGATTGTCACTTTTCCCCTAACGTAACCTAGTATGTATTCTTTTGTCTGGTTCTTACTTGATTTGGAAATATCTTTATCCATAGACTATACGTGGCTGAACATTTATTTCCACCATTTAGTATTTCGTACTGATAGTTTGTGGAGTAAGTATAGAAATTAATATTCATTTAAGTTTAGGGTTATTGATTAATATCAAACCTTAGGGACTTCCCTTGCAGTCTAGTAATTAAGACTCCACCCTTCCACCACTGGGGGCTCAGGTTCTATGTGGGCCTCATGGTGCAGGGGAAAAAAAAAAAGTCAGACCTTTGTTGCTTATCTGCATCCTCAAGACAGGTTGAATTCTAAAATGTTCTTAATGTTATCTCTTCTTCCATATGCTTTTTCTAGACCCTTGTTACTGCCCTGGAATTTGAGCAGATGTGAAATGGTAATAGAGATCAGGAGAATACAAGTATTACAGGAGTATAGCTAGGCACCGGTATCAATTTTAGCTCCTTTGTTAACTGTGGGCAGCCAAGTCAGGTTGATTTTGTCTTGCTGTCTCTTTGCTCATCAGTTCTTTAAATAAATCTAGTGTTTAATTACTTGGAGTATTTTAGGATGATAATTCTGTCTTAGACTTTCACCATCATAAAATAAATTGGGCTTCCCTGGTCCCTAGTCCAGTGGCTAGGGACACTGCCTTGCAGTGCAAGGGGTGCTGGTTTGATCCCTGGCCTGGGAAGATCCCACAAGCCGCGGAGCGGCTGGACCAGTGTGTCCAACTACCGAGCTGGAGCTCTGGAGTGCATGCGCCCAGAGCCAGTGCTCTGCAGTGACAGAGGCCACTGTTATGGGAAGCCCACACAGGCCAAAGAACAAAGATGGATGAAAATAGATAAATGAAAGACCAATAGAAGTGGCCAAAAATAAATAAATAAATAAATCAAATAAATTGAATAAACCAACATTTATTAGATTTTGTCCAGAAACTTGACCATTGTAGACCTTTGGTTGATGAAGAAACCAACTGAAATGTGTCTGTCAGGAAAAGCATCGGGCTTCCCTGGTGGTCTAGTGGGTAAGGACACCGCCTTGCAATGCAAAAGCCGCCGGTTCGATCCCTGACCTGGGAAGATCCCACGTGCTGCGGAGTGGTTGGACCGATGTGTCCAATTACCGAGCCGGAGCTCTGCGACAACAGAGGCTGCCCCGATGGGAGGCCCACACGGGCCAAAGAACAAAGATGGATGAAAATAGACAAATGAAAGACCAATAGAAGTGGCCCTCCTGCTCCCCTCCCTCCCAACCCCACCCCCCCACCAAAATAAATAAATAAATAAATCTTTTTTTTTAAAAAAAAAGCATCAAAATACATTAAACAGAACTTAGATGTCATCGCAACTCGTCTGAGTTCACTTCTTTTTTTTTCTTTTTAAAGATTTATTTATTTATTTATTTTGGGCGGGGGTCGGGTTGGGGAGGGAGGGGAGCGGGCCACTTCTATTGGTCTTTCATCTCTCCATTTTCATCTGTCTTTGTTCTTTGGCTCCCGTGGGCCTCCCATCGCGGTGGTGTCTGTTGCAGAGCGCTGACTCTGGGTGCAGGCGCTCCAGAGCTCCGGCTCAGCAACTGGACACATCGGTCCAGCTGCTCCGCGGCACGTGGGATCTTCCCAGGCTAGGGCTCGAACCGGCGCCCCTTGCACTGCAAGGTGGTGTCCTTACCCACTGGACCACCAGGGGAAGCGGGAAGCCCCTGAGTTCACTTCTTATCTGTGTGCAATTCTGGGTCTTTTTCTGTGTGTCAGAACTCAGGCCCCTGAGTAAATGAGGATTTTAAGATACTGTTATCCAGTGTGTGGGCTTCTTGAGATGCGGAATTGTCCTTATGCTTGGTAAGTTAGTTAACTTGATTTTCCAGTTGGCCCCTTCAGTCTATTTCTTATCCTATAAAATGAGCTCTAAGGTCTCTTACAGTAATTTCTTGTTAATTTCTGGCATCCAGTGTATAATATATAGATTAGTCACCTTGCCCTGAAATAAGTCCTGTGACATGACCTCCTGCTGCCCAAATGATTTCCAGCCCTGACATATGGGACCAAATATTTGTAAACTATATACTTCTTATATTTAGTTCCATTTTCAGAAGGGGATTCTTCTTTCCTTAGAAGATTCATTAGTTTACTTTTTATCCCTTTAAAATGTACTACTTTTTCTTTTATCAATTATAAGAATGAGCTTCTCGGTTTGGCATGAACAGTTAGGTTTTAGGTATACTCATCTATTCTGTTACTGCTTTATTCTTAATGTGAAGCTTTGGCAATATGACACAATGATGCTATCAAAGAGATAATAATAATAATAAGGTCACATTCACTCAGTGCTCAAGTGTGCTAGGTACTTTATGTAAAGAATTTAAAGAACTAAACATACCAACTTCTTAGAGTTGTTTTTACTATTTCCTCATGGATGCGAATATTGAAATTTAAAGAATTAAGTAACTGTTCAAGATCACAGTCACAAGCGAGGCCAACAGTCTACAAATCCTTGTTTTTTAATTATTGTTTTATTTTTAAAGAATTTTTTAAGAAGCTTTTATTTATTTATTTTTGTCTGTGCTGGGTCTTTGTTGATGTGTGGGTTTAGCTGCTATGCAGTATGTGGGATCTTCCTGGATCAGGGATCGAACCAGATGGGTTCTTATCCACTGAGCCACAAGGGAAGCCATACAAATACTTATTGAGCAACTACTGTATTCTGGGAGCACAGTGGCCAACAAGGCTCTTACGTTACAATAGCTCTTAAATATAAAGTGTTCTGTTAACGTAGTCCTTTAAAAGTGATAGCTACCACCAGGGAAGCGGAAGCCCTGAGTTCACTTCTTATCTGTGTGCAATTCTGGGTCTTTTTCTGTGTGTCAGAACTCAGGCCCCTGAGTAAATGAGGATTTTAAGATACTGTTATCCAGTGTGTGGGCTTCTTGAGATGCGGAATTGTCCTTATGCTTGGTAAGTTAGTTAACTTGATTTTCCAGTTGGCCCCTTCAGTCTATTTCTTATCCTATAAAATGAGCTCTAAGGTCTCTTACAGTAATTTCTTGTTAATTTCTGGCATCCAGTGTATAATATATAGATTAGTCACCTTGCCCTGAAATAAGTCCTGTGACATGACCTCCTGCTGCCCAAATGATTTCCAGCCCTGACATATGGGACCAAATATTTGTAAACTATATACTTCTTATATTTAGTTCCATTTTCAGAAGGGGATTCTTCTTTCCTTAGAAGATTCATTAGTTTACTTTTTATCCCTTTAAAATGTACTACTTTTTCTTTTATCAATTATAAGAATGAGCTTCTCGGTTTGGCATGAACAGTTAGGTTTTAGGTATACTCATCTATTCTGTTACTGCTTTATTCTTAATGTGAAGCTTTGGCAATATGACACAATGATGCTATCAAAGAGATAATAATAATAATAAGGTCACATTCACTCAGTGCTCAAGTGTGCTAGGTACTTTATGTAAAGAATTTAAAGAACTAAACATACCAACTTCTTAGAGTTGTTTTTACTATTTCCTCATGGATGCGAATATTGAAATTTAAAGAATTAAGTAACTGTTCAAGATCACAGTCACAAGCGAGGCCAACAGTCTACAAATCCTTGTTTTTTAATTATTGTTTTATTTTTAAAGAATTTTTTAAGAAGCTTTTATTTATTTATTTTTGTCTGTGCTGGGTCTTTGTTGATGTGTGGGTTTAGCTGCTATGCAGTATGTGGGATCTTCCTGGATCAGGGATCGAACCAGATGGGTTCTTATCCACTGAGCCACAAGGGAAGCCATACAAATACTTATTGAGCAACTACTGTATTCTGGGAGCACAGTGGCCAACAAGGCTCTTACGTTACAATAGCTCTTAAATATAAAGTGTTCTGTTAACGTAGTCCTTATGTGATAGGGGGATAATGATGATAGCTATTCACATGGTTATTATAAGAATGAAAGACAATGCATAAAAATGCATGATTTAGTAACAGAGCAAAATAGATATTGAGATTATTGAGGCTGATGTTATATTAGCATTATAAACTACATATGTAATTCCTGTCAGACTTGGCAGATAATTTTAAAAAAAAAGAATAATGAAAGTATGAATCAGAACTATTTTAGGAATTGAGTTCCAAATTGAAAAGGTTTAATTTTACCAATAAAATGGCTAAGAACAGTGAAGGTATTTTTAGGGGGAGAATTTTCTGATTTCATAGGTAGGAACTAGTGAGTTTAACTGTACATAGGTTTAGATTATAAGCTATGGTTTTTCTTGGTATGTTAATACGGTTAATATTGAGTAAGAATGTCTAATAGGTTCAATTCAGATTTGTAGTATTTTCCTGCCCCTTTTTTTAAAAAATTTTTTGGCCACTTTTATTGGTCTTTCATTTGTTTGTTTTCATCTATCTTTGTTCTTTGGCTTGTGTGAGCCTCCCATTGCCGTGGCCTCTTCTGTAGCAGAGCACTGGCTCTGGGCGCATGCGCCCAGAGCGCCCGGCTTGTAATTGGACACACCGGTCTAACAGCTCCGGGCATGTGGGATCTTCCTGTGCCAGGGGTCGAACCGGTGCCCTTGCAGTGCAAGGCGGACTCTTTACCCACTGGACCAGCAAAGGGACCCCCCCCTCTCCTGTTCTCCTTTTAAAGTCGTTTGTCGAAGTTTAATTTACATGCAGTGAAATTCATCCTTACTGAAGGGGATGGGGACCCGCTCCAGTATTCTTGCCTGGAGAGTCCCACGGACAGAAGAGCCTGGCGGACTGCAGTCACGGGGTCTCCGAGTTGGATGCGACTGAGTGACTCAGTACATCACACTATGACTTACCCGTCCTGGGTAACCATTTTTAGAGAGTTTTGCTCACTTTTGCCTGTTTCTCTTGTACTAGGTATGGACAGTTCTTCTCACTATATTGAGCAACTACTGTATTCTGGGAGCACAGTGGCCAACAAGGCTCTTACGTTACAATAGCTCTTAAATATAAAGTGTTCTGTTAACGTAGTCCTTATGTGATAGGGGGATAATGATGATAGCTATTCACATGGTTATTATAAGAATGAAAGACAATGCATAAAAATGCATGATTTAGTAACAGAGCAAAATAGATATTGAGATTATTGAGGCTGATGTTATATTAGCATTATAAACTACATATGTAATTCCTGTCAGACTTGGCAGATAATTTTAAAAAAAAAGAATAATGAAAGTATGAATCAGAACTATTTTAGGAATTGAGTTCCAAATTGAAAAGGTTTAATTTTACCAATAAAATGGCTAAGAACAGTGAAGGTATTTTTAGGGGGAGAATTTTCTGATTTCATAGGTAGGAACTAGTGAGTTTAACTGTACATAGGTTTAGATTATAAGCTATGGTTTTTCTTGGTATGTTAATACGGTTAATATTGAGTAAGAATGTCTAATAGGTTCAATTCAGATTTGTAGTATTTTCCTGCCCCTTTTTTTAAAAAATTTTTTGGCCACTTTTATTGGTCTTTCATTTGTTTGTTTTCATCTATCTTTGTTCTTTGGCTTGTGTGAGCCTCCCATTGCCGTGGCCTCTTCTGTAGCAGAGCACTGGCTCTGGGCGCATGCGCTCCAGAGCGCCGGCTTGTAATTGGACACACCGGTCTAACAGCTCCGGGGCATGTGGGATCTTCCTGTGCCAGGGATCGAACCGGTGCCCCTTGCAGTGCAAGGCGGACTCTTTACCCACTGGACCAGCAAAGGGACCCCCCCCTCTCCTGTTCTCCTTTTAAAGTCGTTTGTCGAAGTTTAATTTACATGCAGTGAAATTCATCCTTACTGAAGGGGATGGGGACCCGCTCCAGTATTCTTGCCTGGAGAGTCCCACGGACAGAAGAGCCTGGCGGACTGCAGTCACGGGGTCTCCGAGTTGGATGCGACTGAGTGACTCAGTACATCACACTATGACTTACTGTCTGATAACCATGGACTAGACTAGGTAGGACAGTTCTTCTCCAGAGAGTTTTGCTCACTTTTGCCTGTTTCTCTTGTACATTCTTTCTCTCTCCTTAACTATCTCTGTCAGGTTTTTTTGTGAAACCTTCTTGAAATTTTTGACTGGAAATAAATTGAATTTGTTAGATGATTTTGTTGAGCATTGACATCTTTTAAGATATTGAGCTTTTGCATCCAAGACTGCCAGGGAATTCCCAAGACTTCCTTAATTTCTTTCAACAGATTTATTTATTTTCTCCATAGAGGTCTTTGTTAGATAGAGTCTTAGATATCGTCTTACAGTTTGTGGAATTGTAATTCCCAGACCAGAGATTGAACCCAGGTCATGGCAGTGGAAGTGCTGATTCCTAACTCCCGGAATTCCCTAACTGCCAGGGAATTCCCAGGTATCATATTTTTGTAGTTACTGTAAATGATATCCTTTTTTAAAATTACACTGTTGCTGCCGTATAGAAAAACAGTTGATTTTTATGTATTAATCTATATCCACACACCTCGTAAACCCTCTTTTAATATCTGAAGATTCTTTTGGATTCCCCACAGTACGTAGAAAGTCTAGTCATTTATTAACAATATTTCCTCCTTTCCATTTCTTATACCGTTTGATTTTTTCTTGTCAAACTCTCCTGGTCAGCATTGTTAATATAGTTTTGCACTGAAGTGGCAGTTATAGGTATATTTGTTCTGTTTCTAGTATCAGGGGGAAAGTTTTAAATATTTTGTCATTGAGTCTTGGCTGCTTTTTACTTTTAATTATAAAGTTTTATCAGGTGATTTTTATTGTATCTACGAAGATGGTGTATTAATTATTTATTACTGCATTCAGATTGCCTATACCATATGAAAAGATGGCAATGTAGAGAAATTAAAACCTTCATAAACTACTAATGGGGCTTCCTGGGTGGGGCTAACAGTGAAGAACCTGTCTGCCAGTGCAGGGGACATAAGAGGTACGGGTTCAGTCCTTGGGTTGGGAAGATCCCCTGGAGAAGGGAATGGCGACCCACTCCAGTATTCTTGCCTGGAGAATCCCATGGACAGAGAAGCCTGGTGGGCTACAGTCCATGGTGTTGTAAAGAGTCAGACAGGTCTGAAGTGACCTAGCACAGACACTACTGATAAGAATATGAGATGATGTCGTTTGGCATTTTCTCAAAATGTTAAGCATAGGGCTTCCCTGGTGGTCCAGTGGGTAAACTGTCTGCCTTGCAGTGCAAGGAGCACTGGTTCAATCCCTGGCCGAGGCAGATCCCACATGCTGTGGAGTGGCTGGGCTGGTGTGTCCACTTAACGAGCCGGCACACTGGAACACCTGCATGCAGAGCTGATGCTCTGCAATGAGAGAGGTCACTGCAATGGGAGGCCCACACAGGCCAAAGAATAAAGATGGATGAAAAAAACAAAAAAAACAAAAAAAACAATAAAAGAGGCCAACATTTAAAAAAAAATTAAAAAAAAAAAAGAGTTAAGCATAAAGATGCTATGTGTTCCAGCAAAGTTACTCTGTGTTCCAGCAGTTCCACTCCTGGGTGCATACCAAGAGAAAAGAAAACATGTCTGCATAAAAACTTGTACATGAATTTTTATAGCAACATTATTTTATAATAGTCAAAAAAGGAAACAATTTTGAATGAATTGATGAAATGTGACATGTCTGTGCAGTGGAATATTATTCAGCAATAAAAGAATTGAAATACTAATACATGTTACACATAGATGTCCTGAAAATACACTAAGTGAAAAAGCCAGTCACGAAAGTTCACGTATTTAGAATTCTATTTATATGAAATGGCCAGAAAAAGCAAACCTCTAGAGATAAAAGTAGATTAGTCTTGCCAAAGACTAGGGGTTGGGGAAGGATGAGGAGTGACTGCTAATGGACATGAGTTTTTTTTGGAGGGAGTGCTGAAGATGTTCTAAAATTAGATTGTGGTAATGATCATACCACTTCATTAATATACTATAAATCTTTCAAATTATATGCTGTAAGTTAGTGAACTGTATGATATGTAAGTGTTAGTAACTCAGTTGTGTCTGACTCTTTGTGATCCCATGGACTGTAGCCCACCAGGCTCCTCTATCCATAGAATTCTCTAGACAAGAATACTAGAATGGGTAGCCTTTCCTTTCTCCTGGAGATCTTCCCCACCCAGGGATCAAACTCCAGTTTCCTGCCTTTCAGGTAAATTCTTTACCTTGTGAACCACTAGGGAAGCCCGTAATATGTGAATTATATCTCAATAGAACTGTTTTAAAAGGTAAGTGCATATGTAGTTAACTTGTTACTTACTGCCAAATTCCCTTCCCAAAGTGTGATTTGCATTCCCATACATTTGTAATGTATAAATGTATACAGTTTTACCAACAGAATATAATGCTATAGACTTTAATTTTTACCAATCTGATAGATGAGAGAAATGATACTTCGATTTTTAAAAACTTGCATTTTTTTGTCAGTGAATTTGGACATCTTTTCATATGTTTAAAGGCTATTTTGTATCTGGTTTTGTGAATTGTGACTTTTTTGTATTTCTCTCTTTTTTTGGTCTTCTTTCTCTGTTTTGTTGTTCAGTTGCTAAGGCATGTCTGACTCTGTGACCCCATGAACTGTAGCATACCAGGCTTCCCTACTCTTTACTGTCTCCTGGAGTATGCTCACATTTATATCCATGAGTCAGCGATTCTATCCAACTATCTCATCCACTGTGACCCCTTCTCTTCCTGCCTTCAATCTTTCCCAGCATCAGGGTCTTTTCCAAAGAGTCATCACTTTGCATCAGTTGGCAGAGTATTGAAGCTTCAGCTTCAGCTCCAGCATCAGTCCTTGGAATATTATTCAGCAAAAAGAATGAAACTAATACATGTTACACATAGATGTCCTGAAAATACACTAAGTGAAAGCCAGTCACGAAAGTTCACGATTTAGAATTCTATTTATATGAAATGGCCAGAAAAAGCAAACCTCTAGAGATAAAAGTAGATTAGTCTTGCCAAAGACTAGGGGTTGGGGAAGGATGAGGAGTGACTGCTAATGGACATGAGTTTTTTTTGGAGGGAGTGCTGAAGATGTTCTAAAATTAGATTGTGGTAATGATCATACCACTTCATTAATATACTATAAATCTTTCAAATTATATGCTGTAAGTTAGTGAACTGTATGATATGTAAGTGTTAGTAACTCAGTTGTGTCTGACTCTTTGTGATCCCATGGACTGTAGCCCACCAGGCTCCTCTATCCATAGAATTCTCTAGACAAGAATACTAGAATGGGTAGCCTTTCCTTTCTCCTGGAGATCTTCCCCACCCAGGGATCAAACTCCAGTTTCCTGCCTTTCAGGTAAATTCTTTACCTTGTGAACCACTAGGGAAGCCCGTAATATGTGAATTATATCTCAATAGAACTGTTTTAAAAGGTAAGTGCATATGTAGTTAACTTGTTACTTACTGCCAAATTCCCTTCCCAAAGTGTGATTTGCATTCCCATACATTTGTAATGTATAAATGTATACAGTTTTACCAACAGAATATAATGCTATAGACTTTAATTTTTACCAATCTGATAGATGAGAGAAATGATACTTCGATTTTTAAAAACTTGCATTTTTTTGTCAGTGAATTTGGACATCTTTTCATATGTTTAAAGGCTATTTTGTATCTGGTTTTGTGAATTGTGACTTTTTTGTATTTCTCTCTTTTTTTGGTCTTCTTTCTCTGTTTTGTTGTTCAGTTGCTAAGGCATGTCTGACTCTGTGACCCCATGAACTGTAGCATACCAGGCTTCCCTACTCTTTACTGTCTCCTGGAGTATGCTCACATTTATATCCATGAGTCAGCGATTCTATCCAACTATCTCATCCACTGTGACCCCTTCTCTTCCTGCCTTCAATCTTTCCCAGCATCAGGGTCTTTTCCAAAGAGTCATCACTTTGCATCAGTTGGCAGAGTATTGAAGCTTCAGCTTCAGCTCCAGCATCAGTCCTTCCAATAAATATTCAGAGTTGGTTTTCTTTAGGACTGACTTGTTTGATCTCCTTGCAGTTCAAGGGACTCTCAGGAGTCTTCACCAGCACCACAGTTCAGAAGAATCAGTTCTTTGGTGCTCAGTCTTTATGATCCAACTCTCACATGTGTACATGACTACTGGAAAAACTATAGCTTTGACCACATGGACCTTTGTGGCAAAGTGATGTCTCTGCTTTATAATATGCTGTCTTGTCATAGGTTTTCTTCCCAGAAGTAAGCTTTTCATTTCATGGCTACAGACACCATCCACAGTGAAAGAAAATAAAGTCTGTCATCTTTTTGGCATGAAGTGATGGGATCAGATACCATGGTCTAAGTTTTCTGAATGTTGAGTTTTAAGCCAGCTTTTTCACTCTCCTTTTTCAGCTCATCAGAAGGCTCTTCAGTGCCTCTCTGCTTTCTACCATTGGAGTGGCATCACCTGAGTATCTGAAGTTGTTGATAAAATAATTATCTATTTTAGTAGTCTTTTATGATACAGTATTCTTTTTCCAATACCATAGGTTGAGTTTTCCTTCATTTTGTACCTTATTTAAGTAAAATTGTACACATAAACTGTTTGGGGGGAGAATGTGATCTGTATTCTAAGCAACTAAATTATAGTTCGAGCTGAATTTATTTCTGAGTGATGCTTAGGTTTGCTATCGTTTTTTCTGAGTTTTTTTTTAGTCCTGAGAATTCACTTACTATTCATTGTCAAAGTTGTTTCTCTTATTGTTATGCCAGTTTACATCCCTTCTTCTAGTCCCAGGTCAAATGGTGGTTCTTTAATGAAGTCTTTCTAGAATCCTGGTGGACTTGATATGGTTGATAGGAGGTGGCAAGTGAATGATCTGCTGGAAGCTGTTACTTGAAATTTTTATAAGGGAGGTATGAAATGTGGATTGGGCAAAGAGAATTACAGAAAATAAAATAATATTGATCCCTTTGATGATGAGGTTGCTTTAGAGCTGAGACCTGTAAGACAGCTAAGAATTGGCCAAACAAGCAAACAGAGGAAGGATGTTAAGAGAGGGATGATATAGAGAGCTATAAACAACTGTGGGATAAATAACCATAGTGGAGGGAATAAAGGAAGGTGAGGACAAGTGAGCATGGATTACATTTGTGACTTCCATACCAGAGCATATCAGAATGAACATCTCATAACTTCTGAAAAAGAGACCTTGACCCCATGCTTGTTCTTACTAAACCAGTATGCTTGCAAAGAGTGAAATTTCATCTTGTAGATGGTGATCAACTGTTGAACTTTGAGACAGAGTCTGACATTCCATCTTGGATTACTCTGCTAGTGCAGTTAGGTAGACTGGAAAGGAGGGGAGATTAGAGACCAAGAGGCAAGTTCTGAGGTTCATACAACTATAGAGAGATGATAAGGACCTCAACTAGGGCAGGACATATGAGGTTATGGAGAAAGAGTTGTGAGAGAGAGGAGGATATGGTGGTAAAGAAAGAAGTCATGGATGGCTTTAGCATCTGGTTTTTAGGCAACTGTGTAGGTGATCGGGTGGCTTACTGAGCTAAGCTCAGTAGGAGAAGCTCACATGTGGGGAGAGGTAACAGAGAAAAAGATTAGTCTGGGACATACTGGGTTTCTCTCACACTTATCCATCCTACTTAATGGCTAGTCCAGATGCTTTGACTGATCTCTCTTGAGTCATCTCTTTCATTCACACCCCACATCCAGGTTGCTCTCAAGTTTTGTCCATTTTACCTCAGAGTTTATGAAAGTTCACTGTTCCCTCACCTACCACTCAGTCCTTCCCTCTCACTTCTTACTTAATAATGATGGTAGTTTCCAGACTGGTCTCTGTGCTTCTGCCTTGTCCTCATGTCTGTTCTTAACCCAGCATCTGATGAATGATCCTTTTAATAATCAGGTCATCTCTCTGCATAAACTCCTCCTCTTCTCCTTGGGATAAAAGTCAGAGTCCTTAGAGGGCTTACATCACCTCCTTCCCTGCTCTCTGCTATCATCGTTTGTCTTCCTGTTGCTCACTTCACTCCAGCTGTATCGCTAATCTTTGACCTGTTCAGGCTTATTCCATCTTAAAGAGGGAATCTTGAATTTTCTCTTTCCTTTCACTGGAGAGCTCCCCCCACTTCTTCCAGTCATTGGTGCAGCTCATTCCTCCTTTGGAGTTTTTACTCATATGTCACTTTTTCAGAGAATTCTTCTTTGATCACTTAGTTTGAAACTACAGCCTTCTTCCTTGCTGAATGTTCTCTCTCTTTGGTTCATTTGTCTTCTTGGCCTTTATCACCATCTGCATATGTGTAATAATGTGCTTATTTTCTTCGCTCCCCATTAGAATTTAAGATGCATAAAAACAAGGACATTTGCATTTAAAAATATTTATTTATGGCTGTGCAGGATCTTCATTGTATCACAGGCTTTTCTCCAGTATAATGAGTGGGGACTACTCTCTTACTCTCTAGCTGTGTGCGGGCTTCTCATTGTGGTGGCTTCTCTTGTTGCAAAGTAGTCTCTGGGGTGTACAGACTTCAGTAGTTGTGGCATTTGGGTTCAGTGGTTGCAGCTCCCAGGACCCTAGGGCACAAGCTCAGTACTTGTGGTGTTTGAGTTTAGCTCTGCAGGATTGAACTTGTGTCTCCTGAATTGGCAGGTGGATTCTTTACCACTGACCTACCAAGCAAGCCTCAGACTTTTGCTTTATTTCACCATTGTGACTCTAGCAACTGAAGACTGCTAATACATAAAGGTGCTCAATTAATATTTATTGATTGACTGAATTCATTAATGTAGTCCTTGGGATATCCTTCAATAAATGCTTACTGTTTAAGTTCGCAAGGAAGTACAGGCAAGAAAGTATCTAGTAGACAAACTGGAGCCCATAAAATGGTTTAGACTGGAGGAGAGATTTGAGCAAAGCCATGGCATTGTCCAGGATACCATAGAGAAAGTGTAAAGAGTCCGAAGAGAACTAGGGATGGGGTCCTGGAAAGACCTACCAGGACTGACCAGAGAGCTGCACTGTCCTTAGAGTGATCCAGGTGGATATCTGGCCCTTGTGCTTTAGAGAGTCTCATCTGGCCTTCTTTCAGCTATACTGCTCCTCATAGGATGAGGATTTTGAGGGACCTAGTCCATCTGGGGCCCATTTCTAGGTCATACTAAGAGTATTTGAATCCCAGAATTCCCTGTCCATGTGACTCATCACAGGTCTCTTCCCTGATTCTCTCCTCTTTGACTGTACTGCATGTATGTCTCCTAGGCCTATGGGATAGCCCAGTGGATGTTTGCAAGTATGTAGCCAGAGTTAGACTTGTTGTCTGAGACATCTCCGTGTGTGTGTGTGTGTGTGTGTGTGTGTGTGTGTGTGTGTGTGTGGCTCCTTGAAGTATGGAGTGCAGCTAAAGATGGAATGAGAACAGGAGGCAGACTGCAGAGCAACCTTTGGGGGAGGGGTACTATGGTCCTTCCATTCCCCCTCCCTCCAGTTGATGTCAGGTCTGAGACTGCCAAATCAGAATTTAGCCTTTTAAGTTTTTTCAAAAGTGTATATGTCAAGATAGCAGGATAGAATAAAATTTACTAGCTTGTTTGGTTTATAATTAAAAAAAATTAAGGTATATAATATATGGGTTTACATTTGTGCTCTTAAAGCTTCTTGAAAACTAGTGGTTGGCCTGCAAAAAGGAATTAAAAAAGAGTAGCTAGAGAGGGAGAAGTTAAATTCAAGAGAGAGTTTCAAGGAGGGAATGATCAACAGTGTCAGATGTTTCACAGACATTAAGTCCTATGAAGACAGATAACCAAAATTTAGTAAAAATTTCACTTGGTGGTGATGGATACCAAACTTCTGTAGAAGGTACGTTTGGGAAATCAGGAAGTGGAGACAGGGTTTAAAAGATTTTTAAAGTAGAATGGTGTCTGAGAAAGGAAGGAACTAGAATGGTAGCTGGAGGGTGAGCAGGTCATAGAGAAATCATGTTGAAGATGAGAGAGTCTTGAGACTTCTGGCGGTCCAGTGGTTAAGACTCCATATTTCCACCCAGAGGGTGTGGGAGAGATTCCTGGTCAGGGAACTAAGACCTACCAGGACTGACCAGAGAGCTGCACTGTCCTTAGAGTGATCCAGGTGGATATCTGGCCCTTGTGCTTTAGAGAGTCTCATCTGGCCTTCTTTCAGCTATACTGCTCCTCATAGGATGAGGATTTTGAGGGACCTAGTCCATCTGGGGCCCATTTCTAGGTCATACTAAGAGTATTTGAATCCCAGAATTCCCTGTCCATGTGACTCATCACAGGTCTCTTCCCTGATTCTCTCCTCTTTGACTGTACTGCATGTATGTCTCCTAGGCCTATGGGATAGCCCAGTGGATGTTTGCAAGTATGTAGCCAGAGTTAGACTTGTTGTCTGAGACATCTCCGTGTGTGTGTGTGTGTGTGTGTGTGTGTGTGTGTGTGTGTGTGTGGCTCCTTGAAGTATGGAGTGCAGCTAAAGATGGAATGAGAACAGGAGGCAGACTGCAGAGCAACCTTTGGGGGAGGGGTACTATGGTCCTTCCATTCCCCCTCCCTCCAGTTGATGTCAGGTCTGAGACTGCCAAATCAGAATTTAGCCTTTTAAGTTTTTTCAAAAGTGTATATGTCAAGATAGCAGGATAGAATAAAATTTACTAGCTTGTTTGGTTTATAATTAAAAAAAATTAAGGTATATAATATATGGGTTTACATTTGTGCTCTTAAAGCTTCTTGAAAACTAGTGGTTGGCCTGCAAAAAGGAATTAAAAAAGAGTAGCTAGAGAGGGAGAAGTTAAATTCAAGAGAGAGTTTCAAGGAGGGAATGATCAACAGTGTCAGATGTTTCACAGACATTAAGTCCTATGAAGACAGATAACCAAAATTTAGTAAAAATTTCACTTGGTGGTGATGGATACCAAACTTCTGTAGAAGGTACGTTTGGGAAATCAGGAAGTGGAGACAGGGTTTAAAAGATTTTTAAAGTAGAATGGTGTCTGAGAAAGGAAGGAACTAGAATGGTAGCTGGAGGGTGAGCAGGTCATAGAGAAATCATGTTGAAGATGAGAGAGTCTTGAGACTTCCCTGGCGGTCCAGTGGTTAAGACTCCATATTTCCACCCAGAGGGTGTGGGAGAGATTCCTGGTCAGGGAACTAAGACCTCACATGTTGTGTGGTACGGCCAAAAAATATAAAAAAAGGTGAGACAGTCTTATCAGTATTTGGATGCTGAGGAAAAGACTCCAGTGTTAAGAAAGAAAAAGTAAAGGACAAAGAGGGTATAATTGATGTAACAAGACCTGAGATCCAGTGCATAGGCCAGTAGATCATCTTTTGAAAGGAGAAAGGGCTATTTGAGGAGGCTTGGAGTGTTTGGATTTGTGTGGATGCTAGATTTTGAAAAGTGAGACAGCAAGAAAGTGAATGGCAGGAAAGTTAAGCAGTAATAGCATTATTTAGTAGTAGATTTGTGGGTTAGACTTTTTTTAATTTAAAAAGTTGTTTAGGTTTTTTAAGTTAATTATTTTTTAAAATTGAAGTTTGTCTTTTTAAACTTGGTTTTATATTCCTGGAGTTTACTGCAGCCATGTGTTAAAATCTTTGTGTTGGTTGATTGAAATATAGGCCATAATGTGGAATATAGGCTCTGTATGTTGGAATACTGTTGTTATTCAATAATTGTCATTTAGTGATGACTTTAAATTTTTAAGTTTGATAAAACCTTTTGATTCCTCAATAGCTTAGAAATAATTTCTTTATTATGTTCATTATAAAAAGTGCGCCATCAGGCTTGGAGATGGTTAGTTGTAATAAGTACATACTGTCTGAATCACATCTATTTTGAGTAAATATTTTTAATAGAGTTGTATTAACATTGTCTTTTTCCCCCACTAGTAGTTGCAGAGAACTGCTGGTTTATATTGTAATTCTTACCAAGTTGTGAAAATAGTGAAGGATGCTGAGACTACTTAACATTCAAATTGTAAGTAAATTTTATTTCTGTTATTATTATCTATATGGTTAGAAAACAGAAATTGAAAATAATTATTACCTTATATGATAATAGTGAGCTCTAGTGTGATAGGATTGTGGATTTTCTTAATTTTTATTCTTAAGATACGAATATGGTAGCTGGAGGGTGAGCAGGTCATAGAGAAATCATGTTGAAGATGAGAGAGTCTTGAGACTTCCCTGGCGGTCCAGTGGTTAAGACTCCATATTTCCACCCAGAGGGTGTGGGAGAGATTCCTGGTCAGGGAACTAAGACCTCACATGTTGTGTGGTACGGCCAAAAAATATAAAAAAAGGTGAGACAGTCTTATCAGTATTTGGATGCTGAGGAAAAGACTCCAGTGTTAAGAAAGAAAAAGTAAAGGACAAAGAGGGTATAATTGATGTAACAAGACCTGAGATCCAGTGCATAGGCCAGTAGATCATCTTTTGAAAGGAGAAAGGGCTATTTGAGGAGGCTTGGAGTGTTTGGATTTGTGTGGATGCTAGATTTTGAAAAGTGAGACAGCAAGAAAGTGAATGGCAGGAAAGTTAAGCAGTAATAGCATTATTTAGTAGTAGATTTGTGGGTTAGACTTTTTTTAATTTAAAAAGTTGTTTAGGTTTTTTAAGTTAATTATTTTTTAAAATTGAAGTTTGTCTTTTTAAACTTGGTTTTATATTCCTGGAGTTTACTGCAGCCATGTGTTAAAATCTTTGTGTTGGTTGATTGAAATATAGGCCATAATGTGGAATATAGGCTCTGTATGTTGGAATACTGTTGTTATTCAATAATTGTCATTTAGTGATGACTTTAAATTTTTAAGTTTGATAAAACCTTTTGATTCCTCAATAGCTTAGAAATAATTTCTTTATTATGTTCATTATAAAAAGTGCGCCATCAGGCTTGGAGATGGTTAGTTGTAATAAGTACATACTGTCTGAATCACATCTATTTTGAGTAAATATTTTTAATAGAGTTGTATTAACATTGTCTTTTTCCCCCACTAGTAGTTGCAGAGAACTGCTGGTTTATATTGTAATTCTTACCAAGTTGTGAAAATAGTGAAGGATGCTGAGACTACTTAACATTCAAATTGTAAGTAAATTTTATTTCTGTTATTATTATCTATATGGTTAGAAAACAGAAATTGAAAATAATTATTACCTTATATGATAATAGTGAGCTCTAGTGTGATAGGATTGTGGATTTTCTTAATTTTTATTCTTAAGATACGAATATTTCCTATCCCATCTTCTGTTGATAAGATCAAAAAGAAGACTAATAGTTTTACATGGATCTTAGGTAGTGAGGTGAAATTTCTGTTTTACAGACATTTAGTTTTATTGTAGACGTTTATGGAAATTATTTATTGTTTAATTTCCATATTTGTATGGTTCCAGTGTTCAAATTTAATATAGGACATGTTATTAATGAAATAATTAGAAATGGTTGTTCTTTTCTCTTTAAATATGCTTAATTTTTCTGCAGTCTTAAATTTTTGTGTGAAAAATTCTATTAGAAATCTCTAATTTCTCTATGAAATGTTTGACATACACAACATCAAATAAAATGTAACTTTTTAAGAAAAATGCATAAATCAAGATGGCTTATGTATTACTGTTTATCTCCACTAGGGGAAAAAAGCTTGAATTGAGTTTTACTTGAAACCATTTGCTATAGTTCATTTTGAACCAGTAGCAAAAAAGTTATTGAAGAATGATAAAGTAATAGTAAAGGTTTTCCAAGTCATTTCGCTACTTTATTTTCAGACTATTGTTTTTGGAAGTATGAGTAACTCGGATTAATCTGTTTTATAAACCTTGTAGAGTACACAAAATTTAACACAAAATGAAATTGCTACTGTAAGCAAAAGATAATTCTAATTAATTATTCATATATATACACATAAGCATGAACAAAACCAAATATGAATTCATATACATAAGCAAACCAAATGAAGCAAAGATTCCTCAATAGCTTAGAAATAATTTCTTTATTATGTTCATTATAAAAAGTGCGCCATCAGGCTTGGAGATGGTTAGTTGTAATAAGTACATACTGTCTGAATCACATCTATTTTGAGTAAATATTTTTAATAGAGTTGTATTAACATTGTCTTTTTCCCCCACTAGTAGTTGCAGAGAACTGCTGGTTTATATTGTAATTCTTACCAAGTTGTGAAAATAGTGAAGGATGCTGAGACTACTTAACATTCAAATTGTAAGTAAATTTTATTTCTGTTATTATTATCTATATGGTTAGAAAACAGAAATTGAAAATAATTATTACCTTATATGATAATAGTGAGCTCTAGTGTGATAGGATTGTGGATTTTCTTAATTTTTATTCTTAAGATACGAATATTTCCTATCCCATCTTCTGTTGATAAGATAAAAAAGAAGACTAATAGTTTTACATGGATCTTAGGTAGTGAGGTGAAATTTCTGTTTTACAGACATTTAGTTTTATTGTAGACGTTTATGGAAATTATTTATTGTTTAATTTCCATATTTGTATGGTTCCAGTGTTCAAATTTAATATAGGACATGTTATTAATGAAATAATTAGAAATGGTTGTTCTTTTCTCTTTAAATATGCTTAATTTTTCTGCAGTCTTAAATTTTTGTGTGAAAAATTCTATTAGAAATCTCTAATTTCTCTATGAAATGTTTGACATACACAACATCAAATAAAATGTAACTTTTTAAGAAAAATGCATAAATCAAGATGGCTTATGTATTACTGTTTATCTCCACTAGGGGAAAAAAGCTTGAATTGAGTTTTACTTGAAACCATTTGCTATAGTTCATTTTGAACCAGTAGCAAAAAAGTTATTGAAGAATGATAAAGTAATAGTAAAGGTTTTCCAAGTCATTTCGCTACTTTATTTTCAGACTATTGTTTTTGGAAGTATGAGTAACTCGGATTAATCTGTTTTATAAACCTTGTAGAGTACACAAAATTTAACACAAAATGAAATTGCTACTGTAAGCAAAAGATAATTCTAATTAATTATTCATATATATACACATAAGCATGAACAAAACCAAATATGAATTCATATACATAAGCAAACCAAATGAAGCAAAGATGACTGAGATATTTACAAACCATTACATCTTTTAATTTGTTAAATAGGTGAATAATTTTAGAAGTTGTCTTGGTCCAGCACATTTTATGTTTTTAGTGTATAAAATTTTTAAATTTCAGGAATTTTTACCAAAATATTTCAGGAATTTTTACCAAATATTTCAAAATATTTCATCTTCGTAAGTGGAGAAAGGTGTAACATTTGATTTCTTAGAATGTAAATATTATAAGATCACCAGTGTGTAATAGCTTGGTAAGACCTTCAGGTTGTGCATGAACTTGACCCCTTTTAGTGGAATGAATGCTCATTACTGCCCTCTTTTGACAGAGCTGTATGAGCTTAACTCCTTTTTCTTAGTAAAAAGTAAGTTGCAAAATAGGTGGTGCTTTATATCCTTGCGTAGTTTTTAATAATTTTTCAAATTCTCCTTCTTTTTAGGTTCTCTGGTTAATTATCTTTAGAAGACTGGATTTCTGCATATCTACTCAGCTCCATCTCTGTTGACTTTTAAAGCATGGTGCCACAAACTTGCACCACTGGCAGTCATCCATGAACCTTTAGTTTCGTCGATTGGTAGCGTCTGAAGCATCCTCAGGGAGTAAACAATGACATCCGCAGTGGTGGACAGTGGAGGGTCTGTTTTGGAGCTTTCCAGCAGTGGAATAGAAAACCAAGAGGTCAGGCATCCAGTGTATTACGTTTCTGTTTTGTTCATAAAATCAATGTGTGAACTCATGAATTTAATTGGAAACAGGTATTTGAGAGTAGAAATGTACAGTGCATGAGACCATATATCTCTTGTCATGTGTCCTCATATAATTAGGTACTAGAAAGTTGAGGAAGGTACTGCTGAGCCTGAGTTCCCTGAGTTGTTGGAACTTGCATATATTAGAATGAATTAAGAGGGAAAAATTGAAAGACGAATGTTGTAGTATTAGTTGAGAAATAGATTTAAATTGCTAATAAAATCCATTGTTTTGGATTTTAGAGTGTATAGGTAAATACTATATCTAAATACTTAAATTAGATTCATCTTAATTTAGAGTTTTATCTCTTTTTCTTTTTACCTTTGTCTTTTAGTTATTGCATTATAATTCACTGTGGGAATCCATTGTATTTTAACTATATATTATTTATACTAAAGACTTTAGATAATTTATAAATCAGAAGAGAAATTCAGTTTTGAAATTTTATACTTGAATTTTGCAATATTAATGTATTTGGTTATTTTGTTGTTGTTGTTGTTGTTATTGATAACATTAAAGAATAAGAGATGGGAGTAGAAATATAACAGTAAAGGAAGTATATGGATTTCTAGGACCTGGCTTTTTTTCCCACCATTCAGTAAAGACTGACTATTGGGAAGTATCTAAATTAAAACCTAATAATACTGTCACAATAATGGACAAATATTTGGTCAGAGAAAAGATGGGAAAATGGAGAGTTTATTGTATTTAAAAAGTATGTTTTTTCTACATTCTGTGAAAGATACTGCTGTTACTGGTACTTAGTACCATGACTGAGGTACAAGTTAGGATGTTAGGCTGTGTGTTCTGGAGTCTGGATGCTTTTTCTTGCTTGCTTGGTGTCTGTTCAGTCTTCTGAGATAGCTATGGGCAAAATCAGTGGGTATGTTTTCAGTGCACTTGGTAACTGAAATGTTCTTGTTGTATTTAAATCTAAAACTCTTTCAGAGTCTATTAAGAGAAGCCACAGGTAAATGACATGTTTTATTCTCATTATTGATTTCTACTTCCTTCTTGAAGATTCACTTTCTGTATAATCACTTCCAAGTATGATTCACCAAAGAAATGAGGGTCTCAGGGGATTTCTACCTCCTCCTATATCATTCAGACCAAATATTGCTTCTTCAGTTACTTTCTCTTTGTCCCATGGTTTTACTCTGTTGATATTTAATTCTGAGGGGGAAGCTGCTAAGAACAGTAGGCGGTATGTGTTTACTTTGTGTTGACTGGGTACCACTATTATGGGAAAATGAATAGAACAGTTTGTTTCTGAAAACGACTATACTCATTCATTTACATGGAACCCCGGTGTTCATGCGAAATATACTATATCTAAATACTTAAATTAGATTCATCTTAATTTAGAGTTTTATCTCTTTTTCTTTTTACCTTTGTCTTTTAGTTATTGCATTATAATTCACTGTGGGAATCCATTGTATTTTAACTATATATTATTTATACTAAAGACTTTAGATAATTTATAAATCAGAAGAGAAATTCAGTTTTGAAATTTTATACTTGAATTTTGCAATATTAATGTATTTGGTTATTTTGTTGTTGTTGTTGTTGTTATTGATAACATTAAAGAATAAGAGATGGGAGTAGAAATATAACAGTAAAGGAAGTATATGGATTTCTAGGACCTGGCTTTTTTTCCCACCATTCAGTAAAGACTGACTATTGGGAAGTATCTAAATTAAAACCTAATAATACTGTCACAATAATGGACAAATATTTGGTCAGAGAAAAGATGGGAAAATGGAGAGTTTATTGTATTTAAAAAGTATGTTTTTTCTACATTCTGTGAAAGATACTGCTGTTACTGGTACTTAGTACCATGACTGAGGTACAAGTTAGGATGTTAGGCTGTGTGTTCTGGAGTCTGGATGCTTTTTCTTGCTTGCTTGGTGTCTGTTCAGTCTTCTGAGATAGCTATGGGCAAAATCAGTGGGTATGTTTTCAGTGCACTTGGTAACTGAAATGTTCTTGTTGTATTTAAATCTAAAACTCTTTCAGAGTCTATTAAGAGAAGCCACAGGTAAATGACATGTTTTATTCTCATTATTGATTTCTACTTCCTTCTTGAAGATTCACTTTCTGTATAATCACTTCCAAGTATGATTCACCAAAGAAATGAGGGTCTCAGGGGATTTCTACCTCCTCCTATATCATTCAGACCAAATATTGCTTCTTCAGTTACTTTCTCTTTGTCCCATGGTTTTACTCTGTTGATATTTAATTCTGAGGGGGAAGCTGCTAAGAACAGTAGGCGGTATGTGTTTACTTTGTGTTGACTGGGTACCACTATTATGGGAAAATGAATAGAACAGTTTGTTTCTGAAAAACGCACTATACTCATTCATTTACATGGAACCCCGGGTGTTCATGGCTTGAAAAACTGATTATTATCGAAGAAAGAGTCTGAAAAATGAAATAATTTTGCCAAGGCATTATTGACTGATGATTTATGGAATGGTCTTAAAAGGTGGTCATAGGCATTTTAGGAAGTGTGGCACCAGCAAGGGGGAAACTATTCTCAGGAATTTTTTCTTCGCACTATATACCATGTGGGTGCCCACTTAGTGAATGCCAATTACTTTTTTTAGGCACTGGGGATAAAGCATTTCAGAATAGCTGTGACGAATAAGTCAGGGCTAGAGACAGAGAATTTGTAGGAGTGTTTTCATTAGAATGGACAAGGAAGGCTTCTCTGAACAGGTGGCATTTTAGCGTAGACCTAAATACCATAAGGGATTGAGCTGTAGAAACACCTGAGGGAGGAGAATTCCTGGAAGAAAGAAAGAAAAAAAAAACAAAAAACAACCAGGATCTGTATTATCTCCCAACTTTAAAAGGTGAGTTTTAGAGATAGTGATATTTGAAAAATAGAATTTTGTCTTATAAGCAACTATTCAGGAATGTATTTATAATATTTACCTATACTTCAAAATGTAAGGTGGGGTGGGAAAAAATGACCTTATTACCGTAGCTTCAGAATCTGAAGAAAAAATAAATGTTTGTTTAAAATATAGTGGGCAACACATTTTAAATCAATTATGCCCCAATAGGTCTTTTTTTTTTAATTTTTAAAAAGATGGTGGAGGGCTTCCCTGATTGTCCAGTGGGTAAGGACACCGCCTTGCAGTGCAAGGGGCGCCGGTTCAGTCCCTGGCCTGGGAAGGTCCCATGTGCCGCAGAACGGCTGAATGGATGTGTCCAATTACTGAGCCGGAGCTCTGGAGCACATGCGCCCAGAGCTGGTGCTCTGCAACAACAGGGGCTACTGCGATGGGACGCCCACATGGGCCAAAAGAACAAAGATGAAAGAAAATAGATAAATAAAAAGATCAATAGAAGTGGCCCGCCCGCCCCCTTCCCTCCCCAACCCGCCCCCACCAAAAAAGATAGTGGACATTTGGAGAGTGATTAGTAATACTTAGGGTTTATTTCTTACAATTTTAATCCTGATTATACAGGTAATATGTTTTATAAAATGAGGGTAATTCTATTTCTGACAAAAATAGCAAAACAAAGTAAACTGTAATTTTGCTAATAAGTTTGGATACAAAAATCAGAAAATAGTAATAAATTTATAAAATATCATGTTAAAAAATCCAATTACCAAATAGAATTTAGATATGTAAGGATGATCCAATTTTAACAAAATCACTAATATATATTCCTACTAATATGACATGATATATTGGTTGGGACAAAATATTTGATGAAATAGGATTTTATGGAATTCAGTATCCATCCTGATAAAAACTCTTGATAGTATAAATGTGTATTTTCTAACATTTAAAAAAAAAATTTAATTAAGAGCTATTTCCTATTTAATGGTGAAATATTGAAGTATTTTCTCTAAAATTGGAAAGTACAGGCACTACTATTATTTAATATTTTCCTGTAATCAGATAAGATAATGAAAAAACATAAATATTAAATAGGAGACCAAATTATTATTTGCAGATAATATGATTTACCACCTGGGAATATCAAGGGGAATCCATGAAGACCCATTTAAACTAAAAAGAGTGCCTAATAGTTTGGTGGGTACAAAATTAACATAAAAATATCTAACCTTCTTTTGTGAAAACTGTAATTGGAAAAAATTATGGAAAATAAACTCCATTTCAGAAAATTAACAAAATGTATAAAATGCTGAGGAATAAACATAAAAGATATATGAGACTTGTGTGAAGGAAATAATTAGTGATACTTAACTAGACCTTAATAAACAAAGAGACATACCTTGTATTTGAGTAAGTGAAATGAGAATGGTCAGTATTGTGGAGAATGTCAATTTACTTCAATTAATCTATATATTTAATTCCATCTCATATCAGATGTTAGGACAAGTTGAGGAATTTCAATGGGCCTAAAGGGAGTAGCCGAGAGTAACAACAGGGCTACGGGATAAATAAAAAAAAATTTCAATAGAAGTGGCCCGCCCGCCTTCCCTCCCAACCCGCCCCAACAAAAAAGATAGTGGACATTTGGAGAGTGATTAGTAATACTTAGGGTTTATTTCTTACAATTTTAATCCTGATTATACAGGTAATATGTTTTATAAAATGAGGGTAATTCTATTTCTGACAAAAATAGCAAAACAAAGTAAACTGTAATTTTGCTAATAAGTTTGGATACAAAAATCAGAAAATAGTAATAAATTTATAAAATATCATGTTAAAAAATCCAATTACCAAATAGAATTTAGATATGTAAGGATGATCCAATTTTAACAAAATCACTAATATATATTCCTACTAATATGACATGATATATTGGTTGGGACAAAATATTTGATGAAATAGGATTTTATGGAATTCAGTATCCATCCTGATAAAAACTCTTGATAGTATAAATGTGTATTTTCTAACATTTAAAAAAAAAATTTAATTAAGAGCTATTTCCTATTTAATGGTGAAATATTGAAGTATTTTCTCTAAAATTGGAAAGTACAGGCACTACTATTATTTAATATTTTCCTGTAATCAGATAAGATAATGAAAAAACATAAATATTAAATAGGAGACCAAATTATTATTTGCAGATAATATGATTTACCACCTGGGAATATCAAGGGGAATCCATGAAGACCCATTTAAACTAAAAAGAGTGCCTAATAGTTTGGTGGGTACAAAATTAACATAAAAATATCTAACCTTCTTTTGTGAAAACTGTAATTGGAAAAAATTATGGAAAATAAACTCCATTTCAGAAAATTAACAAAAATGTATAAAATGCTGAGGAATAAACATAAAAGATATATGAGACTTGTGTGAAGGAAATAATTAGTGATACTTAACTAGACCTTAATAAACAAAGAGACATACCTTGTATTTGAGTAAGTGAAATGAGAATGGTCAGTATTGTGGAGAATGTCAATTTACTTCAATTAATCTATATATTTAATTCCATCTCATATCAGATGTTAGGACAAGTTGAGGGAAATTGATCATATGGGCCTAAAGGGGAGTAGCCAGAGCAGTTTTTGAAAAGGAAATATATAGCTGGTAGATCTCATAGAAATGGGGAATTAATGCAGAAAAAATAAAAAGGATTTAGGTATATTTGAGAAACAGAATAAATGCAAGTTTTAGAGAGCATCTGCTTCTAGACAAGCAAGATTGAGAGTTCTTCCACTTCAGGTTGTGATGGAGTAACTGAGACCAAATTTGTATTCCCACCATAAACAACTAGAAAAATGAATAAAGCATATGAACCCCCAGTTTCTATTTGTGCTATCGTCTTAAATGTTTGTACACCCTTAGAATTCATATTTTGAATCCAAACTTCCAAAGATGATTATCAATAGGAAGGTATTAGGAAGTGGGATTTTAGGAAGGTGATAAGGTCATCAGGAAGGAACCCTTACAAATGGGGTTAGTGCTTTTAGAAAAGGCTCCAGAGGGATCCCTTGACCTTTCTGCCATGTGAGGATAAAACAAGAAGTCTGTGACTTGGAAGAAGGCCCCCACCCAATCATGCTGGTTCTCTGATCTTGGATTCCCAACTTGCAGAACTTTGAGCAGTACGTTTCTGCTGTTTTCCAGCTGCCTAGCCTGGTATTTGTTAGTAGTGTGAATGGACTGAGACAGTTGGACAACAGGCAGAGCAAGGCTGTTCCTCCTGAGGAAGGACTGCACTGACTAATAGCTTGGAGCCCCTTTCTAGACCACAGCATGGGAAGGAGAAGTTCAAGCAGAATGTGACAGTCTCACTGAACTGAGGGACCAAAACTTGGAATTTGGAGAAGCTAATGCAAATAATTTGAGGAGCAGAGTATCTGAGAGAAGGAAGCTGCCCAGAGGAGGAACACAGAACTCTCAGCCTTGGGTTCCCCTAGTCTTTAGCTGAATGAGTGCCCAGGTGTAGTAAAAAAACAAAACAAAACAAAACAAAACAAAAAAAAACTCCATGAAGCTAGGCAAAGGATGATCAGAGAGGTATAAACTCAGGAAATTACTGAAAAGAAAAACAACTACATAGTTCACTCTGGGCCAGAAAATACTAGAGATCCAACCAGTTGTAAAAGAGGGAAACAGGTTTTTTTGTTGACTGCCCAAGGCATTCATTAGAGAGTTTAGGAGGGTCATGCCTATGTAAGTTGAGGAAATTGATCATATGGGCCTAAAGGGGAGTAGCCAGAGCAGTTTTTGAAAAGGAAATATATAGCTGGTAGATCTCATAGAAATGGGGAATTAATGCAGAAAAAATAAAAAGGATTTAGGTATATTTGAGAAACAGAATAAATGCAAGTTTTAGAGAGCATCTGCTTCTAGACAAGCAAGATTGAGAGTTCTTCCACTTCAGGTTGTGATGGAGTAACTGAGACCAAATTTGTATTCCCACCATAAACAACTAGAAAAATGAATAAAGCATATGAACCCCCAGTTTCTATTTGTGCTATCGTCTTAAATGTTTGTACACCCTTAGAATTCATATTTTGAATCCAAACTTCCAAAGATGATTATCAATAGGAAGGTATTAGGAAGTGGGATTTTAGGAAGGTGATAAGGTCATCAGGAAGGAACCCTTACAAATGGGGTTAGTGCTTTTAGAAAAGGCTCCAGAGGGATCCCTTGACCTTTCTGCCATGTGAGGATAAAACAAGAAGTCTGTGACTTGGAAGAAGGCCCCCACCCAATCATGCTGGTTCTCTGATCTTGGATTCCCAACTTGCAGAACTTTGAGCAGTACGTTTCTGCTGTTTTCCAGCTGCCTAGCCTGGTATTTGTTAGTAGTGTGAATGGACTGAGACAGTTGGACAACAGGCAGAGCAAGGCTGTTCCTCCTGAGGAAGGACTGCACTGACTAATAGCTTGGAGCCCCTTTCTAGACCACAGCATGGGAAGGAGAAGTTCAAGCAGAATGTGACAGTCTCACTGAACTGAGGGACCAAAACTTGGAATTTGGAGAAGCTAATGCAAATAATTTGAGGAGCAGAGTATCTGAGAGAAGGAAGCTGCCCAGAGGAGGAACACAGAACTCTCAGCCTTGGGTTCCCCTAGTCTTTAGCTGAATGAGTGCCCAGGTGTAGTAAAAAAACAAAACAAAACAAAACAAAACAAAACAAAACTCCATGAAGCTAGGCAAAGGATGATCAGAGAGGTATAAACTCAGGAAATTACTGAAAAGAAAAACAACTACATAGTTCACTCTGGGCCAGAAAATACTAGAGATCCAACCAGTTGTAAAAGAGGGAAACAGGTTTTTTTGTTGACTGCCCAAGGCATTCATTAGAGAGTTTAGGAGGGTCATGCCTATGTAAGTGGAGGTTAAGTAGCCCTAGAATAAAGGGAGTCCAAACTTGCCCTAGAGAGGTTTCAAAACAAGCCTTGAAAGTTGATCCACAAGTAACATAACTGTCATAGTAAGCATTATTAAAATAAGATAACAATGTGTAAATTGAACCCAGTGGTATAAATTTTGCATATGAAATACACAATCATGTTAAATGCAAAGATTTGGGAAATATAACTTAAAACTTAGACAAAAAATTGTCAGTGAAAACAGAAATGATAAGGTATGAAATTAGCAGATAATATTTCAAAACAACTATTATAAATATACTCAAGAAAAGTAAAGAAAACATGAATCTCAGAGGAGAGGTGTAAATGACATAAAAGGTGAAACTTCTGAAATTGAAATATATCCTTTATGAAATGAAAAATTCACTGTATAGGATTACAAATAAATTAGGTACTGAATAAGGAAAGACCAGTGAATTTGAAGAATAGGAACTACATCATGGTGCACAGACAGAAAAACTGAAAAAAAGGAAAAAAAAAGGGAACAAAGACTTAGTAACCTGTTGGGCAGTATCAGGTTGTCTAACATAATGTAGTTGGAGTCCTATAATGAGGGATGAGAACAGAAAAAACATGTGAAGAAATAATGGCTATAAAAATTTCCAAGTTTGATGAAAATATAAACTTATAGATCTGAGAATCTTAAACTCTAAATAGGATAAAGTAGAGAGCAAGTAGAGTGAGGTACGTCATAATGAAGCTGCTGAAAGCCGACTTCAAAAAGAAAGTCTTAAAAGCTTCCAGAGAACTTTTCCTGTCACTGGACTGAGAGGAGTGTGGCCTTTTCTCCCCACCATGGTCTGTTCTCATTCACTGATATGTTCCAAAAAGAGGGGGAGTCATCTGGCAAGAATGTCACTTTTCCTGCTGTGTTTGAGGCTCCCTTCTGACCAGATAATTGTGTGCTTTATTCACATCATCTTGCATGAAAACAACAGACAGCCTGCTTTGGTGTCATTGAATTCGCAGGTCATCAAGCCAGTGCTGAGTTTTGGGCCACTGGCAGAGCTGTGACTGAGAGTCCTAGAGTTCAAGGTGGTGAGACTCACTCTTCTGGCCAGGGTGCCTTTAGAAATATGTGTTGTAGGGGCCACATGTTTGCACTAACCAAGACCTGGTGATGTTTGGGATGTCATAGTGAACATGACGCAGAAGCAATATGCCATCTGCTCTGCACTGGTTGCCTCAGCGTTACCAGTGCTGGCTGTAGCCTTCCTCCTATTGAGGAAGTGCTTGAACTTGCTTTGGCGGCTGAAAATAAAGTTGAAAGCTACAAGAAGATCAAGGAGATTGTTTTGCTTCTGAAGAAACTTAAGGCCTGGAATGATATCAGAAAGATCTGGGCTTCCCTGATGGTCCAGTGGGTAAAGAGTCTGTCTTGCAGTGCAAGGGGCGCCGGTTCGATTCCTGGCCTGGGAAGATCCCACATGCCATGGAGTGGCTGGACCGGTGTGTCCAATTAAGAGCCAGCACTCTGAAGCGCATGCGCCCAGAGCTGATGCTCTGCAAGGAGAGAGGCCACTGTGATGGGAGGCCTACACAGGCCAAAGAACAAAGATGGATGCAAATAAATAAATGAAAGACCAACAAAAGAGGCCAAAATTAAAAAAAAAAAAAAATCTGTGCTTTTCAACAAATGAATGTTGGCAAAGGCAAAATGAGAAACTGTCACTGTATCCAGCACAGGGAACCCTGCATCATCTATAATGAGGATAGTGGTATTATCAATGCCTCCAAAGATATCCCTGGAATTATTTCCTCTGATTAATGTAAGCAAACAGAACATTTTGGAACTTGCTTTTGGTAGGCATGGGAATGTTTCTGCATTTGGACCTAAAGTACTTTCCACAAGTTAGGTGAGCTGTATGGCTCTTGGTGTAGAGTAATTACAGCCTCCTCATACACAAGGTGCTTTATATAGGCGTTTGCAGAATCTTAAGGAGTCCAGAGACCCAGAGAGCTCTCCAAGCACTACTTAAGATTCATTGCAAAGCCCTAAAGAAGAATTCACTGAAGAATGTGAGAATCACATTGAAGCTAAACTCATATGCAGAGACCATATACTGGAACACCATTCTTCACCAGACCAGTAACCATAAATTCCAGATGGGTAGGGCTTCCCTGGTGGTCCAGTGGGTAAGGAGTCTGCCTTGCAGTGCAAGGGGCACCGGTGTGATCCTTGGCCTGGGAAGATCCCACGTGCTGTGGAGTGGCTGAACCAGTGTGTCCAATTAGGAGCCAGTGCTCTGCAAGGAGAGAGGCCACTGCAGTGGAAGGCCCACCCATGCCAAAGAATAAAGATGGATGAAAATAATAAATAACTAAGAAAGAGCTCGTGGCATGAAGTTAAAAAAAAAAAATCCATATGGGTAGAGCAGCAACAGCATTAGAAGCCAGATCAGATGAGAAGGAGATTCCAGACAAGAAGCCTGTGGTGGAGTAAAAAGGAAAGAAGGCTGTTGGCATTAAGAAGCAGAAGGAAGAAGACATTAAGGAGAAGAAGGATATTGAACTCGAGTTGGAAGAGGTGAGTCCGGTCTCAAAATGGAGATAAAACCGCCGCCTGGTCATCCCCAGCCCGACTCCCGGGTGTCGCCGGGGTGGGGGTGGGGTGTCATGATCCGAAGGAACCAGAGCAGTTGAGAAAGCTGTTTATATTGGTGGTCTGAGCTTTGAAACTATAGATGATAGCTTAAGAGAACATTTTGAGAAATGGGGCACACTTACAGATTGTGTGGTGATGAGAGACCCCCAAACAAAATGTTCCAGGGGCTTTGGTTTTGTGATTTACTCCTGTGTTGAAGAAGTGGGTGCAGCAATGTGTGCTTGACCACACAAGGTTGATGGGTGAGTAGTGGAACCAAAGAGAGCTGTTTCTAGTGAGGATTCTCTAAAGCCTGGTGCCCATCTAACAGTGAAGAAAATTTTTGTTGGTGGTATTAAAGAAGATACAGAAGAATACAATCTGAGAGACTACTTTGAAAAGTATGGCAAGATTGAAACCACAGAAGTTATGAAAGATAGGCAGAGTGGCAGAAAAAGGATTTGCTTTTGTAACTTTTGATGATCATGATACAGTTGATAAAATTACAGAGAGCTCTCCAAGCACTACTTAAGATTCATTGCAAAGCCCTAAAGAAGAATTCACTGAAGAATGTGAGAATCACATTGAAGCTAAACTCATATGCAGAGACCATATACTGGAACACCATTCTTCACCAGACCAGTAACCATAAATTCCAGATGGGTAGGGCTTCCCTGGTGGTCCAGTGGGTAAGGAGTCTGCCTTGCAGTGCAAGGGGCACCGGTGTGATCCTTGGCCTGGGAAGATCCCACGTGCTGTGGAGTGGCTGAACCAGTGTGTCCAATTAGGAGCCAGTGCTCTGCAAGGAGAGAGGCCACTGCAGTGGAAGGCCCACCCATGCCAAAGAATAAAGATGGATGAAAATAATAAATAACTAAGAAAGAGCTCGTGGCATGAAGTTAAAAAAAAAAAATCCATATGGGTAGAGCAGCAACAGCATTAGAAGCCAGATCAGATGAGAAGGAGATTCCAGACAAGAAGCCTGTGGTGGAGTAAAAAGGAAAGAAGGCTGTTGGCATTAAGAAGCAGAAGGAAGAAGACATTAAGGAGAAGAAGGATATTGAACTCGAGTTGGAAGAGGTGAGTCCGGTCTCAAAATGGAGATAAAACCGCCGCCTGGTCATCCCCAGCCCGACTCCGGCTGTCGCCGGGGGGTGGGGGGGTGGGGGTGTCATGATCCGAAGGAACCAGAGCAGTTGAGAAAGCTGTTTATATTGGTGGTCTGAGCTTTGAAACTATAGATGATAGCTTAAGAGAACATTTTGAGAAATGGGGCACACTTACAGATTGTGTGGTGATGAGAGACCCCCAAACAAAATGTTCCAGGGGCTTTGGTTTTGTGATTTACTCCTGTGTTGAAGAAGTGGGTGCAGCAATGTGTGCTTGACCACACAAGGTTGATGGGTGAGTAGTGGAACCAAAGAGAGCTGTTTCTAGTGAGGATTCTCTAAAGCCTGGTGCCCATCTAACAGTGAAGAAAATTTTTGTTGGTGGTATTAAAGAAGATACAGAAGAATACAATCTGAGAGACTACTTTGAAAAGTATGGCAAGATTGAAACCACAGAAGTTATGAAAGATAGGCAGAGTGGCAGAAAAAGGATTTGCTTTTGTAACTTTTGATGATCATGATACAGTTGATAAAATTGTTATTCAGGAATACCACACTATTAATGGGCATAATTGTGAAGTGAAAAAGGTCCTTTCTAAACAAGAGATGCAATCTGCTGGATCACAGAGAGGTCATGGAGGTGTATCTGGCAACTTTATGGGCCATGGAGGAAACTTTGGAGGTGGTGGGGGTAACTGTGGCCATGGTGGACACTTTGGTGGAAGAGGAGGCTATGGTGGTGGAGGTGGTGGCAGCAGAGGTAGTTATGGAGGAGGTGATGGTGGACATAATGGATTTGGAGGTGATGTTGGCAACTATGACGGTGGTCCTGGTTATAGTAGTAGAGGAGACTGTGGTGGTGGTGGACCAGTATATGGAAACCAAGGTGGAGGATATGGTGGCGGTGGTGGAGGATATGATGGTTACAATGAAGGAGGAAATTTTGGAGATGGTAACTATGGTGGTGGTGGAAACTATAATGATTTTGGAAATTATAGTGGACAACAGCAATCAAATTATGGACCTATGAAGGGGGGCAGTTTTGGTGGAAGAAGCTCGGGCAGTCCCTATTGGGGTGGTTATGGATCTGGTGGTGGAAGTGGTGGACGTGGTAGCAGAAGGTTCTAAAAACTCAGAAGAAAAGGGCTACAGTTCTTAGCAGGAGAGAGAGCGAGGAGTTGTCAGGAAAGCTGCAGGTTACTTTGAGACAACGTCGTCCCAAATGCGTTAGAGGAGCTGTAAAAACCTGCCACAGAAGGAACGATGGTCTATAGTCAGAAAAGTTACTGCAGATTAAATGGGCTTAAGAGAACATTTTGAGAAATGGGGCACACTTACAGATTGTGTGGTGATGAGAGACCCCCAAACAAAATGTTCCAGGGGCTTTGGTTTTGTGATTTACTCCTGTGTTGAAGAAGTGGGTGCAGCAATGTGTGCTTGACCACACAAGGTTGATGGGTGAGTAGTGGAACCAAAGAGAGCTGTTTCTAGTGAGGATTCTCTAAAGCCTGGTGCCCATCTAACAGTGAAGAAAATTTTTGTTGGTGGTATTAAAGAAGATACAGAAGAATACAATCTGAGAGACTACTTTGAAAAGTATGGCAAGATTGAAACCACAGAAGTTATGAAAGATAGGCAGAGTGGCAGAAAAAGGATTTGCTTTTGTAACTTTTGATGATCATGATACAGTTGATAAAATTGTTATTCAGGAATACCACACTATTAATGGGCATAATTGTGAAGTGAAAAAGGTCCTTTCTAAACAAGAGATGCAATCTGCTGGATCACAGAGAGGTCATGGAGGTGTATCTGGCAACTTTATGGGCCATGGAGGAAACTTTGGAGGTGGTGGGGTAACTGTGGCCATGGTGGACACTTTGGTGGAAGAGGAGGCTATGGTGGTGGAGGTGGTGGCAGCAGAGGTAGTTATGGAGGAGGTGATGGTGGACATAATGGATTTGGAGGTGATGTTGGCAACTATGACGGTGGTCCTGGTTATAGTAGTAGAGGAGACTGTGGTGGTGGTGGACCAGTATATGGAAACCAAGGTGGAGGATATGGTGGCGGTGGTGGAGGATATGATGGTTACAATGAAGGAGGAAATTTTGGAGATGGTAACTATGGTGGTGGTGGAAACTATAATGATTTTGGAAATTATAGTGGACAACAGCAATCAAATTATGGACCTATGAAGGGGGGCAGTTTTGGTGGAAGAAGCTCGGGCAGTCCCTATTGGGGTGGTTATGGATCTGGTGGTGGAAGTGGTGGACGTGGTAGCAGAAGGTTCTAAAAACTCAGAAGAAAAGGGCTACAGTTCTTAGCAGGAGAGAGAGCGAGGAGTTGTCAGGAAAGCTGCAGGTTACTTTGAGACAACGTCGTCCCAAATGCGTTAGAGGAGCTGTAAAAACCTGCCACAGAAGGAACGATGGTCTATAGTCAGAAAAGTTACTGCAGCTTAAACAGGAAACCCTTCTTGTTCATAGCCACAGTTTGCAAAAAGTGCAGCTATTGATTAATGCAATGTAGTGTCAATTAGATGTACATTCCTGAGGTCTTTTATCTGTTGTAGCTTTGTCTTTTTCTTTCCATGACATTAGGTATATTGTCCTGTAAATTGTGGTAGTGGTACCAGGAATAAAAAATTAAGGAATTTTTAACTTTTCAAAAAAAAAAAAAAGAAGCAGAGGAAGCCTTGGGTGGGGGGAAAAAAAAGGCTGCAGTGATCAAGAAACCAGAAGCTGAAAAGAAACCCACAGAAAGGAACCCCAACACAGAAGAAAAGAATTCTGCTGGATAAACTTGTTTGTTTACTCCATAAAGGTCAAATCATTTTGACAGCTAATTTTGAATAAAGACCTGATCAAAGAGGCAGTGAGAACATGGAGGAAAAGGCTTTTGGAGGAAAAAATTCATTACATACAGAAGAACAAAGATAATGACTACAGACGTCTTTATTAGAACGTGCAAGTCAGAAGATAATGACTTCCTTAAATTAAAACTTGTATACCTACAATTACATATCCAGTGAGTATGTCCTTCAAAGTGAAGTTTTTTCTAGCCCAACAAAAGCTGAGAGCATTTATCACCAGCAAACATGTATTAAAAGAAATGTTTAAGGAAGATCTTTAAGCAGAAGAAAAATGATACCAAATTAAAACTTATATATACATAATGCATTGAAAAGTGCTGGAGAAATGGTTAATGTGTGGATAAATATAAAAAAATTTAAAATTGGTTTTCAATTTTTAAAAAGATAATTGTTTAAGGTAAAAATAACAGCAATGATGATCTGGGATCATACATATCTGTAAATAACAAAACTCTGTAAAAGTAAAAAGTCAAATAAAATTTAAATAATAGCAATGAATTACATATATGTGTATGTGTGTGTGTGTATATATATATATAGTAACAGTGAATTGTGGGGTTTGCAATGTGAAGAAGCAAAAGAAGTAAATTCATGACAACAATAGAACAAAGACTGGGAGGCAGGACTTGTAAGAACCCTACAGTGCTGTAGACTTTTACATTAAACATTGTTTGAATATAAACTGTAATATGTTAGGAAGAATATTGTAAGATCTAGTGTACCACTGAAAAATAAAGAAGTATAAGTCATTACTATATATATCAAATAGAATAAAATGGATACTAAAAGATACTTAATTCAAAAGAAGACTGAGAGAAAAAAACATGACTGAGAATAAAAGGAACAGGACTAAATGAAATAAATAATAAATGTAGGTAGATTTAAACCTTGTTTTATTGGTATTAAATATAAATATTCTGAATAGTCCAGTTTAAGTGAAGATATTATTTAAAATGCAAAAAGGGTTTTTAAAAAAGCCAAATCTTTTTATGTTTCATACAATGAACTCATTTTAAGTATAACCACACAGTTTAAAAGTGAAAATATAGATAATACCATGCAAATATTAATCATAAAACAAGTTGAAGTGGTTTCAGGACAAGACTATTACCAGGGACAAAGATAGACATTTCATAAATGGTCAAAAGGACCATCTTCTCAAGAAGACTTGACAATCCTAAATGTGTTTTTTCATTCAACATGAGAGCTTCAAAATACATAAAGCATAAACTGATAGAACTGAAAGAACAGATAAATCCACAGTATTAGTCAGAGTTTCCAGCATTCCTCTCTCATTAATTCATAGATCAATTAGACAATCAATGAGGATATCAAAAACTTGAATAACATTATGAACTAACTTCATCTAATGGACATTTATGGAACACTATGCTGAATAGCATTAGAATACATATTCAAGTGCACATGGACAGTAAGCAAAAGTAGATCATATGCTGGGCTACACATCTCAGTAATTTTTAAAAAACTTTTAAAGGATTGAAATTATATAGAGAAAGTTGTGTGACCAAACAGCATTATATTAGAATTTAGGAACAAAAATACGATGCAAATTTTTCAATATTTGCATATTGAACAGCCTACTTCTATATTAATATAACCTGTGAATTAAAGAATAAACCACAAGAGGAAGTAGAAGATGTTCAAACTGGATGAAAATAAAAGCACAATATATCAGCTTTGAGGGATGCAGCTAAAGCAGTACTTTGAGGAAAGTTTATATCTTCAGATATTTACACTGGAAAAGGAAAATCAATCTTAAGATTTTGCTTCAACAAACTAGAATATGAAGATCAAATTAAACCCAAAGTAAGGAGAAGGAACAGAATAATAAAAATAAAAACACAAATAAATGAAGTAGAAAGTAGACAAACAATAGAGAAAATTAAACCAGAAGCTCATCCTCTGAAAAGATAAGTGAAATTCATAAATCTCCAAGTAGACTATACAAGAGAAAGGCAAAATACATGCTAAACATTATGAACAACTTTATGCCGATAAGTTCGATGTGGATGGATCTAGAGGATGTGGGCCAATTCCTTGAAAGTCATTCCAAAAGGAAAAGCAAGCATGCATAGCTCTCTTTTTAAATACATTGGATTTTTAATCAAGACCTGTCCTGCAAAGAAAATTACAGAGCTAAGTGGCTTTCTTGATCTGTCAAATGTTATGGAAGAAGTAATACCAATTCTACACAACTCCTTGAAAAAATGGAGGACAGGGGAATATTTCTGAGCTCATTTTATGGAAGTGGTTTCAGGACAAGACTATTACCAGGGACAAAGATAGACATTTCATAAATGGTCAAAAGGACCATCTTCTCAAGAAGACTTGACAATCCTAAATGTGTTTTTTCATTCAACATGAGAGCTTCAAAATACATAAAGCATAAACTGATAGAACTGAAAGAACAGATAAATCCACAGTATTAGTCAGAGTTTCCAGCATTCCTCTCTCATTAATTCATAGATCAATTAGACAATCAATGAGGATATCAAAAACTTGAATAACATTATGAACTAACTTCATCTAATGGACATTTATGGAACACTATGCTGAATAGCATTAGAATACATATTCAAGTGCACATGGACAGTAAGCAAAAGTAGATCATATGCTGGGCTACACATCTCAGTAATTTTTAAAAAACTTTTAAAGGATTGAAATTATATAGAGAAAGTTGTGTGACCAAACAGCATTATATTAGAATTTAGGAACAAAAATACGATGCAAATTTTTCAATATTTGCATATTGAACAGCCTACTTCTATATTAATATAACCTGTGAATTAAAGAATAAACCACAAGAGGAAGTAGAAGATGTTCAAACTGGATGAAAATAAAAGCACAATATATCAGCTTTGAGGGATGCAGCTAAAGCAGTACTTTGAGGAAAGTTTATATCTTCAGATATTTACACTGGAAAAGGAAAATCAATCTTAAGATTTTGCTTCAACAAACTAGAATATGAAGATCAAATTAAACCCAAAGTAAGGAGAAGGAACAGAATAATAAAAATAAAAACACAAATAAATGAAGTAGAAAGTAGACAAACAATAGAGAAAATTAAACCAGAAGCTCATCCTCTGAAAAGATAAGTGAAATTCATAAATCTCCAAGTAGACTATACAAGAGAAAGGCAAAATACATGCTAAACATTATGAACAACTTTATGCCGATAAGTTCGATGTGGATGGATCTAGAGGATGTGGGCCAATTCCTTGAAAGTCATTCCAAAAGGAAAAGCAAGCATGCATAGCTCTCTCTTTTTTAAATACATTGGATTTTTAATCAAGACCTGTCCTGCAAAGAAAATTACAGAGCTAAGTGGCTTTCTTGATCTGTCAAATGTTATGGAAGAAGTAATACCAATTCTACACAACTCCTTGAAAAAATGGAGGACAGGGGAATATTTCTGAGCTCATTTTATGGGATCAGCATTACCCTGATAACAAGACCAGACAGATTTTATAGGAAAAGAAAACTATGCTAAGTCATGTCCAACTCTCCGTGACCCCATGGACGGCATCCCACCAGGCTCCTCTGTCCATGGGATTTCCCAGGCATGAATGCTGGAGTGGGCTACCATTTCCTTTTCCAGGGGATCTTCCCAACCCAAGGTTTGAGCCCATGTCACCTGCTTGGCAGATGAATTCTTTATCACTGTGCCACCTGTGGAGCCCCATTAGAAGTGTCACAGCCCTGTATAGAGAGGTCTGTCAGTGCAGTGGGATTCTCCGCAATAAAAAGGAAGTGATCTACCAAATATGGAATGACAAATATAAATCTTAGCATTATGCTAACTTAACTCAAATACAAAAGAGCACAAACTGTTGACTCCGTATATATGAAATTTTAGAAAAGGAAAACTTATAGAGCTAGAAAGATTAGTGATTGTCCACCTGGGTGGATGGGTAGATGGGAGGGTTGGTGGTGATATGGTGGTGATTGTGAGAGTTTGAACGGCGTAGGGTGCACCAGAGTGCCTTCTGTGGTCATAGAAGTATTCTATTCCTTGAGGTGATGATAGTTACAGGGATTTCTACATTTATGGAAATCCATAGAACTGTATACTTAAAGTGGGGTCATAAGGAAAAAAATTTATTTTAGGTGAGATAGTTAGCAGAATAATAAAAATAAAACACAAATAAATGAAGTAGAAAGTAGACAAACAATAGAGAAAATTAAACCAGAAGCTCATCCTCTGAAAAGATAAGTGAAATTCATAAATCTCCAAGTAGACTATACAAGAGAAAGGCAAAATACATGCTAAACATTATGAACAACTTTATGCCGATAAGTTCGATGTGGATGGATCTAGAGGATGTGGGCCAATTCCTTGAAAGTCATTCCAAAAGGAAAAGCAAGCATGCATAGCTCTTTTTTAAATACATTGGATTTTTAATCAAGACCTGTCCTGCAAAGAAAATTACAGAGCTAAGTGGCTTTCTTGATCTGTCAAATGTTATGGAAGAAGTAATACCAATTCTACACAACTCCTTGAAAAAATGGAGGACAGGGGAATATTTCTGAGCTCATTTTATGGGATCAGCATTACCCTGATAACAAGACCAGACAGATTTTATAGGAAAAGAAAACTATGCTAAGTCATGTCCAACTCTCCGTGACCCCATGGACGGCATCCCACCAGGCTCCTCTGTCCATGGGATTTCCCAGGCATGAATGCTGGAGTGGGCTACCATTTCCTTTTCCAGGGGATCTTCCCAACCCAAGGTTTGAGCCCATGTCACCTGCTTGGCAGATGAATTCTTTATCACTGTGCCACCTGTGGAGCCCCATTAGAAGTGTCACAGCCCTGTATAGAGAGGTCTGTCAGTGCAGTGGGATTCTCCGCAATAAAAGGAAGTGATCTACCAAATATGGAATGACAAATATAAATCTTAGCATTATGCTAACTTAACTCAAATACAAAAGAGCACAAACTGTTGACTCCGTATATATGAAATTTTAGAAAAGGAAAACTTATAGAGCTAGAAAGATTAGTGATTGTCCACCTGGGTGGATGGGTAGATGGGAGGGTTGGTGGTGATATGGTGGTGATTGTGAGAGTTTGAACGGCGTAGGGGGCACCAGAGAGCCTTCTGGGGTCATAGAAGTATTCTATTCCTTGAGGTGATGATAGTTACAGGGATTTCTACATTTATGGAAATCCATAGAACTGTATACTTAAAGTGGTTGCATTTTATTTATGTAAAAATAACTAGGTAAAGTTGGCTAAAAATAAATGATTTATTTTATTTGTTGAGATAGATTATCCTGCAAGTTTTATATTATGGAAATGGTGTTTCTTTTTAAAATTACCCCTTTGTGTTTTAAGGGTTTCTCTCTCTTTTTTTTTTTGGTCATTTTTAATTTTTAATTATACCGAGAAGATTAAAATTCCTCTTTCATCTACTCACCTCTCTTACTAGGTTATTAGTTTATAACCTCTTACTAGGTCATTAGTAGTTTGCAGTATATCCTTCAGATTTTTTTCATGCATTTGTAAAAGAAATATGCTTATAAATGAAATCATACTGTTCTGTTAATCATTTTCCCCCCACTTATTTGTATCATGAATACTTTCAATGATGATACATGGGTATCTGTTTAACCTTTTAATTGATGCTAAACAGTCTTTCAGTATGTGGGTATGCAATCTTTATTCCGTCTACCTCTGATGAGTGTGTTTTCTTTCTTTTCTGTTTTTGCATTATGAGCATCTTGGTTGGGGGATTTATCTTAAAACTGTGTTCGGTAGGGACTTCCTTGGTGGTCCAGTGGTTAAGACTTCACCTCTCAATGCAGGAGATGTGGGTTTAATCTCCGGTCAAAGAGCTAAGATCCCACAATGCCTTGTGGCCAAAAAACCAAAACAAAAAATAGAAGCAACGCTGCAATAAATGCAATAAGAATACTTTAAAAAAAAAAAAAGCCCAAACTCTGTTTGCTTCACAAGCACCCATTTTGTTTTAGTGAGATTTAATTAATTTATTTTTTGGCCTCTTTTATTGGCTTTTTATTTATTTGTTCTCATCCAGCTTCATTCCTTGGCCCACGTAGGCCTCCTACTGCAGTGGCCTCCCCCACTGCAGAGCACCGACTCTGGGCTCACGTGCTCCAGAGTGTTGCCTCATAATTGGACACACCAGTCCAGCTGGTCTGCGGCATGTGGGATCTTCCCGGGCCAGGGATCGAACTGGTGCCTCTTGCACTGCAAGGTGGACTCTTTACCCACTGGACCACCAGGGAAGCCCCCGTGACATTTATTTTAAATGGCTTCTGAGGGTAAACACTTGGGAGAAGATTAGTCCTCCAGAACCTGCCACACTGTATATTTCAGTTTTGTGAAGACACAGTCATGTTGGACTAGGGCTCCTTCTGATGATCTCATTTTAAATGGATCATCTTCCCAGACCCTGTTTCCAAATCATCTCAAATTCAGAAGTATTTAGGGGTTAAAATTTCAGCATCTTTTGGGGGACACAAATTAATCTTTCATAGATAGGTTGAGGGATATATTTCACAGAATGTTAAAAACCATTGTTTAGTATGTTCAACCTTCTGTTTAGACAAAAGGGTGTTCATGAAAGCTTTCTGTATGAAGAAGTAATACAAACAATTCTGATCGCTGCCCTCCAAAATTGGGAGTACGTAGTAAGATTGAACACTATTATTACTGTTACAGTGTAATGATGGATATCAATAGTTGAGTACTTACTTTGTGCCAGACACTGTGCTGAGTACTTAGTGATATTTTAATTTTCAAGAGACCTTGTGAGGTATGAGTATCATGATAGCCTCTTATTTTTAAAAAATGAAGAAACTGAGGTTTAGAGAAGAACACAGGGTGGGAAAACAGGGAGAGGTGTTAATAATTTGTTTCATTGAGACATGTTAAGTTTGAAGTATTGATTAAATATTCCTATAGTAATGTTAAGTTGGTAGTTTGAAATTTTAAAAAAGAAACACTTGTATTTTTTAAATTACTTATTTATTTATTTTTTGGTTGGGGGTGGGGAGGGAGAGGGGCGAGCGGGCCACTTTTATTGGTCTTTCATCTATCCATTTTCATCCATCTTTGTTCTTTGGCCCGTGTGGGCCTCCTATCAGGATGGCCTCTATTGTCTCGGAGCACCGGCTTTGGGTGCACGCGCTCCAGAGCCCTGGCTTGGTAATTGGACACACTGGTTCAGCCACTCCACAGCACGTGGGATCTTCCCAGGCCAGGGATCGAACTGGCACCCCTTGTACTGCAAGGCGGTGTCCTTACCCACTGGACCACCAGGGAAGCCCTTAAATTATTTATTAATTTGGCTGCACGGGGTGTTAGTTGTGGCATGTGGGATCTAGTTCCCTGATCAGGGATTGAACCCTAGCCTCCTGCATTGGGAACACAGAGTCTTAACCACTGAACCACCAGGGAAGTCCGGTAGTTTAAAATTTTGTTCTGGAATTCAGGAGATGGGCCAGAATGGAAGGCATATATTAATAGTAATCGTTAGTATAGAAGTGCTATTTGAAACTGTAGAAATAGGTGGACTTGCTTGGGAAGGTAGTTAAAAGAGAAAGAAGATGCTGGAGACAGAACATTGGTAATGTGACTACATGTGAGGCACTGGGAATGGAAAAAGAGTCAGAGGAGATGCTTAAAAAGCAGAGTGGTGGAAAGAAAATAAAAACGATGAAAGAAATAATTTTTAAAAATAGGTGCTTGGCAGGGGCTTCCAAGGTGGCTCAGTGGTAAAGAATCCTCCTACTAAGCAGGAGACTGGGGTTCAATACCAGGAGTTAGACTATCTTTTTGAGAAGTAGATACAGTTATAAGAAGCAAAGGTCTGGAGTTCATTTAAAAGAGAGAAGAGTTGAACTTAAATAAAGATTTTTGCTTTTTATTTCTTAATAGAAATATTAAAACAAGGCAAAACTCAACTAAGATATGAAAGAGAAGACTTGGGTTCAGAATCCTAGTTGGTAGGGAACAGAGTATAGATATTGAGGAACTGACCTTGTGTAGAATTCTAATCCTCAAGTATTTCATAGTTTAGAAAGTCTGATTTACTTTGTGCTGTTAGAATAGGAGTGGGGGAATTCACAATAAAAAATGATCTGATTAAGATTACTATTAAAAATACTATTAGATTTTAGAAGAATGAAGTTATAAATTCCTTGGCCTACATGTAAATACAGCATTCATCTAATGCTTTCTTGTTGAATGGGGAGCTCATCAGTCTACCCATCCTGTGCTTCTCATTGTGTTAGTCCTTCTGTTGTGTCCGGCTCTTTGCGACTGCATGGCCTGTAGCCTGCCAGGCTCCTCTGCCTGAATTTTCCAGGCAAGAATACAGGAATAGTTAGCCATTCCCTTCTCCAGGGAATTTTCCCAACCCAGGGATTAACCCAGGTTTTCTGCATTGCAGGCAGAGTCTTTACCATCTGAACCACCAGGGAAGCCCTGCTTCTCATTAATGGCTCTGTTTAGCTGGGTATTGCTGTCTGAAGGCTCTGATTATAAAGCTGATCAAGAAGCATGAAGATTCAACTGTCAGCATATCCAATTTGTGAAAAGGAATTTTTTCTAATGTTGAAAAGTTGGACTCATTTCTTGCCTTATAGACAGTAGGAAATTCAAAGTTAATATTCAATATGTACTTTATTTTTTCAAATTCACTGTATCTTTGCTTTGTAATTTGTTTAAAATTTGTGCAGTATTTTATACAAAATGAAGAATATATAAGATATGTTTCAGTTTAAGAAAAACAAAAAGAGGACATATTATTTATCATTCAGGTTAAAGCAATAGAAATTATTGCTATTTTAGAATACCGAGTGTGCCGTACCTCCTGTTTGCTTTCCTATTCCCTGAGGTGTCAAGATCCTGCCTTAATGTGTTAACATTCTTTTACTTGTCTGTGTAGTTTTATTGTCTGTGGATAGCTCCTAGACAATATATTATTTACTTTGAGGAAAAGAATAGTGTACTAAACTTAAGAGTTAGGAAGGGCAGTATTAAAATAGTGAAAGCTTCCAGGAAGCAGGTGACGTTTTACATCAGTTTCTCATATGAAAGAGAAGACTTGGGTTCAGAATCCTAGTTGGTAGGGAACAGAGTATAGATATTGAGGAACTGACCTTGTGTAGAATTCTAATCCTCAAGTATTTCATAGTTTAGAAAGTCTGATTTACTTTGTGCTGTTAGAATAGGAGTGGGGGAATTCACAATAAAAAATGATCTGATTAAGATTACTATTAAAAATACTATTAGATTTTAGAAGAATGAAGTTATAAATTCCTTGGCCTACATGTAAATACAGCATTCATCTAATGCTTTCTTGTTGAATGGGGAGCTCATCAGTCTACCCATCCTGTGCTTCTCATTGTGTTAGTCCTTCTGTTGTGTCCGGCTCTTTGCGACTGCATGGCCTGTAGCCTGCCAGGCTCCTCTGCCTGAATTTTCCAGGCAAGAATACAGGAATAGTTAGCCATTCCCTTCTCCAGGGAATTTTCCCAACCCAGGGATTAACCCAGGTTTTCTGCATTGCAGGCAGAGTCTTTACCATCTGAACCACCAGGGAAGCCCTGCTTCTCATTAATGGCTCTGTTTAGCTGGGTATTGCTGTCTGAAGGCTCTGATTATAAAGCTGATCAAGAAGCATGAAGATTCAACTGTCAGCATATCCAATTTGTGAAAAGGAATTTTTTCTAATGTTGAAAAGTTGGACTCATTTCTTGCCTTATAGACAGTAGGAAATTCAAAGTTAATATTCAATATGTACTTTATTTTTTCAAATTCACTGTATCTTTGCTTTGTAATTTGTTTAAAATTTGTGCAGTATTTTATACAAAATGAAGAATATATAAGATATGTTTCAGTTTAAGAAAAACAAAAAGAGGACATATTATTTATCATTCAGGTTAAAGCAATAGAAATTATTGCTATTTTAGAATACCGAGTGTGCCGTACCTCCTGTTTGCTTTCCTATTCCCTGAGGTGTCAAGATCCTGCCTTAATGTGTTAACATTCTTTTACTTGTCTGTGTAGTTTTATTGTCTGTGGATAGCTCCTAGACAATATATTATTTACTTTGAGGAAAAGAATAGTGTACTAAACTTAAGAGTTAGGAAGGGGCAGTATTAAAATAGTGAAAGCTTCCAGGAAGCAGGCTGACTGGTTTTGACATCAGTTTCTCTTGAGCTCCAAGAAATTCTGCTCAGAAAATCATTTAGCAGTGTAAGAATTAGTTTTGGAAACATAAGGCCATCTTGGTCAGGTATATGGCAGTGCTCGTGTATAGGCCTGGTGTTGCAGCTTTGTTCAGCAGGTGTATGATCACATGGAAAGAGTGCTGTTGTGCTGTTCTGTGGTGACTTTTGTTTTTTGAGCTCTTTGAGGCCTTCCAGTTCAGTTAAGTCATGCAGTTGTATCTGACTCTTTGCAAACCCATGGACTGTGACACGCCAGGCTTCCTTGTCCTTCACCATCTCCCAGTGCTTGCTCAAATTTATGTACATTGAGTTGGTGATGCCATCTAATCATCTCATTCTCTGTCATCCCCTTTTCCTTCTGCCTTCTATTTTTCCCAGTATCAGGGTCTTTTCCAAAGAGTCGTCTCTTCGCAGTAGAGTCGTCTCTTCATAGTAGTACTTAGCAGTAGATTAAAGCAGAATACATCTGGGAGGTTCTTAGCTGATCCAGGTAGCAAGTCACGGTGGGGGGAGCAAATACATCAAGGCAAGTCAGATATAAATAAAAATCTGAAATAGATGTATCTGGGCATCCTGTCCTTAGGAACTATGTCAGTGGTTGTCTTGGTGGTGGCCGTTGATCCTACAGCCTCAGGAGTTACTTTGCTACAACTGAATTAGTTGCCCTTCAAATCGAGTGCACCTCTGGAACCTCTCTTTATAGCCCAGTCCCCCTAGAGATTGCTGTTGTCTTTCTTCCATACTAGATCTTCTTTTTCTATATCCTAAGTTATCATCTTTATTAAAATTTACTTTTTTAATGGGATACACTCTTCAGTTTCTTCTTGAGAAAAGATGCATGGGGAAGGTAAACCCCAAATTTATGATGATAGAGTTTGTTAACCGATTTATTTTTCACTGAGGTGTCAAGATCCTGCCTTAATGTGTTAACATTCTTTTACTTGTCTGTGTAGTTTTATTGTCTGTGGATAGCTCCTAGACAATATATTATTTACTTTGAGGAAAAGAATAGTGTACTAAACTTAAGAGTTAGGAAGGGCAGTATTAAAATAGTGAAAGCTTCCAGGAAGCAGGCTGACTGGTTTTGACATCAGTTTCTCTTGAGCTCCAAGAAATTCTGCTCAGAAAATCATTTAGCAGTGTAAGAATTAGTTTTGGAAACATAAGGCCATCTTGGTCAGGTATATGGCAGTGCTCGTGTATAGGCCTGGTGTTGCAGCTTTGTTCAGCAGGTGTATGATCACATGGAAAGAGTGCTGTTGTGCTGTTCTGTGGTGACTTTTGTTTTTTGAGCTCTTTGAGGCCTTCCAGTTCAGTTAAGTCATGCAGTTGTATCTGACTCTTTGCAAACCCATGGACTGTGACACGCCAGGCTTCCTTGTCCTTCACCATCTCCCAGTGCTTGCTCAAATTTATGTACATTGAGTTGGTGATGCCATCTAATCATCTCATTCTCTGTCATCCCCTTTTCCTTCTGCCTTCTATTTTTCCCAGTATCAGGGTCTTTTCCAAAGAGTCGTCTTTCGCAGTAGAGTCGTCTCTTCATAGTAGTACTTAGCAGTAGATTAAAGCAGAATACATCTGGGAGGTTCTTAGCTGATCCAGGTAGCAAGTCACGGTGGGGGGAGCAAATACATCAAGGCAAGTCAGATATAAATAAAAATCTGAAATAGATGTATCTGGGCATCCTGTCCTTAGGAACTATGTCAGTGGTTGTCTTGGTGGTGGCCGTTGATCCTACAGCCTCAGGAGTTACTTTGCTACAACTGAATTAGTTGCCCTTCAAATCGAGTGCACCTCTGGAACCTCTCTTTATAGCCCAGTCCCCCTAGAGATTGCTGTTGTCTTTCTTCCATACTAGATCTTCTTTTTCTATATCCTAAGTTATCATCTTTATTAAAATTTACTTTTTTAATGGGATACACTCTTCAGTTTCTTCTTGAGAAAAGATGCATGGAAGGTAAACATTTTGATATCTTTTATGTGTGAGAAAATATCTTTCTTCTCCTTTTTCATAAGATGGTTTAGTGATGAATTCTAGATTGGAAAGAGTTTTCCTTTATAACTGTGAAGAAATGGTTCCATTGTCATCCATCTTCCTTTTAGTATGACTGTTGGGAAGATTGAAGTCTGAGTCCTGCATCTTTGTATATGACCTGTATTTTCTTTCAAGAATCTTTACAGAATCCTCTGTCTGTTCCCTAAACTGTGGTATCTCACAATGCTGTGCTTCAGTGTAGGTCTCATTCTTTGTTTGTTTATACTTAACACTTTGTAGGTGTTTATAAATGGTCAGCTCACATCCTTCAGCTCTAGGAAAATTTCTGAATTTCTTTCCTTTCTTTCCAACTTTTTTTCCCCTGTGTTCTTTTTCTGAAGCTCCTGTTCTTCAGATATTGGTCATCCTGTAGTGGTGCTCTAATAGTGTTCTGTTTCTCTCCTGTGTCTTTTTTCTCTAATTCTGGGAAGATTGCCTTAGTTTTATCCTCCATGCTTTATTTTAGCTATTGTGTTGCTAACTCCTTAGAACTGTTTATTTTTAATGTTCTTTTTTAAGTTGTATTTTGTTCCTGCTTTATAGATATATCTTCTCTTTTCTCTGTGAAGAATATGAGTATATAAACGTATACATGTGTAACTGGTATGTTTCGTGTTAGAGGCTTTCCTTGGATGACTAGTAATACTTGGCTGTCTGTTCATGATTAAAAGTGGAGGACTAAGATGCTGGTTGGGAACTCTGCTTTGGGTACAGAACTGAAACTAGCAAATGTGCTTGTGTACCTCAAAGATGCTCTTGTTTTTCTCTCTCCAGAGGGGAAGCCGCTAGATGTCGGCATCCTGTCCTTAGGAACTATGTCAGTGGTTGTCTTGGTGGTGGCCGTTGATCCTACAGCCTCAGGAGTTACTTTGCTACAACTGAATTAGTTGCCCTTCAAATCGAGTGCACCTCTGGAACCTCTCTTTATAGCCCAGTCCCCCTAGAGATTGCTGTTGTCTTTCTTCCATACTAGATCTTCTTTTTCTATATCCTAAGTTATCATCTTTATTAAAATTTACTTTTTTAATGGGATACACTCTTCAGTTTCTTCTTGAGAAAAGATGCATGGAAGGTAAACATTTTGATATCTTTTATGTGTGAGAAAATATCTTTCTTCTCCTTTTTCATAAGATGGTTTAGTGATGAATTCTAGATTGGAAAGAGTTTTCCTTTATAACTGTGAAGAAATGGTTCCATTGTCATCCATCTTCCTTTTAGTATGACTGTTGGGAAGATTGAAGTCTGAGTCCTGCATCTTTGTATATGACCTGTATTTTCTTTCAAGAATCTTTACAGAATCCTCTGTCTGTTCCCTAAACTGTGGTATCTCACAATGCTGTGCTTCAGTGTAGGTCTCATTCTTTGTTTGTTTATACTTAACACTTTGTAGGTGTTTATAAATGGTCAGCTCACATCCTTCAGCTCTAGGAAAATTTCTGAATTTCTTTCCTTTCTTTCCAACTTTTTTTCCCCTGTGTTCTTTTTCTGAAGCTCCTGTTCTTCAGATATTGGTCATCCTGTAGTGGTGCTCTAATAGTGTTCTGTTTCTCTCCTGTGTCTTTTTTCTCTAATTCTGGGAAGATTGCCTTAGTTTTATCCTCCATGCTTTATTTTAGCTATTGTGTTGCTAACTCCTTAGAACTGTTTATTTTTAATGTTCTTTTTTAAGTTGTATTTTGTTCCTGCTTTATAGATATATCTTCTCTTTTCTCTGTGAAGAATATGAGTATATAAACGTATACATGTGTAACTGGTATGTTTCGTGTTAGAGGCTTTCCTTGGATGACTAGTAATACTTGGCTGTCTGTTCATGATTAAAAGTGGAGGACTAAGATGCTGGTTGGGAACTCTGCTTTGGGTACAGAACTGAAACTAGCAAATGTGCTTGTGTACCTCAAAGATGCTCTTGTTTTTCTCTCTCCAGAAAGTAAATCTCCAATCTTCTGCTGAGGTGGGGAAGGGCCGGTTGCCTAGCATCATGGAGGAGGGAGCAGGTCTAGAAATAGAAGTACTTTTCAGACAACTTTAATGGACTCTTCCTTGTTTTAACCCCCCTCTTCTTTCTCCACCACCTGCTGCTCCTCTGTTTCCAGAAGTAATTGGTATTGCCTTCTGTGGATTCTCCAGTGTAAAGTGTGTTGTGTCTCATTTATTTTTTGCTGCCAGGCTATGATTTGACTTTCCTGGGTCTGCTGAACCACTTATCAGTATTCATCCATTCACTATCAGTCTTTCAAGATTTTGTTGCTCTTATCTCTTCTTATGAGTTTATGTCTAAACGTCTTTTATTGCATTTTAGTAGCCTTTCATGAGAGTGAAATTATATGCATGTTTTTAATTTGCCATCTTAATCCTAAAACCCTAATTATTTAAAATGTTTAATATATGTCTCACCTTTTGAGACTTGAAACGATGATTAAAATGAGTCCTTTTCATCTCTTGCTTTCGTTTTTACATTCATATTTATAATACATGATACTCATTTGAACTCCTTGAGACTGTATCAGGGGTGTATAAGTGAATTCAGAACTTGTGAATGAAGAGGCTGATTGTTTTTAAATTTGCTCTTGTAGGAAGGTGGGAAGGTTTCTGAATATCCGGCAGTGATTGTGGAGCCAGTTCCGAGTGCCAGAGTAGAGCAGGGCTATGCCGCCCAGGTGCTGGTGTACGAGGATGAGACGTACATGATGCAGGACGTGGCGGAAGAGCAAGAAGTTGAGACCGAGTGTGTGGAAACAGGTAGACATCTCATAAAATGTTCATTATTCATAACTTTCTCATTTCACAAGTGTCAGCATTTCTATTGCCAACTGAGTAATACACCAAAAAACCTCTTTTTAATGCTATTCAAATAGTGCAGCTTGGAAATGAGTGAAATATTTCTTAAGAAAGTTTATATATATATAAAGTTCTACATAAGATATAACAGTCTCATATCATGCACTCAAGGTATGAGAGGTATAACAGTCTCATCATGGACTCAAAAGACAAAATTACAGACCCATAATAATAAAACCATTTTTGTCTTTTTTTTCTGGGAGTGGTGATATTGACTAGTTGTTATTTATTTGTAGAAGTCAGTAGAACAACATATGATTTTTCTTGATTAAAAACATAAATACAGTATTATCATTCCATAGTAGATTATGATTTCCTTTAATTGGTATTGGTAGAGCAGTATGATTTCTTTTTTCCCAGGTCAAAAGCATCTTTGTAGTAGTCTATCAGATTTCTCTTTGTTTTTTCATCATCTTTGAAATTTTGGTATGTCAGTAAGTCTCTGGTGAGATAATTGTGTGTATAGTTGGGCATTCGTATGTATAATTCTCAAGAGAAACCTTTTCATTTTTTGTTTTTAAAACCTTTTCATTTTTGCCATTGACCATAAGGAAATGACAAAGTTTCTTTTCCCAGAAGAGTTATAGTGGCAGTTTTATAAAATAGACATTAAAATTTATCTTTATTAGTTAATAGGAAAAGAAATCCTTATAATGGGTTTACAGTGCTAATAAAAATTCCTAGTACTTTAGATAAATTTCTTTAAATGTAGCAGAGTCTCATGATCAAAAACTTTTTAAATGTCTTTAATATCAAATTTTATTTGATGTCTTTCTGCTTGCTGAGGCCTGGTAGTACTCCCTAGGACTGTTAGCTTCCTCCAGTTTGAACCTGTTTTTCCTCCAGTGTTGTTTGTTGAGCTGAGGGATTGAAAGTCTGCTTGCTCTCTGGAGCAGGGATGATAGCAGTGCCAGCAAATGATGAGTGGCTGCAGTGGCCGCTGGTCATCTTACTGAGGCAGAGGCCGACACCAGATTGTAGCCAGTTCCGAGTGCCAGAGTAGAGCAGGGCTATGCCGCCCAGGTGCTGGTGTACGAGGATGAGACGACATGATGCAGGCGTGGCGGAAGAGCAAGAAGTTGAGACCGAGTGTGTGGAAACAGGTAGACATCTCATAAAATGTTCATTATTCATAACTTTCTCATTTCACAAGTGTCAGCATTTCTATTGCCAACTGAGTAATACACCAAAAAACCTCTTTTTAATGCTATTCAAATAGTGCAGCTTGGAAATGAGTGAAATATTTCTTAAGAAAGTTTATATATATATAAAGTTCTACATAAGATATAACAGTCTCATATCATGCACTCAAGGTATGAGAGGTATAACAGTCTCATCATGGACTCAAAAGACAAAATTACAGACCCATAATAATAAAACCATTTTTGTCTTTTTTTTCTGGGAGTGGTGATATTGACTAGTTGTTATTTATTTGTAGAAGTCAGTAGAACAACATATGATTTTTCTTGATTAAAAACATAAATACAGTATTATCATTCCATAGTAGATTATGATTTCCTTTAATTGGTATTGGTAGAGCAGTATGATTTCTTTTTTCCCAGGTCAAAAGCATCTTTGTAGTAGTCTATCAGATTTCTCTTTGTTTTTTCATCATCTTTGAAATTTTGGTATGTCAGTAAGTCTCTGGTGAGATAATTGTGTGTATAGTTGGGCATTCGTATGTATAATTCTCAAGAGAAACCTTTTCATTTTTTGTTTTTAAAACCTTTTCATTTTTGCCATTGACCATAAGGAAATGACAAAGTTTCTTTTCCCAGAAGAGTTATAGTGGCAGTTTTATAAAATAGACATTAAAATTTATCTTTATTAGTTAATAGGAAAAGAAATCCTTATAATGGGTTTACAGTGCTAATAAAAATTCCTAGTACTTTAGATAAATTTCTTTAAATGTAGCAGAGTCTCATGATCAAAAACTTTTTAAATGTCTTTAATATCAAATTTTATTTGATGTCTTTCTGCTTGCTGAGGCCTGGTAGTACTCCCTAGGACTGTTAGCTTCCTCCAGTTTGAACCTGTTTTTCCTCCAGTGTTGTTTGTTGAGCTGAGGGATTGAAAGTCTGCTTGCTCTCTGGAGCAGGGATGATAGCAGTGCCAGCAAATGATGAGTGGCTGCAGTGGCCGCTGGTCATCTTACTGAGGCAGAGGCCCGACACCAGACTCCACCAAGGCTGAGGGCTTGCGCCTGGGGTGGTGCTTGAGTTACACAGTGCCAGTGGCGGGAGAATTGTTTTTTTTTTTTTAAGTTGGGAGAGTTTTTCAGTTTGAAGTTAAAAGCTTACTGGCAGAGATGAATTTTCTTCTTGAGGAAAAGAAGAGCACTTATGAAAGAATTATGCAGGACAATATTTTGAAATAGGTATTGTAACTGACATTATTATAGGAGCATAACTAAATTGAACCAATGAAACTAGAAAAAGTATGACGGCTTAAGTTGAATGAAAAAAATAAAACTGATTGAAATGTCTGGAAAATGTTTTGATCCAAGAAAATAAGGAAGACTATGAGTTTGGTAACAAATTGGAGAAATGAAAACTATAATGCCAAATTTGTATCATTAGAAATTGAAATTCACATTAAAATACCAGAGGATGTTAACCAAATCTTACTGGTTGTGCAGTTCATGGTCAACAGTTCATTAAATTAATCTGGCAAAAAGAATGCCAAATAGGAAGTGAATATAATCCATTTAAGGGATTTTATTTTCTTCTTTTTCTTGAGTTTTCTGAGGGTGATGACATCATTTGTAGGGCAGAGATAAAAATGATTATAATATTAAAAAATAGGATATACAAAGTCTGGATTAAAGAACAGTTAATTCTGTGATATTTTAAAAGTGTTTTTGGATACATGATAATATTTTTTAGATTTGTTTTTCTTCAACATGAAAAGGGAAATTTTAATAAATAACCTATATTATTCAGAAACAGTCTGAAAGTACTAAGCTCATCTTGCATTTGTTTTGAATTCCATTATGGCTCATGGATTGTAAAACTCATTTTACTTCTGAAATCCATATTACTTCTAATAATATGCAATAGGATAGTGTAGCTATTTTGACTGTCTTTATGGAACAACACTTTAAAATGTAAAATTCAGATATAACTTTTTAAAAGACAATGCCAAATCAGAATGAAAGCTACTTGTCATTCATTTGTAGTCAAAACAACTTAATACACTCACATTTACTCATCATTAAGGCATGCAAAAATAGGAGACTACAATATACTGATTTATTTAAAAATACCATGGCTCGTAGTAACTTAGAAAGATTGTTAATATACATAGATTAGTTTAGAATCAGTTAATCTGAGCTTAATTTTGTTTTTTATTAGAGACTAAAATGCACTTTTACATGAGTTTAAACCTGAATAAATTTTCATTCTCCTGATATCTAGAATCTATGTAGATGAATAAAGATGGTTGTGACATTGTAATGCATGTTTCCTTTTAGCAGATTAGGATCAATTTCATTTCTTGTGATAATAAATTTTAGCTTAAATCCCAGATATAAAGGTTTTGGAGAAGAATATAACTCGGAAGGAAAGGGAAGAAATATTTATAAGATGGCCATAGCAGTTTCTGTTTGGTGAATTGGTATAAATGAGGTCTTTATAGAAAAGATTTCCTTTTGCACACCTGGGAAACACTTCTTGGAATGATCCTACATTATCATTTAGATTACATTAGTCTAAAAGTGTTCTTTATTGTGTTTATTAATCTGTTATATCAGTTACATATATTGAGGTTTTTCTTCTTTAATTCCTATCTACCCATACATATATGTCCATACCAGAAGCAGTGTTCATGGTGTCATTCAGACAGGAGAACTAAAATCATATAATGATGTATGTTTAGCTGTCTTCATTGTTTTCTGTATAAAATGATTTCTTATTTTGTTAGTAATAATTATAGGCTATCTTGCTTTACTTTTTATGGACTGAATATCTGCATTTTCCTCACAGAGCTTGTGTGTAGTAGTAACCTTCTCTTAAGTTATATAGGAAAAACTTAAGTATATCTGAATTTCAAAAAAAACAGACATATTCATCTAAGTCTGTAAGTTGCTTTTTTTTTTTTTAAACATTTATTTTATTTATTTATCTTTTGGGGGGGTGGGGTGGGGAGGGAGGGGGATGGGCGGGCCACTTCTAATCGTCTTTCATTTCTCTATTTTCATCCGTCTTTGTTCTTTGGCTCCTGTGGGCCTCCCATCGTGGTGGCCTCTGTTGTTGCAGAGCGCCGGCTCTGGGCGCATGCGTGCCAGAGCTCCGGCTTGGTATTTGGACACATCAGTCCAGCCGCTCGGCGGCACGTGGGATCTTCCCAGGCCAGGGCTCGAACCGGCGCCCCTTGCACTGCAAGGTGGTGTCCTTACCCACTGGACCACCAGGGGAAGCCCTGTAAGTTGCTTTTTGACATTAACTAAAGTTTAGTAATCATATAGAAATTTTCAGGAATAGTAACAAAGTATGGATGAAGGGTGGTCTCCACGCTGGCAGGCTGAAAAACCTTTGCCAGTGGCTGCAAACTCCAGCACTTTTTAAGGAACCTCTGGAGAGACTGTTGTGAGCTGGGATGGAGAGGAGTCTCTTGGATTCACTACTAAAATGTGCAAAGTCAGTCTTTATGTTCACTCTTTAAAATATATAAATAACATAATACGTTTTAATGGTTATTATAGATTACCATGTAAAAATAATAAGCTTATACCAATACAATGAATAATAAATAAGTTTTGTTATGAATCTCTTAAGACTTGGCTGAAAAGGTTGAGCTGTTTAGTTTCCTTTTGCACACCTGGGAAACACTTCTTGGAATGATCCTACATTATCATTTAGATTACATTAGTCTAAAAGTGTTCTTTATTGTGTTTATTAATCTGTTATATCAGTTACATATATTGAGGTTTTTCTTCTTTAATTCCTATCTACCCATACATATATGTCCATACCAGAAGCAGTGTTCATGGTGTCATTCAGACAGGAGAACTAAAATCATATAATGATGTATGTTTAGCTGTCTTCATTGTTTTCTGTATAAAATGATTTCTTATTTTGTTAGTAATAATTATAGGCTATCTTGCTTTACTTTTTATGGACTGAATATCTGCATTTTCCTCACAGAGCTTGTGTGTAGTAGTAACCTTCTCTTAAGTTATATAGGAAAAACTTAAGTATATCTGAATTTCAAAAAAAACAGACATATTCATCTAAGTCTGTAAGTTGCTTTTTTTTTTTTTAAACATTTATTTTATTTATTTATCTTTTGGGGGTGGGGTGGGAGGGAGGGGAGCTGGCGGCCACTTCTATTGGTCTTTCATTTCTCTATTTTCATCCGTCTTTGTTCTTTGGCTCCTGTGGGCCTCCCATCGTGGTGGCCTCTGTTGTTGCAGAGCGCCGGCTCTGGGCGCATGCGTGCCAGAGCTCCGGCTTGGTATTTGGACACATCAGTCCAGCCGCTCGGCGGCACGTGGGATCTTCCCAGGCCAGGGCTCGAACCGGCGCCCCTTGCACTGCAAGGTGGTGTCCTTACCCACTGGACCACCAGGGGAAGCCCTGTAAGTTGCTTTTTGACATTAACTAAAGTTTAGTAATCATATAGAAATTTTCAGGAATAGTAACAAAGTATGGATGAAGGGTGGTCTCCACGCTGGCAGGCTGAAAAACCTTTGCCAGTGGCTGCAAACTCCAGCACTTTTTAAGGAACCTCTGGAGAGACTGTTGTGAGCTGGGATGGAGAGGAGTCTCTTGGATTCACTACTAAAATGTGCAAAGTCAGTCTTTATGTTCACTCTTTAAAATATATAAATAACATAATACGTTTTAATGGTTATTATAGATTACCATGTAAAAATAATAAGCTTATACCAATACAATGAATAATAAATAAGTTTTGTTATGAATCTCTTAAGACTTGGCTGAAAAGGTTGAGCTGTTTAGCATCTGCTTTATCTTGCACCTTAAGATATACTTATCCTCATAACCTTCCACTTCAACTTATGAAAATATATTAGTAAATGTCTTGTGTTTGTTATGTGCCAGGATGCTGTGTTCAACATGTATTTTCCTCACAAGGAAGTAGTAACATATTTTGTGGAGATAAAATGCATATATTTTAATCAAAATATAGAGCAATGTGAAATCAATTGAGCACTGTACAAATTTAAAGAAACTTTCAGAAGAAGTAGGTTCAATTACAGGATTAGGGAATGTTTTAGAGAAAGTCAAGGAGGAAAACAAACGATAGGATTTGGATGAGCAGATAGCAGGTAGGTTGAGGCACACAGACTGAGGGGAATATAATTAACAGAGGCAGAAATTCAAGATATGTTTAAAAGATACTGAGCAGATATTAATAGGAGATTTCATTAAGAATTGTGACTTGCTTGTGATTTGATCCTATGAATTGGTAACTTAACATATAAGAACAGCAAGATTTGGAAGGTTTTGAGTAGAAAATCATAGACGATTAGCATATCAGTAGATAGAGAATGAGTTGTAAAGATGAGGCAGAAAGACTAGATATTGTAGTATGAGGCAGGAATGGCTTAGAAAACGCAATAGAGGGTTTCCCAGGTGACGCTAGTGGTACAGAATTTGCCTAGTGTGGGAGACATAAGAGACTTGGGTTCTATCCCTGGTTCAGGAAGATCCACTGGAGGAGGACACCAGGGAAGCCCTGTAAGTTGCTTTTTGACATTAACTAAAGTTTAGTAATCATATAGAAATTTTCAGGAATAGTAACAAAGTATGGATGAAGGGTGGTCTCCACGCTGGCAGGCTGAAAAACCTTTGCCAGTGGCTGCAAACTCCAGCACTTTTTAAGGAACCTCTGGAGAGACTGTTGTGAGCTGGGATGGAGAGGAGTCTCTTGGATTCACTACTAAAATGTGCAAAGTCAGTCTTTATGTTCACTCTTTAAAATATATAAATAACATAATACGTTTTAATGGTTATTATAGATTACCATGTAAAAATAATAAGCTTATACCAATACAATGAATAATAAATAAGTTTTGTTATGAATCTCTTAAGACTTGGCTGAAAAGGTTGAGCTGTTTAGCATCTGCTTTATCTTGCACCTTAAGATATACTTATCCTCATAACCTTCCACTTCAACTTATGAAAATATATTAGTAAATGTCTTGTGTTTGTTATGTGCCAGGATGCTGTGTTCAACATGTATTTTCCTCACAAGGAAGTAGTAACATATTTTGTGGAGATAAAATGCATATATTTTAATCAAAATATAGAGCAATGTGAAATCAATTGAGCACTGTACAAATTTAAAGAAACTTTCAGAAGAAGTAGGTTCAATTACAGGATTAGGGAATGTTTTAGAGAAAGTCAAGGAGGAAAACAAACGATAGGATTTGGATGAGCAGATAGCAGGTAGGTTGAGGCACACAGACTGAGGGGAATATAATTAACAGAGGCAGAAATTCAAGATATGTTTAAAAGATACTGAGCAGATATTAATAGGAGATTTCATTAAGAATTGTGACTTGCTTGTGATTTGATCCTATGAATTGGTAACTTAACATATAAGAACAGCAAGATTTGGAAGGTTTTGAGTAGAAAATCATAGACGATTAGCATATCAGTAGATAGAGAATGAGTTGTAAAGATGAGGCAGAAAGACTAGATATTGTAGTATGAGGCAGGAATGGCTTGAGACGTATTAAGACAAGGTAGAAGCAATAGAGGGTTTCCCAGGTGACGCTAGTGGTACAGAATTTGCCTGCGAGTGTGGGAGACATAAGAGACTTGGGTTCTATCCCTGGTTCAGGAAGATCCACTGGAGGAGGAAGGGCACGCCATGGCAGTATTCTTGCCAAGAAAAACCCATGGACTGCAGAGTCAGACACAACTGAGCGTCTGACCGCAGAAGCAATAGGAACAGAAGGGGCTTGTATAAACCGTTCTACTATGTAAGATCTACTATGACTTCGTATGATAAATTAGGGAAAGAAACAGTTAAGGCATTAGTTTCTTGACCCTAATAATGGTGAAAGTATCATTAAGAATCTTGAGGAAGGCCAGATTATTTGGCTAAAGCAGAGAAGTATGATAATAAACATGTTGATTTTGCTTTGAAGCAGAGCATCTGAGGGGATGTATTTAGGTATTTAAAGATATATAAATGTATGGTCATCACAAAAGAGAGGGCATATTCAAATTAGGATAATTTAAAGAATGTCTTAATAACTGGCTAGTTACAAAGGTGTCGGTAAGTGTAGGGTGATCATAAGTGATAGGGTAGTGCTCCTGAGCTAGCCATTACCAAGCTATTTCTTGTCCTTTGGCCCAAGGGCCAGAGGGAAGCGTTGCTGGAACGCAGAAGAAGAGAGCCTTGGAGAGAGGGCTACCTTGAGAGAATCTGGAACCTTTGGTCCAAGGACATGGCTGTCTTGAGGGCAGTTGCCACACAGAAGGAGCCGAGGAAAGTCAGCCTCCTCTCCTGGGACAGAGAGCAGAGTGAAGAGTGGGGAATGGATCTGTAGGGCAAAGGAAGATTACCTAGTACAACTGAAGCTCAGTACGGAAAGGTCAAGGAGAGACCAATTTGAGAATCATCCTCATTGGAGCTATGGAAGCAAACGAAGGCTCCAGGGGAAAGGAATTGGAGAGATTTCCCCAGGGTAAGATTTTCAGATTCTATATTTGTCACTCTGTGATCGAGAACAAAGGACACAGAAATAAGAAATTGACCTTAGGGAATGTTTAGATTTTGAAGATGTAAACAAGAGCCAGAGTAATCAAACACGATAGAAAATCCTGGGTGACTAATCCTGAGCTTTAATTAAAAAAAAAAAAAAAAAAGCCTTTTGAATATCTCTGGTAAGAAAAGGAAGAATATTGATTGAGTTAGTTAGTCCCAGTTTCAGGTTTCCACTTTATCACTTACTTGATAATAATTAACCTTTTCAGAGTCTTTCACTGTCATAAAATAGGAGTTCAGGGTTGGGAAGATGAAATAAAATAGACGCATGAGGGGACTATCGCTACGCTGAGCAAGCAATAGGAACAGAAGGGGCTTGTATAAACCGTTCTACTATGTAAGATCTACTATGACTTCGTATGATAAATTAGGGAAAGAAACAGTTAAGGCATTAGTTTCTTGACCCTAATAATGGTGAAAGTATCATTAAGAATCTTGAGGAAGGCCAGATTATTTGGCTAAAGCAGAGAAGTATGATAATAAACATGTTGATTTTGCTTTGAAGCAGAGCATCTGAGGGGATGTATTTAGGTATTTAAAGATATATAAATGTATGGTCATCACAAAAGAGAGGGCATATTCAAATTAGGATAATTTAAAGAATGTCTTAATAACTGGCTAGTTACAAAGGTGTCGGTAAGTGTAGGGTGATCATAAGTGATAGGGTAGTGCTCCTGAGCTAGCCATTACCAAGCTATTTCTTGTCCTTTGGCCCAAGGGCCAGAGGGAAGCGTTGCTGGAACGCAGAAGAAGAGAGCCTTGGAGAGAGGGCTACCTTGAGAGAATCTGGAACCTTTGGTCCAAGGACATGGCTGTCTTGAGGGCAGTTGCCACACAGAAGGAGCCGAGGAAAGTCAGCCTCCTCTCCTGGGACAGAGAGCAGAGTGAAGAGTGGGGAATGGATCTGTAGGGCAAAGGAAGATTACCTAGTACAACTGAAGCTCAGTACGGAAAGGTCAAGGAGAGACCAATTTGAGAATCATCCTCATTGGAGCTATGGAAGCAAACGAAGGCTCCAGGGGAAAGGAATTGGAGAGATTTCCCCAGGGTAAGATTTTCAGATTCTATATTTGTCACTCTGTGATCGAGAACAAAGGACACAGAAATAAGAAATTGACCTTAGGGAATGTTTAGATTTTGAAGATGTAAACAAGAGCCAGAGTAATCAAACACGATAGAAAATCCTGGGTGACTAATCCTGAGCTTTAATTAAAAAAAAAAAAAAAAAAGCCTTTTGAATATCTCTGGTAAGAAAAGGAAGAATATTGATTGAGTTAGTTAGTCCCAGTTTCAGGTTTCCACTTTATCACTTACTTGATAATAATTAACCTTTTCAGAGTCTTTCACTGTCATAAAATAGGAGTTCAGGGTTGGGAAGATGATATAAAATAGACCTATAAAGCACAGTGCTTGTGATGTAAGTGTTCCTTCACTTCATTAAGACCTTTCCTTCTGCCTTCACATATGGGGAACGCCTTCTATGCATTGAAATATTTAATACTTCTCTGTCATAATACTTCTCTTTCCTTTCGCTTCGACTTTTTAAACAGACAAATGTTTTGTACCTTAAGTCTGTACTTTTTCTTTCTCCTTCCTTCCTTAAGTTACTGTGCTCTGGTATCCAGATTTATCATTCTCCTGAAGCTCTTTTGTTTATCAGATATCAAAGTCCACTCCTCTACCAAATTCATTGACCAATGGAGTCATTCAGAAGTAGAGCCTTTTAAGTCTGGCCCTCTTACCTATAGAAACACGGTATTCTAGCTGTTTTCCTTTTTGCTCTTTGCATGGATATGCTAATTATGCTTCTGAGCTTTTGCTCAGCGATAGTTTCCTATCAAGAATGTCTTCAAGTATTATTCATTCTTTCAGGCCCAGCATGAAACTGTCCAGAACGGTTGTGGCCTATGTTAAACACTCCCTTTCTTGATCTTCTGTTAGACCATCTGAATTTAGGCACTTGATGCTTTACTTTCTTACACGATTCTTGTGTGTATACACCTTTTGTTTTCAAAGTGAGCATACAAGCCCCTAGAGTACAGGGGCCATATTTTTATTCTGTATATTTTATTTAGATGTATTATATAATACAGTGTTTAACACATAACTGTTAGGAAATACAGACTGAAACCAATTGAGTTTTGACTTAGAATTGCAATATAATTAAGAATCATGTATGTAACATCTTAAATATGTTTTTTTTATTTATAAGCTAAATATTGAATTGAATAATCATTGGATTATTTAAAATATAAAAAGGTAGTCATCCAAAATATAAGTACGGTCATCCAAAAACCATGATGTTCTCAAACTTAGATTAACTTTATTTTAAAAATCACAGTTTTAGTCATTGAATTGAATAATCATTGGAATTAAAATAGTTAGTCCCAGTTTCAGGTTTCCACTTTATCACTTACTTGATAATAATTAACCTTTTCAGAGTCTTTCACTGTCATAAAATAGGAGTTCAGGGTTGGGAAGATGATATAAAATAGACCTATAAAGCACAGTGCTTGTGATGTAAGTGTTCCTTCACTTCATTAAGACCTTTCCTTCTGCCTTCACATATGGGGAACGCCTTCTATGCATTGAAATATTTAATACTTCTCTGTCATAATACTTCTCTTTCCTTTCGCCGACTTTTTAAACAGACAAATGTTTTGTACCTTAAGTCTGTACTTTTTCTTTCTCCTTCCTTCCTTAAGTTACTGTGCTCTGGTATCCAGATTTATCATTCTCCTGAAGCTCTTTTGTTTATCAGATATCAAAGTCCACTCCTCTACCAAATTCATTGACCAATGGAGTCATTCAGAAGTAGAGCCTTTTAAGTCTGGCCCTCTTACCTATAGAAACACGGTATTCTAGCTGTTTTCCTTTTTGCTCTTTGCATGGATATGCTAATTATGCTTCTGAGCTTTTGCTCAGCGATAGTTTCCTATCAAGAATGTCTTCAAGTATTATTCATTCTTTCAGGCCCAGCATGAAACTGTCCAGAACGGTTGTGGCCTATGTTAAACACTCCCTTTCTTGATCTTCTGTTAGACCATCTGAATTTAGGCACTTGATGCTTTACTTTCTTACACGATTCTTGTGTGTATACACCTTTTTGTTTTCAAAGTGAGCATACAAGCCCCTAGAGTACAGGGGCCATATTTTTATTCTGTATATTTTATTTAGATGTATTATATAATACAGTGTTTAACACATAACTGTTAGGAAATACAGACTGAAACCAATTGAGTTTTGACTTAGAATTGCAATATAATTAAGAATCATGTATGTAACATCTTAAATATGTTTTTTTTATTTATAAGCTAAATATTGAATTGAATAATCATTGGATTATTTAAAATATAAAAAGGTAGTCATCCAAAATATAAGTACGGTCATCCAAAAACCATGATGTTCTCAAACTTAGATTAACTTTATTTTAAAAATCACAGTTTTAGTCATTTTTGCTTGCACCTTAATTTGATTCTTTTTCTTACAATAAAAGCAATGCATGCTCATTGGAGAAACGAAGATATTGCAAAGAATAAACAGTGAAAATCACCCATAATCTTACCAATGAGGGAACAGTAACTACCACTTTTCTAAATTTCCTTCTGGTCTTTTTTTAATGTATGTTTTAAGCATAATTAACATCATATTATATAATACACATAGACTTAAGGTTGGTTTTAGTAAAGTGATTATCAAGATAACTCAGAAAACATTTTTTTATGATCAACAAAATTGTGTCTAGAGGTTAGCTGAGAAGATAAATGCATGATAAGAATTTTTATATACTTCAACAAGAAAGTAGTGTTTTTTAAAAAAAGAAAAAATGAAAGATTAGGTTTTTGAAATGGAGTTTAAAAAAATAAAAACCAAATTTCTCTTGAAAAATAAGATAAGGAACCAGATTTCTTTAAGAATCTCAAGACTAGGCCGACTTCATGATGAGCTGTGGTAACATTTGTATTTGTTATGCCATCAGAAATCCTCCCTGTGGCACAAAAGGACTCTTTTAATTAGAAAATATTGTTGCCACAGGGAGGTAGAAGATCGACATGAAAAACTGGGGATCTGAAAAGGAGCCCCTTTCCTAGGATTACCTGAAGGGGAAACAGATTGAGCCAGAAGGAAGACAATGCTGGTAGGTTGGTCTTTAATTTATTAAGAATGTTTACAGTATTACATTTAATTATAATTATTTCAGCTACCTCTACCATATTTTTGTTTAAAGGATGACAGTGAGTCCTCCTTACAGGATATAGATTACAGTAGTATTTTTCCTCCTACATAATTTGCTATCTAAATTAATCCCCTGTCAAGTTCCTAATATTTGTTTCTTTTATAGATAAAGCTCTAGGGCTATTTCCTGCCTCTACTTCCTTGGAAGTTACTACTAACTGAACATCTTCAAGTCTTTTTATTTTTTTCATTTCTGTTATTTGTGCACTAATCTATAACACTTTTACCTAAAATAATTTTTCAAGAAGGTGTTTTTTTTAATTATCTATTTTCTTGAACTTAGCCTAGTCATTAGTTTTCTGAAAAGGTAAAATGTAAATCTTAAGTTTATTTAGTTTTGATTCTAGACTTGTTTGAATATAATTATACTATTATACTCGCTAGTTAGAAAGCATTATGAGAGAAGTTTTTGATATTTTATTAACAATATTTCAATCTTACCAATGAGGGAACAGTAACTACCACTTTTCTAAATTTCCTTCTGGTCTTTTTTTAATGTATGTTTTAAGCATAATTAACATCATATTATATAATACACATAGACTTAAGGTTGGTTTTAGTAAAGTGATTATCAAGATAACTCAGAAAACATTTTTTTATGATCAACAAAATTGTGTCTAGAGGTTAGCTGAGAAGATAAATGCATGATAAGAATTTTTATATACTTCAACAAGAAAGTAGTGTTTTTTAAAAAAAGAAAAAATGAAAGATTAGGTTTTTGAAATGGAGTTTAAAAAAATAAAAACCAAATTTCTCTTGAAAAATAAGATAAGGAACCAGATTTCTTTAAGAATCTCAAGACTAGGCCGACTTCATGATGAGCTGTGGTAACATTTGTATTTGTTATGCCATCAGAAATCCTCCCTGTGGCACAAAAGGACTCTTTTAATTAGAAAATATTGTTGCCACAGGGAGGTAGAAGATCGACATGAAAAACTGGGGATCTGAAAAGGAGCCCCTTTCCTAGGATTACCTGAAGGGGAAACAGATTGAGCCAGAAGGAAGACAATGCTGGTAGGTTGGTCTTTAATTTATTAAGAATGTTTACAGTATTACATTTAATTATAATTATTTCAGCTACCTCTACCATATTTTTGTTTAAAGGATGACAGTGAGTCCTCCTTACAGGATATAGATTACAGTAGTATTTTTCCTCCTACATAATTTGCTATCTAAATTAATCCCCTGTCAAGTTCCTAATATTTGTTTCTTTTTATAGATAAAGCTCTAGGGCTATTTCCTGCCTCTACTTCCTTGGAAGTTACTACTAACTGAACATCTTCAAGTCTTTTTATTTTTTTTTCATTTCTGTTATTTGTGCACTAATCTATAACACTTTTACCTAAAATAATTTTTCAAGAAGGTGTTTTTTTTTTTAATTATCTATTTTCTTGAACTTAGCCTAGTCATTAGTTTTCTGAAAAGGTAAAATGTAAATCTTAAGTTTATTTAGTTTTGATTCTAGACTTGTTTGAATATAATTATACTATTATACTCGCTAGTTAGAAAGCATTATGAGAGAAGTTTTTGATATTTTATTAACAATATTTCATTTAATCTAAGATGCCGTCAATTGTAAAAACATTATTTTTAGACCACCAGAAGAAAGAAATGCTGCCAGTTATAAATTTTAGTATATCATCAATTGTAAAATACATGCTGACTTAAGAGATGTCATATTATCTGTGAATTGGATATTAAAATACCAGGTTTATGAAAAATGGAGATGAGCTGCAGTTGTGGAGGTCTCTATATATGCTAATATCTCTAACTTCTATATTGTCTTTTAAGAGAGGATATTTAAAGCACCATTTAACTATATTGTTTCAAAGTATATGAAATAACATATAAAATATTAAATTATGAAGGGCATAGAAGATAAAGTATTCTAATATGATGCTTTTACTTAGATGGTGAAATTTGGTGGTCCAGGGGTCAGGACCACTAGGGCCCTGGTCCAGGAAGCATGATTCCATAAGCCATGGCCAAAAAAAAGTAGACTTTTATCATAATTGGCATTTTTAGTTGAAGTTTGTAATCTAGAAAGAAAATGAAGTGAAGCCTTTTCTGCTTTCTAAGCTATCATTTTGAAACAGGATCCTTTAAAGGGTTTTTAAAATAGCCACAGATTTTTAGTGCACCTTGAATATATTTTTTACAGAAAATATATGTAATTACGTGAAGATGAGTGGCTAAAAGCAGAGAACTAGCCCGTCAGCTAATAAAACAAATGAAAAGGAATGGTTTTAAATGGCATTTGTGTACCTTTCAAGAAGCTTCTGTTTTATATAAAAGGAAAGATAAGTGTATCCAGACAATAGATCATTAAAGGTATTTGTTTAGTTTGGGAAAGTAGTAGAATTCATTCCTTTGCACCCAGACTTGTTTTTTAAACAGTAATTAACATCCAGTTTTATGTACAACAATGGGTCTAGGTAATAAAGTTCTGTTAATTCAGACTGAGGAGAGGGTTAAGTGCAGATAGTATAGAATTTGAAATGAGCAGCACGCAAGGTTGCAGGTGTTACCAAGCAGGGAGAGCGCAGGCTTCTTAGGTATACAAATAGGCTGTGAAACTGTCTCTAGGAGATGCATCCCTCTAACCAGCTCTTCCTGAGGGCTTGCAGCCTGGCAGGCTCAGAGCTGAAATCCTTGTGGTAAGCAGGACCCTGTCTTTGCTCTCATCAGACTTGCAGCTTTGTGGAAAAGATGAACAGTTATACATATTGCTACAATAAAATGTGATGGATTAATGAAAGGTTTGAGAGGCCACTGCAATGGGAGATCCACACAGGCCAAAGAATAAAGATGGATGAAAGTTAATGATGACTTAGAGGCCAAAAAATAATAAAGTTTAAAAAAAAATAGCTCTTTGTAACCTAAAGTGTGTTGTGAGAAGGAGAGAGCTATTAGCTCCTGTGATGGAAAGTTTATATTTTAGCTGAGCCTGGGGAGGTGAACTCTTGTTTGGGAATTGTTAAAGAAAAAAAAAAAAATCAGTGACACTCAAAAATAAAAAACTATAGGGTAAACAACAAGTTCCACTAGGGGGCCATCCATTGGGGAAGCATGATTCCATAAGCCATGGCCAAAAAGTAGACTTTATCATAATTGGCATTTTAGTTTAAGTTTGTAATCTAGAAAGAAAATGAAGTGAAGCCTTTTCTGCTTTCTAAGCTATCATTTTGAAACAGGATCCTTTAAAGGGTTTTTAAAATAGCCACAGATTTTTAGTGCACCTTGAATATATTTTTTACAGAAAATATATGTAATTACGTGAAGATGAGTGGCTAAAAGCAGAGAACTAGCCCGTCAGCTAATAAAACAAATGAAAAGGAATGGTTTTAAATGGCATTTGTGTACCTTTCAAGAAGCTTCTGTTTTATATAAAAGGAAAGATAAGTGTATCCAGACAATAGATCATTAAAGGTATTTGTTTAGTTTGGGAAAGTAGTAGAATTCATTCCTTTGCACCCAGACTTGTTTTTTAAACAGTAATTAACATCCAGTTTTATGTACAACAATGGGTCTAGGTAATAAAGTTCTGTTAATTCAGACTGAGGAGAGGGTTAAGTGCAGATAGTATAGAATTTGAAATGAGCAGCACGCAAGGTTGCAGGTGTTACCAAGCAGGGAGAGCGCAGGCTTCTTAGGTATACAAATAGGCTGTGAAACTGTCTCTAGGAGATGCATCCCTCTAACCAGCTCTTCCTGAGGGCTTGCAGCCTGGCAGGCTCAGAGCTGAAATCCTTGTGGTAAGCAGGACCCTGTCTTTGCTCTCATCAGACTTGCAGCTTTGTGGAAAAGATGAACAGTTATACATATTGCTACAATAAAATGTGATGGATTAATGAAAGGTTTGAGAGGCCACTGCAATGGGAGATCCACACAGGCCAAAGAATAAAGATGGATGAAAGTTAATGATGACTTAGAGGCCAAAAAATAATAAAGTTTAAAAAAAAATAGCTCTTTGTAACCTAAAGTGTGTTGTGAGAAGGAGAGAGCTATTAGCTCCTGTGATGGAAAGTTTATATTTTAGCTGAGCCTGGGGAGGTGAACTCTTGTTTGGGAATTGTTAAAGAAAAAAAAAAAATCAGTGACACTCATTAAAGTACATACAACAAGAAAGGCTTTATTCAAGGCTTCGATGTGGGTGTTGTAAGAAACCATCATTTATACCCTTTCCTCCCTTTTCCTTTTCCTCCTACTCCATTACTAAATCATACCAGTTTTACCACCAAAATGTATCATAAATCTACCAAATTCTTTCCAACTTTATTGATACTGACCTAGTCGCACCTGTAGTTATTTTTTATATGAGCTGTTGCAGTGGCCTTTGGCCTTCCAGTAGGTCTTGTTTTCATTCCTGCCCCCAAGCCTAAGCAATCCATTCTTCATTTTGACTTAAAAAGTATACTTATCAATTGAATCATGATATTCCCTTTCTGAAAACCTTTTAGTGGGTTCTGACTGCACTTAGGATAGTATTCTTGATTGTTTATTTGTTTATTTAGCTGTATCAGATCTTAGCTGTACTACTTGGGGTCTTCCTTGCATCGTGTAAGATCTTTTGTGGCCCACAGACTCTGGATTCTGTTGCTGTGGCTTGTGGGCTCAGTCGCTGAGGCAGTTGGGCTTAGTTGCTCTGTGGCATGTGGGATCTTCATTCCCACATTGCAAGGTGGATTCTTAACCACTGGACCACCAGGGAAGTCCCAGCATTCAGAGTTTTTAACATGGCCTTCACGACACTGAATAGTTTGTCTCCTCTCATCCATCTAGAAACAATGACAACAATAATAGCAACAAAAAATGAAACCGTTAACATTAATTGATCTTTACTATATTTCCAGGAATAGTTCTTAGGGCTTTATGTCATAATAGCAGGACCCTGTCTTTGCTCTCATCAGACTTGCAGCTTTGTGGAAAAGATGAACAGTTATACATATTGCTACAATAAAATGTGATGGATTAATGAAAGGTTTGAGAGGCCACTGCAATGGGAGATCCACACAGGCCAAAGAATAAAGATGGATGAAAGTTAATGATGACTTAGAGGCCAAAAAATAATAAAGTTTAAAAAAAAATAGCTCTTTGTAACCTAAAGTGTGTTGTGAGAAGGAGAGCTATTAGCTCCTGTGATGGAAAGTTTATATTTTAGCTGAGCCTGGGAGGTGAACTCTTGTTTGGGAATTGTTAAAAAAAAAAAATCAGTGACACTCATTAAAGTACATACAACAAGAAAGGCTTTATTCAAGGCTTCGATGTGGGTGTTGTAAGAAACCATCATTTATACCCTTTCCTCCCTTTTCCTTTTCCTCCTACTCCATTACTAAATCATACCAGTTTTACCACCAAAATGTATCATAAATCTACCAAATTCTTTCCAACTTTATTGATACTGACCTAGTCGCACCTGTAGTTATTTTTTATATGAGCTGTTGCAGTGGCCTTTGGCCTTCCAGTAGGTCTTGTTTTCATTCCTGCCCCCAAGCCTAAGCAATCCATTCTTCATTTTGACTTAAAAAGTATACTTATCAATTGAATCATGATATTCCCTTTCTGAAAACCTTTTAGTGGGTTCTGACTGCACTTAGGATAGTATTCTTGATTGTTTATTTGTTTATTTAGCTGTATCAGATCTTAGCTGTACTACTTGGGGTCTTCCTTGCATCGTGTAAGATCTTTTGTGGCCCACAGACTCTGGATTCTGTTGCTGTGGCTTGTGGGCTCAGTCGCTGAGGCAGTTGGGCTTAGTTGCTCTGTGGCATGTGGGATCTTCATTCCCACATTGCAAGGTGGATTCTTAACCACTGGACCACCAGGGAAGTCCCAGCATTCAGAGTTTTTAACATGGCCTTCACGACACTGAATAGTTTGTCTCCTCTCATCCATCTAGAAACAATGACAACAATAATAGCAACAAAAAATGAAACCGTTAACATTAATTGATCTTTACTATATTTCCAGGAATAGTTCTTAGGGCTTTATGTCATAATAGATTTAATACTTTTACTCACCAAGGCTGAATGACAGATATTTAAGTGGTGGAGCAAGAACTTAAAGCCAAATGGCAAGTCAGTAAGTTAGCTAAGGCTCCAGGACCCAAAGTCATAAGCATTATACTCGGATGAATTACACAGTGCTCTCATGCCAGACGTAAACACACACTGATGTCTTTTTACCTTTCCATTAATCCAGACTTTATCTTCCTGGGGTGCTTACGTATGCTATTCTCTTTCTAGAACATACTGCTTTTCATTTGTTAGCTTTTAATTCCTGGTCATCTTTCAGGTATCAATTTGAAAGTCACTTTCTCAGAGAGAAGGCTTTTAGCTGATACTCTTCAGTCTCAGTTCTGACAGTTCTGTTATTTTGTTAGAGACTCCCTTTCCTTTTTTTCTGTTTTGATTAGCACCTACAGCTTATGAAACAATAAACTCCCATGATAAAGTGGTAAGTAATTCTGAAAAATTCAAATCACATAAAATATGGCATTATTGTGAGTTTCCTGAGTCAGCCTGTGTGGAGGAGAAAATGTATGTGTGGAATTCATACTAAGGTATCCAGATCAGTCTAAGGTCAGACTGAGGTGGTTTGGTGCCACCTGCTGGAACTGTGTCCTCCAGTGACTGCTGTTGGAGGGTAAGAGTGCAAGATGGGAGCCCGTAAAAATTTATCTGAATTCACAAAGTTTTACTTTATTATATATATATATACATTTTTTTGGGCCACTTCTATTGGTCTTTCATTTATTGATTTCCATCCATCTTTGTTCTTTGGCCTGTGTGGGCCTTCCATCGCAGTGGCCTCTGTCGCGTTAGAGCACCGACTCTGGGCGCATGCGCTCCAGAGCTCAGGGCCGGTAGTTGGACACATCGGTCCAGCTGCTTGCGGCACGTGGGATCTTCCCAGGCCAGGGATCGAACCCCTGCACTGCAAGGCAGTGTCCTTACCCACTGGACCACCAGGGAAGCCCTATTAGATTTTTTTAAAAAACTTAAAAATTTTTATTGGCCTCTTTTATTGTTTTTTTTTTTTTTTTTCATCCATCTGTATTCTTTGGCCTGTGTGGGTCCCCCACTGCAGTGGCCTCTCTCGCCGTTGCAGAGGACTGGCTCTGGGTGTATGCACTCCAGAGCGCTGGCCTACACCTGGACACTGTGGCCCAGCCACTCCACAGCATGCAGGATCCTCCTGGACCAGGGATTGAACTGACACCCCTTGTACTGCAAGGCAGACTCTTCACCCACTGTGCCACCAGGGAAGCCCTTACTTTGTTATATTTATATTTATGTTTATTGTTTAATCTTCCCACTCCATCTTCATAAAGCTAGAAACCATATCCGCTGTGTTTACCAGTGTTGCTCAAAGCCAGGCATGAAGTAGGTTTTAAGTAACATATTTGTTGAATGAGTGAATAAATCAGAAAACGTGAATCAGAACAGAGTCTCAGAAATTTTGTATTTTATTTAGAGACTGATAAGTAGTGTGGTTTAAAGATTAGCCTTCATAGATGCATGTGTTTGAGAGAAATGAGTCTAGGAAGATAGAGTGGAACCAGATTTGGGTGGCCTTTGAATAAAATAGAAACTATGTGAAAAATGATTTGGAGAAGGTGAGAAGTGAAAAGGACATTTATTTTAAGCAACTTGCAAAAAATAAATCCTAGTCAGCCTGTGTGGAGGAAAGTGGTAAGTAATTCTGAAAAATTCAAATCACATAAAATATGGCTTTTGTGGCCAGCCCTGTGTGGAAAATTCATACTAAGGTATCCAGATCAGTCTAAGGTCAGACTGAGGTGGTTTGGTGCCACCTGCTGGAACTGTGTCCTCCAGTGACTGCTGTTGGAGGGTAAGAGTGCAAGATGGGAGCCCGTAAAAATTTATCTGAATTCACAAAGTTTTACTTTATTATATATATATATACATTTTTTTGGGCCACTTCTATTGGTCTTTCATTTATTGATTTCCATCCATCTTTGTTCTTTGGCCTGTGTGGGCCTTCCATCGCAGTGGCCTCTGTCGCGTTAGAGCACCGACTCTGGGCGCATGCGCTCCAGAGCTCAGGGCCGGTAGTTGGACACATCGGTCCAGCTGCTTGCGGCACGTGGGATCTTCCCAGGCCAGGGATCGAACCCCTGCACTGCAAGGCAGTGTCCTTACCCACTGGACCACCAGGGAAGCCCTATTAGATTTTTTTAAAAAACTTAAAAATTTTTATTGGCCTCTTTTATTGTTTTTTTTTTTTCATCCATCTGTATTCTTTGGCCTGTGTGGGTCCCCCACTGCAGTGGCCTCTCTCGCCGTTGCAGAGGACTGGCTCTGGGTGTATGCACTCCAGAGCGCTGGCCTACACCTGGACACTGTGGCCCAGCCACTCCACAGCATGCAGGATCCTCCTGGACCAGGGATTGAACTGACACCCCTTGTACTGCAAGGCAGACTCTTCACCCACTGTGCCACCAGGGAAGCCCTTACTTTGTTATATTTATATTTATGTTTATTGTTTAATCTTCCCACTCCATCTTCATAAAGCTAGAAACCATATCCGCTGTGTTTACCAGTGTTGCTCAAAGCCAGGCATGAAGTAGGTTTTAAGTAACATATTTGTTGAATGAGTGAATAAATCAGAAAACGTGAATCAGAACAGAGTCTCAGAAATTTTGTATTTTATTTAGAGACTGATAAGTAGTGTGGTTTAAAGATTAGCCTTCATAGATGCATGTGTTTGAGAGAAATGAGTCTAGGAAGATAGAGTGGAACCAGATTTGGGTGGCCTTTGAATAAAATAGAAACTATGTGAAAAATGATTTGGAGAAGGTGAGAAGTGAAAAGGACATTTATTTTAAGCAACTTGAGCATACTAAAATAATAGAAATAAAGTATGACTTCCAAAGTACTAAGTTGGTGAGGAGTAAGTTAGAGAGTAAGTTAAACTTTTAACCAATCTAACAAAAAGGTAACAAAAGAGGGATAAAAAGCTATGAAAATACAGATCATAAATCAGCACAGTAGAAATAGTCCAAAACATCGATTATATTAAAATGACCAATTGTGATCTTCACATATCTGTGCTATTTTTAAGATACACAAAACAAAATTAAATAAAAAGATTGGAAAAACATTTATCAGAGAACTACTAACCAAATAAAGTTAGTGTATTATTATAGAATTCAGGGTACAAATTAACTGTGACAAAGGCTCTTCAAACTGCTAACAAGAACCATCCAGAAAATATAATCATCTTACATGCATTTAACAACATAGCCTCGAAATATCATTTAAAGTAAAAACTTCTGGGAATTCCCTGGTGGTCCAGTGGTTAGGACTTCTTGTTTCCACTGCAGGAAGATCTACTAAGATAACCACAAGCTATGCAAGCTACCACCAAACAATAAAGTAAAACTTTTAAGAATTGCAAGGCAAGGTGGATGTGTCTACAAAACTGGGACTTTAAAATCCTCCGTCAAAACTGAAAAATCAAGCAGACACAAAATTTAGAAGGACATCAAAGAATTGAACTACAGGATTAACAAATTGTATGAACAAAGGATCCTCCTGGACCAGGGATTGAACTGACACCCTTGTACTGCAAGGCAGACTCTTCACCCACTGTGCCACCAGGGAAGCCCTTACTTTGTTATATTTATATTTATGTTTATTGTTTAATCTTCCCACTCCATCTTCATAAAGCTAGAAACCATATCCGCTGTGTTTACCAGTGTTGCTCAAAGCCAGGCATGAAGTAGGTTTTAAGTAACATATTTGTTGAATGAGTGAATAAATCAGAAAACGTGAATCAGAACAGAGTCTCAGAAATTTTGTATTTTATTTAGAGACTGATAAGTAGTGTGGTTTAAAGATTAGCCTTCATAGATGCATGTGTTTGAGAGAAATGAGTCTAGGAAGATAGAGTGGAACCAGATTTGGGTGGCCTTTGAATAAAATAGAAACTATGTGAAAAATGATTTGGAGAAGGTGAGAAGTGAAAAGGACATTTATTTTAAGCAACTTGAGCATACTAAAATAATAGAAATAAAGTATGACTTCCAAAGTACTAAGTTGGTGAGGAGTAAGTTAGAGAGTAAGTTAAACTTTTAACCAATCTAACAAAAAGGTAACAAAAGAGGGATAAAAAGCTATGAAAATACAGATCATAAATCAGCACAGTAGAAATAGTCCAAAACATCGATTATATTAAAATGACCAATTGTGATCTTCACATATCTGTGCTATTTTTAAGATACACAAAACAAAATTAAATAAAAAGATTGGAAAAACATTTATCAGAGAACTACTAACCAAATAAAGTTAGTGTATTATTATAGAATTCAGGGTACAAATTAACTGTGACAAAGGCTCTTCAAACTGCTAACAAGAACCATCCAGAAAATATAATCATCTTACATGCATTTAACAACATAGCCTCGAAATATCATTTAAAGTAAAAACTTCTGGGAATTCCCTGGTGGTCCAGTGGTTAGGACTTCTTGTTTCCACTGCAGGAAGATCTACTAAGATAACCACAAGCTATGCAAGCTACCACCAAACAATAAAGTAAAAACTTTTAAGAATTGCAAGGCAAGGTGGATGTGTCTACAAAACTGGGACTTTAAAAATCCTCCGTCAAAACTGAAAAATCAAGCAGACACAAAATTTAGAAGGACATCAAAGAATTGAACTACAGGATTAACAAATTGTATGAACTAGAGATATATAGAACATTGTACCTGATGAAGTAAAATACAACCTTATATATTTTTTTCCCAGTTATAAGCAGGTAGATCAGCTTTTAAGTGTTATCATAGCAGAGTCTCAAAATATACTATTTCGAATTTCCCTGGTAGACCCGTGGTAAAGAATCCACCTGCCAGTGCAGGGGACATAGGTTCAGTCCCTGGTCCAGGAAGATTCCAAAGCAGCAGAGCAACTAAGCCCATGCGCCACAACTACTGAGCGACCTAACAACAACAAATAGATTTTTAAAGCTTCTTAGAAGGCTTATTATGATTGCTGTATACAAGAGCAGTAACCAGAAAAACGAGAAAAACAAGATCCCATTCACATAGTTTTAAAATTTTATTAGGTATATAGAAATAAATCTAACAGTAATGTGCAATATCTGTATGAAAATAAGAACTTTATGGAAGGACATAAGTAAATGAAGAGATATATGACTTCCTTAAGAAGCAATAGAAAAACAGAACAAAACCATTTCATTTGATTCCTTTTATCTTTAACTATTAATCTATAAATTCAGTACAATTCCAGTCAAAGGTCTAAGAGGACTTGTTTTTGGTGGAATTGCCAAACTCTTAGAGATCCAAAAATAATCTAGACGGTCAAAGAACAAAGTGTGGTACTTGCCCTCCTATTCATAAAGCTGTAAAAGTTTTGAATGTGCTTTTGGCCCACAGATGAGTAGCTGAGGGGAATACTAGAGAGCCCAGAAATAGTAAGCATATATTTGTGCTTGATATATAATAGACATGAATTTACAGAAAAGAAGGATGATCGATTAAATTGCATTAAGACCAGCTAACTTTTTATTAAACTATTAATATAGCCCTGTTTCATGCTCTTTTAGTTTTTCAATTGGTTTAATTATTGCTCTTTATCCTTTTTATTTATATAAAAACCAGTATGCCTCCCTCAAAAATAGTTTGATTAATGGGTATTTTTTAGTATATTAACTGTGTATATATTCTGTTGTGTAAATTTAAAGTTCATAGAAATCAAATTATATATCTTATCCTATTTCTTAACTTTTTTTCAGTAGGTACTCTTCTTAATATCCTAGAAAAGGAAATGGCAACCCACTCTAATCGTCTTTCTTAGCGAATTCCATGGATACAAGAGCTTTGCAGGCTATAGTCCATTGGGGCGCAAGAGTAGGACACAGCTTAGCGACTTAACTCACTCACTTACACTGTATTTATAGTTATTGTAAAATATTGGCAGTGTTTCCTGTGTTTTATAATATATCCTTGTAGCTTATTTATTTTGTACATAGTGGTTTGTGCCTCCTAATCCCTTGCTCCTGTTTTGCACCTCCCCTCCCCACTGGTATGCTTTCTGTATCTGTGAGTCTGTCTCTTTTTATTATAATCACTACTAGTTTTTAGGCTTCTTATATAAATGATGTACAGTATTTGTCTTTCTCTGACTTATTTCCCAAGCACAATACATTCGAAGTTCATCCATGTAGTTGCACATGGCAAAATTCCATTCTTTTTTATGACTGAGTAGTAGTCCTCTCTGTGTGTGTGTATGTTGCATAAACACACCACATCTTCTTTATCCATTCATCTGTTGATCGACACTTTGATTGCTTTTGTATCTTCACTGTTGTAAATAATGCTGGTGTGAACATAGGCAGCATATATCTTTTTGAATTAATGTTTCGCTTTTGAATGTGCTTTTGGCCCACAGATGAGTAGCTGAGGGAATACTAGAGAGCCCAGAAATAGTAAGCATATATTTGTGCTTGATATATAATAGACATGAATTTACAGAAAAGAAGGATGATCGATTAAATTGCATTAAGACCAGCTAACTTTTTATTAAACTATTAATATAGCCCTGTTTCATGCTCTTTTAGTTTTTCAATTGGTTTAATTATTGCTCTTTATCCTTTTTATTTATATAAAAACCAGTATGCCTCCCTCAAAAATAGTTTGATTAATGGGTATTTTTTAGTATATTAACTGTGTATATATTCTGTTGTGTAAATTTAAAGTTCATAGAAATCAAATTATATATCTTATCCTATTTCTTAACTTTTTTTCAGTAGGTACTCTTCTTAATATCCTAGAAAAGGAAATGGCAACCCACTCTAATCGTCTTTCTTAGCGAATTCCATGGATACAAGAGCTTTGCAGGCTATAGTCCATTGGGGCGCAAGAGTAGGACACAGCTTAGCGACTTAACTCACTCACTTACACTGTATTTATAGTTATTGTAAAATATTGGCAGTGTTTCCTGTGTTTTATAATATATCCTTGTAGCTTATTTATTTTGTACATAGTGGTTTGTGCCTCCTAATCCCTTGCTCCTGTTTTGCACCTCCCCTCCCCACTGGTATGCTTTCTGTATCTGTGAGTCTGTCTCTTTTTATTATAATCACTACTAGTTTTTAGGCTTCTTATATAAATGATGTACAGTATTTGTCTTTCTCTGACTTATTTCCCAAGCACAATACATTCGAAGTTCATCCATGTAGTTGCACATGGCAAAATTCCATTCTTTTTTATGACTGAGTAGTAGTCCTCTCTGTGTGTGTGTATGTTGCATAAACACACCACATCTTCTTTATCCATTCATCTGTTGATCGACACTTTGATTGCTTTTGTATCTTCACTGTTGTAAATAATGCTGGTGTGAACATAGGCAGCATATATCTTTTTGAATTAATGTTTTCGTTTTCTTTGAATGTATACTGCAGAGCGGAATTGCTGGATCTTATGGTAGTTCTATTTTTTTTTTTTTTAAGGAACCTCCCTACTGTTTTCCACAATGGCTGCACCAATTAACACTCTCATTGGCATTCCTATTTTCTTCCTAAATCTTGAAGAGAATGTATCTAAAGTTTCAGCCTGAAGTTTAGTGTTTGTTGTAGGCTTTAGTGTATAATATGTACCAGGTCAAGGAATTTCCATTGTACATTGGTTTTGCTTTTGTGTTAATTACACATGGAGTCCAATCAGGTGCTTTTTTAGCTTTCTTTGATAAGTTATGATTTTTCTTCATTATTATGATCAGTTAATTGATGAATTCTTAGGCATTGAATTCTTCTTACATTTAAGGATACTTGTTACTCATCATTTACTGTGTTTTACTTTAAGTTAAGGACCTTTCATAAGTAATATGGAAATATAATGTCTTGTATTATCTTTATCTAATTGGGAATCAAATTACAGTAGGTTCATAAAATAATCTTAGTTGCTTTCATTTTTTAAATTGTCTGTAATATTTTCTGTAAGAGTTAATTTAAAAATTTGCTTGAATTTGCCTAAAAGGACATTTAACCCTTTAATCCTTTTTTTTTTCTTGGAAAGGAGGTTTTGGACTGCATTTTAATTTCTTTGCTGGTTACGATTCTGTTCAATTTTTTCTTTATACAACTTACACAGTTTCTTTATATAGTTCATCCAGATTTCAGCTTTGTTAGTGTGTAGTTGTTCATAATACTGATTTATAATTTTTATATGTATTGTATCTGTGGTTATTTCTCCTGTTTTGTTCTGTATCATATATGTACCTTCTTTTATCTGTAACTTTTGCAGGAGATCTATTTTATTAACCTTTCCAAAATCAATTTTTGATTTTGTGAATATTTTGTACTTTTTGTACTCGGTTTCATTTTTACTGTTTTTTTATTATTTTATTTCTTCTTTTTTTTCCATCTTTATCAACTGAATGTTTACCTTATTTATTTTTGAAGCTTTTCATTTCCTGGTATTTAAGTAGTTTTAGCTGTGCTGTATATATTTTCACATGTTGTATTTTTATTGTAATTTCTAAATATTTTAAAATTCCTTTATGATTTCTCTTTTATTCAATGGACTATTTAACATACACTGTGAGTGAAAGCACATGTTAGTTTGTCTATATGAAAACTTAAAAATTGTGTAGGACAGAAGATACCATAGTCAAGTCAAACAGCAGGCTGGCAGAAGATATTTGGAACACCTCTCCAAATTATTATCTGGTGTATGCTGACATTCCACAGATAGGACAGAAAGTATCATAGAAAGATGACAAAGAATATGAATAGAAAATTCGTAGGGGAAATGTCAGTGGTCAGTAAGTATATGAAGAAGTGTTTATTCTCAGTACTTATTAGGTATATGCAAATTAATGCAATAGTGAACAACTTCCTGCCATCTAGCAGATGGCAAATATTTTAAAAGTCTGATTATATCTTGTACTGACAAGAATGGAAGAAAAATGGGAATTCTAACACTAGTGGGATTTTAGACTTACTCTGTCACTTTGGAAAGATTAATATATAAATTAAAAATGCACTTATTCTTCAACCTAAAATTTCTCTTGGTGGGTATGTACTATGGAGAGACTAACATACATGCTTAAGAAAATGTAGATTCCTTTTTTGCAGCATTGTTTATAAAAATGAAAAATGGAAACAACTAATTTGCCTATCAGTAGATAATTTTTTAACAAAATGAGGTGTATTTATGCACTGGGATAATTTGATGTATGTAAAAAGCATAGCTATATTTTCTTACAACAACAAGGATAGAAGGTGAATTTTGAAAGAAAAGAGTAAATTTTAGAATGGCATTTATAGTATAATGTTAGTGTGTAGTTGTTCATAATACTGATTTATAATTTTTATATGTATTGTATCTGTGGTTATTTCTCCTGTTTTGTTCTGTATCATATATGTACCTTCTTTTATCTGTAACTTTTGCAGGAGATCTATTTTATTAACCTTTCCAAAATCAATTTTTGATTTTGTGAATATTTTGTACTTTTTGTACTCGGTTTCATTTTTACTGTTTTTTTATTATTTTATTTCTTCTTTTTTTTCCATCTTTATCAACTGAATGTTTACCTTATTTATTTTTGAAGCTTTTCATTTCCTGGTATTTAAGTAGTTTTAGCTGTGCTGTATATATTTTCACATGTTGTATTTTTATTGTAATTTCTAAATATTTTAAAATTCCTTTATGATTTCTCTTTTATTCAATGGACTATTTAACATACACTGTGAGTGAAAGCACATGTTAGTTTGTCTATATGAAAACTTAAAAATTGTGTAGGACAGAAGATACCATAGTCAAGTCAAACAGCAGGCTGGCAGAAGATATTTGGAACACCTCTCCAAATTATTATCTGGTGTATGCTGACATTCCACAGATAGGACAGAAAGTATCATAGAAAGATGACAAAGAATATGAATAGAAAATTCGTAGGGGAAATGTCAGTGGTCAGTAAGTATATGAAGAAGTGTTTATTCTCAGTACTTATTAGGTATATGCAAATTAATGCAATAGTGAACAACTTCCTGCCATCTAGCAGATGGCAAATATTTTAAAAGTCTGATTATATCTTGTACTGACAAGAATGGAAGAAAAATGGGAATTCTAACACTAGTGGGATTTTAGACTTACTCTGTCACTTTGGAAAGATTAATATATAAATTAAAAATGCACTTATTCTTCAACCTAAAATTTCTCTTGGTGGGTATGTACTATGGAGAGACTAACATACATGCTTAAGAAAATGTAGATTCCTTTTTTGCAGCATTGTTTATAAAAATGAAAAATGGAAACAACTAATTTGCCTATCAGTAGATAATTTTTTAACAAAATGAGGTGTATTTATGCACTGGGATAATTTGATGTATGTAAAAAGCATAGCTATATTTTCTTACAACAACAAGGATAGAAGGTGAATTTTGAAAGAAAAGAGTAAATTTTAGAATGGCATTTATAGTATAATGTCTTTTATGTACACAAAGCATGCAAAGTAATAGTGTATGTCATTCTGGGATACCCACACACACACATAAATATGTACACACGTGTGAACACATAAAAGTATACAAAATAGGCTGGAAGAATATACACAAAAACTCATAATAGGAATATTCTCCTACCCTCTTCTAGTGCCTTTTGCTGGAAGCTTTCTCTATCCCTGTTACTTTAGTAAATTTTGTTATCCGAAAAGGGAAAAAAACACTAAAAGCTCATCATAGTGCTTTCTTTGGAGAGAGAGAATGGGGAAGGAAGACTGGGGATAGTTCTCAAAGGTGTTCTTATCTTCATTTCTAATGTACTTTTTCTTAGGGAGAGACAGCACCTTCAAGTATAGATAACAAAATGATAACAGTTGTTTGTTCTGCATGGTGGGGCCATGACTGTTTTATATATATATACACACACACACACACACACACACACACACACACACACACACACACACACACATAGTTTTTCTTTTTTGGTAATTTCACATAGATTTTAAATCCTCCTCAAAAATCATATGAGATGACTTTCTTTTTAATTTTTTTTTGGAGGATGATTGCTTTATAATATTGTGTCAGCTTCTGCCACATACTAGCATGAATCAGCCACAGGTATACACATGTCCCTTCCCTCCTGAACCCCACTTCCATCTCCCTTCCCATCTCACCCCCTCTAGGCTCTCACAGAGCACTGGGGTGAGCTACCTGTGCCACCACTGCTGCCCGTTTCACATATGCTAGTCTATATGTTTCCATTGATCTTCTCTCAGTTTGTTTCACCCTCTCATTCCCACCTGTGCCCACAAGTCTGTTCTCTGTGTCTATGTCTTCCATACACATGCATTAATATATAAATTAAAATGCACTTATTCTTCAACCTAAAATTTCTCTTGGTGGGTATGTACTATGGAGAGACTAACATACATGCTTAAGAAAATGTAGATTCCTTTTTTGCAGCATTGTTTATAAAAATGAAAAATGGAAACAACTAATTTGCCTATCAGTAGATAATTTTTTAACAAAATGAGGTGTATTTATGCACTGGGATAATTTGATGTATGTAAAAAGCATAGCTATATTTTCTTACAACAACAAGGATAGAAGGTGAATTTTGAAAGAAAAGAGTAAATTTTAGAATGGCATTTATAGTATAATGTCTTTTATGTACACAAAGCATGCAAAGTAATAGTGTATGTCATTCTGGGATACCCACACACACACATAAATATGTACACACGTGTGAACACATAAAAGTATACAAAATAGGCTGGAAGAATATACACAAAAACTCATAATAGGAATATTCTCCTACCCTCTTCTAGTGCCTTTTGCTGGAAGCTTTCTCTATCCCTGTTACTTTAGTAAATTTTGTTATACGAAAGGAAGAAAACACTAAAAGCTCATCATAGTGCTTTCTTTGGAGAGAGAGAATGGGGAAGGAAGACTGGGGATAGTTCTCAAAGGTGTTCTTATCTTCATTTCTAATGTACTTTTTCTTAGGGAGAGACAGCACCTTCAAGTATAGATAACAAAATGATAACAGTTGTTTGTTCTGCATGGTGGGGCCATGACTGTTTTATATATATATATACACACACATACACACACACACACACACACACACACACACACACACACACATAGTTTTTCTTTTTTGGTAATTTCACATAGATTTTAAATCCTCCTCAAAAATCATATGAGATGACTTTCTTTTTAATTTTTTTTTGGAGGATGATTGCTTTATAATATTGTGTCAGCTTCTGCCACATACTAGCATGAATCAGCCACAGGTATACACATGTCCCTTCCCTCCTGAACCCCACTTCCATCTCCCTTCCCATCTCACCCCCTCTAGGCTCTCACAGAGCACTGGGTTGAGCTCCCTGTGTCACACCTGCTGTCCGTTTCACATATGCTAGTGTATATGTTTCCATTGCTCTTCTCTCAGTTTGTTCCACCCTCTCCTTCCCCCCTGTGCCCACAAGTCTGTTCTCTGTGTCTATGTCTTCCATACACATGCATTAATATTCAGTATTTGCCTTTCTCTTTCTGATTTTGTTCACTCTAATAGGCTCTAGGTCCATCTACCTCATTAAGGCTGACCCAAATGTGTTCTCTCTCTCTTTTTTTTAATAACTGAGTAATATTCCATTGTATGTATGTACTACAACTTCTGTATCCACTCGTCTGTTGATGGACATCTAGGTTGCTTAAGACATGCCTTTCTAAACTAGGAACAAAGAGGGATGACTCAAGATTTTCTAACCTGGGATGATGGACTGCTATTGATAGAGGAAACAAAGGAGATTTGTAGATAAAAGACCTTCAGATAGCAGTGGGTTATCCAAAATGAAGCCACTTACCATACAATTGGAAATTAGAACCTAGACCTTAAAAAAAAATCTATTAAGTCAAGCTTAGAGATGCTGATTTTTGAGTTAGTTCAGAAATAATATTGAAAGCTGCGGTGATGAGTAGATATTAAAAATCTATAGAGAGTGGAGATTGAAGAGGGAGGCTGGTTAAGGCTCATGGTTTGGAGGAACAGTTGCATTTGAGGGTTGTGCAGAAATACGCTGAGTCAATGAAAAAAATAGGAATAAAACAAGGCCCATTTATGTCATTATTATGAAAATTGTATGAAGGGAAGAAGTTTAATAATGGATAATCAATAATGTCATTTGTCTGAAGAGGTAGAGCCAAGTGAAAACTAAGAATCAATCAAAATAGAGTTTTGCTTACAGTTGCAGTGTATTCTAGTTAAGAACCCCATTGTGAATACTTTCATAAACATGCAAACAGGAATCATGCGTAGCCCTTACAAAGTTTCATAGGAATTGAAAAAAATTTTTCAAAGTATTCATGGAGAAGGAAATGGCAACCTACTCCAGTGTTCTTGCCTGGAGAATCCCAGAAACAGAGGAACCTGGTGGGCTGTAGTCTGTGGAGTCACACACAGTTGGACATGATTGAGTGACTAAGCACAGCACATCAGTAGTATAAACAACTAGAAATTATTTATACTACTATATGAGGATTCAACATATAGTAATTTAAAAACACATAAATAGTCTATCTTTTCCCTTTGTGAATCTACAGACTTACACTCTTGTATGTATTGTCTGTCTTGTAGTATTGATGAACTGAGCTTTACTTAATGGTCCTAAAACTTTTGATTCCAGCTTATTGCCCTAATAGATACATTTTTCTTAGATCTTAGTTTTCATGCTCAACACACCATACCCCAGGTTTGAGTTTCATTGTTAATTCGTATCAGAAAAACTTATGTTTGACCCCTTCTCATTGTTGTCCCACCATTCACTGCTCAAAAATTTTTTTCATTTTTTCTTAATTTCTCAGAAGAAATCTTAACCATTGCTCTATGACATTAAAAAGCAAAGCATCAAAAAACAAAAGGCAAAAAGCAAAGCACCAACCATTTTATAATTTATAAAAGTATTTAACTTTTTATCCATTTTGTAACTTCTGAATTTTATAAAAGATTGTTCTGTAGAATTTTTATCCTTGAAATCATAAGATACCATATGATTTGATTAAATTATTTAACTTCTTGGGGCCTCAGTTTCCTTACGTGTAAAATAGGGCAGTGGATAAAATTGGTGATTCTCAAATAACCCTACCATTGGTGGCTAATGAGCTTCCCTTGTGGCTCAGATGGTAAAGAAATTACCTGGTTTGATCCCTGGGTTTGGAAGTATCCCTGGAGAAGGGAATGGCAACCCACTCCAGTATTCTTGCATGAAAAATCTGATGGATAGAGGAGCCTGGTGGGCTACAGTCTATGGAGTCTCAAAGGGTCGGACATGACTGAGCGACTAACACTTTCACCTTTGGTGGTTAAAGAGTTACGATTACTAAAATAGGAAATTGACATCCTTCTCCCAGATTATAGGATATTAAATGTATATAACATTAAATGGATAAAATGTTTCCTCTATTCAATTCCTACCTATAATTTTTTTAAAACCTGTTACCCTTGCTACTTGTATCTGATAGAGCACATGGTTATATATTTGGTTTTAAAGTATAATATATTTAATTCATGGTAGGAAAAGATATCATGATACTCAGTTCAGGTCCTTAATTTTCTGAAAATTTGTAGGTGATGTGATCTCTAGGTACCTTTTCAGTCATGACATTATATGATTCTGTTTACTAGATAAAAAATACAAAGGAAATAACCAGAATAAGCTAAAAATAAAAACATTAAAACCTATATGGTATTAGAAACAATTATATATTTACCTATCTCTGAAGAGTTTTTCCATCTTGCTCATTTCAGGACCATAAATATTTACCTTTTATTGTCTGTCTTGTAGTATTGATGAACATTTTGTTAAACTTTTGATTCCAGTTTATCCAAGAAAAACTTTTTTGTTTTGACCCTTTTTCCTCATTGTTGTCCCACCATTCACTGCTCAAAAATTTTTTTCATTTTTTCTTAATTTCTCAGAAGAAATCTTAACCATTGCTCTATGACATTAAAAAGCAAAGCATCAAAAAACAAAAGGCAAAAAGCAAAGCACCAACCATTTTATAATTTATAAAAGTATTTAACTTTTATCCATTTTGTAACTTCTGAATTTTATAAAAGATTGTTCTGTAGAATTTTTATCCTTGAAATCATAAGATACCATATGATTTGATTAAATTATTTAACTTCTTGGGGCCTCAGTTTCCTTACGTGTAAAATAGGGCAGTGGATAAAATTGGTGATTCTCAAATAACCCTACCATTGGTGGCTAATGAGCTTCCCTTGTGGCTCAGATGGTAAAGAAATTACCTGGTTTGATCCCTGGGTTTGGAAGTATCCCTGGAGAAGGGAATGGCAACCCACTCCAGTATTCTTGCATGAAAAATCTGATGGATAGAGGAGCCTGGTGGGCTACAGTCTATGGAGTCTCAAAGGGTCGGACATGACTGAGCGACTAACACTTTCACCTTTGGTGGTTAAAGAGTTACGATTACTAAAATAGGAAATTGACATCCTTCTCCCAGATTATAGGATATTAAATGTATATAACATTAAATGGATAAAATGTTTCCTCTATTCAATTCCTACCTATAATTTTTTTAAAACCTGTTACCCTTGCTACTTGTATCTGATAGAGCACATGGTTATATATTTGGTTTTAAAGTATAATATATTTAATTCATGGTAGGAAAAGATATCATGATACTCAGTTCAGGTCCTTAATTTTCTGAAAATTTGTAGGTGATGTGATCTCTAGGTACCTTTTCAGTCATGACATTATATGATTCTGTTTACTAGATAAAAAATACAAAGGAAATAACCAGAATAAGCTAAAAATAAAAACATTAAAACCTATATGGTATTAGAAACAATTATATATTTACCTATCTCTGAAGAGTTTTTCCATCTTGCTCATTTCAGGACCATAAAATCATTCAAATAGCCAAGGGTATCTAATTATTTTTGGTTATATTAGACTTGGATTCCCAGGTAGCACAATGGTAAAAAAATTCACCTGCCAATGCTAGACCTGCAGGAGATGTGGGTTTGATCCCTGGGTTTGGAAGATCCACTGCAGGAGGAATTGGCAACCCATTCCAGTATTCTTGCCAAAAAAATTCCATGGACACAGGAGCCTTGTGGGCTATGGTCCACGGCGTCACAGTTGGACACAACTGAGCGCACATGCAATGTATTCATTCATATTAGACTTTAATGTTAATGATTGTATTTTGGGGACTTATTTTTAAAATGGAGAGACTGGAGGATGAAAGAACTGATGCTTTGGGACTTCCCTGGTGGTCCAGTGGCTAAGACTCTGGGTTTCAAATGCTGGGGGCCTGGGTTGGATCCCTGGTCAGGGAATTAGATCTTACATTGCCACAGCTAAGATCCTGGTTCAGCCAAATAAATGAATTTTAAAAATTGAAAAAAAAAAAAAAAGAGAAAATAGCTGATGCTTAGACTCAGACTATAAAGAAAGACATAGAAAGAGCTGCTTAGGACTCTGTAGTTGCAAGCTACAGGTCATGTTTAAACTGTACCCTTCTTTCTTTTAAGCTGTGGAATGTGGTAAGTTGGGAGTTTAAACTGCTCCTTTTCTGTGTTAGTTATCTTTTGCTGATTAACAAATCACCCCAAATTTAGCATCTTAAAACAGTCAATATTATGTTGTTTAGTGCTAGAGATTAAGGATTGGGGATTTTATGGGGTTGTTTAGTTACCCTTGCTACTTGTATCTGATAGAGCACATGGTTATAGATTTGGTTTTAAAGTATAATATATTTAATTCATGGTAGGAAAAGATATCATGATACTCAGTTCAGGTCCTTAATTTTCTGAAAATTTGTAGGTGATGTGATCTCTAGGTACCTTTTCAGTCATGACATTATATGATTCTGTTTACTAGATAAAAAATACAAAGGAAATAACCAGAATAAGCTAAAAATAAAAACATTAAAACCTATATGGTATTAGAAACAATTATATATTTACCTATCTCTGAAGAGTTTTTCCATCTTGCTCATTTCAGGACCATAAAATCATTCAAATAGCCAAGGGTATCTAATTATTTTTGGTTATATTAGACTTGGATTCCCAGGTAGCACAATGGTAAAAAAATTCACCTGCCAATGCTAGACCTGCAGGAGATGTGGGTTTGATCCCTGGGTTTGGAAGATCCACTGCAGGAGGAATTGGCAACCCATTCCAGTATTCTTGCCAAAAAAATTCCATGGACACAGGAGCCTTGTGGGCTATGGTCCACGGCGTCACAGTTGGACACAACTGAGCGCACATGCAATGTATTCATTCATATTAGACTTTAATGTTAATGATTGTATTTTGGGGACTTATTTTTAAAATGGAGAGACTGGAGGATGAAAGAACTGATGCTTTGGGACTTCCCTGGTGGTCCAGTGGCTAAGACTCTGGGTTTCAAATGCTGGGGGCCTGGGTTGGATCCCTGGTCAGGGAATTAGATCTTACATTGCCACAGCTAAGATCCTGGTTCAGCCAAATAAATGAATTTTAAAAATTGAAAAAAAAAAAAAAAGAGAAAATAGCTGATGCTTAGACTCAGACTATAAAGAAAGACATAGAAAGAGCTGCTTAGGACTCTGTAGTTGCAAGCTACAGGTCATGTTTAAACTGTACCCTTCTTTCTTTTAAGCTGTGGAATGTGGTAAGTTGGGAGTTTAAACTGCTCCTTTTCTGTGTTAGTTATCTTTTGCTGATTAACAAATCACCCCAAATTTAGCATCTTAAAACAGTCAATATTATGTTGTTTAGTGCTAGAGATTAAGGATTGGGGATTGGTTTGTCTGCATGGTTCCTAATTTAGGCTTTTTCATGAGGCTGGAATCACCTGAGGGCTTGATTAGGGCTGGAGGGTTTGTGTCCTAGAGAGTTCAGTCACAGGATTGTTGGGAGGATGCCACTGTTCCTTGCCTAATGGACCTCTAGACAGAGTTACTTCCTTTGAGTGACCCATAAGCAACAGATCAAGCAGTTTCTGAAGTCATATAGCACTTCATCGCTATTGTTAGAAGTAAGTCATTAAGTTCAGCATACACTCAGAGAGAGGGAAATTAGATTCCACCTCTTGAAGGGAGGAATATTGAAGAATTGTCCGAAAAGAAAATCAGGAGGTACTAAATGCCTAACAGATAAACAGGCCTTGTTACTTTGGAACTTGGGAAGTGTTTGAGAGTAAGGGCTCTGGAGTTGAGAGTTCTTGCGTTCACATCCTGCCTCTTTCTTCTGAACACCAGGACCTCGCTCAACATTCCTCATCTATAAAATGAGCACCATGGTTAATATCTGTTATAGAAATGTGGAGCAGAATAAGTGAAAAAAAAATGAAGGTAAAGCATTTGTCCTGGTGGCTTTACTTTCAATGAGTTTGTTATTTATTTACCTTTTGCTCCACTAGATCAGAGCAGTAACTTTGATAGAGAGGATGTTTTTCTGTAATGTTATTAGCAGAATATGAATTTTGCTTTAAAGTTTCTATGATGCTAACCTCTTCTTACTCAGTTTAAATGGGCTGGGATCCTGGTCAGAATTAGACTTTACATTGCCAAAGCAAAAATCCTGGTTAAACCAAATAAATGAATTTTAAAAATTGAAAAAAAAAAAAAAAGAGAAAATAGCTGATGCTTAGACTCAGACTATAAAGAAAGACATAGAAAGAGCTGCTTAGGACTCTGTAGTTGCAAGCTACAGGTCATGTTTAAACTGTACCCTTCTTTCTTTTAAGCTGTGGAATGTGGTAAGTTGGGAGTTTAAACTGCTCCTTTTCTGTGTTAGTTATCTTTTGCTGATTAACAAATCACCCCAAATTTAGCATCTTAAAACAGTCAATATTATGTTGTTTAGTGCTAGAGATTAAGGATTGGGGATTGGTTTGTCTGCATGGTTCCTAATTTAGGCTTTTTCATGAGGCTGGAATCACCTGAGGGCTTGATTAGGGCTGGAGGGTTTGTGTCCTAGAGAGTTCAGTCACAGGATTGTTGGGAGGATGCCACTGTTCCTTGCCTAATGGACCTCTAGACAGAGTTACTTCCTTTGAGTGACCCATAAGCAACAGATCAAGCAGTTTCTGAAGTCATATAGCACTTCATCGCTATTGTTAGAAGTAAGTCATTAAGTTCAGCATACACTCAGAGAGAGGGAAATTAGATTCCACCTCTTGAAGGGAGGAATATTGAAGAATTGTCCGAAAAGAAAATCAGGAGGTACTAAATGCCTAACAGATAAACAGGCCTTGTTACTTTGGAACTTGGGAAGTGTTTGAGAGTAAGGGCTCTGGAGTTGAGAGTTCTTGCGTTCACATCCTGCCTCTTTCTTCTGAACACCAGGACCTCGCTCAACATTCCTCATCTATAAAATGAGCACCATGGTTAATATCTGTTATAGAAATGTGGAGCAGAATAAGTGAAAAAAAAATGAAGGTAAAGCATTTGTCCTGGTGGCTTTACTTTCAATGAGTTTGTTATTTATTTACCTTTTGCTCCACTAGATCAGAGCAGTAACTTTGATAGAGAGGATGTTTTTCTGTAATGTTATTAGCAGAATATGAATTTTGCTTTAAAGTTTCTATGATGCTAACCTCTTCTTACTCAGTTTTTAAAATTCAGCTTATAAATGCCTGCTTAATCTCTAAGACTTCAAAAATGCAGGTGTATGTGACTGTATGTATATACACAGTATATACGTGTACTTTCCCATATTCTGCATGGCTTGAGTGAAATCTTGTATAGAAGAAATGCATTTTATGTTAGTCCTGCCACATTTATATTTTAATATTTTACCATGTTGCTAAAAATTTTTCAGACGTGTTTTTAATAAAATGATCCACTGAATTTTTTGATTGTTTCCTCAGGCTAGGTCCTGGAAATGAAATTCCTAGTATATATTTATGTCTTTAAGACTCTTGATATCTAACACACATTGTTTTCTTGAAAATTTGTACCAGTTTATATTTCCAGCAGCCATAATTTATGAAGCAGTAAAATGGATTTAACTTTTCATCCATTCTGTAACCTGGTCTCACTTTGCTTGCTACTCCTATATATAGTATTGGTGGCTTTCGAAAGCCTAGTTATAGGAGCAAGACAGAATTGCAGTAAACCCGAAGGAATTGTGTTTTTATGAGAGCCTTAAATATATAGGAATATTTTCCATTTTTCTACATTAATTTCTATTAATGTTGCATATTGTATATGTGTATATATTAACTGTTAAGTGTTATGCAGAAATAGAGCTTCTATTTCCTTGGAACTTATAAAGTTAATGGGGGTTTATATAATTAATATGTTGTGGTTTAGTAGCTGAGTGATGTCTGACTCTTTTGTGACCCCATGGACTGTAGCCCGCCAGGCTCCCCTGTCCATGGAATTCTCTAGGCAAAAATACTGCAGTGGGTTGCCATTTCCTTCTCCAGGGGCTCTTCCCTACCTAGGGATCAAATGCATATCTCCTGCACTGGCAGGCAGATTCTTTACCACTGAGCCACCAGGGAAGCCCCTTAATTTAGATGTACCAAGAGTCAAATCCACAAATACATACTATTATTTTCTTTAAAAGATATACCTCAATAAGGAAATAGTAAGGTGAAAGTTACGTGTGAGGCTTCAAACTGACTCCCACAGTGAGAAGAGTGTTCCATTTTGAGCCAAGTCAAGCTGTTGCCTCCGGAAAAAATAAACCTTTGGCTTACATAACTGTCTTCCTTTCTAAATACATGAATTCATCTATTGATTGATAACAGTGGAAATTTAGATTTGTTATAAATTTCAATGTTCTGTCTAAAGCTAGAAATTAGCTCCTTAGTGTTGCTTGTCATCCTCTCACCTGGAAACTCACACTTTATGATATTGCTGGTAGATGGATGATCCTTATTTTAAATTAACTAGAAATTTAGAAAAAATAGTAAAAGCTATGAATCACATAGGTTTTTTTTTTTTGGTTCAGTAGGTGGCAAGTTTACCTGACTACAGGAAAGAGATTGCTATTTGGTCTGAGGGAGGATTTTACTTGGAAATGGCAGATGGGTTCTCCCTGCAGATGGGAGGGATTCATGGTGATAGGACTAGGGTAGGAACCAAGGGAATCTATGAGGTGTTTAGAAGAAGAGAAAGAAACAGTGCCAATATGGTGGGTAGGCTATGATACATATTGGTGGCTTTCAAAGCCTAGTTATAGGAGCAAGACAGAATTGCAGTAAACCCGAAGGAATTGTGTTTTATGAGAGCCTTAAATATATAGGAATATTTTCCATTTTTCTACATTAATTTCTATTAATGTTGCATATTGTATATGTGTATATATTAACTGTTAAGTGTTATGCAGAAATAGAGCTTCTATTTCCTTGGAACTTATAAAGTTAATGGGGGTTTATATAATTAATATGTTGTGGTTTAGTAGCTGAGTGATGTCTGACTCTTTTGTGACCCCATGGACTGTAGCCCGCCAGGCTCCCCTGTCCATGGAATTCTCTAGGCAAAAATACTGCAGTGGGTTGCCATTTCCTTCTCCAGGGGCTCTTCCCTACCTAGGGATCAAATGCATATCTCCTGCACTGGCAGGCAGATTCTTTACCACTGAGCCACCAGGGAAGCCCCTTAATTTAGATGTACCAAGAGTCAAATCCACAAATACATACTATTATTTTCTTTAAAAGATATACCTCAATAAGGAAATAGTAAGGTGAAAGTTACGTGTGAGGCTTCAAACTGACTCCCACAGTGAGAAGAGTGTTCCATTTTGAGCCAAGTCAAGCTGTTGCCTCCGGAAAAAATAAACCTTTGGCTTACATAACTGTCTTCCTTTCTAAATACATGAATTCATCTATTGATTGATAACAGTGGAAATTTAGATTTGTTATAAATTTCAATGTTCTGTCTAAAGCTAGAAATTAGCTCCTTAGTGTTGCTTGTCATCCTCTCACCTGGAAACTCACACTTTATGATATTGCTGGTAGATGGATGATCCTTATTTTAAATTAACTAGAAATTTAAAAAAAATAGTAAAAGCTATGAATCACATAGGTTTTTTTTTTTTGGTTCAGTAGGTGGCAAGTTTACCTGACTACAGGAAAGAGATTGCTATTTGGTCTGAGGGAGGATTTTACTTGGAAATGGCAGATGGGTTCTCCCTGCAGATGGGAGTGCGGGATTCATGGTGATAGGACTAGGGTAGGAACCAAGGGAATCTATGAGGTGTTTAGAAGAAGAGACAACAGAAAAATCACGGGCTGCGCAGTCTTCTATGAAGTTGCACTGACATGTTGGGCAGATATTTGTAAAATGACATTGTATTAATATTACCACTGGAAAACGTTTTTTTTCCTGTAGTTATCAGCATAGGTCATTCAATTTAGATCATAAAAATTACACCTTGTTATTTAAAATATACAACCAAATATTCTTTTGTTTATTCAGCAAATATTTTTCCAACACTTATTCCGTAGGAAGCAGTGTTTTCTGTTTTGTGTATAGTCAACATTTTGTTTTAAAGTTTTGTTTTTAATATGAAAATTTGAAACCAAGGAGGCATTTTTTGTTTTAATGAAGCTTCATCTAAGTCATTTTATAGGCTTGATTTCTTGTGTTGTCAAGGTTATAGTTACTAAGTGGCAATTTAACTCCCGCTTCTACTGTATGTTACAATACTTAAGTTATTGTTTTAAGGTTAGTTTTATCAAAAAGATCTTTAAAATGAGATGATGATGTGAAAATCCATTTGCTTCTGAATAAACCAAACAGAAATGCAAGAGGGTACATAAACTGGGAGAGGATAATCTAATGTCTCAAGAGGTTGGCATGTTCTGTTGTTTACTAATAAATACCTGTCTAGAGTGCTCTCTAACCTGCAGAGCGGCGAGAACAAGGTCGGTCCCTGAGAGTAGTTGGACGCTCCTGGGAAAGCTTTTATAATGTTTTCTGGATATGACTTTTTTGGTTGGTGCTCCTGTTTTAAAGTGCAGCCTTTCAAGCGAACGGGTTACAAGGTAGTATAAGCTTTGGCACGGCCGAACAGTTAAGTAGCCACCTTTATTTACAGTTGCCGGACTAGGATTAGCTCCCTTCCAGAGAGAAAATTGATTAATGACTCTTTTCTAGAGTGGGGCAACTGCAGACTTTTTCTTCCGCAGAGCGTGAAATGCGCGTCTTCCTGCCGAGGGGCCTCGTCCTGGCCGCGGCTCCGGGACGCCGCCAGCCTCAGGTGTCCCCTCGCCGCGGCCGCTCTCCGGGGCGGGCGTCCGGGACTTCCTGTCTGGGCGCGGGGCGGAAGGATCGCGTTGCCAGCCGAGCCGGCCGCCGCCGCCGCCCCTGCCGTTAGGTGGTGGGGTTTCTCAGCCCGGCGGCAGGAGGCGGGCCGGCCTCGGCTTCCTGTCGGAGGACGCGCAAGGATCCGGGCGTCTGAGAGTGTGAGAGTGCGTGAGTGTGTGTCGGCCGCACGGCGTGTGTCTCCGGCCGCGGGTTCCGCCTCCTCCCCTGCCACCGCTGCTCCCGGTGTAAGTCAATGTGAAGCAGCAGCTCCAACCCCGGGATAAACATGGCGACGTCTCTGCATGAGGGACCCACGAACCAGCTGGATCTGCTCATCCGGGCTGGTAAGGACAGGGGAACTTTCCTCCGGTGCATCGGTGCAGCCGGAGAGGGGGTGCACGGAAGGTGGGGTGGCTCCCCTGTGGCGGTCAGTGCAGGGGGGACCATGTCCATCTCAGCCACTGGGGCGGCCGGGGGAAAGGGGGGTAGTGAATGAAGTAATGGAGGCGACGAATCAGGAAGTGATCACCTTGGAGAGTAACCTGCCTCGAATCCGGCGCTGTCGCTCCAGGGTGGGTTTGTGGAGCCGCGGCGGCAGCTGCGGGGCGGAGCGCTGGCAGCGGGTGCCGGGGAGCCGAGGCACAGTTAAGTTGGGGACTGGGGGCGGACGAGTTGTGCGCTTCACCCCAGTTGCCGAGGAACCAGGAAGTGAGTGAGGCTGTTGTCTCCCGGCAGCGCCTGCCACGCTGTCTGGCCAGAGAGGCCGCTACTTGCCCACGGTCGGGGGCGGCGGGCTTCTCGGGTGGACGCTCGCCACCCCCGCCCCGTCTTCCTTTCAGACTTGCTCCGCAAATCCCCGACTTCCGCATGGACGAGGCAGCCCCGGGCCATGTCCGGTAGAGCGATACCCGCCAAAAAAAAATGCTCTGACCCTCCTCCCTACATCCACCTTGTGCGGTCTTAGGAGTAACGGTTCTGCAAAGGGTCACTTAATAACCTGGAGCGGCCCGGGGTGGTGTTTCTCTCTGGGGCCCGCCTCCCTTTCCTCGTTTAGTGGGCGGCTGGGAAGTAGGTTTATGCCCCTTCCCTCGTGGGTTGTTTTTTTAGGGGGGAGAATGGAAAAGACATAATGTATTTTGTACCCTGCCCCGGAGCGTTAGCGCGTCAGGGAAGAACGTTTGTTTTTGTAAACAGTGGGTGAAGCTGGAGGAGCGGGGCGGGCGGGCGGGCGGGCGGGAGTCTCGGCCCTAGGGAAGTCTCCGCTCGGAATTGCCCCCTTCCCCCTCCCCCCAAGCCTCCCACCTTAGCGGAAGCGCCTCGGAGAGGACAGCACGGACGGGATTGACAGGCCTCTGGTTCCAATCTGCTCGCTGAGTTGTTCCAAATAAGAACGTTGGCTTCTGGGGGCGGGACTGCGGGCCCGCGCTGAGCCAATGAAGATTGGGCGGGAGTGAAGCTGACAATGTACGCATGGAATTGGAGGGAAGAGGAGTGTAAACACGGAAGTGGCCGGGGGTGGGGGATGTGCAGCGCCACTGCTGCAGCGGAAGGGCACGGACTTAAGTTACATAGAAAAAGCGGCTTTACTTAATAGCAGACAGCGCACTGAAGGGCCCTCAATCGGCGTAGCAGAACTTGAATACGACTGACTGACTCCAGTGAGCATAAATGTTCCTTACCCTGGGTTCCGTTTCCTATCGCCATCGATAGGAGTTGAAAGATGGGGACTATTCACCGAAAATTACTCCTGTGAAAGGTCCTACCGTCTGTTTTCCATCCATTGTTTTTAGGTAGGGAAGTTAGTAGTTTGGTTAGTGAAACATAGTGATTCACTTCTGTTAGAAGAAATCATAAACTTAAATGTATTTTTAACAGAACATTATCTTTAAAACAGTACTGCACAGTCCCAAAGAAAAATCACAGTTAACCTGGGTAGTGATTAAAATATATTTGACAGTTATTTTCTGATTAGAGTAAGAACTTAAATATTACTGAAAAATAGGTAGAGTACAGTGAGAACTTGGTCCCTTTGCGTATGTTCGGTACATTAATAATAGTACGTGAATTAAGGGATGGAATTTTTGGCTTTATACTGGTACTAGCAATACTTTTGTTTAGGTCAGTAGTGTTGAACATGTACCTGTCCAGAAATGTTCCTAGTGGTTATGAGAACCTTAGACTAGCCCATGCAGTTAGGATTTTGAAGAATACTGTAAACATAAGACGCATAATTTTGCCAAGAGAAGGTATTTTTATAAGCTTTTGGCATTATCAAAACTGAATGTGGCCTGTAGATATTTTACTTGAAGTGCGTAGGTACAGGCTACAGGTTTAAAAATACAAAGTTTAAAAAAAACACAAAAAACAAAGCTTTACCCTTTTTTGATGAGTTTTTTAAGTTAAATGCTGTTTTCCAGTTTTGCATTTCATTAGTTTGTACAAATCTTCCAATTGAAATTTTCTTTGTGATTGTAATGTTGTCTGAATACATTTTACATGTAATTGTTTTCAAATTATTTCCTCAGGTCATGTTCATGTAATCTGAGGTTTCTTTATAAACTCATTTTAGAAGGCAATTTTAGACAGCTTTGCTAGTTGATCCAAGGTTTATTCAGTGAAAAAGTTGGGGAGGAAAACTGGCCGAGAAAAGGAAGAGTCAGTCATGGCTCTAAATTTTTATTGCCCTCGGTTTCCAGTGATCTGGGGAAGAGTACTGTATAAAGGGTTTGTATTTGTAAATGGCCGTAATGATATTTTTATTCCCTTGAGGGAAGCCATCAAGTGTTAGGCATGATTCTTCCTCACAAAGGTTTACAGTCTAATTCAGGAGACAGATGAAAATTTATATAATGTGTAAATGTTAAATTTAACTACAGTGATGGCTTTGTGATAAGCGTAGAGTGACTGAAGCAAGGAAAACTTCTAGAGGAGATAAGCTTTAAATTGAATATTGTTACCGTAACTGTTGTATCTAAGTAGGTATAAAGCACTTAGAATTACCACTACTGTTATATGTTAAGATGCTGGAGGATACAGTTTTTGCTTTTATTTTCCTCCTTTAGAGACTTAACTGTCAACTTTAGCTATCACCTTCAGCTTTAGTTAGAGATGTTTATGCTGTTACAGGCGTCTGAATAAAGAATGGAGTAAATATGCTTATTTATTGAAAATCACTTTCATTTAGCATACAAAATATTTCTTGGTGGTGAAGACTTTATAAGCTTTTACTGACAACATGGTGAATGAGAAGGAGCCTTGCCCTGAGGTCAGGAGATAAGGCTCTTCATCTAGCGGTCACTAAACTAGCTCTTTACCGCTTCATTTTCTGTAAGAGAATAGGATTGGCTAGGTGATATCTACTAACTTTTAAAGCTCTAAAACTATAGGCGGCTCAGACATATTTAATGGAAAGTGCAAGTTCTCTTCTTCTTGGATTTCTTTACATTACCCTGTGAGTGAATTTGCCTATAAGGTTGTAAGGTAATTGGGGGGGGTTAACTTCTTTCGCCAATCTTTGTAACAAATCGGAGCTTGAAATCATGTCTGTATGTTAAATAAGACTATGACATAGTTTATTTAATACTCATTTCTAGTCCACAGGAAAAATAGATTACTTTCTTAATATTTATATAAAAGTGTTGTGTGCATGTGGTCTGTGTTTCCTGGAAGACTTCCAGTTGAAAATACTCTTCCTTCTTACTCTCAACTATACACTTGCCTTGACGTTTTTTTCTTTCATCTTTTGTTTGAGAAGTTGAAAATTGAGAAAGTGGAGAATTTGAGATTTGAGAAACAGGGTAATCAGAAGAGTTCTACTTTAACTCAGTTATTGAATAGAGGGGGGAAGTTTTTCTGGAAATTGCAGCCTAAGTATTTTTCCAGACAAAACAAATCTGTCTAGTTTGTCAAAATTCATGAAATTTGAACTTGAAAATCTGATTATAAACTTGAATATCTAGTATCAGTCAGTTGGGAAAAAAAATTAGCAGGCAATGAAAAACTGAGGGCCTGTTTGGAAATAAAGTTAGAAGAATGGCACTAATTAAAAAAAAAATTATTTGAAAATGTATTTAAGAAATTACTCTTCAGAATTCATTGCAGCATTAGTGTCAGAATGCATAAAAATTGAGTTAAAGAGTTAAGTCATCAGTGTGTAAGTAGTCATTCAGGGTAATTCAGTATCAGTTTCCTTTAGGGACAGATTTAATTGGTTGAAAGGGGCAGAGAGTCACTCTGCCTGCCACTTTCAACCAATTAAATTTGAGGAAAAGTTAAGTAGAAATCCTTCATGTGCAAGTAAGTTGACAAAATACTGTTGTACTTATGGAAATGGAATCAAAATTTTTTGTCCACACATTGACTTTTTGTTCAGAAGCTAAAACTTAAAGAAACATGAGGATAGAATTTGGGTATCTATAATTACATTTGATACCAAATTACAGCTGCAGTTCTTAATAATTGAAATCTCTGGGATTTTGGAGCCCCCCAGACTCTTTCAGGGGAGTCTGTGAAATCCAGTTGTTTTCATGATAACGTTAAGACATTATTTGCCTTTTCACTTTTTTACAAGTGTTCACAGGAGTTTTCTAGAGGCCACATGGCTTGATACAACATATCGAATGAAGAAGCAAGTATGAAAACCCCATTGTTTTTCTGTGTGTATCAAACAAATGTGCAAAAGTGTGACATAAAGCTACTCTTTAAATTTTTCTTTGTTTCTATGAAGAAATTATTTTTAGTAAAAATATTAAAAGTTTTTCTAGTTTTAATTTCAAATAGGATAAATATCTAAACATAGGACTTAAATTCTTTGTGGTCCTCAGTAACCTGACTGTAAAAGGATTCTTTGACCAAAAAACTTTGCAGATAGCTGTATTACAGTTTAATTAGTCTGTACTTTTCAGTACCATAGCCACTAGCCTTAAGTGAAATGTGCCTGATAAAGCAGATTTTCAGTTATATTTAAACATAAAAACTAAAGCAGTGGAAAGCTTCTTTACGTGTAAACTTCATTTACATATTGAAATGACAATGTTTTTGATACACTGGGTTAAATGAAAATACTAATTTTGCCTCCTTCTAACTTAATGTGGCTGCTGGACATGTGAAAATTACAGGTGGCTTTTGTTATATTTTTATCAGATGGCTCCGAAAAGAGTCGGACACAATTGAGCGACTAAGCACACTGCTTTAGAAAATGATTTTAAACTCTTTGTGCTTTTAATCTGATAATACAGCTGTTGGGGGGACACAGTTCAAGATGAAGCCCTTCACCTTTCCTCCTTTTCAGTGTGATCATTTGTGTTCCTCACTCATCTGTACTGTGCGGTCCTGGGGCTTCAGTGGATAGACTGTGTTAAGTCAGGTGTGGTAGCTGACTGATGCCCTTGTAAATGTCAGTTTATGGTCTTGCTTATAGGGGAATACCACTATCACCTAATTAAGTGTTTTCTCAGTTTTTTTCTTACTGTTCTCAAATTGCTGTGAATTTTTATTTTTGACTTTTAAGAATATTGTTATGAACTAGATCCATTGCCAGCATTCTCTTCTGCAAAGCTGAGAGGTATGTCTCTTGTCAGGCTTAATTACCAAGTTGGGTATTTAGTAACAGCTGTTGGGTGAGTCTGGAATAGTCTCCCATGCAAACAGCAGTTGATTAGAAAGCTAGAAATGGAACAAAACTCTTACCAATACTAAAGAAGAGCATGAGCAAATTTAATTTTTGACACTGATTAAAATAGTTCTGAAATGTATTTGACAATATTTAGTTTTTCAAGGCATGTTGACCAGCAGTGCTAACTACTAGTGGTGACTAGATGATGATGCCTGTCAGGTTACTTTTAGCTTCATTGTTTCTATTTTTAAAATGAGTTTTTTTTTTTAACTGGCATAAATTTCGTACAGAGGCTGACAAAGTCAAGTTTTAAGTAAGATATCAATTCTCAGCCGTCACTCGTAAGTTTGCTTACTTTGATTAAACAGCACTCTTACATTCATATTTATCTTTAAGGACTGTGCAGAATTTTAGTTTAAATTGCATCTGAATTATTGACCTGAGTAAAATAGTATTGAAAAGTTCAATTATTATGGAAACTTGAATAGGAAAAATGTTTCTTAAAATTTCTGTTAGTATAAGTACTTGTTGACTATGTCAACAAATGAAAAGTAGAAAAGAAATAGTGTTCACTTTTAACAAAATGGATTAAGTATTCTCGAAAATTGTCAGATTATTTTGCATCTTTAGTTTGTTTTGAAATATTTTATTCTTGTGTATGTTTTTGATACTTTCTGAACTATTTGTGTAGGCTTCACAAGGTCAGAGGTCTATTCGCACTTGTATCTCAGGTTTATAGCACAGCGTAGATCCTGAATAACTATTTATTGACTGTACATAGAGTATAAGATCTGATTCATCATAGAGAATTTATGCATTTTTAATATTCTCATCCTAAATTTAGGTTAAATGAGTTAACATTCTCCTTAAATTTGTATGTTTTCTATTTGATTTACTCTGTAAATGTAAAATATTTCAGGGAAATAATATTTTGAACTTAGGGAGAAAGGGAAGGTTGAGTTTGGAGAAAAGGGCAAGGAAATTTTCACTGATACAACTAACATGAAATCATGGTTTTGAAAATACACCTCAAACTACATCGGGATTTGGGGCAGTATTATGTGTAACTGTTGGGAAATTCTGTTTTGTTTATAGCTTAAAACATTAAAATATCTGGTAAAATTCTATTGCTGTTTTATTAGCAAATACTCAGAGTTCTAACTTTAATGTGATAGTTTTAGGGTGTGTCTTAATACAATTACATAAGGAATTAGTTTACTCGGGATAGTTTATTAATAGCACCTCAGACAACAGCTAAATTGCAACACAAGCAGACTTTAAAGAGAATGAAGTTCCTAGAATAAACTTTCAAAACCTGATACTCTGCTTCCCTAGGTTCTTTAGTGCACATGAGTATTGTAAAGAGGTAATTTGAAAAAAGTGCTCGAGAATGGTAATAACATTTCATACTTACTAATAGTGTAAGTTTCTTAAAGTTGAGCTAGAAGGACTGACTGAATCCTCTGCTTCAGTGAAGCTGCAGATAAGAGTAAGCAGGGTCACCTAAAGATAGATTTACTTAGAGGTTTGGCTGCCTCCCTGGAACTGTTTAGCTTTGAGCAGATTTCCATAAATGGAAAGAGCAACTGGAGAGACTCGGTACCTTAGTTGAGAGTGTGGATGATGTGCAACAGGTGGTCAAGCAGTCACTGGATGTTTTATAAATGCTCTCCAAATGACGGGTGGTCAAGCCTGAGGCCTGAGCACTTGGTGAATTTTGAAACAAAGTGAAAATTTTTTTCAATTAGAAGTTTACTAGAAATAATTTTAAAAGATTCGCATCTTTAGTGTGCAGAACTTGTGAATTTATAATGGTTTTATGAAATTTGTGTAAATATTTCTTTTAGTCGTTGAGAGGGACATCTTGAGAAAGATCTATCAAATCAGAAAATGTTAACATATTCATGTTTTAGAACCTCTTACCAAGTAGAATATTCAATATTTCAAGCCAGGATGTGAAATTAATATATCATTAGGATAATGAGTTTGTGCTTGGATTGTTAACTTTTCCTGTAAGATCTTTGGGTTGTCCTTAACTTTAATACATAAAAGAAATACTTGCATACCTACTGTATCAAGAACTCAAGTTAGGAACCATAACGGATATAAAGATGGACTAAGATAGGCCTCCCTTGGACTTCCTTGGAAGTCAGTAGTTAACACTCCACGCCTCCACTGCAGGGAGTGCCAGTTTGACCTCTAGCCTGGCACCTAAGATCCTGCATGCCGTGGGGCATGGCCAAAAAGAGGGGCAAAAAGGATAGCCCTCCCTGATCTCAGGGAGCTCATTATCTTAGAGAAGTGATGAGAAATTACCTCCAGTCACTGAATTCTTCTCTATATGTGAGGTTTTCTTTTAAGGGAATCATTGCAATTAATTTTCAGAACTGTATGAGGTAAGAAATATTCCTGTTGAGTGAAAGGGGAAATTGGGCCTTACAAGGAATTAAGTTGCTGGCCTAAGGATACAGCAGAAAGTGGCAAAGACTAGAACCAAAGCTTTTCGGCCTGGAAAATCAAATCACTGCTATAGACTTAACTCTTTCACAGATAATTTACTCAGCAAAGCATAAAGTAAGTGTTAGAAGAGAGTCACAGACAGTGGTAGAATTAGAAAAGGTTTCTTGAAGAGGGGACAAAAAAGGAATACACTCTATTTTTCTTGCTAAATTTCTTGGGTGAAACCCAGCAAAGCCTCGTAAGACCTTGAAGAAGAAAGCAGATTATTGTGAAGAAAATTTCCAAGTTCTTTGGTGCACTCACCAGAAGGGTCTGTAAGAACTGAACTCATTCATTAATTTAGAAGTACTAGTTTGTGACTGTGCTAGGTATTAACTCCCGATTTTGGTAGCAGTACTAAAATCACAATTGACCTCATAGGATCATCCCATCCCACATCCCACCCCAAGTTAGTTTGGCCTAAAATTGATACAGGGTTCAGATTTCAAGAGTCTGCCTTTGTTTTCCTTTGGATAAGATTCAGAAATTTCTCCGAAATTTCTAATCGGTCTCTAGTTGCTTTATAAACAACATTTCATTTTATAAATTGCAGGTTTATTGTTTTGGTTTTTAAATTATTTCTGTAAGTAATTGATACAGATTTAGTATGTAGTAATGACTTATTTAGAGTTATTAACCTGGGAGTTTAGTTCGCTAATGCGTTCATTGCATTTTTACTGAGTGGAACTTATTTTTCCCCCAGTGGAAGCATCAGTTCATAGCAGTAATGCGCACTGTACTGATAAGACCATTGAAGCTGCTGAAGCCCTGCTTCATATGGAATCTCCTACCTGCTTGAGAGATTCAAGAAGTCCTGGTATGTGAACTGGTTCTTTTTTTATATTAAACATGTCACATCACTTCATGTATCTACAATAAAAGCTTTTTTTAATTTGAGAGAATTGTTGATGTTCTTAAAGTCTATTACACATAAATACCCTTAACAGCAGTAACTGATCTTTACCTGTCAATGTTCCCAAGTCTTAAATACTTTTAAATGATTGATACAGAATGTGGTTACTGCAGAGAGATAAATGTCTAGTAAATTGCTGTTTCTCCTATCATGTCTCATTTCCTTGACTCTGGGTAAATGTTAAACCTTAAAAAGAGAATGTCCCATGGGAGAGAGCGGTTGCTGCCGGTGACCGCTGTCAGTCCCTCAGTCAGTGATGATGGGCTGTAGCTTGGGGACCACTCCTGGAGGAGAGAGGAGGTGTAGCACCCACCTCGCCTCATACTCCCTTCAGTCGTCAGGTTTTCCATCGGATTTGGTCCCTTTTTACAGACTGCATTTGAGAATCTTTTTATCCTAATTTTAATTTGTCCTAATTTTAATGTCCAGATGTTCATCTGACTTGATTCAGTAAGATCGACTCTTCTTTTAGGGATTTACAATGAATACTAAGATCAACTGTACCTTTTTTTTGGCCACTTCTATTGGTCTTTCACTTATTTATTTTCATCCATCTTTGTTCTTTGGCCTGTGTGGGCCTCCCATCGCGTGGCCTCTCTTGCTGCAGAGCACTGGCTCTGGGCGCATGCGCTCCAGAGCTCCGGCTCAGTAGTTGGACACATCCATTCAGCTGCTCCGTGGCATGTGGGATCTTCCCAGGCCAGGGATCAAACCGGCACCCCTTGCAGTGCAAGGCAGTGTCCTTACTCACTGGACCACCAAGGAAGCCCCTCAACTGTACCTTTAAATTAGAGGAGTCCTGTGTATTATTCAGGGATATGAGAAGAAAATTAGGGCATATTGGTCACTATATTAATCTATGATAGCATGTAGTTATTGAACTAAAAATGTCATACCCTAGTTATTCATGCACGCTGAAAACAAGCCAGAGTAACATTATTGTACATAATAGAATAGTAAAAATGTGTTCGCACTATTTCAGTGACCCACAATATTAGAGACTGTTCTGTTAAATAAAATTTTAAATATTGAAAGATGATATTCATTTGGCTATCATGAGCAGGTTTTCTTTTCATATTTAAAATGAACTATAGATAGTTCCCTGGTGCTCCAGTGGTTAAGACTCAGCCTTCCAATGCAGAGGGTGCAGGTTTGATCCTGGTGGGCAAACTAAGATCCCACATGCTGAGGGGTGTGGCCAGAAAGTTATTTTTTAAAAAAACAACTGTAAGTGCTTACTTCCACTGAATACACATTTATCATTTTAATATTATTCCAAGTTCATGTTTTACCTAGCTAGAGAATAATGGTGATTAAATGGAAGGAGAATAATTACTAACTTACTGGTACATTATTTTATTTTCAACTGTTTCCCAAATTGTCACAATAATACAAGGTGTTCTGCAGTGAACTTGAAATTACCTAAAGTGTGAAGCGAGGGGGTGGACTACTTATTATCTCCCCCTTTACCCAGATTAACAGTTCCTTCAAGTCGATTTTCTTTGCATTTATTTACTTACATAGTTTAGATCATATTGTTAACTTCCAAGCTCTTACATTGTTTTGATGAATTTTTAGTAACCTCACCTCTACTAAATACTGAATTGTCCGTATTAAGAGGCATTAATGGGGGTGGGAAATTTTAATTTTTCAACTTTTTTTTATAGTGGAAGTATTTGTCCCTCCTTGTGTGTCAACTCCAGAATTTATCCACGCTGCTATGAGGCCAGATGTTATTACAGAAACTGTAGTGGAGGTGTCAACTGAAGAGTCTGAACCAATGGATACCTCTCCTATTCCCACATCACCGGATAGCCATGAACCAATGAAAAAGAAAAAAGGTAGAGTGTATTTATAAATTTCTGGGAAATTGGTTGAAATTTTTTTCTAATATCTTTTTCTCCATCAAGGAACATGGGGAATATATGCTATGGATTTATGATGTTATCTTGATTAGATAATCTCAAAACGTTGAGATTTTTTAATTGTGTTTTTTAACATGTTCATACTGTTTAAAGGAGTTAGGTATTTGAGCCCTAAAAGTAGTTGCCTCAGAATGAGATCATAATAGGTGCCTGATACACAGAAGGAAGATTAGGGATTCACTGCACTTTGCTACTTTCAAATCCTTTTAAATACTTGGTTACTTAAAAAGTATTCTGGACTGTTTTTCATAATCTTCCTACTCTTTTGTGGGCATTAAAATAAAAAGCCCAGTTTTCTTCCACATTATCTTTGTCCTTATAAAAGTCACTGAGCTTGCTTGTAGGGACTTCTGAGGGGACTGGATTCACCATTGGGTAAAGAGCATTTCCATTTATTCTTTGACTCCTGCTGAAACCTGTGCTCATCTGATCCCGGGGAGGTAGGGGGTTGGATGGCACAAGGGTCTAGTCCATATCTAGCATCCTGAGTGGGTTCTTTCTTTCTGTTTGAATCAAAGGTATAACTTGAAAAAATGAAATTCTATGTAAATGAGTACTCATCTAATTCCACTTTCTTCTCTGTCTCTTTCCTCACATTTTAGAGTAGGGGCAAAAATCAAAGGCAAAAATAAGGGAAAACTTGTGTTAGGAATAATGGTATTGTCTAACCAATTATTAGATAGCAGTGTTTCAGATTGCTGTGATGGTCACAGGTCTGTGCTTCATTGTTGTGAGCGACACAGTGAAGAATTAGACAGATCGCCTTTGCTCTTGTAATATAGATTACATATACTTGAGAAAGGCATGGATGAGAGAATTTAGAGGGAAGAATTTCTGCTGTAAATGTTCAAACAAAAGGCATGTATATAAACAGCCCTGTTTAGACAGTAGTACACTGTCTGTTGTAGCCTTTGGCTGGTTACATCTTATGGAAGCTGTTACAAAATACTTAAATTTTTGATTTAAATGAAGACAGAAAAGACTATAAAAAGCTGGAAGTATTTAGGGAATCAAGACCTCTAAATAAATAGGTTGATCTGCTTACGTGACGGTATGGTATAAGCCAGGAAATAATTTGCCAATTAATATTAATCTTATGTATTTGAAAATGTGTGATCTGAATGGATGACAGTTTTAAAAATTACGTACAACACCATCAGTTATTCATTTGTATTTAAATACATTTGGGACATACAAAGATAGGTAGGTTATTTTTAATAGGAAGGCCTTCTGTTCATTTCCAGAGCTTTTAATATACTAATGTGCATTGTAAGTCTCCAAGAGATGATTGCATGCAGTTCTGAAAGTTAATTAGACTGTAGACTCTTTTTCCTACTGATGAATAACCTATTTGTCAAGTAATAAGATTTGGGACCTGCTGCTTTATAAGAAAATAAGCCTTTTGAGGCTAACCTTTCCATTAAGGTATTGGGCTTTTGTGCTTGAATTTAGGAGACAGAAAATTTTAGTTGTATTACTGACTGCTTTGTACATATAAGTATTATTTAAATTGAGAAATTAAGCTCAATTTTTTAACTGGGAGAAAGGTGAACTTTGTTGTTTCTTCTTAAAAAAATTTTATTTATTTATTTATTTTGGGCTATTCTGGGTTTTCACTGCTTCCACAGGCTCTTCTCTAGTTGCAGGGAGTAGGGGCTACTCTCTGTTTGAGGTGAGCAGGCTTCTTGTTGCAGTGACTTCTCTTGTGAGACTCGGGCTCTAGGGCACACAGGCTTCAGTAGTTGCAGCACATGGACTCAGTAGTTGCAGCTCCGAGGCTCTAGAGCACAGGCTCAATAGCTGTGGCTCATGGGCTTAGTTGCTGCACAGCATGTGGGATCTTCCGGGATCAGGGATCAAACTGGTGTCTCCTGCATCGGCAGGCGAACACTTTACCACTGAGCTACCAGGGAAGCCCTGAACTTTGTTTTAATTTTTGCTAAAATGTACTTACTGATTAGAATTACCGTAATGAAATCCTAGAATATAATAGCTGTGCTTTTGAAATATAAATTAGGACACTTTAATTATACTGAAGATTCCCAGCCTCTTTATTGAGGCCTCCCTCACCTGAGTGCCCAGCATTCATCCATCAGTGCTAAGGGTTGAACACACACTTCACTTTACTGTAGAGAAATATAGCTCTTGCTTCTCTGTTTGTTGTGGACATATGTTGGACTGTTTGAGAGAGGCATAGGGCAGAAGTGAGGGAAACAAAATAAAGGGCACAACATTAGACATATGAAGCAATTACTTGGAAAATTTTCTTATCCTTATAATGTACCTGCACGTTGAGGTGGGGAAATTTATACTTAAATTCTGGTGAATTGATTGGCTCAGAGCAGTAGAGAGTGTTTAAAATAATATTTTTTACTTTTCCTCATTTGAGCTCAAAGGGCTTCGCAGATTATCAGATCTTCTGCAATAGGTAGGTAAAGCTTTTTCTAACAATTCAGTTTGTACTAGAATTTGTTTCCATTGCTATGTTATTGGAAAAGGTTAGCAAATTGAGGCTGTGACCATGTAAATAATAGGTTAGTAGTACCTGACTTGCCATATACATTGATCTTACTATCAACTAACTGATGTAATGTATATTGCAGAAGTGTTTTTAATGTTCCTTTTAAAAGCAAGTTTTGTATACACAGTATATTAATCTATATATTAGTGTTTACTTTCATGAATAATGAGTTATCAAAGAGCCTGCTATCATGCATCTGTTATCTTTCCTGTTTTCCATGTATGGTTTCAATATCTTCTTTTTTCAGTTGGCCGTAAACCAAAGACCCAGCAGTCGCCAATTTCCAATGGGTCTCCTGACTTAGGTATAAAGAAGAAACCCAGAGAAGGAAAAGGTAATTTGGGGAGGGCTGTCTGTAGGTGAGATGGATTTTTTTCCTCAGTCAAGTACATTGGTAGGAACATTACTCCTAGTATACTCACAGGTACTAGAGTTGCTAGAGTACTGGTCCTTACCCCACTGAGATTCAGTAGGCACAGTGAAACTGTAGGGAGTGGAGGTGGGTGAGCGTTTGAATTTGGAAAAGGCTCTTAAGTGCAATCTGATGCCCACCTGTATTAAAGAGATGTTGTTCTGGATGATGTGCACATGGATACACTCTTCCTTGTGAAGAGTCACATATGTTTGAAAAAGGTTTATAAAACTGAGACTTCGTTTAACTGATAGAAGCAAGGTGAATTTCTTTAACTGCTTCAGTGCAAAATGAATTTAATTTTCCAGCCAACAGAATTAAGTATGTAGGTTAGAACGTCTACACAAAAATTTGACATGTTTTTAAATAATTGAATTTTGCTTTAGAATCTGTATGTTCTCATTAAAAACAAAAATAGCAATAAGCCTTCTACATTCTCTGCTGTCATAATTTGTTGAATTAAGTCTCTAGTTAAAAAAAAAAAAGTCTAGTAAGTCTATCAAGAAATTTGGTTAGATTAAGAAAATCCATTTACAGTAAACCTTTATTAGGAATTTTTGATTCAATTTGGGACAGATTTAGGATACTTTTATTTTCTTCTTGGTTTTACATTCCTAACATCTTAGGTTTTATCTTTTAATTTGTATTGAAAACTTTAAAACTTACATAATAGTAGTCAGTGCTAGAAACATGAACTGTAAATATACATTTATTACAGTTTTTAAAATTATCCCCATCATTAATGGTACCTCTTGTAACCAAAGACCATATGTTTAACACTGGAAAAAAATTTTGTGATCATCTATTTTTGCAGTCAAAAATCATCTTTCATTAAAACTTCAGTTTTGTATTATTAAGCCTGAGGCAGTATGTTGTCATGCCAAGATAAAGCCGTAATGCCTTTAGTCCACACTGGGATTAAAGATCTAGTCAGTGCTTCATTTTATGCAAAATTATGATGATAGTGTCTGCATAGACTCAGTGAACTACGTTGTCTGGTAAAGAAAGCTTCCTATTCTGAATTCTATTTTCCTTAAAACTAGAAATAAAATTGTTAGTTTTCATATAAGGATGGGAACTGGAATGAAGCAGTTAAAGATAACCTGAAGAATGTTGATGGGGCTAATTAATTCAGTAGACACAGAAGCATTCAGATCCCTGTAAAAGGCATTGTCTTTTGTACAAAACTTTCTTCCAGAGTAGGTTCTTACAATTTCCAGGTCATAAACAAAATAAAAATACCCTAGCTACATGTCTTGATTCAGTTGAGAGTGATATAGTTGAAAATTGTAGTTTAACACTAAGACTTTTAGGTATTGATACCATGTAGTAGGGCTTCAGAGATAGAAATGTAACATTGTAAAGTTGAAGGTTATTCTCTTTAAGTCAGGAGGATGCACGCATGGGTCAACTATGGGTTAGTGGGTGTACTTTTCAGGGAGATACAGGATGAAAACGGAATTCTAGAGAAAGAGTCTAAACTCAGTGTTTAGACTGAGTGACGGTGGCCCCTCCTGGACCCCTGACCCCAAGGTTCTCCTGTATCCAGTAACTTGGATCTGAAATTTTGAGGATAGTAAGGGGTTCATGAGTAGGAACCTAGAGATAACCTGGGGTGCGGGGGTCATGGTGGTATATGTATTCCAATTTTCTCAGGACTCTCTTCCGTTTTTTCATCTGTTTAAGAAAGCCTCTGTAGCTAGAGGCTTATAGTAGCCTGTCTTTAGGCTTCTCATAACACTGCCCACTACTCGTCGCCACCATTCCAAAAAAAAAAACAGAGTGATGCTCTCATCCCTCTGGAACTGTGGTCCTTATTTTACCTACCCTTATTCTTTCCTTTGCTTCTAGTATGCAAATCTTAAACATCTTCCAAGACTTATTTATTTATTTTTTTTTAACATTTATTTATTTATTTATGGGGGTGCGGGTCGGGAAGGGAGGGGGCGGGCGGGCCACTTCTATTGGTCTTTCATTTGTCTATTTTCATCCATCTTTTTTTTTTTTTTCTTTGGCCCGTGTGGGCCTCCCATCGCGGTGGCCTCTGTTGTCGCAGAGCACTGGCTCTGGGCGCATGCGCTCCAGAGCTCCGGCTCTGTAATAGGACACATCGGTCCAGCCACTCCGCGGCACGTGGGATCTTCCCAGGCCAGGGATGGAACCGGCGCCCCTTGCACTGCAAGGCGGTGTCCTTACCCACTGGACCACCAGGGAAGCCCCTTTCCAAGACTTAATAATGTCTAACCAGTCCACTTTATTTTCACTCTTGGAATACCAAACATAATTTTAAGTTGTTCGTTTGAAATATAATTGTGCATGGTTTTATGATGTTTCAGTCTAGTATTTCTTCATTTGTTATTTACTAGACAACACAGTTTGATACTGTACAAATGATTGATGATATAATCAAGTATTTAATGTCAGGCTCTTAGTACATCTGTGCATCACCGGTAGTAAATTGATCTTTTTATCCAGCATAAGTAAATACTTGCTTTTAGTTATGTTGATGAATTTTTAATCAATGTCTATAATTGTTTTCAAAGGAAACACAACCTATTTGTGGGAGTTTCTTTTAGATCTACTTCAAGATAAAAATACTTGTCCCCGATATATTAAGTGGACTCAGAGAGAAAAAGGCATATTTAAGCTTGTGGATTCAAAGGCTGTCTCTAAGCTTTGGGGAAAGCATAAGAACAAGCCAGACATGAACTATGAAACCATGGGGCGAGCTTTGAGGTAAGAACACAAGAGTTTTCAAAGAAAACTTAAATATCTCTTAATACTGTCTGCTAATATTTAAAGGAAGCTCTTAAAATCCCTTATTATAGTTTTTAATTTGGGCAATTTTCTAGGGGAGCTTCTTGGATTTGGAGGCAGATGGAAAGAGAAGTTTAGTCTAGATGGCTAAAATTTCAACACTATTGGAAAATTTACTTGTGGAAAACGTGCACCTTTAAGAAAATTAAACCCAAACAAAATACAGTTTTCAAATTGTAAATTTGCTCTTTAGTTCCTACAGATTTGTTATAATGGATTTATTGTGCTATGAAATATTTCTCTTAAGTTTTGTCAGTTTGAGGAACCCACATAACTTTGTCGTATACATGGCTTATTCTAATTAAGGGTATTTGTAAATGAACAGAGTTTGTGACAGTGTTCACATACACCACAAATTCATTTTTACCAAGTATGGCTTAGGTAATTTTTCCACATAGTATCAAATTGCTTTCGCAATTTATGTAAATCAGAACTGAATTTTTACCAGTGTCTGTAAAACACATTCATCCCTAAGTATCTGGTGGGAGTGGTTCCAGGACCCGCACTGGATACCAGGAATCACAGATGCTCAGAATTCCTTGTATAAAGTGGGGTAGTGTTTGCCTGTAACCCACTTAAATCCTCCATATACTTTGAATCATGTCTAGATTATATAATACCTAGCCAAATGTAAATGCTATGTAAGTAGTTGCTATCATGTGGCAAAGCCAGGTTTTACTGATTGGAACTCCTGTGGAAATCCTTCTCTTGAAACTGAGCATTTTCAGGGGAAAAATGTGATTGGTTAAATCCATGGATGAGGAACCCACAGATATGGAGGACCAACTGTACAGTAATATATTCTGTATTGAGGTGAAGTTACTTCCTTTAAGAAAAAGAATGAACTTTTAGCTAATTCGCAGATCTCAAGGGTGTTATGACTTATGGTACCAAGTTCTAAGTTCATAGCTACTTCAAATTCTTAGTCTTTTGAATAGAGTCCCTCAGCTCTTACTAGAGTAAGTGAATGTTTTCTGTTAGCATCTGTTCTATGTGTTATTTTTGTTTGGAGGTTGTGAGGGGACAAACAGTATACTGGATTTATTTAGTACCTTTTCCTTACAGATACTATTACCAAAGGGGTATTCTTGCAAAGGTTGAAGGACAGAGGCTTGTATATCAGTTCAAGGATATGCCCAAAAATATAGTGGTCATAGATGATGACAAAAGTGAAACCTGTAATGAAGATCTGGCAGCAGCTGCGGATGAAAAGTCACTAGAGCGAGTGTCACTGTCTGCAGAAAGCCTCCTGAAGGCAGCCACGTCTGTGCGTGGCGGGAAGAGCTCATCTCCCCTGAACTGCTCCAGAGCAGAGAAGGGCGTGGCTAGAGTGGTGAACATCACTCCCCCCGGTCACGACGCTGCCTCCAGGTCTCCCACTACCACCACGTCTGTGTCAGCAACAGCAGCTCCAAGGTGAGTCACGGAAGCCTGTGCTGGTAATGTATTTAATTTCTCGAAAACTCGGGATGTTCTTCTTCTTTTTTTTTTTTTTAATATTTGCATTCTAAGAACTGACTCTTGACTGGACTTTGAAAAGTGCTTGGTATTTTAAAATATATTTTGTTCTTGTTAAAGTAGATGTCTCTTGAATTGGCTTTTATGATTTTTTAGATGGAATTTAATGTAGGCTTAAAAAAAATTCATATAATTACATTTAGCTCATGTTATTTCATGCTGTAGACTTCAGAGACCTTGGGTACATCTGTAAAAGTTGGACTTGCAGTCATCTGTTTGCTCAAGTGACCTATTTTATAATTGGGCATTATATATAATCAACTTTATCTTTTTTAATCAACTAGGACAGTTCGTGTGGCAATGCAAGTACCTGTTGTAATGACATCGTTGGGTCAGAAAATTTCAACCGTGGCAGTTCAGTCAGTTAACGCAGGTGCACCGTTAATAACCAGCACTAGTCCGACAACAGCAGCCTCTCCAAAGGTAGTTATTCAGACAATCCCTACTGTGATGCCAGCCTCTACTGAAAATGGAGACAAAATCACCATGCAGCCTGCCAAAATTATTACCATCCCAGCTACACAACTTGCACAGTGTCAGCTGCAGACCAAGTCAAATCTGACTGGGTCAGGAAGCATTAACATTGTGGGCACCCCCCTGGCTGTGAGAGCACTCACCCCAGTTTCTCTAGCCCACGGGGCCCCTGTTATGAGACTCTCAGTGCCTCCTCAGCAGGCATCTGGCCAGACTCCTCCCCGAGTAATCAGTGCTGTCATAAAAGGGCCAGATGTTAAACCAGAAGCAGTGGCGAAAAAGCAGGAACATGATGTGAAAACTTTGCAGCTGGTACAAGAAGAAAAACCGGCAGATGGAAATAAGACAGTGACCCACGTAGTGGTTGTCAGTGCGCCTTCAGCTCTTGCCCTTCCTGTGACAATGAAAACGGAAGGACTGGTAGCATGTGAGAAATGAGACAGCAGCTCGCCCGTGGACGTCAGAATGTTAGAGGTAGTACTGACATAAATATTTGCAAAGGGTGTCATCGACAGAAGTCAAAAGACTTTAAAACATTTTTATTGCATATCAGAAAACAATCAGACTTACTGGAAATAAAAATTACCTATCCCATGTTTCAGTGGGAAATGAACTACATACTGAGATGCTGACAGAAAACTGCCTCTTACAGTAGGAAACAACTGAACCCGTCAAAAAGGAGAAGGATCAAAAGGGACCAAGCAGCTCACTACAATATCACGACACGTTACACTAAGACTTGGAACACTAACATTCTGTAAGAGGTTATATAGTTTTCAGTGGGGAGGGATTGGGATGGGTGATCTTGTTGTTACATATAGCAATTTTTGATGCATTTTATATGCATACCAGCAATTATTACTGTGTTCACACAGAACTCACTTAACTGGTGCTATGTGAAAACTGCTAATATAGGTATTTTAGAATGTGAATTGAAGAATGGATCCAAAAGAGGTTAGCAAAAAAAACCTAGTGCGATTTTTTTTTTTTTTATCATATAGCTTAAGCTGATTTTAAAACAAAGGCCTTAGACTAATTCTCGGTTTTGTTTATTGAAATAAGCTAATGGCTTGTTTGTGTAAAGCTTTTTTATTAAAAGAAAAATTTTAAAAATCTTGTACCTAGCACAGTATTGTTATAGAATTTACATGTAACATTTTATATGGTAGTTGAAGTCTGTCAGTTGTGGACGAATTAACAGTTGGCTCTGGCCTTTTGCTCTAACACGCCTATGTCACTCACTCAGCCCCGGCCTCTGTGCAGACAGACCCGTTTCAGTTCCGCTGTCTCTTGGAAGTTAAGGCTCAGCATGAATTTTGGTCAGGTAACTAATACCTGGGGTTTTCTTTCTTCCTTTTTTTTTTTAGTTGAAGTTTAAGAGGGAAAGTACCAGTGTTCAGATTTGAACTATAATAGTTTGTATATTCAACATTTGAAGTATATTCTATTTTGTTGTACTCTTGTTTCAAAGTGTATTCAAGTAGGTTTCTGAAATATAGAAATGAAATTTATCTTGTGTTTTGGTCTCTGGTGATATTTATAACAATATTCAAAAGCTACTATGTAAACACGTTATTTTAGTTAAGTAATCGAAGTCCTATTTCTCCTTCCCAACTGCTGTGTGAAGAAATTCAGTTTTGTTCCATTACATTAATATTTGGCAAATAACCTGCATGATTCCACTTTCTGATTACTGTCATATAATTATTATAATGTACTTACCATAATGAACTTCCTACTTCAGTGTTGGCCACACTTATAAACGATTCATATTTCAAATCAGACCATTTGTTTCTCAGTCAGACCTTTTGAGCGTAAGGAAGAACAAATACTACTCTGGTCCTTTTACAAATTAGGAACTGGAGGGACCAGAGGAACTTAATTTCACACCAAACTAGGTCCCGTGACTCCACATTTTAATGTTCTTTCTACTACAAAGAAAAGTTGTCTATTTTTACATCTTTTAGAAATTTAAATAAACTGATACTTAATATTTTGTGGCCTTTAATTGTGCATTTCGTTAGACACTACTTAGGTTGACAGATTTTTATTTATAACAGCTCCCTTTGTAATCTCTTATCTTTTCCATAAACATACTTGATGGTACTTTTTAATAAAAGCTCAAAAGGAAAATTCAACTGATTCTTAACACATTTAGGGGTTAATCTCAAACTCTACCTCCTTTTCTTTGGCCACTTCCATTGGTCTTTCATTGGCTCCTGTGGGCCTCCCATCGCGGTGGCCTCTGTTGTCGCAAAGCGCCGGCTCTGGGCACATGCGCTCCAGAGCTCCGGCTCAGTAATTGGACACATCGGTCCAGCCGCTCCGCGGCACGTGGGATCTTCCCAGGCCAGGGATGGAACCGGCGCCCCTTGCACTGCAAGGCGGTGTCCTTACCCACTGGACCACCAGGGAAGCCCTCTACCTCGTTTTAAGACATTTCTTATGTATTTCATGCCTTGAACCTTAACTGTATTGTCTTTTTTGCATAGCAGTCACTCTTTTGAGTCATTGTCTCCCATAATATTCTTCTAGCTATATCATGCTTACATCCCTCCCCAAGTGCTGAGCATTTTAGACACACTTAGACATTTTGTTGATTTTTTTTTAACATACTGCTAAGAATCTTAAGTTGCATGGAGGATAGCTAATGAAACATATTTTAAACGAGCATTTCTTGCCTATGCTGTATTACCAATTAGTTTTAATTAGGCTAAGCCAAGGCTGCTTACCTCTGCCACTCTACCTGAACATTTTTCTGGGTCTCTTTCAGAAAGTTCACCTAAGGTGTACATTTAGAAACCCTGTGTACTAAGTGTGTTTCTTCAGATGGGAATTATCAGTGGCATGGCTTTTACTTGCAACCCTTCTGTTAATCATTACAACTTTGATCTACTTTTTGTGTCCAGTGTAACAAAGAACCATGTAAACAATGACTTGACGTCACTACATTTTCCAACCTGGCCAGGCTTTTGAGCAGTGATCAGCAGCCAGCCTATTTATTCCCTGGGTCATCTTCCAGCAATAGCTCCAGCCTCTGCACCACCACCAAGCTCACCAGCCAGTCTTCACAGAGAACCCTGAGGTCTCTGCTTACTGTAGGAGCATCTCATCCCAGCATGCATCCTTTCACAGCCCTCTCGGGAAGGAGGCGGGGGCCATCCTCCTGCACTCAGCAGCGCCTCCCCTTCCATAGCTCCGCAGCCCCTCATTCGCTTGTAGTTAGTTCTGGCTAAGAGACAGTTCCCCCTGAGGTCTCCAAGAACCCAAATCCAGTGTATCCTTCGTTTTTTCATATGATCAGCCTACTTTTTAAAAATTCCCTTTTGGTCTAGTTTACTCCCTGCCTGTTTGACTCTTGGTCTTTATTGTTTTCCATCAGCTTTCCCACTTAAAGTTACTTACCATGGGGTTGTTTTTTCCTCACAGTTATACTTACTGTTATCATTTTGCTTCAACATAATTAATCTCATCCACACATATTTTATTTAACTACCGAATCTATTGTCTTAGACTGAAAGTTTTAAGATGGGTTTAATTACCTACCAGTTATTTCCTTCTGAATATCCGATGGAATTCTCCTCTAAAATCTGTCCACTTAGCTCCATGACACTACCAGCAATAAACTGCTCTTGCTAGAAGAAACCTGAAGGCCCTTATAGACACCTGACGTCAAATACCCAGTCTTTACCAAGTCGTATTAATAGTTCCTTCTAAATAACTTCCTTTCCCATCCTGCCTACATACTTTACTGCTTTGTCTTCCCAAGCTTCCCTCTAGTCTGTTTTCCATGCTACCAGTTGAGTTTCTAAAATGTGTATTTTCTCAGCTTCTTTGTGACTGCTTTAAATCCTTCAACGGCATATCTTTCTAAAATGGTAAGAAATCTAAAGCATAACATTTTAAGTCCTTTGATCTGGCACCTGACTGCATCCCTGGGTCTTACTCTCCTGTCATTCTGGTTTTAGGCATCTCCGGGCTGCATGCATACTCAAATATATTTTCCCCAGTGTTTCAGGCACCTGTAACCTTGTTGAGCCATGCCGTTGACAGCTTCTCTCTGGACCACTCTTTCTTCACCTAGATTTGAAGTGAAATCAGAATATTTCTGAAGTAGGCTTGGAAACCATTCAGGATGTGGGGCGGTTGCTCAGTGAACTCTGAGGAAAGGTTGAAAAGCAACAAGTATATAAAGACAAGGGCTAGGAGAGAGGGGAAGGAGTGAGCAAGTGGAGATGAAGGGCTGATCACAGAAAGCAAACAAGACAGAGGAGCTCACCTTTCAAGACACGGTGGGCAACAGTGTAATTGTAGGGCCAGGAAGGGCCGAGCACGTCAGGCCAAAGAAAAAGCCACCAAAATCAACAGTGACAATAAAGGGGCTGTTCCAGGAGGGTTGACCATGAAGCCAGAATGTGAGGGGCAGGGCGCCTGTTGACCTGACACTCTGACCTCTATACAAACGAGTTGGGTTTAACAGTAACAGAAAATGGGGGCTTAAAGAGCGTCCTGTGATCGCTTTTTGAGGACGTTACGCCTGTGCTCTACAGTAGAGCACATCTGAGGCTAGAGGAGCCCTACCAGGAGTTCCACAGCCATTCCAGAAACTTCCCTTTTCCATAGCTTTTCACCGTTCACAGGACAAGGTGTCTGGTTGTGGTTCGCCTGGCCTTCAGCCCCTTGTATCATCCTCCACAAGTCTGACCAGTCCTCATGAGAATAAGACCCTCCCCCTTTGCAGGTACACTGACCTGCCTCTTCCTGAATGCCACCAGAATCCTGTGGAATGCAAGCGCAGCAGGGAGACTGGCGGGCACACTTCAGTCTCCCTGCTGTGCTTGGCAGGTCCAGTGTTTTATACAAAACTTGGTTATTTGCTGTCAACGAGTTGGTTGGCATCCTCATTCCAACAGCATTTGCTCACTTTGTCTCTATTTCAAACCCTCCTTCACTGTGACTCACCAAAGGCTCAGATGACTAGTTAATAAAAGTATTTTTTCCCCCCTTGCCCAGCACTTCCCCGCCCTCCAAAGTCTTTTTAAAATAAGCTACATACAGAGTTTTTTTTTTTTGGGGGGGGGGGATGTTATTGCACACTTAACAGACGTACACATATCACTTTTATATTCATTGGGGCACCACATCATGTAATGCTTTATTTATAGAGATCCTCACTGTAGTGGTCTGGAACCCAATCCCCATGCCTCGGGGTATGCTGGACTTGATTTGACATGTCTCCTTCAGTTCTTACCACCTATAGCTGTCTTTTTTTTTTTTTTTTTTTTTTATAGCTGTCTTCTTAACACTGCACCTCAGCAGTAATTGGGTTCAGGATTTATAAACAATACAACTTCCAAGTGAGAACGTAATGAATATTTAATGCAAAATGCTCCATATCACAAATAAAACTGAACTATAAATAGTTGTCTTCTCCCAGCCTGCTGTATGCTTAAGCTTCTGAGAAAATCCTGCCTGTTTATAAGATTTTAATGATGTGATAAGTGTCATGAAAGGTGGGTACTAAACTGTTTTAACAGAATCTGCAGATTATTTGGGTTGTAGGACATGAATTCACTGAAATACAGTGGTAATTTTGCTGTACGTTGGAATCATCTGGTAAGATTTTAAAATACTGTCGCCCAGGTCACACCCCAGACCAGTTAAATTACAATGTGTCGGGGGTGCGGGAGGTAGATATTGATACTTAAAAAAAAAAAAATACCTCGCTGTGATTTCACTCTGCAGTCAGGTTTGGGCACCTCTGCCATCCGACACAGTAAAAAAGTTTTACATTTAGACATCTGTCTTAAGCTTTCTTTTTTCATTAAAACGTTTAACAGAGAAAGCTAGAGATACTATCAAGTATTATTAATAGCTTTTAAAAAAAACCCTATACACTGTTTATTTCATGGATTCTAAAGCCCTTTTCTCACATTTTAGTGTCTTAATTAGGATGAGTTTTAAGTTCTTATGAAAGAGTACACTGTATTAATATGCCTTGTCTCTTAAAAGAAATTGCTTTCAGAAAGCTATATATTCATGCCACCAATGCTGCCATTGTTTGAAAGAATACTTTTGAATTGCTTCTTGGAGCAGAACCTAAACTTTTAAACATACTCAGTAAGAGACAAATTTCCTACAAAAGGTTTTAGTTTTAGAAACAGCCAAGTCACTTGAGGTTAAGAAACTGATGTGAATTAAGCTAGTACTGCCATGCCTGGCAAAATGAAACATGGCCAGAGTTCACACTAGTTATTCTTGAGACCGTCCTAGAACTGGATAGCCAAGCTGGTCCAAAAAGCTTCAAAAATACTGAGGAGCAACAGCAGTTAAGCCAAACTGTCTTGAAGTGCAAATCAGTCTTAATGCTCTAAGAAACCTAAGAGATTCTCTGGTCTATTCCCTGTGTTGTAAATAAATTAAGGTTCAGAAATAAATAAAGGTCTTGACTCAGTTTCAGTTCAGCTTGTCGGTAACAGAGGAACTTTTCTTCTGGTCTCAACCTCTGTTCCCTCCCGATCCAAGAAAAGACGGGTTGGGGTAGAACAAGGTTAGTGTCTGAGTGACCTATCCACCATCTCTCACAAACTTAAATAGTAAAAGGTTACAGAGTTTCGCTGGCTGTTCCCAGAGAACCTGCCTGCCAATGCAGGAGACATAAGAGATGGGGGCTCGATCCTGGGTTGGGAAGACGCCTTAGAGGGCAAGGCAGCCTTCAGTATTCTTGGCTGGAGAATCGCATGGACAGAGGAGCCTGCTTGGCGATAGCCCAGACAGTTGCACAGCATTGGACATGACAGGAGACAGCACGAATGCATGCACCATGCAATGATCCCTGCTCTCTCACACGCTGCAATCATAAAATGCTGCAGAATTTTGCTGGATGTTCTCATTAGGTTTACCAGTCTAAAATGTCAGGGGTATCTGTCCTGTGTCCAGCTTTGCATCATCTCACCAGACTGGTGTTTCCTCTCTATGATGCGGGAGTCTATTTCAACATTACGTAAGTGGTCTACATCTAAAGTGAGAAACAGGTAAAATGAAAGTTGGTCAGTCATGTCCAACTCTCTGCGACCCCTGGATGAGTCATGGAATTCTCCAGAATACTTGAGTGGGTAACCTTTCCCTCCTTGAGGTAACCGTTCCCACCCAGGTCTGCACTGTAAGTGGATTCTTTACTGTCCAAGCCACCAGATGGTCTAGATCTAGAAGCCCATCTGCTCAATGTGGCAATTTAGACTCTGCTTAAGTAGTATCAAGGAAATTTCAGACAGTTTACATGCTGTAAGAACAAATACAAGTCAACAAAAATAAGGTAAAAGAATGATGCAAAGAAAAAGGCAGGATTTCCCAGAGAATATATGCTATAGAACGTGGGTAAATTCAAATTCAGCTCTAAGGTTTGGTTTTTAAGATCTTGGCAGCCAAAGCAAACCAGAATTCACTCTGAGATTCATCTCAGTTTACCAGGAGCAGCCTAGAAGCAGCAAGGCTTTTCCCAACATTCTTTCAAGAGGAAAGGATGTGTCTACGTCCTAAGGAGTATTTTCTCAAACGTGAGCTTTCCACAGACATCTGGGGAATAAAGGGCCTGGAGTTATGGCCACAGTTTCATCTCTCAAAGGCGGGTTCTTCTGCTTTACAAGTCACAGTAGGGTTGACAGCCTCTCCTGAAATTAAAGGAACTGAATCACTAACCTATAACCTCACATCTGCCGGGAGGAACAGTTAAGGGAAAAAAAATTTTTGCCACTCCATCTGCCCCTCACCAACTTCAGGCCTGATTTTCTACCAACTCTATTAATTCTGCCCTTTAAAAATGGAAAGATCAAGAGTGGCTTCCTAAGACATGAAGTGCAGCGCCCGCCCCTCTCCTGCTCCGAATCTTAAGCACTGTTTACTCAATGACTTCCATAAGATACACAGGGCTGTTTCACAAACATCTGACACACGGAGACTGACGGGAGGAATAAGCCTACACTGGCTGAGAGCTGAGGCTCTAGAGACAGGCGCAGTGGGCACAGCTAAGTCCTTTTATTTACATACAGTCCATGCCCTCCTACAGGATCTACTTCTACGAGGCCAGCTCCAGCCCAGCTGCTCCAGTGTCCAGCCACCTAGATAAGAGTCTGCCTGAGCCATATTTTTATCCACATCGTTTTTAAAAGTTCAGAGCTCCTTATTCAAGCGCATTCATCTTCAGGATGCCTTTCAATTGAAGTCAGTTAAGACTATGAGCATGTGTTTTTATTTTACTCCTTTAGAATTTAAATTTGGGAAATCTCAAGCTTAAAGCACATTATCTAAATAGATGCAACAGTCTCTTCATTACAAAATCTTGCTTGTTTAAAAAACATGGTTCAAATCAGAATATCTGCATCGACTTCATCCTTTAGTTTGAGATACTACTGAAATACAGCATGGAGGAAGAAAAAAAATCCACTCTGTCTTTAGGAACTGCACGATTTACCGTTTAAGACTCTAATTATAACCACAATCAAAATATCATGGGCTATAAAAGGAAATGTTGGCTTAAAAGGCACATAGGAGTGGAGTAAGAAACTCAGCAGTACAACATAATGGTACTTAATCTGTTTAGAACAGGGATTTGTTATTTACCGTTATGCCTTCAGGTAACCCTGATGGTCCACAGGCAGGGCTGTTGACAAATGCTAGAGAAGTGAAAATAAAGTGCCACCTAACAAGACGCATAAGCTACTACAAAAACTGTTCACATAAAATGCTCACATGACTACATTTTAAATGATGGCCCATACAGACAAGCATACAGAAGTAGGTGTTTCACCTACTGCCAGGGCAACCCTGAAGGAGGACCTGTCGGTATTCCTGGGAGCCCTTCTGCTCAGTGCATTCCCGCTCACCCCTCCCTCACCTCTAGCCTGCTCACAGTTGAAATTCCAACACTTTTGGCTTTCATTCTCATACGGATTTGCTTACGATAAGGGTATAATTTCAAGCTGGTGTATTTTAGGGTAGGTAAACAATATTTAATGCCCGTACATCAGTATTCTGCTTCTCAACAATGTGTCTATCAGTCATGCTAAGATCTGAGCCAGATGTCAGTTCTTCCCGTTTGCGATTCCTTCCAGGTATTTTGCGTGTAGAATATATGCTGAAACTCTCATTTGTCTCAAAAGTGGTTCCAGTGCAGAATGTCTGGAGGAACTATAGTTGGGGACTGCAACCTTGTCAACTAAGTGATACCTCACAAACATGGCATCAGATGGCGCCTTCTGGATCCACCTCTGTCCACTTGGTTATTTTTTTTCTTCTCTTTAAAATAAAGGTCTGACTGTCAGGGATAGTGTGGGCACTACATTAACAGTATTAGAAGATTAAATCTATTCTCAGATTCTCTTTGCATTAAAAAGACGAGATATTAAAACACTAGCTTTAAAAGACCATTTATTTATTAATCTTAAATATTTACAACTCATGGATTAGAATACTGATCAGTTGACTCCCAAGGGCTGTCATCTGAGATTTTATTAGGACAGAGTTTCACCTCTTACCTCTACCACATTTATTCTGAGGGAAGAGAATTTTAGGTTGACTTCTTATATAGCTTTCTAGATTTTCTAAAACCAGTTACCTGGCTTATCCGAGGGACTCTCAACCACAGCCTCATGAACAGACTAGGAGCAATTTCCCATCTTTGAAAAGAAGGTCCCACTGTCTTCAGCCATGGCCACGTCACAGTTCCTAAACAATCTATTGTGCAAAGCATGTTCAATACAAACAATGGCAGAGTGACTGCAAATGAATACCAAGAGCATTCTGAAGGAAAACTGGAATGTGTAACAGTGATTAATGAAGACTGGCCATGGAATCTCTTCAAGAAACAATGGGGAACACAAAGACAGCCAGGATTTATCAAGTCCTTATCAGGGAGGACTGATATTTTCACTTAAATAACCAAACCCCTCAGGGCTAAATAGTTCCTTTGTGCACTAGTATTTTATTAGACTCCAATAAAAACATCTTTAAAGCTTTAAGAAAATTACTATAAATTACTCTATAACTTATGTTTTGCATGTTCATAATGCTATAATTTACTTAACTTTACATGAAGATATAAAAAAATAAATACTGCCATGCGTAACTTGTTGATATTAAAACACAGATAAATAACTTGACATGTCTAACTAAATTGTTCCTGCACACTTGTTAATTATGGGGGATTCAAGCAGGTCTACTGTTTTAATATAGCAACAGAAAAAGCTTCAAAACAAGCCTGATATAATGCCAAATGTTCAAAATGTAACTAATGCTAAGGGAAAGAAAACAATACAAACCAATACTGGAGTGCAAAAACCTTTGCTATAGGTTTTAATGGAAAAGACTTGAGAGCTAATGGGGTTCCTTCCCCAGGACATGCTGGAAATAAAGTGAGAGAAACTGGAAACCCTTCCTAGGTCAACTTCTTGTCCTATTTCCGTTTCCTGAGACATCCCTGGTTAAAACTTTGTGATTAAAAAGACATAGGCAAGCGTTTATAAATGTCTATCAAGATTCCTCCTTGAAGCTGAAGTCACACACCAGGGACAGGTGGTCTGAAGGGTAATTGAAGGACGGCAGGCGATTGGGTCCAATCTGTTCCTCGGTGAGCAGGTCCAGGGCTGACCGCACGCTGAGCGCCTGCCTGGAGTACCAGATGTAATCCAGGGTGTGCCGGCACTCGCCCGAGGTCCGGATCTTCCAGGTCGTGTAGGGAGGTTCCGACTGCCCATCGGCACTCAGCAGCTTGTAGGCGCTGTTGAGGTTGAGGCTGGAGGAAGCAAAGTGCTTGTAGACCTCCTCGGTGGGCTCCGCGTTGAAGTCCCCACAGACTATCAGGGGGATCTTGGCCCCCTGCGTGATGTGGTGCAGGTTCTGGAGGAGGTCGCAGCCTTGAGCGGACCGAAACCGCTCCCAGCCGGTGCGCGCCTTCAGGTGGGTGACGGCGATGCAGAACTGTCGGCTCGACTCCTTGCACTCCAGGGTCTGGGCAATGGCCACCTGGTTGGTCTTCAGCGTCATGGCTGTCAGCCTGATGTTGGCACTGTTGACCAGCTTGAATCGGTTCTGGAGGAAGAACAAGGCACAGCCATCTGGTCCATTGTTGTGCTCCACATCCAGGCACGGCGACCAGGGCTTGGGGAAGAAGGTGCCCTGGTAGCCCAGTCTACTGAGGAGGGGCTGGAAGGTGTCAAAGTAGTGGTCCACCTCCTGGAGGCACAGAATATCTGGCTGGTAGGCGAGGATCTCTTCCAGGATCAGGCATTTCCTTTCTTCCCACTTGAGGGCTTCAATGGGGCACTGGACAAAGTTGTCTTTGCCTTCTCCGAGAGCTGAAATAAAAAAAGCCGACCGGTCGTCAGCTGCTAAAGTACCTGGGAGTCTCCATGGGTGTGAGCCACCCACGACCTTCAGAGTGTTTTCTCTGCGTCAGGTGCTTGGGCAGGGAGGAGGGAGGGAATGCTCTCTCTGCACCGACCTCCAAACCACACAAAGTTGACTGACACACCTGGTTTTTAATTTGGCAAATCCAGGAAAGGAGTCCTTTCTACCAGAACAAGTATCTTAAAGCACAGAGAACCGAAGCAACATCTCTGGCCTCAAATTACAAAGATGCGTTTGGATGAGAATCTGGGCAGAGTACCCCGACTCCCCCGACCACCACACACAGCTCCCACCCCCTGCACAAGGTTCTAGGTCACCCACTCACTACACTCAGTTCCTCCCTGGTAAACGATGTCTTAGTGCTGTGGACTGAACGCTGGAGACAACTGAAAGGTTCAGGCTAAAAAAAGACAGCCACCTTGAAATCTGTATCAACTGGGAGGCAGACAATTGCTGTCAACATGGAATGCCTAAAAACAGGGAAAGCTGGATTCATCCGTGACTGCCTCGCCCCACCCCCGGCAAGCGGTTGCATCTGCCCCCGCCCCCGTCCAGCCAGCGGTGCATCGGGCATGCGCAGAAGCAGGGAGGCAGCCCCGGCTCAGGCGCAGACGACGCAGCATCGGGCCTACCTTGGGCGAGGATGTTCCACTGCATGACCCTAATGGGCGGGTGGCTACTGGGGCTGTCGGACCTCAGAGCCACAAAGTCCCTCTGGAACCGCGGGGGCCGGGTGTGCAGGACAGCCCTGCATTCTTCCAGGAGCTCTTTGGGGTCGATGGGCTCCAGATGTTCTGGGTCAGGGGCCACCAGGTACTCCGGGTGCTGGGAGGCGGCGCTGCTGTTCAGTGTCTTGGCCAGAGCACTGTAGAGCCTGCTCGTGCCGTTTCCCATGGGAAACACTGTGGGAAAGGAGACAGTTACACATTCAGCCTTCTCCTGCCTTTCTTCCACTCTCACTGAGTGCAAACACAAGGTAAGGCAGTTACTGTGCACAGAAACCAGGGGTGATGCCACATTTGGTCTACAGGGTGGATTACAGGAACTCCCAGGTCCTAGCTTTCTCCGAGGACAGATCCTTGATATACTACCTTGATCTTGAATGAGTTTGCTCTTAATGGCTTATTCTAACCTGAGGTTTGTCTTTATAGTTCATAGGAAGCATTGTCATAGGTTCATTTCCTGGGGTTTCTGATTCTTATCTAACTGGATAATAACTCAACAGGAGAACTGAGCACAATCTTCATCAACAAGTTATCACAAAGGAAGCTGTACCTCACTAGTAAGCAGTTGATTGCTCTCTTAAAGGTCAACCTTATTTCTTCTTCATTACAGTGCAAGTTAGGCCAGCTTTTACTTGGAACCATGTCCGAGATTCCATGTGTCATTCCTTGTTTGGAGGAGCCTAGATTTCCCTACCCCGTCCAAGTCCTTGCCTTCTCTTGAAGGACAAAAAGTTTTCTTTATAAAATACACTGTTTGGCAAGCTGATTGCACCTGAAGTTAGCAAGCAATTGAACTCATGGTATGTAGCATGTTACAAAAGCAAATTCAAGAGTTCACACCAGGGTCTATCCACAGTCAAGGTCAAGATGCAAGCATGCTCGATCCTTCCTTTCATCAACTTAAAGTAGCTCCCCAATGAGAAAACCAGATTAAGGTAGAGAAACACCAGTATTTCCAACACACATTTCTGTGTTCTCACACACGCACATGCTTGAATACAGGCACACACTTGTTTCCCAACTGTTTGATTTTAATGTATATTAAGCTCTTTTAAAAAAATCTGTTTGTTTGCCTATCTGAGGACATGGGTCCAAAGAAATTTTCTTCTTGGCTGGTAGTACAACTTTGAAAATCTCTCTTCTGTACTTCTGGGTTAGGGAAAAAAAAGTAGTAAAAAATTCTACAGTTTTCTCAAGTGTGGTTTCCAGCATCAGCATCAGTCTCACGGGAGACCAATGGTCACAGGGCAGTGTGGCAAGCTCAGAGGGGCCCCGGTACCTGACATCTGTCAGGCTCCATGCAGAGGAGCAGCTTCAAGCTGCTGAGTTTCAACAGTACTGCTCTACATCTTGATGACGTCACCTTTGGTGAGCTGAGTTTTAGGGTGTCTGCTGTGATAACAAGTACCATGCGAACATGAATGTGAAAAAGGGTAACAGTGTCCAACAGGGGCTGAACATTAAGGAGTTATATATGTGAAGCCAGAAAAACTACCATGAACCACACTTCCTCCTAAAATCTTCTGATCAAGTGAACAAGGAAAGTGCTGGAAGACATACCCAGAAAGCCAATTAAAATTATATCCTATTGCAAAATATGCTAAAAGTCCTCTGTAAGTCAAGAGGACACTTGGGAGTACAAGTGTCAATCATGCAGGATGAATTAGGTTCTGGAGGCTTAATGTACAGCCAGGTAACTATAGTTAATAATACTGTATCCCATGCTTGAAATCCTCTAAGAGATCTTATTAAGTGATCTCACCGCCCCCTCCCCCTGCCCCTCCACACACTGTGAGATATGTTAGGTAGCTTGACTGAGGTAGTTATCTCGTGATGTATACAGGTATCAAAACACCATGCACTACACCTCAAATACATACAATTTGTTTGCTAATTACACCTCAATAAAGATGGGGAGAAAAGTGAATTGTTTTAAAGGGGAAAAAATCATGAGGTTAAAAAAACACGTATCACGGACACACACACACATACCTGAGACTTATATCAACCCAGAATGACCAACACCAACTGGACTGAAAAGAAAAAGAAAAGAAACCCCTTGGGCTCCAGGCCAAAAACAGCAGACAACTTATAAGGGAAGTTATAGTATCAGATGTCAACTGTAATGTTTTTAGACCAGAGGAAAATGATGTTACATATTTGAACGTGTCAGGACATATGGGAGCCAAGAACTGTATATCCAACAATACTGGAATATCGACCCTAGGAGCACTTCTTTCAGAAAATCCTAGGGCAGGGGATGGCTACTGCAGAGTGGATGTGACAGGCACACAAGCACACAAAACAGACAGGATCATCTGGGGCCCTCAAAGCCAAAGTGTTGACTATCCTGCCCTCTTTGGGAAAGTCTTACCACCCCTGGAACTACAGAGCAAGCTTTAGACCAAAATGACCAGATACTGATAAAAAAGCCAGTGGTGCTGTATTACACAGAGCTACCAGAAAATCAAATCTAAGTGAGCTTAAGACAGTGCACTGTCCACTGGCTGTGTGCTCCAAGTACCGGAGGAGGGCACAGCAACCCCCTCCAGTATTCTTGCCTGGAGAATCCCATGGACAGAGCCTGGTGGGCTACATGGGGTCCATGGGGTCACAGAGTCAGACATGACTGAAGTAACTTAACACACAGCACATGTGATCCAAGGATGTACCAATGAGGATTTAGTACAATAACAAAAAGCTGTCAGGGCAGGGGCAGAGGACAGAGCAAGGACCAGAAAGAAGCAAGCATATTCAATTAAAAATTATTTGCAGTGATCATCATTAGTAATAGCAGTATTAGGACTATTACTCTCGAGACTGCTGTGTAAGATAAAGCAAACTCGATATTCTAACTTCAGGACTCCCTGTTGTCCTTTTTGGTTTTGTAAATACATATATATAATATATATACACACATATGGATATTAGCTACAATAGTCAAGGAAAACATTCTTATTAAAGCCAGTACAAAAAAAGGCCTGTCCATTTTGGACCAAAACTGGAGCCAATGAGTTTTGTTGATGACTTGGATGTCACTTGTGAGAGTAGTCAAAAAGGTGTCCACGGGCGCCGGTGTGGTCCATGGCACGGGAGGATCCCATGTGCTGCGGAGTGGCTAGACTGGTGTTCGGCGCTCTGGAGCACGTGCACCCAGAACTGAGGCTCTGGGGCAAGGGGGGCCACCGCGATGGGAGTCCCACCTGGGCCAGGGAGTTGGGATGGATGAAAACAGATAAATGAAGGACCAATAGAAGAGGCCAAAATTTAAAAAAAAAAAAAAAAAAAAGGTGTCCACAGGGAGCAGTTGAGCAACTAGAAGATCAGGAAAACTGGGGAGGGTCTGCAGAAAGGAGGGGTCTGGCAGTTAGGCATGGCTGACGTACACGAGAGCAGTGCAAACTGGAAAGACAGGTGGGAGACGTTCATGGGCAGATGAGCTCTGGGGCAGACTACCATGTGTTTGCTCATGGGGCGACACATCAGTGGGAGAAGCTGACCAAGCTGACCTCAGGCACGAGGGCATGATGAAGTCAACAAGTCCTCCCCAAAACTACAAACCTGGAGCAGAGCATCAAAACCAGCCATTCAGTGCTCTGGATGTAGACCAAGGGCACAACAAACTGAGCCGCTTTTATTCGTGAAAGCTTTTGAACCTCAGTTAAGAACAGTGCTGGTCTGTGCCTGGGGCCGGCCCCACCCTTCCCCCTCAGCTCCATGGAATTCAACTAGGGCTGCAAAGATACTGAATTTAAGTTAATAGCCCTGATGGCTCTGGGCTAAGTCTATCGTATCAAATATCTAAACACCACCAGCCTTCCGTAAGCTCCCGCTCGCTCACTGCTTCCCAGATACAGCCACTCTGGGAGCCTCTCCGGCAGGACTGAAAATAAATATAGAACTCATGCCCCTAGGTATTTACCTCAGTGAACTTAAACTTTAGTTCATTCCAAAATAAATGTGTTTATAAGCAATTTTATTAATAAATGCCCAAACTGGAAGCAATCAAGGTGCCCGGCAACATGTAACATATAGAACTCACAACACAGCACACAGCAACGAAGGGGAGCAAGTTATCTGTTACACAGATGAACCTCACAGGTGTTCTGTAAACCAAAGAAGCCAGATCCTAAAAATTACATGCAGCATGATTCCATTCATATGGTATTTCAGAAAAGGTAAACTCTACAGGGACTGGGGAAGGGAGCAGTGACTTTTTTGCATTCGCAAAATGCGCTGTTTTAACTCTCCCTCACAGAGGACAAACTTTAATGCGTGAAAATTCGAAATATCAACTGGGAGGTGGAGGGATCAAGAGGAAATGCACACATTTGACAAACAAAGCTAACAAATCATTACAAATGTATGATAACCTCGCTGAAGGAGGTTCAGAAAAAAAGGCACGATGCAGCCTTGGCCAACAGCTTTGAACGGCTCAAGACTTAAGGAAGTGGACAAGCTAGCAAATGTGTTTCTCTTGGCGGTGGGTGCCACCAGTTCTGAAAATGCTTTACATGGATGTTGCGGCTGAACAGAGGAGGTAAGTACATGGATGAGGAGCCAGAGTTCTGCCTCCAGCCTCTAAAGAGGAAAGCTGCAGAGAAACGAGGGAAAGTTTACAAGGAATCCTGTGGTGCTAAGGTGAAGTCAGACACACAGATGTAGACAGAGAGCCCCGGGGGATGTCTGAGCTGCCTCTGGAGAATGCAGGGCCAAGGTTTTCATTTCAACAGAGGCATCACTTGCCGCTTTCCCTGGTTTGTTTCACTCACAACTGTGATGAAACTGCTGCTAAGCCCACCCACCTCAGCCCGTGGCCCCGGTGTTTCTTACCTTCACTCAGGTTTTTTTTTTTTCAAAATGCTTGTTTTACTTTCAAATATTCTTTAATGAGGCAGTAATAAATACACTTCTCTTAAATTTAGAGCCTTGATGATCTATCTTTAAAACCTGATGGCAAGTCCACATAAGCACTCAGGGGAGCGAGCTAGAACATGAAGTCACCCCTGTCTTCAAGGAACTCCACTTCACCTCAAGGAACCAACAAAGTATAGGCAATACCATACAGATCCGAGGCAGACACCCACTCAAATGTGAGAAATGAGCCTGTCACCTACAACAGCCGACAGTATTTTTGCCCACAAGAAAAATTTCCCAAAGAAAATTCTGGAAAACATATCTGCCATCAAAAGCCTGACAAGTCCCCTGTACTTATAAAATAAACTTCTCTGACAAGATTGGTGTTACAGTAACTAAGGTTATTTCTATGTTGTGTAACATTTGGAAGAGCTGCATAACCCAGGTAACCAACATTTCCCAAATAACCAATAAAAAACGTTCACTGATAGGATATCCTAAAAACGACCACAAAAGACTACCCACAATTATGTCAAAAGGCTATTAATATTAAAATACTTCTTTCCAACTACATCATCTGTGAGAGACTGGATTTATATATCTTAACCAAAATATCACAACAGACTGAATGGAGAAGCAGATCCGCTATCTCCTAATAAGCCAGCCTTTTAAATTAAGATTTCTAAAAATGTTAAATGGTGCCACTCTTTCTCTAACCTCTTTTGATTTGGGGGAAACAAATGCTGAGTAAAAAGCAAACAGTAAACAAAAGCCAGGATTACCTGGTACACACGTGAGAAGCTGCTGGAGCTGCCCAATTCCCGGCCCAAGGAAACCTCCAAGAGTGAAGCACAGAATTGTAAAGAACAGACGTCACAGGAAGATGGCAGCGAAGCCGCAGGCCTGCACTGCCACCTGCTGGCCACTGTGTGGAAGCGCCCAGGAAGGCGGACCACTCATTCTCACTGGGCTCCTTAGAGTCGGTTCCTGAATACATGTGGCCACCTTCATAATAGTCACAAGATAACCACAGACCTAAAACAGCTTGGATGTTGGATATGTGGCATATTTAATATGTACTGAAGAAATCAAAGAGTCATAGCTCCCACTGCTCACAGCTTCATGGAGCAACATGCAGTGGCTCCGGGTTTTTTTTTAGTGTTAATAATAAGCAATAATTTCATTAAATACATTTGCAAGCCTCTTTTCTTTCTCTCCTCTTTCTCTGACTCCTTCCAATGTCATGGAGGTGCTTTAGTTGCTAAGCTGTAGCCTGCTAGGCTCCTGTCCGCAGGATTGCCTAGGCAAGAATACTGGAGTGGGTTGCCATTTCCTTCTTCTCTTACTTTAATCACCCTTAATATTTACTTATTTTAAACTTTGTTTATTTGGGTGCATCTGGTTTTTAGTTGCAGCATGTGAGTTTCTTTTTTTTCAGTTGTGGCATACAAACTCTGGCAGAATATGGGGTCCAGTCCTCTGACCAGGGATCAAACACAGGCCCCCTGCAATGGGAGTGTGGAGTCTTAGCCACTGGTCCACTGGGGAAGTCCCATCCTTAAAATTTTGTTTTTCCATCCTTAATATTTAAACTACAATACTTGTTCTTCACTCATTAGTTCCATGAGAATAGGAACTCCACCTGCCTTGTTAATGGACTCAAGTTAAAATGTCTGGATTCAAACCCTGGTTTCTCTTTATCACTAATAAGATCCTGAACAAGTTCTTTGCCTCTGTGGCTCTCTTTCTTCATCTGGGGATCACCATGACCTGCTTAACAGTGCTACGGTGAGGATTAGGAGTTAAACTAGCTCTGCCTAGCACATTCTAAATGGTACCTATTTTGTCACTTTTTTCTGGGTTTAAAGAGCAGCCGGGTGGCTCGGATGGTAAAGAATCTGCCTATACAGTGCAGGATCCCCCGGAGAAGGGAAGGGCTGTGCGCGCCAGTATTCTTGCCTGGAGGATGGACAGGAGCCGGGCAGGCTGCAGTCCACGGGGTCGCAGAGGCAGATGCGACAGAGTGACTAACACACACTAAGATTTCAGAAATCAGCATGGGCCACGCTTATCTTTCCAACAATCCAGCGAAGGAGGCATACAACTGGGAAGGGTCTGGCCCCAGAGAGGGCTGCCTGCACCTTGGACCGCTGCTCATCAGGACGATGGGATGGAGCCGCGCCAGGGGCACTCCAGGCAATTAACAGAGGTTGAACTCCACCCGCTCCTTCTGTCCACGTCACCGCCGTCAGGGTGCGCACACGGGCATAGCACCAAGTGTACAAAGCGCTGTAACGACCCACACGGCGTTACTGGAGCTATCAAGTGAAGGTCAGGACTCTCAAACCTAGCGACTCTATAAATACAAGCTCCCAGACACAGCGCGACAATCCCAGTGACCTTTCTGTGCCAGGCAGCAGTCACAGACAAGAATGCCCTTTCTGTATGAGGCGGAGCTGTCCCTTTGGTCATGCCAGATTCATCTAGAAAATAGGGCTAAGGGAAGAGAAATCCCTCCAGAATGAATGCTCAGGTTAGCGTGTTAAAATCGGTGCTGAACGACTGTTAGTGGGCTGGCCAAGCATTTGCATAAGTCAGTCTTTTCTAGCAAAATGTTCTGAAGTGAAATTCGAAAAGGCAGGAACTAAAAGAATCTGGGATAACAGCTGCTCTCCACAGAGACATCAGGTTTGTGTTACTACCTGACGCCCATCACTCACACTCCCAGGATACACAAGAGGCGGCCTGGTTCATGGCTATGAAGGGAAATACGGAGCCAGGAGTACTCTGGTCCTGGACAGAGGTCCACATACATCCGGCCAGTGCCCTCTAGGTGCTGCCTGCCTATGGCTGCTTAGATTTTTAAATGGTTGAAAAAAACCTGTAATCATATTTCATGACATATGAACATCATCTGAAACTCAAAACTTCTTTGACCATAAAGAAGGTTTGTGTATTGTCCGCAGCTATTTCCACACTACAATAGTCAAGCTGAAGAACTGTAATGGGTATTTGGTGCAAAAAGTCTGAAATATACGCAACTTGGCTCTCTACACTCTAGATTATGAATTGTACAGTCTGCTTGTACATAATCCAAGCCAATGAATAGCTCAGTCATTTAAAATAGGGAGAAGCTAACTTTCACATACAGATTTCTCTAACCTTGCTTGAATAATTCTAGCACAGGAAAAGAATCATCTTTTCAAATGTGAGGTTACGCTGTCAGTAGTGGTTTTTTTTGGGCCACTTCTATTAGTCTTTATTTATTTTCATCCATCTTTGTTCTTTGGCCTGTGTGGGCCTCCCATCGCAGTGGCCTCTCTCATTGCAGAGACTGGGTCTGGGCGCATGTGCTCCAGAGCTCCGGCTCAGTAGTTGGACACATCGGTCCAGCTGCTCTGCGGCAAGTAGAATCTTCCCAGGCCAGGGATCGAACCAGCGCCCCTTGCACTGCAAAGCAGTGTCCTTACCCACTGGACCACCAGGGAAGCCCTGCCAGTAGTTTTAAAATCTCTACAGATTTTCAAGATGGGAATTTAGAAGTTGTATGCAATAGGTCATCAGGCATGAGGCCAAAACCCCATGATTCTCTTTCCTTCCTCAGAAGTAATAAAATACACAAATGCAAATTCTTCTGAAGCCTGAAACAGTAACAGTAAAATCTGAAAGGGTGCCACAAGTGGGCCAAGAAGTTAAAGAGGTGAATGGCTCTTCCAGAAGGAGCTCTGAAGGAACCCACAAAGACAGAGGGCAGGAGAGACGAACGGGTCATGGTCAGGGTCACTCCTTCAGGAATGGCGCTGGAGACAGCTGCTAGCTCCCCCACTTCCCATCTCACAGAAGAGGCTGGCTGGACCCCGTCAGGTGGAGAACAGGCTTCAGAGATGTGGGGACAGGCCCTGGAAGGGCTCCTAAGAGCTACGGACAGGAAGGCAGGCGGAGCAGACCAGGTGCTAACGGTGGGCCTCAGGGATGTTTCTAAAGTGGGGCTGGAGGAGAGAGCGGAGCGTTGGAGAACACTGAAGGGAGCCTGCCTGCGCCCCCACCCTGCCCCCCATCTCCCCACGTGCAGAGCAGGCCAACTGCTCTCCCAGGAGGAAAGGCCTGCAGAGAAACAGGCACAGAGCTACACATATTTACAATTATTTTATAGGACACAAAGCAAGACTAGGCTTCTATGAAGGAGCAGAGAGTGAGAAAATGTCCCTGAATTGTAAACAACTGTAAAACAGACATGTTCACAGAATCTCATGAAATATATAAAGACTTTAAAAATGCAAGAGGAGCAGAGGGTGGATCCATATGGACAACCGTCTGTCTAGCAGTTTGAGAATGGGGAATGTGATAAAATAGTGATAAAAATGATAAAATCCAAGAAATGGAAAATTTTCCTGGGTTAAAGAATGGTATGTCCTGGAGCTTCCCTGGTGGATCAGTGGTACAGAATCCGCCTGCCAATGCAGGAAACAGATCCCTGATCCGGGAAGATTCCACAAGCCGAGGAACAACTAAGCCCATGCTCAAGTACTGAGCAACTATTAAGCCTATGCTTAAGAGCCTGGGAGCTGCAACTACTGAGCCCTTGCAGCCTAGAACCCGTGCTTTTCCCAAGAAGCCACCACATGCAACTAGAGAGGAGCCCCTGCTCTCCACAACAAAAGCCCAGACAGCAAGCAGTGAAGACCCAGCAGAGCCAAAAGGAAAAAAAAACAAAAACAAAAAACAACTGTATGTCCTTAGAGGGAATGGACTCATCTGATGCTGAGACATTTATCCTGATAGAACTTTTCAACACCAATGACAATCCTAAAGGTTTAGGTAATCTGTACTGTCAAAAGAGATTTAAGTTGAGGCAAAATTAACAGGCATGTAATTTTTTAACTGTTATGAAAATTTTCCAAAAAAAAAAAAAAAAATCAGAATGAACCACCTGAAAGAAATTGTAGAACACATCTCAGCAGGTCTACTTGACCTAAAAAATCTGAAAGGTGAACACCTTCCTCAGCATCCGCCTCAGTGAAAGCAAAACAAAGGAAATGGAAAACCATCCTGTCCAGGGTGTCACAGAATATGCAGGGACCTCCTTGTGCCCTGGACCCGCCGCAGCGTGGGACCTCAGGGGGACAGGATGGGGAAGGGAAAGGAAGACGATGCACAGGCACTTCCTGGACACCGTACTGCATCTGCTCTTTGCTGCTCCATGATTTTGGCTCCACGTAACTTTGGATTTCTAGAACTACTCCAATTCTGAAGAGGAAAAGACAGTTTTTAAACCTTTCTGCACAGTCCCTTAGAATCTGATAGCAGTCTACTGGAGACTAACTTCTGGGGACACTAGTCAGAAACGTCTTGCAGGCTTCCAATCATCTAGTAGAACAGGTGTCTCATTGGCTGTCCGCCCAGGCAACACAATCGGAACTAGCAGATGCTCAAGGCCCCCTCACAGAGACTAGAATTCAGATGATCCGAGTGGGGTCCAGGCATTCTTTTGATAGTGTTAGAAGGGAAAAAAAAAGGTGCAGTCATCGCTCGGGGATGGATTCCAGGACTCTCCTCGGATGCCCAAAATCTGGATGCTGAAATCCCTTTCAAATAATCATGTATACCCTCGGTATGCGCACCTGGGGCTTCAACCAACCTTGGAGTTGAATTCAGTGTAACTGGTAGGTTTCAGGTGCTGCTTTGAGATCATGTAGAGACAAGGGGACAGTTTAGATTTTTGCTTGAAGCCTCATTCCTTCCTGGAAAGGCTGCTTTCCCCACTCTAAAATGGCAAAGCCAGGGACTCTCTGTCCAGGACTCTGCGCTTCCAGTGCAGGGGGGCTAGGCTCGCTCCCTGGTCCCTGGGAACTAGATCCCACATGCCTCTAAAAAGATCCCACGAGCTGCACAGCCAAATAATTATTTTTTAAAAATAAAATAACAAATCTAAAATGCTTCAGTCCCTTTTCACTGAAGTACAAATGGGTTTACCATGGAACTAAACACCCATGCATGCCATCCTTGAATTGCTAAGTTAATTCAAACGTGATAACCATTCAAGTGGTTACCAAGGTCCTAGGAATCCTGATCAGAGTGACTCCCAACAGTAAATACATGCTGAGGTTCCCTTCACCTTCCTTCCAAGAACCAGGGTACACCTGCCTCACCTCTTTTAGCAAACATCACTAGAACTGACAGATTACACATTTATCTGGAGTGGGTTGCCATTCCCTTCTCCAGGGCATCTTCCCAACCCAGAGGTTGAAGCCCAGTCTTTTGCATTGTAGGTGGATTCTTTACCATCTGAGCCAGAGATGCTGAGAAGACCCAGGTTAATTTCCCAAGGGTGTTCATCTCTGTTTCTACACTTACTACCTGCTTCAAGGCACATTATCTTCTCTCCCTGCTGGTCACCTTTCTGTCTTGCATTCAAAGCGAAGGTTTTTTCCTAACAAACCCAGCCACACTCATTTCTTTCTTCTTTTTTAATAAACATTTATTTTATTTATCTATCTTTTGGGGGGTGGGGTGGGGAGGGAGGGGGGTGGGCGGGCCACTTGTATTGGTCTTTCATTTCTCTATTTTCATCCGTCTTTGTTCTTTGGCTCCTGTGGGCCTCCCATCGTGGTGGCCTCTGTTGTAGCAGAGCGCCGGCTCTGGGCGCATGCGCCACAGAGCTCCAGCTCGGTAATTGGACACATGGGTCCAGCCACTCTGCAGCCCGTGGGATCTTCCCAGGCCAGGGATCGAACCGGCACCCCTTGCACTGCAAGGCGGTGTCCTTACCCACTGGACCACCAGGGGAAGCCCCATTTCTTTCTTCTTAATTTACATTGCAATTAGCCATAAGATGCAATAAAATATTTGGCCTTTTAAGTATACGCTGTTCAATAAAATTGGTAGATTGATACCAATTTATCTGATTTATTTTTTCCGGGTAGAGTCCAGATAAACAATTTGGAAATGTTCATTTAAGTGTGTTGATTGTGATCCTGAAGCCATGGTTTCTAATTCAAAAGCCCCCAATAACTCAAGGTATTTAAGCTCTTACCATTGAAGGCTATGTGAGAACAAACAGCTTGGTTCTCCTACAAAATCAACCAACGTATTTCTGTACAAGCTTGATAATTACAAGCTTTTGCATTTCTTCTCTCATAAACAGCTTACTCACATCGTTAAGAGACATATGAAATAAAGCCGCCTCTTCAAATAAGCTGGTATTTGCTTTTAAAAATCACACCAAGAAAAAAAGCAATGTGTTCCAGTGGTGGAGAACAGTAACTCAGCCAACTCTTCATTATTTTGAAGAGGAGGGATCTGGAAGATGGCATTTATAAACTCACAGATGACACCAGACCACATTTCACTCATTTCAGTAACTGGCCCTGTGGTCCTTCCATGAGAAAAGTAGCCACACGCTGCTGGGTCCCCTTCAGATTCTAATAACCCAGCACTTAATGACTGCCAAGGGGCTGCACTCACCCCTCCGGTCACCTGATTACCAAGGGGCACAAGTTATCAAGGAACTGATTAGCAAATGGGGTCAGGTGTTGGGATTTAGTACACTCCTCCCCCCACCCCCGCAAAGACTGGGGCTTCCTAGGTGGCGCTAGTGGTAAAGAACCCATCTGGGGCTTCCCTGGTGGTCCAGTGGGTAAGCACACCGCCTTGCAGTGCAAGGGGCGCCAGTTCCATCCTTGGCCTGGGAAGATCCCGCGTGCCGCGGAGCGGCTGGACCGATGTGTCCAACTGCCGAGCCAGCGCTCTAGAGCGCATGCGCCCAGAGCCGGTGCTCTGCGACAACAGAGGCCACCGCGATGGGAGGCCCACACGGGCCAAAGAACAAAGATGGATGAAAATAGACAAATGAAAGACCTATAGAAATGACCCGCCTGCTCCCCTCCCACCCCACCCCACCCCCACCAAAATAAATAAATAAATAAATAAATCTTTAAAAAAAAGGAACCCATCTAACAAAGCAGGAGACAGAAGAGACAGGTTCCATCTGTGGGTTGGGAAGACGTACTGGAGGAGGGCATGGCAACACACTGCAGTGCTCTTGCCTGAGAAATCTCATGAAAAGAGGAGTCTGGGGGGCTACAAGAAGCCTTTCAATTTCTCTGGCAGATACAGCTGAAGCAACTTAGCACACACACCTGAGAGATACTGGAGTGAGCGAAGAGTAGGTTTCAGTTCCCCGAAGGCTTTCTCTAGTCAGATGTCTAAACCCTGGGGGCCTAAAAATAGGAACGTTTTTACTTTACTGTTGCCATTTTATTTTATTAAGTAATGTGGAATCTAGGGCCCACCTGTAATCATCATCTACAATAGGATCTATGAATCTACACTTATTTAACATGAATCTAATGCTGGTTCTGGGGCTCTCTGGGAAAGATTTGCCAAGGTACCCTTCTCTCATCCTGCCACATTCATGCCTCATGCCCTCACACTTTGCACCTGACTTCTCCCAAGCAAAATGTTTTCATCTCTTTTAATCCTAACTGTAGTTCACGGCCCAACTCAAATGCCAACCACTTTTTGAAGTCTAAAAAGATCACCATCTCTAGAAGGGCCTCCGAGCTAGCTCTTGAGCACCTTTGTGTCATTGACAAATCTTTAATTGAAAGAGAACTTTAAAAGTGTTTTATTTCATTAAACAACCATGTCTGTGTAAAGCTCATCTCTCACTAAACTCTTTAGAGACAGATTACTGTCTCTTTTTATCTCCTATAATAAGGCACCTACAGAGACAGACTAGAAAGACTTCTTGAATGAATGAGTGAGCCAGTGATGAGCCAACGAATGTGAATGCATTCGTGAGCTTCTCCAAACAAACAGCTGAGCTCAAAGTGAGCAAAACAAGAAAACTGCCCAGATCTTGTAGCCTATAATAGTTTCAACCTCCAAGAAGCCTTTCAATTTCTCTGGCTAGGGAATTTCAGGGGACTTCCAGAAAGTTCATTAAGTACCTTCCTGTGTCAAAAGCGTAAGATTCAAAATGTCCTGACCTTTCGTTCTCCGCTATCTGTATTCCCAAGATGAGCCTACTGGCTAACTCTGCCCTAGAGGGAACCCACGGGAAATTTTTTTTTTTTTAAAGATTTATTTATTTATTTATTTAGGACGGGGGACAGGTTGGGGAGGGAGAGGAGCGGGCGTGCCACTTCTATCGCTCTTTCATTTATCTATTTTTATCCGTCTTTATTCTTTGGCTCCTGTGGGCCTCCCATCGCGGTGGCCTCTGTTGTTGCAGAGCACGGGCTCTGGGCGCATGCGCTCTAGAGCGCTGGCTCGGCAGTTGGACACATTGGTCCAGCCGCTCCGCGGCACGCGGGATCTTCCCAGGCCAGGGATGGAACTGGCGCCCCTTGCACTGCAAGGCGGTGTCCTTACCCACTGGACCACCAGGGAAGCCCAACCCACAGGAAATTTGAAGGTTAAGAGGTCAAGAAGAGATAGGGTGCAGGAGACACTAACTGGTTTTCTTCTACTTCTCCCACCTCAGACCCAGCAACGTGCTGGAAAATTTCCCATTCTAAAATTTCACAAATGCCAAATTCCTACAGAACTGGATTGTCAAGTTCAGCTTTTTCTTTTTTCTTTAAAAAAGAAGAGTTTAGAGTGTCCAGTAACCAGTTTAACCTCCTAATCTTATTGACTTATTTCTGGCCACACTGAGCGGCATGTGAGCTCTTAGTTCCCAGATCAGGGATGGAATCGGTGCCCCTGCAGTGAAAGTCTTAACCACTGGCCGCCAGGAAAAGAGTCAAAATCCTGATTTTAAAAAGTATGTCTCAGTCTAAACATCCGCCAATAATCCGAATAGAGGCCAATCATATGAAGAGTTTAAAGTCTTGACCACTTTCAGTAAAGAAAGCCACGTTGAACAAACTCTTTCTACTGTTCAATTTGTCCTGAAAGGAATCCAAAACGTGAGAATTCCCTGGCAGTCCAGTGGTCGGGGCTCCGCCCTTTCACTGGCTGGCGGTTCAATCCCTACTGGGGGAACTGAGATCTGGCAACCCAGATAGGGCGCCAAAAAAGTTAATACAAAATGTTTGCAACAAAATGTAGCTATTTACCATTTAAAATGCTCATACGTCTTAAATAGCAATAAACTTGAGCACGACTAAAAGCTACTCGTTACCGTGAAAAAATTTTCCAGTGATGAAAGTTTCATTCCTCGTTTTTAAAGTTTGACTAATTTGTATGTAAATCGTGGCCCCAGTGATGCGTCCTCACGCACCTTTGGGGCCAAAAAAGGGAAAATCCAGAGAACGTCTTTCGCGGTCCAGCAGTTAAGACTCCCGGCTTCCAAGGAGTTCGATCCTTCGTCAGGGAAGTAAGATCCTGCCTGTCGTTTCCCTTTACCAAGATCTTAACCCAGGTATACAGAACGCATAATGACGCAAATATTAAGACTGGAAAGATCCTCAAAAAATTTCAAGTATATGTCTAAAGAGTCAATGTGTGTTATACATACATTACTCGTATGACATTTTTTTCAAAATTCAGAACATCTAAGCCATGCATGCCACAGGATAAGTGTGACTTTACGTACATATTGCATAAAATATTCCATCATTAGCGCAATAAGTAAAACACAGATAATCTGCGGTCTCGGAAAGGGAAAACTTAAGAGGTCAAGGGCGAGAAATACTGAAACCGCGGCATCAAACGGGAAGCTAGAACGGAGTTCTAGTTCCTACCGGTCGCGGTGCAAGCCCCAGCCGAGAGAAGGCGAGAGCGGAGAGGCAAAGGCGAGCAGAGCCGGCGGCTCCGGGAAATGAACCACCGCTTCCCGGTCTCTCCCCACCGCCCGTCTCCGGCTTCCCATTCATTCCGCGCGGTCTCCAGGTAGCGGCCGCGCGTTCGCCGCCGCCGCGTTCTCCGCCCGGAACCGCGGTACACTCACCTGCTCGGGAGCACGACCTCGCGACGTCGCGGGCCGCCGAGGCCGCAGCCAGGAGCCGGGGGGACGGGAGCCGAGGGGCGGCCGCGGGCGCGGATGAGACGCGGCGCGGCGGCGGGCCGGGCGGGCGGCGCAGGCCAGGCGCGTCCCTCTGCAGCAGGGCGGAGCAGAGCCGCCGCGGGCTCTGATACATGCCGGGCGCCGCCGCCAAAACCGCTGCGGCCCCTCGCGCGCTCCACCAACCCGCGGGCCCCGCCGAGGCGGGCGAGCCCAGCAGACTCCCGGGGCCGTCCAAGCAGAGGCTCCTGGGCTTCTTCTCTTCCAGCCGCGGTCCGGGGGAAGGTCCCGGGCAAGCGAGCCCGAGACGGCGCGGACTGAGCTGCCGATGCAGCGAAGCCGAGGCGCTGTCTGCCGCCGGCCGGCTGGAGCTGGAGGGTAACCGGCGAGCGCAGCGCGCTGACAAAGCGGGCGCTACCAAGCGTGCCAGGGAGGGGGTGCCCATGCCACTGGAGCCCGGCGCGACGAGACAGGGATTCCTAAAGCTGGAGTAATCCTGCTTACAGAGGAAGGAGATCCTCAGTTGTTTATAGGGCGGAGGCTGTGGGAGGGTCCAGGTAGCAAGGATCCCTTGAGGCGGTTTTAAAGAAATGAGCCTCCCTTTCCGCTGGGTGGAGTGGAAACGCCCACAGGCTGGGAGTCCCAAGACCGTTCCAGGCTGTGGCCCTGGGGACACGTGTGTGTCCGAGTGAAAGACAGCATCCGTGTACGCGTGTAAGTAAGAATCCGGCAGAGGGTATCAGCCCCCCACCCTTTCGGCCGGACGTATTGCGTTAAACGAAATTAAGCATGGTGAAGCCCCCACTTTGTGCGAGGGCGGCGCTAAGACAACGTCCCTTTCCTCAAGAACGCTGTCTTTAGGCACAGGGGGCCAAAGGTGCCCAGAGAAATCAGACCAACAAGATCTACGAGGTGGATTAAGATCAGTGCCACAAGTTTCCCCAAGTTTGGCGATAGAGGTCGTAACAAGCCTGGGTTTTCTAGACGGCTTAGTAGAAGATGGCCCTTTGTGTTGGGCCACAACGTGGAGGTCTAGGATTTACATTGTGGAATTCAGGAGGGAGAGTGGTGGTGATTTACACATGAAAAAAGGGAATAAAGCAAAAAGCCCTAGGTATCTTTGCGGCAACAACTCTTGGTTATGTACGATGGAAGCTAAGAAGTAACAAGACAGATGCTTGGATAGTTATACTGCGAAAAGCCGAAATTATATTAGATTTAATATGGTAGAAAAGGCTGAGCTGTTTTGTAAGCTGAGCAAAGAATGACTTAGGGATGGGCTCTCATTGGAGGTCATGTATCTCCGGCATGTGAAAAGGCAGGACAGAGCAGACTAATATGAAAGATATTCTAGACTTGCATCTGGTACGGGAAAAGAATGAATGGAAGAAATATCTCAGCTAGATTGGGCAGGAAATGATGACTAACCAGAACAGGAAGTAGGGTGAAGGGAGGGGTGCCCAAGACTGGATTCCCTCTCTGAGTGGTTTGTGACCTAGAAATGTTTTCTTGTTGGTTTTCCCATGATTTTGCCGAGTCTCCTGGCTTGTGGAATTGGAAACTTTTCCTTACCAAGGATATTCAAAACATTTTTTCAAACCTGGGCTATATAACTGACACCCAGAGGGTGTGGATGTGTCAGCTGGCAGAGGTTGATCATAACTCCTGGGAGACACGCTCCTTGGCAAATCATTAAATTTCTTCATCTCACTTTCCTTATCTATAAAAACTGAATCATACCTTAGTCATTAGGTCAAATACAAAGTGATGATAAAACTAGTCCATAAAAAGTGTTTTGCAAATATAGCAAAATGTAGAATTAGAATCTAGGGTCTGAAGAATTGTCTTCACTTACAATTCTTTCTTTTTCCGTATGGTTGGAAATATCCATAATAAAGTATTGGAAGAAAAATGCTTTAAAAAAGTAAAACTGCTGTTTGAATATAAACTGTCCTTTAATATTAAAAGGGATTCAAAGAGCATGCTATCCTGAAAGTGGGTCAGTAACATTATTTTTGGTATACATTAAATACTGTATACTTCAAGCAATCAGAAAAAATATAAATTAAAACTTTATTGAAAAATTCATTTAGGGGGCTTCCCTGGTGGCTCAGGGGTAAAGAATCTGCCTGCCAATGCTGGACACCAGGGTTCAATCCCTGGTCTGGGAAGATCCCACCTGCTGTGGAGCAACTAAGCCTGTGTGCCACAACTATTGAATCTATGCTCTGGAGCCCAGGAGTCGCAATGACTGAGCCCGTGTTCCTCAACTAGATCTCATGCTCTGCAGCAAGAGAAGCCACTGCAGTGAGAAGCCAGCACACCACAGCCAGAGGGTAGCCCCTGCTCTCTACAACTAGAGAAAACCCTCATCCAGCAATTTGTCACTCACCCTGTGAAGCCCCAGCGCAGCCAAAAATAAATAAATGAATAAATGAAAAAATTAAATAAAAAAAATGAAATAAATAAATGAAATTATTAAAACATGTTTAGTAAACATTTGCTGAGTACATGTTATGTGTCATTCTTCACATTAAGGCATACAATAATGAACAAAGTCTGCTCATAGTTTAGTGGGTGAAATATTGTATAAACACACACACAGTTATGGTCATCCAATAATCAATACAGAATCGTGGTCTGAGCAAGGTCCTGTGGAAACACAAAAGAGGAAAGGCCTAACTACCTGGAGGAGTCAGGAGGGGCTTTTGGAACAAAGTGAATTCCAGGCAGAAAGGGCTGATGGAGGACCACTGAGAACAGCAAAGGAAGGAAAGGAGAGAGGGTCCCTGAACAGCAAGCACCACACTTTGATAAGGCATGAGGGCATGGTGCCGGTAAGGGAGTGGCAGGAGATGAGGGGGAAATTGTGAGCAAGAACCCAAGCGTCTTCCAAGAAATCTGGGCTTTATCCGAAGGTTCTGGGAAACCTCAAAGACAGGTTGCACTTTCAGGGTTGCTTTTTTCTTTTTTTTTTTTTAAGTTTTGGCCTCTTACTGGTCTTTCATTTAGTTATTTGCATCCATCTTTGTTCTTTGGCCTGTGTGGGCCTCCCATTGCAGTGGCCTCTCTTGTTGCAGAGCACCAGCTCTGGGCGCATGTGCTCCAGAGTGCTGGCCTGTAATTGGACACACGGGTCCAGCCGCCCCGCGGCAAGTAGAATCTTCCCAGGCCAGGGATCGAGCCCATGCCCCTTTCACTGCAAGGCAGACTCTTTACTCACTGGACCACCAGGGAAGGCCCCTCAGGGTTGCTTTTTGGACAGATCGTCTGTCAGCATTGTGGAGGATGGATGAGGGGCCAGGTGAAAATATGAACAGTACGGAATGGCTGGTTCAGAAGCTCAGGAGGAGGGGCAGGGTAGCCACACTTACAGAGAAAACCACACAGGTGATTCTGATGTACATTCCTGTTTCTCCCTCAGCACAACCTCCCAAATACACTAGGGGCAAAGATATGGGTTTGAGAACTGTGAAGGGGACAGAAACCACAGGGTGGAGTGACAAATTAAATCCAGGGGCTGAGGGAGGAGAGGACAGAGGCTCTGGTAGATAATGGTAACAAACAAGGAAAACAGGTGAAAATGTCTGTCTCAGGGAGGCGGCTGAGTTCAGACCAGAACTTGTAATTGTGCACCTGTGGAACACCCAGGTGGAGTTACTTTGCAGACATATGAAGCTAAGACTGAGGGTTCATAGAGGTCAGGACAAGACACTTTGGAGAGTCTTAAGTAGTTAAAGTCACGGATAGTGAGATCACTCACAAAAGTCTTTTGAAGGAGAAAAGCAAAGGAGGAAAGGAGAGAGGGTCCCTGAACAGCAAGCACCACACTTTGATAAGGCATGAGGGCATGGTGCCGGTAAGGGAGTGGCAGGAGATGAGGGGGAAATTGTGAGCAAGAACCCAAGCGTCTTCCAAGAAATCTGGGCTTTATCCGAAGGTTCTGGGAAACCTCAAAGACAGGTTGCACTTTCAGGGTTGCTTTTTTCTTTTTTTTTTTTTTAAGTTTTGGCCTCTTACTGGTCTTTCATTAGTTATTTGCATCCATCTTTGTTCTTTGGCCTGTGTGGGCCTCCCATTGCAGTGGCCTCTCTTGTTGCAGAGCACCAGCTCTGGGCGCATGTGCTCCAGAGCGCTGGCCTGTAATTGGACACACGGGTCCAGCCGCCCCGCGGCAAGTAGAATCTTCCCAGGCCAGGGATCGAGCCCATGCCCCTTTCACTGCAAGGCAGACTCTTTACTCACTGGACCACCAGGGAAGGCCCCTCAGGGTTGCTTTTTGGACAGATCGTCTGTCAGCATTGTGGAGGATGGATGAGGGGCCAGGTGAAAATATGAACAGTACGGAATGGCTGGTTCAGAAGCTCAGGAGGAGGGGCAGGGTAGCCACACTTACAGAGAAAACCACACAGGTGATTCTGATGTACATTCCTGTTTCTCCCTCAGCACAACCTCCCAAATACACTAGGGGCAAAGATATGGGTTTGAGAACTGTGAAGGGGACAGAAACCACAGGGTGGAGTGACAAATTAAATCCAGGGGCTGAGGGAGGAGAGGACAGAGGCTCTGGTAGATAATGGTAACAAACAAGGAAAACAGGTGAAAATGTCTGTCTCAGGGAGGCGGCTGAGTTCAGACCAGAACTTGTAATTGTGCACCTGTGGAACACCCAGGTGGAGTTACTTTGCAGACATATGAAGCTAAGACTGAGGGTTCATAGAGGGGTCAGGACAAGACACTTTGGAGAGTCTTAAGTAGTTAAAGTCACGGATAGTGAGATCACTCACAAAAAGTCTTTTGAAGGAGAAAAGAAAAGGTGTTAAGGATAAAATTCCTATGAAACACACACCTTTAAGGATGGTTGGAAGGGAAAGAGATTTGAGAGTTGGTCAGAGAAGAATAGGGAGATCAGTATCTTCGAAGTAAAGGAAGCGAAAGTTGCTAGAAGACTAGAAGCGTGATGAATGCTCACGAGAGGTCAAGGCAGGGAGTGAATCCTTCGGATGTGACGATCCAAAAGGTCTTTATGTGAACAGTTGTGGGGTGGCAGAAACCAGACTGCAGTGGTCAGTGGGACTGGAAGACAGGAAACCAACGGAGAACAATAGCATAAGGAACCAGGTGAGTCTTCCTTTTCTCTGAGGAGTGAAACAACCTCAAAATATAAATTGAGGAAAAGGAGCAAAGAAACATAGAAGTTGTAGTTTTTCGACTGAGACTTTCTGCAGGTGTACTGGTTCCTTTGTTAACGGCTGACTTCAACTGTCTGAAGCTATATTTACATACATACACACATATACATACACACATGCATTTACACACACACATACACATATGTGGGCATGAGGGAAAGGGAAATCTTTCTCTTCTTATGAGGCCATCAACCCTATTGGATTAGGGGGTCTTACCCTTATCACCCCATTTAACTTTAGTTATCTTCTTGAAAACTCGATCTCCAAACATAGTCATATTAGGGATTAGGGCTTCAAAATATGAATTTGGGTTGAGGGGAGACACATTTCAGTCTATAGCACTGTCCAGGGACTTCTCAGGTGGTGCTAGTGGTAAAGAATCTGCCTGTCAATGCAGGAGACAGAAGAGGCACAGGTTCACATCCCTGAGTTGTGAAGATCTCCTGGGGAAGGAAATGGCTACCCACTCCAGTATTCTTGCCTGCAGAATCCCATGGAGAGAGGATTCTTGAGGACTACAGTCCATGGGGCCGCAAAGAGTTGTACATGACTGAGCCACTAAGCACACACGTGCACGCACACACACACACACTGTCCAAAAGTAGAAATGTATCAGTCAACGCGTAGTTGAAACAAAACACAGTAGTGAAGATTCTAAATCTGTCACTATAAGTTACTGTTCAGTTTTTGCTACCTGAAGTGATATCACCTTTAGCATACTTAAAAATGTAGAAAAATCCCAATTGCTTTGACTCTGTCTTTATAGTTGTTAAAGAAATTGATTCAAAAACTTGTGTTACTGGCCAAGAATTGGTCATTTTTGAAGTTGGATGATGGATGATGGACTAAGGAAGAGTCAGGAGTCATTGTACTCTACTTCTGTGTGTGTTTAAAAATTTCCATAATAATAAAAATGTTTTAACCTAAAAAAAACACAAAACTTGTGTTAGACTCTGTTGAAGTTTTTTATTTTATTATAATCCTTTTCTCAGAAGGTAACACTGTCCCAGGTGTCTTTTCAGAGGATCATCAGGCATCCTGAACCAGAAGAATGTGGCTCTGAGACCTCTCACTGGGACAGCAAAGGTATGACTGATCTGTGCCCTCAGAGGCTTCGCTCTGACACCCCTCACTGTTGTGGAGCCAGGGCCTTGGTTCCCGCTAAAGTGTTCCCAGCCGACAGCTGAGCACGCTGGGGACCCTGAGGCAGGCGCTGTGAGACAGGAAACTACTCCGAGGGGTGAATGTGCCTGGGGAGCTCCCGCCATCTTAGCAAACTCTTTTTCTTTTTAATTGGAGGATAATTGCTTTACAATCTTGTGTTGGTTTCTGCCGTGAATCAGCCACGGAACACACATATCCTCACCCCACCCCCACCTCACCGTCTAGGCTGTCACAGAGCACCAGGCTGAGATCCCAGTTACCGAACTCTTGTAACTGAATTGTCACCTACAGTCCTGTTACTCCCAAACTGGTTTCGCCTCTTTGTGGGTGTTGAGCCAATAGACACAACCAAGCTACACATCAGCAAAAGGAAGGATTGATTATTACTCAGAGAAAGTGCGGAGAACACAGGGTCTTTGCCCAAGCAGTGCTGTCCTGAACAGCAAAACTGGGGAAGGTTTTTTTTTTTTTTTTTCTTTTTTTTGTTTTCTTATTTAACTGGGGAAGTTCTAAGCTAAGGATTCATGTACGTTCATGAAGGGCCTTGCGTAGAAATTCAACATAGCCCACAAGGCCAAGTGGTGCCCTTTCAGGGTCAGAGAGTGGACTCTTGTCTAACACTTGGAAATGAGTTGTCTAAGGAGACACATGTGCTGACTGTCAGCTACAAACTGGCATTTACCAATTACATTGCCAATGTGTGGACAACAAGGACATCTGCCACCTGCCTCTGCAGAGACCAGACCCTGTGCTGTTGAGAGTTGCTGACCTTCAATATCCCCTGAAGGAGATCAGGGTGAGGCTGAGACCTGGTGCTGTTGAGAGCTGCTGACTTTCAATACCCCTGATGGAGATCAGGGTAGGGTAGAGGCACTCTGTGCTCCAGGGAATCTGGTGGGGCAGGTCTTTAGACAGGTGGATGCTTTTAGGAACAGCTTTTATTGTCTCAATCCTTGCATCTCCTCATATTTAGAAAAGCACTAAATCTCTTCACGGTGACATCAGATCCTCGTGACTGACTGGAGACCCTTGTAAAATGATTGTTTAATAATATGAAACTCCCTGCTCACCAAAATCCTTAAATATTGGCCCTCCTCCTGCCACCTCTTTGGAGCAGTTTCTCAGAGCTATCTGGGGTGCTGTCTCCCGGGCTGCAGTCCTAATTATACCCCAAATAAAACTTAACCCACAACTCTCAAGTTGTTCATCTTTTTAGTCGACATGACAAAGCAAGAGATTTTATTGGGAAGAGGCGCCTGGGCAGAGAGCCGCAGGGTAAGTGAACCCAGGAGAATGGCTCTGCCGTGTGGCTTGCTGTTGAGGGTTTTATGGTGATGAGTTAGTTTCTTGGGTTGTCTCTGGCTAATCGTTTCTGACTCAGGGTCCTTCCTGGTGGCTCACACATTGGTCAGTCAAGATGGATTCCAGTAAGGAGAATTCTGGAAGGTTGGTAGGACATATGGATTGGTGTCTCCTCTTATTGGGATCTTCTTCCAGTTGTTCCGTGCTCCTTACCAGGATCTTGTATTGTAACATAACTCATGCTAATGGTTCCCATGGTGCCTGGCCAGGATGGGCAGTTTTGGTCAGTGGTTTCCTTAACACAAGCTTCAGTTGACAGCAGTCAGAAGGGTCAACACCATCATAAGACTCTGTGTAGGGGCCACAGCTGCTGCGGAACTCTATATTAAGTGTATCCCTTGATGAGGAACTCTGGGTTCTGCTTTATCACTACACTACTGTTTCATTGCTTTTTCTCTGTTCCTGAATTCTTTTGTTCTTTTAAGATCATTAATTATTGAGACCTGTTTAAGGACAAGCTTTGTGACCAGGCTTAGATCCCAAAGTGGTTTAGGCCAAAACCAGCTTCTCTTCTATCAAGAAAGCCATACCTGGCTCTCTTTCTCTAGGGATCCCTTTTCTGCTTACGTGCTTCCTTTCGCTTGCTTTTTCTTCCTTCCATCCTGCCTCCCTTCCTCTCTCTCCCTTCCCTCTTTCCCTTCATCCTCCTTAGATGCAGGGCCTCTGCACAATGGGGCTCATTCAGCCTGGCTCCTGCCCCATTTTCACAGGGCTTGCTCTAATAACTTTTGTATGTATCAAATACTAGCCTCCAAATATCACCAAGGAGATAAAACTGAAGGTACAGCTCACTGTGGAAAGGGAGGAGTTACCACCACAAGAGAGCTTTATGTCTAGTCTGAGGGTTTTGGGGAAGGGGTAGAGATTTCCAGGAACTGGGCCATTTGACATTTTTATGGTTCGCCTTGGGACTGTCATGGCACCTGGTGGTGTGTCATGTAGATGCTAATGTATTACAGTGAGCGTACAAGAAGGCTCAAGGTCCACTGGAAGCCAGGCCTTCCCCCATCTTGCACTTTGTTCTAACCAGTGTATGTCATGTCCTCAAGGGCTGTGTCGTTCCTTTCGAGCCTGTGTCCTGCTCTGTTCCCTCCTGTTTCATACCCAGCCCACACTCCTTGTAGGTATCTCCAGTGATTGCTGTTTCTAAATTCTTTAGGCAGCTAGTGGAGCAGTGAAAAGAAAGACTTCTGTTTCTTAAAATAATCAGCTCACCATTGAATTGTATATGTAAACAGTACATTCTATGAACTGTAAATTGTACTGCAATAAAGTGATTTTTAAAAATCACACCTGCGAAATAATCAGCTTAAATTAATCCTCAGGCCAGAGCGATATGTTTGAGGGTGGCAAATTTTGTTCTACTACAGCAATTAGCTCTGAATAAAAACTCTGTATCTTATTTTTTAAAAGATAAGTATGTAAAGCAAAAGATTTCTTATTATTTTAAAGGAGCATTTATTGTAGTTCTGATATGTTCAGAACATTGAGGAAATTGATGATTAGTAGAGTTAAGAATAGTGTTTAGCTGATAAGAAACCTGAAATAACAGTGGCTTAAGACAAGACAGAGCTTTAGTTTTTCCTTGCTCAAAATAGCGTAGAGCCTGGCAGGCTGGGGTTGGGGTAATGTCTCCATATCACCAGAGATTCTGTGTACCTTCTTCTCTTTCGTGCACTGAGCAGAGAGCCCATTCTTAAATTGACCTCATTGTATAAGGCAGGGCTGTTGGAACTGTCCTGTCTTCCTTCTGGGCAGGAAGTAGAAGAAGGAAAACAAGGCACCACACCAGCTATTTGTTCCCATTTCAAAGATCTTTTCTAGAAAAACTTCCAACAATTTCCATTATATCTTATTAATTATCTGACCAACCTATCTGCAAGGGAGATTAGATATGTGGTCCTCTAGTGGAATATATAGTCTTCAGGAAAGAAAGTGAACCTGAAGTCAGATTGGCAACTAGTGGTTTCTCTTACATATAAAACCGAAAGAATACAACTTTGTATCTGGAGTAGCATGCAATAAATGATTCAAGCTTATACTATGTCATGATAAATAATACCAGAGAATGGAATGGACCTGGGGGCATACTCACTTGACACTTCTGTTGCAACCTGCTATGAAATCTTGCCATTGGGACTGACAATAGCAATGAAAATCCAAACTTTATCCTATTTTATTTATTCTTTTTTTATAAATAAATTTGTTGTATTTAGTTGTAAATAGTTGTATGGCAGATTTTTTATATGAGAATTAATATTCAAAATAAAACTTTAAAATGAACAATTATAATTTCAAACTTTTCAATTATATCAACAAACAATCATAAACAATATTACAGGTCTTTGCTTAGTCATAAGGTTTCCTTGAGTAGAAAAACCTGCATTATGTACTGTTGCTGCTTAGTCACTTCAGTCATGTCCGACTCTGTGTGACCCCACGGACTGTAGCCCATCAGGCTCCTCTGTCCATGGACTTCTCCAGGCAAGAATACTGGAGTGGGGTGCCATTTCCTTTTCCATGTGTGGGAGATTTAAAATATGTATTTATTTATTTATTTATGGCTGCGCTGGATCTTGGTTGTGGCATGTGGGTTTTCTCTAGTTGTAGAGAGTAGGGGCTCTCTCTTTTTCTTTTTTAAATAGAAGTGGATTTATTCAGATTCAGAGAGAAGCACACTCCACAGACAGAGTGTGGGTCGTCGCAGAGGGTGAATGCTGCGGAGGCTACTCTCTAACTGTGGTGTTCAGGCTTCCCATTGTGGTGGCTTCTCCTTGCAAAGTGTGGTCTCTAGGGTGTAGGTTTCAGTAGTTGTGGTGCATGGCCTTAGTTGTCCCACCATATGTGGAATCTTCCTGGATCAGGGATGGAACCTGTGTCCATTGCATTGGGAGGTGGATTCCTAACCCTTGGGCCACCAGGGAGGTCCTTTGTTCTAGAAACAAATATTTGAATGTCTCCTATATGCTACACACTGTTTAGATGCTTGAGATATATCAGTAACCAAGATTCCTGCCCTTGTGAAGCTTATATTCTAACAGCGTTAGATAAACAAGGAACAGTAAATAAAGACTTCAGTGATGAAGATCTAACATTAAGTTTCAGATGTTAATCACAGTTGGAAGTACACACCCAAATGACCAAACTAAAACCAGTGAGCTCTAGGTTGGATATCCCTTATTCAAGGGAAGACAATCCATGGGTTGGCGAATGACAGCTCTTCACAAGCAGGCGGGCCCTCTTCCTGAGGGATTTTGGGCAGAGGTTGTGTAGAGCTTTAGAAAGAACAAGTGGAGACTGGGCATGATTGGCCTGGAGGCTGGAAATTTCCTTGTAAGTCCTGTTTTCCAGGATGAGGTGTGTGACTAAAACTGAGTTGGGGAACAGTGATTGGTGTCTGTTCGATTTTCTTGACAGTGAGGCATTTGGGGTAAGTGCAGGCTGACTAGGTTTAGATTTGTGATGTGTGTAGGGTCACTGAGTTGGCCTCCATTTTGTGGGTCCCAATATACAAATTAACTTAATCATTCTCAAAATAAATAGAAGTAGGTAAATTTGGGGGAAAAATGCTATGAAATGGTTGTTGCCTTTATTGCATTAACTTTACTTCTTTGGAATCAGAATCTATTCAAGGAAATAAGCCTGAATACCCAAATGCTTCCTTATAAAGGTATTAATCCTTTTCTCTCATTACTTAAGATAGGGAAAATGGGAACCAGTCTATCAATGATAGGACAATGGTTAAAGGCATCATGACACCATTCCCGGCATTAAATAAAATGACCTGATGATGTGGAGATGTGCTTATGGTGTCACATGAAGAAAAGACTATGATGCAAGACCCCATCTGGTCAGGATCTGGGTGCCAGGTTCTTTTGTAGAACCAGAGAGAAAAGTGGTAAGGAACTGAAGTAAGAAGAAGTAAGATAGGCAGGGGCAATGAGGAAGGAAAGCAAAAAGGGCCTTCAGTCTAGCAGGATGTATTCATCTCTTCTTTTCACAGGTAGGCAGGAGCACATTTTTCTCTGAGGTGAACAAGGGCACTTTAACAGTGAGGCCAAGGAGTATCTCTGAGGCAGGAAGTTATGTGTGATTATAATACCAAACCAGAGAAAAGCAAAGGTGAAAGTCAGAGAAAAGATCCAGCATGGAGTCAGAATTGGCTCCTCCCTGCAACACTATTTGGATATATGTTTCTAACTTTCTTGATCAGTTATCTATAAACTGGTTAAAAGTTAGAAGTTAGCACAAGTACTTGATTTGCTTGATTCTAAGTACTAAGTAATTAGCCTCCACAAATGCTGAACTCACGGTGTTATGCTTCTGTAGTTTTTACCTTAAACACAAAGGTCTGATAGTGCTCCTGCTCCTGCTTAGTCATGTCCAACTCTTTGCAACTCCATGGACTGTCTAGAGTCCACCAGGCTCTGTCCATGGAATTTGCCAGGCAGGAATACTGGAGTGGGTTGCCATTTCCTTCTGCAGGGGATCTTCCCAACCCAGGGATTGAACCTGTGTGTCTTGCCTTGGCAGGCACATTCTTTACACCTGTGCCACCAGAAGTGATGTGAGGGTCACCCATTTAATATACAAATTAACTTAATCATTCTCAAAATAAATAGAAGTAGGTAAATTTGGGGGAAAAATGCTATGAAATGGTTGTTGCCTTTATTGCATTAACTTTACTTCTTTGGAATCAGAATCTATTCAAGGAAATAAGCCTGAATACCCAAATGCTTCCTTATAAAGGTATTAATCCTTTTCTCTCATTACTTAAGATAGGGAAAATGGGAACCAGTCTATCAATGATAGGACAATGGTTAAAGGCATCATGACACCATTCCCGGCATTAAATAAAATGACCTGATGATGTGGAGATGTGCTTATGGTGTCACATGAAGAAAAGACTATGATGCAAGACCCCATCTGGTCAGGATCTGGGTGCCAGGTTCTTTTGTAGAACCAGAGAGAAAAGTGGTAAGGAACTGAAGTAAGAAGAAGTAAGATAGGCAGGGGCAATGAGGAAGGAAAGCAAAAAGGGCCTTCAGTCTAGCAGGATGTATTCATCTCTTCTTTTCACAGGTAGGCAGGAGCACATTTTTCTCTCTGAGGTGAACAAGGGCACTTTAACAGTGAGGCCAAGGAGTATCTCTGAGGCAGGAAGTTATGTGTGATTATAATACCAAACCAGAGAAAAGCAAAGGTGAAAGTCAGAGAAAAGATCCAGCATGGAGTCAGAATTGGCTCCTCCCTGCAACACTATTTGGATATATGTTTCTAACTTTCTTGATCAGTTATCTATAAACTGGTTAAAAGTTAGAAGTTAGCACAAGTACTTGATTTGCTTGATTCTAAGTACTAAGTAATTAGCCTCCACAAATGCTGAACTCACGGTGTTATGCTTCTGTAGTTTTTACCTTAAACACAAAGGTCTGATAGTGCTCCTGCTCCTGCTTAGTCATGTCCAACTCTTTGCAACTCCATGGACTGTCTAGAGTCCACCAGGCTCTGTCCATGGAATTTGCCAGGCAGGAATACTGGAGTGGGTTGCCATTTCCTTCTGCAGGGGATCTTCCCAACCCAGGGATTGAACCTGTGTGTCTTGCCTTGGCAGGCACATTCTTTACACCTGTGCCACCAGAAGTTTCCTCATATTGGCCCTGATAACCATGTAAGTAAATTGAAATCACATCTGATTTTGACTGCTTGGCTCTGTAGAGGTAAAGGGAATCAACACTACTTCCAATGATGGGATTTAAGCTATTTCTCTCAGTGTCACCATCAAGGAGCTTTAGACATCATCTGCTCAACCTTTTTTACTTACCATTGAGAAAACTGAGACCCTGAGTGTTAGGTTGATAGTAACTGTTACCTAAAGCTTGGTCTCTGTATACCAGTTCCAAATCAAATCATGGAGAATGATTTTTGGGTGAAATAGGGAAATGTAGCTTTATTACTTTGTCAGGCAAGGGGAACACAGTGGACACTCACTCTGGAAAACCATGTGTCCAACCTGGGAAGATTGGATGAGTTTTATAACAAGGGTTTGAAGGTTGGGTTTCTGACAAGATTAGGGTGGGATTAGGGTTTGCACTCCTTTAATTAAGTGGTCTATCTTCTAATCTTGTTGAGTTTTTCCAGTCCCTATAATCTTGCCTCGGGTGGTTTCTTGGCTGCTAATCCCTTGATAAGCAACTGTTTGAATCCGCCCTTTGGAACTCAGGGAAGGTCAGGGAGGGGTCTTGCTCCCAAGAAATGGGGGACAGAAAGGCCTCCCCACTTGGTTTAATAACTAGGTAGTGGTTGAGAGATAGGTTTCCTGACTTTCTAGAAAATCAAGCCCCTTAGAATCAAACCAGAGCCTTATGATTCAAGATTTCATTTCCTAATATTGGCTGTCTGAGAACCTTGACAGAAGGGGAAACAGTGAAAAGTAAAAACTTAGCAACTTAATATTTGAACATGTGCTTGAAAATATAAACAAAGAGAATATATTAGCTTTCTTTTTTACCAACTTTATTTAGGTACAATTCACATACCATATAGTTCAACCATTTAAAGTGAACAGTTGGGCTTCCCTGGTGGTCCAGTGGGTAAGGAAACCACCTTGCAGTGCAAGGGGCGCCGGTTCAATCCCTGGCCTGGGAAGATACCATGTGCCGCGGAGCGGCTGGACCCCTGTGTCCACTTACCGAGTCGGAGCTCTGGAGCGCATGCGCCCAGAGCCGGCCTCTGTGACAACAGAGGCCACTGCGCTGGGAGGCCCACATGGGCCAAAGAACAAAGATGGATGAAAATAGACAAATGAAAGACCAATAGAAGTGGCCCGCCTGCCCTCCCCCCTTCTCAGCCCGCCCTCCCCCCCAAAAAATAAATAAATAAACAAAGTGAACAGTTGAGTGGTTTTTAAATACATTTGTAGAAATATGCTTCCAAGGTGGCATGAGTGGTAAAGAACCTACCTGCCAATGCAGAGGACATGAAGAGACTTGGGTTCCATCCTGGGTTGGGTAGATCCCCTGGAGCGCATGGCAACCTACTCCAGTATTCTTGCCTGGAGAATGGACCGAGGAGCCTGGTGGGCTGCAGTCTAAGGGGTTGCAAAGAGTCTGACATGACTGAAGCAATTTAGCACACCTCAGAATTGTACAACCATCAGGACAGTCAATTTTAAAACATTTTGATAGCCCTAAGAGGAAATCCATAGATAATAGCATTCACTGCATTTCTGTGCAAATTCTCTGACCCTGAGCAACCATGAATCTTCCTTTCTGGGGGAAGAAAATTTCCTCTATAGTCCTAGGTTCTTCAAAGTGGTCTAAGAATTAAATTGACATGGGACAGATTGATAGGAGAAAATCTTAATGTGTATACTTGGGTATACATATTAGAAACCTGAGTAACTTGCCAGAGGGCCAAAGCCCTTGCTCTGAATATGATCCTGAGCTAAAGATGAAGGAGGAGGTGGGGAGAGTCAGTAAGGGGAGGTTACCAGGAAAATCACAGGAAATAAGGGTGATTTGTGATGCAGACTTAATTCTGACTTCTCCACTGATTTGGTAATCCTTTTTCAGGTACAGAGAGGGAGACACCCTTACAAATGGAAATTTCTTTCAAATGTAAGTGTTGGAAATGACGGAAATTTCCTACTTGGTTTTCAGAGCCCATCTTTTGTCTGCTCTTTTCCAGAAACAGCTTAACAGGAGTAATATGCCAAAAAGGCATATTTAAGTGTGGCTGATTCTCCTCAGTCTGTTTTATAGATTTAACTTTATTACCTATATTTCCATAGTACAATAATAATATTAATATGTGGTTTTTTAAAAAATTTATTTTGTATGGGATACTGTAGTCGATGGGACACATTTAGCGACTGAACAACAATTGTTGTCTTTGAGACCCCATGGACTGCAGCATGCCAGGCTTCCCTGTCCTCTATTTCCCAGAGTTTGTTCAAACTCATGTCCATTGAGTTGGTGATATCATCCAACCATCTCATCCTCTATTGTTCCCTTCTCCTCCTGCCTTCAGTCTTTCCCAGGATCAGAGTCTTTTCAAGTGAATCAGCTCTTCACGCGAGGTGGCCAAAATATTGGAGCTTCTGCTTCAGTGAACATTCAGTCCTTCCAGTGAATATTCCGGGTTGATTTTCTTTAGGATTGACTGCTTCCTTGCTGTCCAAGGAACTCCCGAGTCTTCTTCAGCACCATAGCTCGAATGCATCAATTCTTTGGCACTCAGTCTTTTTCATTGTCCAGCTCACACATCTGTTTATGATTACTGGAAAAAGCTTTCTTACCTTTTTGACCCAAAATCCTATCTTGTTTGCAAATTCTCTGACCCTGAGCAACCATGAAGCTTCCTTTCTGGGGGAAGAAAAGTTCCTCTATAGTCCTAGGTTCTTCAAAGTGGTCTAAGAATTAAATTGACATGGGACAGATTGATAGGAGAAAATCTTAATGTGTATACTTGGGTATACATATTAGAAACCTGAGTAACTTGCCAGAGGGCCAAAGCCCTTGCTCTGAATATGATCCTGAGCTAAAGATGAAGGAGGAGGTGGGGAGAGTCAGTAAGGGGAGGTTACCAGGAAAATCACAGGAAATAAGGGTGATTTGTGATGCAGACTTAATTCTGACTTCTCCACTGATTTGGTAATCCTTTTTCAGGTACAGAGAGGGAGACACCCTTACAAATGGAAATTTCTTTCAAATGTAAGTGTTGGAAATGACGGAAATTTCCTACTTGGTTTTCAGAGCCCATCTTTTGTCTGCTCTTTTCCAGAAACAGCTTAACAGGAGTAATATGCCAAAAAGGCATATTTAAGTGTGGCTGATTCTCCTCAGTCTGTTTTATAGATTTAACTTTATTACCTATATTTCCATAGTACAATAATAATATTAATATGTGGTTTTTTAAAAAATTTATTTTGTATGGGATACTGTAGTCGATGGGACACATTTAGCGACTGAACAACAATTGTTGTCTTTGAGACCCCATGGACTGCAGCATGCCAGGCTTCCCTGTCCTCTATTTCCCAGAGTTTGTTCAAACTCATGTCCATTGAGTTGGTGATATCATCCAACCATCTCATCCTCTATTGTTCCCTTCTCCTCCTGCCTTCAGTCTTTCCCAGGATCAGAGTCTTTTCAAGTGAATCAGCTCTTCACGCGAGGTGGCCAAAATATTGGAGCTTCTGCTTCAGTGAACATTCAGTCCTTCCAGTGAATATTCCGGGTTGATTTTCTTTAGGATTGACTGCTTCCTTGCTGTCCAAGGAACTCCCGAGTCTTCTTCAGCACCATAGCTCGAATGCATCAATTCTTTGGCACTCAGTCTTTTTCATTGTCCAGCTCTCACATCTGTTTATGATTACTGGAAAAACCATAGCTTTGACTATACAAAAACAATAGCCTGTAAAGACTGTTGTGTAGTTTCAGGTGATCAGAGAAAGAACTCAGCCATACTTATGCATGTATCCATTCTCCCCCAATCTTTCCTCCCATCCAAGCTGCCACATAACATTGAGCAGAGTTCCCTGTGCTATAGAGTAGGGCCTTGTTGGTTATCCATTTAAAATATAGCAGTGTGTGACAGGTAACCATAAGCTCATTCTCTACGTCTGTGACTCTGTTTTATAAGATCATTTGTATCATTTCTTTTTAGGTGCCACATATAAGGGATGTCATACCATATTTCTTCTTCTCTGTGTGACTTACTTCACTCAATATGACAATCTGTAGGTCTATCCATGTGGCTGCAAATGGCATTATTTCATTTTTTTCAGTGGCTGAATAATATTCCATGGTATAAATATACCACGTCTTCTTTATCCATTCTTCTGTTGATGGGCATTTAAGTTGCTTTCATGTTTTAGCTATTGTAAACAGTGCTGGAATGAACATTGGGGTGCGTGTATCCTTTCAAATCATATTTTTCTCCAAATATATGCCCAGGAGTGGAATTTCAGGGTCATATGGAAGCTCTCTTTTTAGTTTTTTAAGGAACCTCCATATAGTTCTCCATAGTGCTGTACCAGCTTACATTCCCACTAACAGTTTAGGTGGGTAATATGTGATCTTACCTTTTATTTTCCAAATATTTATTTATTTATTTTTACGTACTGGGTCTTAGTTGAGGCATGTGGAATCTAGTATCCTGACCAGGGATCAAACCTGAGTCTTCTGCATTGGAAGCACAGGGTCTTAGCCACCAGACCACCAGGATAGTCCCAATATGTGATCTTTTGTGGCTGGCTTCTTACACAAACTATGATGTATCCAAGACACATTGATGTAAGAGAATGGATCAGTATTTCATTCCTTTTCATTTCCAAATAATATTCTATTTTACCAATATACCGCGTTACTTATCCATTAGTCAGTTGGCATCCATAGTTAGTTGGTTTTACATTGAAATTTTTATTTATGTACAGGGGAATGCATCAATTCTTTGGCACTCAGTCTTTTTCATTGTCCAGCTCTCACATCTGTTTATGATTACTGGAAAAACCATAGCTTTGACTATACAAAAACAATAGCCTGTAAAGACTGTTGTGTAGTTTCAGGTGATCAGAGAAAGAACTCAGCCATACTTATGCATGTATCCATTCTCCCCCAATCTTTCCTCCCATCCAAGCTGCCACATAACATTGAGCAGAGTTCCCTGTGCTATAGAGTAGGGCCTTGTTGGTTATCCATTTAAAATATAGCAGTGTGTGATAGGTAACCATAAGCTCATTCTCTACGTCTGTGACTCTGTTTTATAAGATCATTTGTATCATTTCTTTTTAGGTGCCACATATAAGGGATGTCATACCATATTTCTTCTTCTCTGTGTGACTTACTTCACTCAATATGACAATCTGTAGGTCTATCCATGTGGCTGCAAATGGCATTATTTCATTTTTTTCAGTGGCTGAATAATATTCCATGGTATAAATATACCACGTCTTCTTTATCCATTCTTCTGTTGATGGGCATTTAAGTTGCTTTCATGTTTTAGCTATTGTAAACAGTGCTGGAATGAACATTGGGGTGCGTGTATCCTTTCAAATCATATTTTTCTCCAAATATATGCCCAGGAGTGGAATTTCAGGGTCATATGGAAGCTCTCTTTTTAGTTTTTTAAGGAACCTCCATATAGTTCTCCATAGTGCTGTACCAGCTTACATTCCCACTAACAGTTTAGGTGGGTAATATGTGATCTTACCTTTTATTTTCCAAATATTTATTTATTTATTTTTACGTACTGGGTCTTAGTTGAGGCATGTGGAATCTAGTATCCTGACCAGGGATCAAACCTGAGTCTTCTGCATTGGAAGCACAGGGTCTTAGCCACCAGACCACCAGGATAGTCCCAATATGTGATCTTTTGTGGCTGGCTTCTTACACAAACTATGATGTATCCAAGACACATTGATGTAAGAGAATGGATCAGTATTTCATTCCTTTTCATTTCCAAATAATATTCTATTTTACCAATATACCGCGTTACTTATCCATTAGTCAGTTGGCATCCATTAGTTAGTTGGTTTTATATTTTGGCTATTATGAATAATGCTGCTGTGAATATTTATGTACAAGTTTTTGTGTGGACATGTGATTTCATTTCGCTTGGGTATAAACTTAAGGCTGGAACTGCTAGGTCATACGGTAACTTGCAAAAAGTCAGATGTGACTAAATGACTGAACTGAACTATGGTAACTCTTGTGTTTAATCTTTTAGGGGACTGACTCTTTTCCAAAGCAGCTGGACCATTTTATATTCCCACCTGCAGTTAGGAGGGTTCCCAGTTCCCCCTATAATCACCAGCACTTGTTAATATCTTTTTATAGCCATTTTAGCTAGTAGATGCAAAGTACTATCTCATTGTGCTTTTGATTTGCATTTACCTAATGATTAATGATGTTTGGAGAAATATCTATTCAGATTTCTTGCCCATTTAGAAAGAAAGGACTGGGGAGTTTCCTGGTGGCCTAGTGATTAGGATTCCTTCAGACTTTTCCTGCCTGTGGCTTGGGGTTCAATTCTTGGTCAGAGAACTGAGATCTCACGCAGCTTATTGAGTTGTAGTGTACATATTCTGAATAGAAGGTATATAGTTTGCACATGTTTTCTCCTATTCTTTTCAGGTATATAATTTGCACATATTTTCTCCTATGCTGTGGGTTGTCTTTTCAGTTTCTAGGTGATGTTATTGATTTTTAAAATTTCTACTTATTTATTTATGGACGTATGTCATCTTAGTTCTCCAACTGGAGACTGAAACCATGCCCCCTGCTGTGGAAGCTCTGGACCACCACGGAAGTCATAGGCTGGTGTTATTTAAAACCCAAAAGTTTTACATTTTCGTAAAGTCGAATGTATTTATTTTTTCATCATTTGTGCAATTGATGTCATATGTAGGAAACCATCGCCTAACTCAAGGTCACAAAGATTTGCTCCTCCAAAGAAAATTCTAAGAGCTTTGTCAGTTTAGCTCTTATTTTTAGGTGTAGAATGTGTTTTGAATTAATTCTTGTTTTTCTTTTTTTTTTTAACATTTATTTATTTATTTATTTTTTGGGGGGTGAGGTGGGGAGGGAGGGGGCAGCGGGTGGGCTGCTTCTATTGGTCTTTCATTTTGTCTATTTTTCATCCATCTTTGTTCTTTGGCCCGTGTGGGCCTCCCATCACGGTGGCCTCTGTCGTCGCAGAGCACCGGCTCTGGGCGCATGCGCTCCAGAGCTCCGACTCGGTAATTGGACACATCAGTCCAGTCGCTCCGCGGCACGTGGGATCTTCCCAGGCCAGGGATCGAACCGGCACCCCTTGCACTGCAAGGCGGTGTCCTTACCCACTCGACCACCAGAGAAGCCCCCTGAATTAATTCTTATATATGGTATTAGGTAAGGGTTAAACTTTAAATTGCCTTGGCACTTTTGTTGAAAGTCATTTGACTATGAATTTGAGAGTTTATTTATGATTCTCAATTCCATTCCCTTAATTGATATGTCTGTCTTTATGCTAGTATCAGACTCTTGGTTACAGTCTTTTTTTTTTTTTCTTCTATAACATTAAAAAAATTTTCATTGGTCTGTAATTGATTTATTAATACAATGTGTTAGTTTCAGGTATACAGCAAAGTGAACCAGTTATACATATATCTACTCTTTTTTTTTTCCTTAGCTTCTTTTCCCATATAGGCCATTACAGAATATTGAGTTCCCTGTGCTCTCAGCAGGTTCTTATTAGTTATCTATTTTATATCAATATATAGTAGTGTGTATATGTCAAATCCTTGATTACAGTATCTTTGTGTTAAGTTTTGAAATTGGAAAGTGTCAGTCCTTTAAATTTGTTTTTCTTTTTTAAGATTGTACTGGCTATTCTAGGCCCCTAGAATTTCTGTATGAATTTTAAAATCAACTTACCAATGTCTGCCAAAAAACCAGCTGGAATTTTGATAAGGAGACATGCTGAATTGATGTCATATGTAGGAAACCATCGCCTAACTCAAGGTCACAAAGATTTGCTCCTCCAAAGAAAATTCTAAGAGCTTTGTCAGTTTAGCTCTTATTTTTAGGTGTAGAATGTGTTTTGAATTAATTCTTGTTTTTCTTTTTTTTTTAACATTTATTTATTTATTTATTTTTTGGGGGGTGAGGTGGGGAGGGAGGGGGCAGCGGGTGGGCTGCTTCTATTGGTCTTTCATTTTGTCTATTTTTCATCCATCTTTGTTCTTTGGCCCGTGTGGGCCTCCCATCACGGTGGCCTCTGTCGTCGCAGAGCACCGGCTCTGGGCGCATGCGCTCCAGAGCTCCGACTCGGTAATTGGACACATCAGTCCAGTCGCTCCGGCGGCACGTGGGATCTTCCCAGGCCAGGGATCGAACCGGCACCCCTTGCACTGCAAGGCGGTGTCCTTACCCACTCGACCACCAGAGAAGCCCCCTGAATTAATTCTTATATATGGTATTAGGTAAGGGTTAAACTTTAAATTGCCTTGGCACTTTTGTTGAAAGTCATTTGACTATGAATTTGAGAGTTTATTTATGATTCTCAATTCCATTCCCTTAATTGATATGTCTGTCTTTATGCTAGTATCAGACTCTTGGTTACAGTCTTTTTTTTTTTTTCTTCTATAACATTAAAAAAATTTTCATTGGTCTGTAATTGATTTATTAATACAATGTGTTAGTTTCAGGTATACAGCAAAGTGAACCAGTTATACATATATCTACTCTTTTTTTTTCCTTAGCTTCTTTTCCCATATAGGCCATTACAGAATATTGAGTTCCCTGTGCTCTCAGCAGGTTCTTATTAGTTATCTATTTTATATCAATATATAGTAGTGTGTATATGTCAAATCCTTGATTACAGTATCTTTGTGTTAAGTTTTGAAATTGGAAAGTGTCAGTCCTTTAAATTTGTTTTTCTTTTTTAAGATTGTACTGGCTATTCTAGGCCCCTAGAATTTCTGTATGAATTTTAAAATCAACTTACCAATGTCTGCCAAAAAACCAGCTGGAATTTTGATAAGGAAACATGCTGAATTGATAGATCCCTTCATGTGGTATTAACATTTCACAGTATTATGTCTTTTGATCAGGAAACATGGGATATCTTTCCATTTGTTTAAGTATTCTTTAATTTCTTTCAGCAATATTTTGTAGTTTTTGAGAGTTGAAGGACAATTTGGGTTTTTGGAAAGAGCAATGGGTTTGGAATTAGTCAGCTCTGGAATTGAATCTTGAGTTTACCCCTCAAAAACTGAGTGACATTGGGAAAGTTATGTAATTTCACCAAACTATGCCTTTCATTTGTAGAATTGTAGCTGTCATACCTATTATACGATTGTTTATGATTGTCAGGGTTAGATGAGATGCTGGAAATACCTCAGCAATAGTTGACCACATGGTAGTGTTCAACAATTTTAATTCCTTTTTGGAAAATTCCTTTCAGCCTTGCATCATCTCATAGTATACTCTCTGACTGTATACTCTATGTCACTGTTTTGTTCTTATATGGACCTGTTTTTAAACAGGAAGCTTCCTAATTTACTCTTGTTCATTTTCTCCATGATGGTACTTTCCTAAAGTACTTTTCCAATTATAGTATACTTCTGTCAAACAACGTGAAGTTTCACCCTGTAATTTTGTCTATAGAGTCCAAGATTGCTGAAATTTCCAGGTCTCATTCTACCCCATTGATCGTCTGAAGGACGATCTATAGATCGTCCTTCTATAGAAACGACCAGGATTTCTATGTTGTATAGCAAGGCAAAGAGAGGTGGGATGTTACAGGAATCTGTTCCTTCACTCTCACAACAAGGCAGGCATCTGTATAATCAAGAACATTCTATCCTCCAAGCTTCAGGTTGCATGGCTCTGTGGTTAACCAGAGCTCCTCTGTATTGAGGAAGTACTCTTTTTTTCCTTAGCTTCTTTTCCCATATAGGCCATTACAGAATATTGAGTTCCCTGTGCTCTCAGCAGGTTCTTATTAGTTATCTATTTTATATCAATATATAGTAGTGTGTATATGTCAAATCCTTGATTACAGTATCTTTGTGTTAAGTTTTGAAATTGGAAAGTGTCAGTCCTTTAAATTTGTTTTTCTTTTTTAAGATTGTACTGGCTATTCTAGGCCCCTAGAATTTCTGTATGAATTTTAAAATCAACTTACCAATGTCTGCCAAAAAACCAGCTGGAATTTTGATAAGGAAACATGCTGAATTGATAGATCCCTTCATGTGGTATTAACATTTCACAGTATTATGTCTTTTGATCAGGAAACATGGGATATCTTTCCATTTGTTTAAGTATTCTTTAATTTCTTTCAGCAATATTTTGTAGTTTTTGAGAGTTGAAGGACAATTTGGGTTTTTGGAAAGAGCAATGGGTTTGGAATTAGTCAGCTCTGGAATTGAATCTTGAGTTTACCCCTCAAAAACTGAGTGACATTGGGAAAGTTATGTAATTTCACCAAACTATGCCTTTCATTTGTAGAATTGTAGCTGTCATACCTATTATACGATTGTTTATGATTGTCAGGGTTAGATGAGATGCTGGAAATACCTCAGCAATAGTTGACCACATGGTAGTGTTCAACAATTTTAATTCCTTTTTGGAAAATTCCTTTCAGCCTTGCATCATCTCATAGTATACTCTCTGACTGTATACTCTATGTCACTGTTTTGTTCTTATATGGACCTGTTTTTAAACAGGAAGCTTCCTAATTTACTCTTGTTCATTTTCTCCATGATGGTACTTTCCTAAAGTACTTTTCCAATTATAGTATACTTCTGTCAAACAACGTGAAGTTTCACCCTGTAATTTTGTCTATAGAGTCCAAGATTGCTGAAATTTCCAGGTCTCATTCTACCCCATTGATCGTCTGAAGGACGATCTATAGATCGTCCTTCTATAGAAACGACCAGGATTTCTATGTTGTATAGCAAGGCAAAGAGAGGTGGGATGTTACAGGAATCTGTTCCTTCACTCTCACAACAAGGCAGGCATCTGTATAATCAAGAACATTCTATCCTCCAAGCTTCAGGTTGCATGGCTCTGTGGTTAACCAGAGCTCCTCTGTATTGAGGAAGTAGCAAAATATAGACTGAGTCATACAGGCAATTGACCAGATTGAAAATGTAGAATGTTAAAACCAATAGTCCATTATTATGGGATTATATGAAATCATCTGTGTGAAACTTTTGAAAATTATAAAGTGCTATAGGATTGAAAGAATATTTAATTCAATTACACACACAGAAAATCTAACAAACCAATAGTCCAAATCTAGTCATTCAGAATGTACACAAATAAGCATGGAAAACATCATACTGTGACTGAGTGGGAAAGAATCTTCCTGCCAATGCAGGAGGTTCAAAAGATTTGACTTTGATCCTTAGGTCAGGAAGATCCCCTGAAGAAGGAAATGGCAACCCACTCCAGCATTCTTGCCTGAGAAATTCTGTGGACAGAGGAGCCTGGCTTGGGGTTGAAAAAGATAGCTGAGTGACTAAAACAACAAGTTATGAATATAAACAGGATAGGACCGAATTCTTTTGATTAGAGTTATCAATATTTAGCTGACAGAATCCAAAACCTACTAGGGCAACCAAAACTGATTTAAATTTCCAGTGTCCATCTGTGACACCCATAATAATAAAAAAATAAAATGAAACAAAAATTTTAAAAACCTACAACATATTGGTGTGTTTAATGATCTTGTGGTACCCCTGAGGAAATTTCTTTGGAAATAAGAAACTGATTAAGGGCCCTCCCTGGCAGGCAGTCCAGTGGTTAAGATCCTCACTTCCAGTGCAGGGGATGTACAGGTTTGATCCTGGTCGGAGAACTAAGATCCCATATGTTGCAGGGTATGGGCAGAAAATTAAAGAAGTGAAAAAGCAACCAGTTGAAAAACTTTTCCTTGGATATCTTTGTAGTGCTAATGCATGGGACTTAGAGATAGGCGTATTTCAGGCATGAAATATTTCAGTATTTCAGTATTTATGAACTGCTGTCATAGAAGTTCTTCCACTCAGAGCTCCTATGCAACCTGGCCTCCAGTTTGTCCTGGGCATGCACAGCACACCCAGTTCTGAAACTTGTCCCAACGACATTTTTGGCAGCCTGAAATGACTGTCATTATGTTTTTGTATACTGTGAGCTCTGTGTCATCAATTCTAAGATACAAAATAGAAGTTTGATTTTTTTTTCCCCTTAACATTTTTTTTTTTTAAAAGATTATTTATTTATTTGAGGGGGTGGGATAGGGTGGGGAGGGGGGGCGGGCAGGCCACTTCTATTGGTCTTTCCTTTCTCTATTTTCATCCATCTTTGTTCTTTGGCCCATGTGGGCCTCCCATCGCGGTGGCCTCTGTTGTGGCAAAGCACTGGCTCTGGGCGCATGCGTTCCAGCGCTCCGGCTCGGTAATAGGACACATCGGTCCAGCTGCTCCGCGGCACGTGGAATTTTCCCAGGCCAGGGATCAAACCGGCGCCCCTTGCACTGCAAGTGTCCTTACCCACTGGACCACCAGGGAAGCCCTCCCCTTAACATTTTAACATCTTGGAAATGGTCTTTTAAATTCAGTGAAATTTAAATTTAAAGTCACTATTTACATCCATTAGATGTGTAAATTATAACCAAGTGTTTCCTAACACCTTTCAAAGATCTCCTTTTCCTCAACCAATAGTAAGAAATCCATGATTTTCCTGCCCTTTGCTAGGTCTTGGTTGAGTGAATTAGGCCCAACCAGCCCAAGCTTCATCAGTTAACAGGGCCATTGCAGAACCTGAGTCCCAGGTCCCAAAGGTTACAAGTTCTTTGACATTTAGGAAAAGTCTGAATATTTTGCCCTCCCTGGCAGGCAGTCCAGTGGTTAAGATCCTCACTTCCAGTGCAGGGGATGTACAGGTTTGATCCTGGTCGGAGAACTAAGATCCCATATGTTGCAGGGTATGGGCAGAAAATTAAAGAAGTGAAAAAGCAACCAGTTGAAAAACTTTTCCTTGGATATCTTTGTAGTGCTAATGCATGGGACTTAGAGATAGGCGTATTTCAGGCATGAAATATTTCAGTATTTCAGTATTTATGAACTGCTGTCATAGAAGTTCTTCCACTCAGAGCTCCTATGCAACCTGGCCTCCAGTTTGTCCTGGGCATGCACAGCACACCCAGTTCTGAAACTTGTCCCAACGACATTTTTGGCAGCCTGAAATGACTGTCATTATGTTTTTGTATACTGTGAGCTCTGTGTCATCAATTCTAAGATACAAAATAGAAGTTTGATTTTTTTTTCCCCTTAACATTTTTTTTTTTTAAAAGATTATTTATTTATTTGAGGGGGTGGGATAGGGTGGGGAGGGAGGGGGCGGGCAGGCCACTTCTATTGGTCTTTCATTTGTCCATTTTCATCCATCTTTGTTCTTTGGCCCGTGTGGGCCTCCCATCGCGGTGGCCTCTGTTGTGGCAAAGCACTGGCTCTGGGCGCATGCGTTCCAGCGCTCCGGCTCGGTAATAGGACACATCGGTCCAGCTGCTCCGCGGCACGTGGAATTTTCCCAGGCCAGGGATCAAACCGGCGCCCCTTGCACTGCAAGTGTCCTTACCCACTGGACCACCAGGGAAGCCCTCCCCTTAACATTTTAACATCTTGGAAATGGTCTTTTAAATTCAGTGAAATTTAAATTTAAAGTCACTATTTACATCCATTAGATGTGTAAATTATAACCAAGTGTTTCCTAACACCTTTCAAAGATCTCCTTTTCCTCAACCAATAGTAAGAAATCCATGATTTTCCTGCCCTTTGCTAGGTCTTGGTTGAGTGAATTAGGCCCAACCAGCCCAAGCTTCATCAGTTAACAGGGCCATTGCAGAACCTGAGTCCCAGGTCCCAAAGGTTACAAGTTCTTTGACATTTAGGATGTCTGTAGACCTTTTTTCCCCAAATGTCTGAATATTTTGTCCTCCTGTGTAGCAATCTTACTTTTTTTTTTTTTTTTTGCTTTAAATCTGTTTATAAGAGACTGAGCTAGTCAAACCAAGAAGAGCTCTATGGGGCTCCCAAGCCCAGTGGCCATTCTGTCCCCTATTTCTTATAGGCAAGACTTATCCATAGGTGTTCCTGGTGGCTCAGTTGGTAAAGAATTGTCAACTACAAATTGGCACTTACCAATTACATTGCCAATGACTGAACAACAAGGGTATTTGCCATTTGCCTCTGCTGCTGACTCTGTACTGTTGGGAGCTGCTGACCTTCAACATCTGCTGAGGTAGTTCTGGGTGGAGTGAGGCACTCTGTCCTCCAGAGAATCTGGTGGGACAGGTCTTTACGTAGGTGGATGTTTTTAGGAGCAGATTTTATCATCTCAGTCCTTGCAACTCCTCATATCCAGAAAAGCATTAAATCCCTTCATGGTGACATCAGATCCTTGTGACTGACTGAAAACCCTTTATAAAATGATTGGTTCGTTCTTCTTTGAGTCGACCCGCTGTTCTGATAGCATCTAGCAATGTCGGTTCTCCCTTGAGCTGACCTGCTGTCCTGGCAGTGACTCTCCTTTCCCTGACTCTAATAAACTCTACTTTCCTCTCAGAAAAATAAAAAATAAAAAAATAAAAAGACTGTTTATTGGTATTGAACTCCCCTTTCATCAAGACCGTATATATATTGACTTTCCCCCTACTGCCTCTTTGGAGCAGTCTCTCAGAGCTTTCTGAGATGCTGCCTGCCAGGTTGCAGTCTTATCCACCAGGAAGCCCTCCCTTAACATTTTAACATCTTGAAATGGTCTTTTAAATTCAGTGAAATTTAAATTTAAAGTCACTATTTACATCCATTAGATGTGTAAATTATAACCAAGTGTTTCCTAACACCTTTCAAAGATCTCCTTTTCCTCAACCAATAGTAAGAAATCCATGATTTTCCTGCCCTTTGCTAGGTCTTGGTTGAGTGAATTAGGCCCAACCAGCCCAAGCTTCATCAGTTAACAGGGCCATTGCAGAACCTGAGTCCCAGGTCCCAAAGGTTACAAGTTCTTTGACATTTAGGATGTCTGTAGACCTTTTTTCCCCAAATGTCTGAATATTTTGTCCTCCTGTGTAGCAATCTTACTTTTTTTTTTTTTTTTTTGCTTTAAATCTGTTTATAAGAGACTGAGCTAGTCAAACCAAGAAGAGCTCTATGGGGCTCCCAAGCCCAGTGGCCATTCTGTCCCCTATTTCTTATAGGCAAGACTTATCCATAGGTGTTCCTGGTGGCTCAGTTGGTAAAGAATTGTCAACTACAAATTGGCACTTACCAATTACATTGCCAATGACTGAACAACAAGGGTATTTGCCATTTGCCTCTGCTGCTGACTCTGTACTGTTGGGAGCTGCTGACCTTCAACATCTGCTGAGGTAGTTCTGGGTGGAGTGAGGCACTCTGTCCTCCAGAGAATCTGGTGGGACAGGTCTTTACGTAGGTGGATGTTTTTAGGAGCAGATTTTATCATCTCAGTCCTTGCAACTCCTCATATCCAGAAAAGCATTAAACCCCTTCATGGTGACATCAGATCCTTGTGACTGACTGAAAACCCTTTATAAAATGATTGGTTCGTTCTTCTTTGAGTCGACCCGCTGTTCTGATAGCATCTAGCAATGTCGGTTCTCCCTTGAGCTGACCTGCTGTCCTGGCAGTGACTCTCCTTTCCCTGACTCTAATAAACTCTACTTTCCTCTCAGAAAAATAAAAAATAAAAAAATAAAAAGACTGTTTATTGGTATTGAACTCCCCTTTCATCAAGACCGTATATATATTGACTTTCCCCCTACTGCCTCTTTGGAGCAGTCTCTCAGAGCTTTCTGAGATGCTGCCTGCCAGGTTGCAGTCCTAATTGCACCCCATGTAAAACTTAACTCACAACTCTCAAGTTGTTCATCATTTTTTAGTCATCAGAATCTGTCTGCAATGCTGAAGATTCAGGTTTTACCCCTGGGTTGGGAAGACACTCTCCGGCCCCCCGGAAAAGGAAATGGCTACCCACTCCAGTGTTCTTGCCTGGAGAATTCCATGGACAAAACAGCCTGGCGGGCCACAGTCTACAAGGTTACAAAGAGTGAGGGCATGACTGAGTGATTGACACATTCAACATTCGTAACCTTCCCTGAGTTCCACGGGCCAATTAGAACAGCAGCTGATCAAGGGAGGAGCAACCAAGAAACCACCTGAGGCTTGCTCACACCCTTTTGTTGTCAGGACTCTAGCTTTGAATTATAGTTATAAAAGCCTTTATCAAATCCTCCCAGGTAGTGACACATTGTTTTCCGTGTCAGAAGCCTGGTGTGTCTCCCTTTGCCTTGCAAAAGTAGTAAAGTTCTCTCTTTCTACTTCTCTGAGGTTTAATATGACATTGGTGCACAGAGAGGCCAAACTCTTGGTAACACTATCAGCAAATTAAATTCCCCCCATCTAATATTTCAGATGTCCCCTCTCCTTTTTTCTCTATTCAGTCACCTAGTAAAACTGTGTTGGCACTTAGGCAAACTAGACAACCTGATTTTTTGTTGACATTAAAGAGTCAATCTCTGAGCTACTTGTTCTTCTAAACAATAACCAATTTATCTCATTATAGTCAACTTTGGTGTAGTTTGATAAGAACTATGCACCTGTATCTCAAAAAAAGGAAATATAGTTTTTTTGGTGTGTACCTAAATCTTCTACTCTTTTGCATACCCACCCTTCAGATGTCTGGAACTAGTTTGATAGTCCTCCAAGTTATAGTCTTAAACTTTTCATTAGCTGGTGTAATAACTAGAGGGAACACACACTGAAACTAGTAATTCTACCAAAGCTTTATTTAAAATTGAACCGCAACCTTCAAGCAGACACCATAATAGGATCTTAACAGCCATACGAAGCTCTGAAATGAAAATTTCTACCCTTGACAGATCTATCTGCAGGAACCTTTGTCTGGAAGCTCAGCATCAAAGGAACTGCTGGGTTATAAATGAAATCATCAGTTAAGATTATGTGTCCTCATAAAATTATTTACATCAGAATTGAGACCCTTCTTTACAAATCAGCAGATATCCTTAAACCTGTGTGAACTGACTGGGAAATTATATTTTATAGCAGCAAATATAATATTATTGCATACGGGTTCTATAGAAATGGGATCGCTAACCATTTTCAAACATTTTATACTATCAGAATACGTACTATTAAAAATCAAAGTTTGGTTGTTGTTTTTAAATCAATTGGCAGCCTGTAATATCAGTACTGTATAAGAAGTGAATCCTTGGTTTCCCCGGTAGCTCGGTGGTAAAGAGTTTGCCTGTCAATGCAGGAGACACGGATTTGATTCCTGGTCCGGGAAGATCCCACATGCTGTGGAACAACTAAGCCTATGAGCCACAACTATTGAGCCTGTGCTCTAGAGCCTCGGAGCCACAACTACTGAAGCCCGTGTGCCCTAGAGCCCAAGTTTCACAACAAGAAAAGTCACCACCACAAGAAGCCTGCTCACCTCAACTAGAGAGTAACCCCGACTCCCTGCAACTAGAAAAGATCCTGCAGCAGCAGTGAAAATCCAGAATAGCCAAAAATAAATAAATAAAATGCATTTAAAAAAAAAAGGGTGAATCCTGTTGAGGCCTTAAGCTATAGGCTCCAAGTGGGGTAAACTCTGAAATTGGTGATGAGACTCGAAAGCAGCAATGAATAGAGTCAGCATGTAACAAGGAGGAGGAGAGTGTGGTGGGGACAGTGTACAGCAGTAATGGGGTTCTCAAACTTTGTTTCCTCTAATGCATTGTAAAATTTGCTTCAAGCCTCCTGTTCCACCACAAACATTAGTGCAAGTTAGCCCTCTACAGAATAATGTTTATTTTAAGTAAACTCATTTTAATTCCTAAATCCTGGAGTGAAATGTATAGTGGATAAAAGATGTGCTATATTTTTTATGTGGCTTCAGAGAATCTCCTGGCACATTGCTGAGGATCACACTCTCATGCCGAGTGAGCCAGGTTAGTACTGGGTGCTGGAAAGTACACTGGTTCTGGAATGAGATAGAGCAGAGGCAAAATTACAGCTCTAACATGTCGAAGTTGCATTAATTTGTTGTTGTTCAATCACTAAGTCATGTCTGACTCTTTTTGACTCCATGGACTGCAGCATGTTGAGCTTCCCTGTCCTTCACTGTTTCCTGGAGTTTGCTCAAATTCATGTTCATTGTGTCAATGATGCCATCCAACCGTCTCATCCACTGTCACCCTCTTCTCCTCCTGCTCTCAATCTTTCCCAGCATCAGAGTCTATTCCAATGTGTTGGCTCTTTGCATCAGGTGACCAAGGTATTGGAGCTTCAGCTTCAGTTCTTCCAGTGAATATTCAGGGTTGATTTCCTTTAAGATAGACTGGTTTGATCTCCTTGCTGTTCAAGGGACTCTCAAGTCTTCTCCAGCACCACAGCTTGCAAGCATCAATTCTTCGGTGCTTGACCTTCTTTATTGTCCAACTCTCACATCTGAATGTGACTACTGGAAAAGTCATAGCTTTGACTATATGGACCATTGCTTTGACTATGTTGACGATATTGACCAAAGTCGTAGCTTTGACTTTGTTGGTAGAGTGATGGCTCTATTTTTAGGGCTCTGGGTGTAGCTCAGCAGGAAAGAGTCTGCCTGCCAGTGCAAGAGACATGGGTTTGATCCCTGGGTCAGGATGTTCCCCTGGAGAAGGAAATGCCAACCTACTCTCCAGTATACTTGCTTGGAAAATTCTATGAATAAAGAAGCCTGGCAGGTTACTGTCCATGGGGTTGCAAAAGAGTGGTGGGGACAGTGTACAGCAGTAATGGGGTTCTCAAACTTTGTTTCCTCTAATGCATTGTAAAATTTGCTTCAAGCCTCCTGTTCCACCACAAACATTAGTGCAAGTTAGCCCTCTACAGAATAATGTTTATTTTAAGTAAACTCATTTTAATTCCTAAATCCTGGAGTGAAATGTATAGTGGATAAAAGATGTGCTATATTTTTATGTGGCTTCAGAGAATCTCCTGGCACATTGCTGAGGATCACACTCTCATGCCGAGTGAGCCAGGTTAGTACTGGGTGCTGGAAAGTACACTGGTTCTGGAATGAGATAGAGCAGAGGCAAAATTACAGCTCTAACATGTCGAAGTTGCATTAATTTGTTGTTGTTCAATCACTAAGTCATGTCTGACTCTTTTTGACTCCATGGACTGCAGCATGTTGAGCTTCCCTGTCCTTCACTGTTTCCTGGAGTTTGCTCAAATTCATGTTCATTGTGTCAATGATGCCATCCAACCGTCTCATCCACTGTCACCCTCTTCTCCTCCTGCTCTCAATCTTTCCCAGCATCAGAGTCTATTCCAATGTGTTGGCTCTTTGCATCAGGTGACCAAGGTATTGGAGCTTCAGCTTCAGTTCTTCCAGTGAATATTCAGGGTTGATTTCCTTTAAGATAGACTGGTTTGATCTCCTTGCTGTTCAAGGGACTCTCAAGTCTTCTCCAGCACCACAGCTTGCAAGCATCAATTCTTCGGTGCTTGACCTTCTTTATTGTCCAACTCTCACATCTGAATGTGACTACTGGAAAAGTCATAGCTTTGACTATATGGACCATTGCTTTGACTATGTTGACGATATTGACCAAAGTCGTAGCTTTGACTTTGTTGGTAGAGTGATGGCTCTATTTTTAGGGCTCTGGGTGTAGCTCAGCAGGAAAGAGTCTGCCTGCCAGTGCAAGAGACATGGGTTTGATCCCTGGGTCAGGATGTTCCCCTGGAGAAGGAAATGCCAACCTACTCTCCAGTATACTTGCTTGGAAAATTCTATGAATAAAGAAGCCTGGCAGGTTACTGTCCATGGGGTTGCAAAAGAGTTGAACATGACTGAACAACTAAACAACAGAGTTTGTCATAACTTATCTTCCAAGGAGCAAACATCTTTTAATTTTGTGACTATAGCCAGTCCACAGTGACTTTTAGAACCCAAGAAAAATAAAATCTGTCACTGTTTCCACTTTTTCCCCATCTACTTGCCATGAAGTGATGGGCAAGTTATTTAACCAGTCTAAGCTTCAGTTTCCTCCAGTTTTTTTTTTTTTTTAATTTTTGTTTATTTGATTGTGCTGGGACTTAGTTGCAGTATATGGGATCTAGTTCCCTGGCAAGGGATCAAACCCAGGCACCCCGTATTGGGAGCTCAGAATCTTAGCCACTGAACCACCAGAGAAGTCCCTAGAATGGTTTTAACAATGTCTGTCTCAGAATGGCTATGCAGCCTCCCCTTCATCTTGACCAAAGCAGCCTGGGTTTGGTGGGACATGGTGTCACCAGTCAAGACTCTGTTTTCTAGTCTACTTTTCACGAAGATCTAGCCATTTGATTAAATTTGGGTTAAAAAAGGTATAAAAGGAAGTATTGCCTGATACTTCTGAGAATTCTCCTTAAAACAAGTGTGGGTACCTTTCTTTCTAACTCTTTGTATGTTTCCTGGAAGGTGGGCATGATGACTGGAAATCTGGAAGCCATTTAGAATCATGAGAATGAAGATTACCCTTTGTGGATGTTGAAATAGCATTGAAAGGAGCTTGGGTCCCTGACCTCTTTATAGAGCTGGCATACCACCCCAAAACTGCCCACCTCTGGTCTTTTTTTACATAAGAGAAAACATACTTCTTTATTTCTTTTTTTTGTTTGTTTGTTTTAAACCATGGGGAGGAATATGTAGTTCTTTTTTTTTTTTCTTTTAGTTGAAGTATAGTTGATTTAAAACACTGTGTTGATTTCTGCTGTAGAGCAAAGTAATTCAATTATAATATTCTTTTCCATTGTGCTTTATCACAGGATATTCAGTATAGTTCCCCATGCTAGACAGTAGGACCTTGTTGTTTATCCATCCTGTATATAATAGTTTGCATCTTCTAACTAAAATCTCCTCCATCCCTCCCCTACTTCCCTCTCCCTTGACAGCTACAAGTCTGTTCTTTATATCTGTGAGTCTGTTTTCTGCTTCATAGCTAAGTTCGTCTGTGCCATATTTTTGATTCTATGTATAAGTGATATCATATGGTATTTGTCTTCTGACTCGCTTCACTTCCTGTAATAATCTTAGTCTCTAGATCCAGCCATGTTGTGATGAATGGCATTATTTTATTTTTTACAGCTAAGTAGTATTCCATTGTCTATACAAACCACATCTTAATAAAGAGTTCTTTATATCCAGCTGAACCTAACAGATTCTGTTGGATTCTTTTTTTTTTTCCTTTAAACAGATTTGGATTTTATTCAACACAGCATCATCTAAGCGTTAGAATCAGTAGCATATCAGTTCAGTTCAGTTACTCTGTCATGTCCGACTCTTTGCAACCCCACAGATGGCAGCTCGCCAGGCTTCCCTGTCCTTCGCCATCTCCCAGAGTTTGTTCAAACTCATGTCCATTGACTTAGTGATGCCATCCAACCATCTCGTCCTCTGTCGTCCCCTTCTCCTTCTGCCTTCTATTTTCCCCAATGTCAGGATCTTTTCCAATGAGTTGGTTCTTTGCATCAGGTGGCCAATGTATTGTAGCTTCAGCATCAGTCCTTCCAGTGACTATTCAGGGTTGATTTCCTTTAATAGCGTGTCAGTGTGAACTTGACCAGTCAGCATCAGAGAAGATGCACATGACCTTCGACACCCAGCTCTGCTGATTGGAACCTGCTTCTCAGACACTTCTGCAGGAGAGGGCAACGCCATATAGGTCAGGTACATGCTGATGCTGTTGGAGCAGCAAAAGCTGAATTAGCCCCGATGCTCACTGCTCGAGCACTAAACCCCAGTACAGCCATGTGATGGAGCCATGCCCTAGTCCTATGCAGAAGAGTGTCCATTTTTCATAATGAACACACACCTCTGTATTGTAGGAAATAGATAAAAAATCTAGAAATAAAAATCAAAGTTGGGACTTCCTGGAGGTCCAGTGATTAGGACTCTGTTTCCCCAGAGGTGGCGTGTTCTGTCCGTGGCTGGGGAACTAAGATCCCACACATCTTGCATGCAGTGCAGCCAAGAAAAAAAAAAAAATCAAGTTAACACGAGGAGCCATAGACCATCAAGTGACACATCAGGAAAACCCCTCAGAACGTCCACCTGTACACCAGGCACCCATGTGGGCATCCGAGTGGCCAGAACCCGGCTCCATGGTCAGATCGCAACCACTCCCCGGCACCAGGCTTCTGAGAATCCACCACTCAGCGTTGCTGGGTGAGCACAGCCCCAAGCAAACAGAAATGTGTGGTCTGTTGGTTGTTATTCTTGAGTTTGTTTGGTTTCCAGAATAGCAATTCTCTCTGCAGAGATGCTGGTGCGGAACCCCACCCAAAATGCTCTCCCTGTCCCCCCACACCAGGGAACCAGTTGATGCAGGCTCCTCTCTGCAGCCAGTTCAGCACTGACTAAGCTGCTTTCTCTCATGTCCTCTTTCCTGGCCACTCCAAAGACCACAGGCAAAGCCTGAGCGTCTCCGCTGAGGCTGTGTATCAGGGACTGACCTGTGTCCCCAGCTGTCACATGTTGAGTCCTGACCTCCAGTTCCTTGCAGTGACTGTGTTTGGAGATAACTCTTCACAGGGCGACCTGGTGCCATGAGTCCTTAGGGTCCTCGGGTCAGTTGTTTGTTTCAGTAGCTCAGTCGTGTCTGCCTCTTTCCAGCTGCGTGGACGGTAGCCCCCCAGGCTCCTCTGTCCATGGGTTCTCCAGACAAGAATACTGGGGTGGGTTGCCATTTCCTTCTCCAGGGGATCTTCCAGACCCAGGGATGAAGCCTGCATCTCCTACATTGGTGGATGGGTTCTTTACTGATGAGCCACAGAAAAGTTCCACTCAAGTCAACAGGGTGACCCCAGCCAACATGGCTGGTGTCCTTATACAAATGGGAAGTTTGTATATAGACACAGCCCGAGGGAGTGTGATGTAAGGCGTAAGGGAAGGAGCGGCCACATACACGCCGAGGAGAGGGGAGCAGAACAGAGTGTCCCTTCAAGCCTTCACCAGAATCAGCCCTGCTAGTCGGTGATTCGGGACTCCAGAACTAGGACACATTCGCCCTGCCATGTATGTGGTCCACCTGTGGGACGTGGTCGCCACAGCCCTGCCTCTGTCAGCCAAGAGCACAGATGTTTGAGATCCCGCGTTGTCTGCTGAGTTTGCACAACCTCTGCTCCGCTCTGGCACCTACAGCTCTGCTGTTTTACAATAAACAGTGAACTGAGTCACTTAGCAGTTTTCCTTCTCAGTGTTTGTCCTGTGGTTTTGCTAACTCCCAATATAACACCCAAACTAGTGAGGTATTTTTCTTCAGATACACATCTCTCTGTTGCTGACTTTCTAGGATGTGGGCGTTTCCCAAAGTAGGGGATTCCAGGCCCCCCACCCCCCGCGCTGCATCCTCTGTAACTCTAAGGAAACACCCTTATCTCTGCGTGACAGTGACTTTCACCTGCCTCTCCAAGCAGACGGCGAGATCTGAGCCCGAATGTCCAGGGAAGGGCCTGAGGCTGCTGCTTAGTCACTTGGTCGTGTCCAGCTGTGTGACTGTGTGCACTGTAGCCCACGGGGTTCCTCTGTCCATGGGCTTCTCCAGCCAAGAATACTGGAGTGGGCAGCCATGGCCTTCTCCAGGGGATTGCCCCGACCCGCGTCTCCTGCATCACAGGCAGACTCTTTACCACTGAGCCACCAGTGACGCCCCAGTGAAGGGCCAGGTGATGTGTTAGACCTTTGGGGCCTGCACGTGGCCTCTGGTGTCTCTCTGTCCCTGCTTCGTTGGTTGGTTTTTTGGTTTTTCAACCCTTTATGTTTCTGTTCAGTGGCCAAGTTGTGTCTGTTTGTGAGCCCATGGACTGCAGCATGCCAGACTTCCCTGTCCTTCACCATCTCTTGGAGCTTGTAACACTTTGTAAAGAAAACCATAAAAACCGCTCCTGACTCCAGGGTCATACAAGATCTGACTGACTGCATTTGGTGCCAGGGCTGCGGCCAGCGTCCCAACGAGAGGCAGCACCACGGAGTTTGGTTTCTGAAAGATTCACAGGGATGGCACTGAGGAATCGCAGTCAGAGAAGCACCCAGTGGAGGTAACAGGGACCAGCCTGATGAGTGGGGGTCCCCTGCCTGCATCCGCCTCATCCCAGGAGCCACGCAGAGCGCAGTCATGCTCTGGCTCTCTGCAGGTGGGGCTCGCGGTGCGCAGGGATGAAGGAGCGATGTCTTAGCTGTTCTGCGAGCCCTCTGCCCTGGACAGCCTGCGTGGTTCCTCCTCCCCACTCAGCTTTGTCTGCCTCCTGCTCTAAGGCACCTCCACAGCACCTGCCTCTGTCAGGGTTGGGGTTCATCCACTCGATGGCCAAACCAGGGGTAAAGCAGCCAAGGACGGCAGGTCCAACAGATGCAGCAGGAGCAGCCGAGATGGCATCCGAGTTTGAAAGAACCTGTCATTGAGTGTGCTTCCCTGGTAGCTCAGCTGGTGAAGAATCCACCCAACATCTGGACCCACTGAGGTTCAGGTTCTTCATGTCTCTGCAGAGAAGAATTCAGTGAGAGGCAAAGTGATAGGCGAGAAATGGATGTATTCAGATTCAGAGAAAGCACACTCCACAGACAGAGTGTGGGCCGTCATGAGCGAATCCAGCGGCCCTATTGGATTCTGATAACAGATTATAACCTGAAAGATACAGTATGTATATAATATACACATTGTATATAACAGATATATAATTTTAGTATATTATACATATATATTAATCAAAAGAGATAAAGTATTTAGCCCAGGCAGGATCTAAAACTCAATAAATAGCTTCTGTAGGGTATTCCTTGACAGTCCAGTAGTTAAGACTCCAAGCTTCCACAGCATGTACAAGCAAACACACATGTACAAGAAAATACGACACAGGCAGGCATCTTGTACACGTTACTCTGCAAGTTGCTTTTATTGCTTAATGTGCCAACCAAAGCATGTACAAGCAAACACACATGTACAAGAAAACCATAAAACCGCTCCTGACTCCAGGGTCATACAAGATCTGACTGACTGCATTTGGTGCCAGGGCTGCGGCCAGCGTCCCAACGAGAGGCAGCACCACGGAGTTTGGTTTCTGAAAGATTCACAGGGATGGCACTGAGGAATCGCAGTCAGAGAAGCACCCAGTGGAGGTAACAGGGACCAGCCTGATGAGTGGGGGTCCCCTGCCTGCATCCGCCTCATCCCAGGAGCCACGCAGAGCGCAGTCATGCTCTGGCTCTCTGCAGGTGGGGCTCACGGTGCGCAGGGATGAAGGAGCGATGTCTTAGCTGTTCTGCGAGCCCTCTGCCCTGGACAGCCTGCGTGGTTCCTCCTCCCCACTCAGCTTTGTCTGCCTCCTGCTCTAAGGCACCTCCACAGCACCTGCCTCTGTCAGGGTCGGGGTTCATCCACTCGATGGCCAAACCAGGGGTAAAGCAGCCAAGGACGGCAGGTCCAACAGATGCAGCAGGAGCAGCCGAGATGGCATCCGAGTTTGAAAGAACCTGTCATTGAGTGTGCTTCCCTGGTAGCTCAGCTGGTGAAGAATCCACCCAACATCTGGACCCACTGAGGTTCAGGTTCTTCATGTCTCTTTGCAGAGAAGAATTCAGTGAGAGGCAAAGTGATAGGCGAGAAATGGATGTATTCAGATTCAGAGAAAGCACACTCCACAGACAGAGTGTGGGCCGTCGCAGAGCGAATCCAGCGGCCCTATTGGATTCTGATAACAGATTATAACCTGAAAGATACAGTATGTATATAATATACACATTGTATATAACAGATATATAATTTTAGTATATTATACATATATATTAATCAAAAGAGATAAAGTATTTAGCCCAGGCAGGATCTAAAACTCAATAAATAGCTTCTGTAGGGTATTCCTTGACAGTCCAGTAGTTAAGACTCCAAGCTTCCACAGCATGTACAAGCAAACACACATGTACAAGAAAATACGTACACACAGGCAGGCATCTTGTACACGTTACTCTGCAAGTTGCTTTTATTGCTTAATGTGCCTTGGAGATCTTTTTGTGTTTTGTCCTAATGCTATTATTTCCTTCCTGCTTTCTTCATCTAAGATTATTATTTCTTGACTGAACTATTCTAAAAATAGCCAGAGGGACCTGTACCGATGGCCAGTCTCAGTTAATCCTACCAAATACACACTCCATTTTCAACTAATGAACTGGCATTCTGGCTTATCCATGGATCTCTTGTGTGTTTGATTACTTTGAACTTGTCATCTTTCCCTCTAGATAATAACATTGCCAACTACCTTTTCAGCCACGTCTAAAACCTGGTAATCACCCTTGCCAGGTTTAGCACATAAAAATGGAGGTGTTAGTTAAATCTGAATTTCATATAAACAATAATATTTTAGTTTAAGTGTTACTGTAGGCTTGTCTATGCAATATTTGGGACATACTCATGCCACAAAATTATTCACTTTTTTTTGTCTGAAATTCAAAGTTAGCTGGGAGTCCCAGTGTTATTTTATCTGTCAGCCTTACCTCATCAGAATCTCTCGAGGTCGCATAGCCTGATGTCTAAACTCTAGAACTCTTGCTTGTTGCTTTTGGGGAGGAAGACATTTTCCTCTACCCTTCTAGGTTCTTCTGGCCAGTCTAAGAATTAAATTGACATGAGACAGAAGAAAAATCACATGAAAGCTTAATAACATATATACATGGGAGAGACCTAGGAGAACTAAGTGACTCGCCAAAATGGTGAAGGTCCTCACCTCAAACACCTGTGTCAGCTGAAGATGAAAGAGGATATCGTGGCTAGTAGCTTGGAATCTCAAAGCTGAGGAAGCCAATTCTTGTGGAGCTGGAAAAGCAAATGTTTGCTGGGCCTGCAGAGACAGTAAGACACAGAATAGGCACTGGACTCTCAGCCCTGTTTCCCCCACTACACACAGCCCGTATTCTAGGCAGCGCTCTCTGGCGCTAGCTCCATTCTGGGAGCAGGCCCTCCAAGTAAATTCTTTTAGCCAGAGGGAAGGCTGAGTTTCCCCCTGAGTCCTTGGGGCCTTGATTATTTTCATCTGGAGGTAATTTGCATGCCAAAGAGACACTGTGGGAAGGTGAATTTTGCTCCTCTGCACTATCATTTAGCTTCCCCGCATTTCTCAGTCTCCCCAGGAGGTAGGTAGAGCCAAGACACTCAGTTCTCCCATGGACTCTCAGCCAAAGGGATATGTGTTACGTCCAAGATTTGCCCAAAAAATACCCCATTTGCTTTCCTTTAGGTTCCGTCTTCTTCCCTCCTCTCAGGAGCTGAATTAACCTTTACAGTGACTTGAAAAGCAGTGTGTTAAAGATAGCAGAGACTCAGCTTGGATTCCTGAATGACTGAGAATCAGAGCCATTGCCAGTACTTCTTACCCTCACTCTCAGGCAAAGCCACAGAGTAATAACATTGCAAAACCTTTTCAGCCACGTCTAAAACCTGGTAATCACCCTTGCCAGGTTTAGCACATAAAAATGGAGGTGTTAGTTAAATCTGAATTTCATATAAACAATAATATTTTAGTTTAAGTGTTACTGTAGGCTTGTCTATGCAATATTTGGGACATACTCATGCCACAAAATTATTCACTTTTTTTTGTCTGAAATTCAAAGTTAGCTGGGAGTCCCAGTGTTATTTTATCTGTCAGCCTTACCTCATCAGAATCTCTCGAGGTCGCATAGCCTGATGTCTAAACTCTAGAACTCTTGCTTGTTGCTTTTGGGGAGGAAGACATTTTCCTCTACCCTTCTAGGTTCTTCTGGCCAGTCTAAGAATTAAATTGACATGAGACAGAAGAAAAATCACATGAAAGCTTAATAACATATATACATGGGAGAGACCTAGGAGAACTAAGTGACTCGCCAAAATGGTGAAGGTCCTCACCTCAAACACCTGTGTCAGCTGAAGATGAAAGAGGATATCGTGGCTAGTAGCTTGGAATCTCAAAGCTGAGGAAGCCAATTCTTGTGGAGCTGGAAAAGCAAATGTTTGCTGGGCCTGCAGAGACAGTAAGACACAGAATAGGCACTGGACTCTCAGCCCTGTTTCCCCCACTACACACAGCCCGTATTCTAGGCAGCGCTCTCTGGCGCTAGCTCCATTCTGGGAGCAGGCCCTCCAAGTAAATTCTTTTAGCCAGAGGGAAGGCTGAGTTTCCCCCTGAGTCCTTGGGGCCTTGATTATTTTCATCTGGAGGTAATTTGCATGCCAAAGAGACACTGTGGGAAGGTGAATTTTGCTCCTCTGCACTATCATTTAGCTTCCCCGCATTTCTCAGTCTCCCCAGGAGGTAGGTAGAGCCAAGACACTCAGTTCTCCCATGGACTCTCAGCCAAAGGGATATGTGTTACGTCCAAGATTTGCCCAAAAAATACCCCATTTGCTTTCCTTTAGGTTCCGTCTTCTTCCCTCCTCTCAGGAGCTGAATTAACCTTTACAGTGACTTGAAAAGCAGTGTGTTAAAGATAGCAGAGACTCAGCTTGGATTCCTGAATGACTGAGAATCAGAGCCCTTGCCAATTTGGAATTGATGCTGACCGTTCAGCCTCTGTACACCAGTGACAAATCAAATCTCAGAGACTGAGTGTTGAGTGAGGTAGAAAAGAATAGCTTTATTGCTTTGTCAGGCAAAGGGGGCCACAGCAGGCTCTTGCCCCTCAAAAACTGTGTGTCCCAACCCAGGAGGATTTGGTGAGGAGTTTTATGACAATGGCTCAAGGGTCCAGTTGCTCTTAAGGATTAGGGTGTGTGCAGGGTCTCAAGTAGTCTCTTGAAGAGCTTGTCTGGTTCCTTTAATCTGGAATGAAGAAAGCTAACCTTTTCTATTTGTTGTGGATTTTAGTTCTCTAAAGGCCTCAAAGATATTGCTATGTGTGTTCCTGAGCTCAAGTTCATTTACTCACTGCACCATAGGCCAATAAATCAGGAGATGAGTTGTTGGAGCAAGGAATAACAGAAGGCCAGAAGACCAAGGAGATAACTGACTAGTACCTCTGAAAATGATCTCATCTTGGTCAGGATTCAGGGTCTTTTTATATACAATAGCGAGAGAGGGAAGGAGTTTTCAGTGGTATCGACAAATGGTAGAGCTTAACTGGTTGCCGGTAGACTGTTGCTTACTTGGTTGGGAGGAGGGGCCCATGGGGGTGCCTGGCCAATGCCTGAGTAGGACTGTTACAGCTGATGTCTGTCTCAATGGAGCGTGCAGGTTGGGGCCAGGGAAGGAAAGGCTTCTTGAGCTTTGGGTCCCTGTGAGACCATCACTACCTGTTGGCTTACCCTCCTGGTTGGGAGGAAGGGGGGCCTTGATTATTTTCATCTGGAGGTAATTTGCATGCCAAAGAGACACTGTGGGAAGGTGAATTTTGCTCCTCTGCACTATCATTTAGCTTCCCCGCATTTCTCAGTCTCCCCAGGAGGTAGGTAGAGCCAAGACACTCAGTTCTCCCATGGACTCTCAGCCAAAGGGATATGTGTTACGTCCAAGATTTGCCCAAAAAATACCCCATTTGCTTTCCTTTAGGTTCCGTCTTCTTCCCTCCTCTCAGGAGCTGAATTAACCTTTACAGTGACTTGAAAAGCAGTGTGTTAAAGATAGCAGAGACTCAGCTTGGATTCCTGAATGACTGAGAATCAGAGCCCTTGCCAATTTGGAATTGATGCTGACCGTTCAGCCTCTGTACACCAGTGACAAATCAAATCTCAGAGACTGAGTGTTGAGTGAGGTAGAAAAGAATAGCTTTATTGCTTTGTCAGGCAAAGGGGGCCACAGCAGGCTCCTGCCCCTCAAAAACTGTGTGTCCCAACCCAGGAGGATTTGGTGAGGAGTTTTATGACAATGGCTCAAGGGTCCAGTTGCTCTTAAGGATTAGGGTGTGTGCAGGGTCTCAAGTAGTCTCTTGAAGAGCTTGTCTGGTTCCTTTAATCTGGAATGAAGAAAGCTAACCTTTTCTATTTGTTGTGGATTTTAGTTCTCTAAAGGCCTCAAAGATATTGCTATGTGTGTTCCTGAGCTCAAGTTCATTTACTCACTGCACCATAGGCCAATAAATCAGGAGATGAGTTGTTGGAGCAAGGAATAACAGAAGGCCAGAAGACCAAGGAGATAACTGACTAGTACCTCTGAAAATGATCTCATCTTGGTCAGGATTCAGGGTCTTTTTATATACAATAGCGAGAGAGGGAAGGAGTTTTCAGTGGTATCGACAAATGGTAGAGCTTAACTGGTTGCCGGTAGACTGTTGCTTACTTGGTTGGGAGGAGGGGCCCATGGGGGTGCCTGGCCAATGCCTGAGTAGGACTGTTACAGCTGATGTCTGTCTCAATGGAGCGTGCAGGTTGGGGCCAGGGAAGGAAAGGCTTCTTGAGCTTTGGGTCCCTGTGAGACCATCACTACCTGTGCACCCCTTGAGGCAGAGCCAGGGCCCTGCCCCAAGGCTACATTACTGGTTTTGGCATCCCCTTCCTTCCCTGATTAGCAATTGTCTGAAAGTCTTCCATGCCCAAGATCCCCATAGGTGCCTGTTCGTTTTCAGTTTCAGCAGAAACTATAACACTCAGCCATGGATATTGAATTGTAATTAATCATCTTTGCAGTGTTGTTTAATCTGCCTATAAACTGGACTGTTTTTTGAATTTTTCTATTCACACTTTTGGTTATAAGTCTTCAAACTAACATTTCCATTTTTCTCCCACTTTTGGCATGGAGTCTTTGAGACCTAAAGAGGCTCCTTTTTTGGAAGTACTGCAAGCTGAAGCTGAATAGCTGATACACCTTTAAGAGAGATCAGCGCAGTGTGGTAGAGTCTGGTGGAGCACAGTCCTTAGCAGAGCCTGTCAGTGTGCACCATTTTACCTCTCTCTGCCACCTCACCTCTTATCAGGCAACAGTCACCACGGGACAATTAGTGGTGCTGCTCAGCCATTGGTTGGTGCTGCAGTGGGCCCCTCTCCCAAGTGACCCACTGTCATTGAGTGACCATTGGTGGTCCTGCTCTGTCATTGGTTGGAGTTGCAGTGGGTCACACCCATGAGCAACCAGTTGTCAGTGAGCAACTGTTAGTGGGGGATTCAGCCAGGGGTCTAAGGAATAGTGGCTGTAGGTGGAGTGTGAGGTAAGAGGCGGGTCCTAGGCTTCAGGCCAGCAGGTAAGCTGGGAGGCCCAGGGAAAAAGGTGAGGGCTGTGCCTGAAAGTCTCCAGAACCTTCGCCTGGGCGTCCCACTGGCCAGGCCCAAGCCTAGAGGCAATGGTAAACCTTTCCCCTATCCCCGCCTCTGTGGCCTAATGGCAGCAGCAACCTTTACCTGGGAGAAAATATGTGAGGCCTTCCTCCTACCCCTGTTTGGGTGGCCTGAGGAGCGGAAGGGCCAGTTGGGTCCTGGGTGCCTGGCTTCTTCAGTGATGACAACTCTACAGGGAATGGGGACCTGTCCCTGAGGGAGCCGCCTACTGAGCTCAGCCTCCTCCTAGGCAGGACCTGGACCTTGGAGGGTGACGGTTGTGCCTTGGGAGGTGGCCCTTTCTTGTCAGAACAGAGAATAGCATTTGTTTGGTGAAGATTTATAGGCACATGTTGCGTGACCATGACCTGAACTCAAGAACAAAGGGTTTGACAGCAAGAAGTTTACAACAGCTAGCCACGCCCCTCCCTTACCTTTCCTAGAAAAGGGTTTTGTGGAAAGTATAACAGAGCAGGATGAGCACAGCCCTTATCAGGTAGCCACTGCTGTGCCTCATTGCTCTGTACTCTGTTACTAGACAACAGGCCTTGCTCAGTCATTGCTCAGTGCCTCAGTGAGCCCTTGCCCGCAAGCAACCAACTCAATGGACAGGCATTAGTTGTCATGCTCAGTTGTCGGTTAGCACCACAGTGGGCCTTGCCCACTGGTAACTGTCACCAAGGGACCCCTGGGGGAAGTGATTCAATCAGGGGTCACTATTGTGATGGTCATCAGGTGGAGAGTGAGGTTAGGAGGCAGATTGAGGCCTTCCCCTGGAGGCCCTCCAGCCTACCAGACTTGGGCTAGCAGGTGAGCTAGAGGGCCCAGGGAACAGACTGAGGACTACCTCCTGCAGGGCTCCAGAGCCCTCACTACGGCCCTCCACTAGCCTTGGTTCAGGCCTTGAGGAAAGGTGAACCCCTCGCCCATCTGTCTCTATGATCTTGTAGCAGTGGCCATCCGTGTGAGTTGCGGTCTGTGAGGCCTGGTCTCCCTTTGGGTGGCCTGAGGAGCGGAAGGGCCAGTTGGGTCCTGGGTGCCTGGCTTCTTCAGTGATGACAACTCTACAGGGAATGGGGACCTGTCCCTGAGGGAGCCGCCTACTGAGCTCAGCCTCCTCCTAGGCAGGACCTGGACCTTGGAGGGTGACGGTTGTGCCTTGGGAGGTGGCCCTTTCTTGTCAGAACAGAGAATAGCATTTGTTTGGTGAAGATTTATAGGCACATGTTGCGTGACCATGACCTGAACTCAAGAACAAAGGGTTTGACAGCAAGAAGTTTACAACAGCTAGCCACGCCCCTCCCTTACCTTTCCTAGAAAAGGGTTTTGTGGAAAGTATAACAGAGCAGGATGAGCACAGCCCTTATCAGGTAGCCACTGCTGTGCCTCATTGCTCTGTACTCTGTTACTAGACAACAGGCCTTGCTCAGTCATTGCTCAGTGCCTCAGTGAGCCCTTGCCCGCAAGCAACCAACTCAATGGACAGGCATTAGTTGTCATGCTCAGTTGTCGGTTAGCACCACAGTGGGCCTTGCCCACTGGTAACTGTCACCAAGGGACCCCTGGGGGAAGTGATTCAATCAGGGGTCACTATTGTGATGGTCATCAGGTGGAGAGTGAGGTTAGGAGGCAGATTGAGGCCTTCCCCTGGAGGCCCTCCAGCCTACCAGACTTGGGCTAGCAGGTGAGCTAGAGGGCCCAGGGAACAGACTGAGGACTACCTCCTGCAGGGCTCCAGAGCCCTCACTACGACCCTCCACTAGCCTTGGTTCAGGCCTTGAGGAAAGGTGAACCCCTCGCCCATCTGTCTCTATGATCTTGTAGCAGTGGCCATCCGTGTGAGTTGCGGTCTGTGAGGCCTGGTCTCCCCTTTTGAGTGACCCAAGGAGACTGAGGGCCAGTTGAGTTGGGTGCCTGGCTCCCTTAGGGATGACAGCTGGGCAGGGTGTGGGAACTAGGCCCTAAAGGAGTTGTGCACTTAGATATGCCTCCTCTTAGCCAGGACTGAGACCTTGGAGGGTGAAATTTGTCTCTTAGGACGTTGCCCTTTCCTGTCAGGACAGAGAATAACATTCATCTAGTAGAGATTTACAGGAACATTTTTACCTGACCATGACGGGACCTCAAGAACAAAGGATCTTACACTGAGGAACACCTTTTGCTTTTAAAGGGGCTTACTGAAAACTTATAGTAACTTGGGGTTTCTTAGGGCATAAGCCACCTATCTCTTTGTATGAATCTGTAATAAACCTTTTTCTGTTCCAGACTCTCTTGTTTAGTACTGATGGGCCTCACTGTGTGTTGTGCACAGACCTGTGATTTCAGTAACAAAAACTTTCAGGGTGTTTGGGGTTTTTAATGCATAAACCACCTGTCTGCTTGCATGGCCCTACTGTGAACCTTTCTCTGTTTCAAACTCTGACATTTTGATATTGTCTGACCTCTCTGTACCTCAGCCACACAAGCTCGTGTTTTGGTAACAACAATAGCTCATGTTTAGATAATAATCTTGTCTGTCGCTGGAGAGTCTACCTGCACATCAATGACATCGTCAGAGACATTGTAGCCTGCAAAGGTGTTTCAACTATGACACCTAGATATATCTCACCACTGGCAGCTCTCAGGACTCAGACACTGGGTTTATAATTTGCTCCAACTATTAACCTTTCTTTTTCTTTTGTCGTCATAGAAATGTGCATGTGTGCTCAGTCACTTCAGGCATGTCTGACTCTTTGTGACCTTATGACTCTATGTGACTCTTTGTGACCCTGTGACTCACCAGGCTCTGTCCGTGGGGTTCTCCAGGCAAGAATACTGGAGTGAGTTGCCATGTCCTCCTCCAGGGGATCTTTTCACCATAGAAATATCTCTTATTAACTACCTGATTTCTCACTCAATATAGGACTAGCTTTGAGAGTCCAGCCACATTACCACTTCCTGCATTGCAGATGGATTCTTTACTGACTGAGCCACCGGGAAAGTCCACCATTTCCTGAAGTGAGACACAATTGTCTAACTGAATTGACCTGTTCTTAGGACTGAATAACTTGTTTAAAAAAGATAACATATCAACTTAGCTTCCAAACAGTGAAACATGCTGGGGAAATTTCAAAGGCAGAACTGTAGCAGAACTGCATTTGCTGCTTGAAAATGTGTCTCTTTAGAATATTTTAAGTTGGTTAGTTTCTAAGAGATTTACAGGAACATTTTACCTGACCATGACGGGACCTCAAGAACAAAGGATCTTACACTGAGGAACACCTTTTGCTTTTAAAGGGGCTTACTGAAAACTTATAGTAACTTGGGGTTTCTTAGGGCATAAGCCACCTATCTCTTTGTATGAATCTGTAATAAACCTTTTTCTGTTCCAGACTCTCTTGTTTAGTACTGATGGGCCTCACTGTGTGTTGTGCACACACCTGTGATTTCAGTAACAAAAACTTTCAGGGTGTTTGGGGTTTTTAATGCATAAACCACCTGTCTGCTTGCATGGCCCTACTGTGAACCTTTCTCTGTTTCAAACTCTGACATTTTGATATTGTCTGACCTCTCTGTACCTCAGCCACACAAGCTCGTGTTTTGGTAACAACAATAGCTCATGTTTAGATAATAATCTTGTCTGTCGCTGGAGAGTCTACCTGCACATCAATGACATCGTCAGAGACATTGTAGCCTGCAAAGGTGTTTCAACTATGACACCTAGATATATCTCACCACTGGCAGCTCTCAGGACTCAGACACTGGGTTTATAATTTGCTCCAACTATTAACCTTTCTTTTTCTTTTGTCGTCATAGAAATGTGCATGTGTGCTCAGTCACTTCAGGCATGTCTGACTCTTTGTGACCTTATGACTCTATGTGACTCTTTGTGACCCTGTGACTCACCAGGCTCTGTCCGTGGGGTTCTCCAGGCAAGAATACTGGAGTGAGTTGCCATGTCCTCCTCCAGGGGATCTTTTCACCATAGAAATATCTCTTATTAACTACCTGATTTCTCACTCAATATAGGACTAGCTTTGAGAGTCCAGCCACATTACCACTTCCTGCATTGCAGATGGATTCTTTACTGACTGAGCCACCGGGAAAGTCCACCATTTCCTGAAGTGAGACACAATTGTCTAACTGAATTGACCTGTTCTTAGGACTGAATAACTTGTTTAAAAAAGATAACATATCAACTTAGCTTCCAAACAGTGAAACATGCTGGGGAAATTTCAAAGGCAGAACTGTAGCAGAACTGCATTTGCTGCTTGAAAATGTGTCTCTTTAGAATATTTTAAGTTGGTTAGTTTCTAAGAGATAGCAGATATGGGTAAAATTCTGAAAATCAAGAAGGAGTTACCCTTTTGTAAGAAATATTTACAAAATTTCTGCAAGGGAAATAACCAGTTGTAAAGCTGTCTTCCTATCTGTAACAAGAAGAGGAAGATGACCAAACCTCTAGACATACTCATGAATGGAGGAGGCAAACACTAGAAAGTGTGTAAGAACATTAACTCTTGTTTACTGTGGTTTTGCTGGTAAACCCCATCCATGCCTAACTCTCCTGCTCTTTTTTTCTTCCCATATTTGACATCCTCTTTTGTGTTTAGCAAGGATGATATTTAAGGTAAAGGCTTCAGCCATTTTGGCAAGTTACTCAGTTTTACTGGGTCTCTCTCATTAAGTTTTGGTTGATTTTCTACTGTTAATGTGTCTCATGCCCATTGAATTTTTCGACCAACCAGAAGAACCCAAAAGTGTAGTGGAAATTTTCTTCCTCCCTGGCACAAGATAAGCTAACTGTTGTAAAATAATAGTTTTCTCTTTTTATTATAAGTAATACATGAATGTATTTTTACTTTAACACATTGAGTCAGGGAATTCTCTGATGATCCAATGGTTAGGATTCTGCTTTCACTGTCAAAGGCATGTGTTCAACCCCTTGTTGGGAAGCAAAGATCCCGTAATCCAAATGGCACAGCCAGAATATAAATAAATAAGTAAATTTAAAAGACATTGAAGTATTCATACAGCTGAAGAGAGGAGTCACTTCTAGCCACTCCTATAAGCAGATAGGTTGAGGGAGGTCTCCAGAGAAAGAGAACCAGGCATGACTTTCTTGCGTAAGAGAAGCCATTTGGACTAAGTTCCTTTTCCTGAGGATCTTAATGGATTCTTTACTGACTGAGCCACCGGAAAGTCCACCATTTCCTGAAGTGAGACACAATTGTCTAACTGAATTGACCTGTTCTTAGGACTGAATAACTTGTTTAAAAAAGATAACATATCAACTTAGCTTCCAAACAGTGAAACATGCTGGGGAAATTTCAAAGGCAGAACTGTAGCAGAACTGCATTTGCTGCTTGAAAATGTGTCTCTTTAGAATATTTTAAGTTGGTTAGTTTCTAAGAGATAGCAGATATGGGTAAAATTCTGAAAATCAAGAAGGAGTTACCCTTTTGTAAGAAATATTTACAAAATTTCTGCAAGGGAAATAACCAGTTGTAAAGCTGTCTTCCTATCTGTAACAAGAAGAGGAAGATGACCAAACCTCTAGACATACTCATGAATGGAGGAGGCAAACACTAGAAAGTGTGTAAGAACATTAACTCTTGTTTACTGTGGTTTTGCTGGTAAACCCCATCCATGCCTAACTCTCCTGCTCTTTTTTTCTTCCCATATTTGACATCCTCTTTTGTGTTTAGCAAGGATGATATTTAAGGTAAAGGCTTCAGCCATTTTGGCAAGTTACTCAGTTTTACTGGGTCTCTCTCATTAAGTTTTGGTTGATTTTCTACTGTTAATGTGTCTCATGCCCATTGAATTTTTCGACCAACCAGAAGAACCCAAAAGTGTAGTGGAAATTTTCTTCCTCCCTGGCACAAGATAAGCTAACTGTTGTAAAATAATAGTTTTCTCTTTTTATTATAAGTAATACATGAATGTATTTTTACTTTAACACATTGAGTCAGGGAATTCTCTGATGATCCAATGGTTAGGATTCTGCTTTCACTGTCAAAGGCATGTGTTCAACCCCTTGTTGGGAAGCAAAGATCCCGTAATCCAAATGGCACAGCCAGAATATAAATAAATAAGTAAATTTAAAAGACATTGAAGTATTCATACAGCTGAAGAGAGGAGTCACTTCTAGCCACTCCTATAAGCAGATAGGTTGAGGGAGGTCTCCAGAGAAAGAGAACCAGGCATGACTTTCTTGACGTAAGAGAAGCCATTTGGACTAAGTCCTTTTCTGATACAATCCTGGCCACCATGGTTTCCCTTGAACAGGTCTCAGTAATCAGTGATCTTAATGGAACAAAGAAATGGGGAAACAGAGGAAAGGCAGTCAAACAATAGTGCAGTGGTAAAGCAGAGTCCTAGTTCTTTCTCAAGGGATACACAGGATAACATATCTGAGTTCTGCAGGAGCTTTGGTCCCCCTACCCAAGTGGAGGGCGGAATGATGATATTGACCTTTCTAACTTGAATCAACTAAAGCTCAGACTCCTGGACCTTTGCCTTGCTGTCAGTTCTATGATGACTTCTCCTGTGTTCAAGTCCTGTCGTGAATATGCATGTATCTTTAGTGTAAAACTTCCGCAGTTTTGCTGTTCAGATAGACACTGCTTTGGGAAAGATTTCCAGTGTTTTTACTTGCTATAAGTAATAATAAATCCTTCCTTCTTCCAGCCTTTGGCTTGGTTGATCTATTGTCTCAACACTCACCAAGAGGGGAAACCAGTTTTCAGGTTACACTGCTGCATCTCCCGGGGAACTCTTAGTAGCAGTTTCCTGGGAAGGAGCCTGCCTAAGGCCTCTAGGAAGGACTTGAGCTGCTGTGCCTGGGCCAGCAAAATAGGAGGGAGGGGGGGTGCCTGAGATGGGAGCAGCTCTCGGCTTGCTAGCCTTACAAGGATTGCTTTTCTGCTTTGGGGGACCAGTCATGTTTATTGCGAATGTTCTTACTTTCTTTTCTCTAGAGTATACAATGTTGGAGAAACAGGGGTAAATCCCGATACTCATTATTTTTACTTTAACACATTGAGTCAGGGAATTCTCTGATGATCCAATGGTTAGGATTCTGCTTTCACTGTCAAAGGCATGTGTTCAACCCCTTGTTGGGAAGCAAAGATCCCGTAATCCAAATGGCACAGCCAGAATATAAATAAATAAGTAAATTTAAAAGACATTGAAGTATTCATACAGCTGAAGAGAGGAGTCACTTCTAGCCACTCCTATAAGCAGATAGGTTGAGGGAGGTCTCCAGAGAAAGAGAACCAGGCATGACTTTCTTGACGTAAGAGAAGCCATTTGGACTAAGTCCTTTTCTGATACAATCCTGGCCACCATGGTTTCCCTTGAACAGGTCTCAGTAATCAGTGATCTTAATGGAACAAAGAAATGGGGAAACAGAGGAAAGGCAGTCAAACAATAGTGCAGTGGTAAAGCAGAGTCCTAGTTCTTTCTCAAGGGATACACAGGATAACATATCTGAGTTCTGCAGGAGCTTTGGTCCCCCTACCCAAGTGGAGGGCGGAATGATGATATTGACCTTTCTAACTTGAATCAACTAAAGCTCAGACTCCTGGACCTTTGCCTTGCTGTCAGTTCTATGATGACTTCTCCTGTGTTCAAGTCCTGTCGTGAATATGCATGTATCTTTAGTGTAAAACTTCCGCAGTTTTGCTGTTCAGATAGACACTGCTTTGGGAAAGATTTCCAGTGTTTTTACTTGCTATAAGTAATAATAAATCCTTCCTTCTTCCAGCCTTTGGCTTGGTTGATCTATTGTCTCAACACTCACCAAGAGGGGAAACCAGTTTTCAGGTTACACTGCTGCATCTCCTGGGGAACTCTTAGTAGCAGTTTCCTGGGAAGGAGCCTGCCTAAGGCCGCTAGGAAGGACTTGAGCTGCTGTGCCTGGGCCAGCAAAATAGGAGGGAGGGGGGGTGCCTGAGATGGGAGCAGCTCTCGGCTTGCTAGCCTTACAAGGATTGCTTTTCTGCTTTGGGGGACCAGTCATGTTTATTGCGAATGTTCTTACTTTCTTTTCTCTAGAGTATACAATGTTGGAGAAACAGGGGTAAATCCCCCCCCGATACTCATTATTTCTAGGCTGGGTTTAACCACAACCTTCTAGGTACAACTCAAAAGAAGCTTCTTAGCATCTGTGCTCTCCAGTTATACCATGGATTCCTGAGGATACACTTTAGGTGGAGATTTAGCCACCTGATCTTTTCCACAGCACCTGAAAGATGTGGGTACCAGTCATTGTGTGTTGTTTTCAAATGGTAAATTCACCCATTGTGGCTTAAAAAAATTTTTTTTTTTAAATTTTGAGGGTAGGACAGAGACATCTTAATTATGACTCTTATCATCCAGTATTTTCTAAGAATATTCAATGGATTGCAGGATACTTGCTTTCCCACATGATGGTGTGCAGAGGGCATCTAAGGTTCAAGGTCACTGACTGGTGTGTGTGTGTGTGCTCAGTTGCATTCAACTCTCTGTGTGACCCCATGGACTGTAGCCCACCAGACTCCTCTGTCCATGGAATTCCCCAGGCAAGAGTGCTGGAGTGTGTTGCCATTCCTTTTTCCACTGACAGGGGCAGAGGGTAGAAGGATCTTCAAGTACGCGCTCTTGTCTATTCCATGGCACAAAGTGAGTATCTGCCATAGTTCAGGCACAGCTCTAGATGCTGGGCATGTTACCGAAAAAGCTAGGTTTGCTGCTTGGTGGGTGTTGAGCCAAAAGACATAATCAAATCAAATGGGGGAGAAGGAAGAGTTTATTATTTGCAACAAGTAAGGAGAACACTGGGGATCTTTTCCAAAGTCTTCCTCAACAGCAAACTTGGGAAAGTTTTAAGCTAAGGATACATGCATGTTGATGATGGGACTTGGAAAATAAGGCCATTTGCAGCAATATGGATGGACCTAGAGAGTGTGATACTGAGTGAAGTAAGTCAGATAGAAAAGGAGAAATATCACATGAAATCCCTTTTATGTGGATTCTAAAAAGAAACTATACAAATGAACTTATTTACAAAATAGAACGAGACTCACAAACTTAGAAAACAAACTTATGGTTGTAGAGGTGAGAGTATGCTTGGGGGTTTGGGGAAAGTCATGTAGACACTGCTATGTTTGAAATGGATAACCAACAAAAATCTATTGTATAGCACATGGAACTATGCGTAATGTCATGTACCAGCCTGGATGGCAGGTGAGGTTGGGGGAAATAGGCACATGTATGTATAGCCGAGCCCCTTCACTGTTCAACTGAAACTATCACAAAATTGTTAATTGGCCATACCCCAATAAAAATGTTTTTGGTGAAGAAAAAGTTAAAACATGAAAAAAAAAATGATGGGGCTTGAGCAAAGGAAAATTCAGCATTTAACTGAGCGAGAGGTCCACGAGTCCAAGCTTTCATTGGCTGAAGTCAAAAGGGTCATAAAAGGTCAACTTCACCATCCCTTAGCTTCTAGTTGATCTGGTGGTTGCATGTTTGAGGGGGTTTTAAATTCTGCAAAATAGCTCTAGAAAGGGCTTCTGGCTAGTGTTTATAACTGAAACAGAACAGGAAGTCTTTGCAATGGGTTTATTATCTTTGCTACTGTTACTTCTCTTTCCTGATAATAATTTGTTTGTTCCCTTAAGATCATTATTACTTAAAAAAAAAAAAAAAAAAGATCATTGATTACTGAGACCTGTTCCAGGCCAAGCATTGTAGCCAGGCTTGGACACAAAATGACTTAGGCCAACAATGGCTTCTCTTATGTTAAGAAAGCCATGTCTGGTTCTCTTTCTCTTGGGACCCCTCTACCCCCGTGGTCCTCAACCTTTTTGGCACCAGGGAAGGGCATGGAAGACAATTTTTTTATGGACCTGTGTGCGTTGGGGGATCGTTTTGGAATGATTCAAGCCCATTACACTGATTGTGCACTTTGTTTCTTTATTATTACATTGTAGTATGTAATGAAATACTTATACAACTCTCATAATGCAGAATCAATGAGAGCGTGAGCTTGTTTTCCTGCGACTAGAGTGACTATAAATACAGATGAAGTTTTACTCACTTGCTAGCTGCTCAGCCTAGTGAGTGAGGTCCTGTTCCTAATGGGCCGTGGACTGCACCAGGCTGGGTCATGGGGGCTGGGGAGCCCTGCTCTAGGTATCTACTTGCAGCATACAACAGTGAACAAGACAGACAAGGGCGCCCTTATGGAGCTTACATCACCAGGGAGCTCTTCCTTGAGTTAATTTTTTATAGGTTGTAAGACTTAGGTCAAGACTCATTCTTTTGTCTGTGGAAATTTCTCCAGCACCATATGTTGAAAAGGCTATCTTTCCTCCTTTGAGTTACTTTTGCAATTTGTCAAGATTGGACAGGCATATTTATGTGTGTCTTATTTCTGGGTTCTCTATTCTGTTCCATTAATCAGTTGTCCATCTTTCCACCAGTACTGTACAGTCTTGATTTTTATTGCTCTGATTTTTATGTTTGAAATTGGGTAAACTGATTACTCCTATTGAATTTTTTTTCAAAAGTGTGCTAACTAGTCTACCTTGACTTTTCTCATAAATGTTGGAATAATCTTCCCTGTAAGTACCAAAAAAAAACCCACCTCACGTTTTTTTTTCTTTTCTTTGTTTCTTCTGTTTTTTTTTTTTTTTTTCCCACCTTGGCCATGTCAAGTAGCTTGCAGGATCTCAGCCACCCAATCATGGATTGAACCTAATCCTAACCATTGGACTACCAGGGGGCTCCCAATGGTTCCCTGAATTTTTAATTTCAGTGTCTACAGGTTCCTTGCTGGTATACAAAAATACAGTTGAGTTTTGTATGGTAACAGCGGGTGTTCTGAGTTGAAAACGCATAGCCTGATGTCCTACCTGGCCCAGAGCCTCAGAATATGCCAGTATTCAGAGATTAAGTCTTTAAAGAGGTTATGAGGTCATTAGGGTGGGCCCTAGTTCAGTATGATTGGTGTCCTCATAAACAGAGATTAGGACACAGACTTATAGAAAGAATACCATGAGAGACACCAGAAAAAGACGGCCATGTCTAAGCTTAGGTGACAGGCCTCAGAAGAGACTACATTGTTAACACCTTCATTTTGCCTCCAGAGTTGCTAGGAAATGAATTTCTGTTAAGTTACCCAGTCCATGATGCTTTATTATGGCAGTCCTAGAGAGATAAAAGCACATCATTTCTCACTGTGAAGTGTAGCATTGGCTATAGGTATCTTGTAGATGTTCTTTATTGAGAAGGTCTTCCTCTATTCCTGTTTATCTGAGAATTTCTATCATGAATGCGTGTTAGATGCTCTTTTCTTTTCTTTTTTTTTTAAAGATTTATTTATTTATTTTGGGCGGGGTCGGGTTGGGGAGGGAGGGGAGGGGGCGGGCCACTTCTATTGGTCTTTCATTTCTCTGTTTTCATCCATCTTTGTTCTTTGACTCCTGTGGGCCTCCCATCGCGGTGGCTTCTGTCGTTGCAGGGCACCGGCTCTGGGCGCATGCGCTCCAGAGCTCCGACTTGGTGATTGGACACATCAGTCCAGCCGTTCCGCGGCCCGTGGGATCTTCCCAGGCCAGGGATGGAACCGGCGCCCCTTGCACTGCAAGGCGGTGTCCTTACCCACTGGACCACCAGGGGAAGCCCTAGATGCTCTTTTCTACATCAATTAATGTGATTGTGTGACTTTCAGCAACACGTGAGATGATGGAGTTAAAGAAACTCAGAGCCCTCTATCAATTAATTATACTATTTGTGCATTTGTATAAATACTAACAAAGATCCTCTTAAAACATTTATACTCTTACAGTAAAAGGTTAAATTGATATTTATGTAATAAAACAGGAAATATGAAGTATGTTTTTAAAAAAAGATTGTGTTTTTTTTCTTCTTTAGCCTATTAACATAGTAAATAACATGTGATTGATTTTCAAATATTGAACCAGCCTTGCATCTCTGGGTTAAATTCTATAAGTCTTGGTATATATTGTTAAATTCTATGTGTCAATGTTTTGTGAATGAATTTTTCATCAATATTCTTGAGTAATATAGTTTGTAGTTTTCTTCTTTGTGCTATCTTTATCTGGTTCTCATGTAAGGTATATTACATGATATATTATTAGCTTCACGAAAAGAATCATGAAATGTTTCTTTCTCTTCTATTTTGTGGAAAAACTTGCACAAAATTCATATTAATTCTTCAAATGCTTGGTAGAATTCACCAGTAAAATGATCTGAACTTGAAGATTTCTTTCCTACGAGTTCTTAAATTACAAATTCAACTTCCCTCCTACTTATAGGTGCATTAAAAATTATCTATTTCATATTGGATAGGTTGTGATCATTTATTTTTTGAGGAATAGTCCATTTCATCTAAGTTATCAATTTTTTTCTTTTTTATTTCATGATAGCATGACTGTGTGCTAAGTTGCTTCAGTTGTATCCAACTCTTTGTGACCTTATGGACTGTAGCCCGCCAGGCTCCTCTGTCCATGGGATTCTCCAGGCAAGATTACTGGAGTGGGTTGCCATGCTCTCCTCCAGGGGATCTTCTTGACCCAGGGAACGGGTTCTTTACTGCTAGTGCCACCTGGGAAGCCCTTCACGGTTGAGCTATACCTATTATTCACGATTTCTACAATTTGGCCTTTTTGTTTGTTTTTACTATTTGGGCTTGTTTGTTTATTTGCTAACTTGTTCGTCTTTTGACTGCATCATGCAGTTTGTGGGATCTCAGTTCCCTGACCAGGCACTGAACCCAAGCCACAGCAGTGAAAGTTCAGAACCCTAACCACTAGGCCACCAGAGGACCTCCCTATCTTGCTTATTTTTTAAATGTGTTGATTTATTTAAATTTTATTCCAAAGCAATAAACAGTTTGTTTCTCTTAAGGTAAAAAAATCTCTCAGAATAAAAAAATAATAATTAAAAAAATCATTTAATAAACAATAGTGATGATGGCACGTGCAGTGAAGCGACGGAAAGACAGACATGGACAGTGGACATATGGACATTGTGGGGAAGGAACAGTGGGTGAGAGGCGTAAAGGAAGTAGCATGAAGGCCTGTACTATCATAAGTGAAGAAAATAGCTATAGTCATTGCTCTGTGAGAAAAGGGGATCCTTCAGGGGTGCTGTGTGATGGTCGGGAGGGGAGGGAAGTGGGGGATATACATGTGATTAATCTGAGAACATGCATGTCTGTGAACAACAAAACTCTGTAAAAGTTAAAAGTAAAATAAAGGTTTAAAAAAAAATCATTTAATAAACAATAGTGATGATGGCACATGCAGTGAAGCGACGGAAAGACAGACATGGACAGTGGACATATGGACATTGTGGGGAAGGAACAGTGGGTGAGAGGCATAAAGGAAGTAGCATGAAGGCCTGTACTATCATATGTGAAGAAAATAGCTATAGTCATTGCTCTGTGAGAAAAGCAGATCCTTCATGGGTGCTGTATGACTGTCTGGAGGGGTGGGATGGGGGGCATATACATATGAGTAATCTGAGAACATACATATCTGTAAACAACAAAACGCTGTAAAAGTTAAAAGTAAAGTAAAAGTTTTTTTTTTTTTAATCATTTAATAAACAATAGTACCCCAAAGGAAGCAAATCTAATCAAACAAACAGGCGATTCTTTCAATCATCTGTTTATCTACCTACATGCACACTTAAACACACACACATACATACGATGATGCCATCAGTAACAACCTTTTCCATGCAACCATGTCTAATGTAAGTCTTTCTATGTCAGCATAGACCTATACTGTCATTTATAATGACCACAAAGCATTCTGTTGTGTGAATGTATCATAATATTCTTAACCCAAAATGATACTGATTGACAAAAAATCAGGTTGTCTCTGATGTTTTACTGAAATAAATAATGCTATAGTGAACATCTTTATGCATAAAATTTAGCACATATGTGTGATTGACTCTTGAGAATTATATCCAAATAGAACTGCTGGTACATTCATTTAAAATTCTGATACATACAGTCAAACCATACTTTACAAAAATACCTTACTCCACCACTATCTTACAAGTACTATATGTTTTATTACCTTTCTTCCCGCCTCTGACAATAAGATATGTGAAAAATAATCAGGGTTCGCTTGGGTTTTTTGGTAGTAGTTGTTACTTTTTGCTTTTCTTTAACTACTGGTAGAGTTGATATGCTTTTTTTTGGGGGGGGTGGAGAGGGTGGGGAGCAGGTGGGCTTCTAGCAGACCACTTCTATTGGTCTTTCATTTGTCTATTTTTCATCCATCTTTGTTCTTTGACTCCTGTGGGCCTCCCATCGCGGTGGCGTCTGTCGTTGCAGAGCACCGGCTCTGGGCGCATGTGCTCCAGAGCTCCGGCTTGGTAATTGGACACATCAGTCCAGCCGCTCCGCGGCACGTGGGATCTTCCCAGGCCAGGGATTGAACTGGCGCCCCTTGCACTGCAAGGCGGTGTCCTTACCCACTGGACCATCAGGGAAGCCCGAGTTGATATGTTTTATTTTGTTTTGTTTATTTGTATTTCTTCTTTAGGAGATGCCTAGAAGAGGTCGCTTTTAAATAAATGGTTTTATTAGAAACTCTGGAGGTTTAAGCATCTAGAAAATAAGATCCAACTTTAATAGCTGTCCTAAATACTATAGCAGTGCAAGCAGCTTCATGTTCTCTAATTTTGCTATAAATCATCATAATTTCCTTAGTGTAAAACAAAACAAAACCCCAGCTGCAGATAGATGGTAGTGATTTTTGCACAACAATATGAATATACTTAATGCCACTAAAATATAACATTTTAAAATGGCTAAAGTAGTAAAGTTTATGTTATATATATTTTATCACAATTAAGGAAAAAACAGTCAGAGATAATAGATATAGATACATGTGTATATCTATCCATCAGTTCAGTTCAGTTCATTTCAGTCACTCAGTTGTGTCTGACTCGTGGTGACGCCAAGGACTGCAGCACGACAGGCTTCCCTGTTCCCTGACTCATGTCCACTTACTCAGTCATGCCATCAAACCATCTTGTTCTCTGTTGTCCCCTTCTCCTTCTGCCTTCTCTTTTTCCCAGCATCAGGGTCTTTTCCAGTGACTCATCTGTTTACATCAGTTGGCCAAAGTATTGAAGCTTCAGCTTCAGCATCAGTCCTTCCAGTGACTATTCAGGGTTGATTTCCTTTAGGATTGACTGGCTTGACCTCTTTGCAGTCCAAGGAACTCTCAAGAATATTTTCCAACACCGCCGTTCAAAGGCATCAATTCTTCAGTGCTCAGCCTTCTTGATGGTCCAACTCTCACATCCATACATAACTACTGGGAAAACCATAGTTCTGACTATACAGACTTTTGTCAGTAAACTGATGTGTCTGCTTTTGAATATGCTTTTGAATATGTTTGTTATAGCTTTATACACACACACATATATATAAGACTTTTTACTTCATTAGTTTATAATAAAAGGATTGGCTCTCAATATACTTTCCTTAAAAGAAAAGATAACAAAGAAAATGTGGCCAACATTCTACTTTTGTTTTCAACACTCTGAATAAATGGGTTTCTGAAAAGGTTAAATCTATTCTTGTTTATTGATATTTTGAGATTTTATAAAATAGAAAGTCGATCATGAATAAATTGGATAAAGTGTCAAGGGCACATTCGAGAAACATGAATTAATTCACAGAAGAGGTCGCTTTTAAATAAATGGTTTTATTAGAAACTCTGGAGGTTTAAGCATCTAGAAAATAAGATCCAACTTTAATAGCTGTCCTAAATACTATAGCAGTGCAAGCAGCTTCATGTTCTCTAATTTTGCTATAAATCATCATAATTTCCTTAGTGTAAAACAAAACAAAACCCCAGCTGCAGATAGATGGTAGTGATTTTTGCACAACAATATGAATATACTTAATGCCACTAAAATATAACATTTTAAAATGGCTAAAGTAGTAAAGTTTATGTTATATATATTTTATCACAGTTAAGGAAAAAACAGTCAGAGATAATAGATATAGATACATGTGTATATCTATCCATCAGTTCAGTTCAGTTCATTTCAGTCACTCAGTTGTGTCTGACTCGTGGTGACGCCAAGGACTGCAGCACGACAGGCTTCCCTGTTTCCTGACTCATGTCCACTTACTCAGTCATGCCATCAAACCATCTTGTTCTCTGTTGTCCCCTTCTCCTTCTGCCTTCTCTTTTTCCCAGCATCAGGGTCTTTTCCAGTGACTCATCTGTTTACATCAGTTGGCCAAAGTATTGAAGCTTCAGCTTCAGCATCAGTCCTTCCAGTGACTATTCAGGGTTGATTTCCTTTAGGATTGACTGGCTTGACCTCTTTGCAGTCCAAGGAACTCTCAAGAATATTTTCCAACACCGCCGTTCAAAGGCATCAATTCTTCAGTGCTCAGCCTTCTTGATGGTCCAACTCTCACATCCATACATAACTACTGGGAAAACCATAGTTCTGACTATACAGACTTTTGTCAGTAAACTGATGTGTCTGCTTTTGAATATGCTTTTGAATATGTTTGTTATAGCTTTATACACACACACATATATATAAGACTTTTTACTTCATTAGTTTATAATAAAAGGATTGGCTCTCAATATACTTTCCTTAAAAGAAAAGATAACAAAGAAAATGTGGCCAACATTCTACTTTTGTTTTCAACACTCTGAATAAATGGGTTTCTGAAAAGGTTAAATCTATTCTTGTTTATTGATATTTTGAGATTTTATAAAATAGAAAGTCGATCATGAATAAATTGGATAAAGTGTCAAGGGCACATTCGAGAAACATGAATTAATCACACCCTCATCCTAACCACTTGCTTACTCTCCTGAAAATTTACTGCAGAAAAGGAAGTTACCTTGTGTTTAAGATAATTTGTACATCAAACTATGTGTGAGAAAATAGTCTATGAACTCTTCTGGGATGATTGGATTTTTTTAGTTCCCTTTATACTTTTCTGGATCAAAAGCCTTAGAGGTCATCTTCCTGCAACTTCTTGGATTTTCTTTTTTTTTTTTTTGGCAATTTCATCTAGTATTTTGCTATTTCATTATTCACCGTCATTTTCATTATTGTGAAGTAATACTTCTTCAGTTCCTATGTGAGACTACATGAATTGGTGACACAAGTCCTGCGACAAGATCATAAACAATTAAGACCTTGCATTAGCCCAGGGAACCTCAAAGTCTGGAAAGGGAGCTCAGGAAAAAAAAACAACAAACTTATCTCATCTTTGGGGCCCTCAAGCCCGATTCTTCTCTGGTGTCTCAACTCTCTTTCCACATACGTGCAACTTTCTCGCAGAGCTGGGACCCAAAAAGACAAGACAGCCATGGTTTTGAGGAGTAAGATTGAAAAGATAGAGTCTTCCACTCCTGATGGTTGCATGGAACCTCCTGGTCCTCAGCTAGAGGTCACTGGGGAGATAGAGGAATCTCCTTCCATTCCTGCCTACAGCTCCTGACAACCCCTTCTCTACCCAGCAGCCACCTTATATTTTATATTTTACATTTTTAAATGTATTTTACATTTAAGAACATAAGTCAGATGTTTGGGGTTTTGGTTGTCTACCCTTCAATAGGCTTCCTGGGTGACACCAGTGGTAAAGAACCTGCCTGCCAATGCAGGAGACATAAAAGACCTGGGTTCAACTCCTGGGTTGGGAAGATCCCCTGGAGGAGGAAATGGCAACCCACTCCAATATTCTTGCCTGGAAAACCCCACGAACAGAGAAGCCTAGTGCACTACAGTCTCTAGGGTCTCAAAGAGTCAGATAAGTCCAAAGCAACTTAGCATGCACTCATGCATCCTACAATAGCTTTCCATTGTTCTTAGCATAAGATTATAAACCAAGAAGAACCCAGAGCATTGCTCACCACCCAGTTCTACAAGGATTAAGTCCCAACCCACTGCGGTCACTGACCAACATGGCACTAAGAGGAAACTCAGATGATAACAAGATGACTTGCCCTGGGTTCAGAAGAGCAGGCCCTCTAAATAGTTACAGGTATGCCTCAAGAGTAGTTTCAATTAGCCCAGACTCTTGTATCTTCTCATACAGGGAAAAGCACTAAAATCGTTAACTGGAGAGAGCTGGTTTTTGTCGACAGCAGTAACCTTTTACCAAGATACATGTTTGACCGCATATATTTCCTAGCCCCAAGCCACATATGAACTGACTCCTCTACCTCCACTGACTCCTTCTCTCAGTAGCTCCTCAGAGCTCACAACTCTTTATCTTGGTGTTTCTTGGGCAATTTTAATTCCCCAACTAGGGATTGAACTTAGATTGCCAGAAAATTCCCAAAATTCACAACTCATATGTTGTGTATTTTTCTTTAAGTAAAAACAAAAAACCAAATTCCTTATGTGACAGTTGTGATTTGACTCTTGTCACATTGACTCCTTTTGGACCTGAATGTCATTAAATGATTTTTCCCAGTTACAGGTCATTATCCTGGCAGTTCCTGGCCCCAGAATGGGAGCTCTTCCTCATCCTTTAGTCTCAATTCAGACATCGCTTACTCTCTATCTCATCACTTTCCTTACTTCCTTCATAGCCTTGACCACATAGTGTAATTATCCTATTTATTTTGCTGACCTACGACCTGTCTTCTCCCTCAATTAGAGTGGTTAGGATTCAGTGCTTTCACTGCTACGTGGCCATAAAAACCAGACCAAACCAAACAAAAAAACCAAAAAACCTCAAAACCACAAAACTCACAATAGACTTAAATGTAAAAGGTGGGGCTTTCCAGATGGCCCAGTGGTAAAGAATCCACAAGCCAGTGCAGGAGACATAAGAGATGTGGGTTTTATCCCTGGGTCGAAAAGATCCCCTGGAGAAGGAGATGGCAGTCTACTCCAGTATTTTTGCCTGGAGAATCCCATGGACAGAAGAACCTGGTAGACTATAGTCAATGGGGTCACAAAGAGTTGGACATGATTGAGCCCACACACAAGTGTAAAAGGTAAAGAAAGTTATAACATTTTTAGAAAAAATTAGGAGAAACTCATCAGGATCAAGGGCTAGGAAAAGGGTCTTAGATGTGACACTAAAAACACAATTTGATAGATTGGACTCTGTCAAAATTAAACTTTTGTTCTACTGAAGACTCTGTTAAGATGATGAAAAGACATGCTCAGCATGGGAGAAAATATTCGCAGATCATATACCCTAAGTAGAATTAGTTTCTAGAATACATAAAAAACTTTCAAAATTCGATAGTAGAAAAGCAATTAGAACATAGGACAAAAATATTCAGAGGCATTTTACCGAAGACATACAGATTGTGACTAAAACATGAAAAGATGCTCAAGAGCTTTAGCCATCAGAAAAATGCAAACTAAAATCACAAGGAGATATTACGTGCTATCAGAATGGTTAAAAAATAATAGTGCCAACACTAAATATTGGCAAGAATGGGGAGAAACTGGATCTTTCATACATTACTGGTGGGAATGTAAAATATTACAGGGGCTTCCTTGGTGGCTGAGTGGTGAAGAATCTGCCTGCCAATGGAGGAGACATGGGTTTGGTCCTTGATGAGGGAAGATCTTGCATGCCTTAGAGCAAGTAAGCCTGAGCACCACAACTGTTGAGCCCGTGGTCTAGAGCTTGGGAGTCGCAACTATTGAGTACACATGCCTCAACTACTGAAGCCCATGTGCTGCAAGTAGAGAGTAACCCCTGCTTATGGCAATTGGAGAAACGCCCACGCAGTGACAGCGATCCAGACAGCGGAAAATAAATAAGTAAAAATCTTACTGCCACTCTGGAAAATAGTTTGGCAGTTTCTTAGTAAACTATACATGCAACTACCATACAATCTGGCAATCACACTTTCGGGCATTTATCCCAGAGAAATGAAGACTTACAAAAAGCTCCATTAGTAACTGGTAATCACCGCTGGTGTCAGTGGTGATTGTATCATTGTCAGCGTCCTGGCTGGGATGCTGTAATAGAGTTTTCCAAGTTGTAACCACTGGGGGAAACTGGGTAAAGGCTACCCAGGATCTCTCTGTATTACTCTTTAACAGCTGCTATGTAAATTTACAATGACCTCTCACAAAAAGTTCTATTAAAAAAAAAAAAGACACACTCTGCTTGTTCCCTTTCCTGGCATTCACCTTGACCTGTTGGGAGGCCTTGTTCTGTTCTCTTCCTGTGCCTCAGGAGCTCTGTCAGTTGACCAGAAAGCATTTCTGATGACGTCTCTAAATGTGTGAAAGGAGCCTGCCATTTGTCCCTCTGGGAGGGAGGTGGCGCAAACATTTCCGTGGCAGATTTCCTTGATTGTCAGTGGTTAAAATTGGCAACAGGGACATGAGTGAGTTACAACATGAATTTCCATGGGAAAATCCCTGAGGGGAAATAGCAGGGTTTGGAGCTCTCGGGTATGATCCCTACAGCCTGAGAGGAGGTGAGTGCAGAAGAGTTTGATAAACAACTCTAAGGAGACTGGCAGCATTTTACAGCCTTCTCCTGAGTTTCTTACCTTCTTCCTTGCCCTGCCCCTACTGGAGGAGACATCTGAGTTTTGATGGTTGCTCCCCACCCCTCAATTCATCTTTTCAGTTTGCTCTGGGATTTTTTCCCTTTGTATAGACTTTGTCTTTTGTTTTTTTATTTTCCTCTATTAGTCTTTGGATTTTTAGAGTTAATGACTGTGTGTGTGTTTATATGTATTTCTGGCTCATCAGTTTCAATTAGCAAAAAGGGAAAAGAGTGCCAATATGTTGCGCTAAGCGTTTTTTACCTATTTCTCTCCACAGGGTAGACACTATGTTCTGCATTTTCTTCATGAGGACAGTATAGCTCAGACAGGTTAATTTGACTCCTCCAAAGGTCAGATAACCTGTAAACATCAGAGACAGCATAGCAAACTCAGGTCTAGCTGGCTTCAATGCTCTATCTGTCTAACTACCTGTCTCTCTATCCATCCATCTATTCATCTCAGACAGTAAAAATCCACATATCTGCTGAACCATCACTTTCACATGAGTAGCATATTAATTTTAAATTGATTTATTAAGTGTATTCTCTAGGGTGGCAAAATAGGAGTTTTAGAGCAAGTTGTAACCACTGGGGGAAACTGGGTAAAGGCTACCCAGGATCTCTCTGTATTACTCTTTAACAGCTGCTATGTAAATTTACAATGACCTCTCACAAAAAGTTCTATTAAAAAAAAAAAGACACACTCTGCTTGTTCCCTTTCCTGGCATTCACCTTGACCTGTTGGGAGGCCTTGTTCTGTTCTCTTCCTGTGCCTCAGGAGCTCTGTCAGTTGACCAGAAAGCGTTTCTGATGACGTCTCTAAATGTGTGAAAGGAGCCTGCCATTTGTCCCTCTGGGAGGGAGGTGGCGCAAACATTTCCGTGGCAGATTTCCTTGATTGTCAGTGGTTAAAATTGGCAACAGGGACATGAGTGAGTTACAACATGAATTTCCATGGGAAAATCCCTGAGGGGAAATAGCAGGGTTTGGAGCTCTCGGGTATGATCCCTACAGCCTGAGAGGAGGTGAGTGCAGAAGAGTTTGATAAACAACTCTAAGGAGACTGGCAGCATTTTACAGCCTTCTCCTGAGTTTCTTACCTTCTTCCTTGCCCTGCCCCTACTGGAGGAGACATCTGAGTTTTGATGGTTGCTCCCCACCCCTCAATTCATCTTTTCAGTTTGCTCTGGGATTTTTTCCCTTTGTATAGACTTTGTCTTTTGTTTTTTTATTTTCCTCTATTAGTCTTTGGATTTTTAGAGTTAATGACTGTGTGTGTGTTTATATGTATTTCTGGCTCATCAGTTTCAATTAGCAAAAAGGGAAAAGAGTGCCAATATGTTGCGCTAAGCGTTTTTTACCTATTTCTCTCCACAGGGTAGACACTATGTTCTGCATTTTCTTCATGAGGACAGTATAGCTCAGACAGGTTAATTTGACTCCTCCAAAGGTCAGATAACCTGTAAACATCAGAGACAGCATAGCAAACTCAGGTCTAGCTGGCTTCAATGCTCTATCTGTCTAACTACCTGTCTCTCTATCCATCCATCTATTCATCTCAGACAGTAAAAATCCACATATCTGCTGAACCATCACTTTCACATGAGTAGCATATTAATTTTAAATTGATTTATTAAGTGTATTCTCTAGGGTGGCAAAATAGGAGTTTTAGAGCAAGTTTCTAGCTCAGGCAAATGTTAACTGTTAGAGTCTTAAGTGGTCTCTTTGATGAGGAAGAGTATCTTTGGCCAAATGAAATTCCTTTGCTGATTTTCCTCTGCTTATGTCACTTACCCTGTTACCCTGTGAATCATAGAGTTCCAATAGTGGAATACACTAAAGATCAATAAAATCATTCTTATTTACAGATAAGGAACCCAAGTCCTAGAATGGTTAATTTGCTTAGCATTGTACAGTGAAAGAGTCAGGATTGGAAGCGATATCAAGTATCCCAGTGTGTTGCCCTACAAAGAATATTGAGTTTACTTTCCAGGCTCCTACCTCTTTTATGGAAAAAAGCCTGCCCTAGTGTTTAAGGTCACATTCTCTGAAATTACCTGGCTCTACCTCCAGGATGTGTGATGCAAATCAGACTATTACCTCCTCAAGCCGGTTTCCTCTTCTGTAAACTAGAATAACAATAGTACCAAACTCGTACCACGAGAGGTAAATGAAATATTGCATTTAAGTGCTTAGAACAGACCCTGGTATACAGTAAACCCCTGATGAGCTCTCACTAGTATTTGAGCAAGGCATTTGGGAGGATGCCACCAAGAGATGCCAGGAGATCATGGGGATGGTTTCTAAGACTGGAGCCAGAGGACTGCCTGCTGGCCTCTGACCTTTGGAGAAGTCACCTAACCTGTCTGAGGTTTCATTTCTTCATCAAGAAAATGAGGGAAACAGTACCTACTTTGCTGAGAATGAAATAGGACATGTAAAACATTCCTAATAATGGGACTCACATAGGAGTTCCTTTCCCCCTTCTGCTTATTGAAATAGCTGTGTAATTTTTGGTCTGAAGTGCTGTCTTCTGACTACCAGGCTGATGTAGGGCTCAGTCACTAAGAATGTGGGTGTAATTTAATCCGGAACAAAACTCAGTTGTTTAACCTAGACTTAGACAAATGTAGAGGGGCAGGTTTTATGTCAACTGTGCTTTTAGAACATAGGTGATTTCCGTTTCCCATCTCATATTAATCTTCTGTTTATTGTTTTGAGTCTTCAAGAGAAACAGTTTCAGTCTTCTTGAAAGTGTCAGGCTGCAGGGAAAAGAACTCAGAAAACCCTAGGCAGGATGGCAAGGGTGCTGTGTGCTAGTTGAATGCAGATCTTGAGGGCTGCTGAGAAGATGAAGCTATGTGTAATGTGAGAAAGTAATAATAGCTGATATTTACTGAGCATTTATTATGTGCTACACATTGTTTGTGAATCATAGAGTTCCAATAGTGGAATACACTAAAGATCAATAAAATCATTCTTATTTACAGATAAGGAACCCAAGTCCTAGAATGGTTAATTTGCTTAGCATTGTACAGTGAAAGAGTCAGGATTGGAAGCGATATCAAGTATCCCAGTGTGTTGCCCTACAAAGAATATTGAGTTTACTTTCCAGGCTCCTACCTCTTTTATGGAAAAAAGCCTGCCCTAGTGTTTAAGGTCACATTCTCTGAAATTACCTGGCTCTACCTCCAGGATGTGTGATGCAAATCAGACTATTACCTCCTCAAGCCGGTTTCCTCTTCTGTAAACTAGAATAACAATAGTACCAAACTCGTACCACGAGAGGTAAATGAAATATTGCATTTAAGTGCTTAGAACAGACCCTGGTATACAGTAAACCCCTGATGAGCTCTCACTAGTATTTGAGCAAGGCATTTGGGAGGATGCCACCAAGAGATGCCAGGAGATCATGGGGATGGTTTCTAAGACTGGAGCCAGAGGACTGCCTGCTGGCCTCTGACCTTTGGAGAAGTCACCTAACCTGTCTGAGGTTTCATTTCTTCATCAAGAAAATGAGGGAAACAGTACCTACTTTGCTGAGAATGAAATAGGACATGTAAAACATTCCTAATAATGGGACTCACATAGGAGTTCCTTTCCCCCTTCTGCTTATTGAAATAGCTGTGTAATTTTTGGTCTGAAGTGCTGTCTTCTGACTACCAGGCTGATGTAGGGCTCAGTCACTAAGAATGTGGGTGTAATTTAATCCGGAACAAAACTCAGTTGTTTAACCTAGACTTAGACAAATGTAGAGGGGCAGGTTTTATGTCAACTGTGCTTTTAGAACATAGGTGATTTCCGTTTCCCATCTCATATTAATCTTCTGTTTATTGTTTTGAGTCTTCAAGAGAAACAGTTTCAGTCTTCTTGAAAGTGTCAGGCTGCAGGGAAAAGAACTCAGAAAACCCTAGGCAGGATGGCAAGGGTGCTGTGTGCTAGTTGAATGCAGATCTTGAGGGCTGCTGAGAAGATGAAGCTATGTGTAATGTGAGAAAGTAATAATAGCTGATATTTACTGAGCATTTATTATGTGCTACACATTGTTGCAATGAACTCATTTAATTGTCACAGCCACCCTATGAGGTGGGCGTGGTCACCACCATTTTGTGGATTAAAAACACAGGCACCAAGAATTTATGTTACCTTCCCAAAATTATACAGTTGGTTATGGTGTTGGGATTTAAATCTCAGCACGTGATTCTGAAGCCCAAGCAATAGCTACCAAGTTCTACTGCTGCCTTGGCATATAATAGATAAGAAATAAATACTAGTTTCCCATCTTTTCACCTAAGATAGGCCTATTGAATTGGAAGCCATTTGCAAAGCAGGGGCAAATAGGACTTCACTGGCAGTCCTGTGGTTAAAGCTCAGTACTTCCCCTTTGGGGACACGGGGTTCCATCCCTGCTCAGGAACTAAGATCCCACATACCCAATACTGTGGCCATAAAAGAAAAAAAAGAAAAAACAAAGTAGGGGAAAATAGTGTCTCCCCAGATTAGAAGGAATAAATCCAGGAAATAGCTAATTAACAGTGAGTATAATTTCTTGGATTTAATGGTACAATAGTAAACTCTAGGGGCACAGTAGAATTTTTAACTATTACTTAAAGAAATATGCATTTTTAATATTTTTATGGAAAAATTTAAAACCACAGCCACTGGTGAAAGGAATTATTAAAAAAAAAAAAAGTCACAAGAAAGCAAATGAATATTTACTGAGCATTTGCTGTGTCCCAAGCACTACATTGGATGACTTCAGTTTGGTTCAGTTCAGTCGCTCAGTTGTGTCTGATTCTGGGTGACCCAGTGGAGTGCAGCATGCCAGGCTTCCCTGTTCTTCACCATCTCCTGGAGCTTGCTCAAACTCATGTCCATTGACTCAGTGATGCCATCCTACCATCTCATCCTCTGTCATCCCCTTCTCCTCCTTCCTTCTCTTTTTCCCAACATCAGGGTCTTTTCCAATGACTCAATGTGGGTGTAATTTAATCCGGAACAAAACTCAGTTGTTTAACCTAGACTTAGACAAATGTAGAGGGGCAGGTTTTATGTCAACTGTGCTTTTAGAACATAGGTGATTTCCGTTTCCCATCTCATATTAATCTTCTGTTTATTGTTTTGAGTCTTCAAGAGAAACAGTTTCAGTCTTCTTGAAAGTGTCAGGCTGCAGGGAAAAGAACTCAGAAAACCCTAGGCAGGATGGCAAGGGTGCTGTGTGCTAGTTGAATGCAGATCTTGAGGGCTGCTGAGAAGATGAAGCTATGTGTAATGTGAGAAAGTAATAATAGCTGATATTTACTGAGCATTTATTATGTGCTACACATTGTTGCAATGAACTCATTTAATTGTCACAGCCACCCTATGAGGTGGGCGTGGTCACCACCATTTTGTGGATTAAAAACACAGGCACCAAGAATTTATGTTACCTTCCCAAAATTATACAGTTGGTTATGGTGTTGGGATTTAAATCTCAGCACGTGATTCTGAAGCCCAAGCAATAGCTACCAAGTTCTACTGCTGCCTTGGCATATAATAGATAAGAAATAAATACTAGTTTCCCATCTTTTCACCTAAGATAGGCCTATTGAATTGGAAGCCATTTGCAAAGCAGGGGCAAATAGGACTTCACTGGCAGTCCTGTGGTTAAAGCTCAGTACTTCCCCTTTGGGGACACGGGGTTCCATCCCTGCTCAGGAACTAAGATCCCACATACCCAATACTGTGGCCATAAAAGAAAAAAAAGAAAAAACAAAGTAGGGAAAATAGTGTCTCCCCAGATTAGAAGGAATAAATCCAGGAAATAGCTAATTAACAGTGAGTATAATTTCTTGGATTTAATGGTACAATAGTAAACTCTAGGGGCACAGTAGAATTTTTAACTATTACTTAAAGAAATATGCATTTTTAATATTTTTATGGAAAAATTTAAAACCACAGCCACTGGTGAAAGGAATTATTAAAAAAAAAAAAAGTCACAAGAAAGCAAATGAATATTTACTGAGCATTTGCTGTGTCCCAAGCACTACATTGGATGACTTCAGTTTGGTTCAGTTCAGTCGCTCAGTTGTGTCTGATTCTGGGTGACCCAGTGGAGTGCAGCATGCCAGGCTTCCCTGTTCTTCACCATCTCCTGGAGCTTGCTCAAACTCATGTCCATTGACTCAGTGATGCCATCCTACCATCTCATCCTCTGTCATCCCCTTCTCCTCCTTCCTTCTCTTTTTCCCAACATCAGGGTCTTTTCCAATGACTCATCTCTTCACATCAGTTGGCCAAAGTATTGGAGCTTCAACATCAGTCCTTCCAATGTCTATTCAGGGTTGATTTCCTTTAGGATTGACTGGTATGATCTCCTTGCAGTCCAAAGGACTCTGAAGAGTCCTTCAACTTGAAGTCTTCTCCAGCACCACAGTTCCAAGGCATCAATTTTTCAGTGCTCAGCCTTATATATGGTCCAACTCTCACATCCATACATGACTACTGGGGAAACCATAGTTCTGACTATATGGACTTTTGACTATATGGACTTGGATGACTTACCAAACTGATTTTGTTTAAATTTCATAACATTCCTGAGAGATAGAGACTCTCCTGTTGTTTTATGAGGAAAGCATGATTCCCAGAGGCTCAGAAATGTCCCCAAGATCACAGCCGCAGCAAGTATCGGAGCCAAGATTCAAACCAGTCCCAGCAGAGTCCTCAGCTAATGCCACATGGCCACATTCCTCACGGCTCCTCAAGATCCACAAATCGTGAAGGGTCTTTGATTGGAATTGTCAGGGCCTTTGTGGGGTCTATATCCAGAAACCCTTGCTCATCAGTACAGCTCTTGAATAGAAGGATGTGAGTGGATCTTCCCCTCAGCTCTGAACCAGGTTAACACCTCTGCTTGCTGCTCCACTCCGTCCACAGCACTGACATCCTGCTGCTTTCTCTGAATTTATCACGGAGCCAAGTTTCACACTTAGTTCAGTTTGCCTTAAATGCACACAGGCCTGGGGTAACTGGAGGGCCTGTTTGGTAGGCCATAATGGCATCTACTGATAAGAGCCACCAAGGAGGCTCTGACCAATTCGTTGCAAGAAAGGAGTCAAGGGGCTTCCCCTGGTGGTCCAGTGGGTAAGGACACCGCCTTGCAGTGCAAGAAAGGAGTCAAGGCCCAAGCAAAAAGCAAGCAAGCTTTTACTTCTGGATCATAGGGAAGGGATGATTGCCTTTTTAAATTTTTATTTTTGCCAACCCTGAAGGACTGTAGTCTTGAGCCCTACAGAGGAGGGACTGGGAGGAAAAATGGAAAGAAGGGCTCGATTAAAGTCTTTGTAATTGGGACCCATATATCATGTACAAAAACACAAAGGTGAAAGTGAGGTATGAAGAGGCCCCAGCAGCACATTGTTGAAAAGTCTAGGGACCGATGAGGAGTCTCAGGAGAGCTGAGAGGACTCAGGTGTGACCACATGGGAGTCGCACCCTGGGGGTGGGGTGTGGGGAGTGGTCTCGAGTTGAGTGTGAAGGACCCACGTGAGGAAGTGGGGTAGATTCAAAGCAATAGTTTTGATACTGTTGCACAGATTCTCTTTCTACTCTCAGGTAGTACGATGGGGAGAAGATGGTTTAGGATGTGCTTTGAGAATGCCCTTTATCTCCAGAGACATAATTTATGACCTCCCCATATATTGGAGCCGCCAATCTCACAGATATTAATTAAGCAGTCACAAAGGAGAAGTACAAAGGACCCCCCTGGTTATGAAGGGGATTCTGATCTGGCCTGAGGGTGAGGGAATAAGGAGAGGCTTCTCTGGGGATGTGATACGGGGCAGGGAGGAGGTTTGGAAAGATCCTGAAAGGAGATTTGAACGGGTCAAATAAATTACAAACCATGGGAGCGGAAGCAGAAGATTCACAGGTTTCTTCACTGATGTGAATTAAAATATTTTATTTATTTGGCTGTACTCGGTCTTCGTTGCAGCATGTGGGAGCTGCAGCATGCAAACTCTTGTGAACTCTTAGTTGTGGTGTGTGGGATCTAGTTCCTTGACCGGGATCACAGCTGGGCCCCCTGCACTGGGAGCAGAGTCCTAGCCACTGGACCATCTGAAAAGTCCCTCTGAGTTGGATTTTAAAACACAGAATTGCACTTGTGAAAGCAGAAGCTAGGTTTCAAAGGGCCTGTCTTGTACAGTTGGTCGGCTTTCCTTCCAGGGCATGTGGACTGGGGGAATCCAGGACCTTGGACTCTATTGAGGCTGCAGTCACTGACAAGTTGCATGATTTTAACTAGGTTTCATAACCTCCATTTTTCTACGTGTCAAGGTGGGCAGAGAGAGGAGTGGAGTTGGCTTGATGATCTCTACAATTCTTCCTGGTGCTTAAAAAAAAAAAAAAATCTGATAGCTTTTCAAGAGCCATCTGTCCTTTCACTTTTAGAGAAAGGGCCTGTTCACTTCATAATTCCTCATGAACGTCCAACCATTCCCTTTGACTCTCAGAAGAGGCCTTAGGAGAAGAGAGTTGATTTCACCATCATATGAGTTGATTTCACCATCATTTTGCTGAACGTATTTGTTACTTAGTGCCTGGTCTAGGTACTGAGTATTCAAAGGAAGAAAAGGATGTGTCATGACCCCCACCAACTACCCCTAGTCCACTGTTGGCTCCAAAGACAAACATTATCAGGTAATTGTAGTATCAAGTGATAAGTGTATTGCTAGGGATAGAGACAAGGTGTCGAAGGAGACTAAAGGAAGGCCATCTAATGCACATTTAGAGTAATGGAGCTGGTTATACTTGGAGATAAAGAAAATAGATGTGCACAGCGAAGCGTGTGCTTTGTAAATGGATGTGGCTGAACGAATGAATGGTGTTGCTGTGATCCTAACTTCAAATGGTTCAATGGCTGGTTCCAAGCCTCCATTATTGCTCTTTCATGTCATAAAAGAAAAAAAAAATTAATAATGTTTGCTATTGTTCTGATTATAAACAGCCACCGGGCAGTATTCACATTCACATAGGTAATGTTTACCTGCACTTTATTTTTTTCCTCAACTTTTCATTAGATGGTTGTTTCTACCATTAATCTTTCCTCCCAGAGACGAGAAAGACTGCCTTTGGCCACTTTCATTGTATTGTGCTAAATCTTGAGGGAAAAAAAATGAGTTCAGTGTGTAAAACACAAGAGACAGGTGGGAGACTAACAGCTGGGCTGAAAAGTCCCTCTGAGTTGGATTTTAAAACACAGAATTGCACTTGTGAAAGCAGAAGCTAGGTTTCAAAGGGCCTGTCTTGTACAGTTGGTCGGCTTTCCTTCCAGGGCATGTGGACTGGGGGAATCCAGGACCTTGGACTCTATTGAGGCTGCAGTCACTGACAAGTTGCATGATTTTAACTAGGTTTCATAACCTCCATTTTTCTACGTGTCAAGGTGGGCAGAGAGAGGAGTGGAGTTGGCTTGATGATCTCTACAATTCTTCCTGGTGCTTAAAAAAAAAAAAAAATCTGATAGCTTTTCAAGAGCCATCTGTCCTTTCACTTTTAGAGAAAGGGCCTGTTCACTTCATAATTCCTCATGAACGTCCAACCATTCCCTTTGACTCTCAGAAGAGGCCTTAGGAGAAGAGAGTTGATTTCACCATCATATGAGTTGATTTCACCATCATTTTGCTGAACGTATTTGTTACTTAGTGCCTGGTCTAGGTACTGAGTATTCAAAGGAAGAAAAGGATGTGTCATGACCCCCACCAACTACCCCTAGTCCACTGTTGGCTCCAAAGACAAACATTATCAGGTAATTGTAGTATCAAGTGATAAGTGTATTGCTAGGGATAGAGACAAGGTGTTGAAGGAGACTAAAGGAAGGCCATCTAATGCACATTTAGAGTAATGGAGCTGGTTATACTTGGAGATAAAGAAAATAGATGTGCACAGCGAAGCGTGTGCTTTGTAAATGGATGTGGCTGAACGAATGAATGGTGTTGCTGTGATCCTAACTTCAAATGGTTCAATGGCTGGTTCCAAGCCTCCATTATTGCTCTTTCATGTCATAAAAGAAAAAAAAATTAATAATGTTTGCTATTGTTCTGATTATAAACAGCCACCGGGCAGTATTCACATTCACATAGGTAATGTTTACCTGCACTTTATTTTTTTCCTCAACTTTTCATTAGATGGTTGTTTCTACCATTAATCTTTCCTCCCAGAGACGAGAAAGACTGCCTTTGGCCACTTTCATTGTATTGTGCTAAATCTTGAGGGAAAAAAAATGAGTTCAGTGTGTAAAACACAAGAGACAGGTGGGAGACTAACAGCTGGGCTAGAGAAATTCAATAACAGTTTCCTCCCTGAGGATGGGTGCGGGTGGGTGGTCTGAGCCTGCGGAATTGTGCGCTCATGGCTTAGCTGTGGAGAGAGCAGGGTTGAAAAGAGCAGTCTTCCCCTCCCTTTATTTTGTGCTCAAAACTCAATGATGGTTAAAAAAAAAGGAATTGGAAGCCCTAAATGCAAAGTATCAGCTTCAGAATAAAAATGTGATTTTTATGTTGCCCATTAAAACATTTACCTGCTCCATATGCTCCAGCACTCACCAGAGAAAGGGAAATTTGCCCAATGAAAATGGAGAGCTCGTTTCTGAAAAATTGTTTTCCATAAATCTTGCAAATTACAGTGCTTAAATATTCTAGGTTGTAGCCAGAGTGACCCCCAGGGAGCGATTATCAGGCAAATAACCATGAACAGCAATAAGATCCTGCACGGATCTGACTAACGACACCAGGATGTGACCTTTCTGTGCAGGAAACATTCGCCTGCGTTGCCAGGAGCTCTGTAATTAATGGGGCACCAGAGGCCCTTCTTCTCTACGAGCCAATAATTTGTCCTCCGGGGGACACACATCCCGAACCATATCCAGGGTGCTGTGTTGTGACGGCTGCTTGCTGAGCAGAAAATGAGTGTGTGAGGGGCTAAGCTGACTAAATCCTGAGACCCCACTCCTGAGGTCCTTTCTTTTCTCCCAGAGGGGTCCCACTTGGGGAAAACTATGATGATGAAGCAATACTTCTGTTTTGCTTTTGTGACAGAGATGCATGATTTCATTTGTAACATCCTGAGTATCAAATATACCAAATGGTTTTGAACTCATACGTGATGGTACTTCCTTTTTACTTATACATCCTGGGTAGTTAGTGTGACGTGGAGAACACTACCACTCACAGTCAGGGGAGCAGAAACCTCCCGGCAGGGTTGCAGTGCATGGTTGTGCAGGTTGTGCCCTGCACAAGGATGGCACCTGAAGGGGCGAGTGGGGCCTAGAATCCAGCATAGGTCTTTGTGTACATTAGAACCCCGCCATTCTTAATTCTTAACTGCACACCATATTGTTCTGTTTTTCATTTGTTTGTTTTCTATGTTCCATGGCATGCAGGATCTTGTTTTTTTTGGCCAAGAATTAAACCAATGCCCCCTGCAAAGCTCTAACCCCCCTGGATCACCAGGGGATCCCCCTATACACCCTATTGAATTTATAAACTAATAGTGTACTGGGACCAGGGAATCCCCCTTTACACCATATTGAATTTATAAACTAATAGTGTACTGGGCTTTCTCCTGGCAAGCAGCTTTATCATTTACCAACTAGCAGTCCTTGAAGCCTTGGGAGAATATGACAGTTGGAGCAAATCTTTTCAAACCAAAAATTATTTGATCTTAGGATATTGTGACTAATCAATATGTGTTGGAGAAGGAATCGTTTACTTGGGTACACCATATCATGTTTTCCTTCTCCCATTCAATATGAAAGTCTAATATTTACATAAACAGATGGGATTGTTTATTCACAATCTCTGCATTATAGCTAACTTTTGACTCAAAACAATCTTTGACTCTTAGTTGGCAAATTTTGAAGCTTCCGTGCAATTAGCAACAGTATTTGGCCGTCAAGAGATGTTGACTTATCTTCCAGGGAGCCCATGAGGATCTGGTTCACCTGGGTGAAGGTTGCATGGAAACTGATGGTTTAACACCCATCAATGTGTGCAATTCTGCTGAATCTGTCTTCTCGGGCCAATGCGGTGTCCTTGGCTACGGTGTGTGGGACACATTGCAGGCTTTAGAAGCAGAACTTTTTTTGGTTGCGGGGCCATGCTGCGTGGCTTGTGGGATCTTAGTTCCCCATCTAGGATCAAACCTGTGCCTCCTGCATTGAAGCATGGAGTCTTAACCACGAGATCCGCAGAGAAGCCCCTAGAAGGAGAACCTTAACCTCAGCCCTTTCCAGCTGAGAGAACTTGGGCCTATTAATTTTGCCTGTTAGCTTGCCCACAAGGATGGGCACCTGGAAGGGGGGAGCTAAAGTCAGGGCAGAAACCTCCCGGCAGGGTTGCAGTGCATGGTTGTGCAGGTTGTGCCCTGCACAAGGATGGCACCTGAAGGGCAGTGGGGCCTAGAATCCAGCATAGGTCTTTGTGTACATTAGAACCCCGCCATTCTTAATTCTTAACTGCACACCATATTGTTCTGTTTTTCATTTGTTTGTTTTCTATGTTCCATGGCATGCAGGATCTTGTTTTTTTTGGCCAAGAATCAAACCAATGCCCCCTGCAAAGCTCTAACCCCCCTGGAGCACCAGGGAATCCCCCTATACACCATATTGAATTTATAAACTAATAGTGTACTGGGACCAGGGAATCCCCCTTTACACCATATTGAATTTATAAACTAATAGTGTACTGGGCTTTCTCCTGGCAAGCAGCTTTATCATTTACCAACTAGCAGTCCTTGAAGCCTTGGGAGAATATGACAGTTGGAGCAAATCTTTTCAAACCAAAAATTATTTGATCTTAGGATATTGTGACTAATCAATATGTGTTGGAGAAGGAATCGTTTACTTGGGTACACCATATCATGTTTTCCTTCTCCCATTCAATATGAAAGTCTAATATTTACATAAACAGATGGGATTGTTTATTCACAATCTCTGCATTATAGCTAACTTTTGACTCAAAACAATCTTTGACTCTTAGTTGGCAAATTTTGAAGCTTCCGTGCAATTAGCAACAGTATTTGGCCGTCAAGAGATGTTGACTTATCTTCCAGGGAGCCCATGAGGATCTGGTTCACCTGGGTGAAGGTTGCATGGAAACTGATGGTTTAACACCCATCAATGTGTGCAATTCTGCTGAATCTGTCTTCTCGGGCCAATGCGGTGTCCTTGGCTACGGTGTGTGGGACACATTGCAGGCTTTAGAAGCAGAACTTTTTTTGGTTGCGGGGCCATGCTGCGTGGCTTGTGGGATCTTAGTTCCCCATCTAGGGATCAAACCTGTGCCTCCTGCATTGAAGCATGGAGTCTTAACCACGAGATCCGCAGAGAAGCCCCTAGAAGGAGAACCTTAACCTCAGCCCTTTCCAGCTGAGAGAACTTGGGCCTATTAATTTTTGCCTGTTAGCTTCTGAGTGTCCACTTCCTCATTTGTCAAATGCCTTCTTCCCACCGTTGTTGAAATTAAGCAAACAAGATGAAGCATCCAGTACAGAGCCTGGAACAATGTCACAGGCTCCCAGTAAATGATAGCCTCCCCCTCCTCCCTTTTAAAAAAACCTCTAATGATTTCTGTATTCGTTTCCTAGACTGCCTTAACAAAGTACCACAAATTGGATAGATAGCAGAAATGGATTCTCACTGGTCTGGAGGGCAGAAGGCTAAGATCAAGGGGTTGGCAGGGCCTTGCTCCCCCGGAGCCTCTAGGAGAGAATCCTCTTGTCACTTGTAGCTTCTGGGACCTCAGATGCTCCTTGGATTGCGGCAGCATAATGCCAGTTCGTCACAGTTTTCCTTCTGTGTCTTCATACCCTGCTCTGTCTACTTTTTTGGACATGTACACCCTGCTTTATTTATTTGTTTATCTATTTTTTATTCATCTATTTTTGGGTTGCTTTTTGGGTTGCTTTGTTGCTTCACAGGGTTTTCTCTGGATGTGGGCAGCAGGGGCTGCTCTCTACTCATGGTTTTTCACTGTAGTGGTGTCTCTTGTTGTGCAGCACAGACTCTGGGAACACGGGCTTCAGTAGGTGTAGCGCTCAGCCTAGTAATTGTGACTTGCTGGCTCTAGGGCGAGCGGGATTCAGTAGCTGTGGCGCAGGGGCTTAGTTGCTCCGTCGCATGTGGAATCTTCCCAGGCCAAGGATCGAACCTGTGACTCTGCATTGGCTGATGGATTCATATCCACTGTGCCACCAGGGAAGTCCTCTAATTGTAATTCCTTTTGTAATCCACTAATAGTTCCTTTGGGAACTTGGGTATCTTTGTCTTTCTTTTTAGAGAAAGAAAATACCAGAAAAAAAGAGTTAAGAAATAAATACATTTTATTATTTTTTTATTACATCTTTTATTAGAGTTGTCAAAGAAGTACTTGGAATTTTTGCTTTTGTTGTTGCTGATGTTGTTTTAAAATAGGCTTTATGTTTCAGCTGAAACCTGATTTTGCATTGTACGTAAATATTCCTATTCTCCTAGACAAAATTATCCCTAATATAAAAAGTTCTAGAAGGAATATATTCATTAAAAATTTCGAAGTGGGACTTCCCTGTTGGCCTAGTGGTAAAGAATCCATTTTGCAATGTGGGGCAACTAAGTCTGTGCACTGCAACTAAGACCGGATGGGGTCAAAAAAACAAAAAAAAAAGAAAAGAAAATTTCAAAATGATTGTTACTCTCCACAATATAATAGTGATTCCTCATTTATTTTTAACCCGAATTCCCTTCAATAAATTCTGTTTTCTGAAAGAATCCATAGCTCAGCATTACATATTTGTTACTGAAGTATTGTAAACTTTTTTTTTTCAATTTAAATTTAATTTTTCACCTGGCTGTGCCAGGTCTTACTTGCAGCATGTGGGATCTAGTTCCTTGACCAGGGATCAAACCCAGGCTCTCTGCTTTGCGAGCTTGGCATCTTAGCTACTAGATCACTAGGGAATTCCTCAATACTGGTTTTAAAAGATGGGGCTTCTTCCTTTTTTTTTTTTTTTTGCCATTCTAACAAATGCTTATTAAAAAGACTATGTAATGTCGTTAGGAAAGGAAACTACTTAAAAATTGTAATTTCTCTATTTCATTTTCTTCAGTATTATCTAATGTTATTATTCATTTAATTTCCAGTAGGCTTATAGAGAAAGTCTTTGAGATCGGTTCCTTTTTGATTTGTATTTGTTGAAAGGCTATGAAAGTTTTCACCAAGGATTGGGTCTGAAAAAAATTTATATTTGATAGTAATGTGTTAATAAAAGTTATTAAGATATGTTTTTAGTAAATACAGAAAGTTTCATCATCAATTATTTACAGGTCAAAACAGACTGGTTAATGTTACTTGAATACCTGTGAGAAAAGAAAACTTGATTCTATTCCAGTGAAAAAAACATGAACTAAGATCAAGTTGAGAGGTCACTGAGGGTATTTCGAAACCATTCATACGTCACTACTAAGAGTACATAGATGGCTTAAATGACCTGATGTACATATGTGGTGGTACCTAGATTTGTGTAATGTTTCTTGTGTAATGCTTCTGCCAGTTCTTATTATTCCTTGACCCTACCTTCAGCTTTATTTCAATAAGAATTTATTAGTCACCTAAGCATATATATAAGACAATATACACAGTTGGTACCCAGAGATGTCCATGGCAACACAAATCATCATATTGGTATAACATTTGACATGGTGCCTACCAGGAATTACATAGCATAAACCTGGCTCCTCTCTGAGTTTACAGATTAAACATGAAATCCTGCTGATTCTATGTGTCTTTAGTGGATTGAGAGCTGACTCGTTCTTAGGCCTTTTGAATCCCTTGTGACAGCAAGCCCAGAAACTGACCTACTCAAGAAATGATCAAGAAAAGCAGCAGGAAGACAAAAATCTCAAGGGAGTAAATTTAATGTTGGGGCCACATGCAACAACCTCAATTTGAGTATTTGCTTTTTTTAGAAAGAAGAAAAATAAAAGCATATTCTTCTTTGTAACTAACATGGCTTTGGGATTTGAAAAAGCAAAATAATTAAATTTTCATTTAAAAATCTTTTAAAACACCATGAGATAAAAATACCATTTCTTTTTAAAAAAATAATTAAATTTATTTATTTATTTATATTTGAAGAATAATTGCTCTACAATATTGTGTTGGTTTCTGTCAAACATCAACATGGGTCAGCCATAGGTATACATATATCCCCTCCCTCTTAAAGCTTCCTCCTGTCTCCCTCCCATCCCACTCCTCTAGATTGTCACAGAGCCCCTGTTTGAGTTTCCTGAGTCACACAGCAAATTCCCATTGTCTATCTATTTTACATATGCTAATGTATATGTTTCTGTGTTATTCTCTCCATACATCCCACCCTCTCCTTACTTCCCACTGCCGTGTCTGTAAGTCTGTTCTCTATGTCTGCGTTACCATTTCTTTCTGTATTAGAAAGTTGAGACATATTGAAAAATTGAGAAATAGAATTCCAAGGGAAATAATAAAATTTCAACATTAAGAAATCTAGTAATGCAATTCATATATTAATCAACTGAAGGAGAATAATCAAATGATGACCTCATTAGGTGCTGAGGAGACACTTAATAGAAGTCAATATGCATTCCTTATTTTAGAAGAAACTATTGATAACTTTGATAAAGGCAGAAACCACTGCAAATATCCTAATAATGAGATATTATGAGATGCTCATCAAAGATGGGAACAGGAGAAGAATTTCACCATCATCCTGTTATTTTGGATTTTGGCCTCTGACTATGCTCAGAAGCATATTCCAAGTGGATGGAAAATCCAAACAAAAAAAAATATTTCCATAAAAATACTAATACAAAGAATAGAAAGTTTTGTCTTTAGAAGTAATGTTTGAGCTAAAGATGGACTTTCAAATAAGTCTCAACTAGCAAAAGCCTTAAATTAAAGATGAACAGATCTATCCTCAGAAATATCTCTTTAAACTTCAATTTAATGAATGATGCATAAACAAAACTACATGCTTTACAAATCACCCAGAAACTGACCTACTCAAGAAATGATCAAGAAAAGCAGCAGGAAGACAAAAATCTCAAGGAGTAAATTTAATGTTGGGGCCACATGCAACAACCTCAATTTGAGTATTTGCTTTTTAGAAAGAAGAAAAATAAAAGCATATTCTTCTTTGTAACTAACATGGCTTTGGGATTTGAAAAAGCAAAATAATTAAATTTTCATTTAAAAATCTTTTAAAACACCATGAGATAAAAATACCATTTCTTTTTAAAAAAATAATTAAATTTATTTATTTATTTATATTTGAAGAATAATTGCTCTACAATATTGTGTTGGTTTCTGTCAAACATCAACATGGGTCAGCCATAGGTATACATATATCCCCTCCCTCTTAAAGCTTCCTCCTGTCTCCCTCCCATCCCACTCCTCTAGATTGTCACAGAGCCCCTGTTTGAGTTTCCTGAGTCACACAGCAAATTCCCATTGTCTATCTATTTTACATATGCTAATGTATATGTTTCTGTGTTATTCTCTCCATACATCCCACCCTCTCCTTACTTCCCACTGCCGTGTCTGTAAGTCTGTTCTCTATGTCTGCTTACCATTTCTTTCTGTATTAGAAAGTTGAGACATATTGAAAAATTGAGAAATAGAATTCCAAGGGAAATAATAAAATTTCAACATTAAGAAATCTAGTAATGCAATTCATATATTAATCAACTGAAGGAGAATAATCAAATGATGACCTCATTAGGTGCTGAGGAGACACTTAATAGAAGTCAATATGCATTCCTTATTTTAGAAGAAACTATTGATAACTTTGATAAAGGCAGAAACCACTGCAAATATCCTAATAATGAGATATTATGAGATGCTCATCAAAGATGGGAACAGGAGAAGAATTTCACCATCATCCTGTTATTTTGGATTTTGGCCTCTGACTATGCTCAGAAGCATATTCCAAGTGGATGGAAAATCCAAACAAAAAAAAATATTTCCATAAAAATACTAATACAAAGAATAGAAAGTTTTGTCTTTAGAAGTAATGTTTGAGCTAAAGATGGACTTTCAAATAAGTCTCAACTAGCAAAAGCCTTAAATTAAAGATGAACAGATCTATCCTCAGAAATATCTCTTTAAACTTCAATTTAATGAATGATGCATAAACAAAGCTACATGCTAGGCAGCAGAGAGAGAGGAAATGTTTTCACAGAACCACAGGAGAACCATAATACATAAAGAGCCTCTTCAAATCACAAGAAAAAGTAAATGAAAAGAAAAATGGGCAAACACAGTGCCATTTTTGGATAAATAAATATAAATGGCCAAGAAACATGAAAAGTTATTTAACCTCACAAAAGGAGTCTCAGAAATACAAATAAAAACAACAGTATGTTATTTTCATCCCCCAGCCCCTCCCCAGTTTCCCCCCAGGTAAATGAAAATCGACTCTCACATTCCATTGGTGGGAGTGCTCTCTGTTATAATCATCTATGGAGAGCAATTTGGCAACACCTACCAAAACAGTAGTGTTCATACACTCTGATTCAGCAATATATGCATTGTGCACATAAATATTTACTGCATCATTGTTTGCATTAATAAGAACTTTTTGAAAACAGCCAAATTGGGAAATAGTTGAGCACTTTATGGTACACTCTGTCTGCGAAAGAGAGTGAGGTAACTCTAGCTTTAGTGAAACGGAAGAAGTTTCTGACTTAATATTAAGTAAGTTTCAGAACAATATGTTTAGTACAATCCAGTATGTGTAAACAAAACTCACAACACCTATGTGTGCAGATAGACCTGTATGCATAGGAAGAAGCCTGGAAAAACATGACACTGTCCTGACCCTACCCGAGGAAGTATTAGTATAATGTGGGGAGTCCCACCCCTGTGTGGCTGAAGGAGAGATGAATAGAGATTGTGGCTTTTTACTCTCTATACCTCTGTAATGTTAGATATTTTTTAGAGGTAAAGTGTGTATTTGTAGTGCAAAAAGTATAATGTGAATAAAACTACATTTCATATAGTGTGGAGATTATTGTTATTTTTCTTAAGCAGACATTAGGATGCAACCAGGGTGTATAAAATTATTTAGGACATTTTATCCATCAGGCTGGGAAAAAATGTTTCCATCAACAGCAGGGGAGTTATTTTCTCATAGATATTTCATCTATTTTCTTTAAACACCAGTTAACATAATTTAGAGAAGCCTGGTGGGTTACCGTCCATGGGGCCAAAGAGAGTTGGACATAGCTGAAGTGACTTAGCATGTGACATAATTTGCTACTTACTTGGAAAAGCTGCCTTCAACCCTGACTGCTGAAAAGGAAATTTGAGGATAAGCAGAACTCAGTTTAGTGCAAGTTTTTTCAAATTGGAAATTAAGTATTAAAAAAAAAGCAACTTGTGAAGGCTTTGTTAGTTGCTTGAAGTCTGTTGTTGAGTATAATGGTAAACTTTCCAACACCAGATACTGGATCCCTCATGCCTTCCATCTCTTTTCCTTCCCTCCCTTTCTCCTCTCTTCATTAGCTTTGGGTGTGGGCAGGCCAGGAAAGAAGAGCAGGGAAATCGAAGCATGGTAATGCAGTGATGTTGCAAAGAGCTGGACACGACTTAGCAACTGAACAACAATGCAGTGATGGGGATGTAGATCAGAGGTTGATCTCACAATGAACTGCACATTCTTGAATTTCTAAGCACCCTTAGGTGCACTATAACAACTCAATCAGTCTCCAGGCAGCCAGTCAAAAGGTAAAGAAGAATCTGGGGCTAGGTCACAGGGAAAGCGCATGGCTGAGGAAGAGTCACGGTGGTCTACCTGCTGATCAAATGCTAAACTTCAGAGAAGGGGTGAAGTGGAGCTGGCACATGAAGACAGGAGACTGGCAAAATCATATCTGGAATCGGGGAGCTGCAGAAATTCCAGGTTTACACCCCAAATTTTTTTAAAAACATGACACTGTCCTGACCCTACCCGAGGAAGTATTAGTATAATGTGGGGAGTCCCACCCTGTGTGGCTGAAGGAGAGATGAATAGAGATTGTGGCTTTTTACTCTCTATACCTCTGTAATGTTAGATATTTTTTAGAGGTAAAGTGTGTATTTGTAGTGCAAAAAGTATAATGTGAATAAAACTACATTTCATATAGTGTGGAGATTATTGTTATTTTTCTTAAGCAGACATTAGGATGCAACCAGGGTGTATAAAATTATTTAGGACATTTTATCCATCAGGCTGGGAAAAAATGTTTCCATCAACAGCAGGGGAGTTATTTTCTCATAGATATTTCATCTATTTTCTTTAAACACCAGTTAACATAATTTAGAGAAGCCTGGTGGGTTACCGTCCATGGGGCCAAAGAGAGTTGGACATAGCTGAAGTGACTTAGCATGTGACATAATTTGCTACTTACTTGGAAAAGCTGCCTTCAACCCTGACTGCTGAAAAGGAAATTTGAGGATAAGCAGAACTCAGTTTAGTGCAAGTTTTTTCAAATTGGAAATTAAGTATTAAAAAAAAAGCAACTTGTGAAGGCTTTGTTAGTTGCTTGAAGTCTGTTGTTGAGTATAATGGTAAACTTTCCAACACCAGATACTGGATCCCTCATGCCTTCCATCTCTTTTCCTTCCCTCCCTTTCTCCTCTCTTCATTAGCTTTGGGTGTGGGCAGGCCAGGAAAGAAGAGCAGGGAAATCGAAGCATGGTAATGCAGTGATGTTGCAAAGAGCTGGACACGACTTAGCAACTGAACAACAATGCAGTGATGGGGATGTAGATCAGAGGTTGATCTCACAATGAACTGCACATTCTTGAATTTCTAAGCACCCTTAGGTGCACTATAACAACTCAATCAGTCTCCAGGCAGCCAGTCAAAAGGTAAAGAAGAATCTGGGGCTAGGTCACAGGGAAAGCGCATGGCTGAGGAAGAGTCACGGTGGTCTACCTGCTGATCAAATGCTAAACTTCAGAGAAGGGGTGAAGTGGAGCTGGCACATGAAGACAGGAGACTGGCAAAATCATATCTGGAATCGGGGGGCTGCAGAAATTCCAGGTTTACAGATTCCCCAGAAAGATTCTTTTTTGAGACTATTTCAAAAGACACATTTTGACTCATTTCTCCAGAAGGCATTTTGGTTCGTCAGAATTAGAGAGGTCGCAAACATGAGGAGGAGCATGTCTGTCTCTTCCCAAAGGCCAGGCCGCTTTTCCTGACTACTAGCAAGGCAGTTTACAGTATTTTGTACAAGAGTGAAATCCTTCCTTTCTTCAGGTAGGTAGTTTCCTGTTTCTAACGTTGAACTTCTTGTTATTTCTTACGTTTCTTTGTGGGTAACAAGCTCCCAATAGCAGGTCGACAGGCCATCATCTTGTGTTCCTTGCCCCGTTTTGTCTGATAGCTCTTGAGCATTCATTTCTTTCCTAACTCAAGCTGTACAGCACCTGTCTCAGTGTGTCTGCTCCCTGGACACCCTATTTCCCATACATATAGGATTCTGGAAGTCAGTTTATTACTCTTCGCGGAATCTGTTTGTCATCCCTCAGGGCTGTCAGAGGAGTTGAGATATTGTTTGAACAATATTGAGGTATAAATCTTGCGCCTCTCTTGTCAAGTCTGTGGTACAGGTCAGTCATTTGCTGCTGCTCAGCTGCACGATGATGGCCTTTGGTATCGATCACAGGTCAGAGTGGGCTTTGGCTGCCTCAGCACTTTTAGCACTGTACGTGAGGTTGGTTACTATTGCTTTGGTTCCTAGGGGAGTAGTGTTCTGGAATCTGATACTGCAAGGTGTTTCAAAACTCTCTCTTAACTCACCTGTTGCTGCAGTAAAAAAAAAAAAAAAAAAAAAAAATGTTTGTTTTGTTTCAAATGACGTCACTCATGTTCCAATGTGTGTCTTTTTCCTTTCATTTTTTGTTTGTTTTTTGATGTATAACATAACCACGTTTATTTAAGACTGTATGCCAATGTCAAACAGCAAAGTCCTTTCATTTTTGACTGTCATTTATTTATCAGATGTTCTTGCTTAAAATGCTAAGCAATCCCCCAATCTCTTGGTATTTCTAAATTTGCACACACTTCTAAAGCACTGGGCTCTCACTTTTTTTTTTTTTAATGAAACTTCAATGTTGCTTTTTAAAAATTTTTAATTGGAGAATAATTTCTTTACAATGTTCTGCCATACAATATGATTCAGCTGTTAAGTATACATGATTTTTCCTGGTGGCTCAGACCATAAAGAGTCTACCTGAAATGCAGGAGACCTGGGTTCGATCTCTGGATTGGGACGATCCCCTGGAGAAGGGAATGACTACCTACTCCATTGTTCTTGCCGAGAGAAGTCCATGGACAGAGGTGCCTTGGTGGGCTTCAGTCCATGCGGTCACAAAGTATTGGACATGACTGAGCAACTAATACTTCCCGTCATGTATCTCCTCTCTGCCTTTGTCATTATACATATAACTCCATAGATGTCACTCTTTATATATATATATATATATATATATATATATATATATATATTTATTTATTTACTTGTTTGTGCCAGGTCTTCCTTGTGGAAAGTGGGATCTAATTCCCTGACCAGGGATTGAACCTGGGCCTCCTGTTTGGAGAGCATGCAGTCTTAGCCTCTGGACCCTCAGGGAAGTCACAGGGCTCCCACTTCTGTTCCAACTGTTATCAGTTTTGAGATCCTGTGATTCCTTCTTAAAGAATCCTTGTCTCAGTGAACAAGGAAGAGAATTCTAGCAGATGAATCTTGATTGGGGTGAAACCTCCTGCTTCAGTAGAATATTCTTCTAATGTACTGAAACTCTGGGGAGAGAGAGACTGAGGTTTGGTTTCCTTTACCATGAAAGTGTAGGAGGCACAGGGCTGCCTGAACCTGGGCTGCTATGACTTGCTCTGTGATCAGATCTGCTTTCTTGGGCAAAGCAGAAGACTCTGACCCATCACCTACTTCCTTCTTGGCTTTGAAAATCACAAGTGGGGTTAAGTTAAAGTGTACTCCACTTGATTAGTCAGAATTCAGTTATACTGGGTAAGACATAAACCAGCTTTGATAACAAATGGACAGTGAGGTTCATCAGAGAGCACACAAGGTCAGAAAGAGAGTCTAGGGGCTTCCCTGGTGGTCCAGTGGGTGGGAGTCCGCCTTGCAGTGCAAGAGGCACAGGTTCGATCCCCGGCCCGGGAAGATTCCACATGCAGTGGAGCGACTGGACTGGTGTGTCTAATTACAATCCAACACTCTAAAGTGCATGCGCCCAGAGTCAGTACTCTGCAATGAGAAAGGCCACTGTGATGGGAGACCCACTCAGGCCAAAGAATAAAGATGGATAAAAATGAATAAATAAGAAACCAATAAAAACGGCCAAAATTAAAAAAACAGAAATTAAATTTTTATTTGACTACCTACTCCATTGTTCTTGCCGAGAGAAGTCCATGGACAGAGGTGCCTTGGTGGGCTTCAGTCCATGCGGTCACAAAGTATTGGACATGACTGAGCAACTAATACTTCCCGTCATGTATCTCCTCTCTGCCTTTGTCATTATACATATAACTCCATAGATGTCACTCTTTATATATATATATATATATATATATATATATATATATATATATATTTATTTATTTACTTGTTTGTGCCAGGTCTTCCTTGTGGAAAGTGGGATCTAATTCCCTGACCAGGGATTGAACCTGGGCCTCCTGTTTGGAGAGCATGCAGTCTTAGCCTCTGGACCCTCAGGGAAGTCACAGGGCTCCCACTTCTGTTCCAACTGTTATCAGTTTTGAGATCCTGTGATTCCTTCTTAAAGAATCCTTGTCTCAGTGAACAAGGAAGAGAATTCTAGCAGATGAATCTTGATTGGGGTGAAACCTCCTGCTTCAGTAGAATATTCTTCTAATGTACTGAAACTCTGGGGAGAGAGAGACTGAGGTTTGGTTTCCTTTACCATGAAAGTGTAGGAGGCACAGGGCTGCCTGAACCTGGGCTGCTATGACTTGCTCTGTGATCAGATCTGCTTTCTTGGGCAAAGCAGAAGACTCTGACCCATCACCTACTTCCTTCTTGGCTTTGAAAATCACAAGTGGGGTTAAGTTAAAGTGTACTCCACTTGATTAGTCAGAATTCAGTTATACTGGGTAAGACATAAACCAGCTTTGATAACAAATGGACAGTGAGGTTCATCAGAGAGCACACAAGGTCAGAAAGAGAGTCTAGGGGCTTCCCTGGTGGTCCAGTGGGTGGGAGTCCGCCTTGCAGTGCAAGAGGCACAGGTTCGATCCCCGGCCCGGGAAGATTCCACATGCAGTGGAGCGACTGGACTGGTGTGTCTAATTACAATCCAACACTCTAAAGTGCATGCGCCCAGAGTCAGTACTCTGCAATGAGAGAGGCCACTGTGATGGGAGACCCACTCAGGCCAAAGAATAAAGATGGATAAAAATGAATAAATAAGAAACCAATAAAAACGGCCAAAATTAAAAAAAAACAGAAACCAGCCTATTAAAGAAAGAGAGAGAGTATAGTTATTGTACCATCTAGCAACTCTAGTTTGAAGAAGATACCCACAAGAGGTGAAAATATATAACTGCACGGAAATGTGTACATAGGTGTTCATAACATCACTGTTGATGACAGTCCCAAAGTGGAAATGACCCAGAATATATCTTCCAGCTAAGGACAGGATAAGGAAAATGTGGTCACCCACACCACGAATATTATACAGCAATAAAAAGGAAAGAAGTACCGATGGATGCTGCAGTGTGGGTGAACCTTATACAGGTTATGCTATGTGAAAGAAGCCAGATACAAAGGTCACTGTTGTCTGATTCCATTTATATGAAATGTTCAGGACAAGCAAATCCATAGAGACAGAAAGCAGACCAGTGGTTGCTCAGGGTCAAGGGGTTAGGGGCAAATGCGAGTGCCTGCTCATGGGTTTGAGGTTTCTTTTAAGAGAACATTCTTGGATTAAATTATAGTGATGTTTCTGGGGCTTCCTTGGTGGTCCACTGGGTAAGGACTCCGCCTTGCAGTGCAAGAGCCGCCGGTTCGATCCCTGACCTGGGAAGATCCCACGTGCCCTGGAGCAGCTGGACTGATGTGTCCAACTACCGAGTCGGAGCTCTAGAGTGCATGCGCCCAGAGCCGGTGCTATGCGACAAGAGAGGCCACTGCGATGGGAGGCCCACACAGGCCAAATAACAAAGATGGATGAAAATAGATAAATGAAAGGCCACTGGAAGTGGCCAAAAAAAAAAAAAAAAAGAGATAAATGAAAAAAAATTCTTAAAATTATAGTGATGTTTCTATAACCATATACTTAAAAACACTTCTGTAATTCAGATGGATTATATTTCAACAAAATTGTTTTTATTTTTAAAGAAAGTATCAGACCATTTGGAAGGAAAAAGTGAAATTAGAGTGTTGGCAACAGACGCTTAGCTCTGTGTGGCAACCGGGAAGCCGCGCGTGAACTGCATTTCCTTCCTGATAACGTTCCCTGTCTCCCACCCGCAAGCTGATCTTCCTCACATCCTGTGTTTCTTACGTCAGAACTGTTACTCAAAACTCTCTGATTGCTCACTGCCTAAAGAATTCTTGGTCTCAGACCCATGTTTCCAACCTCAAGTCCTGCATGAATCTCTTCTGTTCCTAACTGCCTGGTCTCCTCACCCTCTGCCCAAGCCTCCCCGGTTGGCATTTCTGTTTGTTCACACCGTTCTGCCAGCTTGGAATAGGATCTTCCTGGCCTTCATTTATTCTCTCCCTCAAAGATAAATTAGTACAAACCCCATCATCTTCACTGAGCACCAAATCATCTTTCTTCGACTCCTGGCTCTTCATTGTTGCCTCACTTTTCCCAGTTGATGACAGTCCCAAAGTGGAAATGACCCAGAATATATCTTCCAGCTAAGGACAGGATAAGGAAAATGTGGTCACCCACACCACGAATATTATACAGCAATAAAGGAAAGAAGTACCGATGGATGCTGCAGTGTGGGTGAACCTTATACAGGTTATGCTATGTGAAAGAAGCCAGATACAAAGGTCACTGTTGTCTGATTCCATTTATATGAAATGTTCAGGACAAGCAAATCCATAGAGACAGAAAGCAGACCAGTGGTTGCTCAGGGTCAAGGGGTTAGGGGCAAATGCGAGTGCCTGCTCATGGGTTTGAGGTTTCTTTTAAGAGAACATTCTTGGATTAAATTATAGTGATGTTTCTGGGGCTTCCTTGGTGGTCCACTGGGTAAGGACTCCGCCTTGCAGTGCAAGAGCCGCCGGTTCGATCCCTGACCTGGGAAGATCCCACGTGCCCTGGAGCAGCTGGACTGATGTGTCCAACTACCGAGTCGGAGCTCTAGAGTGCATGCGCCCAGAGCCGGTGCTATGCGACAAGAGAGGCCACTGCGATGGGAGGCCCACACAGGCCAAATAACAAAGATGGATGAAAATAGATAAATGAAAGGCCACTGGAAGTGGCCAAAAAAAAAAAAAAAAAGAGATAAATGAAAAAAAATTCTTAAAATTATAGTGATGTTTCTATAACCATATACTTAAAAACACTTCTGTAATTCAGATGGATTATATTTCAACAAAATTGTTTTTATTTTTAAAGAAAGTATCAGACCATTTGGGAAAGGGAAAAAAGTGAAATTAGAGTGTTGGCAACAGACGCTTAGCTCTGTGTGGCAACCGGGAAGCCGCGCGTGAACTGCATTTCCTTCCTGATAACGTTCCCTGTCTCCCACCCGCAAGCTGATCTTCCTCACATCCTGTGTTTCTTACGTCAGAACTGTTACTCAAAACTCTCTGATTGCTCACTGCCTAAAGAATTCTTGGTCTCAGACCCATGTTTCCAACCTCAAGTCCTGCATGAATCTCTTCTGTTCCTAACTGCCTGGTCTCCTCACCCTCTGCCCAAGCCTCCCCGGTTGGCATTTCTGTTTGTTCACACCGTTCTGCCAGCTTGGAATAGGATCTTCCTGGCCTTCATTTATTCTCTCCCTCAAAGATAAATTAGTACAAACCCCATCATCTTCACTGAGCACCAAATCACCTTTCTTCGACTCCTGGCTCTTCATTGTTGCCTCACTTTTCCCAGTTCATACACTGCCCGTGCAAAAATGAAAGTGTCCCATTTTCTTGTATGTAACCTCCGCTTTCCTTCCCTGCTACTCACATACATTTATTTTGAAGGTGAAGGATGAGTGCACTTGGGTTTTGAAGGACCCCTGATCCCCTTCTCAACTCACCACACAATCAAATGATAGCCTCCAATTCATTTAAGAGGTAGGGATGATAAAAAATGAAATGACCTTTTTTTGTGTGTGTGTGTGCTGTGCGGCATGTGGGATCTTAGTTCCCTGATCAAGGATTGAACCTGCACCCTGGGAAGTGTAGTGTCTTAACCACTGGACTACCAAGGAAGTCCTAAAATGCCTTTTTATGGAAAAAATTTTTTTTGGTGGGGGCGGGTTGGGGAGGGAGGCGGGGCTGGCGGGCTACTTCTATTGGTCTTTCATTTATCTTTTTTCATCCATGTTTGTCCTTTGGCCCGTGTGGGCCTCCCATCACGGTGGCCTCTGTTGTCGCAGAGCACTGACTCTGGGCGCATGCGCTCCAGAGCTCCGACTCAGTAATTGGACACATTGGTCCAGCCGATCCGCGGCACGTGGGATCTTCCCAGGCCAGGGATCGAACCGGGGCCCCTTGCACTGCAAGACGGAGTCCTTGCTCACTGGACCACCAGGGAAGCCCCCTAAAATGGCTTTTTAAAAATACTGTTTTCCTATCACTTTGCTGTACACTTGAACACAACATTGCAAGTTAACTATACTTCAATAAATATTATTTTCCTATTGCTGAAAGAAATGTGTTTAAGAGCACAGCATATGGGATACAAAGTTGTAGAAGAAAATAAATCCAGCAGGTAGCAGGAGAATTGGGATATAGAACTTCTAAAATTGATTGCTCACTGCCTAAAGAATTCTTGGTCTCAGACCCATTTTCCATGCCATGAATCTCTTCTGTTCCTAACTGCCTGGTCTCCTCACCCTCTGCCCAAGCCTCCCCGGTTGGCATTTCTGTTTGTTCACACCGTTCTGCCAGCTTGGAATAGGATCTTCCTGGCCTTCATTTATTCTCTCCCTCAAAGATAAATTAGTACAAACCCCATCATCTTCACTGAGCACCAAATCACCTTTCTTCGACTCCTGGCTCTTCATTGTTGCCTCACTTTTCCCAGTTCATACACTGCCCGTGCAAAAATGAAAGTGTCCCATTTTCTTGTATGTAACCTCCGCTTTCCTTCCCTGCTACTCACATACATTTATTTTGAAGGTGAAGGATGAGTGCACTTGGGTTTTGAAGGACCCCTGATCCCCTTCTCAACTCACCACACAATCAAATGATAGCCTCCAATTCATTTAAGAGGTAGGGATGATAAAAAATGAAATGACCTTTTTTTTTGTGTGTGTGTGCTGTGCGGCATGTGGGATCTTAGTTCCCTGATCAAGGATTGAACCTGCACCCTGGGAAGTGTAGTGTCTTAACCACTGGACTACCAAGGAAGTCCTAAAATGCCTTTTTATGGAAAAAATTTTTTTTGGTGGGGGCGGGTTGGGGAGGGAGGCGGGGCTGGCGGGCTACTTCTATTGGTCTTTCATTTATCTTTTTTCATCCATGTTTGTCCTTTGGCCCGTGTGGGCCTCCCATCACGGTGGCCTCTGTTGTCGCAGAGCACTGACTCTGGGCGCATGCGCTCCAGAGCTCCGACTCAGTAATTGGACACATTGGTCCAGCCGATCCGCGGCACGTGGGATCTTCCCAGGCCAGGGATCGAACCGGGGCCCCTTGCACTGCAAGACGGAGTCCTTGCTCACTGGACCACCAGGGAAGCCCCCTAAAATGGCTTTTTAAAAATACTGTTTTCCTATCACTTTGCTGTACACTTGAACACAACATTGCAAGTTAACTATACTTCAATAAATATTATTTTCCTATTGCTGAAAGAAATGTGTTTAAGAGCACAGCATATGGGATATAAAGGTATAGAAGAAAATAAATATTGCCCTTAATTTGCCTGCCTTTCTGAAGGTAGCAGGAGAATTAGCATTTTCTGGTATAACACTGTGTACACACATACAATTGTGTAGCATTTTAAAAACTCAGATGAGGAGAGGAACAGAAAGGCAGTTTTTTTAAAAAAAAAATTTATTTTACTTTTGACATTTACAGAGTTTTGTTGTTTACAGATATGTATGATCCTAGATTAGTCACATGTATATGCCCCTCATCCCACCCCTCCAGGCCGTCACACAGCACCCCTGTAGGATCCCCTTTTCTCACAGCACAATGGCTATTTTTTTCACATATGATAATATAGGTTTTCATGCTACTTGAAAGGCAGTTTTTTAATGATTGAATCCAACCTGCTCTATCAGCTCTGATTTCTGCTGATGGAGGAAAAACATTGTCTTTTAGTTACATATTCACTCAAATTTAGCGATCTCCTCGTCCTTTTCTCCTGCTTTTTGCCCATTCTTCCAGTTTCTGCACTTGGCTGGATTGGGGAAAGGTTGATCTCTACAAAAGCAAAAGATGATCTCCCTGCTCCAGCCCCGCTACAAGTCTCTCTGCTTTAAGACCTTCAGTAGCTCCCATTGACTGCCAGAAAAAAGTTGAAATTCCTTAGCAAGTCTCAAATGACCTTCATTGTCTGGTCCCAATCTCCCTTGTATCTCACCTCCTGCTCCTTTTACTAATGCATGTCGCCTTCTAGACACCAGAATATTGACTTTTTCCTGAATATAACAAATGCTCTCAGATTTTGGTTCACTCTGCTTCCTCTGTTTGGCACACCCTTTGCAACTTTTATCACCAAGAGAATATCCTTTGTGATACCCAATGTAAACACTGCCTTCTCTAAATAACCTTGCTTGACTTACTCAGGCTGAACTGATCCTTCGCTTAATGTGCTGTCTTAGTACTGTGTACATATACCTCTATTACTGCCTTTATTGCATTGTGTCAGAATTTGTGAGCCTGTACCTTCCTCTGAAATGTGAATGTATTCAGGAATACTTCTATTTATTTATTTATTTTTATTTTATTTTTGCCTTCCAAAATGGAGTATGACTCCCGGAACACTTAAGGTACTAAATAATGGTTGAAAATAAAAATGTTATCCTCTCTCTCTAAACATTTGTATTAGTTGATTAAAGAGTAACAGAATCCATAAGAGATACAGAAAATGGTGTGGGATACCTGGGTGAGGACATGCAGGCTGTGTTGTTTGTTAGGGGAGCATTTACAAGCTGGAAGTGAAAAAAATAACTGTCTTATTATGATTCCTCATTGAACTTGAAAAAGTCACTGAATTTTCACATAGATGTGACTGATAAGGGACCTGGATGGCATCCTCTGGAGAATGAATTCTAAAGCAAGAGCATGGCATTCCAAATAGTTACTTACACTTATCTTAAAAAATGTACCAGTGGCCATTGACCAGTGAAAAGATAAACAAAACATGGTATATACAGGCAGTGAAGTATTATTTGGCCTTCGTTTGGAAAGAACTCCTGTCACATGCTACAACATGGTTGAACCTTGCGGATACTGTGATAAGTGAAATAAAGCTTTCACAAGACAAACAAGCACTGTGCGATTCCACTTCTATGAGTTACCTAGAGAAATCAAACTCATAGAGACAGAAAGTAGAACGGTGGTTGCCAAGGGCCAGGGGGCAAAAGGAGAATGGCAGTTATTGTTTAACAGTAAGCAGAGTTTGGCTTTGCAAGGTAAAAGAGCTCTGGCCATGGGTGGTGAGTAAAGTACATTCAGTGCGAATGTACTTTAATCCATTGAACTGTACACTAAAAATGGGTTAAAATGGTGCATTTTATGTTATATACTTTTTACCATAATTAAAAATGTAAAAAGACTGAAAATGCAAGAGGACACAATCCATGGTTGGTCGACTGTAGGGGAGAATCTCGATTTTGTGAAGCCTGAAGCTGACAGAATCTAGGGATCCCTTTTAATATAAAAAAGTGACAAGTCAAACATGACGCGGTCAGACACTTGCTACAGCTATGCAGATTTTATAAATGTGAAATAAAAGTATTTGTTTAAAAAAAGAAAAACGAGGCAGAAAAGCAAGTATTTATTTAAAATGAGGATGGGAAGAGGTTGTGTAAGGGAGGGTTCCTGAAGTTTAAACTTCCTTGGCTTCTATGAGAATCTGCTTCTGCTGATCATAAAAGTTCTATATTTTTCCTGACGGTCCTGTGTGGCTTGAACATGTGACAGCTAGGGCTGTGCTGTGGAAGGTTTTACTGCGGGTCCTACGATGTGGCCTGGAGGATCCCCCACCATTGTGTGTTTGTGCTCAGTTGCATCTGACTCTTTGTGACCCCTTGGACTGAAGCCCACCAGGCTCCTCTGTCTCTGGAATTTGCCAGCCAAGAAATGGAGTGGGTGGCCCTTTCCTTCTCCACTTACTGTGTTCATTAATGGTTAGATACGGATGAGATTCAAGTCATGAGATTCAAGTTAGAACAATCATCACCTTCCTCTTTATTCTCCTGAGGCAAGTCATGGAGCCTTCAGTCCAGGATAAATTAATTTTATCTCTGTAACCCAGTGCAGTAAATACAGCTGCGCTACTTCCTGAGTTTGAAGTTAGTGCTTTTATGCAGGTGCCTTTGGGTGTGTTTTGCCTAGCAAGGTTGGTGCTTTGCTTGTTTTCAGCTATGCCACAGGGCTTGCAGCATCTTCGTTCACTGACCAGGGATGGAACCCAGCGCTGTCTCCGTGAAAGCACTGAGTCCCAACCACTGGACTGCTGGGGATTTCCCGATTAATGAATGACAACCATTAAACCCCTGTTTTTAAAACGATTTTTTGGTAAAAGCTCGGGTGGTGAGTAAAGTACATTCAGTGCGAATGTACTTTAATCCATTGAACTGTACACTAAAAATGGGTTAAAATGGTGCATTTTATGTTATATACTTTTTACCATAATTAAAAATGTAAAAAGACTGAAAATGCAAGAGGACACAATCCATGGTTGGTCGACTGTAGGGGAGAATCTCGATTTTGTGAAGCCTGAAGCTGACAGAATCTAGGGATCCCTTTTAATATAAAAAAGTGACAAGTCAAACATGACGCGGTCAGACACTTGCTACAGCTATGCAGATTTTATAAATGTGAAATAAAAGTATTTGTTTAAAAAAAGAAAAACGAGGCAGAAAAGCAAGTATTTATTTAAAATGAGGATGGGAAGAGGTTGTGTAAGGGAGGGTTCCTGAAGTTTAAACTTCCTTGGCTTCTATGAGAATCTGCTTCTGCTGATCATAAAAGTTCTATATTTTTCCTGACGGTCCTGTGTGGCTTGAACATGTGACAGCTAGGGCTGTGCTGTGGAAGGTTTTACTGCGGGTCCTACGATGTGGCCTGGAGGATCCCCCACCATTGTGTGTTTGTGCTCAGTTGCATCTGACTCTTTGTGACCCCTTGGACTGAAGCCCACCAGGCTCCTCTGTCTCTGGAATTTGCCAGCCAAGAAATGGAGTGGGTGGCCCTTTCCTTCTCCACTTACTGTGTTCATTAATGGTTAGATACGGATGAGATTCAAGTCATGAGATTCAAGTTAGAACAATCATCACCTTCCTCTTTATTCTCCTGAGGCAAGTCATGGAGCCTTCAGTCCAGGATAAATTAATTTTATCTCTGTAACCCAGTGCAGTAAATACAGCTGCGCTACTTCCTGAGTTTGAAGTTAGTGCTTTTATGCAGGTGCCTTTGGGTGTGTTTTGCCTAGCAAGGTTGGTGCTTTGCTTGTTTTCAGCTATGCCACAGGGCTTGCAGCATCTTCGTTCACTGACCAGGGATGGAACCCAGCACTGTCTCAGTGAAAGCACTGAGTCCTAACCACTGGACTCGTCTGGGGATTTCCATGGTTGCTGTGTTTATTAAGTTGGTTGATTGTCCGTCTTTTGCTCTTAGGGTAGGGACAATAAACACAAGCATGAAAACCAGGAATTGTCTTCTCATTTTTTCTTCCTTTAAATATTTATTTATTTGACTGTGCTGGGTCTTAGTTGCAGTATGTGGGATCTAGCTCCCTGACCAGGGCTCGAAACCAGGTCTCCTGCATTGGAAGCCAGGAGTCTTAGCTGCTGGGCCACCAGCGAAGTCCCTGTCTTCTCTTTTTTAAGTGAAGGCCTTATTTGGAGAAAAAGCAGTACTGAGTGGGTGTGGAGTGTCGAACAGGCTCCCTCTGGAAGCGGGGGACCTGTCCTATGCCCCTCTGTGGCTGCAGCTACCCTGCCCAGGGTGCCCGCCTCTTCTCTGGAGTCCCCAGGCTGCCTGGTGACTGGTGACAGACTGCACCTTGGGAGTTGACTGCTTCCAAGTCTGGTTGCAAAGAGTTTCCTGGAACATGACAAAGTCAGATATGCAGATGGGGAATTCCTCTAGGAGAATTTCTGAGTAAAAAAAAAAAAAAAAAACCCAGCATATCCCCTTTTCTTACAAACTCTGAACTATAGAATTCTTTGCTGCCTCTGACTCAGGTTTAATTGTAGCTTAGTGGCTCTTCTTCAAAAATATTGTTCTGTTACATTTATTCTTAGATTCTCCTGAAAGCATGAGACATAAGTAACAAGAAATAATTATTTTGAAATAATAAGAAAGGTCATGATATAATTTTTATATTTAATTCAAAGACCATAGCAAGAAATGAAGTAGAGTATATTGGGGTACTAACTATACTTCAAAAATCAGATTTTCTAAATGATCCTTGGTCTCAGCTACTCGGTGTTATAGATGAATAAATCCCTTCATTAACTAATGAATGATATGGCCAGATGTCTAGGCTCTTGAAAATAAGTTATTGTCTTGTCTAATTATAGGAGGGCTGTATATACATTAGAAGAACATTTTTATCTACAGAAAAAATGAAGGTTGGTGCTTTGCTTGTTTTCAGCTATGCCACAGGGCTTGCAGCATCTTCGTTCACTGACCAGGGATGGAACCCAGCGCTGTCTCAGTGAAAGCACTGAGTCCTAACCACTGGACTCGTCTGGGGATTTCCATGGTTGCTGTGTTTATTAAGTTGGTTGATTGTCCGTCTTTTGCTCTTAGGGTAGGGACAATAAACACAAGCATGAAAACCAGGAATTGTCTTCTCATTTTTTCTTCCTTTAAATATTTATTTATTTGACTGTGCTGGGTCTTAGTTGCAGTATGTGGGATCTAGCTCCCTGACCAGGGCTCGAAACCAGGTCTCCTGCATTGGAAGCCAGGAGTCTTAGCTGCTGGGCCACCAGCGAAGTCCCTGTCTTCTCTTTTTTAAGTGAAGGCCTTATTTGGAGAAAAAGCAGTACTGAGTGGGTGTGGAGTGTCGAACAGGCTCCCTCTGGAAGCGGGGGACCTGTCCTATGCCCCTCTGTGGCTGCAGCTACCCTGCCCAGCGCTGCCCGCCCTCTTCTCTGGAGTCCCCAGGCTGCCTGGTGACTGGTGACAGACTGCACCTTGGGAGTTGACTGCTTCCAAGTCTGGTTGCAAAGAGTTTCCTGGAACATGACAAAGTCAGATATGCAGATGGGGAATTCCTCTAGGAGAATTTCTGAGTAAAAAAAAAAAAAAAAAACCCAGCATATCCCCTTTTCTTACAAACTCTGAACTATAGAATTCTTTGCTGCCTCTGACTCAGGTTTAATTGTAGCTTAGTGGCTCTTCTTCAAAAATATTGTTCTGTTACATTTATTCTTAGATTCTCCTGAAAGCATGAGACATAAGTAACAAGAAATAATTATTTTGAAATAATAAGAAAGGTCATGATATAATTTTTATATTTAATTCAAAGACCATAGCAAGAAATGAAGTAGAGTATATTGGGGTACTAACTATACTTCAAAAATCAGATTTTCTAAATGATCCTTGGTCTCAGCTACTCGGTGTTATAGATGAATAAATCCCCTTTATTAACTAATGAATGATATGGCCAGATGTCTAGGCTCTTGAAAATAAGTTATTGTCTTGTCTAATTATAGGAGGGCTGTATATACATTAGAAGAACATTTTTATCTACAGAAAAAAATGAAAAAAAAATTCCAAAGAAAAATACCCTGTAATTTTACTTTTCATAAATAGCCTCCATAGATTTTTAAGTTAATGTTTAAGTGTATTTTCCTTTACTATTTAATATAAATGATAATTTTTATCCAAAAATGTTCCATTTGGAGATTTAGAGAATATACTAAATTGTAGACTCTGCATTTAAGACTCTAATATTCAGAGTTGTGAATATTTTTAGCGATCCATGATGTGTAGAAACACAATTTTGCTGACAGGCTGGTAAGTAGGAATGAGTCAACTGGCTGGTGAGTCACAAAGTGCTGTCAGGTGCCCCATCTCAATTTGCTCTGCTGTTCTTTGCAGGAGAGGAGCAACTAACTGACTATGAATCTGTGATCAATCTGGTGTGTGTGTGAAGTCGCTTCAGTCATGTCTGACTCTTTGAGACCCTATGGACCACAGCCCACCAGGCTCCTCTGTCCATGGGATTCTCCAGGCAAGAATACTGGAGTGGGTTGCCATGACCTTCTCCAGGGGTCTTCCTGACCCAGGGATTGAACCCGTGCCTCCTGCACTGGGAGCCGGGTTCTTTACCACTAGTGCCACTTGGGATGCCCGACACTCCTTCATGCCTCCCAATACACACTCTCCCCTTCTTCATGGTTAACTGTTTTGTTGTCCAACTAAAAGAAGACAGTACTAATTTCCTCTGTAAATATGTGACTCAGTTTTGACCAGCAAAATGTAAACATAAGTCTACACAATTAGTGACAAGGATTGTCTTTCCATTTTACGTGGGTAGCATATAATTACTGGCTGGAACTCAGCAGCCACCTTGAATTTTAAAGATGGACACCTCGGTTTACAGCTGGGTAGCATATTTTTATATTTAATTCAAAGACCATAGCAAGAAATGAAGTAGAGTATATTGGGGTACTAACTATACTTCAAAAATCAGATTTTCTAAATGATCCTTGGTCTCAGCTACTCGGTGTTATAGATGAATAAATCCCTTCATTAACTAATGAATGATATGGCCAGATGTCTAGGCTCTTGAAAATAAGTTATTGTCTTGTCTAATTATAGGAGGGCTGTATATACATTAGAAGAACATTTTTATCTACAGAAAAAAATGAAAAAAAAATTCCAAAGAAAAATACCCTGTAATTTTACTTTTCATAAATAGCCTCCATAGATTTTTAAGTTAATGTTTAAGTGTATTTTCCTTTACTATTTAATATAAATGATAATTTTTATCCAAAAATGTTCCATTTGGAGATTTAGAGAATATACTAAATTGTAGACTCTGCATTTAAGACTCTAATATTCAGAGTTGTGAATATTTTTAGCGATCCATGATGTGTAGAAACACAATTTTGCTGACAGGCTGGTAAGTAGGAATGAGTCAACTGGCTGGTGAGTCACAAAGTGCTGTCAGGTGCCCCATCTCAATTTGCTCTGCTGTTCTTTGCAGGAGAGGAGCAACTAACTGACTATGAATCTGTGATCAATCTGGTGTGTGTGTGAAGTCGCTTCAGTCATGTCTGACTCTTTGAGACCCTATGGACCACAGCCCACCAGGCTCCTCTGTCCATGGGATTCTCCAGGCAAGAATACTGGAGTGGGTTGCCATGACCTTCTCCAGGGGTCTTCCTGACCCAGGGATTGAACCCGTGCCTCCTGCACTGGGAGCCGGGTTCTTTACCACTAGTGCCACTTGGGATGCCCGACACTCCTTCGTGCCTCCCAATACACACTCTCCCCTTCTTCATGGTTAACTGTTTTGTTGTCCAACTAAAAGAAGACAGTACTAATTTCCTCTGTAAATATGTGACTCAGTTTTGACCAGCAAAATGTAAACATAAGTCTACACAATTAGTGACAAGGATTGTCTTTCCATTTTACGTGGGTAGCATATAATTACTGGCTGGAACTCAGCAGCCACCTTGAATTTTAAAGATGGACACCTCGGTTTACAGAAAGCTGACTGAGAAAATATGCTGATCCAATTTTGTAGAACCATCAACTGGTCCTGGGATGCCTACCTCCAGATTTCATTTCCATGAAACAGCAGTCCATTTCTATCTTGTTGTTCAGTCACTAAGTCATGTCCAGCTCTCTGGAACTCCATGAGCTACAGTATGCCAGGTTTCTCTTTCCATCACCATAAGCCTGAGTTTGCTCAAACTCATGTCCATTTCTATCTTAAGCCAACATAGAAAAAAAGTTTTTTTTGTTTTCCCACTAAGCTTAACCATAATGGACATAGGCTCGTTTACTATCATTTACCTAATGTGAAGTGTTGTTGACTCACCTGTGGGAAAATGAAGATGAAGTGATCTCATTGTGGAGAATAGAGCCAGGAGGCATTCTGGTCTTGGTTTAATATCTATTCATGTCTATTCCTGCTTCGTGTTGTCTCCTGAGACCCAGGACCTGTAAACATAACTCATAAAAAATGAGCCTTGCTCTGCATTTCTGTAGTGAGTTGGGGTTGTGGCGAGGTAAGGAATCCCTCCAGTCTTATGGGCAAGGCCAGGACTGGCCAGGGAGGAGTAGCAGACAAGACCACCCAGCAGCAAAGGCATTCTCCACAGCGGCGCTGGTTGAAGTAATTATTCTTTAAGAATGTCCAGGGAGGGCTTCCATGGTAGTCCAGTGTGTGAGGACACCGCCTTGCAGTGCAAGGGGCTCCAGTTTCATCCCTGGCCTGGGAGGATCCCACGTGCCATGGAGTGGCTGGACCCATATGTCTAACTACAGAGCCAGAGCTCTGGAACACATGTGCCCAGAGCTGGTCTCTGCGACGAGAGAGGCCACTGCAATGGGAGGCCCACACGGGCCAAAAAAACCAAAGATAAATAGATGAAAGATCAATGGAAGTGGCCAAAAAAATAAAAATAAATAAAAGGAAAAAAGAAAGTCCAGGGACACCCAGGATTCCCTGAGACCCTTTCATAGAGTCTATGAGGTCAAACCTTTTTTCACAATACTACTAATATTTTATATTTATGTGTGTGTGTTAGTCACTCAGTTGTGTCTGACTCTTTGTGACCCCATGTACTGTAGCTCACTAGGCTCCTCTGTCCATGGGGTTCTCTAGGCAAGAATACTGGAGTGGGTGGCATCCCCTTCTCCAATATATCATATACCTTTTCTAAAAACTTTAAGAACTGTTGTGCTAGGATTCCCCTCAAGAGGGCCTGTCTCAACCACACTGATTCCCATCTGTGTATTTTCATGGCAGCCCTGGCAAACCAGTACAGTGGATTTTTTGTAGGGGAGAGGAATGAGGCAGGTCTGCTCATCACAAACCTCTGTGTACCATCTTTGCTTCATCCATCCCTATGACTGTAATTTCTCATTTGAAAACTTTAAGTTGTCAGTTCTCCAGAGTTTGGAAAAGAGTTTTAAAAATCAAATGGATAAAACTTGATTTGCTTTTCCATTTTCATCCCTATGACCTAGTGCCAGACCCCTCTTTTTAGATAGCCAGGAGGCATTCTGGTCTTGGTTTAATATCTATTCATGTCTATTCCTGCTTCGTGTTGTCTCCTGAGACCCAGGACCTGTAAACATAACTCATAAAAAATGAGCCTTGCTCTGCATTTCTGTAGTGAGTTGGGGTTGTGGCGAGGTAAGGAATCCCTCCAGTCTTATGGGCAAGGCCAGGACTGGCCAGGGAGGAGTAGCAGACAAGACCACCCAGCAGCAAAGGCATTCTCCACAGCGGCGCTGGTTGAAGTAATTATTCTTTAAGAATGTCCAGGGAGGGCTTCCATGGTAGTCCAGTGTGTGAGGACACCGCCTTGCAGTGCAAGGCTCCAGTTTCATCCCTGGCCTGGGAGGATCCCACGTGCCATGGAGTGGCTGGACCCATATGTCTAACTACAGAGCCAGAGCTCTGGAACACATGTGCCCAGAGCTGGTCTCTGCGACGAGAGAGGCCACTGCAATGGGAGGCCCACACGGGCCAAAAAAACCAAAGATAAATAGATGAAAGATCAATGGAAGTGGCCAAAAAAATAAAAATAAATAAAAGGAAAAAAGAAAGTCCAGGGACACCCAGGATTCCCTGAGACCCTTTCATAGAGTCTATGAGGTCAAACCTTTTTTCACAATACTACTAATATTTTATATTTATGTGTGTGTGTTAGTCACTCAGTTGTGTCTGACTCTTTGTGACCCCATGTACTGTAGCTCACTAGGCTCCTCTGTCCATGGGGTTCTCTAGGCAAGAATACTGGAGTGGGTGGCATCCCCTTCTCCAATATATCATATACCTTTTCTAAAAACTTTAAGAACTGTTGTGCTAGGATTCCCCTCAAGAGGGCCTGTCTCAACCACACTGATTCCCATCTGTGTATTTTCATGGCAGCCCTGGCAAACCAGTACAGTGGATTTTTTGTAGGGGAGAGGAATGAGGCAGGTCTGCTCATCACAAACCTCTGTGTACCATCTTTTGCTTCATCCATCCCTATGACTGTAATTTCTCATTTGAAAACTTTAAGTTGTCAGTTCTCCAGAGTTTGGAAAAGAGTTTTAAAAAATCAAATGGATAAAACTTGAGTTATTTTGCTGTGTGTTGTGTGCCCTTATTTTTCTCGGTCACGTCCAGCTCTTTGCAACCGCATGGACCATAGGCTGCCAGACCCCTCTGTCCATGGGATCCAGGCAAGAATACTGGAGTGGGTTGCCATTTCCTTCTCCAGGGAAAGAAGTTATTTAATGTGAGAGTAAATAGGGCCCTCAGAGGAACTCTCTGCCTCCCACATTTTACAGATAAGGTACCAGATGTGGCTGCCCCATGCCGGAGTAGAGCATTGTGTAGAGTATGGCAACAGAGCATTGCTTCCTAGTGAGGAGGCAATAGAAGCTCTGCCCTTAAGTGACTCATGCCAATCTGGCTGTTTTCAAGTGCTTCAGGGCCCCAAGGAGGGCTTTGAAGTGTGTCTTGGGTAGGAGAAGAAGCAAGAATCCTGGGCGTGCTTTTTCCCATCCATCCCCGTTGTTTCCTTTCTCTCCCCACAGTCCCTCCAGACTGGAAAAGAGAGGATGAGAAAGATGGAAATGAAGGAATGTCTCATCCTTTCCAGGAGGTCAGGGAGCTCCGGGGCTGAAGCAGGGTGATCGCCACTCCTAGTTTCCCTGGGATTCAGGGACTCACTGCTAAAACTGGGACAGTCCTGGGCGAACTGGGATGAGGGAGTGAACTTGAGCTTAGCTCTCAGGCCCTCTGGCTTTCATTCAACACACAACACACATTGAGAGGAACCCTATGATGTGCTGAATTGAACATGGATTTGTGGTTTTCTGAAGATATTGAAGAAATCTTGTTGACTTTGTAGTTCTCAGGGAGGGGAATCCCCATCTCCCTAAGTCTGGAGAAGATTGAGAGGTTTTTTTCTTTTTTTTTGTTATTGCAATCCTATCTGCAATGTTGGCCTTTAGTGAGGTGGGGAAATGCCCGTGACAGTCCCTATGATGAATCATTGTCTCACATAAAATGCAAACAATGACCCATGATTGCCCGAGTGGGATTGTCTAGACTTGTTTTTCAAGCTCAGAGACTTATTAAAGAGGCTGAATCCCTCTTCCCTCTTGCTCTGGGGCTGTAAATCTCAGTGATGTTTCCTGGGATTAGGAGGCTTCTGGAGGACATAATGTAAAGAAGAAAATTATACATAGAGGTAAACTATTTGCAAAACATGACCTCCTTATGAAACAGAGACTTTGAAGTCTCTGCAATTATTGAAAAAAGAGGTCCAGAGCATCTCGCAGAGGACGAGAGTATAGGACAGGAGCAATGTAAACTACTAAAAATAAGGTTCAGGATGAAGAAGAATGAATCTCTTAGCCATTGGGGTCAAGGGTCATAACTAACTCCTCCATGAGGAGGGACTAGAGATTGAATCCAGAATCAATCCGTGTAATCCTCACGGCTTATTGTATAACTTTGTACGTAGTGTTCATTATAGTTCAGATCCATTTGTCATCCTCACAAAATTCCATCTTAAGGAAAACATTCCAATATTGTAACATAAAGCTGCTTGGACAGGGCGAGCTTAGCATCAAGATTTTGAAAGTTACCAGTAGGGAAAGAGGACTTCCCTCGTGGCTCAATGGGTAATTCTTTACCTCTCCTGCAATGCAGGAGATGCAGGTTTGATTTCCAGGTCTGGAAGATCCCCTGGAGAAGGACATGGCAACCCCTTCCAGTATTCTGGCTAGGGGAATCCTATGGACACAGGAGCCTGGCTGGCTACAGTCCATAGGGTCGCAAAGAGTCACACAGAACTGAATCAGCTGAGCATACATGTGCACAGTGGGGACAGGGAAGCGGGGAGAAGCAAGACAGTGGTAGGGGATTGAGAGGTACAGACTATTATGGATAAAATAGATAAGCTAAGAGGACATATCATACAGCATAGGGGATATAGCCAATATTTTATAATAACTATATATGGAATATAAACATTGCAAATAGTGCATCACTATGTTGTATGCCTGAAACTTACAGAAATGCTATACATCAACTATATCTCAATTAAAGACATTTTTAAAAAGGATTCTGAAGCTCAGAGTGGCAAAAATATGTAAGAATCACCCCTGTTGGAAAGGTGTCTTCCCTGAGGCTTTTCTTTCTCCCTGCTGGGGGTGCTCTGTAGTACAGAAACAGAAGAGCCCCTGCTAAAAAGCCGTCTCAAAACAGGGTCCACTTTACACAGAGGCTGTTTTTGGCTTGTCATGTAATTATTTTAATGACTTGCTAATCTTTTTGGAATATATTTATCCATGAGCTCTCTAATATTGACTCGACACCTGCTGCAACCCCCTTCTAGCCTGTCTTTCTTTATTACAGAGGCAGGTAAGCTAGAAGTATTTCCAAGGCTCACTTGTGACTGGGGTTTTAGGTTCTACCTAGCACAACCACATGGCTGGTTTTCCTGGGGCCATTGGTTATATATATTTATTAATTTATTTTGCTGTTGAGTTTTATGTCTGTTGTCCTGGCATAGTTAGTAAAAATGCCCCCTTCACTCTGATGGTTCTCACTGGGACTTGACGGGGAGGGATTCTGATTGGCTGTTTTGGCAAATCCCTGGGCAAAAGCATTCCCTTTTCCAGGGCAGCTGTGGTAGTTTCTGGTGTGTCATAGGCGTTGAGGGACAAGCAATGGGGGAGGTGCTGCTTCTGCGGCATCAGCCCCATCGAGTGGCTGGGCATTTCCCCAGGTGTTCTGTTTCTGCCTGTGTAGCATCTAAACCCATTTTCCTGGTCTTCTTGGGAAGACCATCAGATTCCTACTAGATTTTATCTATATCATCAGTTCCAAGATGCACAAATTCCCACTTCTTTCTGTCTTTGAAACTGGGATGATTTAATGTCAATATGACTATAATAAATCATGACATATTATAGTCATATTATAGTTTAATTAGTAGTGGTATATCTTGGGGCAAAAGGCATGCTCTTCGACATACATGTGCACAGTGGGGACAGGGAAGCGGGGAGAAGCAAGACAGTGGTAGGGGATTGAGAGGTACAGACTATTATGGATAAAATAGATAAGCTAAGAGGACATATCATACAGCATAGGGGATATAGCCAATATTTTATAATAACTATATATGGAATATAAACATTGCAAATAGTGCATCACTATGTTGTATGCCTGAAACTTACAGAAATGCTATACATCAACTATATCTCAATTAAAGACATTTTTAAAAAGGATTCTGAAGCTCAGAGTGGCAAAAATATGTAAGAATCACCCCTGTTGGAAAGGTGTCTTCCCTGAGGCTTTTCTTTCTCCCTGCTGGGGGTGCTCTGTAGTACAGAAACAGAAGAGCCCCTGCTAAAAAGCCGTCTCAAAACAGGGTCCACTTTACACAGAGGCTGTTTTTGGCTTGTCATGTAATTATTTTAATGACTTGCTAATCTTTTTGGAATATATTTATCCATGAGCTCTCTAATATTGACTCGACACCTGCTGCAACCCCCTTCTAGCCTGTCTTTCTTTATTACAGAGGCAGGTAAGCTAGAAGTATTTCCAAGGCTCACTTGTGACTGGGGTTTTAGGTTCTACCTAGCACAACCACATGGCTGGTTTTCCTGGGGCCATTGGTTATATATATTTATTAATTTATTTTGCTGTTGAGTTTTATGTCTGTTGTCCTGGCATAGTTAGTAAAAATGCCCCCTTCACTCTGATGGTTCTCACTGGGACTTGACGGGGAGGGATTCTGATTGGCTGTTTTGGCAAATCCCTGGGCAAAAGCATTCCCTTTTCCAGGGCAGCTGTGGTAGTTTCTGGTGTGTCATAGGCGTTGAGGGACAAGCAATGGGGGAGGTGCTGCTTCTGCGGCATCAGCCCCATCGAGTGGCTGGGCATTTCCCCAGGTGTTCTGTTTCTGCCTGTGTAGCATCTAAACCCATTTTCCTGGTCTTCTTGGGAAGACCATCAGATTCCTACTAGATTTTATCTATATCATCAGTTCCAAGATGCACAAATTCCCACTTCTTTCTGTCTTTGAAACTGGGATGATTTCCAATGTCAATATGACTATAATAAATCATGACATATTATAGTCATATTATAGTTTAATTAGTAGTGGTATATCTTAGTGGTTGACATAATAATGGCATGCCTTACTAATGGACGCATCTTACTCAACTTTAATGAAAAAACACCAACAAACATCATATCATGTATGTTGGTCTGCTTAGGCTGCATAACAAGGCACCATGGGCTGGGTGGCCTAAATATCCATTTATTTCTCACAGTTCTGGAGGTTCGAAATCTAAGATCAAAATTTTGGTGATTTGGTTTCTGGTGTAAATGTTTTTCTTGGCTAGGAGACAACTGTCTTCTGTCTGTGCTTTCACATGATGTATCTCCATGTATGTGCCCAAAGAGAGAGACACAGAGAGAGAGAGAGAGAGAGAGAGAGGAGGGAAGACAGAGAGAGAGACAGAGAGGCTGTGCTTGCACAAGCTAGCAAGCACATCTGAGCATGCCCTGGTGTCTCTTTTCACAAAGGGCACTAATCCTACAGGATCAGGACCCCACCCTTAAGACCTATTTGCCCTCAAGTACTTTCCTAGAGGCACACTCTCCAAATATAGCCATGCCGGTGGGTTAGGGCTTCAACATATAAATTTTGAGGGGACACAAACACTGAGTCTACAGCACTGCTTAAATCAGGTAGTGTAGATTATTTCATTTGTAACTGAACATGCTGAACCATATAGAATGCAAACAAAGAAGAAATCTGAGATAAGATGACTAGACCTAGGGTAATTGAGTCCTAGGTCACTCTTTTCCAAATTAAAATTCTACCTGGTTTGGAAAAAAAAAAAAGGTTGTGTGAATCATGGCTTTCTAGCAGAGAATAAGGGGGTATTTTGCAATGCCTGATAGTTTCTTAAACATTTTTATTTCCTATCTCTTCCAGAGTGACCTAAGCTTTTCTCTGTTGCTTACCATCCTCACTTTTATTATATTTGAATTTCCCCCCAACTTCTTCCTTTTTCTAAGGACTTGTTGTTGTTGTTGCCTCTAAGTCATTGTTTTTATTTTTCATCCATCCTTATTCTTTGGCATATGTAGGCCTCCCATCGCAGTGGCCTCTCTTGTCTCTGAGCACCAACTGTGCGTGCATGCGCTCCAGAGCGCTGGCTTGTAATTGCACACACTGGCCCAGCTGCTCTGTGGCATGTGGGATCCTCCTGGGCCAGGGATCAAACCGGTGGCCCTTGCACTGCAAGGTGGACTCTTTACCCACTGGACCACCAGGGAAGCCCCCACTTCTTCCTTTTTAAATCATAGAAGAAACTCTTAGAAGACCTAACTGTTAAGTAGCATTGTGGACTTTTAAACAAAGTTGTTTTCCCATAGTGTGGTCTAGGACCAAGCAAATATATGTAAACCAAGTCATTGTGAAATATCACTATCATCACTGTCTTTATCATCATCCGTGTTATTGCCAAGAGTACTTCAGTGTGCCTGTGAGTACTGTAATAGGTGTCTGTCAGCAAACCTTGCTGTTTCTTTTCCCCATGTGTCTTCTGAATTTGATGCTTTCCATTCATACCGGCTTCCCTGGTAGCTTAGACAGTAAAGAATCCACCTGCAATATGAGAGACCTGACCTTGATCCCTGGGTTGGGAAGATCCCTTGGAGAACTGAGTCACAATTAGTCAATATTCTAGTCTGAGGTTGGATGAAACTGAATGGAGGGAATATACTGTAGTATTTTAAGGTCTGGGCCTGAAAGTGGCATTTATTATTTATGCCTGAGTTCTGTTGGTGAGAAACCATGTGGCTTCATTTACAGTAAGGAGGTCTGGGAAATTCAATCCTTAGCCAGGTTTTACATGTGTAGCTGTAGTTGTATTGTTATGGCAGGTGGAGAGAATGGGCTTGGGAGACCACTGATACACTGGGTATATAAGAATATGTAGGACTGTGATGTCTTGCGATCTGGATGGTTTTGCCGTTGGACAGCCTCACAGTGAACTTTCTCTCTCTTTGGAGGAGAGCTTCTGGTTCTAGTGTCCAGAACTGAGGTGGTGGTGGTTACAGCTAATCTCCTTTTTATGGTCCTGGAGTCTCCCTTGAAGGATATGTATGGGCTCCTTCACCATCAGTCATGGTGGTAGTAAGTTGCCACCTGGACTGATTGAAAAACTCATGTAAGCAATCCTGGAAGGTTTTTAGAAACATACAGGAAGAGGAACCCTGGGAAAAGACTGAGCTTCCTGTTACTCAAGCAGTGACTATTCAGAATATTAAGACCTGGGGTAATTATTCAAACGTGACCTTATTTATTCTCTTAGGCAAATGAAGCCTGAGAATTCCATTCACAGACTTTTTTTTTTTTTTAAACTTTTATTTTACTTTTAACTTTTACAGAACTTTGTTGTTTACAGATATGTATATTCCCAGATTAGTCATATGTATATCCCCCCCATCCCACCCCTCCAGATGGTCACACAGCACCCCTGCGGGATCCCCTTTTCTCACAGAGCAATGATTACATCTATTTTCTTCACATATGATAGTACAGGGTTTTATGCTACTTTCTTTATGCCTCCCATCCACTGTTCCTTCCCCACAATGTCCATATGTCCACTGTTCATGTCTGTTTTTCCATAACTTCACTGCATGTGTTATCATTGCCATCCTACTAGATTCCATACATATGTGTTAGTATATTGTACTTGTCCTTCTCTTTTTGACTGACTTCACTTTTTATGATAGGTTCTAGATCCAGTCTCATTTTCTGTTTATTCCGATACCAGAGTTTTTGATCCTTGGAGAACTGAGTCACAATTAGTCAATATTCTAGTCTGAGGTTGGATGAAACTGAATGGAGGGAATATACTGTAGTATTTTAAGGTCTGGGCCTGAAAGTGGCATTTATTATTTATGCCTGAGTTCTGTTGGTGAGAAACCATGTGGCTTCATTTACAGTAAGGAGGTCTGGGAAATTCAATCCTTAGCCAGGTTTTACATGTGTAGCTGTAGTTGTATTGTTATGGCAGGTGGAGAGAATGGGCTTGGGAGACCACTGATACACTGGGTATATAAGAATATGTAGGACTGTGATGTCTTGCGATCTGGATGGTTTTGCCGTTGGACAGCCTCACAGTGAACTTTCTCTCTCTTTGGAGGAGAGCTTCTGGTTCTAGTGTCCAGAACTGAGGTGGTGGTGGTTACAGCTAATCTCCTTTTTATGGTCCTGGAGTCTCCCTTGAAGGATATGTATGGGCTCCTTCACCATCAGTCATGGTGGTAGTAAGTTGCCACCTGGACTGATTGAAAAACTCATGTAAGCAATCCTGGAAGGTTTTTAGAAACATACAGGAAGAGGAACCCTGGGAAAAGACTGAGCTTCCTGTTACTCAAGCAGTGACTATTCAGAATATTAAGACCTGGGGTAATTATTCAAACGTGACCTTATTTATTCTCTTAGGCAAATGAAGCCTGAGAATTCCATTCACAGACTTTTTTTTTTTTTTAAACTTTTATTTTACTTTTAACTTTTACAGAACTTTGTTGTTTACAGATATGTATATTCCCAGATTAGTCATATGTATATCCCCCCCATCCCACCCCTCCAGATGGTCACACAGCACCCCTGCGGGATCCCCTTTTCTCACAGAGCAATGATTACATCTATTTTCTTCACATATGATAGTACAGGGTTTTATGCTACTTTCTTTATGCCTCCCATCCACTGTTCCTTCCCCACAATGTCCATATGTCCACTGTTCATGTCTGTTTTTCCATAACTTCACTGCATGTGTTATCATTGCCATCCTACTAGATTCCATACATATGTGTTAGTATATTGTACTTGTCCTTCTCTTTTTGACTGACTTCACTTTTTATGATAGGTTCTAGATCCAGCCACCTCATCAGGATTGATTCGCCTGCATTTCTTTTTACAGCTCTGTAGTATTCCATTGTATATATGTACCAGAGTTTTTGTATCCATTCATTCGTTGATGGGCATCTAGGTTGCTTCCATGTTCTCGCTATTGTATAGAGAGCTGCAATGAACATTGGGGTACAGGTGTTTCTTTCAGTTTTGATTTCATTTGAGTATAAGTCTAATAGTGGGATTGCTGAGTTGTATGGTGCTTCTATTTTTAGTTTTTAAAGAACTCTCTATACTGTCTTCCATAGCAGCAGTATCAATTGTCATTCCCACCAGCAATGCAGGGGTGTTCCCTTTTCTCCACACCCTCTCCAGCATTTATTGTCTGTCAATTTGTGGATGATGGCCATTCTGATGGGTGTGAGGTGATATCTCATTGTAGTTTTGATTTGCATTTCTGTAATTATAAGCGAGGTTGAGCATCATTTCATGTGCTTTTGGGCCATCTGTATGTCCTCTTTGCAGAGGTGTCTGTTTAGGTCCTTTTCCCATTTTTTTTTTAAACTATTTTATTTATTTATCTTTTGGGGAGTGAGGTGGGGAGGGAGGGGGACAGGCGGGCCACTTCTATTGGTCTTTCATTTGTCTATTTTTCATCCATCTTTGTTCTTTGGCTCCTGTGGGCCTCCCGTCGCGGTGGCACGTCATCGCAGAGCGCCGGCTCTGGGCACAAGCGCCCCAGAGCTCCAGATGGGTAATTGGACACATCAGTCCAGCCATTTCGCGGCATGTGGGATCTTCCCAGGCTAGGGATCGAACCAGTGCCCCTTGCACTGCAAGGCGGTGTCCACACAGCACTCATGGGATCCCCTTTTCTCACAGAGCAATGATTACATCTATTTTCTTCACATATGATAGTACAGGGTTTTATGCTACTTTCTTTATGCCTCCCATCCACTGTTCCTTCCCCACAATGTCCATATGTCCACTGTTCATGTCTGTTTTTCCATAACTTCACTGCATGTGTTATCATTGCCATCCTACTAGATTCCATACATATGTGTTAGTATATTGTACTTGTCCTTCTCTTTTTGACTGACTTCACTTTTTATGATAGGTTCTAGATCCAGCCACCTCATCAGGATTGATTCGCCTGCATTTCTTTTTACAGCTCTGTAGTATTCCATTGTATATATGTACCAGAGTTTTTGTATCCATTCATTCGTTGATGGGCATCTAGGTTGCTTCCATGTTCTCGCTATTGTATAGAGAGCTGCAATGAACATTGGGGTACAGGTGTTTCTTTCAGTTTTCATTTCATTTGAGTATAAGTCTAATAGTGGGATTGCTGAGTTGTATGGTGCTTCTATTTTTAGTTTTTAAAGAACTCTCTATACTGTCTTCCATAGCAGCAGTATCAATTGTCATTCCCACCAGCAATGCAGGGGTGTTCCCTTTTCTCCACACCCTCTCCAGCATTTATTGTCTGTCAATTTGTGGATGATGGCCATTCTGATGGGTGTGAGGTGATATCTCATTGTAGTTTTGATTTGCATTTCTGTAATTATAAGCGAGGTTGAGCATCATTTCATGTGCTTTTGGGCCATCTGTATGTCCTCTTTGCAGAGGTGTCTGTTTAGGTCCTTTTCCCATTTTTTTTTTAAACTATTTTATTTATTTATCTTTTGGGGAGTGAGGTGGGGAGGGAGGGGGACAGGCGGGCCACTTCTATTGGTCTTTCATTTGTCTATTTTTCATCCATCTTTGTTCTTTGGCTCCTGTGGGCCTCCCGTCGCGGTGGCACGTCATCGCAGAGCGCCGGCTCTGGGCACAAGCGCCCCAGAGCTCCAGATGGGTAATTGGACACATCAGTCCAGCCATTTCGCGGCATGTGGGATCTTCCCAGGCTAGGGATCGAACCAGTGCCCCTTGCACTGCAAGGCGGTGTCCTTACCCAGCGGACCACCAGAGGAAGCCCCTTTTCCCATTTTTTGATTGGGTTGTTCATTTTTCTGATGTTGAGTTGTCTGAATTGCTTGTAGATTTTGGAGATTCATTCTTTGTTGTTTCATTTGCTGTGATTTTCTCCCATTCTGTGGGTTGTCTGTTCAGCTTTTCTGTAGTTTCTTTTGCTGTATAAAAACTTTTAAGTTTCATTGGGTCTCACATGTTCATTTGTCTTTTTAGTTCCTCTATTCTAGTAGTTGGATCAGAGAAGATCTTGCTTTGGTTGATGTCCTTGAGTGTTTTGCCTATATTCTCCTCTAAGAGTTTGATGGTTTCTGGTTTTACATATAGGTCTTTAATCCATTTTGAGTTGATCTTTGTGTATGGTGTCAGGGAATGTTCCAACTTCATTTTTTTTGCATGTATCTGCCCAATTTCCCCAGCACCATTTGTTGAGGAGGCTTTCTTTGTCCCATTTTATATGTTCGCCTCCTTTGTCAAAAATAAGGTACCCATAGGTGCATGGGTTTATCTCTGGGTTCTCTATATTGTTCCATTGGTCTATATTTCTGTTTTTGTACCAGTATCATACTGTCTTGATGACTGTTACTTTGTAGTATAGCTTATGTTATTATTTTACATACGAAAAAGCTTGCTGCCTCCCTTTGCTGCCAGGATCAAGTGCAAACTCTTTCACAATAATACTCAAGGCCTCTCGCCTAATTGAGACTGACTCTAACCACCTCTTCACATCTGATGCTTCCTCACTACCCTCCAAGCCCTGGTTGCAATGTGTTAATTCCACTCCTCCAGGTGAGACTGGCTGGTATTTGCATGGCTCTGTGCCTTTGTTCTTACTATTTCAGGTGCCTGGAATGCCCTTCCAGTCCTGAACTTGTAAGTTCTTTCAAATTTGCCCTGTTATATAGTCGACCTCCCGTCGTGGCACGCCATCGAGCGCCGGCTCTGGGCACAAGCGCCCCAGAGCTCCAGATGGGTAATTGGACACATCAGTCCAGCCATTTCGCGGCATGTGGGATCTTCCCAGGCTAGGGATCGAACCAGTGCCCCTTGCACTGCAAGGCGGTGTCCTTACCCAGCGGACCACCAGAGGAAGCCCCTTTTCCCATTTTTTGATTGGGTTGTTCATTTTTCTGATGTTGAGTTGTCTGAATTGCTTGTAGATTTTGGAGATTCATTCTTTGTTGTTTCATTTGCTGTGATTTTCTCCCATTCTGTGGGTTGTCTGTTCAGCTTTTCTGTAGTTTCTTTTGCTGTATAAAAACTTTTAAGTTTCATTGGGTCTCACATGTTCATTTGTCTTTTTAGTTCCTCTATTCTAGTAGTTGGATCAGAGAAGATCTTGCTTTGGTTGATGTCCTTGAGTGTTTTGCCTATATTCTCCTCTAAGAGTTTGATGGTTTCTGGTTTTACATATAGGTCTTTAATCCATTTTGAGTTGATCTTTGTGTATGGTGTCAGGGAATGTTCCAACTTCATTTTTTTGCATGTATCTGCCCAATTTCCCCAGCACCATTTGTTGAGGAGGCTTTCTTTGTCCCATTTTATATGTTCGCCTCCTTTGTCAAAAATAAGGTACCCATAGGTGCATGGGTTTATCTCTGGGTTCTCTATATTGTTCCATTGGTCTATATTTCTGTTTTTGTACCAGTATCATACTGTCTTGATGACTGTTACTTTGTAGTATAGCTTATGTTATTATTTTACATACGAAAAAGCTTGCTGCCTCCCTTTGCTGCCAGGATCAAGTGCAAACTCTTTCACAATAATACTCAAGGCCTCTCGCCTAATTGAGACTGACTCTAACCACCTCTTCACATCTGATGCTTCCTCACTACCCTCCAAGCCCTGGTTGCAATGTGTTAATTCCACTCCTCCAGGTGAGACTGGCTGGTATTTGCATGGCTCTGTGCCTTTGTTCTTACTATTTCAGGTGCCTGGAATGCCCTTCCAGTCCTGAACTTGTCTTACTCATCCTTGAAGTCTCATAGCAATTAGGATGATGACAACTAATAATTTAGCACTTGTTATATGTCTGGCACTGTTCTGAGCATGTTGCATAGTTTATCTCTTTATATTGTCATTGTGGGCTACCACTGGAGGGTTTTTGGGGAATTACTGTGTCCCTGGATATGAGGAAATGAGTGATGATGACACGGATAGCTCAGACAGTCCTCGAACCCCAGATAAGTTTTTTAGACCTATGGTTCACCCTTTGGAAAGTGAGATAAGTTCAGAGAGAGAAGAAGAGTGGGTGAATATGATGATACCCAAAGAGGAGATATATGTTAACCCGAAAGGCAAGAGAATTGTATCTGAAAGAAATAAAAGAAGTTATGAACAGGTCAGTCAGAGTTTTTCAAGTTCTTCTAGCGGGGAAGAATGTGAATCTGAACTACAACTGCCTCGTAAAGTACGAAAGGGAAATTCCTCGGAATGATACATTGTTACTTTTTAGAATAAGGTAGTTTAAGTTTTAAGGTAAATAGGCTGTCCTGGTCTAGCATGGAGGGTAAAAGAGTTTATGTTAGTTCCGAAGTACGGGATCTTTTAGTTATAAGATTGAGTAATCAGGGAGAAAGATTATGTTTGATTTTAAGAGTTTGTTTTCAATAAAGTTAATCTGAAAGTTCTGTTATTTTAGTTTATGCTTGAATAAACGTGAAGAATAAGAGTTAACTGTTAAGCTTTTAAAAGGAATTAGTGTATTAATAATATGTATTAATATGTTAGGTAACCTATGTGTTGGAATTTCAAATAAGTTGAAATTTCAAATAAGTTGGAATTTCAAATAAGTTGGAAATTCAAATGGGTTTGAAAATTTTTATTATAAAAGGGTGATTAGATTGTGAGGAAGCTCAGTCATGCGACTCATCCACGCTTGAGAATGAGCGTGGGGGTAAGAAACATTGTATTGGGGTAAGAAACATTGTATTGTTGATTGAGTTCTGAACTTTTAAACCTAACTCATCCACGCTTGAGAATGAGCGTGGGGGTAAGAAACATTGTATTGGGGTAAGAAACATTGTATTGTTGATTGAGTTCTGAACTTTTAAACCTAATTGGGGTAAGAATTCCAGCTCTGGGGTAAGAAACATTGTATTGTTGATTGAGTTCTGAACTTTTAAACCTAATTGTTATATGTTGAGTATGATTACTGATGCACAGCTATAATGTATTGATGTTGATCACTGAAACATATGACTATTGACTTGATGCTCTTTTTTTTTTTTTTAAAGATTTATTTATTTATTTATTTTGGTGGGGGTAGGGTGGGGAGGGAAGGGAGCAGGCGGGCTACTTCTATTGGTCCTTCATTTGTCCATTTTCATCCATTTTTGTTCTTTGGCTCCTGTGGGCCTCCCATCGCGGTGGCCTCTGTTGTCGCAGAGCACCGGCTCTGGGCACATGCTCCCCAGAGCTCCGGCTCAGTAATTGGACACATGGGTCCATCCTCTCTGCAGCACGTGGGATCTTCCCAGGCCAGGGATCGAACCGGTACCCCCTGCACTGCAAGGCGGTGTCCTTACCCACTGGACCACCAGGGAAGCTCTGACTTGATGTTCTTTATGTCAATAAATCAGATCTTAATTTGAACTCCATGCCTTTTTACTGTTGAAGTTCTATTCTTAAATTAGAGGGAACTACAGAGTATAGGTTGAAGTTTTCTGATAACAGTACTGGGGCAATTGAGTGTTTCCTCAATTCTATTAATCAGAAATAAGTAACTATACTCTGCCTGTGGCATTGTCACAACAGATGTGAGCTAGGTACTTCGGCTTCCTCATTTTACCACTGAAACAACAAGGGCGTAAAGAAGTCATTGAGGAGAGTTCCCTGCAGGGGTCCAGTGTTTAGGACTCAGTACTTTCACTGCCGGGGCTAGTGTTCAATCCCCAGCTGGGAAACTAAGATCCTGGAAGCCAGAGGGGAAAAGGAAGTCCCTTAGGAAGTGTCAGTGTCAGAACTGGAACCCAGAAGGTGACTCCAGAGTTGACCCGTGGCCAATGTGTTGCATGAAGTTTCCCTACCCCTGAGCCCTCACCAGTTAACCTTTCCTGTGTTTCATGAACCAAAGCTGGATTAAAGCTATTAGTTTTCTTTTTTAAATTTTATTTTGGCTGTAGTTGCTCTTTGTTGCAGGGCACAGGCTCCTCTTTTCTGTGGGTGGGCTTAGTTGCCTCACCACATGTGGGATCTTAGTTCCCCGACCAGGGGACAAATCTGTGTCCCTTGAGTTGGAAGACAGATCCTTAGTCACTGGACCACAGGTACATCCCAAGGTATTCGTTTTGTATCTTTGCAGTCTGCTTGTTGGTACGCTCTCTAACATTTAGTAGATGTCAACAAATGTGCAGTGGTTAGTTTGGGGCATTAACTAGGCTAGGCTGTAGTACCAGTTATTCAACCTAACAATAATCTAGGTGGTGCTATGAAGGCATTTTGTAGATATGATTAACACGGGCAATTTTTTGACTTTTTTTTCTTCCCATTTTATTGATATATAAATGACATAATGAAATGCATAAGGGAAAGGTGATAAATATAATTAACACTTCTATCTGTTATATCTGAAAGCTTTTAAGAGAGTAAATCCTAAGAGCTTGCATCATGCGAAAATAATTTTTCTAACTCTTTAATTTTGTACCTAAATGAGATGACAGATGTTCACTAAGCTTACTGTGACAATCATTTCATGAGACATATAAATCACATCCCTATGCTGTATACCTTAAGCATATATAGTACTGTATGTCATTTATATCTCAATAAAACTGAAAGAGAAAAAAAAGTTTAGAATGAAAAGAATATATATGTATTCTTTTTCCTTATGGCTTATCACAGGATATTGAATATAGTTTCCTGTGCTACACAGTAGAACCTTATTGTTTATCCATTCTATATATTAGTTTGCATCTGCTAACCCCAAACTCCTAATCCATATTTCTAGCACTTATTTATCTTATAATTGGAAGTTTACAGTACCTTTTGACTGCTTTCATTCAATTCTCCTCTGATAACCACAAATCTGATTTCTTTTCCCCGTCATTCCTCTTTTATATTTATTTTCATCCATCTTTTATTCTTTGGCCTGTGTGAACCTTCTCTTGCAGTGGCCTCTCTCGTTGCAGAGCACCAGCTCTGGGTGCATGTGCTCCAGAGTGCTGGATTGTAATTGGACACAATAGTTACAGCTCTGTGGGATCTTCAGGGGCCAGAGATTGAACCGGTGCCCTTTGCACTGCAAGGCAGGCTCTCTACCCACTGGACCACCAGGGAAGCCCCCTGATATCTTCTTCTATGAGTTTGTTTTTGAAGTATTAACATAATTGAACTACCACATTATGTTAGTTCCCTTTACACAACATAGTAAATCTTTTCTGTACATTTCTATTTTGCAGTTGGAAGTCTGTACCTTTTAATTTCTCTCGTCTATTTCTTTTTTCCCCATGCCTCCCTCTCCTTGTAACCCCCTGTTTGTTCTCTGTATCTGTGTAACTGTTTCTATATTATTATATTCATTTGTTTCATTTTTTTAGATTCTACATATAAGTGAAATCAGACAATGTTTGTCTTTCTCTGTCTGACTTATTTCACTTAGTGTAATACCCCTCTAGATCCAACCACGTTGTTGCAAATGGCAAGACGTCGTTCCTTTTTTATGGCTAAGTAATATTCTCTTGTGTGTGTATACCATCTTTTCATCCATCTATTGATGGAACACCTGGGTTACTTCTGTAATTTGGCTATGATATGTCAGTTGCTTATGTAATTTGGTAAATAATGCTGCTATAAGTATAGGAGGGAAGAACCTTTTCTAGTTAGTACTTTCACTTTCTTTGGGTAAATATCCAGGAGTGAAATTGCTGGATCATATAGTACTGTATGCACTTGAAAGAGAAAAAGTTTAGAATGAAAAGAATATATATGTATTCTTTTCCTTATGGCTTATCACAGGATATTGAATATAGTTTCCTGTGCTACACAGTAGAACCTTATTGTTTATCCATTCTATATATTAGTTTGCATCTGCTAACCCCAAACTCCTAATCCATATTTCTAGCACTTATTTATCTTATAATTGGAAGTTTACAGTACCTTTTGACTGCTTTCATTCAATTCTCCTCTGATAACCACAAATCTGATTTCTTTTCCCCGTCATTCCTCTTTTATATTTATTTTCATCCATCTTTTATTCTTTGGCCTGTGTGAACCTTCTCTTGCAGTGGCCTCTCTCGTTGCAGAGCACCAGCTCTGGGTGCATGTGCTCCAGAGTGCTGGATTGTAATTGGACACAATAGTTACAGCTCTGTGGGATCTTCAGGGGCCAGAGATTGAACCGGTGCCCTTTGCACTGCAAGGCAGGCTCTCTACCCACTGGACCACCAGGGAAGCCCCCTGATATCTTCTTCTATGAGTTTGTTTTTGAAGTATTAACATAATTGAACTACCACATTATGTTAGTTCCCTTTACACAACATAGTAAATCTTTTCTGTACATTTCTATTTTGCAGTTGGAAGTCTGTACCTTTTAATTTCTCTCGTCTATTTCTTTTTTCCCCATGCCTCCCTCTCCTTGTAACCCCCTGTTTGTTCTCTGTATCTGTGTAACTGTTTCTATATTATTATATTCATTTGTTTCATTTTTTTAGATTCTACATATAAGTGAAATCAGACAATGTTTGTCTTTCTCTGTCTGACTTATTTCACTTAGTGTAATACCCCTCTAGATCCAACCACGTTGTTGCAAATGGCAAGACGTCGTTCCTTTTTTATGGCTAAGTAATATTCTCTTGTGTGTGTATACCATCTTTTCATCCATCTATTGATGGAACACCTGGGTTACTTCTGTAATTTGGCTATGATATGTCAGTTGCTTATGTAATTTGGTAAATAATGCTGCTATAAGTATAGGAGGGAAGAACCTTTTCTAGTTAGTACTTTCACTTTCTTTGGGTAAATATCCAGGAGTGAAATTGCTGGATCATATGGTTATTTAAAATTTATTTATTTTATTTTTTGGTTATTCTGGGTTTTCACTGCTGCCACAGGCTCTTCTCTAGTTGCAGGGAGTTGGGGCTACTCTCTAGTTGAGGTTAGCAGGCTTCTTGCTGTGATGACTTCTCTTGTTGTGGAACTCAGGCTCTAGGGCACATGGACTTCAGTAGTTGAGGCACATGGGCTCAATAGTTGCAGTTCCGAAACTCCAGAGCACAGGCTCTCAATAGTTGTGACTCATGGGCTTAGTTGCTCCACAGTATATGGGATCTTCCCAGATCAGGGATGGAACTCATGTCTCCTGCATTGGCAGGCAAACTCTGAGCTACCAGGGAAGCCCTATTTTTAATTTTTTAAGGAATCTCTATACTGATTTCCATAGTGGCCACACCAAGTTACATTCCCACCAACAGTGTATGAGGGGTTCCTTCTCTCCACATCCTAGCCAACACTTGCTGTTTGTTGTCTTTTTGATAATAACCATTCTGACCGTGTGAGGTGATGTCTCATTGTGGTTTTAATTTGCATTTCCGTAATGATTAGTGATGTTGAGCATCTTCTCAAGTTCACAATCAATCAACTTTAAGGATATTGTCCTTGAGTTGGCTCTTCGCACCAGGTGGCCAAAGTATTGGAACTTCAGCTTCAGCATCAGTTCTTCTAATGAATATTCAAGGTTGATTTCCTGTAGGATTGTGTAGTTTGATCTCCTTGCTGTCCAAGTTCTCTGGATGGGTCTAATTCAATAAGATGAAAGGCTTTAAGAGTAAAACTGGTGCTTCCAGTGAGGAGTTGTAGTGACTTCCCAGCCTGCTGGCTGGCTCTATAGATCTCTGATTTGTCTGGCCAGCCCTCATAATTTTGTCAGCCAAGTCTTTGCAATAACTCACTGTCTCTCTTTCTCTGTAAGAACCTGGCGTGGTCCAGTTTGTTGTACTCAATGATGTAGGCTGGTTTATAAGATGTTAATATCCTTGTTATTTCTTCAGTTTTAAATCTAGTCTTGTCCTCTTCCATGGTATGTTTAAGTACTTTTCAAGGATCCCAAAGTTTTTAATATGATTACATTGGGCAAGCTTTCTCCTGGATCACATGTTCTACAAGAACTAGAGGGTTCTTTTGCATCATCCTCTAAACCCCAAACAGATTGTCCTTTCGATGGAAATGAACCTAGCTATGAGACAAATGGGACTTAAAGCTTCAGGGTCACTCTCTCGCATGAACTCTTCCAGGCTCTGGGAGAGTCCTAATAATGTATGCACATGGACATCTGTTTTTCATAAAGTTTGTAAGAGGAAGCTATTGGAAGAGTTGAATTGAAAAGAGATTTTGGAACACTTAATACTTCTGAGAAGTTACAGATTTGATTTGGACCTACATAAAATGGGATCTTCCCAGATCAGGGATGGAACTCATGTCTCCTGCATTGGCAGGCAAACTCTGAGCTACCAGGGAAGCCCTATTTTTAATTTTTTAAGGAATCTCTATACTGATTTCCATAGTGGCCACACCAAGTTACATTCCCACCAACAGTGTATGAGGGGTTCCTTCTCTCCACATCCTAGCCAACACTTGCTGTTTGTTGTCTTTTTGATAATAACCATTCTGACCGGTGTGAGGTGATGTCTCATTGTGGTTTTAATTTGCATTTCCGTAATGATTAGTGATGTTGAGCATCTTCTCAAGTTCACAATCAATCAACTTTAAGGATATTGTCCTTGAGTTGGCTCTTCGCACCAGGTGGCCAAAGTATTGGAACTTCAGCTTCAGCATCAGTTCTTCTAATGAATATTCAAGGTTGATTTCCTGTAGGATTGTGTAGTTTGATCTCCTTGCTGTCCAAGTTCTCTGGATGGGTCTAATTCAATAAGATGAAAGGCTTTAAGAGTAAAACTGGTGCTTCCAGTGAGGAGTTGTAGTGACTTCCCAGCCTGCTGGCTGGCTCTATAGATCTCTGATTTGTCTGGCCAGCCCTCATAATTTTGTCAGCCAAGTCTTTGCAATAACTCACTGTCTCTCTTTCTCTGTAAGAACCTGGCGTGGTCCAGTTTGTTGTACTCAATGATGTAGGCTGGTTTATAAGATGTTAATATCCTTGTTATTTCTTCAGTTTTAAATCTAGTCTTGTCCTCTTCCATGGTATGTTTAAGTACTTTTCAAGGATCCCAAAGTTTTTAATATGATTACATTGGGCAAGCTTTCTCCTGGATCACATGTTCTACAAGAACTAGAGGGTTCTTTTGCATCATCCTCTAAACCCCAAACAGATTGTCCTTTCGATGGAAATGAACCTAGCTATGTGACAAATGGGACTTAAAGCTTCAGGGTCACTCTCTCGCATGAACTCTTCCAGGCTCTGGGAGAGTCCTAATAATGTATGCACATGGACATCTGTTTTTCATAAAGTTTGTAAGAGGAAGCTATTGGAAGAGTTGAATTGAAAAAGAGATTTTGGAACACTTAATACTTCTGAGAAGTTACAGATTTGATTTGGACCTACATAAAAGATATCTACTGCATTGTTGTTTAGTCGCTCAGTCATGTCCAACTCTTCGCAACCTCATGGACTGCAACACACCAGGCTTCCCTGTCCTTCACCATCTCCTGCAGCTTGCTCAAACCCATGTCCAGTGACTCAGTGATGCCATCCAACCATCTCATCCTCTGTTGTCTCCTTCTCCTCCTGCCCTCAATCTTTCCCAGGATCAGGGTCTTTCCCAGAGTTGGCTCTTCGCATCAAGTGGCCAAAGTATTGGAGCTTCAGCTTCAGCATCAGTTCTTCTAATGAATATTCAAGGTTGATTTCCTGTAGGATTGTGTAGTTTGATCTCCTTGCTGTCCAAGTTCTCTCAAGAGTCTTTTCCAACAAAACAATTCAAAGGCATCAACTCTTTGGCGCTCAGCCTTCTTATGGTCCAACTCTCACATCCATACATGACTACTGGAAAAATCATAGCTTTCACTATATGGACTTTGTCATCAGAGTGATGTCTCTGCTTTTTAATATGTTGACTAGGTTTTCATAGTGTTTCTTCCAAGGAGTCTCCCCTTGTGGCTCAGACAGTAAAGAATCTGCCTGTACTGCAGGAGACCTGGGTTTGATCCTTGAGTTGGGAAGATCTTCTGGAGAAGGAAAGGCTTCCCATTCCAGTATTCTTGTCTCATCCATGACTCGTCCATTGGGTCACAAAGAGTCCGACATGACTAGATGACTTCACTTTAATGACGAAAAGTTCAAGGAACAAATGTCTTTTAATTTTATGGCTCCAGTCACCATCCGCAGTGATTTTGGAGCCTAAGAAACTAAAGTCTGTCCCTGTTTCCATTGTTTGCCCATCTATTTGCATGAACTGATGGAATTGGATGCCATGATCTTAGTTTTTTAAATGCTGAGTTTTAAGTCAGTTTTTTCACTTTCACCCTCATCAAGAGGCTCTTTAGTTCCTCTTCACTTTACAGGGATTTGATTTGTGACCTAATAAATGATGCAATGACTAAAAACTGGAAGAGTTGAATTGAAAAAGAGATTTTGGAACACTTAATACTTCTGAGAAGTTACAGATTTGATTTGGACCTACATAAAAGATATCTACTGCATTGTTGTTTAGTCGCTCAGTCATGTCCAACTCTTCGCAACCTCATGGACTGCAACACACCAGGCTTCCCTGTCCTTCACCATCTCCTGCAGCTTGCTCAAACCCATGTCCAGTGACTCAGTGATGCCATCCAACCATCTCATCCTCTGTTGTCTCCTTCTCCTCCTGCCCTCAATCTTTCCCAGGATCAGGGTCTTTCCCAGAGTTGGCTCTTCGCATCAAGTGGCCAAAGTATTGGAGCTTCAGCTTCAGCATCAGTTCTTCTAATGAATATTCAAGGTTGATTTCCTGTAGGATTGTGTAGTTTGATCTCCTTGCTGTCCAAGTTCTCTCAAGAGTCTTTTCCAACAAAACAATTCAAAGGCATCAACTCTTTGGCGCTCAGCCTTCTTATGGTCCAACTCTCACATCCATACATGACTACTGGAAAAATCATAGCTTTCACTATATGGACTTTGTCATCAGAGTGATGTCTCTGCTTTTTAATATGTTGACTAGGTTTTCATAGTGTTTCTTCCAAGGAGTCTCCCCTTGTGGCTCAGACAGTAAAGAATCTGCCTGTACTGCAGGAGACCTGGGTTTGATCCTTGAGTTGGGAAGATCTTCTGGAGAAGGAAAGGCTTCCCATTCCAGTATTCTTGTCTCATCCATGACTCGTCCATTGGGTCACAAAGAGTCCGACATGACTAGATGACTTCACTTTAATGACGAAAAGTTCAAGGAACAAATGTCTTTTAATTTTATGGCTCCAGTCACCATCCGCAGTGATTTTGGAGCCTAAGAAACTAAAGTCTGTCCCTGTTTCCATTGTTTGCCCATCTATTTGCATGAACTGATGGAATTGGATGCCATGATCTTAGTTTTTTAAATGCTGAGTTTTAAGTCAGTTTTTTCACTTTCACCCTCATCAAGAGGCTCTTTAGTTCCTCTTCACTTTCTGCCATAAGGGTGGTGTCATATCTAAGGTTATTGATATTTCTCCCAGCAGTCTTAATTCTAGCTTGTGGTTCATTCAGCCCAGGATTCTTCATGATGTACTCCGCATATAAATTAAATAAGTAGGGTGACAATATACATTTTAAGATGACAATAGTCATCTTAAATATTTTTACTAAAAAGGAAGAAAATTAGGAGAAAAATAAATGGAATGTGAAGCAAGAGTGATTAAGAGGAAGTGATTAATGTGAAACAAGAGTGATTAAGAGGAAGTGACAAGATCAGTTAAATTTTCAGATATCAAGAAGTTGAATTGTAATAAAAATTTCCAAACCAAGCCTAATGTGGTAGTTCATTGAGAGACAGGAATAAATTTTGAATAGAAATAATGAATAAGGCTAATACACGTGATGAAGAGAAGCAAATCACATGAATGTGTTAGGAGAAGATTTCTATTTCTTGTTTATTTGATAAAATACTGGTAATGATGAAGATTACATAGAATTCCTACTATGGATATTGCTGACAATCTATTTAATGTAATGTCAATGAGTTCGTTAGTATTTAAGATTCCTGCTCAAGAAAGGCTTCCCAGATAGCTCAGTGGTAAAGAGTCCATATGCCAATGTGGGAGACATAGGAGCTGTGGGTTTGATTCCTGGGTTGAGAAGATTCACTTGAAGTAGCATATGGCAATCCACTCCAATATTCTGGCCTGGGAAATTCCAAGGAGAGATGAGCCTGGAGGGCTACAGTTCATGGGGTCACAGAAGAGCACATATGCACACCGCTTCCCATTCCAGTATTCTTGTCTCATCCATGACTCGTCCATTGGGTCACAAAGAGTCCGACATGACTAGATGACTTCACTTTAATGACGAAAAGTTCAAGGAACAAATGTCTTTTAATTTTATGGCTCCAGTCACCATCCGCAGTGATTTTGGAGCCTAAGAAACTAAAGTCTGTCCCTGTTTCCATTGTTTGCCCATCTATTTGCATGAACTGATGGAATTGGATGCCATGATCTTAGTTTTTTAAATGCTGAGTTTTAAGTCAGTTTTTTCACTTTCACCCTCATCAAGAGGCTCTTTAGTTCCTCTTCACTTTCTGCCATAAGGGTGGTGTCATATCTAAGGTTATTGATATTTCTCCCAGCAGTCTTAATTCTAGCTTGTGGTTCATTCAGCCCAGGATTCTTCATGATGTACTCCGCATATAAATTAAATAAGTAGGGTGACAATATACATTTTAAGATGACAATAGTCATCTTAAATATTTTTACTAAAAAGGAAGAAAATTAGGAGAAAAATAAATGGAATGTGAAGCAAGAGTGATTAAGAGGAAGTGATTAATGTGAAACAAGAGTGATTAAGAGGAAGTGACAAGATCAGTTAAATTTTCAGATATCAAGAAGTTGAATTGTAATAAAAATTTCCAAACCAAGCCTAATGTGGTAGTTCATTGAGAGACAGGAATAAATTTTGAATAGAAATAATGAATAAGGCTAATACACGTGATGAAGAGAAGCAAATCACATGAATGTGTTAGGAGAAGATTTCTATTTCTTGTTTATTTGATAAAATACTGGTAATGATGAAGATTACATAGAATTCCTACTATGGATATTGCTGACAATCTATTTAATGTAATGTCAATGAGTTCGTTAGTATTTAAGATTCCTGCTCAAGAAAGGCTTCCCAGATAGCTCAGTGGTAAAGAGTCCATATGCCAATGTGGGAGACATAGGAGCTGTGGGTTTGATTCCTGGGTTGAGAAGATTCACTTGAAGTAGCATATGGCAATCCACTCCAATATTCTGGCCTGGGAAATTCCAAGGAGAGATGAGCCTGGAGGGCTACAGTTCATGGGGTCACAGAAGAGCACATATGCACACACCGCTCAGGAAAACCTGAAATGCTCTCAAAATCTCATTCATGAAAGAAAGTGGTTTGAGGGGCCTTCCAAGTTGATAATTCTAAACATTTTGCATGGCTTCAACAATTAGTTGTGAAGCTAAAAGAAATCTTTCTAAGCTATATTAATAATAGAAGCATATTTTGATCAGTTATAGTAGAGCAAGGACTGACTTACCTTTTTATTCTTTCTATAGAAAGTTTTAGTAAAATCTCATGACATGAAGAGGCAATGGATATGTAACCAAAAATGTGACCAAAAAAATGTATTTTAGAAGTGTGTCAAGGGAATTCTTTGGCAGTCCAGGGGTTAGGACACAGTGTTTCAACTGTCTAGAGCCTGGTTTCAACCCCTGGTCAGGTAACTAAAGTCCCCAAAACTGTGGTGTGCCCCCCTCCCCAGAAAAATTAGTTTGTCAGTAAATGTATTGTTATTTTTCTAGTTATTATGTTTATGGTTTTTGACTGTTTTAAAATACTTATCATTTATTGAGGTTTTTTTTTTGGTACCAATAGATACTATTTTAATATTAGTAATATTTTAATTTAAAAATTCTTTTTTCTTATAGAGGAAGTCCCCCCTCCCCAAATGTAAGATCATTGAATTTCCCAAAACCTGGGTTTCTACTTTCATTACTTTTCCCCCTCTTATCTTTCGCCTTTTCCCCTCCAAGAACTAGAGATTAGATTTCCAGGGTTCCAGAGCATAAGACAAAATGTAGGGAGCCACAAGACAACCCCTCAGCAGGCTTAGTTCAAGCTTCATCTCAGTCAAATGACAAATGATCACATGTCATGAGATACTTTGGCCCTTTGGTAATGTCAATGAGTTCGTTAGTATTTAAGATTCCTGCTCAAGAAAGGCTTCCCAGATAGCTCAGTGGTAAAGAGTCCATATGCCAATGTGGGAGACATAGGAGCTGTGGGTTTGATTCCTGGGTTGAGAAGATTCACTTGAAGTAGCATATGGCAATCCACTCCAATATTCTGGCCTGGGAAATTCCAAGGAGAGATGAGCCTGGAGGGCTACAGTTCATGGGGTCACAGAAGAGCACATATGCACACACCGCTCAGGAAAACCTGAAATGCTCTCAAAATCTCATTCATGAAAGAAAGTGGTTTGAGGGGCCTTCCAAGTTGATAATTCTAAACATTTTGCATGGCTTCAACAATTAGTTGTGAAGCTAAAAGAAATCTTTCTAAGCTATATTAATAATAGAAGCATATTTTGATCAGTTATAGTAGAGCAAGGACTGACTTACCTTTTTATTCTTTCTATAGAAAGTTTTAGTAAAATCTCATGACATGAAGAGGCAATGGATATGTAACCAAAAATGTGACCAAAAAAATGTATTTTAGAAGTGTGTCAAGGGAATTCTTTGGCAGTCCAGGGGTTAGGACACAGTGTTTCAACTGTCTAGAGCCTGGTTTCAACCCCTGGTCAGGTAACTAAAGTCCCCAAAACTGTGGTGTGCCCCCCTCCCCAGAAAAATTAGTTTGTCAGTAAATGTATTGTTATTTTTCTAGTTATTATGTTTATGGTTTTTGACTGTTTTAAAATACTTATCATTTATTGAGGTTTTTTTTTTGGTACCAATAGATACTATTTTAATATTAGTAATATTTTAATTTAAAAATTCTTTTTTCTTATAGAGGAAGTCCCCCCTCCCCAAATGTAAGATCATTGAATTTCCCAAAACCTGGGTTTCTACTTTCATTACTTTTCCCCCTCTTATCTTTCGCCTTTTCCCCTCCAAGAACTAGAGATTAGATTTCCAGGGTTCCAGAGCATAAGACAAAATGTAGGGAGCCACAAGACAACCCCTCAGCAGGCTTAGTTCAAGCTTCATCTCAGTCAAATGACAAATGATCACATGTCATGAGTCTTTGGCCCTACTTGAGTGTAACTAGCACCTCAAATGTTGAATTTGTAAATTGCAAGAATTTAGCATAGAGGCTTTGCCCTTGGGGAGAGTTACCTGGACTTTGAAAAGGTCATCAGCTGAAGGCTAACTTTAGACTTTGATATCTCTCAAGTGCCCTCATTTTGTGATTTGGACGCCAGATTTCAAATGTCCAATTCCATTGCCTCAAAGAAGAAAGGGCTTTTTTGTCCTTTGAAGCTGGAAAATAGAAGTTAAATAGATGTGACAGGGTCCAGCTATTTTTCAGTCAACATGAATCATTCTCTTCTCCCTTACTGTATCCAGAGAGACCTTATTGAGAACAGGTCACTATTAATAATGTTGGGAAGAGCCCCCTGGAGAAGGAAATGGCTATCCACTCCAGTATTCTTGCCTTGGAAATCCCGTGGACAGAGGAGCCTTGTGGGTTACAGTCCACGGGGTCGCAAAAGAGTTGGACGTGACTCAGTGACTAAATAATAGCCACCAGTCTCTAACTTGAGCAAGTGGATACGACTTGGCCATGGGTGCATATGTATTTAGAAAGATTTTTGCCTCGGTGGTGGAACAGAGAAGGTCAAAGATGATACTGTCCTCTGTAAAGAAATGTTCAAGCTCTTCCTGTGGAATATTGTTATATTTAAACTTAGAGATAGGGAGTGGGCAAGGAAGAGAAGCTTTCTTGTACATTGCTCTCAGCGATGGATGTTAACAGGAGATGCCTGGACTCTGTTACGAGTCGTCCTTGAGAGTAATGGAGCGGCCCTTATTTCTTTAAATTCTCATAGGTGACTCTCTGCTTTTCTGCTTTGCTTTGTGGTCTCTGTGTCCCAGAGAAGGCACACATGCCTCCCTGGTCAAGAATAGGGATACAAGGCACCAGGGATCCTGTGGAAACGTCTCCATTGCCATGTGAGGGTCTGTCCAAGGAGACACCAGCTAACGTCCTCTTCTGTTTCTCCTCTCTGTTTCCCTTGGACGGGGTCAGAAGGCACTGCTTGCTGTGCAAGAGAAGCAGAGCTGTGCTCAGAACTGCTCATCATCTGTAATTCTGCTCACGGGGTGTCCTTGGCCTGGAATGCCCTTTCTTTCCTTTAGCATGTGTCAAAAATTTTATTCATGACTTGATCCTCTCAACCAAGTCGTTTCTGTTCCTTCTATGAGATCATCTCTTCTGTTGAGTTGTAGACCAGCACTGGATTTGCATTTTGAGGAAGGCCTTTCCCTTGTTCCACCCACAAAGACGTGGTACTCATGAGGCATCTGCATATTGTCAGTGACACTCATTGGCACTGCATTAGGTTTCAATTGTCTACCTGCCCAGCTTGGAAAATTTCTCATGATGACAAGCTACCAGGATTCAAGGGCAACTGATCATCACTGATCCCTTTTGCTTTAACTTTAAAGTGAAAATTACTTTTCTGACCTCAGGGAAAAGCCGTATTTCATCTCTAAGGTGTTATGACCCTACCATGTCCCATACAAATTGCTTTCAGAACCAACATGTTTCTTTAGACAAAATGTGTGTTAACACCCCAGATTTTCTAACGAGCCAAGAGAAAAGAATCTCTCTCATAATTTCAGATTTTCTTGAAAATTCCATGATACCAGCCTTGCATTTCCATTGTTGTGATGCGCGCTCAGTGAAGCACCCAACTCTGTTCGTGGTAGATGGAAATGAGATTTATTTAGGCTGGCGCCAGCGACCACCCTCAAGGAACTACGTTTCCTGCGAGGGCCCCGACTGGAGGTAAAGGGCGGTTTTTAAAGGCTGAACCAATCAATGGCGCAAGACCCTCCCCTTTGATTGGGATTGGCCACACAAGCTCATTCCCTTTCACAATCAACAGAATAGTCCAGGGGCTTCTTTGTTAATCGCAGTCAGTTACAATTAACAGACAACAATCAATGCTAACAGATGAATCTTTAACCAGTAACCATCAGTAAACCATTATGCATTCCCTTTTACACCATCTTGCAATTATTAGAAAAGAAACATTTAGAAGTTAGGGTATGGGGATTTCCATTTGTCCAGTGGTTAAGACTCTGAGCTCCCAATGCAGCGGTCCTGAGTTCAGTCTCTAGTCAGGGAGCTAGAGTCCACATGCGGCAACTGATGATCCCAGATGCTGCAAGTAAGACCAGGCACAGCCAAATACATAAATGCGTGCGTGTATGCTAAGCCCTTCAGTTGTGTGTGACTCTTTGTGACCCAACGGCTTGTAGACTGCCAGACTCCTCCGTCCGTGGAATTCTTCAGGCAAGAACACAGGAGTGGATTGCCATGCCCTCCTCCAGGGGATCTTCCCAAAGCAGGGATGGAACCCATGTTTCTTGTGTCTCCTGCACCAGGGAAGCTCAAATACATAAATAAATATATATATTTTAAAATGGCTCATACGGTAAAGAGTCCCTCTTTGGGGAATTAAGTTCCCTCGTGCTACAGGGCGCGGCCAAAAAAAGGTTGTGGTTATAGACCTAGATTTTAGGCTCTAAATCCAAGCATATTTCAAATTCCTTTCTTGTCCACTAGATGTCACTCTCTACTCAGTGAATTTCAAAGCTAAGGCATGTGAGTTAATTAGAAAAGAAAGCTCTTTGGAAGAGTTTGTGAAGTGGTTCCAAAACATATTTTCAATTACTTTCAAATAGGACATTTCCCCCCACAGTCTGTAAGAGGCATTCATTATTGCTTTGGTAAAAAGAAGCCCTTTAAAACTCATTAGAGGCGAGAGGAGTAAAGTCGGTGGCGGTGTTTTCGTTTTCCAGCCCTGTGACCTGGAGATTTGTGCAGGTGCGCAGCTGCGCTGAAATTCAGCTCGCCTCTGAAATGATTGCCCCGGAAAAGGACAGAGCTGTAGATGTGTCTTCATTTGAATCCGTTTCTAGAGATGCAAGGAATTTCCGCACCCAGCCCCTCTCGTCACCCTCTGAGAAAGGATCCTTGGAGTGTGAAGGGAGTGTGATTGACTTAATTTCATTTTTCTGGATTTAAATGGCATTTTCAATCATGATATGTATATGTGGTCCTTTTAACTGGATGGCTACGGTGAAGGAAACAAAGAATTAACTGTGTATGAGGGAAGGACATTCTCTCTCTTTTTTCTTTCTTTTTTATTTTCAAGGTTTTAGTTTGTAACCGTGTTTCATGAGTGTTTGGTACATTCTCTTTTACTCCAGAGGGTTGCCTACAGAAAAGTTCTCTTGAACTGGGCAACAAGGCAAGTTAGTCGTATTGCTTTGTTTAAATTTTCCCTTGTATGCTGCTCAGACTCCTCCGTTCCGTGACCCAACGGCTTGTAGACTGCCAGACTCCTCCGTCCGTGGAATTCTTCAGGCAAGAACACAGGAGTGGATTGCCATGCCCTCCTCCAGGGGATCTTCCCAAAGCAGGGATGGAACCCATGTTTCTTGTGTCTCCTGCACCAGGGAAGCTCAAATACATAAATAAATATATATATTTTAAAATGGCTCATACGGTAAAGAGTCCCTCTTTGGGGAATTAAGTTCCCTCGTGCTACAGGGCGCGGCCAAAAAAAGGTTGTGGTTATAGACCTAGATTTTAGGCTCTAAATCCAAGCATATTTCAAATTCCTTTCTTGTCCACTAGATGTCACTCTCTACTCAGTGAATTTCAAAGCTAAGGCATGTGAGTTAATTAGAAAAGAAAGCTCTTTGGAAGAGTTTGTGAAGTGGTTCCAAAACATATTTTCAATTACTTTCAAATAGGACATTTCCCCCCACAGTCTGTAAGAGGCATTCATTATTGCTTTGGTAAAAAGAAGCCCTTTAAAACTCATTAGAGGCGAGAGGAGTAAAGTCGGTGGCGGTGTTTTCGTTTTCCAGCCCTGTGACCTGGAGATTTGTGCAGGTGCGCAGCTGCGCTGAAATTCAGCTCGCCTCTGAAATGATTGCCCCGGAAAAGGACAGAGCTGTAGATGTGTCTTCATTTGAATCCGTTTCTAGAGATGCAAGGAATTTCCGCACCCAGCCCCTCTCGTCACCCTCTGAGAAAGGATCCTTGGAGTGTGAAGGGAGTGTGATTGACTTAATTTCATTTTTCTGGATTTAAATGGCATTTTCAATCATGATATGTATATGTGGTCCTTTTAACTGGATGGCTACGGTGAAGGAAACAAAGAATTAACTGTGTATGAGGGAAGGACATTCTCTCTCTCTTTTTTCTTTCTTTTTTATTTTCAAGGTTTTAGTTTGTAACCGTGTTTCATGAGTGTTTGGTACATTCTCTTTTACTCCAGAGGGTTGCCTACAGAAAAGTTCTCTTGAACTGGGCAACAAGGCAAGTTAGTGCGGTATTGCTTTGTTTAAATTTTCCCATGATTTTTACATCACAGGTGCCCCCTAGATTACAAATCTTCTTTATAATTTCAGAACTATCAAGGGAAATAGGGAGCATCTTGGTGGCTTCCTGGTGATATTGGCTTTGGATTTCAGAACTGTGTTTCATGTTAAAGAACTTACACTTTTTTTTTTTTTTGAGTTATGTAGCATGTGGGTTCTTAGTTCCTGGACTAGGGATCAAACCTGCACCCCTTGCAGTGGAAGTATGGAATCTTTACTGGACTGCCAGGGAAGTCCCCACTTAAACATTTTAAATATTAAAGTGACTCACATCCCCATCATTTCAGAAACAACATTCCCCAAATGACAAACATAACATACAGGCCTGAAATTTCAAGTGTGAACTGACCTACTCTCTACTTCCTAGAAATCTGTGGGTCAAACACGGTTGAAAGTAGAGCACATCCAGAGAAGATGTGCAGTATGTTTGAGTGATATGTGCCATCATTTTACCAGAACCCTGAGGTTTGATTTGCATACACACACAAAAAAGATTGCGTGGTTTTACCAAAAAATCATGCTTATTAAATTTTTATGTTTAGTGTGTTGAATATAGTAGAATACTCAAATAGGTCTCAGTCTTGGGTATATGACTGGATGACTCGTGGTTGTCCCCAAACCATTATTCTAAATGATAGCTGGACCTAGTTTGGCTGGTACGTTAGAATGTGACCCACTCAGTTTTCACGTGCACGTGTCTGTGTGTGATGATCTTTTGAGGCAATTCTTGGTTCGGGGTTCAGTGAGACTGGATTTAAATGACACCTAAAACTTTTCCTTCCCAAATTCTAACTTTCCATACCTGGAGATTCCTCAAAGCAAGAAAAAAAAAGAGGTAAACTGGACTCATTCATTCTCCAAGTATTTAGAAAGTGATTACTATCACTCAATAAAGAGCTTTTTCTCGTGATAAAAGTAGTGTATGTACTTTACAGGAACTTGGAAACTAGAGATAGGCACACAGAAGTATACATACCCCATCCACAGTTCTACCATCCAGAGATTTAAACATTCATGTATTGCTGATTTATTGATATCTGGCTGATATATCTCAAATTTTATCATCTATTATCTGTATATCTGTATAAACTGAACATGTTATACATACCATTTAGTACACATGGTAAACTATTTCTTTCATTTTTCCTTATACTTAAATATTCTCCTACAACAATTTTTATTATTGAACTATAGTTGATTTACAATATTGTGTTAGTTTCAGGGGTACAGAAAAGTGATTTGATGTTTTGTATATATATATATATGTATACATATATAGAAAGAATTGAAAAATTTATGTATATAATATATACTTATGGAAATATGTTATATAAATATTTCTTATATAATATATATTTATATGTAATATAATATATAATGTATTAACATATAATATAGTAATATAATACTATATAATATCTAATAAATAATATAAACCATATTATTATATATAATATATATTTATAATATAGAAAATATATCAGGTATTATTATGTACAATATATGTGTATATATTATATAATCTGTATATGTAATATAGCTATAAAGTATATGTATAATATAATATAATTATATAGAATATAATCATGTGGAATATGTATATATGCATATAGTATGTATATATAATGCACATGTATAATATGTGTATATATTATATGAATATGTAACACACTTGTATGTAATATATATAATATGTATATATGCATATTATCTACATATATAACATGTATATATAATTTTATAATATACATTATATGTATATTATGTATAATATATGTAATATCTAATACATACATATATATACATGTATGCATACACATATATACCTATAATGGGAAAGAAATGAAAAAATTATATATATATATGTGTATATATGTAATTTGTACATAGACATATATGTATATATATGTATCCATATACACATATTATACACATATGTATACATATACACATAAATATAAACACATATGCATATATACATATATACATGTGTACATATACATGCATATACAATTTTTTCAATTCTTTCCTATTATAAGTTATTACAAGACATTGAATATAGTCCCCTGTGCTATAGAGCATATGCTTGTTTATCTATTTTATATATGATGGTGTGTGTCTGTTAATCCTATATTTCCAGCTTACCCCTCCCTTTTGGTAACCGCAAGCTTGTTTTCTGTGTCTGTGAGTCTGTTTCTATTTTGTAAATAAGTTCAATTGTGCTATATTTTTAGATTCCACATATAAGTTATATACATCATTCTCTGTCTTACTTCACTCAGTATGATCATTTCTAGGTCTATCCAATGCAAATGGCATTATTTCATTCTTTATCATGGCTGAGTAGTATTCCATTATGTATATGTACCTTATCTCCTTTATCCATTGATCTGTTGATGGACGTTTCAGTTGTTTCCATGTCTTGACTCTTGTTCTACAACATGCTTTTTGATGGCATAATCGTGTTTTATTATTTGGACAGTTTTAAAACCCAGTTTTTAGTGGTTGGACAGTCTCAGCTATCCCATCGTGTATGTTTCATAGTTCTTTTGGACAAAAAGTGTAAGTGCAAGGTTTAGGGTCAATAACATGAATATATTTAAGGCTCTTCCATCTTGCAAATTACCTTATTTTTAAAGAAGCCAATATACATTTCTTTCTACCAGTGGTACACAAAAATTTTAGGGTCTTTGCACTGTTGCCTTAGAAATGTTATTATTGTGACTTCCAGTGCTTTCTTCTTGTTTGTCAGTAAGAAACAAGCAGTGTGCCTAACAGCACCCTTACCATAAATGTCTTAGCACATTAGTAAGGGAAGTTTTATATTAGACTAAAGCAAGAGCCAATAAACAATAATAGTAATGGTATGGAATCTCTGAGTCTCTGCATTTATTGCAGCAGAACAGTTTCATTTTAATTACTGGTGATAGGTACTTCATGGTCTACTGATCAACTTTGCATGATATATCTTGAAAAATGAAATAAACTCTTTGTTGAGTGAGAATGCAGTAGAGGTATTGACTTCTAAATCTCTGTTGAAAAGGATAGAACTGGCATCTTTCCTGGTAAGAGTTATTGGAAAGACAGACAAGGAGGTGAGACTTAGCAAGATTCTGAAATAATTACAGCTGTCAGGATGACATTGAATATAGTCCCCTGTGCTATAGAGCATATGCTTGTTTATCTATTTTATATATGATGGTGTGTGTCTGTTAATCCTATATTTCCAGCTTACCCCTCCCTTTTGGTAACCGCAAGCTTGTTTTCTGTGTCTGTGAGTCTGTTTCTATTTTGTAAATAAGTTCAATTGTGCTATATTTTTAGATTCCACATATAAGTTATATACATCATTCTCTGTCTTACTTCACTCAGTATGATCATTTCTAGGTCTATCCAATGCAAATGGCATTATTTCATTCTTTATCATGGCTGAGTAGTATTCCATTATGTATATGTACCTTATCTCCTTTATCCATTGATCTGTTGATGGACGTTTCAGTTGTTTCCATGTCTTGACTCTTGTTCTACAACATGCTTTTTGATGGCATAATCGTGTTTTATTATTTGGACAGTTTTAAAACCCAGTTTTTAGTGGTTGGACAGTCTCAGCTATCCCATCGTGTATGTTTCATAGTTCTTTTGGACAAAAAGTGTAAGTGCAAGGTTTAGGGTCAATAACATGAATATATTTAAGGCTCTTCCATCTTGCAAATTACCTTATTTTTAAAGAAGCCAATATACATTTCTTTCTACCAGTGGTACACAAAAATTTTAGGGTCTTTGCACTGTTGCCTTAGAAATGTTATTATTGTGACTTCCAGTGCTTTCTTCTTGTTTGTCAGTAAGAAACAAGCAGTGTGCCTAACAGCACCCTTACCATAAATGTCTTAGCACATTAGTAAGGGAAGTTTTATATTAGACTAAAGCAAGAGCCAATAAACAATAATAGTAATGGTATGGAATCTCTGAGTCTCTGCATTTATTGCAGCAGAACAGTTTCATTTTAATTACTGGTGATAGGTACTTCATGGTCTACTGATCAACTTTGCATGATATATCTTGAAAAATGAAATAAACTCTTTGTTGAGTGAGAATGCAGTAGAGGTATTGACTTCTAAATCTCTGTTGAAAAGGATAGAACTGGCATCTTTCCTGGTAAGAGTTATTGGAAAGACAGACAAGGAGGTGAGACTTAGCAAGATTCTGAAATAATTACAGCTGTCAGGATGAAATTGGGAAAATATATCTGCACATTAATGTAGTGCTAATATTAGGTCAGATCAGTGCTTTTAGAAAAATGGAGCATTAAACACGGTGATGAAGAGGTAAATGAAAAAGTTGAAGAAAAAGTTTAAGAAATAAAACAATCTTAGTACATGACTGCATTTGAAAATGTATTGTTGAATAGATTAGGCGTGAACTTGTGTTTAGGGAGCCTTGACTTAACTGTTCTCAGTAAAGTTGGCAAAATTGGGCCAAAATACATTAAAGTCAGTCGATATTCAGGTTCTAACCTTCATTCATGCTGATTCTAGGGATATTCTTGGGAATCAAGAATACATTCCTTTTTATTCATTTTTTGAAAATTTCTGATTCTTTTCCCTAGCTCATATTGAAAGAAATAAAAATGAAAATTGCTTTTTGTGGTTTTTTCTTATTTACAAAAAGAATACATACTCATTATGAAAGTAATTATACAACATAAAAAATATAAAAAATAAAGGAGCTCCCCACTACAAAGTACCACCACCCAAACATAGTTCACTGCTAGCATTTGACTAACATCATTCCAGGCAGCTGGCTTTCTTCTCTCTAAAAGACACAACATTTTACACAAATAATTTGTTGTGACCTTATTTTGAGGTCCATGTGTATAGATCCACAGCATGATTTTTAATGGCTACTTAATGTTCTGTTGTAGGGACGTGCAATTGTTTTGTTGTTTAGTTACTAAGTCGTGTTTGACTCTCTGTGACCTCGTGGACTGTAGTCTGTCAGGCTCCTCTGTCCATGAGATTGTCCAGGCAAGAATACTGGAGTGGATTGCCATTTCCTCCTGCAGGGGATCTTCCTGACACAGGGATCGAATCTGTGTCTCTTGCGTCTCCTGCATTGGCAGTTGGTTTCTTTACCATGAGTGCAAGATGTACAATAGATGATTTTAATTTATTATATTAACATTTGCATTTTTAAAATTGAAAAATGACAAGATGTTTTTTTCAATCTCTGTTGAAAAGGATAGAACTGGCATCTTTCCTGGTAAGAGTTATTGGAAAGACAGACAAGGAGGTGAGACTTAGCAAGATTCTGAAATAATTACAGCTGTCAGGATGAAATTGGGAAAATATATCTGCACATTAATGTAGTGCTAATATTAGGTCAGATCAGTGCTTTTAGAAAAATGGAGCATTAAACACGGTGATGAAGAGGTAAATGAAAAAGTTGAAGAAAAAGTTTAAGAAATAAAACAATCTTAGTACATGACTGCATTTGAAAATGTATTGTTGAATAGATTAGGCGTGAACTTGTGTTTAGGGAGCCTTGACTTAACTGTTCTCAGTAAAGTTGGCAAAATTGGGCCAAAATACATTAAAGTCAGTCGATATTCAGGTTCTAACCTTCATTCATGCTGATTCTAGGGATATTCTTGGGAATCAAGAATACATTCCTTTTTATTCATTTTTTGAAAATTTCTGATTCTTTTCCCTAGCTCATATTGAAAGAAATAAAAATGAAAATTGCTTTTGTGGTTTTTTCTTATTTACAAAAAGAATACATACTCATTATGAAAGTAATTATACAACATAAAAAATATAAAAAATAAAGGAGCTCCCCACTACAAAGTACCACCACCCAAACATAGTTCACTGCTAGCATTTGACTAACATCATTCCAGGCAGCTGGCTTTCTTCTCTCTAAAAGACACAACATTTTACACAAATAATTTGTTGTGACCTTATTTTGAGGTCCATGTGTATAGATCCACAGCATGATTTTTAATGGCTACTTAATGTTCTGTTGTAGGGACGTGCAATTGTTTTGTTGTTTAGTTACTAAGTCGTGTTTGACTCTCTGTGACCTCGTGGACTGTAGTCTGTCAGGCTCCTCTGTCCATGAGATTGTCCAGGCAAGAATACTGGAGTGGATTGCCATTTCCTCCTGCAGGGGATCTTCCTGACACAGGGATCGAATCTGTGTCTCTTGCGTCTCCTGCATTGGCAGTTGGTTTCTTTACCATGAGTGCAAGATGTACAATAGATGATTTTAATTTATTATATTAACATTTGCATTTTTAAAATTACAAGAAAGATACATTTTTTTCTGAAAAATTTTTTTCTTGAAATTGCAAAAGTGTGTAAAAACCTCACTTATTTTCTCTTTTCCAATTTGGTCCATCTTGCAAGGGTGGCCCTAGAATGTGATCTCCAGAAATATTTATGAGTATATATATATTGCTTTTATGCATACATTTTTCTTCATTGGGGATCATTTTATGCTCTATAGTTTGCTTTTAAAAAATTCAAAAAAAATTTTTTTTACATTTTCCAATATGTTGCATTTATACAGATAAAGTTATCTAATTCTTTTTAACATCTGTACAACAGTATGGATTTACCATAGTTGGTTAAATTTATACCCACAGATGCATATTTAGACTGTTTTAATTATTAGATACGCTAAACAGTGCTATAATTAACAATCTTGCATATTCACATTTATAAATGTCAAATCTCTTTTGTAGGTTCCTAACAATTTTACTGAATCAAAGATATTCTCTTGTTTACTACTGACTTGTGTAGTTAACTGTCTTCCAGTTACATTTCAGTTCAAGCCTGTACCAGCTCTGGCTATTTCATTTTTATCTTTTCTAACCTTCTGAGTTTACAGTTCTATATGATTGTTATTTTTGTTTGTATTTCTTTTATTTGTGAATTTTCAAGCATTTTACAGTGTTTTTTGTTGGTCATGTGATGTTCTCTCATGACGTGTTTATTTGTGTGCTAATCTCATGTCCTATTGGGAAGTTTATCTCTCTTATTGTTTTGTAAGAGTTATTTTAAAAAAAATTAATTTATTTTTAGCTATTCTGGGTTTTCACTGCTGCCACAGGCTCTTCTCTAGTTGCAGGGAGTGGGGGCTACTCTCCAGCTGAGGTGAGCAGGCTTCTTGTTGCGGTGACTTCTCTTGTTGTGGAACTTGGGCTCTAGGGCACATGAGCTCAATAGTTGCTGCTCTGAGGCTCCAGAGCACAGGTTCAGTAATTGTGGTTCATGGGCTTAGTTGCTCCGCAGCATGTGGGATCTTCCCAGATCAGGGATCGAACTCGTGTCTCCTGCATTGGCAGATGAACTCTTTACCACGGAGCCCCCAGGAAAGCCCCTGTAAGAGCTATTAAAATGTTAAGAAATGATTCTTTTTCCATCAGAAATGTTGATAGTTTTCAATCCATTTGTCAACTGTCTTTACATTTTGGATGCTTTCAAGAAAAGACACAGAAGTTTGAGAAGTATGATGCAGTTAGGAATTCAAACCAGTTCTTTCCAGTCCATGGAAAAATCTGACTGGATATGACACTTTCTAGGAACTCTCTCCCTTTGGCTTAGTGAGCAAGGAAAAGGAGGATGGACCGCCTTTTCTGGGTCATCATTTTCAGTGTGGTTGGCTAATGCATGGATACGACACCAATAGGAGAGGATATGGTAGGATTTCTTGGTTGTTCTTCTAGGTCAAGCTGGTTTGAATGGAAAGCATAGTCTCCTTTTTGGAGGTAAGGGGTGGCTGTCAAGGCATCACTAGCTCAGTTGTGATGTAACACTGACTCCTGTTGGGCTCCCGTAAAGCCTAAACACTGGAACTCTGTGCAGGCAGCCTTGCAAATGGTACATGCTAGTGGGTGGTGAGGAGTGGTGTAAACCCCCGAGCCCACAAATCTCTCTGCAGCTTGTGTCCATGGTCCCTTGTATTTCATTTACAAAATGCACATTCAAAGATAAAATCGTTAGGGATTTTAAGATGGCAACAGGGAAGCCTTAGGTCAAGCCTGAGGCCCTTTTGAGTTGGGGCTCCTGTGTGACTGTTCAGGCTATAGCCCATGAAGCTGGCCCTTTCAGGATCCCATACTAATCCCTGCTGGAGTCAGGCTGGGCCGTGGTTTGGAGATCCAGGCTGCTGGGGAGAAGTAATGGATTCTGGTTCTGCCAGCTGCTGGTAGAGGACACTGGAGAGCCTCATGATGAACCGATAGGGTGCTCTCAAATCTGCAAAAAACTTTGTTCCCTCTGCAACCCAACTCCTCGGCCCCATGGACTGGAGCCTGCCAGGCTCCTCTGTCTCCAGGCAAGAATACAGGAGTGGGTTGCCATTCCCTTCTCCAGGGGATCTTCCTGACCCAGGGATTGAACCAGGGTCTCCTACATTACAGGTAACTCGTGTCTCTGCAGCAGATGATTAGGCCCCAGGAAAGCCCCTGTAAGAGCTATTAAAATGTTAAGAAATGATTCTTTTTCCATCAGAAATGTTGATAGTTTTCAATCCATTTGTCAACTGTCTTTACATTTTGGATGCTTTCAAGAAAAGACACAGAAGTTTGAGAAGTATGATGCAGTTAGGAATTCAAACCAGTTCTTTCCAGTCCATGGAAAAATCTGACTGGATATGACACTTTCTAGGAACTCTCTCCCTTTGGCTTAGTGAGCAAGGAAAAGGAGGATGGACCGCCTTTTCTGGGTCATCATTTTCAGTGTGGTTGGCTAATGCATGGATACGACACCAATAGGAGAGGATATGGTAGGATTTCTTGGTTGTTCTTCTAGGTCAAGCTGGTTTGAATGGAAAGCATAGTCTCCTTTTTGGAGGTAAGGGGTGGCTGTCAAGGCATCACTAGCTCAGTTGTGATGTAACACTGACTCCTGTTGGGCTCCCGTAAAGCCTAAACACTGGAACTCTGTGCAGGCAGCCTTGCAAATGGTACATGCTAGTGGGTGGTGAGGAGTGGTGTAAACCCCCGAGCCCACAAATCTCTCTGCAGCTTGTGTCCATGGTCCCTTGTATTTCATTTACAAAATGCACATTCAAAGATAAAATCGTTAGGGATTTTAAGATGGCAACAGGGAAGCCTTAGGTCAAGCCTGAGGCCCTTTTGAGTTGGGGCTCCTGTGTGACTGTTCAGGCTATAGCCCATGAAGCTGGCCCTTTCAGGATCCCATACTAATCCCTGCTGGAGTCAGGCTGGGCCGTGGTTTGGAGATCCAGGCTGCTGGGGAGAAGTAATGGATTCTGGTTCTGCCAGCTGCTGGTAGAGGACACTGGAGAGCCTCATGATGAACCGATAGGGTGCTCTCAAATCTGCAAAAAACTTTGTTCCCTCTGCAACCCAACTCCTCGGCCCCATGGACTGGAGCCTGCCAGGCTCCTCTGTCTCCAGGCAAGAATACAGGAGTGGGTTGCCATTCCCTTCTCCAGGGGATCTTCCTGACCCAGGGATTGAACCAGGGTCTCCTACATTACAGGTAGATTCTTCTTCATTTTTAATTTTGGCCTCTTTTATTGTTTATTTATTTATTTATTTTCATCCATCTTTATTCTTTGGCCTGTGTGGGCCTCCCACTGCAGTGACCTCTCTCCTTGCAGAGCACTGGCTCCAGAAGCATGCACTCTGGAGCGCTGGCTTGTAATTGGACACACCGTTCCAGCCGTTCCGTAGCACGTGGGATCTTCCCAGGCCAGGAATTGAACCAGTGCACCTTGCACTGCAAGGCGGACTCTCTACCCACTGGACCACCAGGGAAACCCACAGACAGATTCTTAACCATCTCAGCCACCAGGGAACAAACCCACCCAACCCCCAACTCCTCCAACCAATATGCACACACCTTTCCAACTGACTAAGATATTTACCTCAATGCACTGTTGCTCATTTGAGCAATGTCTATAGCTGGCATCCAAGGGTGTGGGCAGCAGATCATGTGTTCCCATAGGAATAGTGCTGAGCCCCATACCCACTAGCCCACAAATATACCCTGAAGAGAAAAAGAATGATTAGAGAATTTTGTTAGCACACTGGCAAAATAAACTTTCTTCCTGAACACACACTGGTTTCCTGGCAGAGTGGCTGTCTTTATTCTACCCTAGATACAGCTACCTCCCAATGACTAGTGAGGGACCCTTTATACAAGTTTGTAAAATGCTTGAAGAAGTGTCCAGGAAAAAAGACACTATGTGAGCATGAGGCACAATTATCACTTGCTTGAAAGCCGGTGTTTTGTTACTGAACATTCTCCCCCGGTGACCCATAGATCGGCATGGCTTATAAGCAAGGCCATGTGTGGCCTCTCAACAGACCCATCACTGGCCTGTAGAGGCTCCTAGTCTCAGTGACTTTCCAAATCGGAATGAAACCATCCATAAACGTGCTGAGAAGCAAGCATCGAGGCAAAGGGGATTTGAGTATTCGTTTTTTCCCCTACCAGCAAGCGAAAACTCTAATACCCTAATCCATCAGTTCTCCCAGACAGAAGCCACAAATCTTTTTTATTTTGTTCAGCACATTGGTGCAGCAACACGTTGATACTACGCTCTGTCGAGAATCTCTCTTGTAACCTCACCAAGTCTCAGCAAGTTCACCACAAAGACTGCAGCAAATAACCCCACAACGCGGGTGATGGTTTATTTATGGATGTACTCTATTCTGTATAAGTCTATACCCAAGGCCTTTCAGCAGAACTTCATAAAAAGTAATAGTAACTGACATTCATCACACGCCGAGCTTCTCTTTCCATTTCCTGTTTCTTTAATAGATCCCTCTAGAAGGTGCAGAAGAAAGCTCCAGCTATTGTCCGACAGTCGTATTCTTTCACTCTCTCCAAGCTCATCCACTATTCTTTGGCTGCTGCTTGCTAGAGCGACCCGTATTTTTGAAAGCACGACACAGGTCTGGTTTGTAAACATCTTGCCAACCTTCAGCCACCATTTTCTTTGACCTCACATTGGTCTAATCCGTTCCCAACATACACGATTCTCCTGAGAGTGCCTTATGGACCCGGGCGGGGGGGTGGGAGTAATAACACCTTCTTGCACTTAGCATCATTGCTCAGGAAATTAGGAAGTGCTTACCAATGTAAGCATCTTCCATTTCTCTGATAAAAATAAGGAAAAGTGTCTGGGTGTAGGATGATAGGCTCCCTATAAATTCTGACCAGGGTTCAAAGATACATTTATGGGAAGAAAGTTTTTTTGTGTAAAGAAACATCTCTAGCTCCTTTCCATGAGGGAGACTCCATTGTCTCTTTCTTCCCTCTCTCTGTTCATCCTTCTTTTTTCTTGTTTTGCTTTGAACGTATTTTGAAATAGTTCACAAGAGAAAAAGACTCTGAAAATGAATGATTTGATCGTTCAGTTTGCCTCCTTGTGGCAACAGAGGAGACTTGCAAGTGCTTGGAAGCTCTCAAACACCAAGTCCCTTTCTTGGCCTTGGACAGATTCAGGGTCCAGATTTATTTGTTCTTTTCAAAATAGTCATATATGTGTATGAAATCAGAAGTGAAAGTCACTTCAAGGACTGTAGTCTGACAGGTTTCTCTGTCCATGGGATTCTCCAGGCAAGAATACTGGAGCGGGTTGCCATTCCCCTGTCCGCGGGATCTTCCCATCCCAGGGACTGAACTTGGGTCGCCTGCATTGCAGGCAGGTTCTTTGCCATCAGAGTTACTGGGAAGTTTATATATGTGTGTACTCAGATATAAATAGAAAGGAGGGTGGAGCTGAAGTTGGGGGAGGGGAAGCTTGATGGCTCAATTACGTCTTCTAGAGAACAGACCTTTTCTTTCCCTGCTCTGCCCTTGAAACTGCTCTGTTTGTATCTTCCATAACCTTAATTCACACGCCGAGCTTCTCTTTCCATTTCCTGTTTCTTTAATAGATCCCTCTAGAAGGTGCAGAAGAAAGCTCCAGCTATTGTCCGACAGTCGTATTCTTTCACTCTCTCCAAGCTCATCCACTATTCTTTGGCTGTTGCTTGCTAGAGCGACCCGTATTTTTGAAAGCACGACACAGGTCTGGTTTGTAAACATCTTGCCAACCTTCAGCCACCATTTTCTTTGACCTCACATTGGTCTAATCCGTTCCCAACATACACGATTCTCCTGAGAGTGCCTTATGGACCAGGCGGGGGTGGGAGTAATAACACCTTCTTGCACTTAGCATCATTGCTCAGGAAATTAGGAAGTGCTTACCAATGTAAGCATCTTCCATTTCTCTGATAAAAATAAGGAAAAGTGTCTGGGTGTAGGATGATAGGCTCCCTATAAATTCTGACCAGGGTTCAAAGATACATTTATGGGAAGAAAGTTTTTTTGTGTAAAGAAACATCTCTAGCTCCTTTCCATGAGGGAGACTCCATTGTCTCTTTCTTCCCTCTCTCTGTTCATCCTTCTTTTTTCTTGTTTTGCTTTGAACGTATTTTGAAATAGTTCACAAGAGAAAAAGACTCTGAAAATGAATGATTTGATCGTTCAGTTTGCCTCCTTGTGGCAACAGAGGAGACTTGCAAGTGCTTGGAAGCTCTCAAACACCAAGTCCCTTTCTTGGCCTTGGACAGATTCAGGGTCCAGATTTATTTGTTCTTTTCAAAATAGTCATATATGTGTATGAAATCAGAAGTGAAAGTCACTTCAAGGACTGTAGTCTGACAGGTTTCTCTGTCCATGGGATTCTCCAGGCAAGAATACTGGAGCGGGTTGCCATTCCCCTGTCCGCGGGATCTTCCCATCCCAGGGACTGAACTTGGGTCGCCTGCATTGCAGGCAGGTTCTTTGCCATCAGAGTTACTGGGAAGTTTATATATGTGTGTACTCAGATATAAATAGAAAGGAGGGTGGAGCTGAAGTTGGGGGAGGGGAAGCTTGATGGCTCAATTACGTCTTCTAGAGAACAGACCTTTTCTTTCCCTGCTCTGCCCTTGAAACTGCTCTGTTTGTATCTTCCATAACCTTAATGTAGATCAACCATTGCATTTGCCATTTGCTGGTTTTTTTTTTTTTTTTTTTGGTAACTACATGTATTGCCTGGCATTATTAGTTAATGCTTGTTAAAATTGAATGGAAAGATTTGAAATAAATATTTCAATTGTAGTGACGTTCTAAAATAATCATAATTAATTCAGAGTTATAATAAGATCCAATTTAGTAATAAAGCTTCTTTACACACTATATTTTTTTTGCTCTGTTAGCTGAACACATAGAAATCAGCATTGGCTGGGAAGGCTCCTGTAGGAAGCAATTTGATCAAAAACCTCAATGTGCCTGCTTTGCTGGTATAGAGAGAAAATGTTTGCCACAGACTTTTGGAAGCAAATGGAAATAATTGGAGGGAATAAGGATCCACAGGCTGATTACGACTCTCTCTTGTCTACACTTTTTGAAAATGTACTCTTAGGCTCTGTTGCTATGTTTCTGAATGTCTGGGTTCTGGATGATAAGGTCAAAGTTGGTTTTGACTTTATCCCTGGAACAGTCTGTCCATTGTATTTTATGGCTTAACCACTGAGATGAATTTTGGATCTTGGACACATATTAAATTCCCAGTAATCAATCTGGGGCTCATTTGAAAGTCTGTGTCTGTTTTCTCCCTGTGGAATGCATGGCGTGTCTCCTCACATGCTTCCAGGTGCGCCCTGGGGTTCCTCCCCTGGGTGTCTCTCTCCTTGCTCTGGGTTCCGCTGGGGTGGGGAAGTGTGGAGGATGCTGCTTATCTCAGAAGAGACCTGGTCCTCTCACCTCTGCTAAATGCACACTGCAAGGTGGACTCTTTACCCACTGGACCACCAGGGAAGCCCATAATCTCTTTCTGTCAGATAAGATCTATTGACCACCTGCTCTATGTCAGATTTTGGACTAGGAATTAGAGACACACCAGAGAAAAAGATAGACTGGACTTTAAAACAGTTGAAATTCTGGAACTTTCATACGGAGGGGGGGCTATGGAAATTGATGGCTCAATTACGTCTTCTAGAGAACAGACCTTTTCTTTCCCTGCTCTGCCCTTGAAACTGCTCTGTTTGTATCTTCCATAACCTTAATGTAGATCAACCATTGCATTTGCCATTTGCTGGTTTTTTTTTTTTTTTTTTGGTAACTACATGTATTGCCTGGCATTATTAGTTAATGCTTGTTAAAATTGAATGGAAAGATTTGAAATAAATATTTCAATTGTAGTGACGTTCTAAAATAATCATAATTAATTCAGAGTTATAATAAGATCCAATTTAGTAATAAAGCTTCTTTACACACTATATTTTTTTTGCTCTGTTAGCTGAACACATAGAAATCAGCATTGGCTGGGAAGGCTCCTGTAGGAAGCAATTTGATCAAAAACCTCAATGTGCCTGCTTTGCTGGTATAGAGAGAAAATGTTTGCCACAGACTTTTGGAAGCAAATGGAAATAATTGGAGGGAATAAGGATCCACAGGCTGATTACGACTCTCTCTTGTCTACACTTTTTGAAAATGTACTCTTAGGCTCTGTTGCTATGTTTCTGAATGTCTGGGTTCTGGATGATAAGGTCAAAGTTGGTTTTGACTTTATCCCTGGAACAGTCTGTCCATTGTATTTTATGGCTTAACCACTGAGATGAATTTTGGATCTTGGACACATATTAAATTCCCAGTAATCAATCTGGGGCTCATTTGAAAGTCTGTGTCTGTTTTCTCCCTGTGGAATGCATGGCGTGTCTCCTCACGTGCTTCCAGGTGCGCCCTGGGGTTCCTCCCCTGGGTGTCTCTCTCCTTGCTCTGGGTTCCGCTGGGGTGGGGAAGTGTGGAGGATGCTGCTTATCTCAGAAGAGACCTGGTCCTCTCACCTCTGCTAAATGCACACTGCAAGGTGGACTCTTTACCCACTGGACCACCAGGGAAGCCCATAATCTCTTTCTGTCAGATAAGATCTATTGACCACCTGCTCTATGTCAGATTTTGGACTAGGAATTAGAGACACACCAGAGAAAAAGATAGACTGGACTTTAAAACAGTTGAAATTCTGGAACTTTCATACCTCTGGCTGGTGAGGATCTAAGTTTATATCTTTTCAAGCTGACATTTTATTTTTCTCCCTAGCATGATTTCTTTTTTTTTTTTTTTAATTTTTAATTCTTTATTTTAAAGATTTTACAGAGTTTTGTTGTTCATTGACATGTATGTTCCCAGATCATCCACATGCACATCCCTGGTCCCCCCTTCACCCAACTCCCCACCTCCCACCCCTCCGGACCATCGCCCCAAGTGATTGCAGGCACTCCTATTCCCTTAGCACAATAACTATAGCTATCTTTTTTTTTTTTAAAGCTTTATTTTGCTTTTAACATTTACAGAGTTTTGTTGTTTACAGATATGTATGTTCCCAGATTAGTCATATGTATCTCCCCCCCTTCCCACCCCTCCCAACCATCACACAGCACCCCTGAAGGATCCCCTTTTCTCACAGAGCATATAGCTATCTTTTCCACATGTGCCAGTATAGGTTTCGATGTTACTCTTCTATGCCCGAGCATGATTTCTTATGTGAATGTATTGGGGGAAAACCAGGCAAATTAAAATGGGTGATTGCAAAAAAAAAAAAAAAAATAGTATGACCCTTCTCGGGCTGCGATACCATTTGTAAAGTTGTGTCAGCTTTTGAAATACATAGATGTACACAGTTAAACTTTTAGCAGTTGGTGTTATTCTGAATGAAGGATGTGACATATTACTTTGTATGTAAAAAAAAAAAAATGTTCCTTTCTACTCACTCCTGAATACCTTCCCCCAAAGTGGATTTTATCTAAGGTCACATGGCCCCATACGGTGGGCGCCCTGGGGTTCCTCCCCTGGGTGTCTCTCTCCTTGCTCTGGGTTCCGCTGGGGTGGGGAAGTGTGGAGGATGCTGCTTATCTCAGAAGAGACCTGGTCCTCTCACCTCTGCTAAATGCACACTGCAAGGTGGACTCTTTACCCACTGGACCACCAGGGAAGCCCATAATCTCTTTCTGTCAGATAAGATCTATTGACCACCTGCTCTATGTCAGATTTTGGACTAGGAATTAGAGACACACCAGAGAAAAAGATAGACTGGACTTTAAAACAGTTGAAATTCTGGAACTTTCATACCTCTGGCTGGTGAGGATCTAAGTTTATATCTTTTCAAGCTGACATTTTATTTTTCTCCCTAGCATGATTTCTTTTTTTTTTTTTTTAATTTTTAATTCTTTATTTTAAAGATTTTACAGAGTTTTGTTGTTCATTGACATGTATGTTCCCAGATCATCCACATGCACATCCCTGGTCCCCCCTTCACCCAACTCCCCACCTCCCACCCCTCCGGACCATCGCCCCAAGTGATTGCAGGCACTCCTATTCCCTTAGCACAATAACTATAGCTATCTTTTTTTTTTTTTAAAGCTTTATTTTGCTTTTAACATTTACAGAGTTTTGTTGTTTACAGATATGTATGTTCCCAGATTAGTCATATGTATCTCCCCCCCTTCCCACCCCTCCCAACCATCACACAGCACCCCTGAAGGATCCCCTTTTCTCACAGAGCATATAGCTATCTTTTCCACATGTGCCAGTATAGGTTTCGATGTTACTCTTCTATGCCCGAGCATGATTTCTTATGTGAATGTATTGGGGGAAAACCAGGCAAATTAAAATGGGTGATTGCAAAAAAAAAAAAAAAAATAGTATGACCCTTCTCGGGCTGCGATACCATTTGTAAAGTTGTGTCAGCTTTTGAAATACATAGATGTACACAGTTAAACTTTTAGCAGTTGGTGTTATTCTGAATGAAGGATGTGACATATTACTTTGTATGTAAAAAAAAAAAAATGTTCCTTTCTACTCACTCCTGAATACCTTCCCCCAAAGTGGATTTTATCTAAGGTCACATGGCCCCATACGACACCAACTATTTTGGTGCCAGTAACTGTGAAAGGAAAATCAAAATAGAGTCGGTATTGCTAAGAGTGCTCTCTAAAAGGGAGCCGAGAGGCCACAGGGAAAGTGTGATTTATGCACGTCTCAGCCTGGATGGAAGCTGACCTTTTAATGCCAGAAACTCGAGATACTTATCCAACTCTTCCCCTAAAATAACTCAGGACAGCCACCCCTTAAGGACAAATATTTCTTTTCTGTGTCAGGGTACAGCCTCGTGACTTTTGCTTTATATGCTCCTGACTCTTTCTCTTCTCCAGAAACTCGTTTTGTCTTACCCAAGTCTGTGTCTGCAGAATTGCAATTCTTAAGACCCCCAACAAAAGCTCTTTGTTTTCTGAAGCTTAGATACTGAAGATTATTTGACATTACAAATGGAGACTTCATTTTATTATGTCGATAATTTATGGATGTGTTTTCTTCCTAGAGGGTGAAGACCCTGCTTGTCTTATTTGAGGATCTAGAGCCCAATATTGTACTTGAAATTTAGGAAGGATTCCATGCACGTTTGCTGGATAAACAGAGGCAGGTGAGATTTAGGAAGCTTAAAAATGAGACAACCCTCTTCCGGACTGGTGCTTGGAATGGAAAGCAGGGTGTGAAAATAGGAAGCTAAGGGTGCCCTAGACACGTTGCATGCTTTTTGCACCTGTACTTCTGCTGAGTACTCAAATGTACATGACATGCATGGGTGTTCATATTTAATTTCATGAAGAAAGAAGAATCAGTTTATTTTACCAACAAGGACACTGAAACTTAGGCAGCTTATGAGACATCTTCAGGTCACACAGTCTGGCAGAGCCACCATTGGGACCCAGGTTGGAAGGGCCACTTCAAAGGTCATGCTCTTAACTATTAAAAAGTACTGTAGGGCTTCCCTGGTGGTCCAGTGGGTTAGGAGTCCGCCTTGCAGTGCAAGGGGTACTGGTTCAATCCCTGGCACAGAAAAATCCCACAGGCTGCAGAATGGCTGAACTGGTGTGTCCAATTATGAGTCAGCGCTCTGGAGCGTGTGCACCCAGAGCCAGTGCTCTGTGGATTTTATCTAAGGTCACATGGCCCCATACGACACCAACTATTTTGGTGCCAGTAACTGTGAAAGGAAAATCAAAATAGAGTCGGTATTGCTAAGAGTGCTCTCTAAAAGGGAGCCGAGAGGCCACAGGGAAAGTGTGATTTATGCACGTCTCAGCCTGGATGGAAGCTGACCTTTTAATGCCAGAAACTCGAGATACTTATCCAACTCTTCCCCTAAAATAACTCAGGACAGCCACCCCTTAAGGACAAATATTTCTTTTCTGTGTCAGGGTACAGCCTCGTGACTTTTGCTTTATATGCTCCTGACTCTTTCTCTTCTCCAGAAACTCGTTTTGTCTTACCCAAGTCTGTGTCTGCAGAATTGCAATTCTTAAGACCCCCAACAAAAGCTCTTTGTTTTCTGAAGCTTAGATACTGAAGATTATTTGACATTACAAATGGAGACTTCATTTTATTATGTCGATAATTTATGGATGTGTTTTCTTCCTAGAGGGTGAAGACCCTGCTTGTCTTATTTGAGGATCTAGAGCCCAATATTGTACTTGAAATTTAGGAAGGATTCCATGCACGTTTGCTGGATAAACAGAGGCAGGTGAGATTTAGGAAGCTTAAAAATGAGACAACCCTCTTCCGGACTGGTGCTTGGAATGGAAAGCAGGGTGTGAAAATAGGAAGCTAAGGGTGCCCTAGACACGTTGCATGCTTTTTGCACCTGTACTTCTGCTGAGTACTCAAATGTACATGACATGCATGGGTGTTCATATTTAATTTCATGAAGAAAGAAGAATCAGTTTATTTTACCAACAAGGACACTGAAACTTAGGCAGCTTATGAGACATCTTCAGGTCACACAGTCTGGCAGAGCCACCATTGGGACCCAGGTTGGAAGGGCCACTTCAAAGGTCATGCTCTTAACTATTAAAAAGTACTGTAGGGCTTCCCTGGTGGTCCAGTGGGTTAGGAGTCCGCCTTGCAGTGCAAGGGGTACTGGTTCAATCCCTGGCACAGAAAAATCCCACAGGCTGCAGAATGGCTGAACTGGTGTGTCCAATTATGAGTCAGCGCTCTGGAGCGTGTGCACCCAGAGCCAGTGCTCTGCAAGGAGAGATGCCACTGTGATGGGAGGCCCACACAGGCTGAAGAATTAAGATGGTTGAAAATAAATAAATGAAGGACCAATAAGAGAGGCCAAAATTAAAACAAAAAAAGTACTGTAGCTTACCGACTCACTGCCCCAATGCTTTGGTTTATGAAAACCTGCTGGTAGGGTCCCCTGGAAGCCCCCCACCCACAGCCTTCAGGATGCTGAGTCTGCAGATGTTAGTGCTGGAGGGAAAATATCAAGATGTGAGTCTTCCCTGAAAGTCATATGTAATCATGAGGAAAGGGATAATTTTTGATGACATTTCTAATTTTATTTACAGTTAGGGTCGCTTTTCAACATTTGGTAATAGGTCTCTTTCCATTTAAACATAAATCTTTAAAGAGTTATTTGGAAAGGAAACCATGCCTTATTTCAGGAGGACGGAGAATATGGAGGATTAGGAGGAGGTGTGAAAGCTTTCTCTCTGTTTAATATTTATTTTATTTATTAATTATTTATTGAAGACCCCAGGCCTTAGTTGCAGCATGTGCACTGTTAGTTGAAAGCTTGATTGTGCTTATGTGCAGGATCAGCATCAATCACATTTTTAAACTTCGAATTTTAGAATAAAATCTCCCATTTGGTTTTGAGAGTTTCTGCCTCCTTCTCTGCCTTTAGCTTTATTTAGTGATTCATGTGTTTAGGAGTTACAGCATATCTTCCTGAAATTCTGAATGGTAAAAATGTTTGCCCTTTCAAAGCAGGGGCTATTCTAGATACACAATGTTGTGCATGTGTTTGCAATCGCTCAGTCCTGTTGGACTCTTTTTGACCCCATGGACAGCAGCCTGCCAGGATCCTCTGTTCATGTGATTTCCAGGCAAGAAGGCTGGAGTGGGTTGCCATGCCCTCCTCCAGGGGATCTTCCCCACCCAGGGACTGAATCTGCATCTCTTGATTGGCAGATGAGTTCTTTACCAGTGCTCCAACACACTGGTGCTTCCCTTGAAATCCAGAATCAGAGGGTTTTTTTCTTGGGGAAAGGGCTCCCTCCCACCAGCACCTAGTGCTTTTGACTTTGAATCACCTCAAGGTGAAGGGAGGTAATTAGCATCCTTATTTAAAGCCTGTCTGGCTTATTATCTCAACTCGGAATGGGTGGGTGGAAGGTTTCCTCCCTGCCCTGTTTGGCTTTAGCAGGACAGCCTAGGATGGATGTCATCTGCTCCTTGATATAAGGAAGGGAGACTAATAGGAGGCATTAAAAACATATTTTCCCTTATTTCATTCGACTCTTGGGTCTGTCACAGACCTTGCCGGACTGGTAGAACATTACACAAATAACTCCTTCTTAAGCAGCGACAAGGCAGCAGTGGGCATTTGTTCATTTAGAGTCTATCAACTGAGAATTGATAAAGTCATCACAGAACAACTGTAGTTTGACCCTGACCTGACAAAAGAGATCGAAAATGTCTCGTGTGGAGAGAAGTGAGGGGGCGGGGCACATCAGTGGCTCAGAAGGAAGCTGCAGGTCGGCTAAGGGCTGACTCGAGGCCCTCCACCGACTGTGCTTAATAACTGAAAAGTAAATAATGAAAGGACAGTCAATAAACAATTGTAGCTTAATACATTATTCATCTGAACAATACTTCCGGGGTCTGACCAGAGAAGGCTGAGCGTCCGAATGTTTTCTTCCTATCTGCTCATCTTGGTCTGAACCTGTGCGGATGACCCGTTGTTCGCACTCTGGACAGCAGAGGACGCTCGTGTTACACCAAGAAAAGGAGGCGGCGCACCCTTGCAGTGCCTGTTTACGGAAAGATAAAAGAGATCCGAGAAGGTGGAGGAGAGGTGGAAAGATAGAAAGCGCGTGGATAGGCACGAAAATGCAAAAACGTACTTTTCACAGGGAGATCAGGTTCAACCCTGCAGGAAGCCGGGCACAAGGGAAATGAATAGAAAACAAATTCCATATTCCTTGGTTAAAATAACCTCTTTATTTGAAAAATCCCAGGACCACAGGTCTGGAATCCGTTAGGGCAAGGGTGAGGAGATATTTGAAAAATCTAACAGATCTATGTCCATTTTGAAAACAGAACTCCGATTTGCAGGAAATGCTCCCGGGGAGCAAGTGCTTCTCTGGGGCCTCGCTGCCAGCGAACAATGGAAAATGCTGCACAGCTGCTGAGGCCGTTTGGAATTAAAGCCCGACCTCGCTTTAAAGTGTGCCCCGCATGCAGATGAATCCCGAATATCATCACACCCTGCGTTCCTTCTCTGTTCTCACGGCACGGTGCTAGAGCCTTATTTTATTTATGAAGCGGTGTGGCAGAGGCGAAACTCCTGTTGCAGGGCGAGAAGGGCCACCACGGTGCTCGCTGGGTACGTTTTGTCTACCTAAGGCGCGGAGGTATCAGCCGTCAGGCAGATGCTAAAACGCGTGGTATTTATTTATGATAACTCGCGAGGCAGCCCACAGGGAAGTGTCATCTTGTTTGTAATCAATCCCAGTGCCAGGCTGTTGTTGCAGCACAATCAGACTGTGTATTAAAGGACAAATTGGCTTCGTCTTCTTATTCCGACTGTCATTTTTCTTCAGTGGGGATCCATCATCTCTGTTACCAGCCGTGGCGTGTGTACCACACACAGACACACGCAAATGCATCCCCTGTGAGTGCCGCTCTCTCCCCTGTGCCTGCCAACAAATCCAATTTCTTATCCCGGAGATGAGCGCTGAGATGTGGAAGGGAGCAGCAGAGGGGCGAGTGTGCAGTGATTGTGGTGAGTTAGACCTTGATGTAGCCGGTGAAGGTGGGTCATTGATCTGATATTGGTTTTCCTTGATTGATTTCAATTAGGAGTCTGATGGGAATGTGGATGTCTCAGTCCACAAGACTTAGTGAGCTAGAATGCTTATAAGGAGACTTTTTTTTAATGCTCTGCACCGGGCCCTGGGAAGACTCACCCTCCTGGATCTCACACTTCACAGACAGAACATTCTGGGCAAAGGGTGTGACCTGCCAAGTTCTGCCTCTCTCTTGCTCAGCCCCACTTCCCAGGCACAACTTCCGTTTATCATCACAGGTTTCCCTCCAGAAGGAGACGTTTTTGTTTTAATTTTAAGTGAAGTCTTCTCTCAGTCAGTGGCAGACAGACTCTTCAGTGGTCCCTTCATAACCCTGACTTCCTGGTGTTCAGACCCCATGACTCTCTTCTCTTAAACAGAAGGCCCAGCTAAGCTGTGCTCACACTCCTGAGCCATAGACAATGTGAGAGAACAAATGTATGTTTTTTAAAACTTTATTTATTTATTTACTTTTGGCTGTTCTGGGTTCTCACTGCTGCCACAGGCTCTTCTCTAGTTGCAGGGAGTGGGGACTCCTCTCTAGTTGAGGTGAGCAGGCTTCTTCTTGTGGTGCCTTCTCTTATTGTGGAACTCAGGCTCCAGGGCACACGGGCTTCAGTAGTTGCGGCACATGGACTCCATAGTTGTGGCTCTGAGGCTCTAGTGTGCAGAACTCAGTGACTTGTGGCTCACAGGCTTAGTTGCTCTGCAGCATGTGGGATTTTCCCTGATAAGGGATGGAACCTGTGTCTCCTGCATTGGCAGACGAACTCTTTACCACTGAGCTACCAGGGAAGCCCCCTGTTTTTTTTTTTTTTTTAAGCTATTTAGTTTGTGGTAGCTTGGTTACAGTAATAGTGTTCAGTTGTGTCTGACTGTTTGTGACCCCATGGTCTGTAGCCTGCCAAGCTCCTCTGTCTATGGGATTATCCAGACAAGAATACTGGAGTGGGTTGCTATTCCTTTTTCCAGAGGATTTTCTTAACCTGGGTCTCGGCCCCGAGTCTCCTGTGCCTCCTGTGTTGGCAGGTGGATTCTTTACCGCTGAGCCACCTGGGAAGCCCACTCAGTAACAGATTAACACTCAAAACTTGTATCCCCCTTTCCATCCTTCTCTGTCCCATCCGTCTGTCAAAAACGGAGCTACTTTAGTGAGCTGGATGAATTTTCCTGCATAATCAGTATCAACATTTAAAGACAAATTTACTGGACTGTCTGGACTCAGGCTGGCTTTGTATTTAGAATAAATCTGAAAGATAGGCACAAAGTGAAAATAAATGGTCACAACACCGAACTTGCATAGTTCCTTGTCATCAGTTTTAATAGTGAGCCTAGTTATTGACAACTAGGATTGTTGGGTTAGATAAAGGAAGAGGCTCCCCTCGAGCAGACAAAGAGGGAGAATATGCAGGATGGGTGGACTCGGCCCTTTTGGAGAATTTGCATGTTCAGGGATGGACATATTTTGAAGCGGAGAGTCCGGGTTGATGCCTGAAGGAAATACAGATGTCCACTGTTTGCTGGATAGAGACTAGCAATGAAGAGAATCCGTAGAAATGGAGGCGAGCACTGAGAGGAGTGGTGGGTGGTTCTAATCAGTTCAGACAACATTAAGAAGAGACGAGTGACCGGCAGCTTGAAGACTGGGAGTGGAGCCCCGTGGCTCTCCATGCCTGTCGCACCTGGAAGACAAACGCTGCACTATGGGGTGAGACTGCAGGGGCGTTCCTGCCTTGGCTCAGATCACTCTTCTATCCTGGAGTGCTGTTACTACCGACACATCATTCAATTCCCATTTGTCCTTCAGGTTCAATCAGACACTAACACTGTCATAAATCTTCCATAGCAGTTCTTGATTTCAAACCACAGAAATTCCCTTTCCATTCTTTAAAATGATAATGAAATGTTATTGACTTGTGCCACTGAGTTGTGTCTGGGTGCACTGGGCTTTGGTGAGTTTGACCTAAAGGTGTCACCATGGTCATGAAAACAACAGGGCATTAGCTATGTATTTTTTTTTTTAAGTTCTTTTTTCTTCTGGCTTTCCCCATGATAACAAAAGTGACTTTATTTCACACTTTTCAGAGGAATAAAAAAGAACTTGATTTTAGACCCTCAAGCAAAGCTCTAAGGATCAACTCTGGTGGATATGCCTAGGTGTCAGTGCTCCTGTCTCAGCCTGTCATTTTGACCAGGGCCTTGGACAGTGCTGATTGGTGTGGACCGTGCCCGAGCCTCTGTCCCTGGGAGAACTCCATGGGTTCCGAAACAGAAACCAGTGTTCATCCCAACTTTGTTAACCCTAGCCTGTCCTTGGTTTATCTACAGTTGAAATAAAAGTTTATTAAGGGTGCTGCATAAATGAAAGAATGGTTTTGGCAAGTTAGTATCCTTCCTATGTTTGTTTCCAATTTTGATCCTTTCATGTTTCATGTGTGGGTTGCAGGCCCTTCCTGATGGAAGCATACACTTACTGAAGGCAAGGACCATACAGAACTCTTGGAATATTCACCCTGAAGCACCATACCCATTGGGTGCAGAGCGAGTTAGCTGAACTGTGGCCTTGCAGACCAACCTCACGAATTTTCATCAGTGATGCCTACCATTGCTTTAAAATTTTTATTATGAAAATGAATCTGATGGAACTCAAACATCATCTTTGATCTTTTAGGTCAAACCCATTAAAACATATTAAGAGACAACTGAAATCTCATTTTTGTACCCTCTCTGAACAAACAACTCTATTAATAGTTCTTTCTAAAATCATAAGAGAAAAAAATAATAAGAGACAGTATGGGTTGATGATTAAACTCTGGTTCCAGACAGAACTTGGTTCAGATATTGGCTTTGCTACTTCATGCATTTGCTTCCTGCCACAGATGTGTCCTTCGTGCCTCAGTTTCCTCATTTGTAAAATGGGGAAAATAATAATAGCAGTATTGACAAAGCATACGAAGGGAGAGTTCCCTAAAAGGCAATATAAAAGTCCTTTAAATATGAGAAGGGATTTGGGACTTACTCATAATAAGAGAAAATTAAAGCTACACAGAGATAGTATACATTTCACCTGTCAGATGTGATGGACTCAAGCTTTGACAATCCCTCTCTTGTCGAGGCTGATGGGGAAACAGGAACCCTCACATACTGCTAGGACTCATCGTTGGGTCTCCTATGGAGGGCAAGTTGCCAATACCTGTCTGGATTGCAAACGTGTATATCCTTGGATCCAGCCAACCATTTTGGGGAATTTACCATTAGAATATACTGGCACACTTATGAAATGGTATATGTTCAGCCTTATTCATTGCAGTGTTTTTCTTTTTCTTTTTTTTCAACAATTCTTTTATGGTTATTCTGGGTTTTCACTGCTGCCACAGTCTCCCCTCTAGTTGCAGGGAGTGGGGGCCACTCTCTAGTTGAGGTGAGCAGTCTTCTTGTTGCAGTGACTTCTCCTGCTGTGGAACTTGGGCTCCAGGACACACGGGCTTCAGCAGTTGCAGCACATGGGCTCAGTGGTTTGGCAAGTTTATCCTTCCTATTTTTTTCCAATTTTGATCCTTTCATGTTTCATGTGTGGGTTGCAGGCCCTTCCTGATGGAAGCATACACTTACTGAAGGCAAGGACCATACAGAACTCTTGGAATATTCACCCTGAAGCACCATACCCATTGGGTGCAGAGCGAGTTAGCTGAACTGTGGCCTTGCAGACCAACCTCACGAATTTTCATCAGTGATGCCTACCATTGCTTTAAAATTTTTATTATGAAAATGAATCTGATGGAACTCAAACATCATCTTTGATCTTTTAGGTCAAACCCATTAAAACATATTAAGAGACAACTGAAATCTCATTTTTGTACCCTCTCTGAACAAACAACTCTATTAATAGTTCTTTCTAAAATCATAAGAGAAAAAAATAATAAGAGACAGTATGGGTTGATGATTAAACTCTGGTTCCAGACAGAACTTGGTTCAGATATTGGCTTTGCTACTTCATGCATTTGCTTCCTGCCACAGATGTGTCCTTCGTGCCTCAGTTTCCTCATTTGTAAAATGGGGAAAATAATAATAGCAGTATTGACAAAGCATACGAAGGGAGAGTTCCCTAAAAGGCAATATAAAAGTCCTTTAAATATGAGAAGGGATTTGGGACTTACTCATAATAAGAGAAAATTAAAGCTACACAGAGATAGTATACATTTCACCTGTCAGATGTGATGGACTCAAGCTTTGACAATCCCTCTCTTGTCGAGGCTGATGGGGAAACAGGAACCCTCACATACTGCTAGGACTCATCGTTGGGTCTCCTATGGAGGGCAAGTTGCCAATACCTGTCTGGATTGCAAACGTGTATATCCTTGGATCCAGCCAACCATTTTGGGGAATTTACCATTAGAATATACTGGCACACTTATGAAATGGTATATGTTCAGCCTTATTCATTGCAGTGTTTTTCTTTTTCTTTTTTTTCAACAATTCTTTTATGGTTATTCTGGGTTTTCACTGCTGCCACAGTCTCCCCTCTAGTTGCAGGGAGTGGGGGCCACTCTCTAGTTGAGGTGAGCAGTCTTCTTGTTGCAGTGACTTCTCCTGCTGTGGAACTTGGGCTCCAGGACACACGGGCTTCAGCAGTTGCAGCACATGGGCTCAGTAGTTGTGGCTCTGAGACTCTAGAGCACAGGCTCCATTGCTGTGGCTCACGGGCTTAGCCGCTCTGCAGCATGTGGGATCTTCCCGGATCAGGGATTGAACCCGTGTCTCCTGCATTGGCAGGCGAGCTCTTCACCACTGATCTACCAGGGAAGCCCTCCAGCTTGCTCTCTGTTGCTGACTAGCTGTGTGGTCCAGGGCAGGCCGTGTCACCTCTCTGAGCTCTGTTTCTTCACTTGGCAAATGAGGAGGCACCTCATTTTGCAAGTGTAAAGAATAAATCAATGGGAAAAGGTTGGACAACCATCCAGTTATTCATCAACATGGAACTGGCTAGATCAATTATGAGGCGCTGATGCGATGGAATGTTCGGCAATTCTATAAAGCAAAGTCTCTACATATTGGCATGGAAATATTGACAAATCTTCAGTTAAATGGAAAAAAAGAAAACTAGGAGCAGAACAGAATGTAGAATACATGACTTTTTGTGAAAACCATGGAGGAGGGAAAAATACATATTGGTTTATGTTAGTATTGGCATAAAGAAACTCTGAAGGAGAGGGAGAGAGAAATATTGTATACTGACACATGTGTATGGAATCCAGAAAGATGGTGCTGATAAATGAACATGCAGAGCAGCAGGAGAGGCGGGACGTTGCGAGGGGGGAGGAATATGCTGTGGGACTAAGCTCACAGAGATAGTATACATTTCACCTGTGAGTGGACTCAAGCTTTGAAAATCCCTCTCTTGTCGAGGCTGATGGGGAAACAGGAACCCTCACATACTGCTAGGACTCATCGTTGGGTCTCCTATGGAGGGCAAGTTGCCAATACCTGTCTGGATTGCAAACGTGTATATCCTTGGATCCAGCCAACCATTTTGGGGAATTTACCATTAGAATATACTGGCACACTTATGAAATGGTATATGTTCAGCCTTATTCATTGCAGTGTTTTTCTTTTTCTTTTTTTTCAACAATTCTTTTATGGTTATTCTGGGTTTTCACTGCTGCCACAGTCTCCCCTCTAGTTGCAGGGAGTGGGGGCCACTCTCTAGTTGAGGTGAGCAGTCTTCTTGTTGCAGTGACTTCTCCTGCTGTGGAACTTGGGCTCCAGGACACACGGGCTTCAGCAGTTGCAGCACATGGGCTCAGTAGTTGTGGCTCTGAGACTCTAGAGCACAGGCTCCATTGCTGTGGCTCACGGGCTTAGCCGCTCTGCAGCATGTGGGATCTTCCCGGATCAGGGATTGAACCCGTGTCTCCTGCATTGGCAGGCGAGCTCTTCACCACTGATCTACCAGGGAAGCCCTCCAGCTTGCTCTCTGTTGCTGACTAGCTGTGTGGTCCAGGGCAGGCCGTGTCACCTCTCTGAGCTCTGTTTCTTCACTTGGCAAATGAGGAGGCACCTCATTTTGCAAGTGTAAAGAATAAATCAATGGGAAAAGGTTGGACAACCATCCAGTTATTCATCAACATGGAACTGGCTAGATCAATTATGAGGCGCTGATGCGATGGAATGTTCGGCAATTCTATAAAGCAAAGTCTCTACATATTGGCATGGAAATATTGACAAATCTTCAGTTAAATGGAAAAAAAGAAAACTAGGAGCAGAACAGAATGTAGAATACATGACTTTTTGTGAAAACCATGGAGGAGGGAAAAATACATATTGGTTTATGTTAGTATTGGCATAAAGAAACTCTGAAGGAGAGGGAGAGAGAGAAATATTGTATACTGACACATGTGTATGGAATCCAGAAAGATGGTGCTGATAAATGAACATGCAGAGCAGCAGCGGAGAGGCGGACGTGGAGAGCAGTCCTATGGCGAGTGGTGTGTGGGAGAGGAATATGCTGTGGGACTAGAGGATTTCAAACAGGGGCTCTGTGCTGACCCGCAGGGATCAGATGAGGAAAGTGATGGGGGGATTTTCGGGAGAAGGGGGACATACGTACACTTATGCTGGATTTGGGTCGACGTGTGGCAGCAAGCAACAAAACCCTGTGAACAACAATAATAATAAAAGATAAAATTTGTATGGAATAAAAGAAGGATTTCCAATAATTCGATAAAGTGGTTAACTTTTTAGAGAGCTGATTGAAGATGGGGGAGTAATAATCACTCTGAACCTCCAAAGACTGATTTTTCTTCCAAACTTTAAACTTCTAATTTTGTATGGGAGTATAGCTGATTAACCATGTTGTGATAGTTTCAGGTGAACATCAAAGGGACTCAGCTATACATGTGCATGAACCCATTCTCCCCTCAACCCGCTCCCATCCAGACAGGTACATGACACTGAGCCGAGTTGCATGTGCTATACAATAAATAGATCCTTGTTGGGTATCCATTTAAAATACAGCAATGTGTACATGGCCTTCCCAAAGTTCCTAGCTAAACCTTCCCCTTGGCATGAAGATTTGTTTTTGAAACATGTACATCTTTTACCTGTTCGGAAGAACTGGAAAAATATCCAAGCATTTCCGGTGTTTTTCCCTCTTGCCTATCTGGGACACAGGGGTTGAACATGCTGTAGCCTCACTGATCATTTCTGTAGCATGCCTACTTGCCTCTTGCCTCAGTCTGGAGAGGAAAGTAAATGTAACAGTAAAGGCATGCCTGGAACTTGGGGTCAGTCAAACCCGGAATCCAGCTTGCTCTCTGTTGCTAACTAGCTGTGTGGTCCAGGGCAGGCCATGTCACCTCTCTGAGCTCTGTTTCTTCACTTGGCAAATGAGGAGGCACCTCATTTTGCAAGTGTAAAGAATAAATCAAGTGGGAGGAACATGCTCAACACAGTGCATGGCGGTACTGAGTACTCCTTGAGTGATGGCTTGTCTTGGATGTAAGCTCTCAGATGTCAGGGCTTGTTTTGTGTGTGTGTGTTTACTTACTTTTTATTTATTTATTTTTATTTTGCTTTTATACTTTCGTTGTTTATAGATATGTATAATACCAGATTAGTCATATGTATATCCCATGCACTGCATTCCATCCCTCCAGGCCGTCGCACAGCCCCCATTGGTTTTGTGTTTTGTTTGTGATTTTTCTCCCACTAGAACAGTCTTGAGCACGTTTTGGGCAGGCCCACACAGAGGGTGTTTATGAACTCAGGGTGTTGTGGATGGTGACATTCTTATTTCTGGAGGGATGGCAGGGTGTCAGGTATTTTCTTTTCCAGTTTATTTATTGATTTTTTTGGCCTCTTGGCATGTGAGATCTTGGTTCCTAACCAGGGATTGAACCCGTGCCCCCTTCAGCAGAAGTGTGGAGTCTTCACCACTGGACCACCAGGGAAGCCCTGCGACAACTATTCTTGTTCTTAATTCATAATTAAAACGGGCTGAAACAGAAAGGCAGAAATTTATTTCCTACCTTAAGTCAGGTCCTGCCTCCATCAGCAGCAATATAACAGTGACCTAAGCACTCAGGGATTCCCCATGGGTTGGCTCTCCAAGGACTCAGGGGGAGCAGGTCAGAGGCTGAGCAGGTGAGCCTCAGATATGTTTAATCCTTCTACGCATACTTCTTTTCATGCTGACAACAGAACCTGGGGAATATCATTGGTTCAACCATTAGTTCTGATTACCTTCCCAGGTGGCTCAGTGGTAAAGAATCTGCCTGCGAAGACAGTAAGTACAAGAGATGCAGGTTCAACCCCTGGGTCAGGAAGATCCCCTGGAGATTAAAACTGCAACACAGTCCAGTATTCTGGCCTAGAAAGCCCCATGGACAGAGGGGTTGCAAAGAGTCGGACATGACTAAGCATGCACCTTTACCTTTTTTATCGTGTGTGGCAGTGGGTTATGAATCTGGAGAGACATGGACAAAAGAGATCTGATTTTTGGTCCTTGTCCTAAGGAAGGGTCAAGATGGTCTTTGTTTCCTGTGCAGTTTATTTTATTTATGCTCTGCAGAGTTTTGTTGTTTTCTGCCCCACATCTACCTGAATCTGGCACAGGTGTGCATATATCCCTTCCCTCTCGAACTTCCCTCCCGTCTCCCTCCGCAGCTCCCCCTTCTAGGTTGTTACAGAGCTCCTGTTCAAGTTTCCTTAGTCTTACAACAGATTCCCGTCCCTTTTCCCAATGTCCAGAAGTCTGTTCTCTATGTCTATTTCTCCATTGCTGCTCTGCATGTACATTTATCAGTACCACATTTCTAGATTCTGTATATTTATGTCCATATTTATCTTTTTCTTTGTGACTTACTTCACTTTGTACAGTAGCTTAGGTATGTGGATTTCATCCAGCACCTTCCATCTTTGGTCTGACCTCTCATCCCTTTTAATTTTGACATTTTAGATTAGCCAAGGCCATACTCTTTTCCAGCTCACCTAAATGAAACATTTTTGAGATATTTAACCTGAAGGTCTAGGCTCACGGGCAATCAGACGGGAAAGGACTGTAGGTCACACGAGGATGGACCCAGCCGGACTCATGTGGGAGAAGCACCGTGAGAACAGCCACAACCTTGAATGAGGAGGATGTGGGCAGCCAGTCTACTGCATTCTGCCCCTGTGTGCACAGAGGGCAGAGAACGGGGCTGGCCCCAGACGGCATGGTGAGTGACGCTGTGACTGGGAGTCAGAGCTCGTGACCTCTCTACCCTTCATCTGACATATGTGACCTTCTGGAAATATAAAACTAACCCAACCTCTGGTTTTTTTTGGCCACTTCTATTGATCTTTCATTTATTTATCTTTGTTCTTTGGCCTGGGTGGGCCTCCCATCGCAGTGGCCTCTGTTGTCGCAGAGCACCGGCTCTGGGCGCATGTGCTCCAGAGCTCCAGCTCGGTAATTGGACACATCAGTCCAGCCGCTCTGCGGCCTGTGGGATCTTCCCAGGCCAGGGATTGAACCGGCGCCCCTTGCACTGCAAGGTGGTGTCCTTACCCACTGGACCACCAGGGAAGTTCTCAACCTCTGATTGTTACCTTTGGTCAAATTGAGATACTGATGACATGGGATGCATACAAATAATGAAAACTCTTTATTATGTATGTATTTAAAAACTAATTTTATTGATTTGGTTTTGGCTGTGCTGAGTCTTTGTTGCTGCATGGGCTTCTTTTTTTTTTTTTCTCTAGTCGCAGCGAGCAGGCTTCTCATCGCGGTGGCTTCTCTTGTTGTGGAGCACAGGCCGTAGGGTGCTGGGGCTCCCGCAGCTGTGCTGCATAGGCCTAGCTGCTCCAGGCATGTGGGATCCTCCCGGATCAGGGATCAAACCCAAGTCTCTTGTATTGGCAGGTGGGTCCTTTACCAGTAAGTCACAGGGGAAGCCTCTGAAGAGTCGTAAATTAGAGGCCTTTAACACTTAAAGGAAAACACTACCGAGGGGCTTTGATGTTGTAATATCAAGAAATTGCAGAACCTCCTCTGTGTGAGAAATAACTCTGCTTCCTCTTCAGGGTTCATGTCCATCCAGCAGATGAAAACAAATGAAAGTGACTCAGGCCTATTACACACAGTTCATACCTCAGGCCGGGACCAGGTCTTCTTTCCTGCCTTCTTTCCTTAGTGGTAAACAGTAGCTGTATGTCCAGCAAACAGTGGGTCCTCCCAATCATGTATTAGCCCCCAACTCTGCCCCCGCCACCCCCAGCACCCTCCACGGCCAGGAATAGTGGTGTCGGCTCCCCTGCAGCCATTAACACAGAGGTGTAGGGAATGATGCTCCAAATCATGACCAGGACTTCAGAGACCCCTCTGCAGTCCCCCCATGCAGCCGCGTGGGAGGCCAAGTGGCACTCAGGTGGGAGAGGAGCAAAGGCTTTGAAGAGCTTGGAGCATCAGAGAGTAGCCTCTCCTGGTTGCCACCCCTGACTCTTCCTGTGGAGGGCTCTCTCAAACCTTTTAACAGCACTCTGAGTATCCTGCTCCTCTTTCAGCACGCTGGGAAGTGGAGCAGGCAGGCCCACGGCTCTGGGCTCGGGTGCTCGGCTATGCTCAGCCGGACCCGGTGCTTGAAGGAGCTGTGAACTTACAGGCGCTTCTCAAAAGGCATCCTTCCTGACCTCTGCTGCTGACTTGAAAAGGGCGAAAAGGCTGCCAGGAGATGCCAGGCGCAGCACTTGGGTTGTTTGTATCATTTCCTGCCATGTTTATCCGGTCCTCTCTGTGTACTTTGCCAGCTAGAACAAAACAGCGCTGCTATGGGAACTGCAGACACCAGGCAGTCCCGGCCTGGCACTCTGCAGCCTAGCTGGGAGAGAGCTAATGGCTTTTGTTGTTATCTGTTGGATGTGGAAGCTCAATCGGCTGCACCCTCAGGCCCTAACCAGGGACACACTGACATTGCACCGTCAGCTTCTCTTGTAAACTACCCGGCCTCGTGATGGAGCGATGCAGGCATTGACACCAGGGCAGCCGTGATTCCCGTGCCAGCCCCGGGGGTTATGGTTCTCTGAGAACTTCTGTGGTCTCCTTATTCTCAGGTGACCCCAAACTCTCAAAATAACCTGCCCGACTCTAATTTGCCCAGCTCAATGGATTGGCGAAATCTTTGGTCCTGGTTTTCTTTCGTTCTTTTTTTTCTCCCCAATACCAATAAATACATTCTCCTGGGGATGGCTGTGACTCAGATGTGGTGTCCAGTTGTTCCAGTAGGAACCACTCATGATGCTCAGAACAGGTGACTGGACACTTTTCTTCCCAGAACAAACACACGTTTCAGGCCTATAAACACATTTAATATGATAGTCCTAAGATTATTAAAACTTCTCTGTTGGCTGCAATATTTAATAAGGGTCAATGGAACGTCAATGGAGCCTTTCCCCTCTGGGTAGCCGGGTTCAGTCCAACATAGCCTGGCAGGGAGTGTGTATGGACAAACACAGCTGTGTTTAGAATGCACCGATGTCTTTGTCTATTTTTCCAATATTTGTGCTTTGAAACAAGCTTTCAGCTTGAAATGCAGCCTCTCTTCTCCTTGGCTCTCACATGTGTGGTAGGAGAAAGTTATTTCATCTCTATTTCTGAGATTCTTAGGAACCTGCTTTCTTGTACTCTTAAAGTGATTTCCCCCCTTCCTGGCAACACCCATTTTCTCTGGTTTCAAACTGCTCTATTCTGGAAGAGATAATCGTGGGAAATCTTCTGATCCATTTGCTTGCAAATGCTTTTCTTTGGTAAGAAATATTTGATATTCTTAAAGCTCTTGCCACATAAAGTAGGGTGATTTTCGAATTCTATTTGATCCTTCTAAAAGCTAGCTAGCCTTGTTCTCAGAAAAATTGTAGGACGGGCACACACACAAAAAATAGTTCTAATTCCTGACATTACTTCACATTTGTAGGTGGTTGCTCACAGGAGAATTTGGATGAGAGAGGGGGATCCATATGAGGCTCTAATCACAAACGGCCCTCTTCGCTTTTTCTCTCAAGAGGATAGAGCAAGGGCAGTCCCTGGCTAAGAGCTTAATGGAGTCTTTGCATTTGCATTTAGTAATTTTAAAGGTTGAGCAGGCCTTGGTATATGCAAAGAAGCTGCAGTCTCTCTCTGTCTCGATAGATAGATAGATAGATAGATATAGATATAGATATATCAGGGCTTCCTCGGTGGATCAGTGGTAAAGAATCCACCTGCAATGCAGGAGCGACAGGAGATGCAGGTTTGATCCCTGGGTCAGGAAGTTCCCTGGAGGAGGGCATGTCAACCCACTCCAGTGTCCTCGCCTGGAGAATCCCCACGGATAGAGAAGCCTGGCAGGCTACAGTCCATGGGGTCAGACACGACTGAAGCAACTTAGCATGCATGTATGTATATATATATATATATATATATATATATATATCAATGGGTGGTATTCTTATTATATATATAAGAATAAGTCATATATATGTATGGATTCTTAGTTCAAGCTGACCACTGGGACCCAATTTGATTTGAATTTGAGCATGGGGAAAGACTGGTGATGAATGAAAGGTATGGTCTTCATAATTACCTAGGATATTAACTTCTTTGCGAGAGAGGCAGTCTTGCAAACTGTCAACCTAAACGAGTTATTTTACCAGAAAAATAGGCTAATTTGAGAGCAGCAAAAAAAAAAAAAATTGCAGTTTGGGACACACAGCTATGGTGAACCACATGCCAGTCCAGTAAAGCAATGGGGAGGAAACTCTTTTATAGAGGAGAAGGGGAAGCTGGAGGGCCTCTTCTAGACACAACTCCATAGGAGGAACCTGGGAGTTCCAAGTACAGAGCCATTTTGTATTGGCTGAGCTATTGCTAGGCAAGGAGAAAATTTTTTTTCCTCCTGCTGCCAGTCACAGTGTCACTTCCTGCTAGAGATTCAAGATGTCTCTTTTGCTGAATCTGTACATGCGTGAGTGGTACGTCTGTGAGAGCCCCCTTTTCTGGACTCCTGACTCCATTTTAGTGAGGTTTCCCTTTACTAATGTTCACATTCCCCCCTTTAGATGAAGATCTTTCTCAAAAAAGCATTGCTGATCAAGAATCAGGTTTTGGTGTTTTTTTCTCTTTTTGAAACCATCATGCAGTGGCCTTTTGTCCCTTGATAACAGGAAGGACTTTTTCTGGGTACTGTGACTCATGTCAGAGGTAAAATATACAGATTGGAAAACTCCTGTGGTCATAGTTGAGTAACAAGGCAGAGTAGGAGGGAGATCTCTTAGGCATTTCCTATCTGCCGTCTTGTACCTTAGAATTGGGAACACAGCAAGGGCACACTCAAATTTGAAGGAATTAAACAAGAGCTTTATGAAGACAGTGCAGGAATAAACATGAAGTAATTAAGAAGTATAGTTATCTCAAAAGAAACTGTTTGGAACCAAATGTTGTATCAGTAATACAGCCTGCAATTATGAATTTAGATAATAATCCAGAGTCAATTTTTGGTCTAGATGAAAGAGAGACGTCTGTGAATTCTAAACCTTCTGACATGCTTGGTTTGGATATCTTGAGAAAGCTGACACATTGGATGTTATCTACTTCAGTTCTGGGAAATCTTTATCTTCAGGTCAGCAGGTATGTGTGATGTGAATCCAGGAATCTGTTCCTTGAGGTTTGGCAGTGCAAGTGTTGGTTAGCAGTACCTGATGGGGGCCTTTCCAGCGAGGTTGAAGAGAGTCTTTTTGGAATCTTTTCTAATAGAGAATATCTCCAGGTTGAAGGTTGTGATTGTGGAAGGCATTATGTCTGGAATGCTTACTGTGAGAAGATTGCTTGGCCAGGGCATGATTATTTTTAATGGAAGCAGTTAGGCCTTTACAATATTGAAGTGTATCTTCTTTTATCAGCTGTGGATCACAATAAGGTGCATTGGGTACCCTGTGACTATTAAAAAGGATGAGAGTTTATGAGATCTCAAAGGGGTGGACTTGAGATCTAGAAGGACCAAAGACAGGTCTTTTGGCCAGAGTATTTTAAGGGTCTCTATGAATTTTGCCAATTGAGTCTTAATATTGCTGATAGTACATTCAACTAACCCTGAAGACTGAGGATGATCACACAGTGAAAGAGGAAAACTGGCAGTCAGACTTGAAACACCTGACCAGTAAAGCGTTCCTCAATCACTATGAAATGGGAAAGGGGTTCCCCAGGTAGGCATACTATTTCCAACAAAATATTAGCCACAGAAGAAGCAACATTTGGTTCTAAATTAACTAAATCTGGAGTGAACCTAGTTTCCCATTCCACCCTGGTCCTTTCAATTAAGAGAGAAGATCCCTGTTCAGCCATTAATAAACATGGGTGTGAAGTCAATCCTAGTGGAACTAACATCTTCCGGAAGACCAGAATTTTCTTTAAAGGTGGTCTGAAGTCAGTTACAGTAGTTGTGAACAGGTTCATCAGATTTTCGTGTGCAAGCTTGAGTCTTGTTCCCATCAACAGCCTAAGGAAAGGCTGCTGTCGTTGCTTGGTGGAAGTCTTGAGTGCTCTTGCCTTTTGTTAATTTAGGGGTTTTTCTTTGTAATCCCTTCCAGGGCTGGTTTCATTCAGTGTTTGGCTTGACCCTGACCAACACACATGTGGATATTAATTTGAGAAATAAGGTTGATGGATTTGAATAACTGTTTCATTCTTTTAGCAAGCCCATGGGATTCCTCAGTTACTTTTGGAAACTCAAACTATGGCTCAAATTTAGCCTTAGTTCAGGGAATATAAGAGATTTATTCGTTTGGATTTCACCTGGATTTATCTCACTCCTCCGAAGATTTCATATTAAAGTGGAAGGTCCTGATAGGGTCAGAGGAGGAGGAAGGAGGCCCTGGAGGGAGAGCCTGAGACACAGAAGCTGGGGAAGCGAACATGAGACTTAGAAACCATTTTGTCTTCTTCAATTAATTTGATTATTGAATTTTGCAGAGCGCAATTTTAGATTCCTGGTAATGTTTGGAAGCCTCAAAATACCCACCCACATAGGGGTCCGATTTAGTTTTGACAATTTCAAGGTCATGACTGTCTCATATAGCCATGGAGTAAGGCTAACCCCTGGGGGTTTTTGAAGGGTAGGTGAAGAGCAGAGTCTGAAGTATGTTTGTATGTGTGATTAGCGCTGTGCTGTGCTCACACGTAAGCCCTGGCTTTTCAGTGTCTTATCACCGTGATGGGTTCCTCCTCACTCACAGCACACACTCTGTCTCATGGTGGGTGGGCAGCCCTCCTCCATCTGGTAGCCATGGAATGGGAGGCCTACAGAAACTCTAGAGCAGGCGGTCAAGAATGCACATGTTAGTCACTCAGTCATCTATTTCAAATTAGACAGAAGAAGCCTGTTCAATTAACTAAACTGGAGTGAACTATCCCATTCCACCCTGGTCCTTTCAATTAAGAGAGAAGATCCCTGTTCAGCCATTAATAAACATGGGTGTGAAGTCAATCCTAGTGGAACTAACATCTTCCGGAAGACCAGAATTTTCTTTAAAGGTGGTCTGAAGTCAGTTACAGTAGTTGTGAACAGGTTCATCAGATTTTCGTGTGCAAGCTTGAGTCTTGTTCCCATCAACAGCCTAAGGAAAGGCTGCTGTCGTTGCTTGGTGGAAGTCTTGAGTGCTCTTGCCTTTTGTTAATTTAGGGGTTTTTCTTTGTAATCCCTTCCAGGGCTGGTTTCATTCAGTGTTTGGCTTGACCCTGACCAACACACATGTGGATATTAATTTGAGAAATAAGGTTGATGGATTTGAATAACTGTTTCATTCTTTTAGCAAGCCCATGGGATTCCTCAGTTACTTTTGGAAACTCAAACTATGGCTCAAATTTAGCCTTAGTTCAGGGAATATAAGAGATTTATTCGTTTGGATTTCACCTGGATTTATCTCACTCCTCCGAAGATTTCATATTAAAGTGGAAGGTCCTGATAGGGTCAGAGGAGGAGGAAGGAGGCCCTGGAGGGAGAGCCTGAGACACAGAAGCTGGGGAAGCGAACATGAGACTTAGAAACCATTTTGTCTTCTTCAATTAATTTGATTATTGAATTTTGCAGAGCGCAATTTTAGATTCCTGGTAATGTTTGGAAGCCTCAAAATACCCACCCACATAGGGGTCCGATTTAGTTTTGACAATTTCAAGGTCATGACTGTCTCATATAGCCATGGAGTAAGGCTAACCCCTGGGGGTTTTTGAAGGGTAGGTGAAGAGCAGAGTCTGAAGTATGTTTGTATGTGTGATTAGCGCTGTGCTGTGCTCACACGTAAGCCCTGGCTTTTCAGTGTCTTATCACCGTGATGGGTTCCTCCTCACTCACAGCACACACTCTGTCTCATGGTGGGTGGGCAGCCCTCCTCCATCTGGTAGCCATGGAATGGGAGGCCTACAGAAACTCTAGAGCAGGCGGTCAAGAATGCACATGTTAGTCACTCAGTCATGTCCGACTCTTGATGATCTCATGGACTGGAGCCCGCCAGGCTTCTCTGTTCATGGGATTTCCCAGGCAAGAATGCTGGAGTGGGTTGTCATTCCCTTCTCTAAGGGGATCTTCCCAATTGAGAGATTTGGACCCAGATCTCCTGCATCTCAGGCAGAATCTTTACTGTCGGAGCTACCAGGGAAGCCCAAAGGGTGAGAGGCAGTTTCTGAACAGATCTGGAAATGGTAAACATGATTTTCAATCCTGTCCCATTGTCCAGAACCCAATAAGATGCCTCAAATAACAGCAATGTAGGCTGAGAATGGAGTCTTCCTGTGGGCCCAAAAAGAAGAAAATGAAACAAGATTGGTCGACCCCTAGCATCGCCTCTGCTGCAGAGGTTAAGGAAAGGCTTGCTTTTGAGGGGATGGCAGACCTGAGGGCAGAGAAAAGCAGGGTCAGGAAGCTTATGTGCCCCTCACCGACCTCCCTAGGACCTTTCCTCTTAAACCACAGGGCATATCCACTTTAGCACATAGCTTTGGGTTCTCTTCTAATGTATGCTGTTACTGCTAAGCCACTTCGGTCATGTCCAACTCTTTGTAACCCCATGGACTTCCCTTTAATCCCCCTCAGCCTTTTAGGGGAAGCTGCTACGCATCCCTCTGTGGTCTCAGGTTGAGTGATGCAGAGAAGAAAGAGAGCGCACTGTAAGAGGAAGTGCTGGCTGCCCGTGGCCTCTCTGCCACTCCCTTAGAGAAGCAGCAGCAGGTATCTGAAGTCTGTGTCCAGGAGTCCCAGGCAGGGACCAGCCACAAAGTCAGTGGTGACCTGCAGGTCCCACAGCAGGGAGCACTCCTAGTAGAGAGCTCAGGAGGGAGGTGAAGCCTCCTCCTTGTTACAGCCTACCAGAGCAAGCTGACCTCTGTTGGGGGATGCTAACTGCTTGTGCTGTTTCATGGGCCAGAGTCAGGCAGCCTCCTCACTCACAGCACACACTCTGTCTCATGGTGGGTGGGCAGCCCTCCTCCATCTGGTAGCCATGGAATGGGAGGCCTACAGAAACTCTAGAGCAGGCGGTCAAGAATGCACATGTTAGTCACTCAGTCATGTCCGACTCTTGATGATCTCATGGACTGGAGCCCGCCAGGCTTCTCTGTTCATGGGATTTCCCAGGCAAGAATGCTGGAGTGGGTTGTCATTCCCTTCTCTAAGGGGATCTTCCCAATTGAGAGATTTGGACCCAGATCTCCTGCATCTCAGGCAGAATCTTTACTGTCGGAGCTACCAGGGAAGCCCAAAGGGTGAGAGGCAGTTTCTGAACAGATCTGGAAATGGTAAACATGATTTTCAATCCTGTCCCATTGTCCAGAACCCAATAAGATGCCTCAAATAACAGCAATGTAGGCTGAGAATGGAGTCTTCCTGTGGGCCCAAAAAGAAGAAAATGAAACAAGATTGGTCGACCCCTAGCATCGCCTCTGCTGCAGAGGTTAAGGAAAGGCTTGCTTTTGAGGGGATGGCAGACCTGAGGGCAGAGAAAAGCAGGGTCAGGAAGCTTATGTGCCCCTCACCGACCTCCCTAGGACCTTTCCTCTTAAACCACAGGGCATATCCACTTTAGCACATAGCTTTGGGTTCTCTTCTAATGTATGCTGTTACTGCTAAGCCACTTCGGTCATGTCCAACTCTTTGTAACCCCATGGACTTCCCTTTAATCCCCCTCAGCCTTTTAGGGGAAGCTGCTACGCATCCCTCTGTGGTCTCAGGTTGAGTGATGCAGAGAAGAAAGAGAGCGCACTGTAAGAGGAAGTGCTGGCTGCCCGTGGCCTCTCTGCCACTCCCTTAGAGAAGCAGCAGCAGGTATCTGAAGTCTGTGTCCAGGAGTCCCAGGCAGGGACCAGCCACAAAGTCAGTGGTGACCTGCAGGTCCCACAGCAGGGAGCACTCCTAGTAGAGAGCTCAGGAGGGAGGTGAAGCCTCCTCCTTGTTACAGCCTACCAGAGCAAGCTGACCTCTGTTGGGGGATGCTAACTGCTTGTGCTGTTCTTTACCATAAAAGCAGCTCAAAGCCCAGGTCTTATCAGTAGCCTTTTGGGGACTTCCTCTGTAGCTCATATGGTAAAGAATTCACCTGCGATGCAGTAGACCAGGCTCAATCCCTGAGTTGGGAAGATTCCCTGGAAGAGGGCATGGCTGCCCACTTCAGGATTCTTGCCTGGAGAGTTCCCTAGACAGGGGAATCTGGGGGTCTATGGTCTGTGGTGTGCAAAGACTTGGACACTAAGGAGCAACCGATGCTTCAGATGGATTAGTAGTATTGACGGAGCACCTACATAGCCAGGCGTGACCTGGCCGAACACTTTGCAACCTCATCTTGGCAACAGTCTGACAAGCTTGAGGGACTCGTGCCCATTTTACAGGTGAGGAAGTGGGGGCTAAGAGAGGTTATTTAGCCTGAGGTCACACAGTTGGTGGGTAGCAGATCCAAGAGTATAACCGAAGTCTGTTTGATTCTAAAGCTTGTCTAGTACTTTCCTGACTAGTGGTGGGTCAGTTGTAGTTAATGCAGCTCAGGGGATCCTCAGAAAATGAGCCTCTGTCCATGTCTGAATCTGCAGACTCTATTCCAGGATCTCAGGAGGCTTGGGACTATTTTTGGGCCTGCAGTTAGAGTCAAAAGTCCTGCTTTGTGACACGTCTTAGAGCCTGGATGTCCAAAAATTTTGAGAGAGTTTAGACAGGAAGAATTCTCACCTGTTCAGGAGTTTATATCACTCCTTGATGTATACTTTATTTCATGTCCTGGAGATTTTGGCTCAAAACAGATGAAAGAAAGAATATATAATATATGCATATATAAATTACCTAAACAACACGATCCAGTTACTATTTAAACTTACATGCCTATGTATATAGCTCTCTATCTGCGTGTATGTGTGTGTGTGTATATTTGTATGATAGTACAAGGGGCTTCCCCAATGGCTCAGTGGGTAAAGAAACCACCTGCAATTCAGGTGATCCAGGTTCGATCCCTGGGTCTGGAAGATTCCTTAGCAGAGGAAAATGGCAACCATTCCAATATTCTTGCCTGGGAATCCCATGGACAGAGGAGGCTGGTGGGCTACAGTCCAAAAGGTCGCAAAGGACTGGACACAGCTGAGTGACTAAGCACAGCAGCACTACGGCCCATGGTAGCACAGATCGTGTTCTGGGGATTAAGGCCTGAAAGAGATGAAAGAAAGAAAACAAGAAAGCAAGCAAGCAAGCAAGAAAGATTATATAATACATGTGTATATAAACTACCTGAACAACATGATGAAGTTAGTATTTAAGCTTATATGCCTATATATCTGGCTATATACATATGTAAATAAATAAATATGTATTTCATACATTTGTATGAATACACATTTATATCAGTATATGTGTATATATATATATATATATATATACACACACATATTCACAGACTAACTCATGTTTAAATTATATTTTTTATAAAGGTGTTCTTAAACTCTATTTCTTTGCAGCTTTTGAACTCTCTTCCTTGAATGTGTTGGTGCTGGTAGGGATGTTGAGTGTCCTACACAGGAGTGAGTTGAGATCAAGGTCAAGTATCAGGAAGACACAACAAAGGTTGAGAAACAAAGTGAGGAGTGAGGAGGAGCCTCAGCTCAGGGGCCAGGGACAACTGGATGACACCGCAGGCTTATCTGCATGTAGTATGGCAGTGGTCTGGCTCTTAAAGGTGGTAAAGCATGGATTTAGGCATTCAGTAGCTTAAGGTGATAATGCCTTGTGATAGTATCAGTGATTTTTTTTTCTTTGAGAGTTGTTGTTCTATCAGGGTCTGTCTCATTTGAGAAAACCTGGGCATGAGTCCTGAAGATGGGCCCAGAGCTGGCAGTATTATTTTCAGGCGTAGAGAAAGCTGCTGATAAAGACAGAGCTGATGCCCACCCTCCCTCCCACCTTCCTTCCATCCTTCCTTCTTTAGTTTTAGGTCTTGTGTGTCTTCAGCACCCAGGATTGTAAAGTCAAACGCTCAGTAGTAAAATGCAGCTTCTTTGGCTTTGCATCTGAGGAGTGCCCAACAGAGTAACACACAAGGCCTCAGTGGTTTAGGAATGATTACAAATCGATGAATCCAATATTCTTGCCTGGGACCATGAAGGAGGCTGGTGGGCTACAGTCCAAAAGGTCGCAAAGGACTGGACACAGCTGAGTGACTAAGCACAGCAGCACTACGGCCCATGGTAGCACAGATCGTGTTCTGGGGATTAAGGCCTGAAAGAGATGAAAGAAAGAAAACAAGAAAGCAAGCAAGCAAGCAAGCAAGAAAGATTATATAATACATGTGTATATAAACTACCTGAACAACATGATGAAGTTAGTATTTAAGCTTATATGCCTATATATCTGGCTATATACATATGTAAATAAATAAATATGTATTTCATACATTTGTATGAATACACATTTATATCAGTATATGTGTATATATATATATATATATATATATATACACACACATATTCACAGACTAACTCATGTTTAAATTATATTTTTTATAAAGGTGTTCTTAAACTCTATTTCTTTGCAGCTTTTGAACTCTCTTCCTTGAATGTGTTGGTGCTGGTAGGGATGTTGAGTGTCCTACACAGGAGTGAGTTGAGATCAAGGTCAAGTATCAGGAAGACACAACAAAGGTTGAGAAACAAAGTGAGGAGTGAGGAGGAGCCTCAGCTCAGGGGCCAGGGACAACTGGATGACACCGCAGGCTTATCTGCATGTAGTATGGCAGTGGTCTGGCTCTTAAAGGTGGTAAAGCATGGATTTAGGCATTCAGTAGCTTAAGGTGATAATGCCTTGTGATAGTATCAGTGATTTTTTCTTTGAGAGTTGTTGTTCTATCAGGGTCTGTCTCATTTGAGAAAACCTGGGCATGAGTCCTGAAGATGGGCCCAGAGCTGGCAGTATTATTTTCAGGCGTAGAGAAAGCTGCTGATAAAGACAGAGCTGATGCCCACCCTCCCTCCCACCTTCCTTCCATCCTTCCTTCTTTAGTTTTAGGTCTTGTGTGTCTTCAGCACCCAGGATTGTAAAGTCAAACGCTCAGTAGTAAAATGCAGCTTCTTTGGCTTTGCATCTGAGGAGTGCCCAACAGAGTAACACACAAGGCCTCAGTGGTTTATGAATGAATACAAATCGATGAGTAGATCAAACCGACACTTGAGGTCGGAGTTCAGTGCAAGTATCAAGATTTCCAGAGCTTCCTCCAAGTACCACATTAAAATGACCTCATTTCAGGCTGTGAGTTGAGTGCTTTTGTTTTTTAAACGAAGACTTCAAGATGTTCCATTAGTTAAGTCAAGATGCATTACCTAAAATACACTGTTTTCCAGCTGAGGGTCGGGGGAGGGCTGTGGGGGAAGGGAGAGAACAGAGGGTATGTTGGGAATCAGAGAACATCCCTGACAGTTAAAGCGGAATCAATACCCATTTCTTCTTGGGACCCAAGTGCATCGTTTAATTTCTAAGCATGGGTACATCCCAGGCATTCCAATTAACAATCTGGTTTTTCGTTTTTCACACAGAGTGTAATAAAGTAAACACAGCAAATTTGAAAAGAGAGAGACAAAAAAGAAAAATCATGAAATAAAATGTAAAAGGCAGAAATCCTGTTGCCCTAAGGCTAGTTAGGTGCTTTTATTGAAAATAAAGGAGAAGGTAAGGGCAATATCCAGAGTCTAAAATGGGGCTGCTTTTAGAGAGTCACCACCCTGCGAGAGCATGCTTGGGGACAGAGAGGGAAGAGGTGAGTCAAGGGCTGGGGTCCCTGGCCCCAGAACCCCTCTGAGGAAACTGAAGGGAGGACTCATTGTCTTACTGGAATCTGTTATTTCAAGACCAATAATCCTTGTTTATGGACACCTACTAAATGCCAGTGACTTTAGAGATCACTAATTCTTGCATTTCTGTGAGACAGGTTTTTTTTTGGACACCTAAAAATTAAATGCCAGTGACTTTAGAGATCACTTTGGTTCCTGCCATTTGAGAAAACCTGGGCATGAGTCCTGAAGATGGGCCCAGAGCTGGCAGTATTATTTTCAGGCGAAAGCTGCTGATAAAGACAGAGCTGATGCCCACCCTCCCTCCCACCTTCCTTCCATCCTTCCTTCTTTAGTTTTAGGTCTTGTGTGTCTTCAGCACCCAGGATTGTAAAGTCAAACGCTCAGTAGTAAAATGCAGCTTCTTTGGCTTTGCATCTGAGGAGTGCCCAACAGAGTAACACACAAGGCCTCAGTGGTTTATGAATGAATACAAATCGATGAGTAGATCAAACCGACACTTGAGGTCGGAGTTCAGTGCAAGTATCAAGATTTCCAGAGCTTCCTCCAAGTACCACATTAAAATGACCTCATTTCAGGCTGTGAGTTGAGTGCTTTTGTTTTTTAAACGAAGACTTCAAGATGTTCCATTAGTTAAGTCAAGATGCATTACCTAAAATACACTGTTTTCCAGCTGAGGGTCGGGGGAGGGCTGTGGGGGAAGGGAGAGAACAGAGGGTATGTTGGGAATCAGAGAACATCCCTGACAGTTAAAGCGGAATCAATACCCATTTCTTCTTGGGACCCAAGTGCATCGTTTAATTTCTAAGCATGGGTACATCCCAGGCATTCCAATTAACAATCTGGTTTTTCTTTTTTTTCACACAGAGTGTAATAAAGTAAACACAGCAAATTTGAAAAGAGAGAGACAAAAAAGAAAAATCATGAAATAAAATGTAAAAGGCAGAAATCCTGTTGCCCTAAGGCTAGTTAGGTGCTTTTATTGAAAATAAAGGAGAAGGTAAGGGCAATATCCAGAGTCTAAAATGGGGCTGCTTTTAGAGAGTCACCACCCTGCGAGAGCATGCTTGGGGACAGAGAGGGAAGAGGTGAGTCAAGGGCTGGGGTCCCTGGCCCCAGAACCCCTCTGAGGAAACTGAAGGGAGGACTCATTGTCTTACTGGAATCTGTTATTTCAAGACCAATAATCCTTGTTTATGGACACCTACTAAATGCCAGTGACTTTAGAGATCACTAATTCTTGCATTTCTGTGAGACAGGTATAATTTCTCTCATTTCATAAGGGAGGCTTATGGAAGCTCAGAGAGGTTAAGAAACAGCCCACATCATTGTTAACACCAATGGAGTCTTTATACACCGGTTCAGACTACAGGCACTTTGTATGTAGTAACTTATTTAATCTTCTTTCTGTCCCTGTGACGTGTGTGTGTATGTGTGTGTTAGTTGCTCAGTCATTTCCGATTCTTTGCAGTCCCATGGACTGTAGCCTGCCAGGCTCCTCTGTACATGGAATTTTTCAGGCAAAAATACTGGAGTGGGTAGCCATTCCCTTCTCCAAGGGATCTTCCAGACCCAGGGACTGAACCCATGTCTCTTCCACTGTAGGCAGATTCTTTACTGTCTGAGCCATCAGAGAAGCCCATTCCTGTGATTAGGCCACTCTTACTCTCCCCATTTCACAGATGAGGAAAACTAAGGCACCAGAGGTAAAGGAGCTCATCCAAAATCACATGATTGGTAAACGGGAGGGCAGGGATTCAAACCAGACTCTTTTGCTTTTCCTTCGTCACCATGTGACAGCTCTAGAAGCTGAGAGAGGGAATTCCCTGGTGGTCCAGTGGTCAGGACTCTGCCCTTTCACTGCTGAGGGCCCAAGTTCAATCCCTGCTTAGGGAACTAAAATCCCACAAACCGTGTGGTGTGGTGGGGAAAAAAAAGGAACTAAAAAAAAAAAATGACAGATATTACAAACCTCACAAATTCAGAAAATAACAATTTCTATTAATTTATTTTCTAGGATACTTTCATTGTTTCCCCCTACATTTTTGAGCAGCATATTTTGATTGACTCTTTATATAACAGTAACTTTATAATATCAATTTCTATAGTGACAGTAGAAAGATAATTCATTCCTTCTTTTAGCTTGAGTGATCAAAGCTTTTTAAAAAAATCAGAGTTGAGAATGCATAAATCATGTGGTGTCACACACAGACAAACTTGTTTAGTACAACTATGGGATTTTGGCCTATGAGAAGGACTTATGATAATTGTGTTTTGCACAGTTCTCATTATAAAAATCTCTAGTGCATCTATAATTGTAAACCATGCATTGTTGCATCTATTCCTGACAGAAAATTTTGTTTTGACTAGGTTTCAAGGAGAATTGAATCTTCCAGTTACAATTTTGCATGTCTGAAGATGAAAATAATTTTCCACAGACTAGCTTCTGGCTCCCTACATTTCAAATCTTATTTCTCTTCTGCTACCCACGTACTTCCCCGAAGTAGGAAATGGCAACCTGCTCCTGTATTCTTGCCTGGAAAATCCCATACAGGGAGGAGCCTGGCGGGCTACAGTCCGTGGGGTTGCAAAGCGTTGGACATGACTGAGGGACTAACACACACCCACACCCACATGCTTTCAGCCGTGGGTACTGTAGAGCGGGTGACGGCACATTCTGGTTTATCCGGTCAGTTCCACTTTACAGCTGCTGTCTTGGCATAATTACTAACACCTTTACCCTCCCCACCGCTACAGGTGTCCTGGTGGGGAGAAAGGAGTTAAATCAACTCATTCATGATCTGTTGCTTCTCTAATTTCTGGGGGAATGCTTCTGGAAAAGGAAGTGGCCTGGTTTTCTGTGCCATGGTCAGGACTTTTTGCCCTTCGTCACTGTGACAGCTCTAGAAGCTGAGAGAGGGAATTCCCTGGTGGTCCAGTGGTCAGGACTCTGCCCTTTCACTGCTGAGGGCCCAAGTTCAATCCCTGCTTAGGGAACTAAAATCCCACAAACCGTGTGGTGTGGTGGGGAAAAAAAAGGAACTAAAAAAAAATGACAGATATTACAAACCTCACAAATTCAGAAAATAACAATTTCTATTAATTTATTTTCTAGGATACTTTCATTGTTTCCCCCTACATTTTTGAGCAGCATATTTTGATTGACTCTTTATATAACAGTAACTTTATAATATCAATTTCTATAGTGACAGTAGAAAGATAATTCATTCCTTCTTTTAGCTTGAGTGATCAAAGTTTTTTAAAAAATCAGAGTTGAGAATGCATAAATCATGTGGTGTCACACACAGACAAACTTGTTTAGTACAACTATGGGATTTTGGCCTATGAGAAGGACTTATGATAATTGTGTTTTGCACAGTTCTCATTATAAAAATCTCTAGTGCATCTATAATTGTAAACCATGCATTGTTGCATCTATTCCTGACAGAAAATTTTGTTTTGACTAGGTTTCAAGGAGAATTGAATCTTCCAGTTACAATTTTGCATGTCTGAAGATGAAAATAATTTTCCACAGACTAGCTTCTGGCTCCCTACATTTCAAATCTTATTTCTCTTCTGCTACCCACGTACTTCCCAGTAGGAAATGGCAACCTGCTCCTGTATTCTTGCCTGGAAAATCCCATACAGGGAGGAGCCTGGCGGGCTACAGTCCGTGGGGTTGCAAAGCGTTGGACATGACTGAGGGACTAACACACACCCACACCCACATGCTTTCAGCCGTGGGTACTGTAGAGCGGGTGACGGCACATTCTGGTTTATCCGGTCAGTTCCACTTTACAGCTGCTGTCTTGGCATAATTACTAACACCTTTACCCTCCCCACCGCTACAGGTGTCCTGGTGGGGAGAAAGGAGTTAAATCAACTCATTCATGATCTGTTGCTTCTCTAATTTCTGGGGGAATGCTTCTGGAAAAGGAAGTGGCCTGGTTTTCTGTGCCTGTAAACATGTTCTTGGGCTTCCCTGGTGGCTCAGTGGTAAAAAATCCACCTGCAATACTCACCTAGCAGGGGAGATCCTGTGATCACGAAGGTGGTTTTCCCATGGCGAGGCTTACCCATTGCACCCTGAATGTGCGGATCCCTGTGATTTCCCCAAATGTGGGAAACTTGACTGCATAATTTGTGGTAGTGGGGGACTGTTTGCACTTTCCCCTATAAGAGGAAGAAAAAAAAAAGCCTGCAATGCGGGAAACTTGAGTCTGATTCCCTGGGTCACTAAGAACCCCTGGAGAAGGAAATGGCTACCCACTCCAGTCATCTTACCTGGGAAATCCCATGGACAGAGGAGCCTGGTGGGCTACAGTCCACGGGGTCACAGAGAGGTGGACACAACTTTGAGACTAAACCACCACCAAACATGCTTGAAAACAGCTCTTACATGTGCTCCTGGTAGGCCAGTGATATTTGATAAGAAAGTCCTTATAAATAAAGGGTTCCTAGTTGGATATCCTTGATTTAGGGTTACTTAGGGTTAAAAACCCTAGATGTTTTAGATTTATAAGGCATGATTCCTGGAGAAGATCATGTTACCTATATAATCACCTGAGTATAAAAAGGGGATGCTTCATGATTTAAAACCCCCTTGATGTGTGAGGTGACACATTGGCCTCATCTAGAGACCTTCCTATAGTTTTACTCTGTCCAGAGAGCATGTGTCTGATGTGGGAAGGAAGAGCCTGGTGGCATTACCCTGCTTTACCTCTGCCTCCTGATTGCTTGTATCCTTCACATTACGAGCACAGCTTGATTTGGGGCAGAGTCTTGGAGTTGTGTGACAGCCTGATCCTTTAGGTTAGCTTGCTTGGGTAGAAGGAGAGCGTATAGGGCATCCTAGCCTTCCACCATAGTTATGTGGTCGTGTGCCCTCTAGTTCTATATCTTTGTGTCGTGGGGTGGGGCATCTTGGCAGAGAAGGAGCTTCTCTGGAATTCTACTGATTAGACACAGAGAGGACCAATAACTTCTTGGGTGGTGCTGATATTGCCGTTTAGAGTTCCATGTTTTGAGAGTCATTGGTGTAAAACCATGAATTGTGCTCTCTGGGTCCCACTCCCAATTCAGGGTCTCACTCTGATGCCAGTCTGGGAGTGTTTGAAGCCTTACTTTCCAGCTACTGCCTATGATTGCTTCTCGGTCTTGCCTTTTATTTATTTATTTGTTTTTAAAAATTTATTTATTTATTTATTTTTGGCTATTGTAGGCCTTCACTGCTGCTGTGGGCTCCTCTCTAGTTGCAGGGAGTGGGGACTTCTCTCTAGTGGAGGTGAGCAGGCTCCTTGTTGTGGTGACTTCTCTTGTTGTGGAACCTGAGCTCTAGGGCACATGGGCTTCAGTAGTTGCAGCACATGGGCTCCATAGTTGAGGCTCCAAGGCTCTAGAGCACAGGCTCCATTGTTGTGGCTCACGGGCTTAGTTACTCTGCAGCATGTGGGATCTTCCTGGATCAGGGATCAAACCCATGTCTTCTGCATTGGCAGGCGAATTCTTTACCACTGAGCTACCAGGGAAGTCCTGCGACTTGCCTTTTAGTACTTAAGTAGAAATCTATTTGATTCCACAGAACCACTGAATTACCAGTTTCCTAGTCCCAGCCTTTGTCAATGTCTTTTAGCACCCTTTAAATCAGAGACGTTTAATTTCCAGGGGACCCAATTGGAACAAGCACTTGACAGACACTCAGCAAGCTTCTGCTGTTTAGAAGCACAGATTATACCACAGGCTGTGGAAGACATAGAGCACCCAAGAAGTGGCACCCTTTCTCCTACAGCCCTGTTGTTCAGCACAGCATATTGGAGAAACTATAAGGAAACTAATGACGCCAAGATGGAATACTAAAATGCCAACTGTGTAGAGATACCCCAAAATGGATAAACAGTTCCTCCCAAGATCAAATTCCTTGTGAGAAATGAACGTTCAACAATTAAATTGGAAATATGGATCTGTTGCCCTTGAGTTAAACATTCTTCTATTAAAGCCCCTAGATCATTGTCTCCAATTTCTAATCCTTCTGAATTACTGGCACCTCCTGTCTACCCCAGCATGCATACTGAGTACAATCGAGTTCAAGAAGCATGGCCACTGCTGAGACCTACATCATGGTTCAGAGCCTCACCTGCAGGCCAAGTGGACCACCCTCTTGTGACTGGGCAGGACCCTCTGGGGCTTTGCCAGCACACGCTCTTCCCCTTGTTCTCTGCTGTAGCACCTCTCTTATCTATACATGGATAACAGTGCCCGGTGTACATTTCCTGAGTTGATGTACAGATGCTGAAACCCCCACCAAACTGAAGAAATTAATTCCCTAAGGATCATGAGCATGTTCGCCCAGACTTTCTGGTGCCTAAGGATTGATAACATTAACCCTTGTGACAGCATCTTGTTATGTCACCATTAATCAGAGATTTGTGCTGGAGCTGACCACATACCCTGGGACGCCTCTTCTTCAGTTTGCCTTTAAGAAAGCTTTGCTGAATCCCTTTTGGGGGGAATTTGGGATTTCTGAGCCTGAGCTACAAGTCACTGGTTCTCCTGGGCACCTTACAATAAGTGCTGCACTCTCCTTTACTGTGGTAGATTGCACAGAGGTGTGTGGACCCAAGTTTGCTTGGTAACACTGTTCCAAGTGGCACATTTGCCTTGGCTAAAATCTGGGGGTCTTCATGTAAGGCCAGAGTGGAGAAAACATTTCCTGGAAGCCACCATGCAGGCAGCCTACCTTTCATAGGCAGGCCTGAGGATGAAGCCACCTTAATTGGCAGGAGGGACAAAAACTTCTGCTGTTTAGAAGCACAGATTATACCACAGGCTGTGGAAGACATAGAGCACCCAAGAAGTGGCACCCTTTCTCCTACAGCCCTGTTGTTCAGCACAGCATATTGGAGAAACTATAAGGAAACTAATGACGCCAAGATGGAATACTAAAATGCCAACTGTGTAGAGATACCCCAAAATGGATAAACAGTTCCTCCCAAGATCAAATTCCTTGTGAGAAATGAACGTTCAACAATTAAATTGGAAATATGGATCTGTTGCCCTTGAGTTAAACATTCTTCTATTAAAGCCCCTAGATCATTGTCTCCAATTTCTAATCCTTCTGAATTACTGGCACCTCCTGTCTACCCCAGCATGCATACTGAGTACAATCGAGTTCAAGAAGCATGGCCACTGCTGAGACCTACATCATGGTTCAGAGCCTCACCTGCAGGCCAAGTGGACCACCCTCTTGTGACTGGGCAGGACCCTCTGGGGCTTTGCCAGCACACGCTCTTCCCCTTGTTCTCTGCTGTAGCACCTCTCTTATCTATACATGGATAACAGTGCCCGGTGTACATTTCCTGAGTTGATGTACAGATGCTGAAACCCCCACCAAACTGAAGAAATTAATTCCCTAAGGATCATGAGCATGTTCGCCCAGACTTTCTGGTGCCTAAGGATTGATAACATTAACCCTTGTGACAGCATCTTGTTATGTCACCATTAATCAGAGATTTGTGCTGGAGCTGACCACATACCCTGGGACGCCTCTTCTTCAGTTTGCCTTTAAGAAAGCTTTGCTGAATCCCTTTTGGGGGGAATTTGGGATTTCTGAGCCTGAGCTACAAGTCACTGGTTCTCCTGGGCACCTTACAATAAGTGCTGCACTCTCCTTTACTGTGGTAGATTGCACAGAGGTGTGTGGACCCAAGTTTGCTTGGTAACACTGTTCCAAGTGGCACATTTGCCTTGGCTAAAATCTGGGGGTCTTCATGTAAGGCCAGAGTGGAGAAAACATTTCCTGGAAGCCACCATGCAGGCAGCCTACCTTTCATGGAGGCAGTCACTTGCCTGAGGATGAAGCCACCTTAATTGGCAGGAGGGACAAAAAACTTCCCCATGAACACAGACCAGTGGCCTCTCATGTGACTCCAGAGACCTGTAGATCTAAGGTGCCACCCCTAGAGATTCTGGTTAAGGTTTGGGGCAGAGTCTAAGAACTGGTATTTCAACAGGCACCTTGATTCTCATGAAAGTTGTGTCTGCTGCATTCGGCTGCATATTCCTGGAGAGTATTCCCAGTTTATAGTGTAGCATCTGGAACTTATTAGATGCTCAGTAAATATTTGTGTATTGAGTAAAACCTGTTGACCCTGGAGGTGAGAAGGGATGGCAGAGGATCTGAGGAGGAATTTCATGACTGTACGGATGGTTCCTCTACAGCTTTGTCAAGATTCTTCTTCCTAGAATGTATTTGTTTGCAAGTTTTTGGGGTTTAGATTTTGATAGAGGTGGGATAGGGAAGGAGGGGAGGAAAGGACCTTATAAAGTCAATTCCTTCTCAAATTGAAACAATTATGTGATGTTTTGCTGGTGGCTGGGCAGTGCTCCAAAGAGCTTCAGTCCTTTATGTCTCAGTGTAGAAAGAATTCAGCAAGAGGCAAAGTGATAGAGAAGTGATTTATTAGAATAGGACCTTGTGGGACTTACAAGTGAAAGAGGGAGAGGGTGCCACCCCTGAGAACTTAGTGGGCTACAGTTTCACAATCAAAGGAAACACGGGGCCGGGGAAAGACCGTGTTCTTTCTCGTTCTTGAGTAGATATCCTGCTTCCAACATCAGCTCCTCCTTCAGGCCCCGCTGGGAGTTTATGTTCCCTCCATGGTGGGGCTGACCTAAAACAATCCCTTTTGGGGAATTTGGGATTTCTGAGCCTGAGCTACGTCACTGGTTCTCCTGGGCACCTTACAATAAGTGCTGCACTCTCCTTTACTGTGGTAGATTGCACAGAGGTGTGTGGACCCAAGTTTGCTTGGTAACACTGTTCCAAGTGGCACATTTGCCTTGGCTAAAATCTGGGGGTCTTCATGTAAGGCCAGAGTGGAGAAAACATTTCCTGGAAGCCACCATGCAGGCAGCCTACCTTTCATGGAGGCAGTCACTTGCCTGAGGATGAAGCCACCTTAATTGGCAGGAGGGACAAAAAACTTCCCCATGAACACAGACCAGTGGCCTCTCATGTGACTCCAGAGACCTGTAGATCTAAGGTGCCACCCCTAGAGATTCTGGTTAAGGTTTGGGGCAGAGTCTAAGAACTGGTATTTCAACAGGCACCTTGATTCTCATGAAAGTTGTGTCTGCTGCATTCGGCTGCATATTCCTGGAGAGTATTCCCAGTTTATAGTGTAGCATCTGGAACTTATTAGATGCTCAGTAAATATTTGTGTATTGAGTAAAACCTGTTGACCCTGGAGGTGAGAAGGGATGGCAGAGGATCTGAGGAGGAATTTCATGACTGTACGGATGGTTCCTCTACAGCTTTGTCAAGATTCTTCTTCCTAGAATGTATTTGTTTGCAAGTTTTTGGGGTTTAGATTTTGATAGAGGTGGGATAGGGAAGGAGGGGAGGAAAGGACCTTATAAAGTCAATTCCTTCTCAAATTGAAACAATTATGTGATGTTTTGCTGGTGGCTGGGCAGTGCTCCAAAGAGCTTCAGTCCTTTATGTCTCAGTGTAGAAAGAATTCAGCAAGAGGCAAAGTGATAGAGAAGTGATTTATTAGAATAGGACCTTGTGGGACTTACAAGTGAAAGAGGGAGAGGGTGCCACCCCTGAGAACTTAGTGGGCTACAGTTTCACAATCAAAGGAAACACGGGGCCGGGGAAAGACCGTGTTCTTTCTCGTTCTTGAGTAGATATCCTGCTTCCAACATCAGCTCCTCCTTCAGGCTGCTGGGGAGTTTTTGTCCCTCCATGGTCAAGTCAGGACTGTAAAACTTACTTCAAGTCTGGGTTCAGTGAGCACCTTTCCACCCGAAGGATCATTCAGTTATTGAGCTCACTGGCCAGGATGTGGGTCTCAGGCCACCACTGTTCTATTGTTTGGGGGATTTGTCGCATGGTTCTGTTGTGTGGTTTTGTTGCTAAACAAACCTGCTTGGCTTTGTGGTTAAGTAAACCTCTTTTCTTGAGTAATCATTAACGTATAGAAGTCTCCCATATTTTTTCTACTTACCATCCCCTTGTGGGATTAAAGAAGGGATTTAATTACCTTCTTTGTCCTTTTACTCTGTCCCTAACAACACTACTGGGACTGTTTAGTAGATTGCATCACCGTATTGTACATTTGAAATGTGCTATAATTGTATTTGTCAATGACACCTCAATAAAACTGAAAAGAATTACTGGAACCACAGCACCCTGAGGTATGTCCAGTTGTTGGTCAATGAACGTCACTTTCTATAAGAAGACAAGTGCTAGGAAGTCAGAGAGAACCTGCCTTGGGTGCAGAATATAATTTATTGTTTCTGTAACTGTTAACCTTTTTATTTTGTATGGGGTATAGCCAATTAACAATGCTGTGATTGCTTCTGGTGAACAGCAAAGGGACTCAGCCATACATAAGTAAGTATGCATCATTTCTGTCCCACCCAGACTACCACATAACATTGAACAGAGTTCCATAGTCTGCACAGTAGATCCTTGTTTGTTATCCATTTTAAATGACATCCCTTATATGTGGAAATTAAACAGAAAATGGGAAATTATTTACAAAACAGAAAGAGACCCTTAAATATTTTGGGGGGCAGTGCTCCAAAGAGCTTCTTTTGTCTCAGTGTAGAAAGAATTCAGCAAGAGGCAAAGTGATAGAGAAGTGATTTATTAGAATAGGACCTTGTGGGACTTACAAGTGAAAGAGGGAGAGGGTGCCACCCCTGAGAACTTAGTGGGCTACAGTTTCACAATCAAAGGAAACACGGGGCCGGGGAAAGACCGTGTTCTTTCTCGTTCTTGAGTAGATATCCTGCTTCCAACATCAGCTCCTCCTTCAGGCTGCTGGGAGTTTTGCCCCTCCATGGTGAAGTCCGGACTGTAAAACTTACTTCAAGTCTGGGTTCAGTGAGCACCTTTCCACCCGAAGGATCATTCAGTTATTGAGCTCACTGGCCAGGATGTGGGTCTCAGGCCACCACTGTTCTATTGTTTGGGGGATTTGTCGCATGGTTCTGTTGTGTGGTTTTGTTGCTAAACAAACCTGCTTGGCTTTGTGGTTAAGTAAACCTCTTTTCTTGAGTAATCATTAACGTATAGAAGTCTCCCATATTTTTTCTACTTACCATCCCCTTGTGGGATTAAAGAAGGGATTTAATTACCTTCTTTGTCCTTTTACTCTGTCCCTAACAACACTACTGGGACTGTTTAGTAGATTGCATCACCGTATTGTACATTTGAAATGTGCTATAATTGTATTTGTCAATGACACCTCAATAAAACTGAAAAGAATTACTGGAACCACAGCACCCTGAGGTATGTCCAGTTGTTGGTCAATGAACGTCACTTTCTATAAGAAGACAAGTGCTAGGAAGTCAGAGAGAACCTGCCTTGGGTGCAGAATATAATTTATTGTTTCTGTAACTGTTAACCTTTTTATTTTGTATGGGGTATAGCCAATTAACAATGCTGTGATTGCTTCTGGTGAACAGCAAAGGGACTCAGCCATACATAAGTAAGTATGCATCATTTCTGTCCCACCCAGACTACCACATAACATTGAACAGAGTTCCATAGTCTGCACAGTAGATCCTTGTTTGTTATCCATTTTAAATGACATCCCTTATATGTGGAAATTAAACAGAAATGATATGAACGAACTTATTTACAAAACAGAAAGAGACTCACAGGTTTAGAGGAGGAACTTAGGGTTGCTGTGGGGGCAAGACGAGAGGAAGGATAAGGAGTTTGAGGTCGACATGCACACACATCTGTACTAATTTATAATCCTAATATTGTATAGCTACTTCTGACTTTAGCTCCAGCTTGACTTCCAATTCTGTTTAGCTCTTATCACCTATACCCTGATTGTTAAAAACATAGGTGTTTTGTGCAAAAGTCTTCTTTTCTCTAATGAAGTTCCTTGCTTCTTGTTATTCTTTGTTCTTTCTCTCTACACCTCTCCTGCACATCTCTAAATAGACAGTTACATCTCTGCAGTCAATTTGATTCTCTAAGAAATCACTGAAAATCCTTCGATTAAGGAACTTAGCCAACGGCAATCCATATGGAATGAATTTTCAACTTTCATGTGCTCATATTTTTCAGAAAGTCACAGATTTTGCTTAACGTGACCTAGCAAGGAGTCCTCAAACATAGGCTAAGGCATGTTTTCCTACTGGTAGGAAAGCTGTCACTGGGCTTAATGAAGATAAGATGTAGTTATGTAGCAATACGTGACCTGAGTTGCTTGGCCTTTGGGTGCGGTGGATGGTGATAAGGTAATCCTATTGCCGCAAGAAAGTGTGAGACAGCACAGGGGCCCCCAGCTGCCATCTCAGGAGGATCAGGTGAGACTCCCCTGAGCCCCCCAGCTTTGCATGCTTGGATATCTGCAGGTGAAGCAGGCGCCTCCACTGTAATGTGAGCCAGAATGCAGTCGATCACTCTGGCCCTGTCTTTTATTTCTGAGTCTCGCATTATAAAAAGAAAACCCAAATTCTGAGATGCTTTGGATACTGTATTCTTTGGAAGCATTCTAAAACTTCTCTTCTCCCACCTGTGAAACAAAAACCAAGCACTAAAAATAACTCTAGTGCTGCCGTGTCACGTTAGGACACAGTCCCTAGCCTCTTCGTTCCAGAGTAAACAGATGCCTGTCTTGTATCTTGGCCAGTCGCAGAAGCTGGGTCCCAGCCACTGTGTTCATCTGCTGTCTCGGCTGGTCTCCTGAAAATCTATGCAAACTGCAACCCAGGAGGAGTTCATTTTCATCCAGAAGTTTGTTTCCCATCTTCCATCTGCATTACCACTTTATTAGCCCAGAAGCGATCTCACTCAGTCCCTTCACCAGTGGGTCTAAAGATTAACCTGCGTCAGTTAGACTCACCCGAAATCTGGGGAAACGCCATCCACTGGACCCCACCCCTGAGTTTCTGACTCAGCACGTTTGGATCAAGGGGTCTGAGAATGTGTATCTCTAATATGTTCCCAAGTGATTCTCATGCTCTTGCTGGTACAGGGACTGCACTTTGAGAACCTCTGCCTTAAGTCAGTGTCATTGATTCTGATGAACTACTGGACTGGGATAAATTCAAAATACCATCAGGCTAGGCTAAAGAGCATCAGGTGGAGATGATGTTTAATTAAATTTGATGAAATAAATAAATTAGATCAATTTAAAACGCCAGTAGAGAAATTGAGATACCATTGGGTCATTTAAAAAATACCATCAGTCACAGATGATAATTCACTTACAGGTCCTATGAAAAGCAGCAAAAATATCAAGAGCAAGTGAAAGCTTTGAGAGCCTCTTGCTTCATGAGTTCTTCAAAAATCTATGCGAGAGCTTCCCTGGTAGCTCAGTGGTGAAGTGTTCGCCTGCCAGTGCAGGAGATATGAATTCGATCCCTGATTCAGGAAAATCTCACAGGCTGTCGAGCAACTAAGCCCATGAGCCACAACTATGGAGCCTGTGCTCTGGAGCCTTGGAGCCGCAACTATGGAGCCCATGTGCTGCAACTACTGAAGCCCATGTCCCCTAGAGCCTGAGTTCTACAACAAGAAAAGTCATCACAACAAGGAGCCTGCTCACCTCCACTAGAGAGGAGCCCCCACTCCCTGCAACTAGAAAAGACTCTGCAGCAGCAGTGAAAACCCAGATGAGCCAAAAATAAATAAAATTAATAAAAAGAATCTATGGGAAAAGATGGAGGTATATTTGTGTGCTGATTCAGTAGTATACCAGAACATAGTAAGGTTATCGTGCATTATTATATCAGCTCAGCTAAATTATGGGTTAGAATATAACCCTTACAGCCTGATACAGGGCAATGATGCTGATAAAGGCAGAGATTAGTCCTATCTCTTAATTCAGAAAATGGTTTATTCTGTGCATGAATAGATTAAACATAGGTGTAGAAGCTAGATGGCAAGATAAGGTTCTAGAAGCTTGCAGTCTGGTATGTAAGATTAGTCCAAAGGAACTGTGAGAGGGGGGTTAGACTCACCCGAAATCTGGGGAAACGCCATCCACTGGACCCCACCCCTGAGTTTCTGACTCAGCACGTTTGGATCAAGGGGTCTGAGAATGTGTATCTCTAATATGTTCCCAAGTGATTCTCATGCTCTTGCTGGTACAGGGACTGCACTTTGAGAACCTCTGCCTTAAGTCAGTGTCATTGATTCTGATGAACTACTGGACTGGGATAAATTCAAAATACCATCAGGCTAGGCTAAAGAGCATCAGGTGGAGATGATGTTTAATTAAATTTGATGAAATAAATAAATTAGATCAATTTAAAACGCCAGTAGAGAAATTGAGATACCATTGGGTCATTTAAAAAATACCATCAGTCACAGATGATAATTCACTTACAGGTCCTATGAAAAGCAGCAAAAATATCAAGAGCAAGTGAAAGCTTTGAGAGCCTCTTGCTTCATGAGTTCTTCAAAAATCTATGCGAGAGCTTCCCTGGTAGCTCAGTGGTGAAGTGTTCGCCTGCCAGTGCAGGAGATATGAATTCGATCCCTGATTCAGGAAAATCTCACAGGCTGTCGAGCAACTAAGCCCATGAGCCACAACTATGGAGCCTGTGCTCTGGAGCCTTGGAGCCGCAACTATGGAGCCCATGTGCTGCAACTACTGAAGCCCATGTCCCCTAGAGCCTGAGTTCTACAACAAGAAAAGTCATCACAACAAGGAGCCTGCTCACCTCCACTAGAGAGGAGCCCCCACTCCCTGCAACTAGAAAAGACTCTGTAGCAGCAGTGAAAACCCAGATGAGCCAAAAATAAATAAAATTAATAAAAAGAATCTATGGGAAAAGATGGAGGTATATTTGTGTGCTGATTCAGTAGTATACCAGAACATAGTAAGGTTATCGTGCATTATTATATCAGCTCAGCTAAATTATGGGTTAGAATATAACCCTTACAGCCTGATACAGGGCAATGATGCTGATAAAGGCAGAGATTAGTCCTATCTCTTAATTCAGAAAATGGTTTATTCTGTGCATGAATAGATTAAACATAGGTGTAGAAGCTAGATGGCAAGATAAGGTTCTAGAAGCTTGCAGTCTGGTATGTAAGATTAGTCAGAACTGTAGCACGAGGCATCAAGAAATGCCACAAGAAGTGTGCAAATACATTGCTTTGGATGTTCAGAGCAAGAAGGGATCATGGGAAAGTGGGGCTGAGGAAGTGAGAATGAGACAAAATGTGAAAGAAGAGGGAATCTTTTGAGGCGACAGTGAACTTCCTAGGTCAGGGGCTTGAGGGGCTGTTTGAGTATTTGAGGACGCTAACAACCTGGGTAGGTAGGTGGTCCCTGCATGATTTCAAGTGCTCATCTTGAAAATGAATGTGACTTAGGTCACACTTAGGAACAGGGTCTTCAGAAGAAGGGGACATTTTGAAGGGAAGAGTGAGAAAGATGAAAGGTACAATTTCAGGTGTGAAATGCCAGCTTGAGGAATTTGTTTCAAAGGCTTGGCGGGGAGAGGGGGTACTCACTAGGAAATGAGGAAACTGTCTGGTGAATAAGGATCAATTGTGTCAGGAGAGTCTGACAGGTTACCTTCAGTGAGCAGTTGTGAAAGTGCTGGGCTCTCTGCTAAGTGCTTCAAGGTTTATAGAGGACACAGAGGCGTAGAAACCTAAAGGAAGTTGCCCACGGTGTCATACCTAGTGCACGATGGAGAAGTAATGAGAGCCTGAGGCAGGGTGATGGTGCAGGTGTCCTCAGCAGGGCTCATGCTCTGGGGACATAACTCCAGCAGAGATGGTGTCCACAGGGCTGGGCAGTAACCACTGTGAAGGGAGAGGAGCAGGACAAGTCACAGGCTACTCAGGGCCTGAGGCTGGCCAGCTTGGGAAAACCCGTAACCAACTGTGAAAAAAAAGCATCATGGAGGTATATTTGTGTGCTGATTCAGTAGTATACCAGAACATAGTAAGGTTATCGTGCATTATTATATCAGCTCAGCTAAATTATGGGTTAGAATATAACCCTTACAGCCTGATACAGGGCAATGATGCTGATAAAGGCAGAGATTAGTCCTATCTCTTAATTCAGAAAATGGTTTATTCTGTGCATGAATAGATTAAACATAGGTGTAGAAGCTAGATGGCAAGATAAGGTTCTAGAAGCTTGCAGTCTGGTATGTAAGATTAGTCAGAACTGTAGCACGAGGCATCAAGAAATGCCACAAGAAGTGTGCAAATACATTGCTTTGGATGTTCAGAGCAAGAAGGGATCATGGGAAAGTGGGGTTGAGGAAGTGAGAATGAGACAAAATGTGAAAGAAGAGGGAATCTTTTGAGGCGACAGTGAACTTCCTAGGTCAGGGGCTTGAGGGGCTGTTTGAGTATTTGAGGACGCTAACAACCTGGGTAGGTAGGTGGTCCCTGCATGATTTCAAGTGCTCATCTTGAAAATGAATGTGACTTAGGTCACACTTAGGAACAGGGTCTTCAGAAGAAGGGGACATTTTGAAGGGAAGAGTGAGAAAGATGAAAGGTACAATTTCAGGTGTGAAATGCCAGCTTGAGGAATTTGTTTCAAAGGCTTGGCGGGGAGAGGGGGTACTCACTAGGAAATGAGGAAACTGTCTGGTGAATAAGGATCAATTGTGTCAGGAGAGTCTGACAGGTTACCTTCAGTGAGCAGTTGTGAAAGTGCTGGGCTCTCTGCTAAGTGCTTCAAGGTTTATAGAGGACACAGAGGCGTAGAAACCTAAAGGAAGTTGCCCACGGTGTCATACCTAGTGCACGATGGAGAAGTAATGAGAGCCTGAGGCAGGGTGATGGTGCAGGTGTCCTCAGCAGGGCTCATGCTCTGGGGACATAACTCCAGCAGAGATGGTGTCCACAGGGCTGGGCAGTAACCACTGTGAAGGGAGAGGGAGCAGGACAAGTCACAGGCTACTCAGGGCCTGAGGCTGGCCAGCTTGGGGAAAACCATTACCATCACTGTGATTTCCAGTCCTGACGAGATTAGCATTGTAAAGAAGCTTCATTGCTTTTAAAAAGGAGAGTGGAAAACAGAAAAGAAAGGCATTCAGTTGAAAAGGATGTGTTACTAGGCGTTACTAGGTGAAGGGGACCCTGCTATTGGGATGTTGCCCAGTGAGTAAGGCACACACATATACTGTGCTCTTTGATTCTAGTTTCAGCACTGCAGTGCTCCAGAATCTGCCAGTGTACCCTTGTTTGTTGTTGTTGTTTAATCACTCAGTTATGTCTGGCTCTTTGTGACCCCATGGACTGTAGCCCACCAGGCTCCTCTGTCCATGGGATTCTCCAGGCAAGAATAGTGGAGTGGGTTACTATTTCCTTCTCCACGGGACCTTCCTGACCCAGGGATCGAACCTACGTCTCCCCCATTGGCAGGTGGATTCTTTTACCAATGAACCATCTTGGAAGATTCATTATGAATTTATCATTGCCAGTGGTCTGCATCTTTTCCTTAGAGGCAGAGTCTGTTTCTCTGTCTTTGACAATAATTAGTGTGGTTGAAGTGAGGTTGTTCCAGTTCCAATCCTGCTCCTTGCTCTCTGGACAGGTGCTTGCCATGCCAGGAGCCCTGGTGAACCCATGGAGACCATGGGGATCTGAGCTGAACCAGCAGCAGCCGAGTCTCCAGACATGTGAGCGAGGCCATCCTAGGCCACCTAGTCTCACCTGAGCCAGGCCACAACCAAAACACCACCCAACCAACCTTCAGGATTGTGAGCAAATGAATGACTGCTGTTTCAAGCCACTGCATTTAAAAAAATATATTTTTAATTTTTATTTTTGGCTGTGCCGCATGACTGGTAGTGGGATCTTACTTCACAATCAGGGATTAAACCCAGGCCCTCCACAGTGAGAGCATGCAGTCCTAACCAGTGGACTGTCAGGGAATTCCCACCACTGCATTTTGGAGTGGTTGTTATGTCGCGAATTCTGATTAACCATGCTACTTGATGGACCCCTCAACAGTATTCTCAGCTGTGGACTTCCCAGCCACATTAGACTCAAAGAACTCAAGACTCAAGAGTTATTCTATCACCCCACTGTAAACACTTGACTTTCCAGTCCTAGAGGGTTTAAATTTATTTCTTCATTTTTTATTTGGGGGGCAGAGGGGTAGGGAGGGGGGCGGGTAGGCCACTTCTATTAGTCTTTCATTCATCTATTTTTCATCCATCTTTGTTCTTTGGCCCGTGTGGGCCTCCCATCGCAGTGGCCTCCGTTGTTGCAGAGCGCTGGCTCTGGGCTCATGCACTCCAAAGTTGTGGCTCAGTAGTTGGACACATCGGTCTAGCCACTCCAAGGCATGTGGGATCTTCCCAGGCCAGGGATCGAACCAGCGTCCCTTGCACTGCAAGGCGGTGTCCTTACTCACTGGACCACCAGGGAAGCCCCCATATTTTTTTAAAAAATATTTATTTATTAATATGTATCTTTTTTGGTTTTGTTGGGTCCTCATTGCTGCATGAGGGCTTTCTCTAGTTACAGTGAGCCGGGGCTACTTTCTAGTTGTAGTCTTTGGGTTTCTCATGGTGGTTTCTCTTGTCACGGGACACAGGCTCTAGGTGCATGGGTTTCAGGAGTTTTGGCTAACAGGCTCTAGAGCACAGGCTCAGCTGCTGTAGAGCACAGGCTTGGTTGCTCCTTCGCACGTGGAATCTTCCCAGACCAGGAATCAAACCCATGCTCCCTGCATTGGCAGGTGGATTCTTAACTGTACCCACAGAGAAGTCTGATTTCTCCATATTTTTAAAACAGAACAACAACAACAAAAAGAAGCCTGACTTAGTTTGTGAACTCAGTGACAGATCTGGGAAAAATTTCTCCTGAGTCCAATTGTTAATCAACTACACCACTTTGACTAATCTTGAAAAGAAAGCGATAATTATTGTTGTCTAAATCAGTGATTTCTAATCTTTAATGAGCATCTGTATAGCTTCAGTATTCTTGGGTCTCTTCTCAGTGATGTGATTCAGTAAGTCTAGAGAGGGACTTAGGGATAAATATATATACAAATTTGGCTGTACCAGGTGTTAGTTTTACAACATGGGATCTTTGCTGTGGTGTGTGGGCTCTTAGCTGTGGCATGTGGGATCTATTAATAGTTCCCTGACCAGGGATCGAACCTGGGTCCCTGTAGTGGGAGTATGGAGTCGTAACCACTTAACCACAAGGGAAGTCTCTCAGGAGCATATATTGATAATAAGGACCCAGGACAGTTATGAGGCCTGTGCTTCACTGATAGAACTTTGGAAAAATTGCCCTAAACAGTAAAGATTGATTCTGAAATAGTCTATGCCTCCTTTCTGGTCTTGCTCTGTGATTGGCCTATAATAACAGGTCACAGGAAAAAAATTCCTGAAACAGGCCAACTGGTAAACAGATATCAGGATACCAAGAATGCCAGTCTCCGTACTGATGCCATACAGATCCAGATTTATTCAGGCAATTTCTCCTATTTTCTTCTAAATGAAGTATATTGAGGGAATTAATCAGATGAGGGTTCTGTTTTGTAGGTATCTGTAACTTTCATCAACCAATGACATTCTCATTCCTACTCACCAAGGCCTGACCAAGGCTTGAAAAGTTACACAGCAGGCAGGGGGCAAAATTAATTGTAGTCTAGATTTCCTTAGGTCTGTCTCCTTTTCCTCAGTGTCTTTCTTGAAAAGTGTAGTTTGGATAAGAAGTTACAAATTGTGTACAGAAAACACAGAAAGATGGGAATGGATAAGGGAGAAAGTGAGAGAGAGAGAAGGAGGTAGTTATGTTGGTAAAAAAAAAAAAAAAGATAGGAGAAGGTTTGTAAAATTTATGAAAAAGTAATGTTTGCCACTATTCCTTTTCAAAATTTCAAGTTTCAGGAAAATCTGTGTGGGCTATGGAGAGGAATTCCGTTAGCTGTTTCAGTTTTGTTTCTTACTTCTAGGATTTCTCATGAATTTGAAAGGGAATTAGAATAGGAAATGACCCTGTTCTTTGAGTTAACTAACATCAAACCTTTGATTTTGACTAATCTTGAAAAGAAAGCGATAATTATTGTTGTCTAAATCAGTGATTTCTAATCTTTAATGAGCATCTGTATAGCTTCAGTATTCTTGGGTCTCTTCTCAGTGATGTGATTCAGTAAGTCTAGAGAGGGACTTAGGGATAAATATATATACAAATTTGGCTGTACCAGGTGTTAGTTTTACAACATGGGATCTTTGCTGTGGTGTGTGGGCTCTTAGCTGTGGCATGTGGGATCTATTAATAGTTCCCTGACCAGGGATCGAACCTGGGTCCCTGTAGTGGGAGTATGGAGTCGTAACCACTTAACCACAAGGGAAGTCTCTCAGGAGCATATATTGATAATAAGGACCCAGGACAGTTATGAGGCCTGTGCTTCACTGATAGAACTTTGGAAAAATTGCCCTAAACAGTAAAGATTGATTCTGAAATAGTCTATGCCTCCTTTCTGGTCTTGCTCTGTGATTGGCCTATAATAACAGGTCACAGGAAAAAAATTCCTGAAACAGGCCAACTGGTAAACAGATATCAGGATACCAAGAATGCCAGTCTCCGTACTGATGCCATACAGATCCAGATTTATTCAGGCAATTTCTCCTATTTTCTTCTAAATGAAGTATATTGAGGGAATTAATCAGATGAGGGTTCTGTTTTGTAGGTATCTGTAACTTTCATCAACCAATGACATTCTCATTCCTACTCACCAAGGCCTGACCAAGGCTTGAAAAGTTACACAGCAGGCAGGGGGCAAAATTAATTGTAGTCTAGATTTCCTTAGGTCTGTCTCCTTTTCCTCAGTGTCTTTCTTGAAAAGTGTAGTTTGGATAAGAAGTTACAAATTGTGTACAGAAAACACAGAAAGATGGGAATGGATAAGGGAGAAAGTGAGAGAGAGAGAGAAGGAGGTAGTTATGTTGGTAAAAAAAAAAAAAAAGATAGGAGAAGGTTTGTAAAATTTATGAAAAAGTAATGTTTGCCACTATTCCTTTTCAAAATTTCAAGTTTCAGGAAAATCTGTGTGGGCTATGGAGAGGAATTCCGTTAGCTGTTTCAGTTTTGTTTCTTACTTCTAGGATTTCTCATGAATTTGAAAGGGAATTAGAATAGGAAATGACCCTGTTCTTTGAGTTTGCACGGTGTCAGGTTCCACGTTTCATGCCTGACCAAACTTTCACCACTGGATGACTCGGAAATGCCTGAAAGAAATAGCCATCTTTGAAGGGAGAAGAGAGTTGGAAATCTTTAGAAGTGTGACTAGCTTTCCTCATGTCCAAGCAGAGCTCTTTAAATTTACCTTTTCACTCGCTTTTCCATTTGGCTTTACAAAACATTTCTTTCCTTTCGTTGATGACTTTTCAAAGTTTTAACAGTCTCTGTTGTTTGAACAAAAAGCAAAAGCAAGGAGGACCTTCTCCATGGGAAATATCCCGATTTTTCTCCTTGGCATGGGGCTCAACATGTGTGGGTGAAGACAGGGAGGAACAAGAGAGGAACCCGTTGATTCGAGCACCTGGCTCTCCTACAATGTCAGATCACATTGGTTCTATTTCTAGATGATTTCAGAATAGCCGGTGACCTTTGTTAATTCAAATTTCTATTCAGTGTAGAAAAATCTGTCTGATTGTTTGACTGGGCTGGCCTGTTTGTTTCACTAAAACCATGGTTTCAACCTGAGAAGTTGTGGTCTTAGTGGGCAGTGCGTGGGTACATGCTACATCGATTCACTTTTGTCTGACTCTTTGTGACCCTACGGACTGTAGCCCACCAGGCTCCTCTGTCCATGAGATTTTCCAGGCAGGAATACTAGAGGAGATTGCCATACCTTTCTCCAGTGGATCTTCCCCGTCCCAGGGATGAGCCCACGTCTCCTGTGGCTCCTGTATTCCAGGTGGATTCTTTACCACTGAGCCACTGGGAAAGCCCCTAGGGGGAAGTAGGGAACTCCATGTCAGATTCTATAAGAGTCTGTTCTATTATTTTTTTTCCTTGAAAATAATTGTTGGGGATTTCCCCAGTGGCCCAGTGACTAAGACTCTGTGCACCCAAAGCAGGGGGCCTGGGTTCAGTCCCTGGTCAGGGAACTAGCTACCACATACTACAACTAATAAATGAATGAACGAATACATATATACAGAATTAATTGCATATGCTTAGGCTTCTTCCCCCAGTTCTGGATATGCTTGTGTGGTTCTGAAACGGCACTGAGATCATTTGACAGGCTTTCCAACCCTTGTTGAATGCCTTTGAGTTAAACAGCTGTGTTTGGGTAATTTGAAAGGTTTAAAAGAGTTCCCTGGCCTCAGTGGTTTTAATAATAATAATAAAAAAGGAAAGGATGGTTGATTTTCTAAAATCAAAAATATGAATAATATTAACTTGCCCTAAATGATTGGAAGGATACTTTCTTTGTTGGGGTGCGGGGAGTTGGGGGCTGGTACTTGTTTGTGTTTTAGGAAGATGTTGATACCGACAGCACAAATGCGAGCCCCTGCTTCCTTGGGTTCGACTCCGAGCTTGTACTGGAGCCGCTTCCAGGCTGGCTCTGACAGTGAGGGGCTTCCTCTTTTGAATGTTTGTTTTATGATCTAAAAACCAGCCTCCCCCCAGAACAGTAAGTCCGCTGCACGGCAAGGCTGTGTGCCATCCGGGGATTTACTGACGGCTAAGCCGCGTTATGAACAGAGATTTATGATCAACTTCCCAGTCAATTAAAATTCCAGATATGACTAAGGCAGAATTCAATTAAGGTTAATTGGGGCTTCTGAAAACTGCTTTTCCAAAGGGAAACCATGATGGGATTGTGACTCCTAGTGGGTTTCGATCAGTTTTAAATAACTTTTCGTGCTTTTCTTTTCTTGGCACAGGCCGCCTCTTCTCCTCGCTGCCTGGCTCCTGCTATTATCATTCGATTCCGATGTTGATTTTTCTGTCATAAGTTATCATGGTGACTTATTTGGTTTTGGCTTTGTCTTTGTCTTAAAAAACAAAACACCCAGAAAAACAAAACAAAACTCCCCAGGCTCTCAGGCAGACCAGAACCCTTGACAAAATCTCAACCCGCACTGAGCGGAAACCACAGTGGTCTGACATGAAAGAAATATAGTCATTTGGAAGATTGTGACAACATTTCAGAAGCAATTATCCAGACTGGAAAAATAACCCATTTCTTTTCCTTTGTCATTAAGGTGGATGAAAAGGTTTGCAAGCATTGTCAATGATGAGGGGAAAATGAAGCTGGAGGTTTGGGGGTGGGTGGGTTGGAAAACAGGTGCAGGCAAGAATTATGATGCAAGTCAGGCTTTCCATTCTTCCCGAAATTTTATTTTCTAGTCGTCAAGGGCTATTGTGACAGTTCTTAGCACAGTTGATTGAACTGGGAAAACACATGGGACAGGGCCTTAGTCACCGAATGCAGAACATGTATTCTGTAGCTCACAGAGCAATCTGGAGCAGGGGGTGAATAATAATTTCAGCAGTTTGTTTTCGCAGAATTTCCAACCTATTGTTCATCACTGGAGATTAATAACTTCGAGGTAAAGAGACATTTTCTTTCTGAAACGAAGAAATGAGGAGTGTGTGAGTAGGGGGGAGACATGGTAATCACTCAGATGTTTTGTTGTTTGAGAATTCTCCCATCTGGCAGAGTTGAGCTTTTGCCACGGCAGCTAGGAGCCGGTCAGACCTTATCCTCCTTCTTGAAAATGACTCTCAGTCTTGGCTGTGTGCCATCCGGGGATTTACTGACGGCTAAGCCGCGTTATGAACAGAGATTTATGATCAACTTCCCAGTCAATTAAAATTCCAGATATGACTAAGGCAGAATTCAATTAAGGTTAATTGGGGCTTCTGAAAACTGCTTTTCCAAAGGGAAACCATGATGGGATTGTGACTCCTAGTGGGTTTCGATCAGTTTTAAATAACTTTTCGTGCTTTTCTTTTCTTGGCACAGGCCGCCTCTTCTCCTCGCTGCCTGGCTCCTGCTATTATCATTCGATTCCGATGTTGATTTTTCTGTCATAAGTTATCATGGTGACTTATTTGGTTTTGGCTTTGTCTTTGTCTTAAAAAACAAAACACCCAGAAAAACAAAACAAAACTCCCCAGGCTCTCAGGCAGACCAGAACCCTTGACAAAATCTCAACCCGCACTGAGCGGAAACCACAGTGGTCTGACATGAAAGAAATATAGTCATTTGGAAGATTGTGACAACATTTCAGAAGCAATTATCCAGACTGGAAAAATAACCCATTTCTTTTCCTTTGTCATTAAGGTGGATGAAAAGGTTTGCAAGCATTGTCAATGATGAGGGGAAAATGAAGCTGGAGGTTTGGGGGTGGGTGGGTTGGAAAACAGGTGCAGGCAAGAATTATGATGCAAGTCAGGCTTTCCATTCTTCCCGAAATTTTATTTTCTAGTCGTCAAGGGCTATTGTGACAGTTCTTAGCACAGTTGATTGAACTGGGAAAACACATGGGACAGGGCCTTAGTCACCGAATGCAGAACATGTATTCTGTAGCTCACAGAGCAATCTGGAGCAGGGGGTGAATAATAATTTCAGCAGTTTGTTTTCGCAGAATTTCCAACCTATTGTTCATCACTGGAGATTAATAACTTCGAGGTAAAGAGACATTTTCTTTCTGAAACGAAGAAATGAGGAGTGTGTGAGTAGGGGGGAGACATGGTAATCACTCAGATGTTTTGTTGTTTGAGAATTCTCCCATCTGGCAGAGTTGAGCTTTTGCCACGGCAGCTAGGAGCCGGTCAGATCTTACCTCCTTCTTGAATTAGTGACTCTCTCTGAGTCTTTGCACACCAGTGCCTCTCCTGGTACAACTGCTCACTGGGGCACACATCGGTGGTAGTGTTCAGTCGCCGGGTCATGTCTGACTCTGTGACCCCATGGACTGCAGCAGGCCAGGCCTCCCTGTCCTTCACCACCTCTCAGAGTTTGCCAAGGTTCATGTCCACGGAACACATACTGGGGACAATGTCATCCAGAGATTGACTTTGGAAATGGCCTCACTTCGGAGATCAGGGGAAGGAAGGAGGCAAGCAGGAAAGGCTGTTGACTCATGCAATTTCCTTCATTGTGCATTTCAACTGATGGTCAAACCATGCCGTGGACAGGCTGTGGCAGGTGACGTTATCTACGAGGCAGCTGTAGGTGGCAATGAACAAGTCCATATAGTGTCACCTATCTTTCCAATGGCTCTTTTATTTATCTCTGAGGGTGCTGTTCAGATTGCTTCTGCCCCCCTTGCAGGAAGGATCCACATTGGAATTGTTTTTTAGGGCTGGCCTAATTTTCCCACCCACTGCTTTTACCTACAGATGAAGCACATCTACAGGAAGGAAGGTCCTACCTTATCTTTGCCACTTTCCTCTTCCCTCTCTTTTTAAAGGCAGCCTGGAAAAGGAGAGACTGGAGAAAGGAGAGGCTCTAGCATTGGAGAGAGGTGAAGGGGAAAAGTTTCTGTAATCAGAAATCTGGGGTGTAATTATATGATCGCCAGAAGAAACAGGCTGGTGGAATACGTCTCCGGGGTAAGATTACTAATGAATTCTCTCTGTTCCTTATGGAAAAGAGCCACATTTGTAAAATTAAAAGTCAATGCCTCTTTGATGAGAGGATTTGCAGGCTCTGCTGTCCTTTTTTTTTTTTTTTTTTTTTTCCTTCAAATATTGTGTGCTTGGAAAGAAGAGCAAGGAAGCGAATCCTCTAGTCAAGGGCATTGGGGCAGAGCTGGCAGCTGGCTGCTCCCTCTCCCCCAAACCTCAAGGCTTTGGGAGCATTTTTTTTTCAGAAAGAACTTGATCGGTACTATGTGCATGGCTGTTTTGAAGAGCATGGCCTTGTCTAGACATCAGAGTCTCCAGTCAATTCAGAGGAGAAAAACAGAGGAGCCGTACTCGTCTTCTGGCATGGTGCAGCCCGAACGAGTGGTTAACTGGGTTTTTTCACCCTTCCACTCTATGTTTGGGGGGCACATGAGTTTGTGGGCATGTGTCCCAGCCGACACGAAGTGCGGGGGCAGCCGCCACCAAGTGTCACAGAGCATGGGATTGTTGTCTAGCTGGTGTGAGAGTCTCCACTGAGATACAGAATTTGAGAGGAGACCAAGAAAGAGCTCCTTCACAGGCGCGCTGAATTACCTGAAATTCACTCTTTGTAGCTACTCATTTGGCTACATAATAAATGCCACCGGGACTATGGGGGAGGCGGTGTCTTGATCCGGGAAGCCACTTTCACTTGACTCTGCATCTGGGCACCTGGGTTTCGGACTCTGCAGACTCCAGAACTGTGAGGAAGACCTGTCTGCCACTTAAGCTGCTCGTCTGTGGGATTTTGTTGCAGTAACCCGACCCACGGAGACAGAGTATGAGCATAATTGTGTACAAATACGTTGAGGGTGATTTCAAGGTATTTATTTAGTCTGCACACAATCCAAGGAGCGTGTGAGGATCCTGGGATTGCTTTGTACACCCACTCGAGTTTCAGGAAGATAAGGGGAAAGACACTGTGCTGGGAATCAGGGGGCCTGGACTTTAAAGGCAGGCGCTGCACTTGTGGCTGCCGAACGGATATTGAACAGGTAACAGGCAGTCTGTGTTTGCTCCTGTATTAAAAGGCTTGTGCTCAACATGATGATGTGAAGATCAAAAGGAAGGTTGTTTGAAAATTTATAAAACTGTGCAAATGGAAGGTGTCAGGCACCCAGGGGGAACGTTTTAATTCACAGGCGCAGGGATAAAGGCGATTTTCAAAATTTTTGGAACCCATTTACCTCTTTCTCTTCAGAGACTTCCTTCTTTCCCTAATATTTAACTTTCCTCTTTTAACTCTCTTACTTTCTTTATTTTGACCATCTCTCCTTTCCTCCTTGTTCTGTTTTTCTCTCCACGATTCTTTCCTTCTCTGTTTCTCTCATTATGTGATAGAACGACAGTATTTTGAGTTTATCCTCTTGTTTAAAAATGCCAATATCACCTTATGTTTGCTCTCTAAAACCTCCCCCTCCTCCTGCAGTCAGGAGGTGGGACCCTACGTTGGGACCGTTGGTGATTTTCTGACTCTGTGACTTGAATATTTCTCACCCTTGGAGTGAGGTGTGGAAACGGCTAAGGAACCTCTTCTGGGACTAGGCGAGCCAATGCTTGCAGAAGCCGTGTAGTTGAGGCTTAGAATCCTTGTTTTCCTGGAAGGAAAGACAGCAATTAACCTTGGCAGTGGAGCAGAACTCACTGGAGTTTGTACTTGTAAATCTGCACCTCTCTTTAAGCAAATATGATGGGAAGAATCCAGATTTTCATCAAAAGTAAATTAAAAATGGAGTCTTCACATTATGAAAGAATTCGCAGGGAGATTTCTTCAGTGAGTAGCTCTTCCTCCCTTGTATTTAGGCATGTTTTGATCCAGAGAAATTCATTACCAATAAGGCTTTTTTCTAGCAGGACACCTGAAAATATGAGGCACAACCGGGTTAAGTGACAGCCCGTTCACGTCTTCACTAAGTTTATCAATGGCAGGCATCCTAGATTCTTATGGCATTTGACTGCTTTTTAAGTTGCCTTCTTTCAAAGGGGACTCTAAACCCAGGCGAGCCTCTTGTTTTACTTCTGCCCATCAGGGCTTAAGACACCACTTGTTTATTTGGACTCCTGGCTCTGTTCTCTCTACCCTTAGGCAGGGATTTTGCTTTCTGTGATGTGTGAGTGAGAAAGTAGGTCACTAATGAAATGCTTCATGCAATGGATAAATGATCTGCCATCCGAACAGCTCACAAAGGATATTTACCAAGGAGACAGTCCAGACGGAGTGTGAGAGGCATGGCCAGCCTAGGATGCTTTCCAGGAATGGCCCAGCATGTCACTGCAGGACAGACGTCTGGATCCCTGAGCTGCCGGAACGCTGGTCTGGTGGCAAATTCATCCAGTGTCCCAAACCACCTTCTTTGGGGCAGGATTTGCCAGAGGTAAATTACCCTGGTGACTTAGAGGTAAAGAATCTGCCTGCAATGCAGGAGATGTGGGTTTGGTCCCTGAGTTGGGAAGATCCCCTGGAGAAGGGAATGGCAACCCCCTCCAGTATTCTTGCTTGGAGGATCTCATGGACAGAAGAGCCTGGCGGGCTATAGTCCATGGGGTCGCAAAGAGTTGGACATGACTGAGTGACTAAACAAAGCACACTGGCAAGGCAGTGGGGCTGTTGAAGCTATTTTTCTGTCTCTGTGTTCACCTCTGGGACACCCTTCTACTCTGGGATGGCCTGGAATGTTGGGCTCCAGAGAGAGGATGTGAATGATGGAGCTGGGGAAGTCCTTTCTATGGAGCCTGATTCCTCTGAAGATGCTCTCCGCCATTGCAGTTACCAGCTCCTCACTGCCTGCATTGGTCTCCCATGACTGCTGTAACTAGTGACCACAAACCTGATGGCTTAGAAACAACAGAGATACTTCCTCACACTATTCCAGAGGCCAGGAGTCTGTGTTCTGTTTCCTGGGTTGAGATCAAAATGTCTGGAGGGACTGGCTCCCCATTGGAGGCTCTGAGTGGACAACTGTTACTGGCCTCTAACTTCTGATGACCTCCCAAAGCAGCCACATGGCCTGCTTTCCCTGTGTCAGGTCTCCCTTTTGCCTGTCTCTTAGGAGGATCCTGCGATGGCCTTTGGGGCCCATTGAGCTAATTTGGAATAGTCATCCATCTTAAGATCCTTCATGTAATCACATCTGTGAAGCTTTTTGCCAAGTAAGGTATCACTTGGGATTCCCAGCTGGCGAAGTGGTAGAGAATCTGCCTACCAATGTAGGAGATGCAAGGGACTCAGGTTCAGTCCCTGGGCTGGGAAAATCCCCTGGAGAAGGGAATGGCAACCCACTCCAGTATTCTTGCCTGGGAAATCCCATGGAGAGAGGATCCTGGCAGGCTACAGTCCATGGGGTCGCAAAGAGTTGGATGTGACTGTGCACACACAGAATCAAAGGTAAGATTTACAAGGTCTAGGCATTGAATCATGACATCTTTAGGGCCATTCTTCAGCCTATGAGCCTTGAACCTACGTCTAAATTTTTCAGCAATCCAGTGTTTCAGTATTAGTGCAGCATTTAATCATTTGTAATTACTGAGTGGCACTGGAAAGCTCTCCCATGGACTTCCTGCCAACTAAGGACTCTCTGGTGTGTGTGTGTGTGTGTGATAAAATACCCTGCCGAGGAGGGGCAGTTTTGCACAGACATGGCTTCCAATTGCCTTTGAGTGGCAGTAATAATAGACCTGGGTCAGTTTTGTTTTCGGCAGACCACCCCTCCCTGCCTTACATCACTGCTCTAGCACCTTCGGAGTAAAGGAGCCAGATCCTGCTTTACTGAGTGTGCTAGACTCAGAGGGTGAGAAGTTCTAATCACAGAGCAGAGACCAGCACTCATGACTCCTCACTCACAGTTCAGGGCCGAGTTCTTGCCCCTGAGGTCGCTCCTCAAGCCCTGTGACTGGCTTCCACTTACTGAGCTATGAGGACCCCAGGAGGCCCCAGCCCTGACTCATCTTGTGTTCTGTTTCCTGGGTTGAGATCAAAATGTCTGGAGGGACTGGCTCCCCACTGGAGGCTCTGAGTGGACAACTGTTACTGGCCTCTAACTTCTGATGACCTCCCAAAGCAGCCACATGGCCTGCTTTCCCTGTGTCAGGTCTCCCTTTTGCCTGTCTCTTAGGAGGATCCTGCGATGGCCTTTGGGGCCCATTGAGCTAATTTGGAATAGTCATCCATCTTAAGATCCTTCATGTAATCACATCTGTGAAGCTTTTTGCCAAGTAAGGTATCACTTGGGATTCCCAGCTGGCGAAGTGGTAGAGAATCTGCCTACCAATGTAGGAGATGCAAGGGACTCAGGTTCAGTCCCTGGGCTGGGAAAATCCCCTGGAGAAGGGAATGGCAACCCACTCCAGTATTCTTGCCTGGGAAATCCCATGGAGAGAGGATCCTGGCAGGCTACAGTCCATGGGGTCGCAAAGAGTTGGATGTGACTGTGCACACACAGAATCAAAGGTAAGATTTACAAGGTCTAGGCATTGAATCATGACATCTTTAGGGCCATTCTTCAGCCTATGAGCCTTGAACCTACGTCTAAATTTTTCAGCAATCCAGTGTTTCAGTATTAGTGCAGCATTTAATCATTTGTAATTACTGAGTGGCACTGGAAAGCTCTCCCATGGACTTCCTGCCAACTAAGGACTCTCTGGTGTGTGTGTGTGTGTGTGATAAAATACCCTGCCGAGGAGGGGCAGTTTTGCACAGACATGGCTTCCAATTGCCTTTGAGTGGCAGTAATAATAGACCTGGGTCAGTTTTGTTTTCGGCAGACCACCCCTCCCTGCCTTACATCACTGCTCTAGCACCTTCGGAGTAAAGGAGCCAGATCCTGCTTTACTGAGTGTGCTAGACTCAGAGGGTGAGAAGTTCTAATCACAGAGCAGAGACCAGCACTCATGACTCCTCACTCACAGCTCAGGGCCGAGTTCTTGCCCCTAAGGTCGCTCCTCAAGCCCTGTGACTGGCTTCCACTTACTGAGCTATGAGGACCCCAGAGGCCCAGCCTGACCCTCATGCTTCTCTTCTGATCTGTCATCTTCTGCTTTTCCTGGGGGACTTTCCTCCTTCTTGATCTAAGTTGGAGAGCAGGAGATCCTCTAGCTTTCCTTTCTCCTGGGGAAGGTGGGGCATCTGGTCCAAGGGCCCCCAGGATGCTGGCCAAGGGAAAAGAAGCAGCCACAGAGCTGCCGCAAAGCTTCCAGTCACCTTAACGCCATCCACACGGCCGTGAGTCATGATCCATAGTTCTGTGTTCTCGCTTTTAAATTTTGTGGGAGGTCCCTCTGGAGTGTTCTTCCATATCCTTCTCACTTTATGTGATGAGTTTTAGCTTCCCAAATCTGATTAGACTGGAGGATCCCTGACCCACTCAGATGGAAGGGCTGGCAGATCCTTCTAGCCCTCTTCCCTCAGCTTTCTAGCTGGGGACTCTTGGGATGGCCCTCGGATGGCTCTTGGGAACCCTTTGTAGAACTGCTTTGCACAGGTTGTGTGTTCTTCTCAAGACATCCACTCCCTTGTCACCCCGAAATCCTATGCACAGAGTCAGGTAGAGGATGCTCTCCCTTGCTATTTGGATTAAACCTCAAGCCCCAAAGTAGTTGTTGGCCAGCTCAAGTAAAATCCTGGCTCACTCTCCCCTGCTAGAGACAGCACTCTGTGGCCTTCCAAACTGGGTGGCAGTCAGGACCTGTTTACTCTTACTTCTGTGTGCTCCTCTCCGGCCTCCTGGAACATTCCTAGGGTGGGAGCAGCTCTTGGGCAGGAACACCCTCGGGCTGTCTTGCCTCTGAGGTGTGAGTGATTCCAGAGAGAAACCAGCCATATTTACTGCCCCACTAAGAGCTCCATGCTGGAGACCCTGAGGCCCGATTAATATTTGAAACCTTGATTCATCCATGCGGACACTCTTCCTTGGAGAGGGGGTGGCAGAACACTCACTACCTTGCTACTCATCCTTCCTTACTGGTGTCCAGCTCCCTTCTCCCTCCTGTGATGATCTTGCAGGCTCTAGTCCAGGTAACACTAGCTTTCCTTTTTCCTCTGGAGAAGTCTGACCCTTCCTAAATGTCCACTTAAAGCCCCTTTAACATTTGCTCGTTTAGCCTTCCAGGAAGACCCCGGTCCCTGGAAGGCCGCCTCTCTTCTGTTCTCTCTGCTCCGCTGAGCTTGCTAGCTGCTCATCACTGGCCAGTCCTCAAGGCTGATTTGACTTTGCTTGAATGTCAGTGTCCTTTCCTGCCTCTTTAAGCCCACGGGTCCACCGTCTGACACAGCCTGACCCCCCTGGGAGAGTCCCGCTTACTTTACAGGAACCTGCATCTACTCTGTCAGGGTTCCCAGCCTCTGGAATCTAATGCCCACTGATCTGAGGTGAAGCAGAGGTAGTAATAATAGAAATAACATGCACAGTAAATGTAATGTGCTCTAATCATCCCATAAACCAACACCCTATCCTGAGGTCCCTGGAAAAATCATCTTCCACAAAACCAGTCCTTGGTGCGCCAAAGGTTGGAAACCACCGGTTTTGTCCCCTCTCTCCTTTCAGTTCCCCAGCTTCTCTTCACATCAAGCTCCCGTCCTTCCCAGCTGGGCCTCAGGTCCACAGCTCTCCACGGAGTGGCATGGAAGGGTCTAGGTCCCCAGCTAAGGTTCTTGTGGCTGAGGGCCCCTCTCTTGTGTTACTTCCTCCTGTTGTCTTCTCTCTCTGCTCCTCCCTTCTTCTTGCTCTCAACAGAGCTGTCTTTGACAATCACATCTTTAAAAGACAAAATACTTAAAACTATGGAGACAATAAAAAACGTAATCCTACCAAGAGACCAGGAGGTAATTTCCTCACATGTGTTTTTCTGACGATTTTGGCAAAGCTGCTTCCCAAACATCTGCACTAAATATTCCCCACCACAGGTGTGTGCTTCATGTGATCTTGGAGTAAATAACACAGAATCGTAACCAGCAGGTGGCCTGGGACTAGCCAGGACATCTCCCTGGATTTACTTCTGGGGAATCCAGGGTGAAGGAGGCCTGGAGCATGGGCTGCTCAGAGATAGATTTGCTTCTGCTCAGGGTCATGGAGAAGGTAGCCTGGGCTCCGGCTTTTGAAAGAAACAACCCTGATTCTTTAATAAAAGCACAGACCTGAATATCAACTTACTGTTAATTTTGCCACTGAGCTCTCAGTCTTCGAGGCAGTGAGTAGTCAAAGATTATACCCTAAGTACCTCTGTCCCCTCATCTTCAAGACGAAGAGGGTGGACTAATGCCTCTCCTCGTTCTCAAATGGTCTGATTCTGTAAAATCACTCCTTCCAAATTTATACGCCTCGCTGATGAGTGCGGCTGCCTCTCTAATTTCTGAGGGATGTGAAGGGTTTTCTAGCAATCTCACAGGCTGAGCTGAATGCCTCTTTGTGCTTTCCATGGCGGGCTCAAAGAAAATCTTTGGAATCATAGTGGAAGGACCCCCTGGGAGAGTCCCGCTTACTTTACAGGAACCTGCATCTACTCTGTCAGGGTTCCCAGCCTCTGGAATCTAATGCCCACTGATCTGAGGTGAAGCAGAGGTAGTAATAATAGAAATAACATGCACAGTAAATGTAATGTGCTCTAATCATCCCATAAACCAACACCCTATCCTGAGGTCCCTGGAAAAATCATCTTCCACAAAACCAGTCCTTGGTGCGCCAAAGGTTGGAAACCACCGGTTTTGTCCCCTCTCTCCTTTCAGTTCCCCAGCTTCTCTTCACATCAAGCCCCCGTCCTTCCCAGCTGGGCCTCAGGTCCACAGCTCTCCACGGAGTGGCATGGAAGGGTCTAGGTCCCCAGCTAAGGTTCTTGTGGCTGAGGGCCCCTCTCTTGTGTTACTTCCTCCTGTTGTCTTCTCTCTCTGCTCCTCCCTTCTTCTTGCTCTCAACAGAGCTGTCTTTGACAATCACATCTTTAAAAGACAAAATACTTAAAACTATGGAGACAATAAAAAACGTAATCCTACCAAGAGACCAGGAGGTAATTTCCTCACATGTGTTTTTCTGACGATTTTGGCAAAGCTGCTTCCCAAACATCTGCACTAAATATTCCCCACCACAGGTGTGTGCTTCATGTGATCTTGGAGTAAATAACACAGAATCGTAACCAGCAGGTGGCCTGGGACTAGCCAGGACATCTCCCTGGATTTACTTCTGGGGAATCCAGGGTGAAGGAGGCCTGGAGCATGGGCTGCTCAGAGATAGATTTGCTTCTGCTCAGGGTCATGGAGAAGGTAGCCTGGGCTCCGGCTTTTGAAAGAAACAACCCTGATTCTTTAATAAAAGCACAGACCTGAATATCAACTTACTGTTAATTTTGCCACTGAGCTCTCAGTCTTCGAGGCAGTGAGTAGTCAAAGATTATACCCTAAGTACCTCTGTCCCCTCATCTTCAAGACGAAGAGGGTGGACTAATGCCTCTCCTCGTTCTCAAATGGTCTGATTCTGTAAAATCACTCCTTCCAAATTTATACGCTCTCGCTGATGAGTGCGGCTGCCTCTCTAATTTCTGAGGGATGTGAAGGGTTTTCTAGCAATCTCACAGGCTGAGCTGAATGCCTCTTTGTGCTTTCCATGGCGGGCTCAAAGAAAATCTTTGGAATCATAGTGGAAGGAAAAAAAAACCCATCTGCAAAAAAGTCTCAGAAAAAGAAAAGTGCCTTCACGGTCGCCTCTGTTCCACAAAAGGAAAGAGAGCTTGACATTTTCCCAGGAGTGAATGAGCAGGTGCAGCAATTGTAAGAGGTAATGGCAAGGCTTCCCAAGAGCGCGGGGATAAGGATAGGATCACGACCGAACGTCTCAATGAGCTTTTTAAGGGGCCATGTACAGGCTGGAATCGGGGAGGCCATTATATTTCTTGAGTGAGGAACGAAAAGACTGTTTCAGTGCGTCTCCTGTTCAACCTCCCTCTTCAGTAGGAAGAGGGGCTGTGTGTGTATGTGCATATATGCGGCTCTATCATTCCATGAATGAAGTGAAACTTAGTCACTCAATTGTGTCTGAGCCTTTGTAACCCTATGGACTGTAGCCCGCCAGGCTGCTCTGTCCATGGGCTTCTCCTGGCAAGAACACTGGAGTGGGTTGCCATGCCCTCCTCCAGGGGATCTTCCTGACCCAGGGATCGAACCTGGTTCTCCTGCATTGCAGGCAGATTCTTTACCAACCGAGCCACCAGGGAGGCCCTATCATTCCCTATATGTATGTATCCATCCATCCATCCCTCGATCTGTCCTTCCATCTGCCTTTCTTTCCCTTGATCTCACCTGCTTGCTCTGTCTGCCTCTTCTCATTTTCGTCTCGTCAGGCTGAAATTGCTTGTCTTCCCAGTAAGGATGAATAATGAACTAGTGTTTTCCCACCCGCGGTATGTCAATCTTTCTCCTGAGTGGACTGTTCAGATAGTTTCCATTGAATTAAAATTCCAAGTCTGCCCTGGAAGTTGAAGCTTGCATCTGTAATGCTTCCTAAGGGTTTTCAGAAATTCCACGACAGGTGATCACAGTGGCTGATGGTGGGGGCCTCTTCTCTGAAGGTTCCCTGAGGTCTTTTAGTATGATCGTCAAGGAGGTGCCCCCAGGCGCCTGCTGGCAGGAAGGGCCCACATCTTCCCATTCAAATTCTCTTTGTCTCCAGAGTTGTGGATGGAATTTGGAGACTGCAGACTCCCACAGGGGATCTGTTAATGTTGCCTCTTAGTTTTTTTTTTTTTTAAAAGGAATCATAGTGGAAGGAAAAAAAAACCCATCTGCAAAAAAGTCTCAGAAAAAGAAAAGTGCCTTCACGGTCGCCTCTGTTCCACAAAAGGAAAGAGAGCTTGACATTTTCCCAGGAGTGAATGAGCAGGTGCAGCAATTGTAAGAGGTAATGGCAAGGCTTCCCAAGAGCGCGGGGATAAGGATAGGATCACGACCGAACGTCTCAATGAGCTTTTTAAGGGGCCATGTACAGGCTGGAATCGGGGAGGCCATTATATTTCTTGAGTGAGGAACGAAAAGACTGTTTCAGTGCGTCTCCTGTTCAACCTCCCTCTTCAGTAGGAAGAGGGGCTGTGTGTGTATGTGCATATATGCGGCTCTATCATTCCATGAATGAAGTGAAACTTAGTCACTCAATTGTGTCTGAGCCTTTGTAACCCTATGGACTGTAGCCCGCCAGGCTGCTCTGTCCATGGGCTTCTCCTGGCAAGAACACTGGAGTGGGTTGCCATGCCCTCCTCCAGGGGATCTTCCTGACCCAGGGATCGAACCTGGTTCTCCTGCATTGCAGGCAGATTCTTTACCAACCGAGCCACCAGGGAGGCCCTATCATTCCCTATATGTATGTATCCATCCATCCATCCCTCGATCTGTCCTTCCATCTGCCTTTCTTTCCCTTGATCTCACCTGCTTGCTCTGTCTGCCTCTTCTCATTTTCGTCTCGTCAGGCTGAAATTGCTTGTCTTCCCAGTAAGGATGAATAATGAACTAGTGTTTTCCCACCCGGTATGTCAATCTTTCTCCTGAGTGGACTGTTCAGATAGTTTCCATTGAATTAAAATTCCAAGTCTGCCCTGGAAGTTGAAGCTTGCATCTGTAATGCTTCCTAAGGGTTTTCAGAAATTCCACGACAGGTGATCACAGTGGCTGATGGTGGGGGCCTCTTCTCTGAAGGTTCCCTGAGGTCTTTTAGTATGATCGTCAAGGAGGTGCCCCCAGGCGCCTGCTGGCAGGAAGGGCCCACATCTTCCCATTCAAATTCTCTTTGTCTCCAGAGTTGTGGATGGAATTTGGAGACTGCAAACTCCCACAGGGGATCTGTTAATGTTGCCTCTTAGTTTTTTTTTTTTTTAAAGGAGCTTGAGGTCTTAGAAAGATGACTTGCATTTCCTGAGAACAGAGTCAGGAAACCCACAAAAAGCAAGTCTCTCTCTTTTCGAAGAGCAAGTCTTCTCTTCCAGCTCCCTGGCCCTGCTCATTTGACTCTCCGGAAGGCAGTGACTATCGCTGGAGTTGATCTGGAGCGTGGACACTGGGGCCAAGTGTTGTGCATGCATGAACTCACTTAATTCCCATAATAGCCCAGTGAGGCAGATACTATTCATAGCCCTACTTTGCAGGAAGGGGGTTAATGAGGCAACTGATATCTTTTTGATGGCAAGGCCCACATTCTGCTCAGGGATTAAATAGACAAGGGAATCCAAAAAATGTATTTCTGTCCTACCCACATTTTAAATTCCCTACTGACAGGCAAAAATAATTTTAAAATAATTTAAAAAATAGGGCAATAAGGATAAATAGGGCAGGGGAAAAAAAATAGAGCAGCGATGGCTGGATTCCTGGCCTGCCAGGGTGGACGGGAATAGAGATGATAGACATCACCCTGAGATCATCCCTGTGGTGGGGTGGCCCTTGAGAACATTGGTAAGTCAAATGGGTCCCTTGGGTCGATGGCCATTCTGAGCCCCATGGGGTTGATGATGGCGTTTTCCCCGCTGCAAATGCAGACTTGCTGACTGCAGTGGGATCTGGATTTCTCTAGGCCTGAGGCGCACTTGTCTTTACTGCTCCTCACATTCCCTCAATAGGCGGTTAGCGGTCGTCCTTCTGGACAGCGCCACGAGCCGCCTCTGTTTTCCAACGGCTAAACTTGGCTTCCGTTTTAAGCCTTTAAACCAGAGCTGGAGAAAGAAGGTCCCGCCAGCGTAGGATATTGACAGCTTTTAAATTTAGAGGCCACGCGGGTGTGAATATTTTGCATACGACAGGATCACAGTGGTTTGGGGGGCCCCCTTTAGAAAGGATGCCCCAGGCGCCTGCTGGCAGGAAGGGCCCACATCTTCCCATTCAAATTCTCTTTGTCTCCAGAGTTGTGGATGGAATTTGGAGACTGCAGACTCCCACAGGGGATCTGTTAATGTTGCCTCTTAGTTTTTTTTTTTTTTTAAAGGAGCTTGAGGTCTTAGAAAGATGACTTGCATTTCCTGAGAACAGAGTCAGGAAACCCACAAAAAGCAAGTCTCTCTCTTTTCGAAGAGCAAGTCTTCTCTTCCAGCTCCCTGGCCCTGCTCATTTGACTCTCCGGAAGGCAGTGACTATCGCTGGAGTTGATCTGGAGCGTGGACACTGGGGCCAAGTGTTGTGCATGCATGAACTCACTTAATTCCCATAATAGCCCAGTGAGGCAGATACTATTCATAGCCCTACTTTGCAGGAAGGGGGTTAATGAGGCAACTGATATCTTTTTGATGGCAAGGCCCACATTCTGCTCAGGGATTAAATAGACAAGGGAATCCAAAAAATGTATTTCTGTCCTACCCACATTTTAAATTCCCTACTGACAGGCAAAAATAATTTTAAAATAATTTAAAAAATAGGGCAATAAGGATAAATAGGGCAGGGGAAAAAAAATAGAGCAGCGATGGCTGGATTCCTGGCCTGCCAGGGTGGACGGGAATAGAGATGATAGACATCACCCTGAGATCATCCCTGTGGTGGGGTGGCCCTTGAGAACATTGGTAAGTCAAATGGGTCCCTTGGGTCGATGGCCATTCTGAGCCCCATGGGGTTGATGATGGCGTTTTCCCCGCTGCAAATGCAGACTTGCTGACTGCAGTGGGATCTGGATTTCTCTCTAGGCCTGAGGCGCACTTGTCTTTACTGCTCCTCACATTCCCTCAATAGGCGGTTAGCGGTCGTCCTTCTGGACAGCGCCACGAGCCGCCTCTGTTTTCCAACGGGCTAAACTTGGCTTCCGTTTTTAAGCCTTTAAACCAGAGCTGGAGAAAGAAGGTCCCGCCAGCGTAGGATATTGACAGCTTATCTAAATTTAGAGGCCACGCGGGGTGTGATTTTGCATATGTCCCTTCCTGATGCCAGTTGGCGCCGCAGAGCCCAGCGCCAGCCCCGAGTACTTTCACGCTCCCCCCTTCCCCCACCACTCACACGCCCTGTGCTTTGCAGACGGGGTGCTTCAAGCAGGTGACTGACTACGCAGGGACAGCAAAAACCCTTTGCAAATTGCTTTGAAAATGACTCTTTTCAAAATGCCGTAAAATCTGGGTGCAGTTTCCTCTCTGGAATCTATGAGTAAATGCCACGCACCCAACAAAGGGTTCTGAGGCACAACAGGTCCTGTGTCAGCCAACTCTGCCCTCTGCCAAGTCTGTTTAGAGTATGAGCCTTCATGGCCAGGAGCCTCAAATTTCAAGAGGAAAACATTTGCTAGACCTGACAGGATAGGGACACTAGATGGCGCTAAAGGTCCGTGAAACAGTTTTCGGTAGGCGCTTCACTCTGTAATTCCGCCCTTAGCTGAAGAATCCTTGTAGAAGAGAGAGACCTTGATCATAAATCCCACACGCAATAACAGGTTCGTAATGCATCCTAGTGACTACATGTTGTATTTTTTCTCCCTGAGAAATAAAATTTCTCGTTCAATGGAGAAGGATGTTCCTTAACATCTAACATGTGCTAATGTTAAGTCTCTTTCCTAGGAAGCCTGCAAGCCTAAGCCTTTAATGTGCGCTGACCAAGACATCTGGGCAACGTCTGTGGCGGGATGCCGATGGAAAACTGGAGGGACCAAGAATACATAAGCCACAGTCGTGGCAGCCTGGGTAGAGAGGGTTATTTTTCCCCTATAAAATGGACATTTGACTTGTCAAAAACATTTTCTCACTTATCCACTGAGACAGAATCTGCAGGTTAGAGAGGGAAGTTTACAGAAAATCTCCTTCATTTTTGGAAGGCAAGTTAAGGGAAAAGCAGAGACTAAGTTCTTCCATTTAGAAAGTGTTTACCTGAGAGTGAGTCTAAGAATTAAATACTGGTGGGATAGAAATACATTTCGGTTTTGCTTTGACTCTCCTCTCCCATCCTACAGCCTTCCATATTACCTGGGTAGGAGGCAGGACAGAACACTAAAAGAGAAAAGAGAATCAACATCAGAATATGAAAACACAGCACAAAACATTCACTGGCATCTCGATTTATCCTTCGTATCAGTCCTTCTTTTGGCAGTGTCAAAAGTGCTAGAATTTCCTGATTACTATGCACCTTTTAGTGCCTTCCTGGTGACGTCTTTATGTGTGGATTGTTTATAATGTGCACAATATGAGATTAGGTAAAACACCAGGACCAAAACCAAAAAGTCCACACACTTAAAAACTAAATCTGGTGTTGTACTGCAATTCCTTTGAAATCTCACAGATTCCCAGTTTAATTCTTCAGATAGGTTTCTTGGATCTGGACAAGGGCAAGTAGCCTTGCATCTCTTTTCTTCTTGCGTGCTTTGTCTGGAGTTTCTATCTCCTTGCTCTGTGGAAGAAGGGCATGAAGATCTGGCTCAGGGCCCAGCAAGGAGAGAACATGGTAAGTCCTATAGTTTGTACGTGTCACATTCTGAAATCTGCTCTCGGACCGACCGCTCCTGAGTCAGAGTCTCACCTAGAGACTTTGCAAGTTTATGGTTGGAAAAAGTAGGCTCAAAATCACCGCCTCTCCATGACTAAAAAGGGGACAACCTGCTGCCTTTCAGAGAAATCAAACCAAGATTCTCAACGTTGAATGTAGCACAGTTATTATTTTTATTAGAGTATAGTAGACTTACAGTATTAGTCGTATTAGTTCCTGCTGTACAGCAACGTCTGTGGCGGGATGCCGATGGAAAACTGGAGGGACCAAGAATACATAAGCCACAGTCGTGGCAGCCTGGGTAGAGAGGGTTATTTTTCCCCTATAAAATGGACATTTGACTTGTCAAAAACATTTTCTCACTTATCCACTGAGACAGAATCTGCAGGTTAGAGAGGGAAGTTTACAGAAAATCTCCTTCATTTTTGGAAGGCAAGTTAAGGGAAAAGCAGAGACTAAGTTCTTCCATTTAGAAAGTGTTTACCTGAGAGTGAGTCTAAGAATTAAATACTGGTGGGATAGAAATACATTTCGGTTTTGCTTTGACTCTCCTCTCCCATCCTACAGCCTTCCATATTACCTGGGTAGGAGGCAGGACAGAACACTAAAAGAGAAAAGAGAATCAACATCAGAATATGAAAACACAGCACAAAACATTCACTGGCATCTCGATTTATCCTTCGTATCAGTCCTTCTTTTGGCAGTGTCAAAAGTGCTAGAATTTCCTGATTACTATGCACCTTTTAGTGCCTTCCTGGTGACGTCTTTATGTGTGGATTGTTTATAATGTGCACAATATGAGATTAGGTAAAACACCAGGACCAAAACCAAAAAGTCCACACACTTAAAAACTAAATCTGGTGTTGTACTGCAATTCCTTTGAAATCTCACAGATTCCCAGTTTAATTCTTCAGATAGGTTTCTTGGATCTGGACAAGGGCAAGTAGCCTTGCATCTCTTTTCTTCTTGCGTGCTTTGTCTGGAGTTTCTATCTCCTTGCTCTGTGGAAGAAGGGCATGAAGATCTGGCTCAGGGCCCAGCAAGGAGAGAACATGGTAAGTCCTATAGTTTGTACGTGTCACATTCTGAAATCTGCTCTCGGACCGACCGCTCCTGAGTCAGAGTCTCACCTAGAGACTTTGCAAGTTTATGGTTGGAAAAAGTAGGCTCAAAATCACCGCCTCTCCATGACTAAAAAGGGGACAACCTGCTGCCTTTCAGAGAAATCAAACCAAGATTCTCAACGTTGAATGTAGCACAGTTATTATTTTTATTAGAGTATAGTAGACTTACAGTATTAGTCGTATTAGTTCCTGCTGTACAGCAAAGTGATTCAGGTACACATATGTAGTCTTTTTCGCATTCTTTTCTATTGTGGTTTATAACAGGATGTGGAGTACGGTTCCCTGTGCTGTACAGTAGTAGCTTGTTGTTTAGAACTGTGACTGAATGCTTCATGAATCTTCACCTCATCCTTGTGCAGGAACCATGTTAAGTTTCTCTGTGTTGTTGCAATTTTAGTATCTGTGCTGCTGAAGTAACCACTGGCACAATAATTTTGAACAGGTTTATTTGTTTTTATTACTAAGTATCACAAATAGGAAGCATTTTCTCTGTCAATATTTTTCCTTCTCCGGAGGTGGATGGTGTTTTCCTGGTTTCTATCATGTGAACTAGCCATCTTATATTTAGTGCAGGCCTGTGTGCCGTTCGTAAAACGAATGTCTACAGCACATGTTCATTTCAACCCTGAGATAAACAAAGCAGGAACTCTTAATGAGGTGAGAGAAGTGTTTCTTCTCCCACTGACTTGCTTTGTGGTCAGACTTCATTTTCAGAAATAAAACAGATAGGACTTGGTGGGGGCCAGAGGTTAAGACTCCACTTCCACTGCAGAGGTCTCCGATTGCATCCCTGGTTGAGGAACTAAGATCCCATGTGCTGCATGGTGCAGCCAAACAGAAAAATTGAAAAGAAATAGAACAATATAATGAAGCAGATGGATATGTTCCAGGCTTTGAGTTCCTCTTTGATACTCCAGAAGACTTCTTACCTCTCTCTTCTTCTCTTCCTCCTTTCCATCCCCTCTCCTTTCCTGCCCTTCATCTCCAGACAAAGAGACAGGTTTCTTTCTTTCAAGATGAGGTCCCTGATTTTCAAATGAGGAATGGTTCTGTCTCTGTGGGTTGCATCCCCGTTCATTAACATGGAACCCTGGATCGTGGCTAGGGGAAGTACCAACCGCTTCCCAACAGTTGGGTCCCCGGAAGCTGGGAGGTGACCACAGCAGAACCAGCCGCTGCGGCCTCCTCCCCAGCTGCTGAGACTGGGGACCCCGCAGGGAGGGGGCGGAGCGGGCCTCTAGCTCCTCCTTCCCCCTCACCCCGCCCCCCCGCCAGACACCCAGGGGAGGGGGCGTGGCTGGCCTCTAGCTCCCCGACCCCAGCTACCCCCTGGTGGCTTCGAGCTCTTCTTCCCACCAAACTTGCTTCCCTTTGGCATTCTGTTGGCTGTCACATTCAAGCTGGGAAGGCAGTGCAGATGGCACTTCAGCCACTCTTTCTTATGAGAGTTAATTATTCAGGTCAGATGGCAAGGACAGAGCTGCAGGGAAGGCTTTCCCGCTGGTCCCCCAAGTCTCCTTCGGCTCTGGGGCAGCGCCTCAGTGTTTCCCCCGGGAGTCTGCAGAAGGCGGCAGGACTCACAGCAGTGTGGCTCTCTCAGAAGATATGGCTGTATAGATGTTCTCATCCAACCCCCCTCATAAAACTCCTGCTCCTCTCTGCCCTCTTGTCACACCCTTATCAGTAGCCAGGGCCCAGGAGTTGCAGAAAGGGTGTGGGGGTCATCTCTGTGAATCTGCTGAGAGAGGACTGTCCCAAGCAACTTGATATCAGATAGCTTTTTTTTTTTTGGCATCTCCGTTAAAATGGAGGCAGAAAGAGCCTCTTTCTACTGTCTCATTTCTTGGGAACTGAATGAGACCCTGTAAGCAAAAACCAAATGTGAAGAGATCCCTGTCGACTATAACATTATGCGCAGATGTGACTTGCCACTATCACCATTCTCTGTTAATCTGGTCATGGAGTCTTGTTACAACCACTACCAGGGAATAGTGAAAACCCTTTCCAGTATGAAAGTGTACATTCTGCAAGCAGTGTTTAGAGTCCGGGTTATTAGTGAGTGATCATCTTTGGGCACATCCTCTTGATACTCCAGAAGACTTCTTACCTCTCTCTTCTTCTCTTCCTCCTTTCCATCCCCTCTCCTTTCCTGCCCTTCATCTCCAGACAAAGAGACAGGTTTCTTTCTTTCAAGATGAGGTCCCTGATTTTCAAATGAGGAATGGTTCTGTCTCTGTGGGTTGCATCCCCGTTCATTAACATGGAACCCTGGATCGTGGCTAGGGGAAGTACCAACCGCTTCCCAACAGTTGGGTCCCCGGAAGCTGGGAGGTGACCACAGCAGAACCAGCCGCTGCGGCCTCCTCCCCAGCTGCTGAGACTGGGGACCCCGCAGGGAGGGGGCGGAGCGGGCCTCTAGCTCCTCCTTCCCCCTCACCCCGCCCCCCCGCCAGACACCCAGGGGAGGGGGCGTGGCTGGCCTCTAGCTCCCCGACCCCAGCTACCCCCTGGTGGCTTCGAGCTCTTCTTCCCACCAAACTTGCTTCCCTTTGGCATTCTGTTGGCTGTCACATTCAAGCTGGGAAGGCAGTGCAGATGGCACTTCAGCCACTCTTTCTTATGAGAGTTAATTATTCAGGTCAGATGGCAAGGACAGAGCTGCAGGGAAGGCTTTCCCGCTGGTCCCCCAAGTCTCCTTCGGCTCTGGGGCAGCGCCTCAGTGTTTCCCCCGGGAGTCTGCAGAAGGCGGCAGGACTCACAGCAGTGTGGCTCTCTCAGAAGATATGGCTGTATAGATGTTCTCATCCAACCCCCCTCATAAAACTCCTGCTCCTCTCTGCCCTCTTGTCACACCCTTATCAGTAGCCAGGGCCCAGGAGTTGCAGAAAGGGTGTGGGGGTCATCTCTGTGAATCTGCTGAGAGAGGACTGTCCCAAGCAACTTGATATCAGATAGCTTTTTTTTTTTTGGCATCTCCGTTAAAATGGAGGCAGAAAGAGCCTCTTTCTACTGTCTCATTTCTTGGGAACTGAATGAGACCCTGTAAGCAAAAACCAAATGTGAAGAGATCCCTGTCGACTATAACATTATGCGCAGATGTGACTTGCCACTATCACCATTCTCTGTTAATCTGGTCATGGAGTCTTGTTACAACCACTACCAGGGAATAGTGAAAACCCTTTCCAGTATGAAAGTGTACATTCTGCAAGCAGTGTTTAGAGTCCGGGTTATTAGTGAGTGATCATCTTTGGTAGGGGGCAGTTAATTTCCAACCCTGTATCAGAGGCAGGGGGCAGTGGTGAGCCATGGGCTGTGACCGCAGAGTGAATATGCTCCTCCTCCACTGCCGCCGGATGCGCGTGGGGCGAGGGGCAAACAAGAGCACGTCCAGGGCTTGTCAAAGAGTGCTTTTGCTTTCCGAGGCGGAAGAGAAACTCAGCATTTAATAACTGAAGGAATGAGAGGGGTAGGGGGAAGGATTCCAGGCATAGCACTGCTGCCTGGGTGTGCAGATGCAAAGGACTGCACACGTGGCGTGTGTGTGTGATATGTGTGTGCGTGTGTGGTGTGTTTGTGTTTTAGGGTTTCCCAGGTGGTGCTGGTAGCGAAGAACCCACCCACCAATGCAGGGGATGCAGGAGACCTGGGTTTGATCCCTGGGTAGGGAGGATCCCCTGGGGAAGGACAGGACAACCCACTCCAGGATTCTTGCCTGGAGAAGAGGAGCCTGGTGGGCTATGGCCCACAGGATCACAGGGAGTCTGACATGATTTAGTGACTGAGCACAACCGCATGTGGGTTGTGTGTGTATGTGCTGTGTAGTGTGATTTGTGTGTGGTGTGAATCTGTGCATGTGGTGTGTTTGGTGTGAATCTGTGTTTGTGGTATGTGTGCATGCAGTGTGTGTGTGGTGTGGTTTTCTGTGTGATGTGTATATGGGCTCTGTGTGTGGTATGACTGGAGTGTGATGTGTATATGGGGTGTGCTGTGTGTGTATGTGCACACACGCTTATATTCCTGTACATGGGGAAAGGTGTCTTCAGATCATTAATTAGACTCTCAACTGCCCTGATATAAAGTTGATAGGAAGAAGGTCTTAAGAGTCAACTGTGAGTTGAGGTTTGATGAACAGTGAATGTGGAGTCACAATGGATTCTTTCAGAACCTGTTTCCCATCCCAGAGGGAGTCCCGGCATGTGCCCTACAATGGAGATGCTGTGAAAACTCATAGAACTGGGGCGGTGGGCTTCCACGCCATCCTGTCTCCGCGAGTTCTCGCTTGCTCCATCTGGTTCCATCCTAGTCCAGAGCAGGGCTCTCCTCTCACGCTGTCTTCACCCTCCAGGCTCAGGTCTCCCCTGCTCTGGGGGCCAGGCAGCGACTTGGGGATGCCTGTGTTGGATTAGATGCCAGGAGTTTCCCCAGGGAGTGGGTGGGGAGATAGGGGGGGCAGTGCTGGGAATACTGGGGGGCATGGATCAGGGTCACCCCGAGGTGGGCCCGCTAGCTGACAAACCACCCTTGACCATGGGTGGACCGCACCGTGGGGTGAGGAGAAGAGGACGCAGCCCCCGTCAGCTGCCTGCACTCCAGGGAACTTGTGGACCTTCCCCAGAGGGGCTCGCAACCTCTCCTTGTCACCCTTAGAGTCCCTGGTGGGGTCTCGCATCTTCTCTTCGACTCGTGGAGCCTTTTCTTCCAGTTTAAGCCTTTTCTCAGGCTTAAACGCTTGATCCATTAGCGTTTGCCAGAATCTTCCTGCCCGAAATCAATCACTTGCCACACTTTTCCGTGTGCCAACGTGGGGAGTACCGGGAAAGGGTTTCGGTGAGTCTAGTTAGAGGGAGAAACACATGCTGATTAATAATTTGAAGTACCCCATGTGGACAATTTAAGAGCGAAAGCCCCTCTCTACACCACTACAGTCACATATTCTTCCGTGTAATTCTAGGCACATAATGACACGGACATATAAGACGTCGTCTTGTCTGCGTGAGGCCAGGGGTTTCCCCAGGAAGTGGGTGGGGAGGCGGGGGGCCGGGAGGCGGGTTGCAGTGCTGGGGAGACTGTGGGGCGTGGATCAGCGTCAAAAAATGTACAAAAAGTATTTTTGTATATACAAAAAAGGGATCTTACTACACGAATTTTTTTTTTTTTTCTTCAGCATGTTTATTTTTCATGTAACACATCTAGGACATATTTCCTAATTGTGAGCCATAGGTGAGCCTCAGAATCTCTAGGAGAAGGAGGAGAATGGTAGTTTGGGAAAGATGCTCAGGCAATTCTGGGAGTGAATCCCCACCCTCTGCTGCTGCCCTGTGACCCCCCTCTGCAGTGAGGACTGTCCTTCTTTCACTTGGTGCCCACCGGGGCTGTTCTTGATGCTGTATCGGTGCACTCATCATCACTTTTTTTGACCTAAAACGTGTCCTCTGGGACTTCCCTAGTGGTCTAGCAGTTAAGACTCTGCTCTCCTAAGGTAGGAGACTGAGTTCGGTCCCTGGTCGGGGAACTAGATCCCACATGCTGCAACTAAAGATATCGCTATGCAGTGACTAAGACACAGTATAGCCAAGCAAATACACATTATAAAAAGGTCCTCTGAATCTCTTTCCAAATCTCCCTTCCTGGGATAGTTAGGGACTTTGAGATGGACATGTACATACTGCTATAGTTAAAGTAGATAACCAAGGACCTACTGTATAGCGGACCTATGCACTCCAGGGAACTTGTGGACCTTCCCCAGAGGGGCTCGCAACCTCTCCTTGTCACCCTTAGAGTCCCTGGTGGGGTCTCGCATCTTCTCTTCGACTCGTGGAGCCTTTTCTTCCAGTTTAAGCCTTTTCTCAGGCTTAAACGCTTGATCCATTAGCGTTTGCCAGAATCTTCCTGCCGAATCAATCACTTGCCACACTTTTCCGTGTGCCAACGTGGGGAGTACCGGGAAAGGGTTTCGGTGAGTCTAGTTAGAGGGAGAAACACATGCTGATTAATAATTTGAAGTACCCCATGTGGACAATTTAAGAGCGAAAGCCCCTCTCTACACCACTACAGTCACATATTCTTCCGTGTAATTCTAGGCACATAATGACACGGACATATAAGACGTCGTCTTGTCTGCGTGAGGCCAGGGGTTTCCCCAGGAAGTGGGTGGGGAGGCGGAGGGGCCGGGAGGCGGGTTGCAGTGCTGGGGAGACTGTGGGGCGTGGATCAGCGTCAAAAAATGTACAAAAAGTATTTTTGTATATACAAAAAAGGGATCTTACTACACGAATTTTTTTTTTTTTTCTTCAGCATGTTTATTTTTCATGTAACACATCTAGGACATATTTCCTAATTGTGAGCCATAGGTGAGCCTCAGAATCTCTAGGAGAAGGAGGAGAATGGTAGTTTGGGAAAGATGCTCAGGCAATTCTGGGAGTGAATCCCACCCTCTGCTGCTGCCCTGTGACCCCCCTCTGCAGTGAGGACTGTCCTTCTTTCACTTGGTGCCCACCGGGGCTGTTCTTGATGCTGTATCGGTGCACTCATCATCACTTTTTTTGACCTAAAACGTGTCCTCTGGGACTTCCCTAGTGGTCTAGCAGTTAAGACTCTGCTCTCCTAAGGTAGGAGACTGAGTTCGGTCCCTGGTCGGGGAACTAGATCCCACATGCTGCAACTAAAGATATCGCTATGCAGTGACTAAGACACAGTATAGCCAAGCAAATACACATTATAAAAAGGTCCTCTGAATCTCTTTCCAAATCTCCCTTCCTGGGATAGTTAGGGACTTTGAGATGGACATGTACATACTGCTATAGTTAAAGTAGATAACCAAGGACCTACTGTATAGCATAGGGAACTCTGCTCAATGTTACACAGTGGCCTGGATGGTAGGGTATATTGGGGGAGAATGGATACATGTATAAGTATGTCTGAGTCCCTTTGTTCACCTGAAACTGTTACAACATTGATAATTGGCTATAGCCCAATATAAAATAAAAAGTTAAGAAAAATCCTCCTCCCTCTCTCTCTTTTTCCCTTCTTTCCTTCTCTTTCTCTCTCTCCCGTTCTTCCCTTCCTCCTTCATTTCTGTCTCTGTTTATAATAAAGTCAACGAATATAAAGAATATTATTCAGAGACTAGATATAAGGACATTGTGGAGAACAAACAGTGAGAGGGAGGCATAGAGGAAGTAACATCGAAACCTATACTGCCACGTGTGGAAAAGATAGCTATTGTCATTGTGCTAAGGGAATAGGAGTACCTACAATCACTTGGGGTGATGGTCCGGAGGGGTGGGAGGGGGGAAGTGGGTGGGTGGGGGGTCCAGGGATATGCATATGAATGATCTGGGAACATACATGTCGGTGAACAACAAAACCCTGTAAAATCTTTAAAATAAAGAAAGAAGAAAAAAAGAATATTATTAATGTGAGGGGAAAAAAACCCACAGAAAGGCTGTTCTCTACCTTTTCTTTCCTGTCGATAGAATCCTAACTGAGCTTGGATCACTGCGAGGGAGGAGACACATCAGACACAAAGAAGATGCCCAGGGCTTGCTGGCGGGCGGGGGAGAAGCCCGGGGGCGGGGAAGGGGGCGCGGTCTCTGCAAGGACCCTTGGGATGGAGCCCAGGCTTCTCTGCTTCTTGGGAAAATAGCTGGTCTCTTCTGTCGCTGTTCTTAGGTTTCTCACAAAATACATCTGAGCTTCCGTCTGAGAGCAGAGGAGACCAGCTCTGGTTAGCCTCTGGTTTGACCACATCACGACTGTGGTTGGTGGGCGGGGCCCCAAGCCCACACCTGGCCTTCTGTTGTCTGCCAAGTCCGGTTGCCTGATGGCTGATACTCTTGCCTTTAATCGTCAATCTTATATTTCTGCATTGGGGGCATTGCCTGTAACTCAGCATCACAGAGCCTCTGTGACCATCCTCAGGGTCAGGGGCACCATTAGAGTTACAGCTTTTCCCTGAAGACTTAGCTCAGCAAATATCTAACTTCAATACTCTGTCTCTGTCTGATCAATAAGGCAACATTTTTTTACAAGTCTGATGTTTGGTTTTGAGGAAGAAAATGACCTCCTTGGGCCGGGAGGGGAACGATTTATGTGCTGTGGCAAGAAGACCTTGGCTTTCACCCTGAGCTTGTGGAAGGAGGTTTTAGGGTAATGGGCACTTGACTTTTTTTGCCTCTGTGACAACTTTTTTGTATAAGGGCTTTTTTTTCCTTGTTAAGTACAAATATCAAGGGTAGTAGCAAACATTTCAAACCATGACACTGGCAATCACAAAGAAGAAAAAAGAAGATTCCAAGAGAGTAAATGATGTCTTGATTTTCTTAGGAATAAGGGACACGACTGTATTATGAGGTTTCAGGAAGAGTTATTCTGACTCTTGAATGGAATTTGCATTCAGAATAAAGTTAATTTCCTTCTTATGACCCCCTGTCTAGTGTTTTATTTTGTGACTCTTCCTTTTCATCTTACCATTAAGGAATTTGAGGTATGAATAGTGTTAGTAAGTCTCAAGGAGCAAATGGTGTTTGAAACCTTTTTTCAGCTGTGTATTAGGATATAGCCTCTGTTGGTCTTGATTTTCCTATTCCTTCTGGGTTTGAGATCAGAAGGTATTGAAGACACCCAAGAGAATTTCAGCACAGAGGCAGGAGACCTGCCGAAGTCTGGGAGTACTCCCTCCCTAGGGGTAGTGTAACTTCACCCTACCCCTACCTGGTGGGTCCCAGAGCAAAGAACTGAGGTGTGATGCCCTGGATCAGTCATCCTATATCCTGTTCTCTAAGTGCTTGGTATTCGGGAGAACACACCATGGTCAGATAGAATCTTAACTGTGGGCTTCCAATTTCGGCAAAGTGTTTTTTTCATTCCCAGAAGACATAGAAGGGAGTTTGGGAGGAATCCATCTGCTGATCACAAGTCTATACTTCTGAGAGGTTTGGCGGAAGAGCGTTCCCTCTGGGGGCAGACCAATTCCGACTCTGAGGCAGATATATTAAAATGATTGACCTGGAGTGTGAAAAAAGAAAGCTGGGGCTTAACAACTAAGAAACTAACAGAACCTTGTTAGAAAATCAATGCGTTAAATGGAATCGAGCTGGTAGATGAAGCCACAGCCAATCGGGACACACGGTTTGGGCACCTTCCTTTATCAACTCTGAGTTGAGTTTTGTTCAGTGATAATCTGATAGCAGTTCTGCATGCTGATTGGCTGGGGGGAGGTTCTCTTCAACAATGAGAAGATAATCAATCATGTTACTGGCTTTTGTCTTGGCGAAAGTATTTAGATTTCAACCAGCTGGGAAGTTGCCTCAAGGCCACCTGGTTGACTGAAAAATAAAGCATCAGTCTCCCTTTGCAAGGAGGGGAGAGGAAACACTGACTTGTGTGATAATTTTAGGTGGATGATTAAATTTGGCCTCTTAGGCGCCAGCTGAAAACTCAATTCAGATGACTGGTTTTTCTTTTCATACACTGTTGAGTGATCCTGTGTACTGCCATGGCTAATGTTCCTGGTGCTGATTTTCCCTTCACTTTAACAGAGCGCAGGGTCCCAGGCTCACTCTCTATTTCATGTGCCTCTCGGCTACCAGAACAAAATGAGGAAATGCACTCTTTTTGTGCAAGTTAAGAATAAAACTCTTAGGTGGGCAAAGCTCAGAGAGACTCTCCAAGGAGCAAAATTGCTCTGCAGGAGGAAATCAGAACAGTGATGATTTCTCTGATGATCCTTCATAAAATACACCAGCTTTTTGTGGAGCAGTTCCCATTTACAGGGCAATCGGTCATGCGTCCGGCACCGTTTGACTGAAACATCACAATCTCAGATGCCAAAGGAGCAAACGGGTTCTATGTGTGTGAGCTGGCCCCAGATGGGAGAGGTCTTTTTGACTCCCTCATTTCCCTCATCAAATCTATCAGCAAATCCTGCCATTCTGGCTCCGTAACATTTCTCTGAACTTTCTGCTTCTCTGCATCTTCACGAAGTACCACCCAGTGAAAGCCTCCAACATCTCTCACGTGGGCCACTGCCATTGTCTCCTGAGTGGTTCCCCTGCTTTCATTTTTGCCTTCCACAAACCACTCCCTCAACACAGCTAGGGCACTCTCTGTTTTAAGAAAGGTCACAAATCTCCTATTTTTAAAAGACCTCTAATAGCTGCTGACCATATTTCATCAAAGGAAGCTTTTCAATGACATCCTCAGGCCCTTATGAGATCTGGCCTCGCCTGCCTTCCCTCATCTCATATGTCTCTCTCTCCTTTACCCTTACCCTGGTTTTCCCATGTCAGGAAAACTTCAAGTACTCTTCCATCACAGGACTTTTGCATTAGGAGTTCTCTGTGCCCAGAATTTCTTCCCCTAGCCAAGATCTTCACAGGGCATCATTTTCAACCTAAAAGTCAACTCGTCAGGGAATCTTTCTTGACTAAAGCAAATGAGAATAGTCTAGTATTATATTGGGCCTCCCTGGTGGCTCAGTGATGAAGACCCTGCCTGCCAACACAGGAGATGTAGGTTCAATCCCTGGGTTGGGACAATCCCCAGGAGAGGGAAATGGCAACCCACTCTAGTATTCTTGCCTGGAGAATCCCACGGACAGAGGAGCCTGGTGGGCTACAGACTGTGGGATTGCTAAAGAGTCGTACATGATAGCCACTGAACAACAACCAAGTATTATCCTGTTTTATCTTCAAAAATTAAAAATAACTGATCCATTCTCATTGTGCCTCTCTACCAGAACAAAATGAGGAAATGCACTCTTTTGTGAAAGGGCTTTTTCAGAGAGACTCTCCAAGGAGCAAAATTGCTCTGCAGGAGGAAATCAGAACAGTGATGATTTCTCTGATGATCCTTCATAAAATACACCAGCTTTTTGTGGAGCAGTTCCCATTTACAGGGCAATCGGTCATGCGTCCGGCACCGTTTGACTGAAACATCACAATCTCAGATGCCAAAGGAGCAAACGGGTTCTATGTGTGTGAGCTGGCCCCAGATGGGAGAGGTCTTTTTGACTCCCTCATTTCCCTCATCAAATCTATCAGCAAATCCTGCCATTCTGGCTCCGTAACATTTCTCTGAACTTTCTGCTTCTCTGCATCTTCACGAAGTACCACCCAGTGAAAGCCTCCAACATCTCTCACGAGGGCCACTGCCATTGTCTCCTGAGTGGTTCCCCTGCTTTCATTTTTGCCTTCCACAAACCACTCCCTCAACACAGCTAGGGCACTCTCTGTTTTAAGAAAGGTCACAAATCTCCTATTTTTAAAAGACCTCTAATAGCTGCTGACCATATTTCATCAAAGGAAGCTTTTCAATGACATCCTCAGGCCCTTATGAGATCTGGCCTCGCCTGCCTTCCCTCATCTCATATGTCTCTCTCTCCTTTACCCTTACCCTGGTTTTCCCATGTCAGGAAAACTTCAAGTACTCTTCCATCACAGGACTTTTGCATTAGGAGTTCTCTGTGCCCAGAATTTCTTCCCCTAGCCAAGATCTTCACAGGGCATCATTTTCAACCTAAAAGTCAACTCGTCAGGGAATCTTTCTTGACTAAAGCAAATGAGAATAGTCTAGTATTATATTGGGCCTCCCTGGTGGCTCAGTGATGAAGACCCTGCCTGCCAACACAGGAGATGTAGGTTCAATCCCTGGGTTGGGACAATCCCCAGGAGAGGGAAATGGCAACCCACTCTAGTATTCTTGCCTGGAGAATCCCACGGACAGAGGAGCCTGGTGGGCTACAGACTGTGGGATTGCTAAAGAGTCGTACATGATAGCCACTGAACAACAACCAAGTATTATCCTGTTTTATCTTCAAAAAAAGAACTAAATAATACTATACATTTTTTTCTTGCATATATGTTTATTCTGTCTATGTTACTAGAATGTATTAATAAGATCTATTAGAATATGGACATTGTTGTGTTCAGAGCATGCCCAGTGCCTGTACTGCATCAATACAGCCATGCCTGACTCTTTGTGATTCTATGGACTGTGGCTCCATAGGCTCCTCTACCCATGGGATTCCCCAGGCAAGAATACCAGAGTGAATTGGCACTTATTTCTCCAGGGGATCTTCCTGACCCAGGGATGGAACCTGCATCTCCTACCTTGGTAGGTGGATTTTTTTTAACCACTGAGCCACCTGGGAAACTCTAGTGTCTAAAATAGTGTTTTGTAAATAGCAGGTGCTCAATAGATGGTTATTTAGTAAGTGAAAGAGCACAGCCTGGCAAAAAAGAGGTTTTCCTAATGATACAGGAATAGTATGCTTTAGGTATGGCCCTATTAAGAGTTAGGAAATGAGGCTGAATGATTTTTTGTAGGTTTCTTTTTTTTTTGATCCATATTCTGATCTTCTGAGTTATCTGATATTTTCCGAGACCCAGTGTCTGTGATGCTGTTAAATGGACTCAAACAATGACAACCTCTTATCTTGAGGAGCTAAGACATTGACCTCACTCTTGCTGATCTGGTTAACTGAAAAGCAAAATGTGCCATTAATTTTAGGATCCATTATATGTGACATTTTTGTCTTGCTAAAGGTGAGAGGTCAATAGGAGAATTGGGGAAGCTTGCTAACCAATGTATCTTTATTCACATTTGGAAATTAGTCGGCCCTGGGGACAGTCTATGTTCTCACCCTGAGTTGAGGTCTAGGTCTTATTTTTCCAGGAAGGGCTGGTGTCTGTGCTGTGTCCTCAAGTGTCTAAAATATCTTATTCATGCATAAACAAAGGGCAGGCGTGATTCAGACAGGATGAATCCCTGAACCCACAGACAGGAGAAAAATGTAGAGTCGTGATACTTGAAACATTTCTCAGCCTCGTATTCTTGCCTGGAGAATCCCACGGACAGAGGAGCCTGGTGGGCTACAGACTGTGGGATTGCTAAAGAGTCGTACATGATAGCCACTGAACAACAACCAAGTATTATCCTGTTTTATCTTCAAAAAAAGAACTAAATAATACTATACATTTTTTTCTTGCATATATGTTTATTCTGTCTATGTTACTAGAATGTATTAATAAGATCTATTAGAATATGGACATTGTTGTGTTCAGAGCATGCCCAGTGCCTGTACTGCATCAATACAGCCATGCCTGACTCTTTGTGATTCTATGGACTGTGGCTCCATAGGCTCCTCTACCCATGGGATTCCCCAGGCAAGAATACCAGAGTGAATTGGCACTTATTTCTCCAGGGGATCTTCCTGACCCAGGGATGGAACCTGCATCTCCTACCTTGGTAGGTGGATTTTTTTTAACCACTGAGCCACCTGGGAAACTCTAGTGTCTAAAATAGTGTTTTGTAAATAGCAGGTGCTCAATAGATGGTTATTTAGTAAGTGAAAGAGCACAGCCTGGCAAAAAAGAGGTTTTCCTAATGATACAGGAATAGTATGCTTTAGGTATGGCCCTATTAAGAGTTAGGAAATGAGGCTGAATGATTTTTTGTAGGTTTCTTTTTTTTTTGATCCATATTCTGATCTTCTGAGTTATCTGATATTTTCCGAGACCCAGTGTCTGTGATGCTGTTAAATGGACTCAAACAATGACAACCTCTTATCTTGAGGAGCTAAGACATTGACCTCACTCTTGCTGATCTGGTTAACTGAAAAGCAAAATGTGCCATTAATTTTAGGATCCATTATATGTGACATTTTTGTCTTGCTAAAGGTGAGAGGTCAATAGGAGAATTGGGGAAGCTTGCTAACCAATGTATCTTTATTCACATTTGGAAATTAGTCGGCCCTGGGGACAGTCTATGTTCTCACCCTGAGTTGAGGTCTAGGTCTTATTTTTCCAGGAAGGGCTGGTGTCTGTGCTGTGTCCTCAAGTGTCTAAAATATCTTATTCATGCATAAACAAAGGGCAGGCGTGATTCAGACAGGATGAATCCCTGAACCCACAGACAGGAGAAAAATGTAGAGTCGTGATACTTGAAACATTTCTCAGCCTCTGTTGTCAGCACTGGTACCCACTTCAGCACATTTCTGATATGAACTCTGCTAAGGCTAGGTCAGTGACACCATAAAAAAGAATCTTGCAATTAAAAAGGCTTACAGGGATCACTGGCAAGATGGCTTTTATTTCCCCCTTTTTAAAAAAACTAAGTTACTTAAAGAAGTAAACTTAACAGAATTATTCCCTGAAGTTTTACCATCAGTCAAAAGGAAAGTGTTCAGGCAGACAAGAGCCACCACTGGAGAAACTCTATAGACAGAACTCAGCCTTTGCTTGGGAAGCCATTATTATTTCAATTATTATTTTGATCATGCTGTGCAGCATGTGGGATCTTAGTTCCCCAGCCAGGGGAGGAACCAGTGCCCCCTGCCTTGAAAGCATGGAGCTTTAACCACTGGACCACCAGGGAAGTCCTAGGGTAGCCATTTTTACATGGCTGAAGGCATCTGTATGGGGACTTCAGTGGTCCTTAAAGTCTGATAATATCCAGGATTAGGAAGGAAGATACAGATCCAACAGCTCATTGAAAAAGGCCTATCTTTTATGAACAGTTATACGCTTGACTATTTTAATTTACCAGATGGATGGTAGTGATTTAACATATTATAATACAAGAAAACAATAACTTCTACCAAATCACACAATAGCCCAGGTACAGTTGCTGTCTTTGACACATCCAGGTCCTAAGGATTTAGATGTTACTGGCTGTTAATAAATTAATCCAAATACCCCAACTCAGAAACAATGAAATGAATGAAAGAGGAGCAAGAGTCATTAGTGTCTGGGGTCCTTGTGCTGTTCTAGGGGAAGCAGCGATTATCCTGAGTCACCATGTGATGGTGTCTAGTGGAGTTGACTTGAGTTCAGCCTCTTTTGAATGGAAAGCAATTAAGTTCCATAATGAGAGATTATCCCAAGGGTAGAAGCTTTAAATCAGACAGTTGACTCGTTCTGATAGTTTGCAATTACCAGGAACACACACACACACACACACACACACACACACACACACAGAGCCAAAGTGACCATAACTCTGTGAGGGGACAGAATAGGACATTTAGAGAGTATTTGAGCTGGAAGATCTTAGAGAGCATTCAATCTTTACTCTCTCCTTATGCCAACAAGGAAACTGAGACCTGAGAGGCTAAATGATGTACCGAGTGCCACACATAGATAACAATAACTAAGTGAGGGATGGTGAAGGACAGGGAAACCTAGCGTGCAGCCCCTGGGGGTTGCAAAGAGTTGGACACGACAGAGTGACTGAACAACAAGTGAGGGCTGGAATCTGAGTGTGCTGAACCACAGTCTTTCTAGACAGAAAAAAAAAATGAGAAATTAGAAAAAAGTCGCATTATTTCTAATGTTTATTGTATTATCTCTTCCATATCTTTCTGCTATAAGGTGGTGTATGTTTGAAGAAGTATGGCGTCTGAGTTTGAGCACAGGATCTTTTACCTGTGTGGTCTTAGATAAATTGCTTAACCAGTCCGGGTTCCTATTCCCTAGTCTTTGGAAAGAACAAACATAGGCAGTGATGAGCTTTAAAAAAGGTATGCACAAAAGCTAGTTATAGTAAACACTTGCCAAATGGTAGCTGTTGTTAATATATTAGAGGAAATATTGTTTACTAGTCAGGAGAGTGGGCACTGGAGTCAGGCTGACAGGGTTCAAATCCTGCCCTCACTTCCTCGTTCTGGGATCTCTTTAGTTCTTTAAACCATGAGTCCTTCACTTTTCAAATAGGGAAAACAAAATAGTAATGCTGCTGTGGAGATTGTTTCATGGTACATGTGTAACTGCGTTGCATGTTGAAAAGTTGTATAAACATTGCCATTATAATACTTTTCTTAAAATTTTCTATAGAGGTTATAGGGTTGGAGTCAGTAGACTTCATCCATAAAGGATCAAATAGTTAGTATCTTGGGCTTTGCATGATGTAAGAGTTCTGTTGCAAATCCTTCCCTCTGCCATTGTGTCAAGAAAGCAGCCATAGACAAGATGGAAATGACCATCCATGGCTGTGTTCCAATAAAACTTCATTTACAAAACAGGTGGTGGGCCAGACTTGGCCTGTGGGCCACACTTTGCCAACTCCTGATAGAAGGCAATTAAGGACTCCTGCTCTGTGGTTTCTGGAGGAAGGTATCTGTTCATACAGGGAAAGAAGCAGGTATCATTTTTCATGGAAAGAAGAACTAAAGTCTTCTTTAGGCATGTGTTTCCTGCCTTCAGGCCCTGTTCCTGGCAGACTTTTCGAGTAGTTGGGCAAGAGTCTCTTTTTCACCCCTCTGACTACAGCTTGCTTTCTCCCACCAGACATAACCAGTCAGGTTCATAAAGAGATAACCCAAGAATCACCTCACAATCAGATCCAGGCTGTCCTAGAATTTAATTTCATAATGTCAGCGTACAAGAGATATTACTTGCAAATGCTGTGTGGTTCTGATATTGGCATGAGTCGCACAGTTCACCTAGGATTTTCAATTTCCTCCCTGTGTGTGGAATAGCAGGTGGGCATGCTTTGCTTTGAGTCCCAGGGCACTTCAAGTGGGAGGAATTCTTCAGAGCCAAGCTATTTTTGGCTCTGACACCACACAGTGATCTTCCTCCTGTTCTTCCTGAACCCAACAAACAGAAGGTCAGGGGCTCCCCTTCTGGAGATGATTAAAGGTGGCACTTTGCTCCAGAGTGGAGGTGTAATCTTATTAATTTGGTACCAGAGCACATCTTTCAGGCAGAGGAAAGAAATTTAATCTTGGCCACTTTCACATACAGTATGGAGCCAATTTATTTCCTATCCACTAATCTAGGTTCTGAGACTGTAGGAAAGAAGCATCTTAGGAAGCTGCAAAGATTAGGGAGGGAACTCTTTAATGCTGCTGTGGAGATTGTTTCATGTCATCTTTAAAGTTGTATAAACATTGCCATTATAATACTTTTCTTAAAATTTTCTATAGAGGTTATAGGGTTGGAGTCAGTAGACTTCATCCATAAAGGATCAAATAGTTAGTATCTTGGGCTTTGCATGATGTAAGAGTTCTGTTGCAAATCCTTCCCTCTGCCATTGTGTCAAGAAAGCAGCCATAGACAAGATGGAAATGACCATCCATGGCTGTGTTCCAATAAAACTTCATTTACAAAACAGGTGGTGGGCCAGACTTGGCCTGTGGGCCACACTTTGCCAACTCCTGATAGAAGGCAATTAAGGACTCCTGCTCTGTGGTTTCTGGAGGAAGGTATCTGTTCATACAGGGAAAGAAGCAGGTATCATTTTTCATGGAAAGAAGAACTAAAGTCTTCTTTAGGCATGTGTTTCCTGCCTTCAGGCCCTGTTCCTGGCAGACTTTTCGAGTAGTTGGGCAAGAGTCTCTTTTTCACCCCTCTGACTACAGCTTGCTTTCTCCCACCAGACATAACCAGTCAGGTTCATAAAGAGATAACCCAAGAATCACCTCACAATCAGATCCAGGCTGTCCTAGAATTTAATTTCATAATGTCAGCGTACAAGAGATATTACTTGCAAATGCTGTGTGGTTCTGATATTGGCATGAGTCGCACAGTTCACCTAGGATTTTCAATTTCCTCCCTGTGTGTGGAATAGCAGGTGGGCATGCTTTGCTTTGAGTCCCAGGGCACTTCAAGTGGGAGGAATTCTTCAGAGCCAAGCTATTTTTGGCTCTGACACCACACAGTGATCTTCCTCCTGTTCTTCCTGAACCCAACAAACAGAAGGTCAGGGGCTCCCCTTCTGGAGATGATTAAAGGTGGCACTTTGCTCCAGAGTGGAGGTGTAATCTTATTAATTTGGTACCAGAGCACATCTTTCAGGCAGAGGAAAGAAATTTAATCTTGGCCACTTTCACATACAGTATGGAGCCAATTTATTTCCTATCCACTAATCTAGGTTCTGAGACTGTAGGAAAGAAGCATCTTAGGAAGCTGCAAAGATTAGGGAGGGAACTCTGATAAATGAACACTCAGTTGCTTTATATAAAACATGGTAATTTCTAACAACAATCTAAATGGTAGTGAGCTAACTGTTAGGGAGAGGCTCCAAGACTTTATCGATAATCTAGGGGTCAGTGTTTCCAGCATGTGTGAAAAGTGCTCTTGGAGTAAGGACCAGGTTTTTGTGGTCTTAGCAGAAATTTGTGACTAATTGTCCCTGGTTAGAGCAGGGAGACAGCAGTTAAAAAAATACCACAGCATTTAAGTAAAAAAGGAAAATTCTCTCAAATTTCTTTTCCATTATGTTTTACTATAGAATGTGGAATGTAGTTTCTTGTGTTCTCTCACATTTCTGGCAGTAAAACATTATTTCAGGACCTTCATAGACAAATCTTAATATATAATTTTCCCAGAATTCTCCTTAGTGTAGAGCTTTGACTCTCTTGGGGTCAGGGCATCAAATTTGTTACCTTTAATCAGAGTTCTGAGTAGTTAGGATATCACCTTGCCAGTTCTCAATTATGGAAATGTTTATATCATTTTAATTATGTGAACAGTGCTTCTATAGGTATTAAAACACATTTATTTTCTTGGAAATGATTTTATTTGGGTCTATCCAGTTGTCATGCCTTCAAAGTGAACTCATTTTTTTTTTTAAAGATTTATTTATTTATTTTATTTTTGGGCGGGGGTCGGGTTGGGAAGGGAGGGGAGCGCGCGGGCCACTTCTATTGGTCTTTCGTTTCTCTGTTTTCATCCGTCTTTGTTCTTTGGCTCCTGTGGGCCTCCCATCGCGGCGGCGTCTGTCGTTGCAGAGCGCCGGCTCTGGGCTCATGCGCTCCAGAGCTCCGGCTCGGTGATTGGACACATGGGTCCAGTCGCTCTGCACGTGGGATCTTCCCAGGCCAGAGATCGAACAGGCGCCTTGCAATGGAGATGATTAAAGGTGGCACTTTGCTCCAGAGTGGAGGTGTAATCTTATTAATTTGGTACCAGAGCACATCTTTCAGGCAGAGGAAAGAAATTTAATCTTGGCCACTTTCACATACAGTATGGAGCCAATTTATTTCCTATCCACTAATCTAGGTTCTGAGACTGTAGGAAAGAAGCATCTTAGGAAGCTGCAAAGATTAGGGAGGGAACTCTGATAAATGAACACTCAGTTGCTTTATATAAAACATGGTAATTTCTAACAACAATCTAAATGGTAGTGAGCTAACTGTTAGGGAGAGGCTCCAAGACTTTATCGATAATCTAGGGGTCAGTGTTTCCAGCATGTGTGAAAAGTGCTCTTGGAGTAAGGACCAGGTTTTTGTGGTCTTAGCAGAAATTTGTGACTAATTGTCCCTGGTTAGAGCAGGGAGACAGCAGTTAAAAAAATACCACAGCATTTAAGTAAAAAAGGAAAATTCTCTCAAATTTCTTTTCCATTATGTTTTACTATAGAATGTGGAATGTAGTTTCTTGTGTTCTCTCACATTTCTGGCAGTAAAACATTATTTCAGGACCTTCATAGACAAATCTTAATATATAATTTTCCCAGAATTCTCCTTAGTGTAGAGCTTTGACTCTCTTGGGGTCAGGGCATCAAATTTGTTACCTTTAATCAGAGTTCTGAGTAGTTAGGATATCACCTTGCCAGTTCTCAATTATGGAAATGTTTATATCATTTTAATTATGTGAACAGTGCTTCTATAGGTATTAAAACACATTTATTTTCTTGGAAATGATTTTATTTGGGTCTATCCAGTTGTCATGCCTTCAAAGTGAACTCATTTTTTTTTTTAAAGATTTATTTATTTATTTTATTTTTGGGCGGGGGTCGGGTTGGGAAGGGAGGGGAGCGCGCGGGCCACTTCTATTGGTCTTTCGTTTCTCTGTTTTCATCCGTCTTTGTTCTTTGGCTCCTGTGGGCCTCCCATCGCGGCGGCGTCTGTCGTTGCAGAGCGCCGGCTCTGGGCTCATGCGCTCCAGAGCTCCGGCTCGGTGATTGGACACATGGGTCCAGTCGCTCCGCGGCACGTGGGATCTTCCCAGGCCAGAGATCGAACAGGCGCCCCTTGCAATGCAAGGCGGTGTCCTTACCCACTGGACTACCAGGGGAAGCCCCTGAACTCATTTTATATTGCATTCCTTTCTGTTTTCTGAGGTAACTTTTAATTATTTATGAAATTATTTTCTTATTAATAGATGATGAATTATTGTACAATCGTCTTAAAGGTATTTATTTTTCAAACAGATGATTCTGTGAGATACAGGGTTTTAACCCGGAGCGATGACTTCTCAATTACATATTCAATGTGGGGAGCACCTCGGTGTAGGTGGGCTTGGAGAGCTTTACGCCTTTTCTCTGAAGCCCTCAGACATGTCGCTGCAGCTCAGCTGTAAATAAAACTAAGAGTTGGGACAAAGATTGCAGACAAGGGGAACAGACAATGTTGGGGAGCTCAGAAAGAGGGTTTCCTCATCATGTCAGACATATACAAAATGTCCAAAAGATTAGGAGTCCTTATAAACGATTAGCCTTGGCCAAAACGTTGGGTTTGGTGATCTTTAAGGGTCTTTTCAATGGTGTGCTGGAGGGGAAAGCTGTCTGTACGGTGTTTGAGGGAAGGAATGTATGAAGGTAGTAGAGATTTGGCAGTTAAGGAAAGGATGAAAATAAGGCAATACTTGCAGGCAGTAGCAAAGCTGAGTCATGAAAACAACAAGAGGAGAAATGATGCTCCTGGCAGCCTTGCCAGTGGTACCACAAGTCATGGAAGAGCAGAGGCTGGATTCTGCATCACCTGATACCCTGGGGACCATTTCCACACAAGAGGAGCGGGAGTCCATCTGACGACAGAAGGGAAGGCCCAGTGGAGGCTGGGTGCAGATGCTGGAGAGGCAGTGGTTTTTGAGAAAAAGAGACCTTCTGTCTCTGAAGCTGGAATGAGTGAGTGAAAGTCGCTCAGTTGTGTCCGATTCTTTGTGACCCTATGGACTGTAGCCAGGCACCTCTGTCTGTGGACTTCTCCAGGCAAGGGTTTGGGAAAGGTGAAAGCTCGCTGCAGGCAGATTATTTACCATCTCCGCTCGGTGATTGGACCAGGGTCCGCCCGCACGGGGATCTTCCCAGGCCAGAGATCGAACAGGCGCCCCTTGCAATGCAAGGCGGTGTCCTTACCCACTGGACTACCAGGGGAAGCCCCTGAACTCATTTTATATTGCATTCCTTTCTGTTTTCTGAGGTAACTTTTAATTATTTATGAAATTATTTTCTTATTAATAGATGATGAATTATTGTACAATCGTCTTAAAGGTATTTATTTTTCAAACAGATGATTCTGTGAGATACAGGGTTTTAACCCGGAGCGATGACTTCTCAATTACATATTCAATGTGGGGAGCACCTCGGTGTAGGTGGGCTTGGAGAGCTTTACGCCTTTTCTCTGAAGCCCTCAGACATGTCGCTGCAGCTCAGCTGTAAATAAAACTAAGAGTTGGGACAAAGATTGCAGACAAGGGGAACAGACAATGTTGGGGAGCTCAGAAAGAGGGTTTCCTCATCATGTCAGACATATACAAAATGTCCAAAAGATTAGGAGTCCTTATAAACGATTAGCCTTGGCCAAAACGTTGGGTTTGGTGATCTTTAAGGGTCTTTTCAATGGTGTGCTGGAGGGGAAAGCTGTCTGTACGGTGTTTGAGGGAAGGAATGTATGAAGGTAGTAGAGATTTGGCAGTTAAGGAAAGGATGAAAATAAGGCAATACTTGCAGGCAGTAGCAAAGCTGAGTCATGAAAACAACAAGAGGAGAAATGATGCTCCTGGCAGCCTTGCCAGTGGTACCACAAGTCATGGAAGAGCAGAGGCTGGATTCTGCATCACCTGATACCCTGGGGACCATTTCCACACAAGAGGAGCGGGAGTCCATCTGACGACAGAAGGGAAGGCCCAGTGGAGGCTGGGTGCAGATGCTGGAGAGGCAGTGGTTTTTGAGAAAAAGAGACCTTCTGTCTCTGAAGCTGGAATGAGTGAGTGAAAGTCGCTCAGTTGTGTCCGATTCTTTGTGACCCTATGGACTGTAGCCAGGCACCTCTGTCTGTGGACTTCTCTAGGCAAGTGGGCTGCCATTCCCTTCTCCGGGGGATCTACCCATCCAGGGATTGAACCCAGGCCTCGTACACTGCAGGCAGATTATTTACCATCTCAACCACCAGGGAAGCTCTGAAAATGGAGAGGGAAGCCCCTCAAAAGGTAGATAACAAGGACAAGGGAGGTCCTCTTTCTACCTCTCCCCACCAAATACACACACACAAATAGGTAACAATAGAATTTTAGTGATTCTTATTTGGGCTGATTCTTTCCCTTTACAAGAGCAAATCTTCAAATGATTGCTCTGACTTGGATTTATGTAGGGAGAGGAAATTGTTCCCATTTTTCTGTTTGAGTATCTTTTAAATCAGGACAATTTTGATGCAATCCTTTGTCTACACAGTGTAGATCATGGTGGAGCCGGCTGTATTTCATGAAGACATGAGATCACCACTCTCCCTCCCTTTTTTTCTCTTACAAACTGATTTCTAAGTGTTGAGTACATCCCAAGTCTAGGATGTATAGAATAGCCTTAATGGTTTTACCAGAACTTGTAATCATTACAAGCTATCTCTTTAAGGTGGGATAATACAAATATTCAAAAAAATCTGCCAGTTCTATGCTAGAATCAGGCTTGAGGGACCAGGGAACAGCATGGACATTTTGAAAAGTTTCTTCCAATGCTGTTTTGGTTTAGCTTGTTAGGGGAAAAAAACTGGGTGCTTTACAATCACCAATGACTCAGATTCCTTTAATTTCATATTGATCCTGATGACAAGCCTTCATTCCTGCTCTACCTGCTAATTCTCATCTGCATTCAGGACTGAGAGCTAAGAGCTCCGATGATCCTTTTCTTATATTTATAATCTCAGGATAAACCATAGATACTAAGCATGAACACGGTAAGTTCATGTGTACCCAAACTTCAAACATCCAGAGAGCTCATATTAGCAGAGTGTTTTTTAAAAGTGCTGGTCAGTGATGAACAGTTTTCATAATTGTCACCCAAGGCTTAGATTGATCCTGAGGGGCTGTCTGGATTATCAAAGAGAGAGGGTTTTTCCTGTTTAAGAAGCTGGAAACAGAGGATGGTTTGCCAGTGATGAACTCAATGTCACCCGGTTGTTATCTGTCTGTGGACTCTCTAGGCAAGTGGGCTGCCATTCCCTTCTCCGGGGGATCTACCCATCCAGGGATTGAACCCAGGCCTCGTACACTGCAGGCAGATTATTTACCATCTCAACCACCAGGGAAGCTCTGAAAATGGAGAGGGAAGCCCTCAAAAGGTAGATAACAAGGACAAGGGAGGTCCTCTTTCTACCTCTCCCCACCAAATACACACACACAAATAGGTAACAATAGAATTTTAGTGATTCTTATTTGGGCTGATTCTTTCCCTTTACAAGAGCAAATCTTCAAATGATTGCTCTGACTTGGATTTATGTAGGGAGAGGAAATTGTTCCCATTTTTCTGTTTGAGTATCTTTTAAATCAGGACAATTTTGATGCAATCCTTTGTCTACACAGTGTAGATCATGGTGGAGCCGGCTGTATTTCATGAAGACATGAGATCACCACTCTCCCTCCCTTTTTTTCTCTTACAAACTGATTTCTAAGTGTTGAGTACATCCCAAGTCTAGGATGTATAGAATAGCCTTAATGGTTTTACCAGAACTTGTAATCATTACAAGCTATCTCTTTAAGGTGGGATAATACAAATATTCAAAAAAATCTGCCAGTTCTATGCTAGAATCAGGCTTGAGGGACCAGGGAACAGCATGGACATTTTGAAAAGTTTCTTCCAATGCTGTTTTGGTTTAGCTTGTTAGGGGAAAAATACTGGGTGCTTTACAATCACCAATGACTCAGATTCCTTTAATTTCATATTGATCCTGATGACAAGCCTTCATTCCTGCTCTACCTGCTAATTCTCATCTGCATTCAGGACTGAGAGCTAAGAGCTCCGATGATCCTTTTCTTATATTTATAATCTCAGGATAAACCATAGATACTAAGCATGAACACGGTAAGTTCATGTGTACCCAAACTTCAAACATCCAGAGAGCTCATATTAGCAGAGTGTTTTTTAAAAGTGCTGGGCAGTGATGAACAGTTTTCATAATTGTCACCCAAGGCTTAGATTGATCCTGAGGGGCTGTCTGGATTATCAAAGAGAGAGGCCTTTTTGTTCCGCCTCAGTATTCGATTTTTTTCATTTGATTTTCTCATTTGCTGGAAACAGAGGATGGTTTATTAAACCTCAGCCAGGATATTTGATTAGCGGGGGCACTTGAACGTCTAGCTGTTTCATCTGAATGGGGACAAAGAGAAAGTAAATCCTCCCAGTTCTCTTTCCTGAAGAGGCCACGGGGATGGTAAGAAAGTCTCTTCTTTAATGTAGAGCTGCTTGTGAAAGGAGAAGGGCCTTGTCTTGCCTGCCTCCCAGCCAGCAGAGACAGCCCCACACAAGGGTTAATTTCTAACACCTGACTGCTCCAGCCAAGCTGCCAACAAGTGTAGCTGACTATACCCGTCCCTGGGCTAATTGCCCACTAAATGCCTGAATGGCGGGGTGGGGGCCGCTCGGCAGGACACCCTGCCCTACCTGCTCCAACGCTTAGACTGGAACTCTCCTGGTGTTTAATGCTATACACAGCCCCGTCTTGTGTTAGTTGTTTTTCTTCACCTCTGGACACTCGGGCACATTCACTGGAAACATCGTCACAGGCAAACCTGGCTTTGACAGGAAAATCTCTGAAATGATTTTTTTCCCCCTGTTCTGGCTTGCACTTGAATAATTCTCCATCAACAGCACGTCTGATTGAGTTGGCATCACAAACCCTTTTGTATGCTATTTTTTTTCTTCAAGAAATATTAAAGTCTGAATAAAATTGGAATAGCTGCCTGGTAATGATCTCATTACATATAAATACAGAAGTGCTCGCAGGGGAGATAATGACTCCAAGACTCAGGTATGCGGCGAATTCCTATTATCTTGAGGAGTCAGCCCACAGCCGCCCTCCTGCCAGCCCCCAATCCTAGGTAGGGCTTTTTTTCTTATATTTATAATCTCAGGATAAACCATAGATACTAAGCATGAACACGGTAAGTTCATGTGTACCCAAACTTCAAACATCCAGAGAGCTCATATTAGCAGAGTGTTTTTTAAAAGTGCTGGGCAGTGATGAACAGTTTTCATAATTGTCACCCAAGGCTTAGATTGATCCTGAGGGGCTGTCTGGATTATCAAAGAGAGAGGCCTTTTTGTTCCGCCTCAGTATTCGATTTTTTTCATTTGATTTTCTCATTTGCTGGAAACAGAGGATGGTTTATTAAACCTCAGCCAGGATATTTGATTAGCGGGGGCACTTGAACGTCTAGCTGTTTCATCTGAATGGGGACAAAGAGAAAGTAAATCCTCCCAGTTCTCTTTCCTGAAGAGGCCACGGGGATGGTAAGAAAGTCTCTTCTTTAATGTAGAGCTGCTTGTGAAAGGAGAAGGGCCTTGTCTTGCCTGCCTCCCAGCCAGCAGAGACAGCCCCACACAAGGGTTAATTTCTAACACCTGACTGCTCCAGCCAAGCTGCCAACAAGTGTAGCTGACTATACCCGTCCCTGGGCTAATTGCCCACTAAATGCCTGAATGGCGGGGTGGGGGCCGCTCGGCAGGACACCCTGCCCTACCTGCTCCAACGCTTAGACTGGAACTCTCCTGGTGTTTAATGCTATACACAGCCCCGTCTTGTGTTAGTTGTTTTTCTTCACCTCTGGACACTCGGGCACATTCACTGGAAACATCGTCACAGGCAAACCTGGCTTTGACAGGAAAATCTCTGAAATGATTTTTTTCCCCCTGTTCTGGCTTGCACTTGAATAATTCTCCATCAACAGCACGTCTGATTGAGTTGGCATCACAAACCCTTTTGTATGCTATTTTTTTTCTTCAAGAAATATTAAAGTCTGAATAAAATTGGAATAGCTGCCTGGTAATGATCTCATTACATATAAATACAGAAGTGCTCGCAGGGGAGATAATGACTCCAAGACTCAGGTATGCGGCGAATTCCTATTATCTTGCGAGGAGTCAGCCCACAGCCGCCCTCCTCCACCCGCTGCCCCCACGCCTCCCGCTCAGTCTCAGGTTCAAGTCGCAGAGAACGAAGGACTGATTGAAGCTGGGAATAGGGCTTTTTTTTTCTTTTCCCCTTCATGACATATGTTAGGAGATGAAAGGAACCTGGGCCGTGTGTTTACTCTTCATTTGGGACTTCCACATGTTCTGATTGATCGGGAAGACAAAAAAGGCAGAAGGAGAGACATTTGGTGCTGGCTGCAAACCATATCCATTCTCAATGTGAAGTTGCCTCGTTTGGTAATTGTGATGAGGCTAGTTCTGGGTAGAGATGCTACTGAGAGATTTTAAAAAGTCACAGCCCTGCCACCCAGTTTGCGTTCTTACAGAGCTAAAGGTCACACACAGATGGCAGCAGTAGGGGTGGGGGCTGGGTGGGAAAAGCCCTCTTCACATGGGAGTTTACTAGTTATTAACCCTGGTCATGTTTTCTGGTTGCCAAGGGTTAGGCAGATGAGCTGACTGCGTTACAGAGGGCCCCACGTCTGAGGGGGGTACATTACAGAGGGCCCATACGGGCTAAGCAACCCTGAACAATTTTTATTCCTTGTGATTAGCATCGCGAAAAGCAATTGGATAGGGGAGATGGTAGACCCCATGGCTCTCAATGTCCCTGTGAGGTTTTAAAAGGGGTATTGCCATCTGCCCTCTTAGATCAGAAAAAGGAGGGGAGGCTGGAGGGATACTTGGCTGTTTTGTCTGGCATGAGGTTGTTTTCTCTTTCTGACATCCTTGTTTTGTTGGGTTTTTGTTCAGTTGCTCACGGACTGCAACACGCTGGGCTCCCAGAGTTTCCTCAAATTCATTTCCATTGAGTTAGTGATGCCATCCAACCATCTCATCCTCTGTAGCCCCCTTCTCTTCCTCCCTCTGATTGAGTTGGAAAATTTGGCTATTTTTTCTTCAAGAAATATTAAAGTCTGAATAAAATTGGAATAGCTGCCTGGTAATGATCTCATTACATATAAATACAGAAGTGCTCGCAGGGGAGATAATGACTCCAAGACTCAGGTATGCGGCGAATTCCTATTATCTTGCGAGGAGTCAGCCCACAGCCGCCCTCCTCCACCCGCTGCCCCCACGCCTCCCGCTCAGTCTCAGGTTCAAGTCGCAGAGAACGAAGGACTGATTGAAGCTGGGAATAGGGCTTTTTTTTTCTTTTCCCTTCATGACATATGTTAGAGATGAAAGGAACCTGGGCCGTGTGTTTACTCTTCATTTGGGACTTCCACATGTTCTGATTGATCGGGAAGACAAAAAAGGCAGAAGGAGAGACATTTGGTGCTGGCTGCAAACCATATCCATTCTCAATGTGAAGTTGCCTCGTTTGGTAATTGTGATGAGGCTAGTTCTGGGTAGAGATGCTACTGAGAGATTTTAAAAAGTCACAGCCCTGCCACCCAGTTTGCGTTCTTACAGAGCTAAAGGTCACACACAGATGGCAGCAGTAGGGGTGGGGGCTGGGTGGGAAAAGCCCTCTTCACATGGGAGTTTACTAGTTATTAACCCTGGTCATGTTTTCTGGTTGCCAAGGGTTAGGCAGATGAGCTGACTGCGTTACAGAGGGCCCCACGTCTGAGGGGGGTACATTACAGAGGGCCCATACGGGCTAAGCAACCCTGAACAATTTTTATTCCTTGTGATTAGCATCGTGAAAAGCAATTGGATAGGGGAGATGGTAGACCCCATGGCTCTCAATGTCCCTGTGAGGTTTTAAAAGGGGTATTGCCATCTGCCCTCTTAGATCAGAAAAAGGAGGGGAGGCTGGAGGGATACTTGGCTGTTTTGTCTGGCATGAGGTTGTTTTCTCTTTCTGACATCCTTGTTTTGTTGGGTTTTTGTTCAGTTGCTCACGGACTGCAACACGCTGGGCTCCCAGAGTTTCCTCAAATTCATTTCCATTGAGTTAGTGATGCCATCCAACCATCTCATCCTCTGTAGCCCCCTTCTCTTCCTCCCCTCCGCCTTCCCCATCCCTAACATCTGGATTAAGTACTATCAAAATACCAAATAACACCACGAGCATAATTCTTTAGCAAAAGGATAGAATGAATGGCAAGGATATTTTGCCCCTGGTTAAAGTATGTTGTAGAGCAGTGACAACAAATTCCTACTGCCTGAGAGTTAAGGCCGTAAAATCTGAAGAAGGGTAAGTCAGACTAGGCGGGGACCTATGCGGTCCAAGGGGAGCCCCTGGTATCAGGTGTGAGTGTTCTCACTGTGGGGAGGATCAGGACAGATGTCCTCAGTCACAATTGGAGCCTACTATACACGTACTGTTTGATACCCTTCTAGGTTTTTCCTTAGTTTATTAGGTCTGGACATTTTTAATGCCTTGGGCTTCCTAGGTGGCCCTCGTGGTAAAGAATCCACCTGCCAATGCAAGAGATGAGGGTTTGATCCCTGGCTTGGGAAGGTCCCCTGGACCAGGGGATGGAAGCCCACTTCAATATTCTTGCCCATGGATGGAGGAGCTGGGCAGGCTACAGTCCACAGGGTCGCAAAGAGTTGGACATAACTGAGCAACTGAGCACACATTGGTACTGCCTTAGCCTCAGGAATAGAATCTTCTCTCTCCTTCCAGTGCCACAGGTGCTGTTGGAATCTGGGAGACTGTTCCCCCACTTGTGCTCTGACTTACTTGGGTGATGGCAATTAAATGGGAATTCAGCTGTTTGCAGAAATTGAGTGTCAGGACCCCACCATCTTGTATGTTTTCCATTACTTGTGGAGGGATCTAAAAGAAATGGCTAGCTCAGTAATAACACCTTCTCTCCAATGCCCAGGCAGATCTCAGGAGGCCTCCATTTTGATGCGGATGATAAAACAGACTATTATGCTTTGAGAGTTTAACATGTGCCAATACAGTGCTACCTGTTTTGCACACTTAATCTCATTACTGGGCAGTGGATACTACTATGTCATTTTCAAGCTGATCTTTACAGATAGTAGCTTAAAGTCCAAAGGGAGAAGGGCTGGTTTATGACCACAGATACTTGGAGGCAGTGGGGGGAGATGGGTTACACAGAAGATAAAATCTCTGCAGGACTTCCTTATTTTCTCAATCCCTTTACTCTTCAGCCTCCGTTGTTGGTGATACCACAGAAATAGGAGGCATAATCCCTGCCTACAAGGCACCCATAATCTAGCAGGCAGATAAGAGTAGAACATGAAAACCCCACCACTTGGAACAAACTTGGATTTGGTCTCTCACGTACTATTCACTAACCCTTACAGGCTGAGCACTTCTTTTTTTTTTTCGATTGTGTTGTGTGACTTGTGGGATCTTAGTTCTCTAACCAGGGATCCAATCCGGGGCCCTGGCAGTGAAAGCACCAAGTCCTAACCACTCGACTACTGGACCACCAGAGAATTCTCAACCTAAGCTTCTTTTTAAAAATTAAATGATTGGACTAGACAAGAAGTTGGCAAACTTTTCTTATAAAGGACTAAATTGTAGATATTTTAGTCTTTGGGGGCCCTACAGTCTTTGACTACTCAGTGCTGCCTTTGTAGCAAGAAAGTGGCCATAGACCATATGTAACAAATAGGCATGCTGTATTCAAATAAAGTTTTATTTATAATTACACTTGTAAATAAAAATCAGTTGGGTTGGATTTAGCCTGTGCCGACTCCTGGACCAGGTGATGGCTACAAGCCCTTTCTGGTTAGAAAATGCTATTGTTTGTTCACTTTCCACTTTGATTCCAGCCTTGGAGCATGGAGACATTTCTTTGGCTTTTCTCTTCTTGAGGAGGAGTATATAAAAGGCGGCAATAGAAGTGGTCCTGGAGAGGCACCAGGAGGGATTCCCAGCAATGTTCTGATTGAAATCGCAATGGGAGGAAGCCATTAAAAAAGGTGGGGAGAAAAGTCCCATTAATCAGAAATGGGCACTGCTGTTTTAGCTGGAGATCTGACTATTAGCTCAGCAGGAAGACAAGATGGGTTAGGCTGGAAAAACTGACTTTTCCAGAGGCAGAATGCTAAAGAATTCTTTTTAGAGCAAAATTTTCATGTAATTCCTTCTATAAGGTTCAGGACTCAAGGCACAGTTAATAATGAAGTTTCGTTTGTATTGGGAAGCACAATCTAGCATAGCAAGAGAACGATCTCACATAAGATGAACAATCTTAATGGTCTAATACAATCTATACACAGATTTTATTTCCATTTGAAAACTTTCCCGTTTATTTTTTCCCTGTAGTTGAATAACTAGGTTTTCCAAGACATTTAAATGAATGCACAATCACAGGACACTTCCTGTTGCAAGTGACAGAAACATCTTATTCAAACCGACTTAAACAACTGGATATATGCACAGTCTAGAGGAATGCTGGCTTCATCTGGGGAAAGTGTCTGGCCCAGAATGTCACATGAAGGCATTCCTTTTTTGTCTCTTTCACTTCTTCCTTCCTTGTGCATCAGCCTCACCTTCAGGTAGACTCCTCCCTGGTGGTAGGTTGCTATCTAAGACTCATATAACCAAATACAGCAAAGGAAAAAGAGCTTTTTTTTTTTTTTTTTTAAATTCTTTATTTTAAAGATTTTACAGAGTTTTGTTGTTCACAGACATGTATGTTCCCAGATCAGTCATATGCATATCCCTGGTCCCCACCCCCCGAGTTCCCCCCATCCCACCCCTCCGGACCATCGCCCCATGCCATTGTAAGCACTCCTATTCCCTTAGCACTATGACACTAGCTATCTTTTCTACACATGACAGTATAGGTTTCCATGTTACTCCCTCCATGTCTCCCCCTCCCTATTTCTTCCCCACAATGTCCCTATGTCTATGCTCTGTCTGTTTTTCCATGAGTTCCCTGCATGTGTTATCAAGACTGTCCTACTAGATTCCATATATGTGTGTTAGTATACTGTATTTGTCTTTCAAAGAGCTTCTTTTCTGTCAAAAGCTACAACAGTCTCCTTGGCTCTGACTGGGCTATGTGCCCATTTCTAAACCAATTCTAGTGGCCTCCGTGAATTAGGGCCCACTACACAGCTAAGAATGGTAAAGGCAGGGTTCACCAAAGGAGAGTTGGGTTACATCTATTGGAAAGAGGTGGATGGTTTTGGATAACCAGCAGCAGATGCCCATACTTTATCATTTTCAAAACACTTTCATGGAAACTGTCATTCGATTTATAGCAATTTCGTGGGTTGATGCTTGTCAGCTATTATTTTTTTGAAATTTTTACTTATTTTTAATTGAAGGATAATTGCTGTACAATATTGCATTGGTGTCTGCCAAATTGTCGGCTATTATTATTTCCATTTTCAAATGAGAACATGAGGACTTAAATCACATGACTTGCTCAAATTCAAAGAGTTGGTGAAAGAGATTGTGCTAACTTTTCCTCATGCTATGATTAGGACTAGATACCTATTCATGTCATCTAAAATATAACTAGCGTTTTGGGGCAGCCGTATCCCACTAGCTTACACTGATTTTGCAGCAAAGTAAAAGCCTCACTGATTCTTCACATCACTGCTTGGTAAAATGTATTAATACCTCAAATGGCTTTTTGAACCCAAGTGCAAGGCTACCTTTATTCTTGTGATATCGCATATTAAATTTCCCCCATTGCTCCAAACTGACAAGGATTTTTGAGTCATGTGGGCTCCGAAGCATTAACTGTCCCAGCTTTGTGTCATGTCCAAGTTTAATATACACTTCTATTTCATCTTTTAAGTAATTGCTAAAATGCTGAATGTAATATTGAAGTTTACCTGGTCCCCATTCCCATCCCCTCCGGACCATGATGCTTCCCTTTCCGCACTGTAGTTTTCTACACATGACAGTATAGGTTTCCATGTTACTCCTCCATGTCTCCCCCTCCCTATTTCTTCCCCACAATGTCCCTATGTCTATGCTCTGTCTGTTTTTCCATGAGTTCCCTGCATGTGTTATCAAGACTGTCCTACTAGATTCCATATATGTGTGTTAGTATACTGTATTTGTCTTTCAAAGAGCTTCTTTTCTGTCAAAAGCTACAACAGTCTCCTTGGCTCTGACTGGGCTATGTGCCCATTTCTAAACCAATTCTAGTGGCCTCCGTGAATTAGGGCCCACTACACAGCTAAGAATGGTAAAGGCAGGGTTCACCAAAGGAGAGTTGGGTTACATCTATTGGAAAGAGGTGGATGGTTTTGGATAACCAGCAGCAGATGCCCATACTTTATCATTTTCAAAACACTTTCATGGAAACTGTCATTCGATTTATAGCAATTTCGTGGGTTGATGCTTGTCAGCTATTATTTTTTTGAAATTTTTACTTATTTTTAATTGAAGGATAATTGCTGTACAATATTGCATTGGTGTCTGCCAAATTGTCGGCTATTATTATTTCCATTTTCAAATGAGAACATGAGGACTTAAATCACATGACTTGCTCAAATTCAAAGAGTTGGTGAAAGAGATTGTGCTAACTTTTCCTCATGCTATGATTAGGACTAGATACCTATTCATGTCATCTAAAATATAACTAGCGTTTTGGGGCAGCCGTATCCCACTAGCTTACACTGATTTTGCAGCAAAGTAAAAGCCTCACTGATTCTTCACATCACTGCTTGGTAAAATGTATTAATACCTCAAATGGCTTTTTGAACCCAAGTGCAAGGCTACCTTTATTCTTGTGATATCGCATATTAAATTTCCCCCATTGCTCCAAACTGACAAGGATTTTTGAGTCATGTGGGCTCCGAAGCATTAACTGTCCCAGCTTTGTGTCATGTCCAAGTTTAATATACACTTCTATTTCATCTTTTAAGTAATTGCTAAAAATGCTGAATGTAATATTGAAGTTTAATATTGACTAATTACTGATTTTAATCTTGAATGAGGTCTCCAGTGACATGTCACATGACTCTCCACCTTTGGATTTGTTCAATATTTTTATAACTGATGTGGATGGAGGCTTAACTGATATGTTAAAAAGGTGAATCACTTCACAAATGGAATATATCTTCCCATTTGACTTCTTGGCCCCTATTTCTGATTGGAACAACATTTTGATGGAGGATATCACCTTTGGAAATGAAAAGCCAAATTATTGGCCTGGAGTCAATGGTAACGATGATTTTATGAAACTCCTGTGTCATTTATCTTGGACAGAGTCAGGAAAATTGTGGCCATTCAGTTCATGTTAAATTCCTGCAATGAAAATAAGAAGATAATCACAATGGTGATCAAGTATCACCATCTGTGAAACTTTAGGAATAAACAGACAGTATGTATTCCCCTAGTGACTTAATTTTCCTTTTTTCAGATTAGAAAATTGAAATTCTATAACTCAGATGGAAGTGATAACAAGGATTTGGCTAGAAATATTGCCTACGACTCAGATTCTCAGGCAGGAGCATGGCGGGTGGACTGCAGAGGCATCTGGTGGTAGGGACCGCACTAAGGCTTTTCCACAAGCTTGCTCTCGCTCCTGTGTGCTAAGTCACTCAGTCATGTCCTACTCTCTGCACCCTATTGACTGTAGCTTGCTCCTGCAGGCTCCTCTGTCCATGGGATTTCCCAGGCAAGAGTCCTGGATTGGGTTGCCATTTCCTCGGGGATCTTCCTGACCCAGGGACAGAAGCCTATTCATGTCATCAAATAACTAGCGTTGGGCCCTTTTTGAAGCTCCACTGATTCTTCACATCACTGCTTGGTAAAATGTATTAATACCTCAAATGGCTTTTTGAACCCAAGTGCAAGGCTACCTTTATTCTTGTGATATCGCATATTAAATTTCCCCCATTGCTCCAAACTGACAAGGATTTTTGAGTCATGTGGGCTCCGAAGCATTAACTGTCCCAGCTTTGTGTCATGTCCAAGTTTAATATACACTTCTATTTCATCTTTTAAGTAATTGCTAAAAATGCTGAATGTAATATTGAAGTTTAATATTGACTAATTACTGATTTTAATCTTGAATGAGGTCTCCAGTGACATGTCACATGACTCTCCACCTTTGGATTTGTTCAATATTTTTATAACTGATGTGGATGGAGGCTTAACTGATATGTTAAAAAGGTGAATCACTTCACAAATGGAATATATCTTCCCATTTGACTTCTTGGCCCCTATTTCTGATTGGAACAACATTTTGATGGAGGATATCACCTTTGGAAATGAAAAGCCAAATTATTGGCCTGGAGTCAATGGTAACGATGATTTTATGAAACTCCTGTGTCATTTATCTTGGACAGAGTCAGGAAAATTGTGGCCATTCAGTTCATGTTAAATTCCTGCAATGAAAATAAGAAGATAATCACAATGGTGATCAAGTATCACCATCTGTGAAACTTTAGGAATAAACAGACAGTATGTATTCCCCTAGTGACTTAATTTTCCTTTTTTCAGATTAGAAAATTGAAATTCTATAACTCAGATGGAAGTGATAACAAGGATTTGGCTAGAAATATTGCCTACGACTCAGATTCTCAGGCAGGAGCATGGCGGGTGGACTGCAGAGGCATCTGGTGGTAGGGACCGCACTAAGGCTTTTCCACAAGCTTGCTCTCGCTCCTGTGTGCTAAGTCACTCAGTCATGTCCTACTCTCTGCACCCTATTGACTGTAGCTTGCTCCTGCAGGCTCCTCTGTCCATGGGATTTCCCAGGCAAGAGTCCTGGATTGGGTTGCCATTTCCTCGGGGGATCTTCCTGACCCAGGGACAGAAGCCAAGACTCTTAGTTTCCTGCATTGGCTGGCAGGTTCTTTACCGCTAGCGCCACTGGGAAGCCCCTACCTTTCTTTCTCCCCTATGTTTTGGCCTCCCTGCGGGGAATGTGGGCTCCCCGTTTCCTAACTAGGCATTGAACCCCAATCCCCTGCAGCGGAAGCTTGGTGCCTTAACCACTGGACTGCCAGGAAAGTTCGCATCTCATAGCATTGATTGGGGGTTAGTTCAAAGCACTTTAAAGAAGGGTGAGAGAGTCTTATGAATATTAGAAATAATTTGATCAATATCACTAAACAAAGCTGAGAAACATCACTGTGCAACTTAATTTCTCCAAAAAGACTCCGTTTAGAATTGGTCTCAGTCCTAGATTGGGAGGCGGGCTGGACGACTCCCACCAGCAAAAGCTCTGGGGCCTCTCTCTCCCAGGTGAGAGACAATCACTGGAACGCAGGTGTTTCCGCTCTGCCTTACTTCTCCCTCTCCTCCGCCCTTACAACCGCCAACCTTCTGTCGGTATTTCCTAGAGAAATCTTGCTTTCAAACTAATGGCTAGGTTTCACGGAAGATGAACAAAGGCACGTCTCTTCTTTCCATTCCCATTAAGTGATTAGCCGTGGGAGCTGGAAAATAGCGTTTCTATTTAAAAGGAGAAATACTTAGAGAGCAAACTTCGTTCACCTTTCCCTGACTGTTTTCAGAAAACAAGAAAACCGTAGCTAGTTCTGTTCTGGTCCCTGACCTCACCCTCTCCTCCCCCGGCGCTCCCTCCTCCCGCTTTCTGCGGCCCCACTTCCTCAGCTCTCAGCTACAAGAAGAGGTTATCAAGGTGATAATAAGCGAGAAAATGTTCCAGCCTTGTTTTAAGCCTCAGCCATATTGCACTGCTTAAAAGAGGTTAAATGCTTGTGTGAACCTGTGTTTCCCACCCCCCGCTAGGCAGCCCTAAGCCTGGCTGATCCCGCCTCGCCTGGCCCCCTCTTTGCCAGAGTCGTGGTTCAGGATGATTGAGGTGGCCTCGGCCTCCCAGCAGCTGCTGACTTGCACTTTCCCCTTTACCTCCCTAGGCGCCAGGCCCAAGAGTCCTGGGGGCAAGCCCCTCTTAGTTTCCTGCATTGGCTGGCAGGTTCTTTACCGCTAGCGCCACTGGGAAGCCCCTACCTTTCTTTCTCCCTATGTTTTGGCCTCCCTGCGGGGAATGTGGGCTCCCCGTTTCCTAACTAGGCATTGAACCCCAATCCCCTGCAGCGGAAGCTTGGTGCCTTAACCACTGGACTGCCAGGAAAGTTCGCATCTCATAGCATTGATTGGGGGTTAGTTCAAAGCACTTTAAAGAAGGGTGAGAGAGTCTTATGAATATTAGAAATAATTTGATCAATATCACTAAACAAAGCTGAGAAACATCACTGTGCAACTTAATTTCTCCAAAAAGACTCCGTTTAGAATTGGTCTCAGTCCTAGATTGGGAGGCGGGCTGGACGACTCCCACCAGCAAAAGCTCTGGGGCCTCTCTCTCCCAGGTGAGAGACAATCACTGGAACGCAGGTGTTTCCGCTCTGCCTTACTTCTCCCTCTCCTCCGCCCTTACAACCGCCAACCTTCTGTCGGTATTTCCTAGAGAAATCTTGCTTTCAAACTAATGGCTAGGTTTCACGGAAGATGAACAAAGGCACGTCTCTTCTTTCCATTCCCATTAAGTGATTAGCCGTGGGAGCTGGAAAATAGCGTTTCTATTTAAAAGGAGAAATACTTAGAGAGCAAACTTCGTTCACCTTTCCCTGACTGTTTTCAGAAAACAAGAAAACCGTAGCTAGTTCTGTTCTGGTCCCTGACCTCACCCTCTCCTCCCCCGGCGCTCCCTCCTCCCGCTTTCTGCGGCCCCACTTCCTCAGCTCTCAGCTACAAGAAGAGGTTATCAAGGTGATAATAAGCGAGAAAATGTTCCAGCCTTGTTTTAAGCCTCAGCCATATTGCACTGCTTAAAAGAGGTTAAATGCTTGTGTGAACCTGTGTTTCCCACCCCCCGCTAGGCAGCCCTAAGCCTGGCTGATCCCGCCTCGCCTGGCCCCCTCTTTGCCAGAGTCGTGGTTCAGGATGATTGAGGTGGCCTCGGCCTCCCCAGCAGCTGCTGACTTGCACTTGGAAATTCAATCCTCTCAAGGTAATTCCTCAGCTTATGAAAAACTTCTAGCAGCGAATTCTGAATTTGATGCCTCCCACCCCCAGCGGGGCCACAGCAGGCTCCCTGACTTCCACAGCCTCTGGGCCTGGAGTCCGTGGGGAGTTGTATTATCAAGGTAGTTTTCCCAGGGACTTCCGGGGCGATCCAATGGTTAGGACTCTGCACTTCACTGCTGGGGGTCCAGGTTCAGTCCCTGCTGGAGAAACTAAGCTCCCACAAGCCCTGCTGCAAACCCAGGTATTTTTACAAGTAGGACAGCTTTTGTCTCATTAGGAGATTTCTAGCTATTTCTAGACCACCACTCTCAATTTCCTTTCTCTTCTGAGGCCTTCTATACTCAAAATGGGACCCATCTGCTCACCTGTAGGCTACAGGTTGGCCTGGCTTCTATGTCAGAGTAAAACTCTTGCAAGAAGGGGGACTTGCAACAGAGAGTGGGTTCTTATCTAACACTCGAAATGAGTTGTCCGAGGAGACAGATGTTGCTGGTAGAGCAATAGTGTTCTTGGGAAGGGGTGCCTGGGCGGAGAGCAGGAGGGTCAGGGAACCCAGGAGGACTGCTTTGCCATGTGGCTCGCCATCTTGGGTTTTATGGTGGTGGGATTAGTTTTTCGCTTATCTCTGGCCAGGCATTCTGATTCAGGGTCCTTCCTGGTGGGTCACGCCATCTCAGCCAAGATGGATCCCAGCGAGAAAGAATCTGGGAGGTTTGCAGGATGTGTAGGGTGGCGCCTCCTCTCTCCTTTTGACCTTTCCCAAAGTCTTAGGGTTGGTGGTAGTATGTTCATTTCACGTCTCTTACCAGAACCTCCTGTTGCTAAAATTACTCATGCAAGTGGCTCCTCTCTTGCCTGGCCAGGGCAGGGGGTTTCAGTGTTTCCCCTAACAAAACTGTGCTTTTGTCTCCTCTTGGCTGGAGCATCTCTCACATTTAGAGTGGCACTTGGTACTAAGGTTGGAGGCCAAACTAATTGTAAAAGGAGATGTGGAGCTACCGTTTGTACTGATAGCTCAGTCATCTCCTGCAAGCTGATGGACATCTTTGCAAAAGCAGATGGGGTACCAGGTTTGGAGAAATTCTTCTCACTGCAAGGAAGTTGCCTAGAAATTCTGAAATAACCATATGCTTTTACGATTTTGGGGATCAGTATTCTCAGTAACAATATTTCATTCTTTTCATTCCTCACCCACAAAGCTGCTCTGGTCCCCAATGGCAGGAAGTCCCTGGTTGTGGTTGCAGATGCTGCCGTGACAACCCTCTGCGGCCTTACAGAGACGGCTTTATTGTGGGAGGATCTGAATGTCCTTGTTGTCTCCTAAAGCTTCAGCTCCGAGTTTCGGGATGTGTTTTGGCAAAGTGCAAAATCCAATAGTTGTTGAACGCTTGATAATCTTTTATGCCCTGTAGAAGTATGTTTTTATTCATCCATTTCTTCAGGAGGTAAAAAATAAAGCTCTTCCATTCCAGGCATAAATTAGCATGTATAACAATGCAGTGCAAAAAATGTAATTTAAATAGAACTGATTAGAATTTTGATAGGGCACCTAGGAACCTCTAAACAAATGCTGATCAGGTAATGAGTGGAACAAGTCATTTATTTCAGTGGTTCAGCTATTCGTTCGATGATTGGGTCACAGTTTCCCAAACATCTACGGTGACTGTTCATTAATTATTCACTTCTCGCTCAGTAATTGTCCAATTTAACTACAAACTGTGGGCTTATAGGCAAAGCCACAGAAGACAGCAGAGGGAAAAAGGAACGACCTAGATAAAAGTATATTTTCTTTCTGTAATAGCGTTCACTAATTCAAGGACTCAGAGAGAGGGGAGCTATTGTTAGACTTTGGCCTTGGTCTCGTCTACACGCAGTGGACTAAATTGCTCACCATTTGTTAAGCGGGGACATTTAAGCTCCAGAGCGCTGAGCCTTGCAAATGAGGCTGTTCAAGTTGGCATTCAGCCTGTCTTTGTGGGTAGAGCCTCACCTTTGGGTCAGTGAGCAACGTGCAATAAGTAGGACAGAGAAGCTTCGGAAGGCTATCAACCGCATCACATGTTTCTCTTCAGGTGCTTCCTGTTGGAAAATGTTCTAAGTCAGTCTGAAAGGTTCATGTGCAGGGTTTTCCTCCTTTGATATTTTGGAGGTTTTTCTTTGATTAAAAAGACAAAGATGCTTCCCTCTTATTTCATGAGTTCTGCTCGTATCCAGAAAATTCGTGGTGCAGTAGTTTCCCTGGTATATCATTACATTTCATGTTCTGTTTTACTTACAATCTTCACTGGTAATTGACATTAGTTTATCAGCCCTGTTGTCTTGATATAATTGTGGTATTAGTAGGATGTCATTTTCTAGAATGCAGATTAGAAATGAAATCCCAAGAAGAGCAATAAGCTAAACAAATTTTCCCTCAAGTCAGAATGAAGCATTGTGGGTTTGTTGTTGTTGTTATTTGAAGCATTGTTTTAAAGGAAGACTCATCAGTTTATTATAGTTTTAATGTTGCTGTCCTTGCCCTGGGTGTTTTGTGGCTGAAGAACCTCTAGGGATGAGGCTTAGCACATTGGAATGTGCTTTTTTTTTTTTTTCCTGTCTCTACGTCATTGTTCATTTTTCAGCTATCTTAATTCTTTGGTCTATGTGGGCCTCCCATTGCAGTGGCCTCCACTGTTGCAGAGCACCAGCTTTGGGCACATGCGCTCCAGAGCGCTATCCTGTAATTGTACACATCAGTCCAGCCATTCCTCGGCACGTGGGATCTTCCTGGGTCAGGGATTGAACCAGTGCCCCTTGCACTGCGAGGCAGACTCTTTACCCACTGGACCACCAGGGAAGCCCTGGAGTGTGCTTTGAATGAGTGCTTGATATCCAGGCAAGTATAAGAATAGGGCTAATCTGGTCCCATGCTCTGGCAGGTTAATGGTTGTCACAGTGATTTGTCTGAATGGCACTTGTCTTCCTTCATGTTGCCTCCTGAAAAAAAGAACATCTTCCTTCCTCTGGGCCATGGCTGGGTGCAAAGCATGCATCTACCCTGTGAGGGTGTCTGAACCACTCATTATTACTTAATTACTAAAGCCTGGGTCTGGGTGATGTCTACATGCTGGCAGCGGCGTGACAAGGCTGGGTAGACACTTTCTGTCATGTGTGAGAACAACAGTGAGTGTCTCTGGGACAGAGTCTCTGTGGTCCAAACTGACTGTATCCATGGTGAAGGAAATGTGACTGTTTTGCTACTGCTGGAAGAACTTACAGCAGCCTGGCTGTGTGTTTGCAGAAGCCACCTGTCATTTGAATACCTGTTTCTTTGAAGAGGTGTCAAGCCACTGTAGAGCTGTGTAAACGAAGGCAACAAGAGGTGAAGAGATTTGCTGTACTCACAAAACACTTCTGAAGCCCAGGAGACACAAGAACCAATGGTCCACCTCAACGCAGTTTTAAATCACCTAGGCCTATGTGTATGCCTGTGCTTTTCTTTTAAAATAAAGAGGAATTAATTATACCATTAGAGATGGCTGATACTGTTTTTGACAGTGATTTGGGGTCTCATGAACACTGCTGTTTAGCTATATGCTAAGGGAACTCACTACTTCAGAACAAGCAAATGGCAAATGGATAAAATATTGTGTTTGGGGCAATTTATTTTCTCTGGCTCTGTTAACTCTTGAACAATTAACTGGATTATTTCCCTAATGTGAATGATGACTCTATTCATATTAAAACAATTAGTTGGACAGTGGTTCTAGGGTGAACATAGACTCTTTTTTTTCTTCTTCCATTGCCTCTCCTTTCCCACATGTCTGCCTTTTTCTCTGAGAGCCATTTCAAATACATAAAATCTGTTTGAAGATGTGAAGCTCTTGAAAATTGTTGCAAGGGACTACAGCTGCACGTTGATTCTCAGCAGATCTCCTCATATCTTTGGATTTTTATGATGTCCTTATTTTCCAATCACTGGATTCGTGTTATAATGTCTCCATTATTTTGGTGGACAGATTAGAGCTGATTGTTGCTCACAGCAGCCTTTGGCCACCCCCAGTGAGACCTCCGCAGCTTACCTTATCATAATATTGGAAAGCAATTTCTCTTGACTGCTGTGAACCCACGCCAGTGGCCTTTCCTGAAAAAAGAACATCTTCCTTCCTCTGGGCCATGGCTGGGTGCAAAGCATTAATTACCTAAAAAAGCCTGGGTCTGGGTGATGTCTACATGCTGGCAGCGGCGTGACAAGGCTGGGTAGACACTTTCTGTCATGTGTGAGAACAACAGTGAGTGTCTCTGGGACAGAGTCTCTGTGGTCCAAACTGACTGTATCCATGGTGAAGGAAATGTGACTGTTTTGCTACTGCTGGAAGAACTTACAGCAGCCTGGCTGTGTGTTTGCAGAAGCCACCTGTCATTTGAATACCTGTTTCTTTGAAGAGGTGTCAAGCCACTGTAGAGCTGTGTAAACGAAGGCAACAAGAGGTGAAGAGATTTGCTGTACTCACAAAACACTTCTGAAGCCCAGGAGACACAAGAACCAATGGTCCACCTCAACGCAGTTTTAAATCACCTAGGCCTATGTGTATGCCTGTGCTTTTCTTTTAAAATAAAGAGGAATTAATTATACCATTAGAGATGGCTGATACTGTTTTTGACAGTGATTTGGGGTCTCATGAACACTGCTGTTTAGCTATATGCTAAGGGAACTCACTACTTCAGAACAAGCAAATGGCAAATGGATAAAATATTGTGTTTGGGGCAATTTATTTTCTCTGGCTCTGTTAACTCTTGAACAATTAACTGGATTATTTCCCTAATGTGAATGATGACTCTATTCATATTAAAACAATTAGTTGGACAGTGGTTCTAGGGTGAACATAGACTCTTTTTTTTCTTCTTCCATTGCCTCTCCTTTCCCACATGTCTGCCTTTTTCTCTGAGAGCCATTTCAAATACATAAAATCTGTTTGAAGATGTGAAGCTCTTGAAAATTGTTGCAAGGGACTACAGCTGCACGTTGATTCTCAGCAGATCTCCGCATATCTTTGGATTTTTATGTTGTCCTTATTTTCCAATCACTGGATTCGTGTTATAATGTCTCCATTATTTTGGTGGACAGATTAGAGCTGATTGTTGCTCACAGCAGCCTTTGGCCACCCCCAGTGAGACCTCCGCAGCTTACCTTATCATAATATTGGAAAGCAATTTCTCTTGACTGCTGTGAACCCACGCCAGAAATCTGAAACGCTGCCACAGTCATTAAGTGATTTCCAATTAGTTAATTGGTTTCACAGGCTGCTTCTTTCTAAACTGAACCTTAAATGAAAAGCAGAACCATCCATTTCTGAAAGAGAAAAAAAATCCTGGGGCCTTTGGGTTTTAAGATCCTTAAATGAAGCATACTTGGGAAGAAATGTCACTAAAAACACCAGCCCTGCAGAACAGAAAATAGTGTTTATAATTTTATTTATTCATTTATTTTTGGCTGAACTAGGTCCTCATTACTGTGCAGTCTTTTCTCTGGTTGTTGTGAGTGGGTGCTTGGGCTTCTCACCATGGCGGTTTCTCTTGTGGAACACAGGCTCTCGGGCACGGGGGCTTCAGCACTTGTGGCTCCCAGGCTCTAGAGCATGGGCTCATTAGTTGTGGCACAGGGGCTTAGTTGCTCTGTAGCATGTGGGATCTTCCCGAGTCAGGGATCAAACCCATGCCCGTGTCTCCTACCTTGGCAGGAGGATTCTTTACCACTTAGCCATCAAGGAAACCCAGAAAATATTTTTATTATTACAGAAAGAAATAGACTTTCCTGAGTTTTCCAAGTGATGAAGGGTTAATTTTGCCCACTTTGAATCAAAGGAAATGATGTTGGTTATCACAGAGCAGCACAGAACATGGAGAATTTCTCGATCAATATGGATTCTTCTCCAGGGAAGCTGCCTGGGCCTGCCTGATGTTGGGTCTCCAGGGCCATATCTACTTGGCTGCTCTGAGATGCTGTTAACCCTCCCCGAGCACTAGGGCAAAGTCCTTGAGAATGGCTCTTTAATAAGCTGCTTTTTGGAAAGGGACTTGTATACGGTTAGAGGTGTGTGTGTGTGTGTGTATGTGTGTTAGTCTCTGAGTCATGTCTGACTCTTTGCGACCCCATGGATTGTAGGCTCCTCAGATTCCTCTGTCCATGGAATTCTCCAGGCAAGAATACTGGAGTGGGTAGCCATTCCCTTCTCCAGGGAGTCTTCCTGACCCAAGGATCGAACCCAGGTCTCCTCCACTGCAGGCAGATTCTTTACCTTCTGAACCACCAGGGAAGCCCTGTGGTTAGGTATGCGGACTGTCAAAAGGAACGAGGTGAAGGAAAGTGAGAGGCTTGCTAGAATACCTCTAGTTAATGCTGTTATTAATAGTGGGGAGCCATAAACAGGAGTCTGGAGCAATTACTGACTGGCACAATAGAGTAAATATTTATTCAGTAGGGTGCCCACTAGGGTAAACCAGTCATCTATTTTCTCTGAGAGAGGAAACTTGGCTTTAATGGTAGAGAGAATGCATAAAAAGTGAATGCAAAATTTTCTCTCTGTTAATTAGACAAAAATGCAGTCAATCAAATAAGAAGCAGCAGAGTGTAATGGTTAAAAGCAGACTCTGGAGACAAATTATCTGGGTGGAAATCCTGACAGTCACTTTCTCGTGGTTTGACTTAGGGCAAATTACTTGACCTCTCTATGCTTCAGTCTCCTGTGAAACAGGGCAGAGGAGTTTTAAGAACATCCTCATGGGGCTTTATGAAGTGTGAACATGAAGGGTTAAAATCTAGAAGTTCCTTAGAACCAGGTTTGATACATGTTTGTTAAAGAAGCCAAATTTTTATTTTATGCCTTGTTTTGAAAGATTCACTGTTTGATCTCTCCATTGGAAAAACCCCCTCTCCTCTTATGGGTAAGAACCCATGAAAACCAATGCTCAAAGAAAGGTAGCAGCTGTGATGCTGGCGGCCCATTTGGTTGGTCATTCCATCTGTCCGTCAGCTATATTTCCTGCCAACAGCTCTTTAAGACAATTTCTTCTTTTCAAACTCAGTCAGCCTGGTCTTTTTGTTAAAGAATAATGTTTCTGCTAGAGAAGTAGATTAAATTGGAAGAGTAGAGGAGGCAGTGATTGGAATACTGGGTTGGAAGGACAAAGAACTTCAGTGTGTGCAGGTGTCTATGTGTGTGTCTAACAGACAGAGACTGAGAGACGGAGATACACACAGACAGACACGCACACACAGAGGGAGAACATGTGGATAGCAACAGGACATCTTTGGTGAATGGAAGACCATGCACATTGCTGTGAAGGAAATGAGAGACTGGGTGAATCTGGAGGCAAAGAAGGAAGGGCAGAAAGCCATGACTGGTGCTGGGCTCTTTCTGTCTGCTTTAGAAGCTGTTGGTTCATCATTTCAACAGCCTGGAGTCCTTTAGTAATGACTTTATGGATTAAAATTTAAAACCAAATTGAAACCTTCTACCTCGATTTGAGACTTAAACCCAGCGTCCAGACCTAATTAAACCCTGCTTGGGACTTGAACCCACATGGCTGGGACTCAAACCCAGCCAAAACCCTGGTAATGAAAATCACTCACCCAATGTTTGAACCCACTGGGGCTCAGGTTCTTCATGTCTCTTTGCAGAGAAGAATTCAGCAAGAGACAAAGTGATAGGTAAGAAATGGATTTATTCAGATTCAGAGAAAGCACACTCCACAGACAGAGTGTGGTCCAGCGGTCCCGAAAACATGGCGTTCTTACCTTTTATGGGCTGGGTAATTTCATATGCTAATGAGTGGGAGGATTATTCCAGCTCCTTTAGAGAAGAGGCAGAACTGTTATGGCGCCTCTGGGCATGTCATTTAGCTTGCAGACTGAGGATCAAGGTCTGATCTGCTATCTTAGATTCATTTGATTTTAATGGGTTTATGATGTGTCCTTGGGCTATGTCATTCTTTTCAAAAATTGTGCCTTGCCCCTTTCCCTCCTAACCCTTACAAAATTAGATGCGTTTACAAATGACACCCACCCTGAACTGATAATGAACTGAGCCGAGCTGCCAAAAGTTGGGCTCACAATTATTTGGGAGCCCTGGGGTGTGCTGTTCTGGTAGATGGTCCTACTGTTTGTTAATATGGGCCACTTCTATTGGTATTTTATTTATTTATTTTCATATTTTATTTTTTGTTCTTTGACCTGTGTGGGCTTCCCATCGCAGTGGCCTCTCTCACTGCAGAGCACCAGCTCTGGGCGCATGTGCTCCAGAGCTCTGGTTCGGCAGTTGGACACACCAGCCCAGCCACTCCGCAGCACGTGGGATCTTCCCAGGCCAGGGATCGAACCAGCGCCCCCTGCACTGCAAGATGGTGTCCTTACTCACTAGACCACCAGGGAAGCCCCCCTCCCTGCTTAAAGACAACACTTTTAGGGGATATGCTGGCAGGCACAAGTAAGTCGTGCACTTATGGGCACGTGTTTCCTGGCCTGGATAGTAACTCTGGTAGAAATTTGTCTGCTTTTAGGGTGTGTGTTTAAAACATTTATTTTTAAGTTTCCTTAAACAGCCTATGCCTTCCAGTGGAAACCATGGTTTAAAAAAATACGAAGTTCGAGATCACCTAATGATACAGGAGTTCTAAGACGGTGTGCTTTGAAGGTGAAATGTTTTCAGAGATGATGAATTGCTGCGTCCCCTTCTCCAGCAGCCACCTTGTTTCCTACTGCATAGTTATTTCAGAGGGAGAAGCTTTTATTCTAGTTTTATGCCACAGAATACAGTACTTTCTATTCACATATTTTTTAGAGCAGGCGCTGCTCTTTCAAGTTTGTTAATCAGGACAAAGGAGAGAAAGCATCAAAGTAAATGCTTCCTGGTCCTATCTAGAGAGAGCAACACTAGACAGCAAGGATAGATTTATTTCTGTGGTCCATGAAGCTAGTTACGACTCAATAAATATTAAATCAATCAGATGAATAACCTCTCCTGCCCTCGAGGAACTTATGATCTACTGAACCAAGATGAATCATGTCCCTTTATCTTTTAATATTTTTGACTTTCACTTATGGGGAAGAAAATCACCCACCCTGAACTGATAATGAACTGAGCCGAGCTGCCAAAAGTTGGGCTCACAATTATTTGGGAGCCCTGGGGTGTGCTGTTCTGGTAGATGGTCCTACTGTTTGTTAATATGGGCCACTTCTATTGGTATTTTATTTATTTATTTTCATATTTTATTTTTTGTTCTTTGACCTGTGTGGGCTTCCCATCGCAGTGGCCTCTCTCACTGCAGAGCACCAGCTCTGGGCGCATGTGCTCCAGAGCTCTGGTTCGGCAGTTGGACACACCAGCCCAGCCACTCCGCAGCACGTGGGATCTTCCCAGGCCAGGGATCGAACCAGCGCCCCCTGCACTGCAAGATGGTGTCCTTACTCACTAGACCACCAGGGAAGCCCCCCTCCCTGCTTAAAGACAACACTTTTAGGGGATATGCTGGCAGGCACAAGTAAGTCGTGCACTTATGGGCACGTGTTTCCTGGCCTGGATAGTAACTCTGGTAGAAATTTGTCTGCTTTTAGGGTGTGTGTTTAAAACATTTATTTTTAAGTTTCCTTAAACAGCCTATGCCTTCCAGTGGAAACCATGGTTTAAAAAAATACGAAGTTCGAGATCACCTAATGATACAGGAGTTCTAAGACGGTGTGCTTTGAAGGTGAAATGTTTTCAGAGATGATGAATTGCTGCGTCCCCTTCTCCAGCAGCCACCTTGTTTCCTACTGCATAGTTATTTCAGAGGGAGAAGCTTTTATTCTAGTTTTATGCCACAGAATACAGTACTTTCTATTCACATATGTTTTAGAGCAGGCGCTGCTCTTTCAAGTTTGTTAATCAGGACAAAGGAGAGAAAGCATCAAAGTAAATGCTTCCTGGTCCTATCTAGAGAGAGCAACACTAGACAGCAAGGATAGATTTATTTCTGTGGTCCATGAAGCTAGTTACGACTCAATAAATATTAAATCAATCAGATGAATAACCTCTCCCTGCCCTCGAGGAACTTATGATCTACTGAACCAAGATGAATCATGTCCCTTTATCTTTTAATATTTTTTGACTTTCACTTATGGGGAAGAAAATCTCAAGAATTCCCAACCAGGGAGCCTGAAGAGGTTTGGGCTATGATACTGATAGGGACGGTGTAGAATAGGTAGGTGATTGTAGAGTCCTAGTAGGGGACGGTAGGTAGAAGAAGATTGGGAGGCCGGTGAGTTAATGATAACTCAGGAGAGCTGCTCCTTGTTTAGTAAAGCAGGATTGACTGGGTATAAACAGCTGATGAAGGAGGAGCTGGCGAAGAAGGAACTAATGATGTATGCCTTGCATCTGTGTCTTCTTGAGAGGGGCGGTCTTCTACCATCCTATATATATTGCTGCCCACTCAATCGAAGAGAGCAGAGCAGGGCTTGCCTGCCTGCCTGCTTGCATCTCTTGCAAGTACCCTATCCTAGTAAATCCTTTTCTTGTCTATCACTCTGCCTCTCGCTGAATTCCTTCTGTGTTGAGGCACGAAGAGCTTGAGCCTCAGTGGGTCCAGACGTTGGGTGAGTGCTGGATTAAGTCCTGGCCGCGTGGGCTCAAGTCTCAGACAGAGTTTTGGCCAGGATTGCGTCCTGACTACGTGGGTTCAAGTCCCAGGCAGGGTTCGATCAGGTCTGGACCCTGGGTTTAAGTCTCAAATCGAGGTAAAACACTTTCAGTACCCTTAAAGTCATTTACAAGCCAATGAGATTTGGTTGGAGTTGTTACCTGAGCTTCAATAGTGCTTGTGAAATGGTCCCTTTATAAAAGAGAGTTCAGTGCTAACATAACACCAGGGCTAAAGAAAGCCTGGCTGCTGGTGATGATCCAGAGGGGCTTGTGCTGTGTCTCCGAGGGTAGAGTAGGGAGATGGGGGCCAGCACACTGGGACAAGATGGTGCCATCTGTTAATCCCAGAATTTAAAACTACAATTCAATTACATGGGATTCCATGCTAGTATGAGTAGCTTTTCCATTTCAGAAGGCAGCAGGAGCCCACAGTAGAGTCAATGTGCATCTGAAAGTCTGATTAAATGTGTTGGGAGTGCTCATGGAATATGTTAGTCTCGGGATATTATTTATATTGAGACAGGAGCATCTTGGGGGAACAGAGATGCATTAAGGCCACACACTTAACAGATGATCTTGCTTCCAGGGAGACTGTGTTGTTCTGTGTGGGCTCTGAAGGCCCTGGTAAAACTCTTGGCTTCTTCCTGACCTGCTGCAAACCTGCTTGCCGGGCTCAGTCACATTAGAGATAAACAAAATACACTTGTTTGAATGGATGCCAGGCACTAAGCAGCTCCTGGGTTTTATGTTGGGGTCTGCAGTAGGGATGGCTCTCTTCTGGTTGCACTGAGGTTTGGGTAATAGGAAATTGGAAGCTAAAGGGGCCAGATGTTTAACGCTTAGAGGCACTTGGTCTTGTGATTGTTCCTTGGTTCTCAAGCCTTTAGGAAGCTCCTGATCTGATAGGAGGGGAGTCCCCACTACCACCCAGTATTTAACCCCTTCTCATTGCTCTGCCTCTTACCTTGTGTTTTCCACCTGAGATTTCCTTCCCTCTACTGAATTGGCTGAAAAGTTCGTTCTGGGTTTTATAACATCTGGAAAATCCAAATGAACTTTTTGGCTAACCCAGTACTTCTAGATGTTCCAACTTAACTCATCCTTCAAGAGCTAGCAAAAATGTTACATTGACCTTCCTTGGTTACTCCCTTCACTAATTCTTTTTGATGTGGACTCAAGCCCACTTCAGGGGATTTTCGAGGTAAAACACTTTCAGTACCCTTAAAGTCATTTACAAGCCAATGAGATTTGGTTGGAGTTGTTACCTGAGCTTCAATAGTGCTTGTGAAATGGTCCCTTTATAAAAGAGAGTTCAGTGCTAACATAACACCAGGGCTAAAGAAAGCCTGGCTGCTGGTGATGATCCAGAGGGGCTTGTGCTGTGTCTCCGAGGGTAGAGTAGGGAGATGGGGCCAGCACACTGGGACAAGATGGTGCCATCTGTTAATCCCAGAATTTAAAACTACAATTCAATTACATGGGATTCCATGCTAGTATGAGTAGCTTTTCCATTTCAGAAGGCAGCAGGAGCCCACAGTAGAGTCAATGTGCATCTGAAAGTCTGATTAAATGTGTTGGGAGTGCTCATGGAATATGTTAGTCTCGGGATATTATTTATATTGAGACAGGAGCATCTTGGGGGAACAGAGATGCATTAAGGCCACACACTTAACAGATGATCTTGCTTCCAGGGAGACTGTGTTGTTCTGTGTGGGCTCTGAAGGCCCTGGTAAAACTCTTGGCTTCTTCCTGACCTGCTGCAAACCTGCTTGCCGGGCTCAGTCACATTAGAGATAAACAAAATACACTTGTTTGAATGGATGCCAGGCACTAAGCAGCTCCTGGGTTTTATGTTGGGGTCTGCAGTAGGGATGGCTCTCTTCTGGTTGCACTGAGGTTTGGGTAATAGGAAATTGGAAGCTAAAGGGGTCAGATGTTTAACGCTTAGAGGCACTTGGTCTTGTGATTGTTCCTTGGTTCTCAAGCCTTTAGGAAGCTCCTGATCTGATAGGAGGGGAGTCCCCACTACCACCCAGTATTTAACCCCTTCTCATTGCTCTGCCTCTTACCTTGTGTTTTCCACCTGAGATTTCCTTCCCTCTACTGAATTGGCTGAAAAGTTCGTTCTGGGTTTTATAACATCGCGTGGAAAATCCAAATGAACTTTTTGGCTAACCCAGTACTTCTAGATGTTCCAACTTAACTCATCCTTCAAGAGCTAGCAAAAATGTTACATTGACCTTCCTTGGTTACTCCCTTCACTAATTCTTTTTTGATGTGGACCACTTGAAAAGCCTTTTATTGGATTTGTTACAAATATTGCTTCTGTTTTTTATGTTTTGGTTTTACGGCCACGAGGCTTGTGGTATCTTAGCTCCCTGACCAGGGATTGAACCTGCACCCTCTTCATTGGAAGGCAAAGTCTCAACTGCTGAACCACCAGGGAAGTCTCCCTTCACTAATTCTTATCCACCTCACCTCCTAACCTCATCCCCATAAAACACTTAAGAAGTATAGTCTCATAGAAAAGCATGGATTTTGAACTAGGTAAGTCTGAGTTTATATACCAGGTTTTTTGTTTGTTTGTTTTTTTGTTTTTCTATATATTCCAGGTCATATGGTTATTGTCTGTGTTTACTGGGTAAGAGATCTCATCCTGTTTTAGCCTTACTTTTCCTTAACTGTAAAATGGGGATAATGCCACTTACCTTAGGGTTTGTAGACACATTCAATGATATCACCAAGTAGAAGACTATGTACTTAGTGTCCTTGTGTAGAGAATATTCCATAGATCTTCCAAGAATATTCCTTTGATCTTCATCTTTCATAGTTTACCCAGCTAACTGTAATTCTTCATCTTTTGGTCATGGGTCTCTTGGAGGATTGGATGAAAGTGATGGTCTCTGCTCCCAGGAGAAAAAAAGCATGGACAAACTTTCATACAATTTTAGGAGATTCAGGGATCCCTGAAGTTCAAACAAGAGCCTCGTAAGGGTGGTGATCCCTGGACCTCCCCAGTGGTGTTTAGGACTCCATGCTTCCATTGCAGTGGAAGCAGGTTTAATCCCTGGTCAAGGAACTAAGATCCTACAAATTTTGAGGTATGGTGAAGAAACCAAAAAAGGGTGAAGATCCCTTGGCTAAACCCCTCCTCCACCCAAGCAGCCACATTTGTAAGACTGAAAGGAGACCTGGAATTTAGGAGGGGCTGGACAAACACTGGTTAATCTCAACCCTTCCCAAATTGCAATCAGAGTATACACCCATTGCCTGGAGGAAATCTAGTTGTAATTTTTCTTTCTATTTAGTTTCGGGAAACTGTCACGGCCAAGTGACAGAAATACCTCTGAGCAGAGTCTAGTCCTTGACTGACATGTCTTCCAGCTGGCCTGCCATACCTGCTTTGAACAAACTTGGCCTTTTCAAAGATCTTCCCTTTCTTGTCCGACTCTACCCTGCAGTCCTGTGTGTGCTGCTATCCAGCCAGGCGACGTGTTTTGCTGACATCTCTGTCTTCGCTCTCTGTATGGGATTTATAGCAATTATCCTTTGGCTGGTCCCTGTGTCTGTATTTTGGCAGGCTGCCCTGCCTTCCATGTGATAAGTGCTTTGCAGACAGTGCAGCCGGAGCTCTGCCAAGCCTAATGTCACCCCCATCAGATGCCGCCTGGGTCTAGGGGTTACCTCGGCCTGCCCCTTCCCTTCTAAGTCTGCTGGTGCGGGTTCCCCTGGCACTATGCTTAAAAGCACAAAACGATGCACAAGTCTGGTTGTGATCCAGTGCGCTGGAACAATGTTAGCAGTGAACCTGGATAAATGCAGGCATCTCTGAGTGTTTTTTATAGCCCATACTACCTGGATTGGTTTGTCTGGCTGTGTACAGCAAGTAAATGAACTGGATAATCGCCATATCTCTATTCCACTCCGTGCTGTGTAGCCTGTGCCTCTGGAAACAAAAGTTTTCTCTACAACAAAGTCACTCCTGGAGAACAATGCTACCCCCTGGGGGTGGATCCCTTCCTCCTGTGTGCCAAGGTATGACTAATCACATTGGCTCAAAAAACAGCTTTTTCCCCATTTGACTTTCATTTGATATTTTCACTGGAGAGCAAGCAACAAGGACACAACAACAAAACTCTAAAAGCGAACAAAAGTCAAACCAGCCTCAGCACCACCCCCCCCCCCCCACCGCAAAATGACCATCTCTCACTGTTGAGTCTTGTTCCATGTGTATAGATCAGGCTTGATTAATTTTCCAGTTGCTTTGTGCATCTGAGAGCTCAGGAATACTATGAATCACTCTTGCTCAAACTTTAACGTGCCTTCAGGTTACCTGGAAATCTTGTTAAAATGCAGATTCCCATGCAGTGGGTCTGGGGAGGAATCAGATTCTGCATGGCTAACAGAACTCCTGGGGAATGCTATAGCCCCTGGTCTCTGGGCAGACCTTGGAGACGGTGGCCTCATCCTGCAAGGGACCCGCGCACAAAGGTCCAGCTGATCCTAAGATGTGCCAACCTGCGTGGTCCCATTAGGCTCTCAGCTTAGCCTGTTGTTTGTCAAAGCCTGATTCTACTTCTTACAGCAAATGCATGTAGAAAGACTTTGGTCTTGAGAGAAGAGCAAGCACATTTTCGTGAAATCAAGGCAGAATCCACCTAAATAGAACACATGGCCCGCAAAGACACCTCCTTGCCTGCAAGTCCTCATTGGTGTCTTACTAGTTATTTAAAGTTCTCAGTAGGAAATTGTTCATCACTCAAAATTTAGGACAGCCTAGAAAAGTGCAATGAATGTAAATTTTCAGAGTCTGGAGTGTTTGTCACAGTGAAGAGCAAATTTTTGGAGCTTGAATTTAAGACAAGGAAAACTCTAATCACAACCGCTCATTCTTTGTTCATTCCTATTAAATACTGTTCTGGTTTTCCTGTCTCTTTGAAAACTACCTGGACTCTTTTCTGGAGAGAATCGGGTATATAGTAACACATTCATTATGTAAAGATTTATTCTTTCAACACAGAGTGTCTCCTATGTGAAAAAATTGTGGTAGTGACTTTGCTTCTGAGTTAATAAAGCAAGCCATTAACCTCTGTGAGTTTCCATTTTCACATTGGAATAATGAAGAGTTGGCCTGGGTGATCCCGTATTGCCTGGTTTCGTGCATTCTAAGCACTGGGAGACACTGAAGCATAAACGTTCTGCCTGTTTGTGGCTTTTTAGTTCCAACATGAAGGCTTTCCTTGGCTTGTTCTCTTTCATGGTGGGGTGAGGCACGCACTCACTATCCTGTGTGTGTGTCTTGTGGTTTATAGGGTGAGAAGCGAGGGAAGGAGTGTGGTTCCCTGTACTAATGGTGCTTTTTTTCTTTTGAGTGGAAGAAGTATTCCTATCAAAGAGAAACCTCACACAGAATTCCTAGATATAAATGCGAGCAAGATGAAGGGGCCAAGAGCCCATCTGGAGGCTGATCCTTCGGCCTCTGAAAATGTTCCAGAGATACCCTGGATCTCTTCAGGAGAGGAGTGGAAAACCATTGCTCTGCACTGAAGTCTCTACCATCTGATTCCAAACCACTCTATGCTGTTTTTATGTAACTAGAGCTGGTAATGGGAAATCTAATTTAAGAACAAATGTGTAAGGAAGAGTGTGGAAATCTGTGTAGGTCTGGGTAAATGGAAATAAGGAGGTTGGGGAGGCACTGTCCTTATGAGGATGCTGAAGGGGAGAGTGAGGCCTGGCATGCATGCGAGAGCTGACCAGATGAGGTCTTAACACTGGATGGTTCTTCTTCTGCAAGGGGTGGGTGTGAGTTTTATGATGAAGATGCTGGCTACTGGGCTTGCTTAAAACAGGGATGAGGGGCAGGCAGAGATTGAGAGACTGAGAGAAAGAGAGGGAATGAATGAGAGAGAGAGAAATGTAGTCAGCCTGGGTCTGCATTCCCTGGGTCTAGTGGGCAGGAAATGAAGGGGAGCTGCGGGGAGCCTGTGATGGATGGCCTGCAGAGGACTTTCCTGTCGCTGTAGTTTGTCCATTTCCATTGAGTTGCTTTGGAAGTCCCATTCTGCAAACCACAGGGGCTGAGTTCAGGCTCTAAATCCAGTCTGTACCGTTATTGTCTTTGGTGTCTGTGAAATGCTTAAGCCCTGAGTGAGAATTATGTAAAGATTTATTCTTTCAACACAGAGTGTCTCCTATGTGAAAAAATTGTGGTAGTGACTTTGCTTCTGAGTTAATAAAGCAAGCCATTAACCTCTGTGAGTTTCCATTTTCACATTGGAATAATGAAGAGTTGGCCTGGGTGATCCCGTATTGCCTGGTTTCGTGCATTCTAAGCACTGGGAGACACTGAAGCATAAACGTTCTGCCTGTTTGTGGCTTTTTAGTTCCAACATGAAGGCTTTCCTTGGCTTGTTCTCTTTCATGGTGGGGTGAGGCACGCACTCACTATCCTGTGTGTGTGTCTTGTGGTTTATAGGGTGAGAAGCGAGGGAAGGAGTGTGGTTCCCTGTACTAATGGTGCTTTTTTTCTTTTGAGTGGAAGAAGTATTCCTATCAAAGAGAAACCTCACACAGAATTCCTAGATATAAATGCGAGCAAGATGAAGGGGCCAAGAGCCCATCTGGAGGCTGATCCTTCGGCCTCTGAAAATGTTCCAGAGATACCCTGGATCTCTTCAGGAGAGGAGTGGAAAACCATTGCTCTGCACTGAAGTCTCTACCATCTGATTCCAAACCACTCTATGCTGTTTTTATGTAACTAGAGCTGGTAATGGGAAATCTAATTTAAGAACAAATGTGTAAGGAAGAGTGTGGAAATCTGTGTAGGTCTGGGTAAATGGAAATAAGGAGGATGGAGAGGCACTGTCCTTATGAGGATGCTGAAGGGGAGAGTGAGGCCTGGCATGCATGCGAGAGCTGACCAGATGAGGTCTTAACACTGGATGGTTCTTCTTCTGCAAGGGGTGGGTGTGAGTTTTATGATGAAGATGCTGGCTACTGGGCTTGCTTAAAACAGGGATGAGGGGCAGGCAGAGATTGAGAGACTGAGAGAAAGAGAGGGAATGAATGAGAGAGAGAGAAATGTAGTCAGCCTGGGTCTGCATTCCCTGGGTCTAGTGGGCAGGAAATGAAGGGGAGCTGCGGGGAGCCTGTGATGGATGGCCTGCAGAGGACTTTCCTGTCGCTGTAGTTTGTCCATTTCCATTGAGTTGCTTTGGAAGTCCCATTCTGCAAACCACAGGGGCTGAGTTCAGGCTCTAAATCCAGTCTGTACCGTTATTGTCTTTGGTGTCTGTGAAATGCTTAAGCCCTGAGTGAGAAGAGGAATCCTAATTTTTACTTAGGCTAGTAGACAATCTCTGCTGTGCTAAGGCCTTTGGGCAAATGGCTTTTTACTTCCTCTATACATAAAGTACCCCTATATATATATTTACATATATATATGTAATATGCATTACATATATATATATATATTTTCTTTTTTTACAGGATGGCTAAAAGTGAAGTGCTCCTTTTCTGTTGCCGTGAAGGCTGTTGTCTAGTTGAGTTGCTTCTCTAGTGAGAGCAGTCGGTGTCATTAATTTTTTCTCCATACTGTGTGGGCTGTGGAACATGAAACTGACTTGATGGATCACACTGCCACTTCAAAACGGGAGCCTTCAGAGGCAGGTGGGTGAGTGGGTTGGTGAAACCCTTGGGAGAGTTAATGCATTTGTGCAGTTATCCCAGCGTCGCCCCTCGGTAGATGGATTACATTTTGGCTCAGCTTGTGTGTGAGGGGCTGGGGAAAAGCCGGATGGAAAGAGACAGATGGGTGAAACGAAAGGGAGAAAGTGACTCCGCCGCAGTCACACCACAACCACAGTGCCGAGAGGGGCCAGGGTACAGGTGCTTGTCTGAAGGGGTGTGATGTGTGCCTGGAGGTGGCACCAGGGTCGAAAGGAGATTGAAAATTCTGTCGTATGAGGAAAAGGTCAAAGATCAAATGTATTTAATGGTCAAAGAGAAATTCTGCTTTTGTGTGTGTCCTGGTTTTTGTCTTCAGTTTTTAAAAGGCGGTTGAAGGAAGAGGTATGGAATATTCTGTATGGCTTCCAGGGAACAATTGAGACCTATCTGACTCCATTTGAGGGTGTGTTTACATGGAATGCGTACGTTCTTATGATAGTGGATTTCGCCTCGTGTTGCCGTTCAAGCCAATGCTTTAAGGGAAGTGCATGGTCTGGGATGAATTCAGCTTGGTTGACCTCCACAGTTGCTTAGAAGGCTGTCGGACAAAGATTTCATCACATTTCATACATTTCCTTCCCATCTTCAATAACAATTTGAACAATTTCTGGTCTTGTTGAAACCAGATATCTTGTCGTGGACAGAATCTAGTTTCCTGTGGAAGTGGAGTCATATAGAACTGGCTCCTTTTTCCCTTTAAGAAATAAGAAGATTAAAAATCTCAATTTCTGTGTCACTGTGATATAGGAGAAAGAACAGAACTTGCAATCTAGAGTGGGATCCCAACTTAAACATTTTCTTACTGTGTGAGCTAGGGCCAAGCTTCAGTTTTTACATTAGTAAATTGGAGCAATTTCTATTTCCTTTGCATGGCTGGTAGAAGCAATGAGATATCATAGGGTCTGGTACATAGTCGTCACCCAATGAGGGGACTTATTTCCATTTATTCCCTTTAGTTCCGCAGATAACTAAAATAACGCAGTTGGATTATAAGAAAAGGAAGCTGTATGCCAGTATCCCTGATGAACATGAATACAAAACTTCTCAACAACACTGGATCAATAGCACATTAAAGGGCTCTGCCCCATGATTAAGAGGGATTCACCCTTGTGATGTGAAGATGGTTCAACACATGCAAATCAGTAGATATGATTCATCCCCAATAGAATGGAAGATAAAAATCCCATGATCATCTTTCTGGGATTGCAGGATGTGAGGCTGCTTAGCATCTGTCCTTGACTTAGGATGACTGCAGGCTATGGATCCAAGACCCATGGAAGGAGTGGTGGGGTGAGAGATGAGAGATGAGAGATGGCAGAGCGCTGGGTGCCAGTATGTGGGTAGTTCAGGCTGGAAAAGGGGTCTCCTTTTTGGTCCCATTTGCCTCAGAGCAGTTGTGTGTGTGTGTGTGTATACGTGCATGGGCCCATGTGTGTGTGCGTCCACACGCAGTTGTTTTCCTTCAGCTTCTCCTAGGCTTCAGCTGCCTATTGCAGTTTCCTCTAGCCCAGTGTTTCTCATACTCCAGCATGCATACACATATCCTGTGGATCTTGTGAAAATGGAGATACTGATGCCACAAAACCATGGACAGGCTGAGATTCTGCATTTCTCCCAAGCTCCCAGGTAGTGCTGAAGCTTGTTGACCTTCCACAGTTGCTTAGAGCAAAGATTTCATCACATTTCATACATTTCCTTCCCATCTTCAATAACAATTTGAACAATTTCTGGTCTTGTTGAAACCAGATATCTTGTCGTGGACAGAATCTAGTTTCCTGTGGAAGTGGAGTCATATAGAACTGGCTCCTTTTTCCCTTTAAGAAATAAGAAGATTAAAAATCTCAATTTCTGTGTCACTGTGATATAGGAGAAAGAACAGAACTTGCAATCTAGAGTGGGATCCCAACTTAAACATTTTCTTACTGTGTGAGCTAGGGCCAAGCTTCAGTTTTTACATTAGTAAATTGGAGCAATTTCTATTTCCTTTGCATGGCTGGTAGAAGCAATGAGATATCATAGGGTCTGGTACATAGTCGTCACCCAATGAGGGGACTTATTTCCATTTATTCCCTTTAGTTCCGCAGATAACTAAAATAACGCAGTTGGATTATAAGAAAAGGAAGCTGTATGCCAGTATCCCTGATGAACATGAATACAAAACTTCTCAACAACACTGGATCAATAGCACATTAAAGGGCTCTGCCCCATGATTAAGAGGGATTCACCCTTGTGATGTGAAGATGGTTCAACACATGCAAATCAGTAGATATGATTCATCCCCAATAGAATGGAAGATAAAAATCCCATGATCATCTTTCTGGGATTGCAGGATGTGAGGCTGCTTAGCATCTGTCCTTGACTTAGGATGACTGCAGGCTATGGATCCAAGACCCATGGAAGGAGTGGTGGGGTGAGAGATGAGAGATGAGAGATGGCAGAGCGCTGGGTGCCAGTATGTGGGTAGTTCAGGCTGGAAAAGGGGTCTCCTTTTTGGTCCCATTTGCCTCAGAGCAGTTGTGTGTGTGTGTGTGTATACGTGCATGGGCCCATGTGTGTGTGCGTCCACACGCAGTTGTTTTCCTTCAGCTTCTCCTAGGCTTCAGCTGCCTATTGCAGTTTCCTCTAGCCCAGTGTTTCTCATACTCCAGCATGCATACACATATCCTGTGGATCTTGTGAAAATGGAGATACTGATGCCACAAAACCATGGACAGGCTGAGATTCTGCATTTCTCCCAAGCTCCCAGGTAGTGCTGAAGCTGTGGGTGTAGGGACCACCCTTTGGGTGGAAAGGGTAAAATCATGGCAGTGCTGCCTGCAAAAATGCCTCTGAAGTCATCTTCAATTGGGTGATGACTTTGGAGCCTGCCTCTCTGATTCTGCCAGAAGTCGTGGAGAATGCTTCCTTATCATTTATTGGCAAAGACTTGTTATTTACGAGTACTGTATACCTCTTTTTTTCCTCCGGAGATGAGGTCTATGTGCCATTTATAAAGCCCATATGTGGGCTTCTTAGAGCAACACATCTTTTTCTCAGAGTGCTGCTAACGCTGCTGGTGGTGAAGCCCTAAGTACAAAGCTGTTTTAGGAAAGAAATTCATCTTGTTAGAGGGAGCTGAGTACTTACAAGGCAGATAACGTTCTGTACTTGCTGAATTGATGAAGAGAGGCATTGAGATTCAGACTTACCTATTTTTCATTCTTTGAATGAAGTCTATCTTCTGAATTACATGAGCTGTGTGAAGCAGGAAGGAGAGCAATGGTTCTGGAAACAAAAACAGAGTTCTTATCTTTTAATACTGGAGTGAATGCCTCAGGATATTATTATTTGTGATTTACGGGGTGCACAGCGATATGACCAGTGTCTCTCCATAGCAGACAGAGGACTCTGACCCTCTGCCTTTGATGAACTCTTGTTGCGTCCCAGGGGTGATTTTCCACTGTACAATAGCTGCTGCATCACAAAATTTTGGCCTAAAAAATATCATACAGATGAGCTGCTTGGAAACTTGGTTTCTGTTTAAGGTCTACTACTGACTTTTCCGGACTTAGTCTAAATTCCTCGCATCAGCTGCCCTGTTCGTAAGGTCAATCACTCTTGCTATCAAATGTTTGCTTTTGAATACCTTGAGATGTTTATTAGCTAAATTAGTTTCGACTATTTGTGAAAACTCGTTTTCCTTCTGAAGATATATCAAATCCCCTTGACAAAATCAAACTGTGTAAGTGAATAAAACCAACTGAACAAACAGAACAGAGAAGACCATCTTTTAGAAGGAAGGAGTAGAAGAGAAGACAGATTTCCTCCCTTTCTCTCTTTCTTCTGTCTTTTTAAAAACTTTATTTGGAAATACTTCAGATTTATAGAAAAGTTACAAAAATAGTATAAAAAGATCGCCCAAATGTTAATATTTCTACCACATTTGCTCTTATTCTCTCTCTCCATCTATATCTATGGGTTTTTTTTTGACCCAATTGAGAGTATGTAAAAGCCAAAATAGATGCCCATTATGCTTAAATATTTCAGTGAATATTCTAAGGATGTACTTACCTACAGTTGAGTTATCAAAATCAAAAATTAAATCGACAACCTTATTAAACCTATGGACTTTATTCAAAATTCTCAATTGTCTTTGTATGTCCTTTAAATTAAGAGCGAAAGCAATTTTCTTTGGTCCAGACTCAGGCCTGGCTTATGTGTTATTAATATATATATATACTTATCACTTTTCTTGTCTCATCAACCTGGAGCATCAACTCAATTTTTCTGTATTTCACAGGAAGGTAAATTCTTTAAAAAAAATAGGAATGTAGCTGAAATACAATCTTGTGTTAGTTTCAGGTATACTATGTAATGATTTTACATTCACATATATTATAAAATGATCACCACCATGTCTAGTCTGTCTCCATACAAAAGTTATTACCATATTATTAGCCATGTTTCTCATGCTATATATTATATTCCTGTGGCTTATTTATTTATAATTGGAAATGTGTACCCCTTAATCCCCTTCACCTATTTTGGCCCCACCACCCAGGCCACCCTCCTTTTTGGTAGCCACCTGCTCATTCTCTGGGTATATAGGTCTGTTTTCATTTTGTGCTGCTTTTTAGACTTCACATGTAAGTGAGATAAAGTAGTACTTGTGCTTCTCTGTGTGACTCATTTCGTTTAGCCTAATACTCTTTAGATCCATGCTTACTGTTGCAAGTGGCAAGATATCTTTTTAATGGCTGAGTAATATTCCGTTGTGTATACATGTATATATATATATCTGCATGTATATGTTCATGCATACTGTGTGTGTGTATAAATGTGTATATGTACATATCGTCTTTATATATTTGTTTATTGATGGACACTTTTGTTGCTTCTATATCTTGGATATTATAAATCATGCTGCAATGAGCACTGGAGTGCACACATCTTTTCAAATTAGGATTTCTGTTTTCTTTGAGTAAATACTTAGAAGTGAATTTTTGGATCATATGGTAGTTCTGTTTTTAATTCTTTGAGGACCCTCCCTTCTGTATTTACAATCCCACCAGCAGTGCAAGGGGTCCCTTTTCTCCACATCGTTGCCAACACTTGTTACTTGTTGTCTTTTTGAAGGTAGTCATTCTGACAGATGTCAAGTGTTACCTTGTAGTTTCGATTTTCACTTCCCCAGTGATTAGTGATGTTGAGCATCTTTTCATATGCCTGTTGGCCATCTGGATAGCTTCTATTTAGTAGGCAGCCTTTTGGTTTTGTTGACAGTTTCCTTTGTTGTACAAAAGCTTTTTAGTTTGACTTAGTTCCTATCATTCATTTTTGCTTCTGTTTGTCTCGCTTGAGGAGACAGATCCAAGAAAATATTACTGAAGCTCATGTCAGAGAGTGTCCTGCCTATAATTTAACATAAATTTTGTATCCTGAGTGCTCTACTGCATTCATTTATTTGAATAGTTTTTTGGGGGAGTGCCATCTTTAGGATTTTCTATAGGAAGTATCATGTCATCTGCAAACAGTGAGAGTTTCACTTCTCCCTTTACAATTTGGATTCCTTTTATTTCTATTTCTTGTGTGATTGTCGTGGGTAGGACTTCCAGTACTATGTTAAATAAAAAATGATGAGACTGCACACCAGTCAGAATGGCCATCGTCAAAAAGTCTACAGACACTACATTCTGGAGAGAGTGTGGAGAAAAGGGAACCCTCTTGCACTGTTGGTGGGAATGTAAACTGATACAGCCACTATGGAAGACAGTATGTATATTCCTCAAAAAACTAGGAACAGAACCACCATATGACCCAGAAATCCCACTACTAGGCATATACCCTGAGGAAATCAAAATTGAAAGAGATACGTGTATCCCATTGTTCATTGCAGTACTATTTACAATAGCTAAAACATGGAAGTAGTCTAGATGTCCATCAACAGATGAATGGATAAAGAAGCTGGGGTACATATATACAATGGAATATTACTTAACCATAAAAAGAAATGCATTTGAATCAGTTCTAATGAGGTGGATGAATCTAGTACCTATTTTACACAGTGAAGTATGTCAGAGAGAGAAAGATAAATATTGTATACTGGCACATATATATGGAATCGAGAAAGATGGTGCTGATAAATGTATATGCAGAGCAGCAATGGAGAAACAGACATAGAGAACAGACTTACGGACATTGGGATGAGGGAGGGAAAATGCTGTGCGACTAGGGGATCTCAAACAGGTGCTCTGTGGTGACCTGGAGGGGTGGGTTGGGGAGGGAGATAGGGGGAGGTTTGGGGCGAATTCAGATTGATATGTGGCAATAAACAACAAAACTCTGTAAAAAAAAAGTTAAAAAAAATGGTGCAAGTATCCTTGTTGTGTTCCTGACCTCAGAGGAAATGCTTTCATCTTTTCATCATTGAGTGTGATGTTGCATATAGGTTTGTTATATATGGACTTTGTGATGTTGAGGTATCATGCCTTCATACCACTTTGTTAATGGATGTTGCATTATGTCAAAAGTTTTTCTCTTTTGCATCTATTGAGATGATCATATAAATTTTATTATTCAATTTGGTTAGTGTGGTGTATCACATTGATTGATTTGTGGATAATGAACTATCCTTGTATCCCTGGGATAAATCCCATTTAGTCATGATGTAATATCCTTTCACTATATTGTTGAGTTGGATTTGCTAATACATTGTTGAGGATTTTTGTGTCTATATTTATCACTGATAGTGGCCTGTAGTTTTCTTTTGTGTGTGTGTGGTGTCTTGGCTGGTTTTGGTATCTGGGTGATGCTGACCTCATAGAATGAGCTTGGGAGTGTTTTGTCCTCTACAGGTTTTGAAACAATGTGACAAGGGTAGGTGTTAACTCTTCTTGAAATGTTTGGTAGAAATCATCTGTGAAACCGTCAGATTATGGAATTTTGTTTGTTGTGAGTCTTTACACTACTGGTTCAATTTGATTACCTGTAATTGGCCTCTTCATATTTTCTATTTCTTCCTAATTAAGCCTTGGGAGGTTATAGTTTTCTAGGAATTTATCTATTCCATTTAGATTATTCATTTTATCATCATATAGTTGTTCATGGTGATTGCCTATGATTTTTTTTGTATTTCTGTGGTGTCCATTGTAACTTTGTTTCACTTCTGATTTTGTTTATTTTGGTAGATCATCTCTCTCTCCTTTTCCCTGATGAGTCTAGCTAAAGGATTTCAATTGTATTTATCATTTCAAAGAACCAGCTTTTAATTTCATTGATCTTTTCTATTGTTTTTAATGTCTATTTCATGTATTTCTGCTCTCATCTTTATGATTTCTCTCTTTCTACTAACTTTGGGTTTTGTTTGTTCTTTTTTAGTTCCTTTAGGTTTACTGTTAGGCTGTTTATTTTCTCTTGTTTCCTGAGGTAGGCTTATATTGCTATAAACTTCCCTATTAGAACTGTTTTTTTGCTGTGTCTCATAGATTTTGTATTGTTGTGTTTTCACTTTCATTTGTCTCTAGTAGTTTTTCATTTCTTCTTCTTTTTTAAAATTTTGGCTGCTTTTATTGGTTTGTTATATATGGACTTTGTGATGTTGAGGTATCATGCCTTCATACCACTTTGTTAATGGATGTTGCATTATGTCAAAAGTTTTTCTCTTTTGCATCTATTGAGATGATCATATAAATTTTATTATTCAATTTGGTTAGTGTGGTGTATCACATTGATTGATTTGTGGATAATGAACTATCCTTGTATCCCTGGGATAAATCCCATTTAGTCATGATGTAATATCCTTTCACTATATTGTTGAGTTGGATTTGCTAATACATTGTTGAGGATTTTTGTGTCTATATTTATCACTGATAGTGGCCTGTAGTTTTCTTTTGTGTGTGTGTGGTGTCTTGGCTGGTTTTGGTATCTGGGTGATGCTGACCTCATAGAATGAGCTTGGGAGTGTTTTGTCCTCTACAGGTTTTGAAACAATGTGACAAGGGTAGGTGTTAACTCTTCTTGAAATGTTTGGTAGAAATCATCTGTGAAACCGTCAGATTATGGAATTTTGTTTGTTGTGAGTCTTTACACTACTGGTTCAATTTGATTACCTGTAATTGGCCTCTTCATATTTTCTATTTCTTCCTAATTAAGCTTTGGGAGGTTATAGTTTTCTAGGAATTTATCTATTCCATTTAGATTATTCATTTTATCATCATATAGTTGTTCATGGTGATTGCCTATGATTTTTTTTGTATTTCTGTGGTGTCCATTGTAACTTTGTTTCACTTCTGATTTTGTTTATTTTGGTAGATCATCTCTCTCTCCTTTTCCCTGATGAGTCTAGCTAAAGGATTTCAATTGTATTTATCATTTCAAAGAACCAGCTTTTAATTTCATTGATCTTTTCTATTGTTTTTAATGTCTATTTCATGTATTTCTGCTCTCATCTTTATGATTTCTCTCTTTCTACTAACTTTGGGTTTTGTTTGTTCTTTTTTAGTTCCTTTAGGTTTACTGTTAGGCTGTTTATTTTCTCTTGTTTCCTGAGGTAGGCTTATATTGCTATAAACTTCCCTATTAGAACTGTTTTTTTGCTGTGTCTCATAGATTTTGTATTGTTGTGTTTTCACTTTCATTTGTCTCTAGTAGTTTTTCATTTCTTCTTCTTTTTTAAAATTTTGGCTGCTTTTATTGGTTTTTTATTTATTTATTTTCATCCATCTTTATTCTTTAGGCCTATGTGGACCTCCCACTCTCTGAATATACTGAGAAATATTTTGTGACCAAACAGGTGATCTTTCCTAGAGAACGTCCCATGTACTCTTGAAAAGAATGTGTGTTCTGGTTTTGGCTGTTTGAAATGAATTGTGTCTATTACATCTATCTGATTGGTCTAATTTGTTGTTTGAGGGCAAATACTTGTTAAAGTGTTGCTTTAGTGATTTTTTTCTTTAATTTATTAATTTTTTAAATTGAATAATCATTGCTTTACAGAATTTTGTTGTTTTTTTTTTGACTACTTTGTTTAGTTTCAATTTTAAAAAAAAATTTGGTCTCTTTCATTGGTTTTATATCCATTCATTTTCATCCATCTTCATTCTTTGGCCTATGTGGGCCTCCCACCACAGTGGCCTCTCTTGCTGCAGAGCACTGGCTCTGGGCCTGTGCTCCTTGGAGCGCTGGCTCCTAATTGGACACACCGGTCCAGCAACTCCATGGCACGTGGAATCTTCCCGGGCCAGGGATCCAACCAGCGACTCTTGCACTGTAAGGCAGACTTTTTACCCACTGGACCTCCAGGGAAGTCTGAATTTTGTTGTTTTTTTGCCTCTTCACTGATTTTTTGTCTGGATGATCTATCCATTGATATACGTGGGGTGTTAAAGTCCTCACTACTGTGTTACTGTCAATTTCTCCATTTACATTTGTTAATATTTACTCCTATCTTGGGGGCATATATATTTACAGTTGTGATCTCCTTGTTTGGTCCCTTTATCTTATGTAATATCCTTCATTGTCTCTTGTTACAGTCTTTGCATAAAAGTCTAGTTTGTCTGGCCTAAGTATAGCTATTCCAGCTTTCTGTTTCTATTTGTAGGGAATACCCTTTTCCACTCTCTCACTTCAATATGTGTGTATTTTTAGATCTGAAGTAAGTAGGTAGCAAATATATGGGTCTTGTTTTTTAAATCCATTCAAATTATATCTTTTTATTGGAGTATTTAGTTCATGTACATTTAAAGTAATTATTGACAGAAATGTTCTTATTGCTACTTTGATTTTTCTGTACTTCTCTTTTGTTTCTTCCTTTCTCTCTTACCTTGTGATATGATTATATTTGGAGTTTGGTTTGGATTCCTTTTTCTTTTTTTGTGCATGTATCTATTATAAATTTTTGGTTTGCTATTACTGTGAGGTTCAGAATAACAACATATATCTATATCAAATTATTTTAAGCTGATGATATCTTAAGTTCAAACACATTCTGACCATCCTACATTTTTATTCTCCACCCCCATGTTTACTATTTTTCACACCATATTTTATATTTTTTTGTGTATTCTTCAACTAGTTATTACAGATATAGGTGATTTGACTACTTTTGTCTTTTTAAGAGAATGTCAGTTCTTGATCTTAAGAGATTTTATATAATTTGGATGGACAAATATTACTTTATTTTAACAGGCAACCATAGAAGGGAGCTAGGAAGTCTCAAGGTTGATTTCTGGGAATGTTAAAGCTGTTTTTCAAAGTTATAAAAATAAGACACAGTTAACATAATACAACAGTGAATTTGTCAAAATAAGAGTCAGCCCTTCACTTTCAATTCTGTCTGAGTCAATACTTTTAGAAATTTTAAGATATTTTTTCCAATCTTCTACTGTGCTTATGAAATACGTATATTTATAACTTGTTTTTATTTTAATAAAAATGAGATTTTACCACATGTATTGTCCTATAACTTTCTTTTTAAAAAAGTATGTCATTGGTATATTTCTCTGTCAGCCTCTGCATGTCTTTGAGGGTAGACTTTTGGCATCCTTATTGGGAAAGCCTGAACCCCAAAGTATTTTATCTTGTTCAGAGTCTTTGATCTTGGTTTTGGTGGTAGCTTTGGTTTACTGAGAAACTTGGAAGTGGCCTTGTGCACTGGGAGAGAGCATTCTTTGTTCAAGCATGCAAGTGGAGTTTGGAGAACAAATTCCTCCTTTGGATTCTTGGCTGTTTCTGCTCTTTCTCTTTCATGGGGTCCTCAGATGCTTAATTTATTGGCTTCTCATGGAGGATGTCATCAGGGTGTTTTTAGTTTGGGAAGGCTTGATCATAACTTCAATAATATAGCTTATATTATATATGTGTAATGTTGACTCATTTCAAAGGTCAAAGTTAAATATGAAACAAAGTTTAAAATGGCACTTTCAATTCAATGAAATCTGTCTCTTTTGCATTGAAAATAGAATTCATGATTACACGACATATAATACACTCACACATGCACATACACACATATCTCAATATCATGCATACACACACATTTTGTACAAGTTTCTGTGTTCACGTATCCGGGTATCATCCCCATGGATGTTGATTTCTGTTTAGATACTCTTTTATCTGTATCCCAGATTAGAACTGCAGCTGTTCCCCAGCCTTAGACATACTCGCTTGATCTTGGAATGACTTTAGGGGGTTTCTTGCAACTGTTTTGCTGAGCTCATTAAGAAAATCAGTCTTAAAGATTGGTTTAGGCTGGTTTTCCTTTGGTTCGTGAGTGGAATTTCTCTGGACTTTTCTGACCTTTAACTCTCTTCATTCTTTACTTATCTTGACCTTACCGTGCCTTTACACCCTAGAGAGCAGCTAGATGGTGATGATCCAAACTTTATTTATGAGCTTGATGGCTATATTAATGGTTTTCCCATTTCTCTTCTCTCCCTGAAGCCTTTAACCTGAAAGCACTTTGGAACCGCGTCTGTTTCCCTCTAACTGCCTTCTTGCACTTGCTGGGCAAAATCAGAGCAGTGATTGAGTCCTCAACACCCTTATGGCACTGCAGAGTAATAACATTTATCACACTTCTTGTTTAAGCCCTTTTGAGAATGACATTTCACAGTGTAATTTTGCTTCACAGATTTTTCCCATGTGAGTTTTAACTTTCAGGGTAGAATTCTCTCTTATGGCTTCACCTTTTTCCTAGTCTGAGTATCTGGGAGAAGCTGCACAAATCAGCCTCCTCTCAGCATAGCAAATGGAATCAGGTCACGATCCCAAGTGCCCTTCACCTCCAGATTCCTGATGGCTTCTTCCTTATTTGTTGTGAGCAGGTCCAAATTGCCTCACCTCTCGTTGCCCTTTCTACTTTATGAAACAAGCAACTAATAGCAACACAGCTCTAAAAATTCCCAGATGACCTGCATTTTGCTCTTTTTATTATCCCTTAAGAAATGTCTCTGTAATTGAAATCCAGAGTAGCAGAGTTTTGTGATCTTGTCATTTAGCATTTTACTTATGTTTGGTTTATTTATACTGTGCCTTTAAACCCCAAGTGGTCGCTGTCTGCCTAAGGGACCTAAAGAAATGAAACCCAGAATATTGTCGTGAATTCAAAGGCAAGAAGTTAAGCAGAGGTCTTAGTGCCCATGTTTGTCTGGGAATCAGAAGGAGGAAAAGGAGGAGAAGAACATGGAATATTTTAGCAGACAGCAACAGAGAGGCGAGTCATCTTTGCCAAGATTTACACTGCATGCTACGTTTTATTTATTTATGGGGACATGGGTATCTGTTTTTGTCCCTCTACTGTAATTTATCAGTGAGCTCATCCTGATTTAGTAGTGCACAGAGGACCCATTGCTAATTCCCCTTTATTTCATGTATTTCTTTTACCTTAACTCATAAAGCTTCAGCGTTGCTACTTCCTTTATCATCCGTCTGTATTTCATTGCAAGTCCAACTCTTTTGATCTATAGCAGGAGCCCTCTCTCCCTACCTCTTCATCCTCTCTTCACAGATTGCATTCCTCAGTATTGACGTTTCAGTCAGTTGATTTATCCCAACAAGTTCCCTGATGCCAACCAGATCACCATTCCCTAGCATCCCTTCAAGACCTTCCTGATTATTTCCCTTGCCTTCTAGTACTTGTGGATAGGCACCTACGAGATATATGGGTGATTTCTCTCCCCTTTTAGGTTTTTGTTTGCTTAGATCCAACCACGGGTGGTAACTTAGAAGGCCTGAGGATATCTGGAATTGTGTGAAATGGGAGCTTTGTTCTGCTCGGTAGGGAGTGCTGGAAGGTTATATCACAAGCCTCCTCACAGAAGGACCATATCTGGAATTGCTGGAAAATCAAATGCCATCTACCTCATTTCCCCGAGAGTTTCTAGATGGGGGGGAGTTGGATGATGAGTTTTCAAAGTAGATTGTCTTTTAAAAAGAGAAACACACCTGTAAAACTCATATTAATTTTGGTTGGAAGGGAATAAAACTTTTCTCAAGTCATTTATTTTTCACAGGTACTATATCTGTGGAATCTAAGCCACACACACATAGGTAGGCAGATGTCGATATATGTAACAGAGATACATATGACAGAGAAGGAGAAAAAGTGTCCCTTTTGTTAATTCTCATGATATTGGCATGAAAATACTGAATGCTGCAGTATTATGAGACCTTCAGCTGTCCTGATTTACATTAATGACATCTCTTTCTTGTGTCAGATAAGAGGAAGCACTACAGAATTTTTTTTCCTGGTCTTTAAGCAGAGGTTTTAGTGCCCATGTTTGTCTGGGAATCAGAAGGAGGAAAGGAGGAGAAGAACATGGAATATTTTAGCAGACAGCAACAGAGGCGAGTCATCTTTGCCAAGATTTACACTGCATGCTACGTTTTATTTATTTATGGGGACATGGGTATCTGTTTTTGTCCCTCTACTGTAATTTATCAGTGAGCTCATCCTGATTTAGTAGTGCACAGAGGACCCATTGCTAATTCCCCTTTATTTCATGTATTTCTTTTACCTTAACTCATAAAGCTTCAGCGTTGCTACTTCCTTTATCATCCGTCTGTATTTCATTGCAAGTCCAACTCTTTTGATCTATAGCAGGAGCCCTCTCTCCCTACCTCTTCATCCTCTCTTCACAGATTGCATTCCTCAGTATTGACGTTTCAGTCAGTTGATTTATCCCAACAAGTTCCCTAATGCCAACCAGATCACCATTCCCTAGCATCCCTTCAAGACCTTCCTGATTATTTCCCTTGCCTTCTAGTACTTGTGGATAGGCACCTACGAGATATATGGGTGATTTCTCTCCCCTTTTAGGTTTTTGTTTGCTTAGATCCAACCACGGGTGGTAACTTAGAAGGCCTGAGGATATCTGGAATTGTGTGAAATGGGAGCTTTGTTCTGCTCGGTAGGGAGTGCTGGAAGGTTATATCACAAGCCTCCTCACAGAAGGACCATATCTGGAATTGCTGGAAAATCAAATGCCATCTACCTCATTTCCCCGAGAGTTTCTAGATGGGGGGGAGTTGGATGATGAGTTTTCAAAGTAGATTGTCTTTTAAAAAGAGAAACACACCTGTAAAACTCATATTAATTTTGGTTGGAAGGGAATAAAACTTTTCTCAAGTCATTTATTTTTCACAGGTACTATATCTGTGGAATCTAAGCCACACACACATAGGTAGGCAGATGTCGATATATGTAACAGAGATACATATGACAGAGAAGGAGAAAAAGTGTCCCTTTTGTTAATTCTCATGATATTGGCATGAAAATACTGAATGCTGCAGTATTATGAGACCTTCAGCTGTCCTGATTTACATTAATGACATCTCTTTCTTGTGTCAGATAAGAGGAAGCACTACAGAATTTTTTTTCCTGGTCTTTATAGCTTATTTTAAACAGTTTCTATGATTTCACAGGGAGAGTGGTTTTGTGGCTTGTATATGATAAGTTAAAAATTGAAAAAAAAAAAAGAAATTGAGTGTATTAGGGAAAGTAGCCTTGTCTTTAAGCTGAATATAATCCAGGAATTTCCTCATTGTTTAAAACTATAATGCCATGAAGGGCACTCGTAATTCTCTGTTCTCTTGCTTTATTCTGTAAAGCATGTGTGGCTAGGGCCTTTCAGGGTTGTTCTAGTTGAGGCCCAGAGAAGTAAATGGCAACCCACTTCAGTGTTCCTGCCTGGAGAATCCCATGGATGGAGGACCCTGGCAGGCTACAGTCCACAGGGCCTTAAGAGTCAGACATGATTTAGTGACTAAACTATTACTACTATTAGTTGAGGTCGATGAAGTTGATCACACTTTATATTGTGATGGTGGATAGAAACTTTCTGCCTGTGGGTAGGGAATGCCTATCAATACTTCCTCTCTTTAAACAGCCCCCTGTTCTCTGAAGAGGATACATTGACCATAAAACACTGTGGCATCTACTTTTCCATTGTTCCTTCATCTGTAAAATCAAAGCATTTGATGAGTTACCCAGTCCTAAAATAAAATTTAAAACGGACTTTGATTGTAGCTGGAAGTCTTTGGATAGCGCTAAGGAAGAATTTCCTAATGCTAAGAATGTCCAGTTGCTTGAATAGTTGTATAATCACATTTTAAACAGACCTTAAAAACTATTTTAATCTCTGTTAGATACTTGAAGGCAGAAGAAAGAACCCTTTGACACCAGGTCTATAACACAGAGTTTTAATAGGGAAACCACAACAGGTAATACTAGTTGGTAATTTCTGATAGTGGTACATGGATTTCTGTTCAATATTAATGTTCTATTGATTAAAAAATGTCCCAGTTTATCTTTTTTTTATATATATAAGGCAAGCTTTAAAGTTTATATATTATTTTTAAATTTTGGCTTCTTTTATTGGTTTGTTTATTTATGTATTTTCATCCATCTTTATTCTTTGGCCTGTGTGGGCCTCCCATCGCAGTAGCCTCTCTTGTTGAAGAGCACTGACTCTTGGGCACAGGTACTCCAGAGCGCTGGCTCATAATTGGACACACTGGCCCAGCTGTTCCTTGGCACGTGGGATCTCCCCAGGCAAGGGATCAAACTGGTACCCCTTGCATTGCAAGGTGGACTCTCTATCCAATGGACCACCAGGGAAGCCCTGTTCCTGGTATCTTGTGAAATGAATCCAAGCTGATAGACAGGATGACTAAGTAACTTAGAGTGAAATAGTAACCTAAAATGTCAAGAGAGAAAAAAGCATGGAGGAAAAAATCCTAACAAAGAACATATGTTTAATATCAGAGGTAAATAATAAAAAGTCAAATGAATTTACCTAAAAAAATCCAATATTGAAAAGGAACAGAAATCACAAAAGAGGAGCAAAAGAACTAAAGCCTAATCTTTGAACAAGAGACACTATGGGCTCAGATGTACATACTGTGTGAGTGCACAAAGGGAACAAATAGTCTTAATGTTACTCTTTTTAAGACATTAGCAAGTGACTGTGCATGCTTAGTTACTCAGCTGTGTCTGATTCTTTGCAACCCTATGAACTGTAGCCCACAAGGCTCCTCTGTCCATGGGATTTCCCAGGCAAGCATACTGGAGTGGGTTGCCATTTCATTCTCTAAGGGGATCTTCACAACCCATGGATCAAGGCTGGGTCTGCTGCATTGTAGGAAGATTCTTTACTGTCTGAGCCACCAGGGAAGTTAGAGACAAATGTGATCTGTATGCCCAAAAGGCCCACATTATTTATCTGGTACCAGGGTTAAAAATGATACATACATGCCTATTGGAATTATCAACAAAAAGAGAACAGTAGCAGAAACAACATTTGTCACTAATCTCCAACACTGAGAATCATTTTTATATATCCTACCAATCCTTACCAATTGGATTTATGGAGTATTGTAAAAAATTTAATTATCCTATTATAATAGTATATACACTCTGAAATTACGAATATGCTGCAGGCTTTGATGGAAAATGCATAGCCTGATGGCTTTTATCAAGAATGGAAGACAAGATTTAAAAACAAAACAGACTCCTAAGCATTGAGCCATGGCTTCTCCTGAAAATGCCTTCTTGCAGATTTTTTTTAAAACTGAGAGCGAAGTACTAATTTACCATTTCTATAAGGGGCATAATTTTTTTTTTTTAAAAGATTTATTTATTTATTTTGGGCGGGGGTTGGGTTGGGGAGAGAGGGGAGCGGGCGGGCCACTTCTATTGGTCTTTCATTTCTCTATTTTCATCTGTCTTTGTTCTTTGGCTCCTGCGGGCCTCCCATCGCGGTGGCGTCTGTTGTTGCAGAGCGCCGGCTCTGGGCGCATGTGCTCCAGAGCTCGGGCTTGGTAATTGGACACATGGGTCCAGCTGCTCCGCGGCACGTGGGATCTTCCCAGGCCAGGGATCGAACCGGCGTCCCTTGCACTGCAAGGCGGTGTCCTTACCCACTGGACCACCAGGGGAAGCTAAGGGGCATAATTTATCTGCACTGATTAAAATGATCAGGTATGCAGTGACAACTCTTTATATTCCAGGTAAATGCTTCTTTTGTACTTTTCAGACAAGAATTTCTGGCATGATGTGGGAAAAGCTGAAGTCAGTCAGTCTTTGGGGCATGTTTTTATCCAGGAGGTGGCTTCAGCTGGATTAATGGCAAATCACAATAAATTATTTATTAGATAATAGGTGTGATAATTGTTCTTATTTATCATCAGTATAACTTGCCTTGTTCTCCTGTCATGCTTTCAATCAAACCCTCCCCAAAGATTTTCTGGTTAAAACATACAGCTGAAAGGTCATTCCAACAATTTTTACTCATAATGGCACACTGATTATCTCCTAATTGAAAAATGTAAACTAGGGGCTCTGTGAGTAATGCAAGTGACCCTTGCATTTCTAACACAATGAGGAGAGTCATTCTGTACCTCATTCATCCTACCACAGGGAACAACACAATTTTCAGTAATTTTGATGGTCTCCTGAATTAATTGGAAATAGCTTTTTTTTTTGTTTTCCATGGAGAAGGAAAAAAAAAACCTCTCATACCCAAACTTGCTGAAAAAAGTACAGATGTAAAATACCACTATGTACTGTCCTGCTGGCAGCTAATCCATTGAAGTTTAATTGTAATTATCTACCAGGTCTGGAGCTGGGGAGGAATACTGATTGCTGCTACGTGCATTTCCATGGGCAAGACTGTGTTTTGAGCCTGTTGGAAAGTTGCAAGTAAATTTATTTCTACTGGCAGCTGTAATGGATCATTGGTCATGGACTATTTCTGGACTTGGTGCAATGGGAGAAAATAACTCCAACTTATTCATGCAGAATTTCTCCAAAGATTGTTGCAAAAGAAGACTGACATGCTCTCAAGCACCCACACTCATATCAGAGGCACCCAAGGTCCAGATGGTTTACCTCCTCACCAAGAAATCCCATACTCAGCTAAACAACCCAGTAAGGGTTTCCCACCTTCCTCAACAAGAGTGGTGGCTGCCACAAACAAAGAGGTCTACATACTTCTGTGTCTCTCCCCTCCCTGTTTCTCATCCTCTTTTCTTTACCCTTCACTTGTTTTGGGTGTTACCAGCTGGTAAAGAATCTGCCCACCAATGCAGGAGATGCAAAACATGAGGGTTCCATCCCTGGGTTGGGAAGTTCCCCTGGAAAAGGAATTGGCTACCCACTCCAGTATTCTTGCCTGGAAAGTTCCATGAACAGAGGAACTGGGTGGGCTATCATCCATGGGATTGCAAAGAGTCGTACTTGACCCTGGTGTGTGTATGTATATGTGTGCTCAGTCAGGAGCATCCTGTCTTATGTGCATCCCATTGCAGCCCCTTTGGGGCAAATTCACATAGCTGCTTCTTCCTGGTCAGCCTGCTTCTTTTGTACAATTTGAAAGATTTTCACGTATGTGAGTTAGTCTTATTTTACTCATAATGGCATTAAGGTAAACTAGGGGCTCTGTGAGTAATGCAAGTGACCCTTGCATTTCTAACACAATGAGGAGAGTCATTCTGTACCTCATTCATCCTACCACAGGGAACAACACAATTTTCAGTAATTTTGATGGTCTCCTGAATTAATTGGAAATAGCTTTTTTTTTTGTTTTCCATGGAGAAGGAAAAAAAAAACCTCTCATACCCAAACTTGCTGAAAAAAGTACAGATGTAAAATACCACTATGTACTGTCCTGCTGGCAGCTAATCCATTGAAGTTTAATTGTAATTATCTACCAGGTCTGGAGCTGGGGAGGAATACTGATTGCTGCTACGTGCATTTCCATGGGCAAGACTGTGTTTTGAGCCTGTTGGAAAGTTGCAAGTAAATTTATTTCTACTGGCAGCTGTAATGGATCATTGGTCATGGACTATTTCTGGACTTGGTGTAATGGGAGAAAATAACTCCAACTTATTCATGCAGAATTTCTCCAAAGATTGTTGCAAAAGAAGACTGACATGCTCTCAAGCACCCACACTCATATCAGAGGCACCCGAGGTCCAGATGGTTTACCTCCTCACCAAGAAATCCCATACTCAGCTAAACAACCCAGTAAGGGTTTCCCACCTTCCTCAACAAGAGTGGTGGCTGCCACAAACAAAGAGGTCTACATACTTCTGTGTCTCTCCCCTCCCTGTTTCTCATCCTCTTTTCTTTACCCTTCACTTGTTTTGGGTGTTACCAGCTGGTAAAGAATCTGCCCACCAATGCAGGAGATGCAAAACATGAGGGTTCCATCCCTGGGTTGGGAAGTTCCCCTGGAAAAGGAATTGGCTACCCACTCCAGTATTCTTGCCTGGAAAGTTCCATGAACAGAGGAACTGGGTGGGCTATCATCCATGGGATTGCAAAGAGTCGTACTTGACCCTGGAGTGTGTGTATGTATATGTGTGCTCAGTCAGGAGCATCCTGTCTTATGTGCATCCCATTGCAGCCCCTTTGGGGCAAATTCACATAGCTGCTTCTTCCTGGTCAGCCTGCTTCTTTTGTACAATTTGAAAGATTTTCACGTATGTGAGTTAGATCACCATCTTTCTGAAGTTGTTGTATCCGTTACAACTCCCATCTATAGGGCTCCTATTGATGCCCTAGGCCAGGCCTTTCTACATCCACTTGCTCTATTCTTGTTATCTCGACTCCAGCCCCTTTTGCCTTGTATCGTGTCTTTGCATCTCTGAAATGCTCTTTTTGGATCATTTGTATGGTTTCTCTTATTTCTAATCTTGCCCTCGTCCTTGAAAACTCTTCAATTCCTTCTTTTTTAATGTTCTACGGGGTGAGCTGGATTTATCTCTACTTCCTCAACTTGATCCTTCTGGTCTACTCCACAGTGGAGTGTAGACATTATCAGTGTCAACTCCCATAGTAAAGGCCACGTTCTGACTCTTAATAACCTAGTCAGGGGGCCTATTTTCCCAAAGTGTCTTAATAGCTATATCTGTTATTTTATCAGTTCATCAAGAAGTTGATGAACCTACCCCCAATGGCTCAGTGGTAAACTGCAATAAAGGAGATACAGGAGATGAGGGTTCAGTCCCTGGGTCAGGAAGATCCCTTAGAGGATGAAATGGCAACTCACTCCAGTATTCTTGCCTGGAAAATCCCATGGACATAGGAGCCTGGCAGGCTAAGGTCAATGGGGTCTCAAAGAGTCAGACACAACTGAGCTCACAGACACATCTAGGAGACAGAAGATTTTTTGTGAATTGGGTAGTGATAAACTACTCCTAGAGTGCAATACAGAGACTTTTTGGTTCTGGTAGATATTGAGATTCAGTGAGTCTAGCCTTGTGTGCAGGGTAAGCAGTTGTTTTGTTGATCAAAATTTTTGAACCCCCAAGGTTCAAGTCAAGGTTCATGTCAGGACACATGGATGAACAATAGGACAGAATATTGGAAATCATGAAAAATCTAGGACACTGTATTAATTATGTATTGCTGTGTAATGAGCTACCCTAAAACTTAGTGACTTAACACAAACATTTATTGTCTCATACAGTATTTGTAGGTCAAGAATTTGGGTGCAGTTTAGCTGAGTGATACTGGCTCTGATTCTCTCATAGGGAGGCCATCAAGATGTTGGCTGAGGTTACAGTTATCTGATGGCCTGACATGGTGCTTCTAAGAGAATTTACTGACATGGCTGTCGGCAGAAAGATTCTTTTCTTCATCACCTAGGTCTTTCCATAGGACTGCTTGAGTATTCTCACAATATGGCAGCTGGCTTCCCCTGGAGCAAGTGAACCCAGAACAACAAGTTAGAGGCTATAATATCTTATATGAACTAGCCTTGGAGCTTGTACTTCATTGTTTCCAAGTATTCTGTTGGTTACATGTGTGGTCAGTCACTTAAGTCATGTCTGACTCCTGTGGACTGTAGCACTGCAGGCTCCTCAACCCATGGGATACTCCAGGCAAGAATACTGGAATGGATTGCCATGGCCTCCTTCAGGGGAATCTTCTCAACCTGGGAATTTAACGTAGGTCTCCTGCATTGCAGGTAGGTTCTTAACCACTGTGCCACCTGGGAAGTCCTATTGGTTACTTAGCCTAAGTCAGCCCTATTTACTGTGGGAGGAGACCACCCACATGTAGGATACCAGGAGGCAGGGATTACTGGGGACTGTCTTGGAGGCTGGCTGCTACAAATATGTACTCAGTTCATCAAGAAGTTGATGAACCTACCCCCAATAACTCAGTGGTAAACAATTCATCTGCAATAAAGGAGATACAGGAGATGAGGGTTCAGTCCCTGGGTCAGGAAGATCCCTTAGAGGATGAAATGGCAACTCACTCCAGTATTCTTGCCTGGAAAATCCCATGGACATAGGAGCCTGGCAGGCTAAGGTCAATGGGGTCTCAAAGAGTCAGACACAACTGAGCTCACAGACACATCTAGGAGACAGAAGATTTTTTGTGAATTGGGTAGTGATAAACTACTCCTAGAGTGTAATACAGAGACTTTTTGGTTCTGGTAGATATTGAGATTCAGTGAGTCTAGCCTTGTGTGCAGGGTAAGCAGTTGTTTTGTTGATCAAAATTTTTGAACCCCCAAGGTTCAAGTCAAGGTTCATGTCAGGACACATGGATGAACAATAGGACAGAATATTAGAAATCATGAAAAATCTAGGACACTGTATTAATTATGTATTGCTGTGTAATGAGTTACCCTAAAACTTAGTGACTTAACACAAACATTTATTGTCTCATACAGTATTTGTAGGTCAAGAATTTGGGTGCAGTTTAGCTGAGTGATACTGGCTCTGATTCTCTCATAGGGAGGCCATCAAGATGTTGGCTGAGGTTACAGTTATCTGATGGCCTGACATGGTGCTTCTAAGAGAATTTACTGACATGGCTGTCAGCAGAAAGATTCTTTTCTTCATCACCTAGGTCTTTCCATAGGACTGCTTGAGTATTCTCACAATATGGCAGCTGGCTTCCCCTGGAGCAAGTGAACCCAGAACAAGTTAGAGGCTATAATATCTTATATGAACTAGCCTTGGAGCTTGTACTTCATTGTTTCCAAGTATTCTGTTGGTTACATGTGTGGTCAGTCACTTAAGTCATGTCTGACTCCTGTGGACTGTAGCACTGCAGGCTCCTCAACCCATGGGATACTCCAGGCAAGAATACTGGAATGGATTGCCATGGCCTCCTTCAGGGGATCTTCTCAACCTGGGAATTTAACGTAGGTCTCCTGCATTGCAGGTAGGTTCTTAACCACTGTGCCACCTGGGAAGTCCTATTGGTTACTTAGCCTAAGTCAGCCCTATTTACTGTGGGAGGAGACCACCCACATGTAGGATACCAGGAGGCAGGGATTACTGGGGACTGTCTTGGAGGCTGGCTGCTACAAATATGTAGACTCATTTGTTGCATCTTATTCTGCCCTGTCTTATTCCAGCCATGTTTGGAAGATGATGAAAAGCACCGTGCCTTGCTCAGCTCACTTATGTCTTTTGAGCATGTAGATTCAGAAAACAAAGGACTCCAGCAACCTTCATGGTTAAAACAAAACGTTTTAATCCATTCTTTCACTCTCTCTCCCACCAACCTCTGTGTTTATATTCTACCAAGACTTATTTTGCAGTCAAGCTCAGAGATTCACAATTTTCATGATGACTCAGAATTCTTGGAATAGAGATACTTGCTTCACTTTGTTTAACCCAGCATTTCTCAAGTGTGTTTGTCCACAGGTTTGCAAACTTTGTCCTACCTAAAAATATCCCCTAAATTGGGTGTTCTTTAAACTATACATTTCAAAACACTGGTCTGGAGACTTAGGTGTCCAGAACTAATATTATTCCAGTAAAGATTTAAGATGGTTGTAATATAAAAGCTGTATGTTGAGCCTATCTGGAATCATATAGTTGAGTATGCCCATTAGATAGAGGCCCTTGATTGAGGCTCTCTTATATCCACAATACCTAACTCAATACCTAAAGCTGTTTGTTTGCTCGGGAATGCTCCGTCGATTATCCCCTTGATTATGCTCTAAGAGCGTGCACTTTGATATTTCTTTACCCCTGTATGAAATCTCTATTGAAAACTGGCCCACAAGGTCTTTCAAAGAGCGTTAACCTCCTTCCCCCAGGAGGAGAGAATTTCCTCCACCTACATATAAACTCCAAGAAGCATTGCACTGCTGAGATTAAGCATCTCTTAGCTGGTTTTTATTTTTATGGCTTTCCTTCAGGGATTCTTCTCAACCTGGGAATATTAAAACTGGAATGGATTGCCATGGCCTCCTGCAGGGGAATCTTCTCAACCTGGGAAGTTAACGTAGGGCTCCTGCATTGCAGGTAGGTTCTTAACCACTGTGCCACCTGGGAAGTCCTATTGGTTACTTAGCCTAAGTCAGCCCTATTTACTGTGGGAGGAGACCACCCACATGTAGGATACCAGGAGGCAGGGATTACTGGGGACCGTCTTGGAGGCTGGCTGCTACAAATATGTAGACTCATTTGTTGCATCTTATTCTGCCCTGTCTTATTCCAGCCATGTTTGGAAGATGATGAAAAGCACCATGCCTTGCTCAGCTCACTTATGTCTTTTGAGCATGTAGATTCAGAAAACAAAGGACTCCAGCAACCTTCATGGTTAAAACAAAACGTTTTAATCCATTCTTTCACTCTCTCTCCCACCAACCTCTGTGTTTATATTCTACCAAGACTTATTTTGCAGTCAAGCTCAGAGATTCACAATTTTCATGATGACTCAGAATTCTTGGAATAGAGATACTTGCTTCACTTTGTTTAACCCAGCATTTCTCAAGTGTGTTTGTCCACAGGTTTGCAAACTTTGTCCTACCTAAAAATATCCCCTAAATTGGGTGTTCTTTAAACTATACATTTCAAAACACTGGTCTGGGGACTTAGGTGTCCAGAACTAATATTTTTCCCAGTAAAGATTTAAGATGGTTGTAATATAAAAGCTGTATGTTGAGCCTATCTGGAATCATATAGTTGAGTATGCCCATTAGATTGAGGCCCTTGATTGAGGCTCTCTTATATCCACAATACCTAACTCAATACCTAAAGCTGTTTGTTTGCTCGGGAATGCTCCGTCGATTATCCCCTTGATTATGCTCTAAGAGCGTGCACTTTGATATTTCTTTACCCCTGTATGAAGTCTCTATTGAAAACTGGCCCACAAGGTCTTTCAAAGAGCGTTAACCTCCTTCCCCCAGGAGGAGAGAATTTCCTCCACCTACATATATACTCCAAGAAGCATTGCACTGCTGAGATTAAGCATCTCTTAGCTGGTGTATTTTATGGCTGAATTGTTTGTCTTGGTATGTAAGCCTCCGGGGCATAACCATTTCTTCTTATGAGTCTGGTATAGCACTCAGCACACTGTCAGCACTCAACCCAAAATAAATCCTCATAATAATGGTCATAAACATAAATCAAGAGAGCACAATTCAACTTATTTATGGCCTTACAGGAGAAGCACAATAGAGAAAGTGCAGTTATTTTCCATCATATTATCCTATATCATTTCCAAGCAAAATGTCATATTGTCCACTAGTCTGTAACCAGGTAATGAAGGATTCTGGTGTAACCTGCAAATTCCTTAGGCCAGAGTTAAATGATGTGAGGCTAGAAGCTCACGTTTTCTAAGTTTCTGTAATTAAACTGTGAATTTCTAGGGCTTATTAAGGTAATATTTAACATATAATTATCTTGACATTTTAAAAGGGAAAAGTGTTTAAGACAAATTATGTAGTAATATTTAATCACAAAAAATCTACTGGTTCTGCTCATTTCTTCAAAGGTCTGTTCTCTGGTTTCTAAGGTGAAAACTTAAAACTTAATAAAGTTTTTAATCTAATGGATAATGGTAGGTTAGTTAGTGGGTTACAACATACAGGTGCTTTTACCACATTGAAATCTAGGCCAGCCTTACAGCTGGGCTTGCTATTCTATATGACTGAATATCAATCTATAGTAGTCACATTTTCTACCTTTTTTTTCATTAAACTTGAGAGATTTGGAAAGCACACCAACACATACCCTGTCCCCTATACTCACCACCCCTGTATGTGTGAAAATAACAATCTCAGATGTACCCACCATCAAGCAAGGTGCTAGAAAATTTGACAAACTTCTTTTCTGGCCTATCCTAAGCATCCCCTTAAAAAATATCCAAGAAACGCATGAGTGTATTTTCCTTTTTTGTTTTTTTAGAAAAACATTTTAGATTAAGCTGAAGTCCATTTAAACCCCCCTTGTGAGTGAAACTCCCTTTTTGGTGGTGTTCATAATCATGAGTTTGTTATATATTCTTCCACATGATTGTTTTTTGTACTAACATACATATATACCTTTCTATGAAATGTATAGTATTGTTTTATAACATTTATAAGTATTATATTCTCATTAAATTTTATATATTTTATGGAAATGACTTAAAAAAAAAGCCATTAATGGTGACATACACACATCAGTTCATTTACTCTAGTTTATTCATTTTATCTACCATATAATATTCTACTTCTTAAATATAGAACAATTTTATATGACAGTACTGTGATTTATGTTATAGTGAACACCTTTGCATGTACTAGAGTGTTTTTATTTAATGAGTAGATATCTTGAAGTTTAGCATATGAATCATGGGTATGAACATTTAAATTTTAACAAGTGGTACAAAGTGAATATTCTCATTGACAGGGTCACCACTGATGAGTACATCCTTCTTTCTATAAAAGCTTGCCAAAGCATGGTATTGTCAAATGTTAACATTTCTTCTTATCTGATCACTGTAAAATATCCCTAGTGATTTAGTTTGTATTTCCCTGGTTATTAGTGAGGAACAATTTATTGTCATATGCTTCTTGGCTGTTTGTAGTTCCTCTTCCACACAGCCCTTGACTGTCTGGGTCACAACAAAATGTGGAAAATTCTTAGAGATGGGAGCACCAGACCACCTTCCCTGTTTCCTCTGAAACCTATATGTGGTTCAAGAAGCAACAGTTAGAACTGGACATGGAACAACTGACTGGTTCCAAATTGGGAAAGGAATATGACAAGGCTGTATATTGTCACCTTCATCATTTAACTTATATGCAGAGTGCATCATGTGAGATGCTGGGCTGGATGAATCACAAACTGGAATTAAGATTGCCAGGGTAAATATCAGCCTCAGATATGCAGATGATACCACTCTAAATGGCAGAAAGTGAAAAGGAACTAAAGAGTCTATTGAAGAGAGTGGAAGAGGAAAGTGCTTAAAACTCAACATTCAAAAAACCCAAGATCATGGCATCCAGTTCCATCACTTCATGCAAAAAGAAGGGAAAAAAGTGGGAGCAGTGACAGGGACATTCAATGGTTTTCCCTTTTTGTGAGTGAAACTCCCTTTTTGGTGGTGTTCATAATCATGAGTTTGTTATATATTCTTCCACATGATTGTTTTTTGTACTAACATACATATATACCTTTCTATGAAATGTATAGTATTGTTTTATAACATTTATAAGTATTATATTCTCATTAAATTTTATGTATTTTATGGAAATGACTTTTAAAAAAAGCCATTAATGGTGACATACACACATCAGTTCATTTACTCTAGTTTATTCATTTTATCTACCATATAATATTCTACTTCTTAAATATAGAACAATTTTATATGACAGTACTGTGATTTATGTTATAGTGAACACCTTTGCATGTACTAGAGTGTTTTTATTTAATGAGTAGATATCTTGAAGTTTAGCATATGAATCATGGGTATGAACATTTAAATTTTAACAAGTGGTACAAAGTGAATATTCTCATTGACAGGGTCACCACTGATGAGTACATCCTTCTTTCTATAAAAGCTTGCCAAAGCATGGTATTGTCAAATGTTAACATTTCTTCTTATCTGATCACTGTAAAATATCCCTAGTGATTTAGTTTGTATTTCCCTGGTTATTAGTGAGGAACAATTTATTGTCATATGCTTCTTGGCTGTTTGTAGTTCCTCTTCCACACAGCCCTTGACTGTCTGGGTCACAACAAAATGTGGAAAATTCTTAGAGATGGGAGCACCAGACCACCTTCCCTGTTTCCTCTGAAACCTATATGTGGTTCAAGAAGCAACAGTTAGAACTGGACATGGAACAACTGACTGGTTCCAAATTGGGAAAGGAATATGACAAGGCTGTATATTGTCACCTTCATCATTTAACTTATATGCAGAGTGCATCATGTGAGATGCTGGGCTGGATGAATCACAAACTGGAATTAAGATTGCCAGGGTAAATATCAGCCTCAGATATGCAGATGATACCACTCTAAATGGCAGAAAGTGAAAAGGAACTAAAGAGTCTATTGAAGAGAGTGGAAGAGGAAAGTGCTTAAAACTCAACATTCAAAAAACCCAAGATCATGGCATCCAGTTCCATCACTTCATGCAAAAAGAAGGGAAAAAAGTGGGAGCAGTGACAGGGACAGTGACTGCAACCATGAAATTAAAAGACACTTGCTCCTTGGAAGGAAAGCAATGACAAACCTAGATAGCGTATTACAAAGCAGAGACATGACTTTGCTGACAAAGGTCCATGTAGTCAAAGCTATGGTTTTCTTAGTGGTCATGTACAGATGTGAGAGTTGGACTATAAAGAAGGTGGAGTGGTGAAGAATTGATGCTTTCAATTTGTGGTGCTGAAGAAGACTCTTGAGAGACCTTTGGACAGCAAGGAGATCAAACGAGTCATTCCTAAAGGAAGTCAACCCCGAATATTCATTAGAAGGACTGATGCTCAGGTTGAAGCTCTAATACTTTGATCACCTGATGCAAAGAGCCAACTCATTGGAAAAGACCCCAATGCTGCAAAAACCTGAAGGCAAAAGGAGAAGTGGGTGACAGAGGATGAGATGGTTAGATACCATTACTCACTCAGTGCACATGGATTTGAGCATACTCCAGGTTGAAGTGGGGACAGAGGAGCCTGGCATGTTGCAGTCCAGGACCTTGCAAAGAGTCAGATACAACATAGGGACTGAACAATGATGTTTTCCCTTCAAACACCTGACTATTATATTATTGTCCTACTGAATCATCTTTTTTTATTAGTTTTTAGAAATTCTTTTTATTGTTGGGATATAGTCTGTCTTTCACATTTGTTTTGAATATCTCACAATCTGGTTCTTGTCTTAGGATTCTGTTTAGGTGTGTTTTGTTTAGAAGTAGTTTTAAAATTTTTAGGTAATCAATTTAATTTATATTTTCTTTTATGGTTTTTCTTTTTTAAATTTTAAGAAGACAGGTTTAGTTCCTTTTCCCCCTCTAGTATAATGAGTTTGCAGCAATTCTGGATCTTAGCTTCATCAGATGTGAAACCAGTGTAGAGTTGAAACTAAGGTAGTCAATAGTGGTCCTAATGGACTTAATCAATGGAGAATCACAGAAAATACTCAATACATGTACCCCTATTTTACAAAGTGAAGGTATTATTTTCTTTTTTCATCAATGAGTTTACGCCTGAGCTTATTATATTTAACAGTTGGATTCTCCTCCTTTGATTTTTAGCATCGTTTAATTAGACATTTGGCAATTTCCATTGAATGGCTTTCTCATTCTGTCACTAAAATTTTAACAGCAGTTGCTAAGTGAAACAAGAGGAAGCTGTGTTCACCAGGATAGACTGTAAATTCAAGGGAAGATGGACTTATGAATTGGAATTAACATGGTCATGCCACAAAAAAAATCTCTCTTGAACTTTTCTGCTTCATGTACACCTAGTTTCCTCTGTTTACACATTAAATTTCCTCTGTCAAAAACACCTTACAGCACATTTATCCTTGTCTGTTTATTGTCTTATGTTCAGAGTAAGATATAAAGTAGTGAGACTTCTAGAAGTATGATGAATTCTCAAGTGACGGCTGTACCAAATTTTAGCAGTGGAGCTAGAAAACAGAATCCAAATGAGATGGATAGACTTTTGGCATACCACTGTATCTTGGGGCCAGCCTCCAGGTTTGTTGCATATGCTAATTTAAGGACATGTGGTAGGTAGTGACTGCTTTGATAATTTTTAGGTTTATTCTTTTTTTTGGTGGGGAGGGGCGGGTTGGTGAGGGAGGGGCCCGGGCGGGCCACTGCTGCTGCTTCTTTTTTATTTCAGTTTGGTTTTTTTTTTAGCTTTTATTTTACTTTTAACTTTTACAGAGTTTTGTTGTTTACAGATATGTATGGTCCCAGACTAGTCATATGTATATCCCATCCCCACCCCTCCCAACCATCACACAGCACCCCGAAGGATCTCCTTTTCTCACAGAGCGATGACTATAGCTATTTTCTTCACTTATGATAGTACAGGCCTTCATGCTACTTCCTTTATGCCTCCCACCCTCTGTTCCTTCCCCACAATGTCCATATGTCCACTGTCCATGTCTGTCTTTCTGTCACTTCAGTGCATGTGCCATCATCACCATCCTACTAGATTCCATATTTATGTGTTAATATATTTTATTTGTCCTTCTCTTTCTGACTGACTTCACTGTTTATGATATGTTCTAGATCCAGCCACCTCATTAGGGCTGATTCTTCTGCATTTCTCTTTACAGCTGTGTAGTATTCCATTGTATATATGTACCAGAGCTTTTGTGTCCATTCGTTCGTTGATGGGCATCTAGGTTCCTTCCATGTTCTAGCTATTGTATAGAGAGCTGCAATGAACATTGGGGTACAGGTTTCATTTATTTATTTTCATCCATATTTGTTCTTTGGCCTGTGTGGGCCTCCCTTCGCAGTGGCCTCTGTTGTCGCAGAGTACCGGCTCTGGGTGCATGCGCTCCAGAGCTCTGGCTTGGTAATTGGACACATGAGTCCAGCCGCTCCGCGGTACGTGGGATCTTCCCAGGCCAGGGATCGAACCGGCGCCCCTTGCACTGCAAGGTGGTGTCCTTACCCACTGGACCACCAGGGAAGCCCTAGACTTATTCTTAAATATCATTGGATTTATCCTTGTCTGTTTATTGTCTTATGTTCAGAGTAAGATATAAAGTAGTGAGACTTCTAGAAGTATGATGAATTCTCAAGTGACGGCTGTACCAAATTTTAGCAGTGGAGCTAGAAAACAGAATCCAAATGAGATGGATAGACTTTTGGCATACCACTGTATCTTGGGGCCAGCCTCCAGGTTTGTTGCATATGCTAATTTAAGGACATGTGGTAGGTAGTGACTGCTTTGATAATTTTTAGGTTTATTCTTTTTTTTGGTGGGGAGGGGCGGGTTGGTGAGGGAGGGGCCCGGGCGGGCCACTGCTGCTGCTTCTTTTTTATTTCAGTTTGGTTTTTTTTTTAGCTTTTATTTTACTTTTAACTTTTACAGAGTTTTGTTGTTTACAGATATGTATGGTCCCAGACTAGTCATATGTATATCCCATCCCCACCCCTCCCAACCATCACACAGCACCCCGAAGGATCTCCTTTTCTCACAGAGCGATGACTATAGCTATTTTCTTCACTTATGATAGTACAGGCCTTCATGCTACTTCCTTTATGCCTCCCACCCTCTGTTCCTTCCCCACAATGTCCATATGTTCACTGTCCATGTCTGTCTTTCTGTCACTTCAGTGCATGTGCCATCATCACCATCCTACTAGATTCCATATTTATGTGTTAATATATTTTATTTGTCCTTCTCTTTCTGACTGACTTCACTGTTTATGATATGTTCTAGATCCAGCCACCTCATTAGGGCTGATTCTTCTGCATTTCTCTTTATAGCTGTGTAGTATTCCATTGTATATATGTACCAGAGCTTTTGTGTCCATTCGTTCGTTGATGGGCATCTAGGTTCCTTCCATGTTCTAGCTATTGTATAGAGAGCTGCAATGAACATTGGGGTACAGGTTTCATTTATTTATTTTCATCCATATTTGTTCTTTGGCCTGTGTGGGCCTCCCTTTGCAGTGGCCTCTGTTGTCGCAGAGTACCGGCTCTGGGTGCATGCGCTCCAGAGCTCTGGCTTGGTAATTGGACACATGAGTCCAGCCGCTCCGCGGTACGTGGGATCTTCCCAGGCCAGGGATCGAACCGGCGCCCCTTGCACTGCAAGGTGGTGTCCTTACCCACTGGACCACCAGGGAAGCCCTAGACTTATTCTTAAATATCATTGGATTGACAGGGTGATACCAACACACTTCTTTAAGGACAATTTAAATGTAGTTATGTAGTTAATATTGAATGTTACAATGAAGAATGTTCCTAATGAAGAGCTTTTGAATATCTTTACATTGTTTAATCCTTACAACAAACCTGATGAGGATTATTTTTAGTAAGGATTCTTTTTAGTTAATTAATTAATTTGGCTGCCTTGGATCTTAGTTGCGACACGTGGGATCCAGATTGCTGTCTTCAGGGATCTTTCGCTGAGGCCCGGGACTCTCTCGTTGTGGTACGTGGTCTCAGCAGTTGCAGCTTGTGGGCTATTAGTGTACTGGCTTCGTTGCTCTGTGGCATGTGGGATCTTAGCTCTCTGATCAGGGATCAAATCCCTATCCCCTGCATTGCAAGATGGATTCTTAACCATTGGACCACCAGGGAAATCCTCGTATATTTTCAGTAACAGCTTGATTGAGATATAATTTAAATGACATACAGTTATCTTTATTCTTATTTATTTATTTTGATTTTTATTGCCATATAGTTGACTTATACTGTGTTAGTTTCAAGTGTACAGCAAAGTGAGTCAGTTATACTTATGTTACCTCTTTGTTTTTAAGAGTCTTTTCCCAAATAGTCCATTACATAGTATTGAATAGAGTTCCCTACGCTATACAGTAGATCCTTATTAGTTATCTATTTTAAGTTTCTTTTCTGCATCTGGGACTCTACTTCTGCTTTGTAGATTAGTTCATTTGTACCCTTTTTGTAGATTCTACATGTAAGTGATATCATATATATTTGTCTTTCTCTGTCTGACTTCTTCACCTAGGATAATAATCTCTAGGTTCATCATGTTGCTGCCAGTGGCATTGTTTTGAGCTTTTTTTATGACTGCATACAATTACCTTTTGAAAGTGTTCAGTTCAATGGTTTTTCTTATGTTCACGGACTGGGGAAACTGTAAGCACACTCAGTTTTAGAATATTTTCATAACCCCTCCCCCAGTTCCCATGTCCATTGATTGTCACTTTACCATGTCTTTATCCCTCAACCTTAGACAACATTAATCTACTTCTTGCCTTTATAGATTTGGCTTTTATGGACATTTCATGCACATGGAATCGTTAATATGTGGCTTTTTGTGGGTGATTTCTTTTGCTTAGTATAATATTTTCAAGGTTCATCCATATTGTAGCATGTATTAGTACTTTATTCATGTTTAATAATATTCCGTTGCATGGCTATACCACATACTTCTGTGGGAGATTTTAAAAATTGAAATATAGTGGCTTTATAATATGTTATAGGTGTAACATTTATAACATGTTACAGGTGTACACTAGAGTAATTCACAATTTTAAAGGCTATACTCCTTTCTTAAATAGCATATGGATCGTCGGGCGTTGATTGCAGCTTGTGGGCTATTAGTGTACTGGCTTCGTTGCTCTGTGGCATGTGGGATCTTAGCTCTCTGATCAGGGATCAAATCCCTATCCCCTGCATTGCAAGATGGATTCTTAACCATTGGACCACCAGGGAAATCCTCGTATATTTTCAGTAACAGCTTGATTGAGATATAATTTAAATGACATACAGTTATCTTTATTCTTATTTATTTATTTTGATTTTTATTGCCATATAGTTGACTTATACTGTGTTAGTTTCAAGTGTACAGCAAAGTGAGTCAGTTATACTTATGTTACCTCTTTGTTTTTAAGAGTCTTTTCCCAAATAGTCCATTACATAGTATTGAATAGAGTTCCCTACGCTATACAGTAGATCCTTATTAGTTATCTATTTTAAGTTTCTTTTCTACATCTGGGACTCTACTTCTGCTTTATAGATTAGTTCATTTGTACCCTTTTTGTAGATTCTACATGTAAGTGATATTATATATTTGTCTTTCTCTGTCTGACTTCTTCACCTAGGATAATAATCTCTAGGTTCATCATGTTGCTGCCAGTGGCATTGTTTTGAGCTTTTTTTATGACTGCATACAATTACCTTTTGAAAGTGTTCAGTTCAATGGTTTTTCTTATGTTCACGGACTGGGGAAACTGTTAGCACACTCAGTTTTAGAATATTTTCATAACCCCTCCCCCAGTTCCCATGTCCATTGATTGTCACTTTACCATGTCTTTATCCCTCAACCTTAGACAACATTAATCTACTTCTTGCCTTTATAGATTTGACTTTTATGGACATTTCATGCACATGGAATCGTTAATATGTGGCTTTTTGTGGGTGATTTCTTTTGCTTAGTATAATATTTTCAAGGTTCATCCATATTGTAGCATGTATTAGTACTTTATTCATGTTTAATAATATTCCGTTGCATGGCTATACCACATACTTCTGTGGGAGATTTTAAAAATTGAAATATAGTGGCTTTATAATATGTTATAGGTGTAACATTTATAACATGTTACAGGTGTACACTAGAGTAATTCACAATTTTTAAAGGCTATACTCCACTTATAGTCCTTATAAATTATTGGCAATATTCCCTGTGCTATACAAAATATCCTTGTAGCTCATCTATTTTATCATAGTAGTTTGTACCTTTTAATCCCCCACCCTGATCGTGCCCCTCCCCACATTTTCTCCCCACTGGCAGCCACTAATTTGTTGTCTATGTCTATGAGTCTGTTTTGTTAGGCTCATCAGCTTGTTTTATTTTGAAAACTCCACATATAAATGATATCATACAGTATTTGTCTTTCTCTATCTGATTATTTCACTTAGCATAATACTGTCCAGGTCCATCCATGTTGTTACAAAAGGAAGTTTCAAATCTTTTCTTTTTTTAAATTTTGGCCTCTTTCATTGTTTTTTTCTTTATTTATTTTCATTCATTTATCTTTGGCCTGTGTGGGCCTCTCACCACAGTGAACCCCCTCGCCACAGAACAGTAGCTCTGGACGCATGTGCTCCAGAGTGCTGGCTCATAATTGGACACACCGGTCCAAGTCTCTCTTGGCATGAGGGATCTTCCTGGGGCAGGAATGGAACTGGTGCCTCTTGCACTTCAAGGCAGACTCTTTACCCTCTGGACCACCAGGGAAGCCCAGTTTCTTTCTTTTTTTTTTTTTAATGGCTAAAAACACTGATTATCTATCATACACATCTTTATTCATTCATCTGTTGATGAACACTTGAGTTGTAAATTATGCTTCACGGACTATGTACAACATTTTAGTTTTCTCCCCTTTCCATTCCATGTTCCTTTATTTTCCTCAACCTTAGACAACATTAATCTACTTCTTGCCTTTATAGATTTGACTTTTATGGACATTTCATGCACATGGAATCGTTAATATGTGGCTTTTTGTGGGTGATTTCTTTTACTTAGTATAATATTTTCAAGGTTCATCCAATTGTAGCATGTATTAGTACTTTATTCATGTTTAATAATATTCCGTTGCATGGCTATACCACATACTTCTGTGGGAGATTTTAAAAATTGAAATATAGTGGCTTTATAATATGTTATAGGTGTAGCATTTATAACATGTTACAGGTGTACATTAGAGTAATTCACAATTTTTAAAGGCTATACTCCACTTATAGTCCTTATAAATTATTGGCAATATTCCCTGTGCTATACAAAATATCCTTGTAGCTCATCTATTTTATCATAGTAGTTTGTACCTTTTAATCCCCCACCCTGATCGTGCCCCTCCCCACATTTTCTCCCCACTGGCAGCCACTAATTTGTTGTCTATGTCTATGAGTCTGTTTTGTTAGGCTCATCAGCTTGTTTTATTTTGAAAACTCCACATATAAATGATATCATACAGTATTTGTCTTTCTCTATCTGATTATTTCACTTAGCATAATACTGTCCAGGTCCATCCATGTTGTTACAAAAGGAAGTTTCAAATCTTTTCTTTTTTTAAATTTTGGCCTCTTTCATTGTTTTTTTCTTTATTTATTTTCATTCATTTATCTTTGGCCTGTGTGGGCCTCCCACCACAGTGAACCCCCTCGCCACAGAACAGTAGCTCTGGACGCATGTGCTCCAGAGTGCTGGCTCATAATTGGACACACCGGTCCAAGTCTCTCTTGGCATGAGGGATCTTCCTGGGGCAGGAATGGAACTGGTGCCTCTTGCACTTCAAGACAGACTCTTTACCCTCTGGACCACCAGGGAAGCCCAATTTCTTTCTTTTTTTTTTTTTAATGGCTAAAAACACTGATTATCTATCATACACATCTTTATTCATTCATCTGTTGATGAACACTTGAGTTGTAAATTATGCTTCTATGAACATTGGGGAGCTAGTTAGCAATATTTTTGGATTTATATCTAAGAGTGGAATTGATGGAAATCCTATGGTAGCTTTATTTTTAGGTTTTTGAGGAACTTGCTTCTGCTTTTCATAATGGTTGTGCCAACTTGCATTCTCATCGCTAGTATACTACGGTTCCCTTCTATCCACATCTTTGCCAACATTTGTTATTTGTGGATTTCTTTTTGGTGATAGCCATTCTGACAGGCGGTATCTTGTCATCTTTTGAAACTGCGTTTCCCTGCTGACTAGTGATGTTGAACATCTTTTCATGTTTCTGCGGTCATCTGTTTATCTTCTTTGGAAAAATGTTTGTTTAGATCTTCTACCCATGTTTTAATTAGGTTGTGTGTGTGTGTGTTTTCTTTTTCCCTATCATCCCTCTTTTTAATTTATATTTATTTTCACTGAGCTTTTTATTCTTTGGCATGTGTGGGCCTCCCATTGCAGTGGCCTCTCTCATTGCAGAGCACCAGCTCTGGGCGTACGTGTTCCAGAGTGCTGTCTTATAATCGGACACACTGGTCCAGCTGCTCGATGAAACGTGGGATCTTCCAGGGCCAGGGATTGAACTGGTGCCCCTTGCACTGCAAGGCAGACTCTTTACCCACTGGACTACCGGGGAAGCCCTGTGTGTGTTTTTGATATTGAGTTGTATGAACTGTTTTGTATATTAATATTTTGGATATCACCCCCTTATTAGTCATATCATTTGCAAATTTCTCCCATTGAGAAGGTTTCTTTTCCTTTTGTTGATAGTTCTCTTTGTTGTGCAAAAACTTTTAAGTTTAATTAGGTCCAGATGTTTATTTTTTGCTTTTGTTTCCTTTGCCGTAGGAGAGTGATTCTAAAAAATATTGCCATGATTTATGTCAAAGAGTATTTTGCTTATATTTTCTTCTGGGAGCTTCATGGTGCCATATCTTATATTTAGGTCTTAAATACATTTTGAGTTTATTTTTGTATATGGTGTAAAAAAATGTTCTAATTTCAGTCTTTTGCATGTAGCTCTGTTTTTCGCAGAAACACTTATTAAAGAGACTGTTTTTTTTCTCCATTGTATATTTTTGCCTCCTTTGTTATAGTCTAACTGACTGTAAGTGCATGGATTTATTGCTGAGCTTCTATTCTGTTCCTCTGATCTATGTGTCTATTTTTGGGACAGTACAATATTGTTTTCATTATTGTAGTCTTTAGTATAGTCTGGGCTTCCCAGGAGGCGCAGTGGTTAGGAATCTGCCTGCCAATGCAGGAGATATAAGGGACTTGGGTTTGATCCCTGAGTCTGGAAAACCCCCTGGAGGAGGAAATGGCAACACACTCCAGTATTCTTGCCTGGAGAATCCCATGGGCCCCCGGGGGGTTTACTAGTGATGTTGAACATCTTTTCATGTTTCTGCGGTCATCTGTTTATCTTCTTTGGAAAAATGTTTGTTTAGATCTTCTACCCATGTTTTAATTAGGTTGTGTGTGTGTGTGTTTTCTTTTTCCCTATCATCCCTCTTTTTAATTTATATTTATTTTCACTGAGCTTTTTATTCTTTGGCATGTGTGGGCCTCCCATTGCAGTGGCCTCTCTCATTGCAGAGCACCAGCTCTGGGCGTACGTGTTCCAGAGTGCTGTCTTATAATCGGACACACTGGTCCAGCTGCTCGATGAAACGTGGGATCTTCCAGGGCCAGGGATTGAACTGGTGCCCCTTGCACTGCAAGGCAGACTCTTTACCCACTGGACTACCGGGGAAGCCCTGTGTGTGTTTTTGATATTGAGTTGTATGAACTGTTTTGTATATTAATATTTTGGATATCACCCCCTTATTAGTCATATCATTTGCAAATTTCTCCCATTGAGAAGGTTTCTTTTCCTTTTGTTGATAGTTCTCTTTGTTGTGCAAAAACTTTTAAGTTTAATTAGGTCCAGATGTTTGTTTTTTGCTTTTGTTTCCTTTGCCGTAGGAGAGTGATTCTAAAAAATATTGCCATGATTTATGTCAAAGAGTATTTTGCTTATATTTTCTTCTGGGAGCTTCATGGTGCCATATCTTATATTTAGGTCTTAAATACATTTTGAGTTTATTTTTGTATATGGTGTAAAAAAATGTTCTAATTTCAGTCTTTTGCATGTAGCTCTGTTTTTCGCAGAAACACTTATTAAAGAGACTGTTTTTTTTCTCCATTGTATATTTTTGCCTCCTTTGTTATAGTCTAACTGACTGTAAGTGCATGGATTTATTGCTGAGCTTCTATTCTGTTCCTCTGATCTATGTGTCTATTTTTGGGACAGTACAATATTGTTTTCATTATTGTAGTCTTTAGTATAGTCTGGGCTTCCCAGGAGGCGCAGTGGTTAGGAATCTGCCTGCCAATGCAGGAGATATAAGGGACTTGGGTTTGATCCCTGAGTCTGGAAAACCCCCTGGAGGAGGAAATGGCAACACACTCCAGTATTCTTGCCTGGAGAATCCCATGGACAGAGGAGCCTGGTGGGCTATAGTCAGTAGGATCTCAAAGTGTTAGAAGTGACTGAGTGACTGGAGCACACATGTGTGTAATATAGTCTGAAGTATATGGAGCATACTACCTCCAGCTTTGTTCTTTTTTCTTAAGATTAGCTATTTGGAACTTTTGAGGTTCTGTATAAATTTTAGGATTTTTTTCTAGTTATATAAAAATGATACGGTATTTTGATAGGGATCGCATTAAATATATAGATTTATTTGAGTAATATTGGGTATTTTGACAATATTAATCCTTCCAATTCATGAACACAGATATTGTTCGATTTCTTTGTATCAGCTTTGGTTTCTTTCATTAGTGTTTTGTACTTTTCAGAGTACAAGCCTTTTACCTCCTTGGTTAAGTTTATTCTTAGGTATTTTATTCTTTTGATGCAGTTTAAAATAATTAATTAATTTTCACTACACTGTACAGCATGCAGGATCTTAGTTCCCCAACCAAAAATCAAACCCTGCATGCTTCCTGCTGTGGGAGTGTGAAGTCTTAATAACTGGACCACCAGAAAAATCCTGATGTAATTTTAAACAGAGTTGTTTTCTTGCTTTCTCTTTCCAATGGTCCATTATCAGTGTATAGAAAAGCAATTGATATCTGTGTATTAATCTTGTATCCTGCAACTTTACTGAATCCACTTATCAGTTTTAATAGTTTTTGAATAGAGACTTTAGGGTTTTCTCTAAATAATATTATGTCATCTGCAAGTAACAGATTTACTTCTTCCCAATTTGGATACTGATGCTGTGGCTAGGACTTCCAGTACTATGTTGAATAAAAGTTGTGAGAGTGGAAATCCTTGTCTTGATCTTAGAGGAAATAACTTTCATCTTTTCACTGCTGAGTATGATGTTAGCTGTTGGTTTGTCATAAAAGGGCAATATTATGTTTAGATGTTCTCTTTATACCAACTTTTTAAAAAAACTTTTATTTTACTTTTAACTTTTACAGAGTTTTGTTGTTTACAGATATGTATATTCCCAGATTAGTAATATGTATATCCCCCCCATTCCACCCCTCCAGACTGTCACACAGCACCCCTGAAGGATCCCCTTTTCTCACAGAGCAATGACTATAGCTATATGATATCTTCACATATGATAGTACAGGCCTTCATGCTACTTCCTTTATGCCTCCCACCCACTGTTCCTTCCCCACAATGTCCGTATGTCCACTGTCCATGTCTTTATACCAACTTTGATAAGAGTTTTTATCATGAATGTATGTTGAATTTTGTCAAATGCTTTTCTGCATCTATTTAGATGATCATGTGTTTTTTTTTAATCCTTTGTTTTGTTAATGTGGTATGTTACATTGATTGATTTGCAGATACTGAACCATTCTTGTATCTCTGGAATAAATCTCACTTGATCATGATGTATGGTCCTTTTTATATACAATTGAATTTTATTTGCTAATATTTTGTTGAGGATTTTTGCACCTATATTCATTAGAGATATTGATCTGTAATTTTTTATTTTGTGCTTTCTTTTCCTGGTTTTGTTGTTAGGGTAATTGTGGCCTCATAGAATGAATTTGGGTGTTCTCTTTACTTCAATATTTCTGACATAGTGTAAGAAAGATAGGTATTACCTCCTTTTTTCTTTTTTTCCATACATTTGGTAGAATTCCTATAAAAGTTATATGGTCTTAGAGTTCTGTTTGCTGTGATTTTTTTAAGTTACAAATTCAATTTCACTGCCAGTGATTTATGTGTTCAGATTGCCCGTTTCTTGCTTATTCAGTGTTGGAAGACTGTGTTTCTAGAAATTTCTCCATTTCTTCTAGTTTGTTCAGCTTTTTGCATATAATTGTTTGTAGTATTCTCTTAGGATTTTTTCCCCTATCATGCCTCTTTTATTTATATTTACTTTTCATCCATCTTTTTATTCTTTGGCATGTGTGGGCTTTCCATTGCAGTGGCCTCTCTCACTGCAGAACACTGGCTGTAGGCGCATGTGCTCCAGAATGCTGGCTTGTAATTGGACACACCAGTCTGTTGCTCCATGGCATGTGGGATCCTTCTGGTCCAGGGATTGAACCAGTGCCCCTTGCATTGCAAGGCAAATTCTACCCACTGGACCACCAGCAAATCCCTCTCAGGGTTTTTTGTATCCCTTGGCATCAGTTGTGATTTCTCATCTTTCATTTCTTATTTTGTTTATTGATATGCCACATTTTGTTTATCCTTTAATCAACTGATAAACATTGGGGATTTCCCCACTAGGATAGGTATTATTACCTTCGTTTGATAAATGAGGACACAGTCTCAAAATGCTCAAGTGATTTATTCACAGTCATATAGCCAGTCATCATCAGAACTATCAATTAAATCCATTGCACACTTCATAATATAGGAACATCTCTTTTCATATTTTTTCACTTTTTCTTTATTTTCTGTTTAAAATTAAGGACAACCCAATATTTATGTTTACGAGTATTGCTATTATTTTGATTTCTTTGCCACTAAGTCATTTTCATCCATCCTCCTGGGTAGGGACTAGGCTCTTGGGCACCTGAGTGTAACAAACTTTACACACATCTACAGATTCAACACAGACATTCCCCAAGCAGCTGTACTTTGGAATTCCACTCATTATCATTACACCAACCTGTTAACTTTTGGTAGTTTGCTAGTTGATGACAGTTAAAAAATGCCTGGCTGACATGTTCGTTATGATTTGAAAGTATGGAGGAGTAAAATGTCTTGAAAATTTCCCTAGTTCCAAATTTAACAGATTTAGAGAGCTCTGCTTCCTTGTTCAATATGTTAAATGTGAAAGGATGTCTTGTCTTAAATGTAAAAAAAACTTGATGCTAATGGTGAACCATAAAGTATAGAATTCATACTTACTTGAAGATGACTTCATAATTGATATTCAGCATAGTTATAATGGAATTATCATAACTGAATCTGGACAATACAAAAAAAATCTCTCATATGTGGAAGAAAATATCAATTTAAATGACTATCCTTGAGACAGCTGATCATCATGCTGTGCCAATACATTCTGAACTGGCTAGAACATTCAGTGTTCAGCAATGTTATATGAAACTAATGATTCCTGTTATCTGGTTGTTGGGCAAGTAGGAGAATGCTGGCTTGTAATTGGACACACCAGTCTGTTGCTCCATGGCATGTGGGATCCTTCTGGTCCAGGGATTGAACCAGTGCCCCTTGCATTGCAAGGCAAATTCTACCCACTGGACCACCAGCAAATCCCTCTCAGGGTTTTTTGTATCCCTTGGCATCAGTTGTGATTTCTCATCTTTCATTTCTTATTTTGTTTATTGATATGCCACATTTTGTTTATCCTTTAATCAACTGATAAACATTGGGGATTTCCCCCACTAGGATAGGTATTATTACCTTCGTTTGATAAATGAGGACACAGTCTCAAAATGCTCAAGTGATTTATTCACAGTCATATAGCCAGTCATCATCAGAACTATCAATTAAATCCATTGCACACTTCATAATATAGGAACATCTCTTTTCATATTTTTTCACTTTTTCTTTATTTTCTGTTTAAAATTAAGGACAACCCAATATTTATGTTTACGAGTATTGCTATTATTTTGATTTCTTTGCCACTAAGTCATTTTCATCCATCCTCCTGGGTAGGGACTAGGCTCTTGGGCACCTGAGTGTAACAAACTTTACACACATCTACAGATTCAACACAGACATTCCCCAAGCAGCTGTACTTTGGAATTCCACTCATTATCATTACACCAACCTGTTAACTTTTGGTAGTTTGCTAGTTGATGACAGTTAAAAAATGCCTGGCTGACATGTTCGTTATGATTTGAAAGTATGGAGGAGTAAAATGTCTTGAAAATTTCCCTAGTTCCAAATTTAACAGATTTAGAGAGCTCTGCTTCCTTGTTCAATATGTTAAATGTGAAAGGATGTCTTGTCTTAAATGTAAAAAAAACTTGATGCTAATGGTGAACCATAAAGTATAGAATTCATACTTACTTGAAGATGACTTCATAATTGATATTCAGCATAGTTATAATGGAATTATCATAACTGAATCTGGACAATACAAAAAAAATCTCTCATATGTGGAAGAAAATATCAATTTAAATGACTATCCTTGAGACAGCTGATCATCATGCTGTGCCAATACATTCTGAACTGGCTAGAACATTCAGTGTTCAGCAATGTTATATGAAACTAATGATTCCTGTTATCTGGTTGTTGGGCAAGTAGGAGAAGCTGGGTACATAATCTTAAATTTTGTAGGGACTTTGCATACAGCTAATTTTCAAGCCTCTCTTTTTAGAGCTGGAGACATTAAGTGCTAAAGAGATTAAAGTCTTATTTAAAGCCACAAAGTGAAAGTCAGTCTTCTTTTCGCTTTGCCTGCCTAAGAAATATCCTTAAAACTTAGCAGATTGGATAATAGTATGAAGGTTCCTGAAAAAATTAAAAATAGAACTGTCACATGATCAAGCAATTTTGCTTCTAGGTACTTACTTGGAGAAAATAAAAGTACTAATTCAAAAAGATATATGTACCCCAATGTTCATTGTAATATTTACAGTATTACAACTGCTTCCACTTAAGTTGGAAGCAACTTAAGTGGTCATCCAATGAATGAACAAAGAAAATGGGGTTTACCTGTACAGTGAAATGTTACTCAGCCAAAAAGAATGGCATCTTGCCATTTGCCACAATATGAATGGACCTAGAGGGTATTATATTAAGTGATATAAGTTTGACAGAGAAAGATAAACATAGCTTGTTTCTAAAAAACAAGCCAAACCAAACAAAAGCATACTCATCAATACAGAGGACAAATGGGTGGTAACTAGAGATGAGTGGAGTGGGAGGGGGTGTAATAGGTAAAGGGGACTAAGAGGTACAAACCTCCAGTGATAAACAAGTCATGGGGGTGTAATATACAGTATAAGGAACATGATCAATTATATTGTAATTGCTTTGTATGGAGACAGGAGTTATTGTGCTTATCATTTCACAAGGTGCACAAATTCCAAATCACTATGTAGAACACCTGAAACTGACATGATATTGTATTTCAGCTATATTTCAATTGAAAAAGACTAGAAAAAACCCTAGTAGATGCCTCTGGAAGGACACATCCCTGAAGGCCTTCCTCTGTGCTCCTTGGATTTTCCAAAATTTCTGAGAATATTATTTGTTATGGGAACTTGGTCAAATGTGAGTTTGGCTTTGTTCTGTTTGTCTGCCTAGCCCAATGTCCAGATCATACCTTAGAATGCAATAGATGCTCTATCAATATTCATTTTTCTATGACACTCTGTCTAGTGTCTTTTCATATTTTTCCATCTCATGGTTCAGGCTTGAGTTTTTCGATGTTTTTAGTAATGGGATAGTTTCCTCCCTGGTGGTATCTTACAGAAAATGCTAGTACATCAGACAGATAAAGAAGAGCTGGCTTGACTGAAGCAGGCACCAGGAAGCCAGATGCTTGGCTTTTGGTCTTCCCTCTTGTGACTCTTTCAGGGCTTGAGGGGGAAGAAGACATGACTCAGAAGGGTGCAAAAGTTCCAGGAATCACAGCTGAAAGCCCACCATTCCAGACTCTTACAGAGAACTAGAATTAAGATCCTCACTGGGAAGAAGTGTTGCATATTCAGTAGTTCATATCCTGTTTGAGAAAAGCAATCATCTGTTAGCTTATACAGAACTCTAGGACTCTAAGTCTTGTAGGAAGCTATATGTTCATTCAGTTCTCCCACCATTCACGCAACGAACACCTACTATCTATGAGGATCTATTTTAATAGATCCCAAACATATTGAATAAAAGTATCAAAATATTTTTTCTTGGAGCTGACACTCTAATAGGGAAAGTTAGACAATTAAAAAAGACACAGTTCCATAACTTGTTGGATGGTGATGCTGATAGGTCTATAGAGAAAATGTGAAAGGAATACAGGGTGTGTGTGAGTGTGTGTGTGTGTGTGTATGTGTGTGTTGGGGTATGGCAGGTAATGGCTTCCGATGGGGGGTTTAAGTGACATTTACATATAGACCATCTTGAAGGAGGTGACGGAATGAGCTATAGGCTTTCTGGGAATGGTAAATGTAAAGCCCTGAGTGAAAGCGTGTGTAAAGGAGATTTCTATCTTCAGCCTCCTTCATGTGAGACTCGTTAGATTACAAAGAGCCATAGAAGAATTTTGAGCAAGGAGATGATTTGGTTGGATTTCCTTAGTTCTGCTCATATAATTAGGCAATAGATAGGAAAGCACTTTCCTGATGAATGTTTTAAGAATAACTTACCTGGCTTCCTGGGATTAAATTTTCTTTGGCCAGTTGTGTTGACTCACTTCACATATGTACTGATTTGATATGTAAGTGAATTCCCATTCAATTTCTCTCCGTTTTCCTGTGCAGAAGGGAAGAGTTAAGCACCTCCTTTCTTAGGAGGAATTTTAAACAGGCCAGAATCTCATCCGGGATAGTTTAGGGGAGACTATCCCTGAAGGCAGATCAAGCTGTGGAGTCTCATGACTGCTCAAGGAATCTTTACAATAGACTGCTCCTCCCCTGGCAATCTTGAGTTCTCTCTTTTAACCAGGAGAAAGTGCGTCGGTGCTGTCATCCTTTCGGGTTTCCCTGTATCAGAAAATACTGGGGTGTCATAGACCTTAGTGGGTGTGGGAGAGCTGTTCTCTGTCATTTAGGCCATAAACAGCATCATTAGGGTGATGCTGAAGGAAACGAGTCCTGTGAGGCTGCTGTGTGATTCCATGACCGCATTTACTGTATAGACCTTACTTTCTAAAATGCCGCGTTAGTTTCTTTCAGGGGAGGTTGTTATTTGCTACTCTAAACAACTTGCTTTGTAGCCAAGTCACTGGCCGACAGGACAAGTTATGAGGCAACTGGAACAGGCTGGTGACGTGGGTAACAGAATGGCAACCAAGGACCTTTAAGTGTTGTTCACACATTAGATTTTGTTTGGAGCCCAATCCTGGCCCTGGGGAGCACAGAGTTTATGTTTTATTTAATGGTAGCCTGATACTGAGAAATGGAGGCTGTATAACTTTCTAGTGGGAGGCTGGGGAAGGGAGTCAAAGCAACAGTGCAGAAGGGAGCTTGACATAGGGGAGCTATACCCTGCCCGGTCATGAGTTCCTGCTCTTCAGTTGTTTTTACCTGTTTCAATGCCTTGCCCTGCGGCAACCTTGAAGAGCGGCCTTCAGTAAGTGCTAGTTATTCTTGGAGGGGCTTGGTAGTGGTGTCGTTTGTGGGCAGAGTAAGGAGATGTAAGTGAGGAAGACTGGGATGCATCATGTATAGTCAGCTTATACAAATACACCATAGTTCATGCAAGACACAAATTCTTTTTATTTAAGATATTCCATACGAGCTTTTTACTGAAGAAGCTCGATGGCAAGTTATGGTTGACATAGATTTTTTTTCCTAATTAATGTATTTTTTACAACTGGATTTTCAGAGTACAGATTTCATGAAAGCAGGAGGCAACTGTAAGACACCTTGTTAGATGTCACTTGAGCTTGACTGAGGGTGGTGAAAAGTACCTAGCTTTAGATACCAGAGAGATCAGGTTTGAATCTTGGGTCCACCATTTGCAAGCTCTGTGACTGGATAAGTCACTTTACTTCTGAGTCGTCCCCTGATTCATGTGCAGTAATAGAGGTGATGCTTCCTCTCACACTGGCTTGTTATGAGGTAAAGTCTCTGACACGTGATGAAGACTCAGCAAATGCTATTTCATCCTATTCTTTTTTGGCAGGGGGGAGCGGATTGAGGAGGGAGGGGGCGGGCGGGCCACTTCTATTGGTCTTTCATTCATCCATTTTCATCCATCTTTCTTCTCTGGCCCGTGTGGGCCTCCCATCGCAGTGGCCTCTGCTGTTGCAGAGCACCGGCTCTGGGCACATGTGCTCCTAGAGCTCTGGCTCGGTAATTGGACACATTGGTCCAGCTGCTCCACGGCAGGTGGGAACCTCCCAGGCCAGGGATGGAACTGGCGCCCCTTGCACTGCAAGGTGGTGACCCTACCCACTGGACCACCAAGGAAGCCCCATCCTGTTCTTTTATTATTATTATTATTATTCTTTATTTTAAAGGTTTTACAGAGTTTTGTAGTTCACAGACATGTATGTTCCCAAATCAGTCCTATGCATATCCATGGTCCCCACCCCCCCAGTTCCCTCCATCCCACCCCTCCAGACCTTCGCCCCAAGACATTGTAAGCACTCCTATTCCCTTAGCACTATGACACTAGCTATCTTTTCCACACATAGCAGTATAGGTTTCCATGTTACTCCCTCCATGCCTCCCCCTCCCTATTTCTTCCCCACAATGTCCCTATGTCTATGCTCTGTCTGTTTTTCCATGAGTTCCCTGCGTGTGTTATCAAGACCGTCCTACTAGATTCCATATATGTGTGTTAGTATACTGTATTTGTCTTTCTCTTTTTGACTTACTTCACTTTTTATGATAGGTTCTAGAGCCAGCCACTTCATTAGGACTGAGTCTTCTGCATTTCTTTTAACAGCTGAGTAGTATTCCATTGTATATATGTACCAGAGCTCCTGGATCCATTCATTCGTTGATGGACATCTAGGTTGCTTCCATGTTCTGGCTATTGTATAGAGAGCTGCAATGAACATTGGGGTACAGGTGCTTCTTTCAGTTTTGATTTCATCAGGATATAAGCCTAAGAGTGGGATTGCTGAGTTGTATGGTGCTTCTATTTTTAGTTTTTTAAGAAATCTCCATACTGTCTTCCATAGAGGCTGTATCAATTGACATTCCCACCAGCAATGCAAGAGGGTTCCCTTTTCTCCGCACCCTCTCCAGCATTTATTGTCTGCAGATTTTTTGATGATGGCCATTCTGACGGGTGTGAGGTGGTATCTCATTGTAGTTTTAATTTGCATTTCTGTAATAATAAGCGAGGTTGAGCATCGTTTCATGTGCTTTTGGGCCATCTGTATGTCATCGTTGGAGAGATGTCTGTTTAGGTCCTTTTCCCATTTTTTGATTGGGTTGTTTGTTTTTCCTGTGCTGAGTTGTCTGAGTTGCTTGTAGATTTTGGAGATTAATTCTTTGTTTATTGTTTCATTTGCTATGATTTTCTCCCACTCTGTGGGCTGTCTGTTCAGCTTTTTTGTGATTTCTTTAGCTGTACAAAAGCTTTTAAGTTTCATGAGGTGCCACATGCTCATTTTTCTTTTCAGTTCTGCTATTTTAGTTGGTGGGTCAGAGAAGATCTTACTTTGATTGATGTCCTTGAGGGTTTTGCCTATATTCTCCTCTAAGAGTTTGATGGTTTCTGGTCTTACATTTAGGTCTTTAATCCATTTTGAGTTGATCTTAGTGTATGGTGTCAGGGAATGTTCCAACTTCATTTTTTTGCATGTAGCTGTCCAATTCTCCCAGCACCACTTGTTGAAGAGGCTGTCTTTGTCCCATTTTATAGTTTCACCTCCTTTGTCAAAAATAAGGTACCCATAGGTGCGTGGGTTTATCTCTGGGTTCTCGATCTTGTTCCATTGGTCGATGTTTCTGTTTTTGTGCCAGTACCATCCTGTCTTGATGACTGTTGCTTTGTAGTAGAGTCTGAAGTTAGGGAGGTTGATCCCTCCAACTCCGTTTTTCTTTCTCAGGATTGCTTGGCTATTCAAGGTCTTTTGTGTTTCCATATGAACTGTGTAATTCTTTGGTCTAGTTCTGTGAAAAATGTCAATGGAAGTTGAATAGGTATTGCATTGAATCTGTAGATGATATTTGGTAGTATGGTCATTTTCACAATATTGATTCTTCTGACTCAGGAACATGGAATATCTCTCCATCTGTTTTAAGTCTTCTTTAATTTCTTTCATGAGTGTCTTGTAATTTTCTGTGTACAGTTCTTTTGTTTCTTTGGGTAGGTTTATTCCTAGATATTTGATTCTCTTGCTTGCAATGGTGAAGGGGATTGCATCTTTGATTTTTTTGATTTTCATTTGTGTTCTCTAGCATTTATTGTCTGCAGATTTTTTGATGATGGCCATTCTGACGGGTGTGAGGTGGTATCTCATTGTAGTTTTAATTTGCATTTCTGTAATAATAAGCGAGGTTGAGCATCGTTTCATGTGCTTTTGGGCCATCTGTATGTCATCGTTGGAGAGATGTCTGTTTAGGTCCTTTTCCCATTTTTTGATTGGGTTGTTTGTTTTTCCTGTGCTGAGTTGTCTGAGTTGCTTGTAGATTTTGGAGATTAATTCTTTGTTTATTGTTTCATTTGCTATGATTTTCTCCCACTCTGTGGGCTGTCTGTTCAGCTTTTTTGTGATTTCTTTAGCTGTACAAAAGCTTTTAAGTTTCATGAGGTGCCACATGCTCATTTTTCTTTTCAGTTCTGCTATTTTAGTTGGTGGGTCAGAGAAGATCTTACTTTGATTGATGTCCTTGAGGGTTTTGCCTATATTCTCCTCTAAGAGTTTGATGGTTTCTGGTCTTACATTTAGGTCTTTAATCCATTTTGAGTTGATCTTAGTGTATGGTGTCAGGGAATGTTCCAACTTCATTTTTTTGCATGTAGCTGTCCAATTCTCCCAGCACCACTTGTTGAAGAGGCTGTCTTTGTCCCATTTTATAGTTTCACCTCCTTTGTCAAAAATAAGGTACCCATAGGTGCGTGGGTTTATCTCTGGGTTCTCGATCTTGTTCCATTGGTCGATGTTTCTGTTTTTGTGCCAGTACCATCCTGTCTTGATGACTGTTGCTTTGTAGTAGAGTCTGAAGTTAGGGAGGTTGATCCCTCCAACTCCGTTTTTCTTTCTCAGGATTGCTTGGCTATTCAAGGTCTTTTGTGTTTCCATATGAACTGTGTAATTCTTTGGTCTAGTTCTGTGAAAAATGTCAATGGAAGTTGAATAGGTATTGCATTGAATCTGTAGATGATATTTGGTAGTATGGTCATTTTCACAATATTGATTCTTCTGACTCAGGAACATGGAATATCTCTCCATCTGTTTTAAGTCTTCTTTAATTTCTTTCATGAGTGTCTTGTAATTTTCTGTGTACAGTTCTTTTGTTTCTTTGGGTAGGTTTATTCCTAGATATTTGATTCTCTTGCTTGCAATGGTGAAGGGGATTGCATCTTTGATTTTGTTTTCTGATTTTCATTGTTTGTGTATACAAATGCCAGTGATTTCTGTGTGTTGACTTTGTATCCTGTGACTTTGCTGAATTTGCTGATTAGCTCTAGTAGCTTTGTAATAGAGTCTTTGGGATTTTCTATGTATAATATCATGTCGTCTGCAAAAAGAGAGAGCTTGACTTCTTCCTTTCCAATCTGGATTCCTTTGATTTCTTTCTCTTCTCTTATTGCTGTTGCTAGAACTTCCAGGACAATGTTGAATAGTAGTGGTGAAAGTGGACACCCCTGTCTTGTTCCTGATCTTAGAGGGAATGCTTTCAGTTTTTCACTGTTGAGGATGATGTTCGCTGTGGGCTTCTCATATATGGCTTTTATTATGTTGAGATAGGTTCCTTCTATGCCCATTTTCTGAAGAGTTTTTATCATGAATGGGTGTTGTACTTTGTCAAAGGCTTTTTCTGCATCTATTGAGATGATCATGTGATTTTTGTCTCTCAGTTTGTTGATATGGTGTATCACATTGATAGATTTGTGGATGTTGAAGAATCCTTGCTTGCCTGGGATGAACCTAACTTGATCATGATATATGAGTTTTTTGATGGTCGTTGAATTCTGTTTGCTTGAATTTTGTTGAGGATTTTGGCATCTAATTTCATCAGGGAAATTGGTCTCTAATTTTCCTTTTTTGTGTTGTCTTTGCCTGGTTTGGGTATCAGGGTGATGGTGGCCTCGTAGAATGTGTTTGGAAGTTAGAGGTTTCCTCCAACTCCGTTTCTTTCTCAGGATTGCTTGGCTATTCAAGGTCTTTTGTGTTTCCATATGAACTGTGTAATTCTTTGGTCTAGTTCTGTGAAAAATGTCAATGGAAGTTGAATAGGTATTGCATTGAATCTGTAGATGATATTTGGTAGTATGGTCATTTTCACAATATTGATTCTTCTGACTCAGGAACATGGAATATCTCTCCATCTGTTTTAAGTCTTCTTTAATTTCTTTCATGAGTGTCTTGTAATTTTCTGTGTACAGTTCTTTTGTTTCTTTGGGTAGGTTTATTCCTAGATATTTGATTCTCTTGCTTGCAATGGTGAAGGGGATTGCATCTTTGATTTTGTTTTCTGATTTTCATTGTTTGTGTATACAAATGCCAGTGATTTCTGTGTGTTGACTTTGTATCCTGTGACTTTGCTGAATTTGCTGATTAGCTCTAGTAGCTTTGTAATAGAGTCTTTGGGATTTTCTATGTATAATATCATGTCGTCTGCAAAAAGAGAGAGCTTGACTTCTTCCTTTCCAATCTGGATTCCTTTGATTTCTTTCTCTTCTCTTATTGCTGTTGCTAGAACTTCCAGGACAATGTTGAATAGTAGTGGTGAAAGTGGACACCCCTGTCTTGTTCCTGATCTTAGAGGGAATGCTTTCAGTTTTTCACTGTTGAGGATGATGTTCGCTGTGGGCTTCTCATATATGGCTTTTATTATGTTGAGATAGGTTCCTTCTATGCCCATTTTCTGAAGAGTTTTTATCATGAATGGGTGTTGTACTTTGTCGAAGGCTTTTTCTGCATCTATTGAGATGATCATGTGATTTTTGTCTCTCAGTTTGTTGATATGGTGTATCACATTGATAGATTTGTGGATGTTGAAGAATCCTTGCTTGCCTGGGATGAACCTAACTTGATCATGATATATGAGTTTTTTGATGGTCGTTGAATTCTGTTTGCTTGAATTTTGTTGAGGATTTTGGCATCTAATTTCATCAGGGAAATTGGTCTCTAATTTTCCTTTTTTGTGTTGTCTTTGCCTGGTTTGGGTATCAGGGTGATGGTGGCCTCGTAGAATGTGTTTGGAAGTGTTCCTTCCTGTGCAATTTTTTGGAAGAGTTTTAGGACAGGCATTAGCTCTTCTTTAAATGTTTGGTAGAATTCGGCTGTGAAGCCATCTGGCCCTGGGCTTTTATTTTTGGGTAAGTTTTTAATCACAGATTCGATTTCTGAGCTTGTGATTGGGTTGTTCAAAGTTTCTGTTTCTTCCTGGCTCAGTCTTGGGAGATTGATCTTCCCCAAGAAAGTGTCCATTTCTTCCAGGTTGTCCAGTTTGTTGCCATAGAGTTGTTCATAATAGTCTCTTAGAATCCTTTGGATTTCTGCATTATCTGTTGTAATCTCTCCTTTTTCGTTTTTGATTTTGTTGATCTGGTTCTTCTCTCTCTATCTCTTGATGAGTCTGGCCAGAGGCTTGTCAATTTTGTTGACCTTTTCAAAGAACCAGCTTTTTGTTTTATTTATCCGTACTATAGTTTCTTTCATTTATTTCTGCTCTAGTCTTTATAATTTCTCGTCTTCTGCTGGTTTTGGGATGTTTTTGTTCTGCTTTTTCCAATTGTTTTAAGCGGAGGGTTAAGTCATCTCCTTCATATTTTCCTAGTTTCTTGAGGTGGGACTGTATTGCTATAAATTTCCCTCTTAGAACTGTTTTTGCGGTATCCCATAGGTTTTGCACAGTCGTATGTTCATTGTCATTTTCTTCTAGGAATTTTAAAATTTCTCCTTTGATTTCCTCAGTATTCAGTTGGTTTTTTAGGTATGTGTTGTTTAATCTCCATGTGTTTGTGTTTTTAGCGTTTTTTTTCCTGTAGTTGATCTCTAGTCTCATTGCATTGTGGTCCGAGAAGATGGTTGATATAATTTCAGTTTTCTTGAATACACTGAGGTTAGATTTGTGGCCCAAGATGTGGTCTATCCTGGAGAATGTTCCGTGAGCACTTGAGAGGAAAGTGTATTCTTCTGCTTTTGGGTGGAACATCCTAAAGATATCGATGAGCTCCATCTTTTCTAGTGTGGCATTTAAGGCTTGTGTTTCTTTATTAATTTTCTGTTTAGATGATCTATCCATTGGTGTGAGAGGAGTGTTAAAGTCTCCTACTATTATTGTGTTATTATTGATTTCTTCTTTTAAGTCTGAAAGTATCTGTCTTATGTATTGAGGTGCCCCTTTGTTGGGTGCGTAGATATTCATGACTGTTATGTCTTTCTCTTGGATGGATCCCTTAATCATGATGTAGTGATCTGCCTTGTCTCTTAGAATCTTCTTTACTTGAAAATCTATTTTGTCTGATATGAAGATTGCTACTCCAGCTTTCTTTTGATTTCCATTTGCATGGAATATCTTTTTCCAGCCTTTCACTTTCAGTCTATGGGTGTCTCTAGGTCTGAAGTGGGTCTCTTGTAAACAGCATATATATGGGTCATGTTTCTGGATCCATTCAGCCAACCTGTGTCGTTTGGTTGGAGCATTTAATACATTTACATTCAAAGTAATTATTGATATGAATGTTCCTATTGTCATCTTCTTAGAAGTTTGGGGTTTGATTTGTAGGACTTCTTCTACTCTTGTATTTATTGGCTATATCAGGCCCTTTAACACTTGTTGTAGGGCTGGTTTTGTGGTACAGAATTCTTTTAGTTTGTGTCTGTCTGAGAAGTTTTTGACTTCTCCATCGATTCTGAATGAGATTCTTGCTTGGTAGAGAATTCTTGGTTGGAGGTTATTCTCTTTGAGCCGTTTAAGTGTGTCCTGCCATTCTTTTCTGGCCTGCAGGGTTTCTGTTGAGAGATCCGCAGTTAGATGTATGGGGTTTCCTTTATATGTATTTTTTGTTTGCTTCTAGCTGCTTTTAGTAATCTGTCTTTATATTTAGTCTGCGTTAGTTTGATTAGAATGTACCTTGGTGTGTTTCTTCTGGGGTTTATCCTGTATGGAACTCCTTTGTGCTTCTTGGACTTGGTTGACTATTTCCTTTCCCATGCTGGGGAAGTTTTCTACTATAACCTCTTCAAGAATTTTTTCATAACCTTTCTTTCCTTCTTCTTCCTCTGGAACTCTTATAATTCTAATGTTGGTGCGTTTGATATTGTCCCATAGGTCTCTATGGCTATCCTCAGTTCTTTTAATTCTTTCGGCTTTGTTCTGTTCCTCACCAGTTATTTCCACCAGTCTATCTTCCAGCTTGCTTATCCGTTCTTCAGCCTCCGAAACTCTGCTGTTGAGGCCTTCTATAGTATTTTTGAGTTCAGCAATTGAGTTGGTGGTCTCTAATTGCTTATTTTTCATTTCCTGCATGTCTTTTCTCAATGCACTAATTTCCTCTAATATTCTGTTTTCGGTGTTTTGCATCCTCATTCGTATAGTTTTTCTGAATTCTCTTTCAGATAATTTGTCTATCTCCTTCTCTGTCATTTGAAGCTGTGATTCTCTAGCTTCGTCCTTCATTTGTGCAGTGTTTCTCTGTCGTTTCATTATTAGGTTAGTTTTTGTTTCTTTGTGTGTGTCTGTGTGTGTGGAGTTCTTTTTCCAACCAGCCTTCTTGGTTGAATTCTCCCTTCCTTTGGGTTTCTGTCCTTCTAGAAGGGTTCAATGGTTTGTGTCTTGGGTGGTGGTAGGTCTTGTTTACAGGTGAACAATCTCTAGTGTTGTCTGTTTTTTGATAGTGTGGGGTCTTGGAATCAGGGCTTCTACTCAGGGGATCCTTGGTTTGATGATTGGTCAGGGGGTGTAGGCTCTATGTCTGGTTTGCTATGGTGTTCTGTGATATTAGTTCAAATACTAGCATCTGAGGAGCAAGAGGTGTGTCCCTAATGGGTGACAGTCATAAAAGCATGCAGATGTTTTCTAACATAGTCATAAGATATACATACATACACAGCAATAACCACATCTAACCAGTCTTACAGTGACAAAGCATAGATAGGAAATTTTTCTGGCAAATGATGCAGTCAAAGATGGTACTTGCCCATTAAGCTCTGAATTTATTTAAATAGTGCCTGGAAAAATAGATCTTGGGTAAGGTCCTGGCTTGGACTATTTCATTGAAAGCAATTTTTAAATAAGACATGTGTTGGGGGTGAGGAGGTGGAGTGTGTATGGGTAATGAGAAGGAATAGATTCCGACTTGGAAGGATTTTATAGGGTTATGTAGCCAAGATTAGTGTGTTGTATTGTTTAGTGCAGCTGGAAGAGAATAGTGGAGACAAGAAGGTAGGAAATATTTATCTAGGGGGTAGTGGTAGATAGGAGAAAGTTTTAGATTTAGAACATAGAGGGAGGAAGGAGTGGGAAAGAGGAAAGAAAATCAGAAGTTCAAGAATGAAAATTAAAAAAATAATAATTAAAAATCAAAAAAAGAAATTAAAAATTAAAAAAAGGAAGAGAAACTTAATAAGAAGAGACAAAAGAGAAGAAAAGAAGCAAAAAAAACAAAAAAAAAACAAACCCAAACTGACCGATCAAACGAATAAACAGAACCGTCCACAACAGATAAGCAAAAAAGCTAAATACTGTCCCTGGTTTTTATCCTCTCATCTGTCTGGTGGAAGCCAGTCTGCTCTCGATGGTGTTGTCTTGATGATGTAGCCTTTCCCTTATGGCACCGGTCTGTAAGTTCAGTTGCTGGCGGGGGCGCGGGCTGATCCCAGTGTGTCAGGCGGGGGCCTCTGCGTGCGCGCAATCCTGTGTTGGGTGGGGGCGTCCTGGCTCTGCCGCGCACCTGCCGGTAGCCTCTGATACCTGCCCTTCTCCCGACTTCCTCCGCTGCGGCTGTAGCTATTGGGGTGCAGCTATGGGGGTGCAGGGGCTCCTCCGCCACTGGCGCGCGCGCACTGCCGGTTATGCCTCCAAGTCCCAAAGGCAGGCACAAGCTTCCCCGTCTGGCTCGAGCCCGGTCCCTGGTCAGCAATCTGTGGGTGACTTCCCCTTCAGCCAGTCCCCCACTAGGAGTGTTTGAACTCACCCGGTGCCAGGCGGAAAGTCGCAGTTTTCGCCTGGCGGCTGGGCGGCGCGATCCTCACACTGGGCGCTCCCTCCCGTCTCCCTGTCTGTCACTAGGCAGCGCTCGCCCCGTTCGTCTGGCCTCAGGTCACTAGGCAGCAAGCGCGTTCTGCTCGGCCCTGCTCCGGTATCCTGTCTTCGCAGTGTCTTAATTTCTGCCGGTGATCCGGGCGGATTCTTGGAGTTTTCACGCTGAGTGCTGCCTTCTCTCCCGAGGCTCTGCTCAGGCCTCCTTTTAGGGCACTTGCTGGCTCGCTCTCTGTCGGTGCGGTCTGGCGTGGGGGTTAGGACAGAGGATTCTTAGAAGCCTAGCTCCAGGAAATTTCTGGCTATTCACTCTTCTACTCTCGCGGACCTATGGAATTCTTCTGTCGTCTAGTGGCTGGTTTGTTGGTGGTGTTTCATTTCTTGATTAGTTCTGGTGATTATGTTGGGGAGCTGGTGAAATCTTCCCCTCATTCCTCCGCCATCTTGGCTCCCTCCCCCATCCTGTTCTTTATGGGTGTAGGAGCACACCCATTTAGGCTGAACTGAAAGCATCATCTTGGTTGATCAGAGAAATTGGCCAGTGATGGTAAAGAAACCATTTCTTCCTCAAGCTAATTTGCCTTCCTTGGACTTTGGTTATTTATCCTCAAGTGTGAAATCACCTGTGATTATTTTTGACTCTGACTGGCCACAGGAACTTCCGCTACTGAGGCCCTGCTCTTCTATCAGTCTTTAGAAGTGATGTCATAGTGAATTCATCACATATACCAGTATGTCAACCTTTTGTGTTGGATTCTGGTCTCTTCTCAGTGCCCCAGTTCAAAATTTTACACTGACTGATTTCCTGGGCTTCCCTGGTGGCTCTGATGGTAAAGAACCTGCCTGCAATGCAAGAGACCTGGATTTGAAACTGGCAAATAGCAGGCAAAAAAAAAAAAAAACCTTTCCCAAAGCTTATGGGTTTCCTGTATTTATTTTCCTATAGACCACATAAGAATGCCATAATTCTAAGGCACTGGAGTTGACAGCCCCTAAGGAACTTTCAACTGTGGCAGACATTGTAATAAAATACAGGAAACTGGCCCAAATATTATAAAACAACAAGGCATTTGTCATTTTGACACTCTCTGAGGTTTGGTAGGGTGGTGCTGGTCAGTCACCTGCAGAGGAGATGGATCCATTTACTGTTAGGTCCTTGGACCATTTCGTTCTATAAAGAAAGGATGAGTTTTGTGTAGACATTTGTTCATTTCAGATATTGAAGTTTCTGTATCTTAAAGTGTTCTTGCTCTCTTATGGGAAATCTAAGGGGAGACAGAGGGTCTCAGCATTTGCCCATTTAGTGCTATTATCAATTTCCCTAGGAATCACGTTGGCCATTAGTGTTGAGTCTGGTCCTCCCTGGGACATACCTGTTTTGCTAAACATCTGAGAGTACGCTGTGTTTATATGTCTTTATCAGGACAAATGACAGTGTAGTGATTTCATTTTGCTTTAGGAACTATAATGATTGAATAGGTGGATTCTCTGCTGCACTTGCTTTCATATTTTCTAGTAGGGCTTCTCCATTGGTCAGTGGAACCAGATTGCTATTAATATATTGCTCAGTATCTGTGGAAAGGGCTGTTGAGGAGGACTGATTCCTCCTGCCCCAGTAGTTCTATAACTTCATTTTGTGACTGGTGCCTGATATCTGTCCTATTGTTCTTGAGCTTGGATCCTTAAGTTAGTATTGTCCTTCCAAAGAATTACCCGGGAAGGCTCAGCACTAATTCCAGTGATAGCATGAGACTGATGTGTGATCGAACCATTTCTGCGACTTCCCTTTAGAAACTGCCTTCAAAGGTAAAACACTAGTCATAAAAAAATAGTTTGCTGATATCAGGGACTTTAAAATCTAAGAACAGCAGTATTGATCTCTTTGAAAAGCAACACTGTTTGAATGTATAACTGTCATTTGTTTGCTAAGAAAATATCAGCCTCATTACTTTATGGTCACAGCTGACAAGGATGGGAAAAGAATATTTATAATAACATCTTAGCACAACTAGAATCAATAGCTCGTGCTAGAAAGGACAATCCAGAATATTAGCTTTTCCTTAATCATCAGCAGTGTGTCCTTTACTAATCATTATGTCATTTGTTGGTTTTTCTTCCTCCATTTAGACAAATAATTTTTTTTTTTTTCTATTAAGGCTTTCTCTCATGATCCTGGAATTGTCAGTCTCACTTGTTTCAGGGAAGCTTTTATATTCCCTGGTGACTGAGATGGTAAAGAATCTGTCTGCAGTGGAGCAGGCCAGGGTTTGATCCCTGGGTCAGGAACATCCCCTGGAGAAGGGAATGGCTGCCCTGTCCAACCTGGAGAATTCCATGGACAGAGGAGCCTGGAGGGCTACAGTCCATGGCATCACAAAGAGTCCGATGTGATTGAGTGATTGTCACTAACACGTTTATATTCCCAGTTCCAGCCAAATTCTTTGATGGTTCGCAAGCCTTTGTTTGCACTTCTCTTTTTTCTAGCCAACACCATCTTTATTTCTCCCTCCTGAAGCCATACTCGCCCCACTGCGATTCTTCTATCAGGGGAAACTGCTAACCATTCTTGCCTGCCTGTGATATCCACTGGGTTTGTCCCCATGCTCTGGCAATGTCGTGTTTGAAATCTGAACTCAGAGTAAGAAAGGATGTAAGGGGCTTCCCCTGGTGGTCCAGTGGGTAAGGACACTGCCTTGCAGTGCAAGGGGCGCTGGTTCGATCCCTGGCCTGGGAAGATCCCACGTGCCACGGAGCGGCTGGACCGATGTGTCCAATTACCGAGCCGGAGCTCTGGAGCATATGCGCCCAGAGCCGGCGCTCTGCAATGACAGACGCCACTGCGATGGGAGGCCCACAGGAGCCAAAGAACAAAGACGGATGAAAATAGAGAAATGAAAGACCAACAGAAGTGGCCCACCCGCTCCCCTCCCTCCCCAACCCGAGCCCCACCCAAAAATAAATAATAAAATAAATAAATCTTAAGAAAGGATGTGAGTAACAGGGTTAAGATTTTCTAGTAGTCTTTTGCATGTTATATTGGTGTGTGTGCGTTCTTTTTTCTGGGTTCTTTTTACGTATGTCCCACTGGTCAAGTTTCTTCTAATTATGAAGGCTAAATAAAGCCTCCTCTTTAGAGAGAGATTATTTTTGTAGGGCAGCATTCAGAAGTTGGGCAGCTTGCAGCATTTGCAAGAGAAAGGAAACCCAAAGTCCAGAAGACTGATAAGTGACCCAGTCAACCTGAGTCCCTGGGCGGCACACTCACTTTTTGCTTCAATAAAGTCTGCTTCAAAGCAATCTCAATCCTTCATCAAAGAGATTTCCAGAGCACTCCCAATGGGTTAACATAAATCTTACTGTTCTCACTCTTTTTTTTTTTTTTCTTCCAAGTTGCCTTTCAAAAAAAAAAAGAGATCAGTCCTGTGTCTCCATTTCTTTAAATCTTTTATCCTCGGGCTGCTAGCACTGGCTGTATGGATTACATATTAGCAGTTAAGAATATTCCACAAAGTCCTGGCTTGTTCTCACCCTGCAGTGCTTACAGTCACTGATTGCGATGAAAGGAATTTGAAAGGCGCAGCCAGGCAATCCCGCACCAGCTCAGCACAAACCCTTTCTGTGGCTTATCCTGCGGAGGGGAGGATGTTCTTTTGACCAGCCATCAGTCATGTTTGAAACTTTCCCATGATTCCTGAGACACGAACCCCTTTGATAGAAGGTAACAATACGGTGTATGCAGCAAGAGCAGAGGAAAATACTTTTGACTTCCAGTTAAAGACATGCTTTGTTCCAGCTCAAACTTTTAGACTTTGCTAGGGTCTCCTTTCTCTTGGGAAACCTCTGTGGCCCCCTGCCGGCTAAGTCAAGTTGGAGCACCTACAGATACTTTGGTGGCTGCCATAGGTGGAAAAGAGAGGCTCCTGGAACGAGATTGATAAGAATAAAGAAGCACAGAGAAACAGATGGAGCGGAGAGGAGAGTGAAAGCCCGAGTCGCTCAGTGGTGGCGGGCTCTTTGCAACATCACAGACTGTAGCCCACCAGGGTCCTCTGTCCGTGGAAGTCTCTAGGCAAAAATACTGGATTGAGTTGTCGTTCCCTTCTCCAGGGATCTTCCCTACCCTGGGATTGAACCTGAGTCTCCTGCATTGGCTGGTGGATTCTTTACCATCTGAGCCACTAGGATGTGAGAGAGAGGATGAGAAAAGAGCACATCGAGTTGAAGGCAGAAGTGATTGGGAAAGAGCCAAGCCTTGAGGGAGCTGGAGGTGTGGACAGGAGCCCTGGATGCCAAAGGCAGGGGCAACTAGAGGGAGAGGAAGAAATCCTGTGAGCCTGAATGTCCGTGCTTTACAATGAACAAACACAAAGGAGCCATTTTGGAAAATGTTCTTGGGAGCTGGAGGTTCACTTGTTACTCAGGTTCTACCCCGTATGATTCCTTTGTTGTTTAAAAAAATTCAGCTTTACTTTTGAATAGTTGAATTTTCAACCCCACTTCAGCATAATGGGGCAGATCACTCTGCTTTGCCCTGGGGTTCATATTTAAACATCAAAGAAGACAAGGAGCCCTCAGGGCAATCAGGCAGGTTTCATTTTCAGTTACTTTTAGCCAAAGAGGAGGAGTCATGTGCAAATTATGGGGCCCAGGACCCCATATCACCATGTATTATTTAATCAGGCAGGGGTTTATAGAACCTCAGCCAGGCAATCCCGCACCAGCTCAGCACAAACCCTTTCTGTGGCTTAAGGGATGTTCTTTTGACCAGCCATCAGTCATGTTTGAAACTTTCCCATGATTCCTGAGACACGAACCCCTTTGATAGAAGGTAACAATACGGTGTATGCAGCAAGAGCAGAGGAAAATACTTTTGACTTCCAGTTAAAGACATGCTTTGTTCCAGCTCAAACTTTTAGACTTTGCTAGGGTCTCCTTTCTCTTGGGAAACCTCTGTGGCCCCCTGCCGGCTAAGTCAAGTTGGAGCACCTACAGATACTTTGGTGGCTGCCATAGGTGGAAAAGAGAGGCTCCTGGAACGAGATTGATAAGAATAAAGAAGCACAGAGAAACAGATGGAGCGGAGAGGAGAGTGAAAGCCCGAGTCGCTCAGTGGTGGCGGGCTCTTTGCAACATCACAGACTGTAGCCCACCAGGGTCCTCTGTCCGTGGAAGTCTCTAGGCAAAAATACTGGATTGAGTTGTCGTTCCCTTCTCCAGGGGATCTTCCCTACCCTGGGATTGAACCTGAGTCTCCTGCATTGGCTGGTGGATTCTTTACCATCTGAGCCACTAGGATGTGGAGAGAGAGGATGAGAAAAGAGCACATCGAGTTGAAGGCAGAAGTGATTGGGAAAGAGCCAAGCCTTGAGGGAGCTGGAGGTGTGGACAGGAGCCCTGGATGCCAAAGGCAGGGGCAACTAGAGGGAGAGGAAGAAATCCTGTGAGCCTGAATGTCCGTGCTTTACAATGAACAAACACAAAGGAGCCATTTTGGAAAATGTTCTTGGGAGCTGGAGGTTCACTTGTTACTCAGGTTCTACCCCGTATGATTCCTTTGTTGTTTAAAAAAATTCAGCTTTACTTTTGAATAGTTGAATTTTCAACCCCACTTCAGCATAATGGGGCAGATCACTCTGCTTTGCCCTGGGGTTCATATTTAAACATCAAAGAAGACAAGGAGCCCTCAGGGCAATCAGGCAGGTTTCATTTTCAGTTACTTTTAGCCAAAAGAGAGGAGGGGAGTCATGTGCAAAATTATGGGGCCCAGGACCCCCATATCACCATGTATTATTTTAAGTGGACAGGGCACTGATTGCTCAGAGCTGTGGGAAAGCTATTCATCAACTGAACCACGTTCAGAACAAGTGCCACCTGCATCCCTGTGTTGAGGGCTGAAGACTGGAATTAAAATGTCACCCTTTCTTTTATTTCAGCTGCAGTTAGGAGGTACTTCTCTGGAGGGTTGATCTGCTCCTTCTCTCACTGGGTTGAAATAATTCCATTAAAAGTGTTTTGCTTACTCAAGTAAAACACTCTACCAAGTGAGTGGCGTTTGGTAAACTTGTTCTCTTTTCTTGATTATTCTGGTCTATTGATCTGTGTCTCTGGAGAAATTCTGGAAACTTCCAAGAAGTCTTTCAGAGCTTAAAATATTATCTCCCTGGTGATTAACTTGGATCAGAGATTAGTAAGATGAATGCCTTCCTTGCCTTGGTGATCCCGGTTCTTTCTTCATGCCCATCCATCCTCCGGCTCTCAGAGAACTCAGAAATGAAGGAATATATTTGTCACCAGTGGATAGCAAGGCAACAGAACAATTCAGATTGGTTAGACAGAAATAAATGCCTTTTCAGGAGAAGTAAAAGGTACACAGTTGGTTGTAGGAAACTGGAAGGAAAGAATTTTACATGAAATGGTAGAACGAGAAAACTCATTCTGTTAAAAGCCACAGAATTATTATCCTCTCAGTGGTAAATTCCATGATATCTGGATCCAAATAATGTCACTAGGAACAAGGGGGAGATAAATGGAAAAGGCTGCCTTTGTATTTTATTTAGAAAACATCCTGATTGGCTTTTAAATTCCTAGAGTACACGAGGAAAGAATACAGTTAACTTTCTCAGAGTCTGCTTTCTTCTGGGAGAAGACAGAAGAAAAATGAATGATGGGTGACTTCTAATTAATGATGGTTTCATCTCTCTCAGATATTACTGTAGTTCTCGGATGATCACTTCTCCCCACCTGAATCCCTGATTACTTTTTGAAGATGAAAAAGATCTCAGAGGCCATACAGTCCATTTCTAGTCTTTACAAGTTTGCAACTTTTAGCCAAAAGAGAGGAGGAGTCATGTGCAAATTATGGGGCCCAGGACCCCATATCACCATGTATTATTTTAAGTGGACAGGGCACTGATTGCTCAGAGCTGTGGGAAAGCTATTCATCAACTGAACCACGTTCAGAACAAGTGCCACCTGCATCCCTGTGTTGAGGGCTGAAGACTGGAATTAAAATGTCACCCTTTCTTTTATTTCAGCTGCAGTTAGGAGGTACTTCTCTGGAGGGTTGATCTGCTCCTTCTCTCACTGGGTTGAAATAATTCCATTAAAAGTGTTTTGCTTACTCAAGTAAAACACTCTACCAAGTGAGTGGCGTTTGGTAAACTTGTTCTCTTTTCTTGATTATTCTGGTCTATTGATCTGTGTCTCTGGAGAAATTCTGGAAACTTCCAAGAAGTCTTTCAGAGCTTAAAATATTATCTCCCTGGTGATTAACTTGGATCAGAGATTAGTAAGATGAATGCCTTCCTTGCCTTGGTGATCCCGGTTCTTTCTTCATGCCCATCCATCCTCCGGCTCTCAGAGAACTCAGAAATGAAGGAATATATTTGTCACCAGTGGATAGCAAGGCAACAGAACAATTCAGATTGGTTAGACAGAAATAAATGCCTTTTCAGGAGAAGTAAAAGGTACACAGTTGGTTGTAGGAAACTGGAAGGAAAGAATTTTACATGAAATGGTAGAACGAGAAAACTCATTCTGTTAAAAGCCACAGAATTATTATCCTCTCAGTGGTAAATTCCATGATATCTGGATCCAAATAATGTCACTAGGAACAAGGGGGAGATAAATGGAAAAGGCTGCCTTTGTATTTTATTTAGAAAACATCCTGATTGGCTTTTAAATTCCTAGAGTACACGAGGAAAGAATACAGTTAACTTTCTCAGAGTCTGCTTTCTTCTGGGGAGAAGACAGAAGAAAAATGAATGATGGGTGACTTCTAATTAATGATGGTTTCATCTCTCTCAGATATTACTGTAGTTCTCGGATGATCACTTCTCCCCACCTGAATCCCTGATTACTTTTTGAAGATGAAAAAGATCTCAGAGGCCATACAGTCCATTTCTAGTCTTTACAAGTTTGCAACTTTCACGCTGCTTTTGATACCAGTTTAAAATTCTTGGGGTAATAAAAATCCCAGTTTGTTTACATTTTTTTCTTTACTTCATGGCTTGATTAACAAACAAACACTCAGAAACAAAATGGATTAGCTTCTCTTGCCTTTTAAGTTTTGTGTTGAAGCGAAGTTATTTTGAACATAACTAGAGGCTGCTTTTATTAGAATAAACTAAACAGCCAACATGAGAAATACTGCCAATGTGTATATGTCTTACATAACAAGAAACATGGTGCTTAACAAGAAACATAGAATATGTCTTAAAATATCGAAGTGAATTGTCCTTTTGTGTTTGCTTTCAGATTTGGCACTTTTTTGTGTTTTAGCTTATGCTATAGGTATTTTACCCCTCTGACCTCTTGCATACATACTTATATAAAAAATTGGAGTGGTCCCCCAAAGAAATGATAGTGTCTGTGCTATTGTTTTTAGAAGGAAAATTTGATCTTTAGCAAAGAATAAGGATGAAACTCATGCATTAATTACCTCCACTGCCTTTGTTCCAAATTTAAGATTATCGTCATTCTCTTTGCTCCAGTACCTTCTTTGGCCCTTGCTTTCTTTTAGGCAGGGAAGACAAGGTCAAAGGGCAGGAACGATGAGGACAGGATATAGGGCGAGATGCGTCTATTCTTTGACAGTAGGAATCATATCTTCTTCAGTGTTTATTCCACCCTCAGACTGTCTCTGCCAAATACTTAGGGCCTTACTTGACAATCATCTGATTTTGTTGATGGGATTAATGAGCAAGAAGGTGAAGTCTGTGGTCAAGTCTAGACCAAGAGTTCCTAAGGTGTAGTTCTGAGTAGCATTAGTCTAGATACATATCCCATACAGATAGTCTAAGAAAAAGACAGATTGAGATTATATTTTATTTAGGGCAGTCAAAATGCACATTAGTATATTAGAGAGTCTGAAAAGAAGTCCAGTAGGAAGGAAATCTGTAACAAAGCAGTAAACCCAGGGTTTCTCAAGTCTCTTTGATTAGGAACGTTTTTCCCTATCTTTTTAAAAACTTCCTTCTCCTTAATGTCCCACTAAACCAGTGTTCTGATTAACACTGTAGATTAGGATAGATTAAATTAAGATGGAAAATCTTGCCTCCTCTGGGGCATGAGATTGAAGATGTATTTCTTGAAAATATAACCGTGCCTTTTGGCATCACAGGAAGTTCCATTAATAAGAAAAAGGAGACAATGAAGTAAGTAAAAGCCTTCATTTCCCATCAGGTCAGAAAAAACTCAGTAGAAACAAAAAATCTGGATGAAATACTGCTTAGGGAGGAACCACTTAAAGATATAAATGTCTATTATGAGAAGCAATGGTTGGGCCTGCCTAAAATATTTACTGTTGCTGACTCACAGGCTTAATATAATCACACAGAGAGAGACTGTGTCCTCTCTTGGAATGAATAACAAGTTAGCCTGGGCTAGCAGTAGAGATCGATGATTTTATGTATCTTTGATTCTTTTATGTTTTTCCAGAGTATGAGTGGACTGAGAAAAAAACTTCAGGTCCTGTACGTATTTTTTCTTACGTTTGAAAGGCCTGGGAAGGGCTCTGCCATGAAGAAGCCAGCGCATAGTTTCACTGTGACTTGTTCTGTTCTGAGCCGTCTCGGAGCCCATGTTTGAGACAAATGGGCTCCATCATTTCTTCACCATTCAGGCCTGGGGGAGGAAGATGGCACTGATGTGAGTGAAGCTTCCACGTGGCAGTCACCTTCCCTTTATTTCTGCTCTCCTTTCTCTTTGGGTAATGAATTGGGGTGTCGTTAGCTGCCTGCCTTGTGTTCATCACTGTCAGGGCTGGCAGGGTAACAGATAACGACAGAGAGTCCAGGCCACCCAGGGAATGAGGCCTGACAGGGCCTCATCTATCACTCCCCTTTTAGGGGGTCTCTCTGGTCGAGGAGCCTCATAGCTGTAATCGAAGCTCACCAGGTCGCTCAGGGCCAGGCCGATCGCTCTGCCAAAACGCCCCGGAGCTGTCAAATCTGCTTTGTAAATGAAGTGCTTTTCTAGAGACTGTGTGTTTATAACTCTGTATGTCGTCCCTCAGTAATTTAAGCCCAAAATGTTCTGATTAAAACACTGGTTTAGATTAGGAACGTTTTCCCTATCTTTTTAAAAACTTCCTTCTCCTTAATGTCCCACTAAACCAGTGTTCTGATTAACACTGTAGATTAGGATAGATTAAATTAAGATGGAAAATCTTGCCTCCTCTGGGGCATGAGATTGAAGATGTATTTCTTGAAAATATAACCGTGCCTTTTGGCATCACAGGAAGTTCCATTAATAAGAAAAAGGAGACAATGAAGTAAGTAAAAGCCTTCATTTCCCATCAGGTCAGAAAAAACTCAGTAGAAACAAAAAATCTGGATGAAATACTGCTTAGGGAGGAACCACTTAAAGATATAAATGTCTATTATGAGAAGCAATGGTTGGGCCTGCCTAAAATATTTACTGTTGCTGACTCACAGGCTTAATATAATCACACAGAGAGAGACTGTGTCCTCTCTTGGAATGAATAACAAGTTAGCCTGGGCTAGCAGTAGAGATCGATGATTTTATGTATCTTTGATTCTTTTATGTTTTTCCAGAGTATGAGTGGACTGAGAAAAAAACTTCAGGTCCTGTACGTATTTTTTCTTACGTTTGAAAGGCCTGGGAAGGGCTCTGCCATGAAGAAGCCAGCGCATAGTTTCACTGTGACTTGTTCTGTTCTGAGCCGTCTCGGAGCCCATGTTTGAGACAAATGGGCTCCATCATTTCTTCACCATTCAGGCCTGGGGGAGGAAGATGGCACTGATGTGAGTGAAGCTTCCACGTGGCAGTCACCTTCCCTTTATTTCTGCTCTCCTTTCTCTTTGGGTAATGAATTGGGGTGTCGTTAGCTGCCTGCCTTGTGTTCATCACTGTCAGGGCTGGCAGGGTAACAGATAACGACAGAGAGTCCAGGCCACCCAGGGAATGAGGCCTGACAGGGCCTCATCTATCACTCCCCTTTTAGGGGGTCTCTCTGGTCGAGGAGCCTCATAGCTGTAATCGAAGCTCACCAGGTCGCTCCGGGCCAGGCCGATCGCTCTGCCAAAAACGCCCCCGGAGCTGTCAAATCTGCTTTGTAAATGAAGTGCTTTTCTAGAGACTGTGTGTTTATAATTGTCATCCTGTATGTCGTCCCTCAGTATCCAAGAGCTTCTCTCCAGGAGCTCCCTCTGGTTATTTTCAGACAAATGAACCTTACAGCATGCGGAGGAAAGGTGTGCCAGAAACTGGATGTCTTTGACCTTGGGCGTACCTAACCACACTCTGCTTCAGAGGTTTTTGCCCTGAGGGTTTGAAAGGCATCTCCTTGAGCAGCTCAGTTATTAAGGCTAGACAGACCAGGATGAGGGAGCCATCTCTCTTGTCCTTTTCCCTGGGTAAGTCTGTCCTCATGGCTGTTTCCATCCATCTGTCCATGTCAGTGACCTCCAGATTTACACCAACAGCCAACTCTGCTCTCCGGTCTCCACTCCAGAACAGTCTGTCCAGATCTCTGCTTGCATGTGCCATGGGCACCTCAGATGTCCCACTCCAAACCTGGTTCCATCTGCTTTCTTGATCTCAAGAAATGTGTCACCTTCTAGCCAGAAAAGAACATCGTGGATCTGTTGTTCATCTTTACCCTCCTCCAAAATCCAGCTAAAATTACTTCTGTTGCAACCAACCTGTAAAGATCTTCAGTCGTTATCCCGTCTTCTCCACCTCCTTGTTTCAGCTGGACTTTTCAATGAGCCTTCTTAGTGCTTTTCCTGTCCTTCTCCCTCCACGCCACAAAGAAGTTTCCTACATGCAAAGCTAATCATGAAACTTTCCTACTCAGCAGTGACTTCCCAAAAATAGGAGACGGCCTCTGGCGGCTCCTGTGGCATTGCAGGTTCTTCATTATTTGACGCCCGTCTCTCTGACCACTTTCATCTCCTGGTCTCTCTGCCTTGAGTTTATAGACTAGCAATACTTAATTTCCTGCATGTCTTAGAAAATGTCAGTTGATTTCATGTCTCTGTACCTCTTCCCTTGCTGTTTCCTCTTCTAGGAATATTCTCCCAATATGTGCCCATTCAGAAAATACTATTCAGTTTTAAGTCTCATTGCAGGGACTTTGTCATCTATGAAAATGTCTCTAACTCCCTCTCACTAAGTCATATGCCTTTTCATGTCTGCTTTTCCACTACAAAGGAACTATCACAATGATTACCTCCAAATGTCAGGAGATTTATATTTAATTCTCAAATTTGCCTGTAGGGTAGATACTATGTGACCAATTATACAGATGATAAAATTGAGGTTTAGACTTATGGACATAGATTTCCCCAATTCATTAACCTAGTAGGTGATAGATATGAGCTTTAATAAGTTTATGTGACTTTAAGATGCTGCTCTTCCTATTGTTTTAAACTGTATCTGTTTTTTCATGAGAAAAAACCTTGTGTGTTTTATTTCCCAAGTGTTGGCCACAGTGTTTGGTACCGAGTAGATGTTCAGTAATAGGTAGTTACTGAATGAAGAGAACTCATAGAGTATTCCATGTATTTGTGTGCAAAAGGTACCTTACACACATTATCTTTCTTTTTCATTAACCTATGATAGGCAATGATATTCCCATGTTTATAGTTGGGGAAACTAAAGCCTGAGCAGTTAAGTGACTTTGTGGAGGTCCTGTGGAGGCAGGAGCAGCGTTTTCTCATTCTGTAGTCCATGTTCTTCTCAACACATCATGCTGGTTGCCAGTGAATGAGCTCTCTGATGACAATGAAAGAATCAACATCAAGAGAGAGAGAGAAATGAAGAGCATATGGTTCAAGTCCAAATTTGTTACTGTGCCCTTCATGGCATTCTGTGGTTTCACTATATTCTTTCCATGGAGCTTTTTTCTAACACAGCTCTGCGACCTCCATCCCCTTCTCGCCAGTCAGTCCGGCCTCTCAAATTCCCTCTTACATATCCTGCCTGCTGTTCGTGCTCTCTGATTTTACTCACTCTCTGCACTGTCTGAAGTGCCCTTCTTCGCCGCTGTACCCGGCTGAATCCGTGCATCTCTCAAGGACAAGCTCAAGTTCCGTCTTCTCTAGGAACAATTCCCCATAGCTTCATCCTACCAGCCCCAACCAAACATAATGTTGTCTGTAACTGATATTTTGGTCTTGGGTACATAATTTATTGCATTGCTCTATTCAGTTTTAAGTCTCATTGCAGGGACTTTGTCATCTATGAAAATGTCTCTAACTCCCTCTCACTAAGTCATATGCCTTTTCATGTCTGCTTTTCCACTACAAAGGAACTATCACAATGATTACCTCCAAATGTCAGGAGATTTATATTTAATTCTCAAATTTGCCTGTAGGGTAGATACTATGTGACCAATTATACAGATGATAAAATTGAGGTTTAGACTTATGGACATAGATTTCCCCAATTCATTAACCTAGTAGGTGATAGATATGAGCTTTAATAAGTTTATGTGACTTTAAGATGCTGCTCTTCCTATTGTTTTAAACTGTATCTGTTTTTTCATGAGAAAAAACCTTGTGTGTTTTATTTCCCAAGTGTTGGCCACAGTGTTTGGTACCGAGTAGATGTTCAGTAATAGGTAGTTACTGAATGAAGAGAACTCATAGAGTATTCCATGTATTTGTGTGCAAAAGGTACCTTACACACATTATCTTTCTTTTTCATTAACCTATGATAGGCAATGATATTCCCATGTTTATAGTTGGGGAAACTAAAGCCTGAGCAGTTAAGTGACTTTGTGGAGGTCCTGTGGAGGCAGGAGCAGCGTTTTCTCATTCTGTAGTCCATGTTCTTCTCAACACATCATGCTGGTTGCCAGTGAATGAGCTCTCTGATGACAATGAAAGAATCAACATCAAGAGAGAGAGAGAAATGAAGAGCATATGGTTCAAGTCCAAATTTGTTACTGTGCCCTTCATGGCATTCTGTGGTTTCACTATATTCTTTCCATGGAGCTTTTTTCTAACACAGCTCTGCGACCTCCATCCCCTTCTCGCCAGTCAGTCCGGCCTCTCAAATTCCCTCTTACATATCCTGCCTGCTGTTCGTGCTCTCTGATTTTACTCACTCTCTCTGCACTGTCTGAAGTGCCCTTCTTCGCCGCTGTACCCGGCTGAATCCGTGCATCTCTCAAGGACAAGCTCAAGTTCCGTCTTCTCTAGGAACAATTCCCCATAGCTTCATCCTACCAGCCCCAACCAAACATAATGTTGTCTGTAACTGATATTTTGGTCTTGGGTACATAATTTATTGCATTGCTCTATTCTATCTTGTAATTATTTCAGCATCCAAATTTTATCCCCAGGAATATTGCAAACTTCTTGATGGGAGGGACTGTGCTATATATTTCTTTTATATTTCACACAGAGCTGTTCTAGGTAGACCCTCAATAAATATTTATTAAATTAAATTGGCTATGGCACAGACTACATTTAAACCTGCACAGAATTCCTTTTCATAAGTTATAGGGGACCAGACAAGAGGGTTATTGGAGGAAACTACTGGATATATTCAGTCTGGGCAAGGACACATGAGAATGCAGGGCTACAGCGCAGGGTCTTAAACGGAGACAGACAGATAAACTGGGGTTTGAGCCAAGGGTGGGAAGAGGAAGATCTCAGAGCTGGAGGAGGAGGAGTAGTCACTGCAGGGAGAGCAGTGGAGAGGGCTACGAAACAGGAGCCATGCCTCCTTTCCAGAGAGGCTGCCAAGAACTTTCTGTTTTTTAGAAGTTGTGAACAAGTTAAATAATTTGACAATGTGTTCTTAGATAGTCAAGAGATTTGCTAACCAAATATCTTGCTGGGTCAGCAAAATAACATTACTCTCCATAATTCCTGCACAGGTGGAGTGAAGTGTTTTCAGAGTTTCATGAATAAAAAGCACTTGCATTTCTTGCTATTGTTCCTGTCTCTCGGTTCTCTTCCTCCACCTTCCTCTCCCCACCCCCTCCCCACACACATTCACTCACACTCACACACAGTCCTCTCTTTCAATTAGATAGTTTCCCCTGAATATTTGGGGTGATAATATTCTCTCTTAAGTGACTAGATTGTTAAAAGATTTCATGATTTTTTAAAAAGTTTTATCCTAGATTTACTATTTGGGGGTTTGGGTGTATGGAGGAAGTTCATGTGTGGAATTTGACTTATTAGAGTTAATATTGTATGTTTATCAGAAAAATCCCATGGCAGAAGAGCCTGGCAGGCTATGGTCTGTTCCATGGAATCCCAAAGAGTTGAACATGACTGTAGGGACTGGACACAACACACTGCACAGCACAGGTAATATTGCCCAATATCCGTGCATCTCTCAAGGACAAGCTCAAGTTCCGTCTTCCATTAGCTTCATCCTACCAGCCCCAACCAAACATAATGTTGTCTGTAACTGATATTTTGGTCTTGGGTACATAATTTATTGCATTGCTCTATTCTATCTTGTAATTATTTCAGCATCCAAATTTTATCCCCAGGAATATTGCAAACTTCTTGATGGGAGGGACTGTGCTATATATTTCTTTTATATTTCACACAGAGCTGTTCTAGGTAGACCCTCAATAAATATTTATTAAATTAAATTGGCTATGGCACAGACTACATTTAAACCTGCACAGAATTCCTTTTCATAAGTTATAGGGGACCAGACAAGAGGGTTATTGGAGGAAACTACTGGATATATTCAGTCTGGGCAAGGACACATGAGAATGCAGGGCTACAGCGCAGGGTCTTAAACGGAGACAGACAGATAAACTGGGGTTTGAGCCAAGGGTGGGAAGAGGAAGATCTCAGAGCTGGAGGAGGAGGAGTAGTCACTGCAGGGAGAGCAGTGGAGAGGGCTACGAAACAGGAGCCATGCCTCCTTTCCAGAGAGGCTGCCAAGAACTTTCTGTTTTTTAGAAGTTGTGAACAAGTTAAATAATTTGACAATGTGTTCTTAGATAGTCAAGAGATTTGCTAACCAAATATCTTGCTGGGTCAGCAAAATAACATTACTCTCCATAATTCCTGCACAGGTGGAGTGAAGTGTTTTCAGAGTTTCATGAATAAAAAGCACTTGCATTTCTTGCTATTGTTCCTGTCTCTCGGTTCTCTTCCTCCACCTTCCTCTCCCACCCCTCCCACACACATTCACTCACACTCACACACAGTCCTCTCTTTCAATTAGATAGTTTCCCCTGAATATTTGGGGTGATAATATTCTCTCTTAAGTGACTAGATTGTTAAAAGATTTCATGATTTTTTAAAAAGTTTTATCCTAGATTTACTATTTGGGGGTTTGGGTGTATGGAGGAAGTTCATGTGTGGAATTTGACTTATTAGAGTTAATATTGTATGTTTATCAGAAAAATCCCATGGCAGAAGAGCCTGGCAGGCTATGGTCTGTTCCATGGAATCCCAAAGAGTTGAACATGACTGTAGGGACTGGACACAACACACTGCACAGCACAGGTAATATTGACCCTAAAATTATTGTTCAAATACAAAGTGACATATCAAACAATTCACAGCGCTGATGTGGGAATATTTCTGTATCATTTTTTTTTCAAATGTGGTATTTTTTTCTTTTTGCCTTGTGTATGTACTTGAAGGCTATGGTTTATTGCCAGGAAACTTTCCTGAACAGCTCTGAGAAGACAGAAAACAAATACTCCATGAACACAGATTGGGGTTAAATGGCAACTCAGAGGTCTATTTTGTCAATTTCCTTACTTTCTGGTAGGAGAGAAATTATAAACTATTTTCACTTGATTTGCAATTGAAATCCTTAAGTATCTCCAGGGGAAAACATTCCACCAACTCCCTAGGAAATAGTTCCTAATGTCCCATAAATACTATCAAATATCAAGAAGTTGTTCTTCAGGAAGAAATGCTTTTTTACCTCTTTCTGTCCTTCTTCTCCCTTCTTTTCTCATTATTGCTGTGTGACTCTGAAGCAGCGATTTGCTTCCATTTTAAAACCTTCTGTCTCTGCAGAGGAAATAGTTATATGGGATGTCATAGAGACTGCTGGCTGGCCGGCCGGCCTGTCTCCAAGCCACACACTGGTATCTCCCAACTGAGTGTGACCATGTGACAGAGTTCTGGCCAATGAGCGTAAACAGAGGATGCTATTTATAGATTCCCAGAAATACAAGGTAATAAACTTCTGTTATTCAGGCCACCGAGTTTGTGATAATTTGTTACAGCAGTACAGCTACTATGGAAAATGCTATGGAGGTTTCTCAAAAAGCTAAAAATAGTTCTAGCATGTGACCCAGCAATTCTGCTGCCAGGTATATATCCAAATAAAGAAAAACAAGAAAATTAGTTTGGAAAGATACATGTACTCCAATGATCATAATAACACTATTTACAATTGCCAGGATATGAAATCAACCTAAATGTCCACCAACAGATGAATGGCTAGAGAAGATGTGCGTGTACACACATATATATATATATACACACACATATCTTCACACACACACACACAATGGGATATTACTCAGCCTTAAAAAAAGGAATGAAAATTTGCCATTTGCAGCAACATGTATGGACTTGAAGCACATTATACTAAGTGAATAAATCACATGGAGAAAGAAAAATACCATACGATATCACTTATATGTGGAATCTAAAAAAACCACAACAAATTAGTGAATATAATGAAAGAGAAACAGATCCACAGATAAAGACAACAAACTAGTGATTGCCAGGGTGTGTGTGGGAGGGACCATATAGAGGTGAGAGAGTAGGAGGTATCAACTATATGGGTAAGATAAGCTACAAGGATGTATTGTATGACATGGGCAATGTAGATAATATTTGGTAAACATTAAATTTTGGCAAAATTAATTAAACTAAAACTGTAAATGGTGTGTAATCTTTAAAAGTTGTATTAAAAATATATGAATTTTAAAAAATAAAAATGCAAATAAAGATAACACCAGTATTAGAAAGTGAGTACCCCGGGCTTGTTTGTCTCTACTCCAATGCTTTCATCTGAACAACTTCTCACCAGCTCCCTCTTCTTCCCATTCTATCTTGTGCTATGAGGCATATTAGTCTTGTTAATCCATTGGAATTTTAGATAATAGAATAGAAACAGGCACTAAAATTCCTGCTCCTCCATGTAACTACTGTTAGTAAGCACAGCCATTCTCACATAGGAGGATGGCCCTGCGGAGTCCACTCAGCCTCCTCCCTCTTCACTTTGAACTTGTATTATTATACTGTGTTCTCCATGCTGTGTCTTCTCTAACTGCATAAAGCTGACCTTTCTCATACGCCACTTTTGTCATGGCAGTCCCTGATCAAGAATTTACACTGACTGTCCATCTCCTAACAAACTGATTCTTTTCAGCTTTCAAACTCTGATCTTACTCTGGATTTCTAGCCTGAGCTTTAACTTTTTGTTTTGATTGGGTTACTCTTCCTATCGGTCATATCTTAAGTCAGAGCAAACCCTTGTTGAACCTGAAATTATCTTCCCTCATCTTTTTTCTTCTTTGTCCTCTCTCTAATTCTCCCCTTCCCTCCCACCCTTCCCTCCTTCCCCTCTCTCTCCCCTTTTCTTTCTTTGTTTCTACGAACATGCAGTGCATTCTTTAAAGGTTCACTTCAGTTACCAACATCCCTGATTCTTCCAACATCTGATGAGTTTCTGTTACCTGATCACTGAACTGTACATGGTACCACCTATGTGGTGTTATTTGTAAATTAAAGGTTATATTCCCAGAGTTCCTTTCACCTTGATTCAGGGCAGGGAACATGGTAGTAATGCAAATGGATTCATACTTAATTGATTCATTCTCTCTTGCCTTCTGTACTCCTCCCTTGTTATCGTGTAACCAACTCCAAAGATTCTCTGTAGAGTTAACCATAGGGCGAGTGGATTTAGTAGATATGAATGGAACCAGGTCTAAACCTGATGCAATCAGGATTATGTTCTATCAGGCTTGTGTTCTAACCACCTCAGCAAACTTTCTCTGGAAGTGCTTGACAAATACTGGAATTTTATTTGGTTGCTTGACCAATTGAACAGTTTTAGAACATGCTGTGCTTCTCATCACATCCACCTTGAAGTATGTAAGCACCACCACCATTGTCACCATTGTCGTCATCATCTAAAGCTTCCAGTATTTTCTTGAAAATGTAGCCCAGATGTCGGTCTAAAACTTCTACCTCACTGGGAGTCATCTGTCCTTGATATTTATATAAAATTTGGCTTATGTCTCTATTCCAGTGGGAAACTCAATGCTTCTTCCATTGTCTTTAGGATTCCAGGGAAGTGACGTTTTTCATAATCACTTCTGGCTGTGAGTTACTGTGTAGATTCCAGATTTGGTTTCCATTCTGTATTTTGCCCTCTTGGATGTTGCTTCCTTTCCCGCGTGATATTACCCTGCTGCATATTGCCCTTATCCAGTGTTTTTCTCCTAGAGCCCCACCAACTGAAGGTTCTGTGTATACAGATTTTACTGAAGAGTTAGGGGTTGATGGTGGTTGACCTGGAGGGTGAGAGGGTCTGTGTTCTCTGATTATAGTAAAGCATATTAGAGAAACAATGACGAAATTATCTTCCTCATCTTTTTTCTTCTTTGTCCTCTCTCTAATTCTCCCCTTCCCTCCCACCCTTCCCTCCTTCCCCTCTCTCTCCCCTTTTCTTTCTTTGTTTCTACGAACATGCAGTGCATTCTTTAAAGGTTCACTTCAGTTACCAACATCCCTGATTCTTCCAACATCTGATGAGTTTCTGTTACCTGATCACTGAACTGTACATGGTACCACCTATGTGGTGTTATTTGTAAATTAAAGGTTATATTCCCAGAGTTCCTTTCACCTTGATTCAGGGCAGGGAACATGGTAGTAATGCAAATGGATTCATACTTAATTGATTCATTCTCTCTTGCCTTCTGTACTCCTCCCTTGTTATCGTGTAACCAACTCCAAAGATTCTCTGTAGAGTTAACCATAGGGCGAGTGGATTTAGTAGATATGAATGGAACCAGGTCTAAACCTGATGCAATCAGGATTATGTTCTATCAGGCTTGTGTTCTAACCACCTCAGCAAACTTTCTCTGGAAGTGCTTGACAAATACTGGAATTTTATTTGGTTGCTTGACCAATTGAACAGTTTTAGAACATGCTGTGCTTCTCATCACATCCACCTTGAAGTATGTAAGCACCACCACCATTGTCACCATTGTCGTCATCATCTAAAGCTTCCAGTATTTTCTTGAAAATGTAGCCCAGATGTCGGTCTAAAACTTCTACCTCACTGGGAGTCATCTGTCCTTGATATTTATATAAAATTTGGCTTATGTCTCTATTCCAGTGGGAAACTCAATGCTTCTTCCATTGTCTTTAGGATTCCAGGGAAGTGACGTTTTTCATAATCACTTCTGGCTGTGAGTTACTGTGTAGATTCCAGATTTGGTTTCCATTCTGTATTTTGCCCTCTTGGATGTTGCTTCCTTTCCCGCGTGATATTACCCTGCTGCATATTGCCCTTATCCAGTGTTTTTTCTCCCTAGAGCCCCACCAACTGAAGGTTCTGTGTATACAGATTTTACTGAAGAGTTAGGGGTTGATGGTGGTTGACCTGGAGGGTGAGAGGGTCTGTGTTCTCTGATTATAGTAAAGCATATTAGAGAAACAATGACAGAATTTATTGATGCTAACAACAAAAAAACATATTAGACATTAAGGCCTTTGGATAGGCCTGCCTTAAAAATTACTGTTCATTTCTTCTGCTATGCCAGGTATGCCCTTCTCTCCTTTAATTTCTCCTCTCTCCTTCTAGATTAAAATTCCTATTCTTCTCTGGGGGAAAATCATCTAGTTGTTCTTTCCTCTTGTTTTAGAAGACTCAAGCAAGCCTTTTGGGCTTGAGTTTTGTAATCAAACACATCTACATAGATGTGTTCCTAACCAAAGATAGCTTTCTCCTTGAGAAATTTCTGCTAGTAATGTGCTATTTTTTTTCTCTTTTACTGTAAGTGGAGAACATAAATCAGAATTAATTGTGAAAAGTGTAAAATATACCACTCTGTATATTTGGGTATTGAAATTATGGGTGATTATTGTTTTCTTTCTTTTTTTCTTTTTTAGAGCATTTTATCTTCAAAATTTTCTGTAATGAATATGTATTTATTTGCAACTAGGAAAAACTGAACAAGCCAGTTAATCCAGAATGAATGCAAATAAGAGAAAAAATACTAAAACTGATCTATATAGGTACTTATTATTTGTATTTCGAAATATTTGTATCCTTTTAGTTTTAGAATCAGAACATTTAAAAGAGGATACTTTTTAAGCATGTTCTTTCTAAGGACTTAATGCTCTGTGGGTCTCCAATAAATGTAAAATGGTATCTATTTGATTCACTCCCTCAGCTGACGTACTGGCACTGCTTCAAGACATTAAACCATTTTATGAGGAGACTTGATGGGTACAAGTTATTGCTCCATTATCAGTGTAAGACACAGAATAAAATACCCTTCACTTGGGTCCATGGGAATAAGATCTGTAAAGCTAGAATAACTTTGAAGAGAAGGAGCGAAAGTGATCAAAATGGACACCAAAAGTATTGAAAGAATATAAATATTAGAAAAAAAGATGAGGAGACACAGTAAGATAATGACTATGGAACATGGGCCTTTTTGGCCAATTTTTTTTTTGTTTCTGTTTTGTTCCTGGTGCTATCATTTCTTAAAATCCACAATTCAGTTTAGGGCAGCTGCTCCAGGGATGAATCTTTAAATAAAAATACTGAGGTAACTGAGACAAATGATGGAGTTATCCTTTACCATAATATATGTTTATAATGCCGGCTAGTCCCCCCTTTAATCAAGAGATTGACAGGACAGGGAAGAAGTCAGTGATTTGCAGTTGGAATGTAATAAAAATGTTATAATTCATGGATGAGACACCCAGGCTTCATTATGTATTATGAGTTTAACTTGACTTATAACTCTTTCCGGAATTTAAACTGTCAAATCCGACCATATGCGTTGACTTTTATAGTGATTTAATGAGTTGTTTGGTGAAAATAAATGTTGACAAAGTTACAAAATTGTCTTTTTTCTTCTTCCTTTTTCTTCTTTTAAGATTGTTGTTCTCTTTTTGGATACGAGAGCTGGCTGTTTTGCAATACTCCTAGAGTTGCTTATTTTCTCATTATCCATGGAGAGGATCTTGGCCTTGGCCTTGGATGAATTTTGCTCATTTTGCATGCTTCATGTTGATGGATGGATCAAGGCAAAAAGAAGCTAACAGAACATAGTGATTAACCTCTGGTGGCAGCAAGATAATAGTGTAAGTTTGGAAATAGGGGACCCAAAGCCCTTACACCCCAAATGTCAACTGATTCTCTAGGACGTGCCTCGTCTTCTTTATGTGGCTTGGCTTGGCTCAGTGTTGCTGAGGGGCCCTGATGCAGTTATTCAGAGTGCTGGGCATGATACTGGACTTGAAGGGTCAATGGTTGTCTTGTAAGGACAAGCACGATTACTGTGGAATCTCAAAGGGGGATCTCAGCTATTGAATTGATGCTGTTGATACTGAAAGAAATGAAATAATGCCCAATTGTAGTAGCAGCGTAGCAAAGAATCTTCTCAAATGAGCTGTAATTTGAGCAGGCACACATTATCCACTCATTAAGAAAAGTAAGGAACTACTAATTGGCTTATTATGTACTCTTTAATTGGTTCCGCTAACTTTTAGTTACGGCATAAGGGAATAAATAGGGAATCCTGTTCTGGGATTTGGCTAGGCCAGAGAGACATCGTGAAATTTCCCCATGTGATAAAAATGATTAGCTGCACCACCGTTTAGCAAACATAATAAGAAAATAACCCATAATCTATTATGAGCTGCCTAACTGTCCCGACTGCCTGGTCAATGAGCCGCTGTGAACGTCAGACTCCCTGGTGATAAAGTGATCTGATGTGTGGGAGGAAATGACCTCCTTTAGGGCACCTAGTACCCTGAAAAGTGATTTACTCTCTTGTCCTATAAAAAGCCATTTACCTCACAGGGGTGACAGTTTTCTTGCCTGAGTTTCAACTCAGCTTCTACCGTTACCTGCTTGTGTAAAGGGAAGTGAAAATTTGAGCTAACCACCTAAATCCTATGGACCCCTAAAATGCTTTTTCTTCAGTTGCCTAGATAGTCAAATGTTTTTTGGTCTCAGTGCTGATTGCCTTAATTTGCATTGCACTTTGGAGATGAGAACTGGACTATATCACAGGAGGCAAAGATAGAAAAGCTATAGAAGGAAAGGTTTTCCAATGTGTTTGAGATAATCTGTAATACTATGTTAAAGAAAATTTGCTTGTAATATGAAGCCCAGTGATAACTGATGCATTTTTTAAACATTTATTTATTTATTTATTTTTGGTGGGGGTGGGATGGGGAGGGAAGGGGGCAGGCGGGCCACTTCTTTTTTTTTTTTTAATTTATTTTATTTATTTATCCTTTTGGGGGGGGTGGGGAGGGAGGGGGATGGGCAGGCCACTTCTATTGGTCTTTCATTTCTCTATTTTCATCCGTGTTTGTTCTTTGGCTCTTGTGGGCCTCCCATCGTGGTGGCCTCTGTCGTCGCAGAGCATCAGCTCTGGGCGCATGCGCTCCAGAGCTCCGGCTCGGTAATTGGACACATGGGTCCAGCCGCTCTGCAGCATGTGGGATCCTCCCAGGCCAGGGAGGGAACCGATGCTTGCAGTGCAAGGCAGTGTCCTTACCCACTGGACCACCAGGGAAGCCCTAACTGATGGAAATAATGCCCAAAGTAGCAGCGTAGCAAAGAATCTTCTCAAATGAGCTGTAATTTGAGCAGGCACACATTATCCACTCATTAAGAAAAGTAAGGAACTACTAATTGGCTTATTATGTACTCTTTAATTGGTTCCGCTAACTTTTAGTTACGGCATAAGGGAATAAATAGGGAATCCTGTTCTGGGATTTGGCTAGGCCAGAGAGACATCGTGAAATTTCCCCATGTGATAAAATGATTAGCTGCTCCACCGTTTAGCAAACATAATAAGAAAATAACCCATAATCTATTATGAGCTGCCTAACTGTCCCGACTGCCTGGTCAATGAGCCGCTGTGAACGTCAGACTCCCTGGTGATAAAGTGATCTGATGTGTGGGAGGAAATGACCTCCTTTAGGGCACCTAGTACCCTGAAAAGTGATTTACTCTCTTGTCCTATAAAAAGCCATTTACCTCACAGGGGTGACAGTTTTCTTGCCTGAGTTTCAACTCAGCTTCTACCGTTACCTGCTTGTGTAAAGGGAAGTGAAAATTTGAGCTAACCACCTAAATCCTATGGACCCCTAAAATGCTTTTTCTTCAGTTGCCTAGATAGTCAAATGTTTTTTGGTCTCAGTGCTGATTGCCTTAATTTGCATTGCACTTTGGAGATGAGAACTGGACTATATCACAGGAGGCAAAGATAGAAAAGCTATAGAAGGAAAGGTTTTCCAATGTGTTTGAGATAATCTGTAATACTATGTTAAAGAAAATTTGCTTGTAATATGAAGCCCAGTGATAACTGATGCATTTTTTAAACATTTATTTATTTATTTATTTTTGGTGGGGGTGGGATGGGGAGGGAAGGGGGCAGGCGGGCCACTTCTTTTTTTTTTTTAATTTATTTTATTTATTTATCCTTTTGGGGGGGGTGGGGAGGGAGGGGGATGGGCAGGCCACTTCTATTGGTCTTTCATTTCTCTATTTTCATCCGTGTTTGTTCTTTGGCTCTTGTGGGCCTCCCATCGTGGTGGCCTCTGTCGTCGCAGAGCATCAGCTCTGGGCGCATGCGCTCCAGAGCTCCGGCTCGGTAATTGGACACATGGGTCCAGCCGCTCTGCAGCATGTGGGATCCTCCCAGGCCAGGGATGGAACCGATGCCCCTTGCAGTGCAAGGCAGTGTCCTTACCCACTGGACCACCAGGGAAGCCCTAACTGATGGATTTTTATCATTCAGTATTTACTGTTTGAGCCTTTACTATTTGAGGCTTTAATATTTAGATCAATAAACATGACTTACCATCCAAAGGCCAATATAATGGAGTCTAGTATTTTTAGCACCAGAACTTGGTCATTTCTCATCACTTCCTCTGCTAATACCTCATTTGAGAGATCATCACTTCATGCCTGGAAGGTTGTCAAAGTCTCTAAGCTGGTTTCTCCAAGCTGATCTCCCACTTCCCTACTAGATCTGACTGGTGGGCTCCGTATGTCACACAGCAGCCACAATTTTCCTATAAGATGCAAGTCAGTTTTCCATTTCCCTAACAGTAACTCTCCATGGCTTCTCATTTTCAATCATAGCAAAGGCCATGACCCACACTGTGGCCAAATGTTAGTCCCCAGCAACCTCTCTGCCTGGATCTTGAGTCCTTGCCACTGTTCCAGCTACACTAATTCCCTGTTCTCTGACTACAGGGAGCACTCTCTCCCCTTGTGATCTTCTCACTTGCCATTTCTTCCACCTGGAATGCACAGCTCCATTGCTCAGTTGGTCCAGAATCTCTGCTTAAAAAGTCCCTTATCAGAGAAGCCTCTTGTGACCATCCTTTGTGAAATATATGATGCTCTCAAAATCCCTTTCTTTCCCCTTATTCTTCTTTGTAGAATTATCATCATCTGATATTTCCCACATTTTTTTCCGGATTTATTTATTGTCAGACTCCTCCCACTCTTATATATATGGGGTTAGAGACTTTACTTTTTGGTTTACTTCTTATGGCATATTTACTTTTTTTTTTTTAAAGATTTATTTATTTATTTTATTTTTGGGCGGGGGTCAGGTTGGGGAGGGAGGGGCGGGCCACTTCTATTGGTCTTTCATTTCTCCGTTTTCATCCGTCATTGTTCTTTGGCTCCTGTGGGCCTCCCATCGCGGTGACGTCTGTCGTTGCAGAGCGCCGGCTCTGGGCGCATGCACTCCAGAGCTCCGGCTCGGTGATTGGACACATCGGTCCAGCTGCTCCGTGGCACGTGGGATCTTCCCAGGCCAGGGATCGAACCGGCACCCCTTGCACTGCAAGGCGGTATCCTTACCCACTGGACCACCAGGGGAAGCCTGGCATATTTACTTTTCCACGGTAGCCACAAGATCACATATTTTCTTAGAATGTGATATTGACAATCCTCCATCAAGAGATGTGTGTTGGGGGAGATGGCCTATGCTTTTCCACTTGAATCTTGACAGGCTTGTTGCTATTGACTGGGATCATTTCCAAGGCTGACTCATAAAGATAATCCTCTTGGGATTCTCAGTCTTGAAGCCCAGCTCCCATACTATGTGGAAACACTCACATGTTGCAAGAATAGGGTATGTTTCATTAACACAGTGACACCAGTTGACAAGGTCCAGGATCAGCTGCAACTGTATAAGCAAGAGACAGATCCCAACTCACAACTGCCTGGGTTACCGTAGCCCACCCCCAGAACTATGTGGCACAATGGCAAAATGATTATTATTTACTTAAATTTTGGAATCTCTCATTGAGCAGCAATAGGCAACTAGAACACTGCTGTGTCCCTAAGAGCCTGAAATAGTGCGTAAAATGTATTTCCTCAGTAAATATTTTCTGGTTAGATAACAAGGCAAAAACTCTGGAAGTAAAAAGTATTCCTGATTGCTCGTTAGAAGCTTCCTTTAGTTTCTCTATTTCTAATGGCAACTCTTGATTAATTAATTTACATGTTGTACATCCCCTTGTATATTTAGAAATTTCAAGTTAGCAGTTCCATTTGAATTTTCAAATAAATATATGAGAATAGACGGCTCATAAGATCTGAATAAAGGAAGGTAACACTTAAGTTGGGGGCTTCCCAGGTGGTTCAGTGGGAAAGAATCGGCTTGCCAATGCAGGAGACACAGAAGATGTGAATTTGATCCCTGGGTCAGGAAGATCCCTTGGAGAAAGAAATGGCAGCCCACTCCAGGATTCTTGCCTGGAAAATCCCATAGACATAGAAGCCTGGTAGGCTATAGTTCATGGGGTCGCAAAGAGTTAACCATGACTGAGTGACTGAGCACTCCAGAGCTCCGGCTCGGTGATTGGACACATCGGTCCAGCTGCTCCGTGGCACGTGGGATCTTCCCAGGCCAGGGATCGAACCGGCACCCCTTGCACTGCAAGGCGGTATCCTTACCCACTGGACCACCAGGGGAAGCCTGGCATATTTACTTTTCCACGGTAGCCACAAGATCACATATTTTCTTAGAATGTGATATTGACAATCCTCCATCAAGAGATGTGTGTTGGGGGAGATGGCCTATGCTTTTCCACTTGAATCTTGACAGGCTTGTTGCTATTGACTGGGATCATTTCCAAGGCTGACTCATAAAGATAATCCTCTTGGGATTCTCAGTCTTGAAGCCCAGCTCCCATACTATGTGGAAACACTCACATGTTGCAAGAATAGGGTATGTTTCATTAACACAGTGACACCAGTTGACAAGGTCCAGGATCAGCTGCAACTGTATAAGCAAGAGACAGATCCCAACTCACAACTGCCTGGGTTACCGTAGCCCACCCCCAGAACTATGTGGCACAATGGCAAAATGATTATTATTTACTTAAATTTTGGAATCTCTCATTGAGCAGCAATAGGCAACTAGAACACTGCTGTGTCCCTAAGAGCCTGAAATAGTGCGTAAAATGTATTTCCTCAGTAAATATTTTCTGGTTAGATAACAAGGCAAAAACTCTGGAAGTAAAAAGTATTCCTGGTTGCTCGTTAGAAGCTTCCTTTAGTTTTCTCTATTTCTAATGGCAACTCTTGATTAATTAATTTACATGTTGTACATCCCCTTGTATATTTAGAAATTTCAAGTTAGCAGTTCCATTTGAATTTTCAAATAAATATATGAGAATAGACGGCTCATAAGATCTGAATAAAGGAAGGTAACACTTAAGTTGGGGGCTTCCCAGGTGGTTCAGTGGGAAAGAATCGGCTTGCCAATGCAGGAGACACAGAAGATGTGAATTTGATCCCTGGGTCAGGAAGATCCCTTGGAGAAAGAAATGGCAGCCCACTCCAGGATTCTTGCCTGGAAAATCCCATAGACATAGAAGCCTGGTAGGCTATAGTTCATGGGGTCGCAAAGAGTTAACCATGACTGAGTGACTGAGCACATGTAAGTTTAAGGTGAGGCTTAAGCATATTTTTTTTGTTGTTATTTTATTTATCTGTACATACGTTCAACAGAAAGAATGTTAGTAAATCTAGAAAGACTTTCACGAGCAAGAGGCTAAGGTTTGGTATTTGTTGATTGCCTTTATCCTTGCTGACAGGCATCTCCCATCTTGTGAAAGTTCACTTTATATCATTTTGCTTTTATGAAAGACTTAATATTGATACTTATTTTTGCTAACCTGGGTAAATCCAAAGAGGAGTTACATGTTCCTGAAAAGAAGGAAGAAGCAAAAATAGCGTTCAGTGTTTCTTGGGAGCTGTTGTAGAAGCAGTGGGAACTTTTAGCAGCAAGAATGGTGCCAGCAAGCTGCTTCCCTGGGAACTACACTCAACACCTAGCATCAGGTTGCCATATAGCTTTGAACTGTGTCTATGAGCATCTATGCTCCATCTAGAGTGATTTTGTGCATGAAATTAAAAGACGCTTGCTCTTTGGAAGGAAAACTATCACAAACCTAGACAGCATATTAAAAAGCAGAGACATTACTTTGCCGACAAAGGTCCGTATAATCAAAGCTGTGGTTTCCCCAGTAGTCATATGTGGATGTGAGACTTGGACCATGAAGAAGGCTGAGCGCCAAAGAATTGATGCTTTTGAGCTGTGGTATTGGAGAGGACTCTTGACAGAAAGGAGATCAAACCAGTCAATCTTAAAGGAAATCAACCCTGAATATTCCTTGGAAGGACTGATGCTGAAGCTGAAGCTCCAGTTCTTTGGCCACCTGATGCCAAGAGCCGACTCAAAGTAAAAGGCCTTGATGCTGGGAAAGACTAAGGGCAAGAGAAAAAGGAGGCAACAGAGGACGAGATGGTTGAATGGCATCACTGACTCAATGGACAGAGTTTGAGCAAGCTCTGGGAGGTGGTGAAGGACAGGCAAGCCTGGTGCGCTGCAATCCATGGGATTGCTGCATCGGACCTGAATGAGTGACTGAACAACAACATTTTGTGCATCATTAGTAAGATATGTCCTTTGCTTTGTTCCACTTTGGCTTACGAGAAAGCTTTTGAGGAAATAGTTGTACTTTTGGATAGTGGCGGAAACCTGGACTTCTTCCCATTTGTAATTGCTTACATAGGGAAGAGAAAAGCTTTAGCCTAGTTTAAATTTTATACTATTACTATAGTAGAATTTTAGACAAAAGAAAAAAAGCAAAGCAAAGCCAAAAAATAGGAAGTCGTTTTCAAAGTTACCATTAACTCACATGAAGTAAAAGTGTTATGAAATGGGGTCTTTTCTCACTGAGAAAGACGTACTACACCTGAGCTATATTGTTTTCCTGGTCACTACCCAGTATCAAAGAAGAGGGGTGTTCTCAGATGCAAGCCTTAAAAATGTCACCTGTTTCCAACTGTAAAAGTCATCCAGCTAGACTCAGTCCCTTGACTTTAGATCTGAAGGAGTCAAGCTTCTAACTTGGGACATTTCAAAGAGGTCCCAGAATGGCATTTCTTTCTTCAGTTTTGATTGAGAGTAGTTCACTCTTGACAGCCCCTATATCATTATTGACAACTTTTCTGTCCCCCATCTGCCTGTTGAATGGAACTGGGGTCTTGCAGAGATGTGAGGTAGGAGGCCAGGGTTGGCTGTGGTTCTTTTCTCTGAAAACATGCAGGAGCATTGGAGGAACGGGCCACCTCATCTATGGTAATATCATGTAACGTGTAAATCAGCAGTTCCCAACCCCTTGAGCCATGGACCGCTACTGGTCCATGGCCTGTTAGGAACTGGGCCACACAGCAGAAGGTGAGTGGCAGGTCAGTGAGTAAAGCTTCATCTGTATTTACAGTGACTCCCCATTGCTTGCTTTACTGCCTGAGCTCCTTCTCCTGTCAGATCAGTGGCAGCATTTGATTCTCATAGGAGCTCAAACCCTAACTCTAAGACAAGGTGGAATATCCCGAGAAATGAAGTGCACAATAAATGTAATGCGCTTGAATCATTCCCGAACCGTCCTCCCTCTACTCCCCTCTCTGTAGAAAAATTGTCTTCCACAAAACTGGTCGCTGCTGCTGAAAAGGTTGAGTAGTACTAATGTAAATTGCCCATCTTTGTGGTTCAGAGAAGAAACCTGAACAAGGAGGGGTTCCTCAAGGTAGGAGAACCATCTCATAACTGATGTCTTCAACTTTCCTAGTACTTTCTAAACTTCAGCTCTGGGAGAGCAGAGCCCTTCAGGCAGAAATCTGCATGTGTTCCATGGCTCTTAGTTTCTCTTGAATCTTGGTGATTTTCTCTCATATTCTTGGGAGCCGAAAACAAATTTACGAAACAGATTGAACGAAATTTAGTGTGGGCTTTAGGCAGAGCACATGGAGTCAGGATTTAAGACCAGGCTCTCGGAGACCATGGCTGCAGGATTTGGGATGAGGATCATTTATGTCCCTGTTGAATTATCCCAGCTGCCTCTGCATGGAGCAGAGACAAGTGTTCTACCGTGTTCCAACTAAAGAATGTTGCTTGCCACCTGGCTCTAGTAGAGTTGGCTGTTAACCACTGTGGTTGCTGACTAACGCACCCTGAAAGGAATTCATCATGGAGATCAGGAAGGACGCACTGTCCTCTGGAAAAAACTGGAAGAACAGGCCTTCAGATAGTTAGAGATTTTTTTGCATCTTCCTATTTTTGGCATCTTCTCATACCTAGAAAAGCGTTAAAGTTATTAACAGAGAAACCTTTTTCCTTATGACTAAAATCTTTCTACCAAAATGGTTTCTTTTTTGAAAAAGTTTTCAATTAAGATAAATAAAAAAAAATTATTTTGGTCATGTCATGTGGCATGTGGGATCTTAGTTCCCTAATCAAGGATTGAACCCCTGCCCCTGCCTTGGTAGTGTAGGGTCTTAACCACTGGAGTGCCATAAAAGTCCCCTAAAATGTTTTCTTGTTTGCATGTACCTCCTTTAGCAAATTGATCTGATCTCCCCCACCACCTGTTTGAAGTCGATCCTCATAGCTCTCTGAGAGACTGTCTCCCAGGCTATAGTCCTCAGTAAGTCTCCAAATAGAACCGAACTCATACCTCTCACATATTTTATTTTCTTTTTTAAGTCAATACCAGCACTGCATTCTTTCTGTTTAAAATCTTGATTCTTTTCCTTTTAAGTTACTAAGCTGTGGTGTAGTTTGTAACACAGCAGTATATATTGGAAGACCATTTCCCATCCTGCCTCCCAGACGAAACACAGTTGACATTTTTATTTTTTGTATCTTCTGGTAGCTACTGACAGATGTCCAAAGAAACTTTCTGTTTAGTGATTTATTAAATGTAGGCATTGTCTATGGATTTTGTCCTATGATAGGCAGAGACAGTTAAAATTTTATTTTAATTAAAGTGGATTTCTTTGTTTAAGACAAAGAGAATGATAAGGCTGATAAGTGAACTACATGACCCCATTCCCTTCCACTCTGAATTTTTGCTCCCCAGTGTCAAGACCTGTTAATTCTTTTAGCTCTTATTCTGGTGTTAATCTCTGAATTTCTCAGCTGCATATTTACACTACAACTCTTTTTTTCTTTTTAAATTTTATTTATTTATTTATTTTTGGATATTCTGGGTTTTCACTGCTGCCACAGGCTCTTCTCTAGTTGCAGGGAGTCGGGGCTACTCTCTAGTTGAGGTGAGCAGGCTTCTTGTTGCGGTGACTTCTCTTGTGCAACTCGGGCTCCAGGGTACACAGGCTTCAGTAGTTGTGGCACACGGGCTCAATAGTTGCAGCTCCAAGGCTCTAGACCATAGGCTCAATAGCTGTGGCTCACAGGCTTAGTTGCTCTGCAGCATGTGGGATCTTCCTGGATCAGTGAACAAACCTGTGTGTCCTGTGTTGGCAGGTGAATTCTTTACCACTGAGCCATCAGGGAAGCCCCACAGCAAAACTTTTTTTTTTGGCCTCTTTTATTGGTCCCCTACCCATTCATTTTCATCCATCTTTATTTTTTGGCCCTTGTGGGCCTCCCACTGCAGTGACCTCTCTTGTTGCAGAGCACTAGCTCTGGGCGCACGAGCTCCAGAGTGCTGGCTCCTAACTCTACACGCCAGTCCAGCTGCTCTGTGGCATGTGGGATCCTCTTGGGCCAGGGATCAAACCAGTGTCCCTTGCACTGCAAGTTGGAATCTCCACCCACTGGGCCACCAAGGAAACCCTCATACCCAAACTTTTGATCTTCATGTTTTATACCTTATCTTAAAATTTTTTTAAAAAATTGAAATATAATTGATTTGCAATGTCGATTTCTGCTGTATATAAAAGTGATTCAGTTATACATATACATTTTTAAAAATATTCTTTTCCATTATGATTTATCATAGGATATTGAATATAGTTCCCCATGCTATACAGGAGGGTCTTGTTGTTTTATGCATTCAATATATAATAGTTTGCATCTGCTAATCCCAAACTCTGAGTCCATCCTTCTCCCATCTACCTCCTGTTTGGCAGCCATAAGTCTGTTCTCTATGTCTGCACATTATCTTTTTATCTTCTACTATAGAAGTTAAATTTTAGATTTCTTAACCTGCACACCCTACCACCACTGCCTCCCTACTACACATTCTTTGATTGCTTCATACTCTTGGTAGAGTTTTATAGTTTGGGTATAAATTGGTTATAAAATCATAATAATGATTTTATAAATATTGTTCACAGTAGGCTACTATTTGTGCTTTAATCATGTTTCCTTTCTTTTTGAAATATTTTATTGGAGTATAGTTGATTTAAAATGTTGTGTTAGTTTCAGGTGTATAGCAAAGTACAGTCACACATATGCATATATTGATTATTTTTCAGATTCTTTTCTCATATAGGTTGTCATGGAATACTAGAGTTCTCTGTTCCAAACATTAGGTCACTATTGGTTATCTGTCTTACATATAGTAGTGTGTGTATGTTAATCCTAAATTCCTAATTTATCGCTTCCCTTTGGTAAACATAAATTTGTTTTTGATATCTGTAAGTCCCATTTCTGTTTTGTAAATAAGTTCATTTGTATCATTAAAAAATTTAGTTTCCACATATGAGTAATATTGTATGATATTTATCTTTTTCTGTCTGACTTCTTTTAGTATGATAATCTCTAGGATAATCTCTATGGATAATTGTATCCATATTGCTGCAAATGGCATTATTTCATTCTTCTTTTATGTCTGAGTAATAATACTTTGACACTAAATAGTAATGGATTGTTACTTCTGCCATCTTCTTTTAGTTACACAGACCAATCCTTGTTCAAAAGGGAGGGAGCTATACATAGGGCTACCAGGAGGAGGGGCTTATTAGGTGCACACTGAAGATGGGCTGTCCTGTTTTCTCTCCTGGATTCCTGGATTTCTCCTTGGCTGCCTTACTTCTTAGGGTGTATTACATTTTCTGGTGACATCCTGAGAAAGGTTGCCTGGGAAGTAACCATTTTCAGATGTTTCCTTTGTGAACATGTCTTTAATCTGTCCTCACCCTTGAATGATGGTTTGGGTCTAGAATTCTAGATTGATAACCTTTTCCTTCAGCATTTTGAGGGCTTTATTCTTTACCATGGAGTTTCCAGACTTCCTATTGGCAAGTCTGATGCCACTGTGAATCTTCATGGTCGTGTGCTCCCTATCTTTGTGTTCTTGAAATTTTTAGACTTTTTCTCTTTATCTCTTGAATTCTGGAGTTCCATACTGTGCATAGGACTTTCTTCCTCTTCATATATTTGTCTGTTGTCCTGGATATGTGATGGGCTCTTTCAGTTTGGAAACTCAAGCTCTTCAATTTTGTCGTTTTCATTTCTATTTATTTGGTAATTTTCTCAGTTGTCTCTTTCTGGTGTCATATTTGTTACATGATTAAACTATATTAATTCTCTTAGTATTATTCTTTCTATTTTCTCCCAGTTCTTTTTGATCTACTTTCTTTATTTTTTATTTATCTTTTTTTGGGGGGTGGGGTGGGGAGGGAGGGGTACAGTCAGGTCACTTCTATTGGTCTTTCATTTATCTATTTTCATTCATCTTTGTTCTTTTGACTCCTGTGGGCCTCCCATCGCGGTGGCCTTTGTCATCGCAGAGCACCGGCTCTGGGTGCATGCGCCCCAGAGCTCCGGCTCGGTAATTGGACACATCAGTCCAGCCACTCCACAGCACGTGGGATCTTCCCAGGCCAGAGATCGAACCGGCGCCCCTTGCACTGCAAGGCAGTGTCCTTACCCACTGGACCACCAGGGGAAGCCCTTTGATCTACTTTCTGATTTTCTTAACTTTATTGCCTAAGACTTTTACTGATTTTCACATTTCTGCCTTTATATTTTTAACTTTTGAGATCTTTGTTATTTGATGAATGTTTCTCTCTCTCTTTCAGTTTAACACTTTGTCCTTCTATTCTGCTTTTATCATTTCTGTTTTTTTCCCCATTGGATACTTTCTGAGGATGTTTGACTTGGTGAACATGGACTGCCTATTAGTGCTGAAGAGTGATGCATGAAAGCTGATTAGAACTATATGTGCAGAGGCAGGGATTGTCAAGATATGGATTTTAATTTAGGGTAATTTGTTGGTGTTTTTTCATTGATGTATATCTCAACTTAGTATTTTTAGGTCTTTTTCCCCGCTCTTTGATTGTTCAGTTTTAGGGGGTGTATGTTGGGGGATGGATAACAAACTAGGCTACAGGATTCTAAGAGCAAAGGTAGTAAGAGGGAAGGGAGATCTCACACCTTATGCATAATTTCACCTGGTCTTCCTGTCTTAGTCGGGTGTTCCTCAGCTCTGACTGGTACCTCTGAGAATGAAGTTTTTCTAGGTTTAGGCTTTCATTAAATTGCTAACACGGAGGGAGAGAGACAGTTACCTAATTGTATCAGCTAATGAACTTCCCAGGTGGTGCGAGTGGTAAAGAACCTGCCTGCCAATGCAGGAGACAAGAGGCGTGGGCTTGATCTCTGGGTCAGTAAGATCCCCTGGAGGAGGGCATGGCAACCCACTCTAGCATTCTTGCCTGGAGTATCCCATGCACAGAGGAGCCTGGGAGGCTCTGGTCCACAGAGTCTCAAAGAGTAGGATACGACTGAAGCAACTTAGCAAGCATCCACATGCAAACCAGCCAACTGGGGGACTTAGGGTGAGGGTTTAACTGCTTCATGAACTTTCAGACAGTGATGCTCTTGTTCAGACTCACCTTCCCTCCAGCCTTCACAGGCACTTCCTGTCTCCTGTTTGGAGAATATGCACCCTGTCATTACCTGCAAGAAGAGGGGCATTTATTAGAACATCAGTTCTCAGAGTGTGGTTTCGGGGTCTGAAGGTCAAAAGAATTTTTATAATGATACTAAGGTAAGAGTTTCCCTTTTCTCTCACATGTTCCTCTGATCATACAGGGGAATTTCCCAGAGGTAACATGATGTGTGTTATCGCAACAGACTAAATGCAGAAGCAGGTAAGAGAATCTAGCTATTTTCTGCTAAGCTAAACATGGCAGAGAAGTGTAAAAATTATGACAAAGCCCCTCTGCTCAGTATTTTTTGTTTTAAAGCATATGATTAGATTTCATAAAGTATGTTATTCATGTTAACATGATCTGGGTTTATTAATATTATTAAGTGAGTTAATAAATAAATACCAAAATATTAGTTTTTGGTGTGTGTTTGTTCAGTCATGTCTGACTCTTTGTGACCCCATTGACTATAGCCTGCCAGGCTCCTCTGTCATAGGATTTTTCCAGGCAAGTATACTGGTGTGGGTTTCCATTTTCTCCTCCAGGGGATCTTCCTTATCCAGGGACTGAACCTGCATTTTCTGTGTCTCCTGCATTGCCAGGCAGATTCTTTACCACTGTGTTACCTGGGAAGTATATATATATATATATATATATGTTTTTTGGTAAATATATATTAACATATATATTTATAAAAGCTGATACTTTTAGTATATAATCAATATGAACAAAAGTTTTTCGAGGCCTTCAGTACTTTTTAATAGTATGAAAGGATCTTGAGTCTACACATCTAAGGTTGCTGTGTTAGAATAATACTCTTGGATTCCTTCTTCTTTTGCCTTTACTCCTCCCCAGGTGATGAGAGTGCCTAAACTGGGAAGTTTGGGAGAAGAACTGGGCAGGTACAGTTCAGCCCTTTCCTTTCGTGTTCCTAAGCTCTTACATGTAAGATTTGCCTGTCTGTAATAGAGCACCTGTTCTCTTCAGCCTCTGACCAGGGGTCACCTTAGGGCCTGAGGCACTGTCCTGTGATGAGACTTGAATTGGTCCATGATGGTTTATCATTCTGATTGGGTAAGTCTGTCTAATTCAGATGCAGAGTTGCAAATTTATCTAATTCAAGCAAAATAAGCCGTGTTTTCTAAAAGCTTCATTTGTAATAAAGGAGCATTTAAATTTTAAAAAGTTTTAATTTTTCGGATGGTTTTAGATTTACAGATAAGTTACAAAAATAGTACAGAGTGTTCTCGGATTCCTTATGCCCATTTTCCCTTAAAATCAATGTTTTATGTAACCACAGGACAGAGACAGCAAGCAGAGATTGATCACAATACACTACAATGAACTAACCCACAGATTTTTTGAATTTTGTTAGTTTTCCCGTAAATATTTTTCTGGTCCACAATCCAATCCTGGGTTTCCCATTAAATGAGACATTTTGATCTCCTGCTGCCCTGTTCCTGCATCTGTATCTTATATAGCTGTACAGAAGTGTGTGCTCAGTCATGTCCAGCTCTTTGCGTCTCCATGGACTGTAGCCCGTCAGGCTCCTCTGTCCATGGGATTTCCCAGGCAGGACGACTGGAGTGCGTTGCCATTCCCTCCTCCAGGGGATCTTCCCAACCCAGGGACTGAACCCACCTCTCTTGTATCTCCTGCATTGGCAGCTGGATTCTTTACCACTAGCATCATCTGGGAAGCCTGCATCTGTGTGTTAGCCAGTTGTATATTCAACTGAGAAAAAGGGAGGTGTTATTTAAAGGTCAGCCTTTTATTTCATGGTATGCAGGGATTAGTTCTTGTCTTCTTCTCTCTGTTCTCCACTATGGTACTTTCTGCCTTCTCCCTTGGACTAACTCAGCTGTCACAAGTTCATGTCTTTTCCACCTTCCGGAACTTCGTTGCTACCTTTTTTCTACTCTAGTCTTCCCTCCTGCTTCCTGTGGCTTGCTTTTTGGCTGACTTGCACTCTTTCCCCTAGTCGAGGGTCAGTTGCCAAGTCCCATTCGTACTCTGAGAACATGAATTTGCCTGTCTGTAATAGAGCACCTGTTCTCTTCAGCCTCTGACCAGGGGTCACCTTAGGGCCTGAGGCACTGTCCTGTGATGAGACTTGAATTGGTCCATGATGGTTTATCATTCTGATTGGGTAAGTCTGTCTAATTCAGATGCAGAGTTGCAAATTTATCTAATTCAAGCAAAATAAGCCGTGTTTTCTAAAAGCTTCATTTGTAATAAAGGAGCATTTAAATTTTAAAAAGTTTTAATTTTTCGGATGGTTTTAGATTTACAGATAAGTTACAAAAATAGTACAGAGTGTTCTCGGATTCCTTATGCCCATTTTCCCTTAAAATCAATGTTTTATGTAACCACAGGACAGAGACAGCAAGCAGAGATTGATCACAATACACTACAATGAACTAACCCACAGATTTTTTGAATTTTGTTAGTTTTCCCGTAAATATTTTTCTGGTCCACAATCCAATCCTGGGTTTCCCATTAAATGAGACATTTTGATCTCCTGCTGCCCTGTTCCTGCATCTGTATCTTATATAGCTGTACAGAAGTGTGTGCTCAGTCATGTCCAGCTCTTTGCGTCTCCATGGACTGTAGCCCGTCAGGCTCCTCTGTCCATGGGATTTCCCAGGCAGGACGACTGGAGTGCGTTGCCATTCCCTCCTCCAGGGGATCTTCCCAACCCAGGGACTGAACCCACCTCTCTTGTATCTCCTGCATTGGCAGCTGGATTCTTTACCACTAGCATCATCTGGGAAGCCTGCATCTGTGTGTTAGCCAGTTGTATATTCAACTGAGAAAAAGGGAGGTGTTATTTAAAGGTCAGCCTTTTATTTCATGGTATGCAGGGATTAGTTCTTGTCTTCTTCTCTCTGTTCTCCACTATGGTACTTTCTGCCTTCTCCCTTGGACTAACTCAGCTGTCACAAGTTCATGTCTTTTCCACCTTCCGGAACTTCGTTGCTACCTTTTTTCTACTCTAGTCTTCCCTCCTGCTTCCTGTGGCTTGCTTTTTGGCTGACTTGCACTCTTTCCCCTAGTCGAGGGTCAGTTGCCAAGTCCCATTCGTACTCTGAGAACTTGAGAGTGAATATATTTTTATTCCCTTAATATTACTAGGGGGCTTCCCAGGTGGTGCAGTGGTAAAGAATCTGCCTGCCAGTGCAGGAGACACGGGAGACATGAGTTCCATCTCCGGGTCAGGAAGATCCTCTGGAGGAGGAAATGGCAACCCACTCCAGTATTCTTGCCTGGAGAATTTCACAGACAGCGGAGCCTGGTGAGCTGTAGTCCATGGGTCACAAACAGTTAGTTACAACTTAACAACTGAGCACACACATACAATATTATTATTGGTTGGATATTAGAAAGAATCAGCAATAAATAATGTTTGATCTCTGTTTGATTAAAAATCTAATCTGTGATATAGAAGCCCCAAGTTGTACTTTATTTTGACTTTTCAATTGGAAACCTCATTTAAATACCATCAATGACTTGTATACTTAAGGCTTTATAGTCACTTTTAAGGCAGACAAAACTATAAAAAATTAGAGAAAAATTGGGTAACTTTAAAGCTAATTTTAGATGTATTTATTTATTGTAATCAAATACTTGTAGGCACCGATTAGAATGCTTTTTGTAGCTTACCCTGAATTTCTTAGCTGGAAATAAAAAGCCGCATACCCAGGGATGGGTTTTATCTTTAGGTTTGGCTGGCATCATGGCGCCTCCAGCTACTCACTGCTCAGAAATCACTGTAGGTTTCCCCTGGTCTCCTCCTCCTTCAGTTTTTAAAAAGAAAGAATTGCTGGGAGGAACACACACTATCTTATCTCTGGTTCCCAGCTCCCAACTTTCTCCTATCATTTTCTCACACTCAACTGAAAAGGAAAAGTGAGATTATGGTTGTGTTATACTTTTCCATAAAGTATTTGGCTATCCTTAATTAGTTTTCCTTGAATTTGAAAGAAATCAGGTTCATTTCAGTTTACAGCCATCATAAAAAGAGTAAAACATTCTCTTTCTATCTTTTGTTTTAAAATTTTACCTTAATGTAGCCGTTCCTTATTTTTATACATTTGGTTATTATTTTTATTTGCTGTTTATTTATTATTGAGGTATATTTTATTTATAGAAGTACATAAATTATAAGTATGTGAGATAGTGATTCATAATTTAAAAAATTATACTGCATTTATTAAAAAATATTGGCTATATTCCCTATGCTGTACAATATATCCTTGTAGCTTATTTATTTTATATGTAGTAGTTAGTACCTCTTAATCCCCTACCCTAATCTTGCCCCTCCTCTCTTTCCTTTCTGCAGTGGAGTCTGTTTATTTCTTGCCATATTTACTAGTTTGTTGCATGTTTAGATTCCATATGCATGTGATAACATGTAGTAGTTGTCTTTCTCTGTCTGACTTATTCAATGAGTATGGTACCTTCTAAGTTCACCCATATTGGTGTAAATGGCAAAATTTCATTCTTTTGTATGATTGAGTAATATTCCATTGTGTGTATGTATGGGCATGTATCACATTTTCTTTATCCATTCATCTGTCATTGGACACTTAGGTTGCTTCCATATCTTGGCTGTTGTAAATAATGCTGCTATGAACATTGGGTTGCATGCACTTTTATATTAATAAACAATGTGCTATGTTATTTGTTGTATATTCAAAAATTACATACATGATTTCCTCTTGGGATGGAAAGGGGACAGAGAAGAAAATGTAGGGGACAAGTTCCTTGACTGTGATGCTTTATATCTTGAAAGATTAAGGCATGCGAGGCTTCCCTGGTGGTCCAGTGGATAAAGAGTCCAGCTTGTAGTGCAAGGGGCACTGGTTTGATCCCTGGCCTGGGCAGATCCCACATGCTGTGGAGTGGCTGGACTGGGGTGTTTGTTTATGGGCCAGGCTCTGGGCGCATGTACCCAGAGCTGGTGCTCTTACACTCCATCATTTTCTCACACTCAACTGAAAAGGAAAAGTGAGATTATGGTTGTGTTATACTTTTCCATAAAGTATTTGGCTATCCTTAATTAGTTTTCCTTGAATTTGAAAGAAATCAGGTTCATTTCAGTTTACAGCCATCATAAAAAGAGTAAAACATTCTCTTTCTATCTTTTGTTTTAAAATTTTACCTTAATGTAGCCGTTCCTTATTTTTATACATTTGGTTATTATTTTTATTTGCTGTTTATTTATTATTGAGGTATATTTTATTTATAGAAGTACATAAATTATAAGTATGTGAGATAGTGATTCATAATTTAAAAAATTATACTGCATTTTTTAAAAAAATATTGGCTATATTCCTATGCTGTACAATATATCCTTGTAGCTTATTTATTTTATATGTAGTAGTTAGTACCTCTTAATCCCCTACCCTAATCTTGCCCCTCCTCTCTTTCCTTTCTGCAGTGGAGTCTGTTTATTTCTTGCCATATTTACTAGTTTGTTGCATGTTTAGATTCCATATGCATGTGATAACATGTAGTAGTTGTCTTTCTCTGTCTGACTTATTCAATGAGTATGGTACCTTCTAAGTTCACCCATATTGGTGTAAATGGCAAAATTTCATTCTTTTGTATGATTGAGTAATATTCCATTGTGTGTATGTATGGGCATGTATCACATTTTCTTTATCCATTCATCTGTCATTGGACACTTAGGTTGCTTCCATATCTTGGCTGTTGTAAATAATGCTGCTATGAACATTGGGTTGCATGCACTTTTATATTAATAAACAATGTGCTATGTTATTTGTTGTATATTCAAAAATTACATACATGATTTCCTCTTGGGATGGAAAGGGGACAGAGAAGAAAATGTAGGGGACAAGTTCCTTGACTGTGATGCTTTATATCTTGAAAGATTAAGGCATGCGAGGCTTCCCTGGTGGTCCAGTGGATAAAGAGTCCAGCTTGTAGTGCAAGGGGCACTGGTTTGATCCCTGGCCTGGGCAGATCCCACATGCTGTGGAGTGGCTGGACTGGGGTGTTTGTTTATGGGCCAGGCTCTGGGGCGCATGTACCCAGAGCTGGTGCTCTGTAGTGAGAGGGGCCCACAATGGCCCCTCTGCAATGGGAGGCCCACAAAGGCCAAAGAATAAAGATGGATGAAAATAAGATCTGGAGCACATATGAAAAAGTATTAATGTTTGCTTTGAGTAGTGGAAATGGGTGTTTATGATACTGTTTCTACTCTTTGGCATCTAAACATTACTTTCAAATTCATAAAGGTTTTTTAAAGCAGCATACAGCTTGGTTTTACAAGGAATCATAGTGACTACATGGTTTTATATCATTGGAGAATGAATAGTTTTTCCATGAATGAAAGGATTCTATCCAATCAAACTTTAAGTTTTAGGTGAGCAAACATTATTTCCCAGGTCATATCTACCTTGGTAAACCTTGCGATAATAGAAACAGCAGTTACCAAGCAATATTTCTCTATATATGTTCTCACTTGATCTGGAGAAATTTCAGCCCTCTCAAATTTGGTAAAATGGTCTGTATGTGGTAAGTTGTTCAGTTGTGTCTGATTCTTTGCCACACCATGCACCATAGCCCGCCAGGCTCCTCTGTCCATGTGATTCTCCTGGCAAGAATACTAGAGTGGGTTGTTATTTCCCCCTCCATGGGTCTCTGAGAATTATCTATAAAATCAAAGCATAATAGTGACATCAAAATATATGCAAAGCAGGACTCAAATATAAATATTGCTCGGGTCCAGAAACAGGAAGTGGAATACAAAACTACCTCTCTTAGCATGTCAGAAAGCAATTTCGGGTCCAGAAACAGGAACCATACTTAGCTGTTTCCTATGAACATTGGGTTGCATGCACTTTTATATTAATAAACAATGTGCTATGTTATTTGTTGTATATTCAAAATTACATACATGATTTCCTCTTGGGATGGAAAGGGGACAGAGAAGAAAATGTAGGGGACAAGTTCCTTGACTGTGATGCTTTATATCTTGAAAGATTAAGGCATGCGAGGCTTCCCTGGTGGTCCAGTGGATAAAGAGTCCAGCTTGTAGTGCAAGGGGCACTGGTTTGATCCCTGGCCTGGGCAGATCCCACATGCTGTGGAGTGGCTGGACTGGGGTGTTTGTTTATGGGCCAGGCTCTGGGGCGCATGTACCCAGAGCTGGTGCTCTGTAGTGAGAGGGGCCCACAATGGCCCTCTGCAATGGGAGGCCCACAAAGGCCAAAGAATAAAGATGGATGAAAATAAGATCTGGAGCACATATGAAAAAGTATTAATGTTTGCTTTGAGTAGTGGAAATGGGTGTTTATGATACTGTTTCTACTCTTTGGCATCTAAACATTACTTTCAAATTCATAAAGGTTTTTTAAAGCAGCATACAGCTTGGTTTTACAAGGAATCATAGTGACTACATGGTTTTATATCATTGGAGAATGAATAGTTTTTCCATGAATGAAAGGATTCTATCCAATCAAACTTTAAGTTTTAGGTGAGCAAACATTATTTCCCAGGTCATATCTACCTTGGTAAACCTTGCGATAATAGAAACAGCAGTTACCAAGCAATATTTCTCTATATATGTTCTCACTTGATCTGGAGAAATTTCAGCCCTCTCAAATTTGGTAAAATGGTCTGTATGTGGTAAGTTGTTCAGTTGTGTCTGATTCTTTGCCACACCATGCACCATAGCCCGCCAGGCTCCTCTGTCCATGTGATTCTCCTGGCAAGAATACTAGAGTGGGTTGTTATTTCCCCCTCCATGGGTCTCTGAGAATTATCTATAAAATCAAAGCATAATAGTGACATCAAAATATATGCAAAGCAGGACTCAAATATAAATATTGCTCGGGTCCAGAAACAGGAAGTGGAATACAAAACTACCTCTCTTAGCATGTCAGAAAGCAATTGTGAGTTACGTCAAATTAATGTTATAAAGAAAAACATGACAATCAGGAAAGGAAGTAGAAGATCAGTGACGGTAGTTCGCAAAGTCATGGAAATAGACTTGCCCTAATATCCCAGCTCTGCCCAAGAGAAATTCTTCTGGCCAGTGAACTTCATCAGTCTGGGGACAGCAACAGCTTTTCTTATTTTAATTTTTAATTTTTATTTTCCCCACCATGCTTCTTTTGTTTATATTTATTTTCATCCATCTTTTTATTCTTTGGCATGTGTGGGCCTCCCATTGCAGTGGCCTCTCTCACTGCAGAGCACTGGCTCTGGGTGCATGCACTCCGGAGTGGCGGATGGTAATCAGACACACTGGCCCAGCAACTTCGCAGCATGTGGGATCTTCCTGGGCCAGGGATTGAACCGGTGCCCCCTGCACTGCAAGGTGGACTCTTTATCCACTAGACCACCAGGGAAGCCCGGAACAGCTTTTTTGAAGTGACACAGCTGACAGTTCCCCACATAGACCAATCAATCCCATTGAACATCAGGACTTACAGTCAAGTGGTGTTAATTTGATTCCATGATCACTAAATTAATAGGATGCAACTCAAGGTCCCTTTGGCAGTTAAACTTTTTGTTTTAAAGACATTGTTTGGGGCTTCCCTAGTGGTCCAGTGGGTAAGGACACCACCTTGCAGTGCAAGGGATACTGGTTTGATCCCTGGCCTGGGTAGATCCCATGAGATGCAGAGAGGCTGGACCGGGGTCCAACTACCGAGCTGGAGCTCTGGAGCACATGCACCGAGAGCCGGTCTCTGCGACGAGAGAGGCCACTGCCATGGGAGGCCCACACAGGCCAAAAAACAAAGATAAATAGATGAAAGAAAAATGGAAGTGACCAAAAAAAAAAAAAAAAGAAGACATTGTTTGCATTTAAATTTATGTACTAATCTGTTGTAAAGAAAGTGAAGTTGCTTAGTCATGTCTGACTCTTTGCAATCCATGGACAAGCCATGGAATTCTCCAGGCAAAAATACTGGAGTGGGTAACCTTTCTCTTCTCCAGGGGATCTTCCCAACCCAGGGATCAAACCCAGATCTCCCTCATAGCAGGTGGATTCTTTACCATCTGAGTCATTTGTAGGCAAGGTTAATTTGAGTGTATCCATTGAAGAATGCTCTACTTACCTTCAGACTGAAAAAATCAATTAGTTGAGCTTGCAAAGTTAAGAAAAGAATTTTGGGGAAGTACAAATTCACTGAAGTATCAACATGAGGATTCTTGGTAGCAAATTCCCACCTTGTCAACACCCTACCCAGGCAGATGGCCCACAACAAAAGTAATGCAGTTATATTAGAAGATTTAGAATACAGGAAAAAATCAATCACAATTTCAACTGTGTTACAGTTTTGATGTTAACTGCTAAGTAATTGCTAATTTTGGGTAATCTTTGTGTGTGTGTGTGTGTGTCTGTGTATGTTGTATTTGTAATTTAGATACTGCATTACTTTTATAAAAATGGTAAGCTTTATTTTATTTATTTTTATTGATTTACAATGTTGTGTTAATTTCTGCCCTATAGTAGTGATTCAATTATCCATATATATATATACATTCTTTTTAAAATGTTATTTTTCATTATGATTTATCATAGGATACTTAACATGGTTCTCTGTCCTATACAGTAGGACCTTGCTGTTTACCATTCCATGTATGAGAGCTTAAATCTGCTAATCCACCTTCCCACTCCATCTCTCCCCACCCTCTTCCCCTTTGGCAACCATGAGTCTTGCAGTGCAAGGGATACTGGTTTGATCCCTGGCCTGGGTAGATCCCATGAGGTGCAGAGAGGCTGGACCGGGGTCCAACTACCGAGCTGGAGCACTGGAGCACATGCACCGAGCGCCGGTCTCTGCGAGAGAGGCCACTGCCATGGGAGGCCCACACAGGCCAAAAAACAAAGATAAATAGATGAAAGAAAAATGGAAGTGACCAAAAAAAAAAAAGAAGACATTGTTTGCATTTAAATTTATGTACTAATCTGTTGTAAAGAAAGTGAAGTTGCTTAGTCATGTCTGACTCTTTGCAATCCATGGACAAGCCATGGAATTCTCCAGGCAAAAATACTGGAGTGGGTAACCTTTCTCTTCTCCAGGGGATCTTCCCAACCCAGGGATCAAACCCAGATCTCCCTCATAGCAGGTGGATTCTTTACCATCTGAGTCATTTGTAGGCAAGGTTAATTTGAGTGTATCCATTGAAGAATGCTCTACTTACCTTCAGACTGAAAAAATCAATTAGTTGAGCTTGCAAAGTTAAGAAAAGAATTTTGGGGAAGTACAAATTCACTGAAGTATCAACATGAGGATTCTTGGTAGCAAATTCCCACCTTGTCAACACCCTACCCAGGCAGATGGCCCACAACAAAAGTAATGCAGTTATATTAGAAGATTTAGAATACAGGAAAAAATCAATCACAATTTCAACTGTGTTACAGTTTTGATGTTAACTGCTAAGTAATTGCTAATTTTGGGTAATCTTTGTGTGTGTGTGTGTGTGTCTGTGTATGTTGTATTTGTAATTTAGATACTGCATTACTTTTATAAAAATGGTAAGCTTTATTTTATTTATTTTTATTGATTTACAATGTTGTGTTAATTTCTGCCCTATAGTAGTGATTCAATTATCCATATATATATATACATTCTTTTTAAAATGTTATTTTTCATTATGATTTATCATAGGATACTTAACATGGTTCTCTGTCCTATACAGTAGGACCTTGCTGTTTACCATTCCATGTATGAGAGCTTAAATCTGCTAATCCACCTTCCCACTCCATCTCTCCCCACCCTCTTCCCCTTTGGCAACCATGAGTCTGTTCTCTATGTCTGTGACTCTGTTTCTATTTCATAGATAGGTTCATCTGTCATATTTTAAGTTGCACATACTGCCTTACTTTACTTAGTAGATTAATCTCTAGTTGCATCTGTGCTGCTGCAAATGGCATTATTTTGTTCCTTTCTATGGCTGAGTAGTATTCCATTGCAAATATTTACCTCATCTTCTTTATCAATTTATCTTTCAATGGACGTTTAGGTTGTTTCCATATCATGGCTATTGTGAATAGTGCTGCTACGAACATAGGGGTGCATATATCTTTTTGGATTAGACTCTTGTCTGGATATATGCCCAGGGGTGGGATTGCTGGATTGTATAGTAATTCTCTTTGTAGTTTTCTGAGGAACCTCCATACTGTTTTCCATAGTGGCTGTACCCATTTACCTTCCCCCGCAACAGTGGAGGAGGGCTCCTTTTCTCCATATCCTTTCCAGAATTTGTTACTTGTGGAGTTTTTGTTTTTGTTTTTTTGTTTTATTTTGGCCTCTAAATCATCATTTATTTTCATCCATCTTTATTCTTTGGCCTATGTGGGCCTCGCATTGCAGTGGCCTCCCTTCTTGCAGAGCACCGGCTCTGGGAGCATGCGCTCCAGAGCCCTGGCTTGTCATTGGACACACTGGCCCAACAGCTCCGCTGCACATGAGGTCTTCCCAGGCCAGGGATAGAACTGGTGCCCCTTGCACTGCAAAGTGGACTCCCCACCCACTGGACCACCGGGGAAGCCCACTTGTGGAGTTTTTAATGATGGCCTTTCTGACCATTGTGAGGTGATACCTCACTGTAGCTTTTTTTTTTTTTTTTTAATTCTTTATTTTAAAGGTTTTACAGAGTTTTGTTGTTCATAGACATGCATGTTCCCAGATCAGTCATATGCATATCCCTGGTCCCCTCCCCCTTCCCAGGACCCCCCATCCCACCCCTCCGGGCCATCGCACCAAGCCACTGTAAGCACTCCTATTCCCTTAGCACAACGACAATAGCTATCTTTTTCACACATGACAGTATATGTTTCCATGTTACTCCCTCCATGCCTCCCACCCACTGTTCCTTCTTCACAATGTCAATATGTCTATTTTCTGTCTGTTTTTCCATAAGTTCACTGCATGTATTATGACCATTCTACTAGATTCCATATGTATGTGTTAGTATACTATGCTTGCCTTTCTCTTTTTGACTTACTTCACTTTTTATGATAGGTTCTAGCTCCAGCCACCTCATTAGGACTGAGTCTTCTGCATTTCTTTTAACAGCTGAGTAGTATTCCATTGTATATATGTATCAGAGCTTTTGTATCCATTCATTCGTTGATGGACATCTAGGTTGCTTCCATGTTCTGGCTATTGTATAGAGAGCTGCAATGAACATTGGGGTACAGGTGCTTCTTTCAGACTTGATTTCATCAGGATATAAGCCTAATAGTGGGTTTGCTGGGTCATAGGGTGCTTCTATTTTTAATTTTTTAAGGAATCTCCATATTGTCTTCCATAGAGGCTGTATCAGTTTACATTCCCACCAGCAATGCAGGAGTGTTCCCTTTTCTCTGCACTCTCTCCAGCATTTATTGTCTGTCAATTTGTTGATGATGGCCATTCTGATGGATGTGAGGTGATATCTCATTGTTTTGATTTGCATTTCTGTAATTATAAGTGAGGTTGAGCATCATTTCATGTGCTTTTGGGCCATCTAGATGTCCTCTTTGGAGAGGCGTCTCTTTAGATCTTTTTCCCATTTTTTGATTGGGTTGTTCGTTTTTCTGGTGCTGTGTTGTCTGAGTTGCTTGTAGATTTTGGAGATTAATTCTCTGTCTGTTATTTCATTTGCTATGATTTTCTCCCACTCTGTGGGCTGTCTGTTCAGCTTTTTTGTAATTTCTTTAGCTGCACAAAAGCTTTTAAGTTTCATGAGGTGCCACATGCTCATTTTTCTTTTCAGTTCTGCTATTTTAGTTGGTGGGTCAGAGAAGATCTTACTTTGATTGATGTCCTTGAGGGTTTTGCCTATATTCTCCTCTAAGAGTTTGATGGTTTCTGGTCTTACATTTAGGTCTTTAATCCATTTTGAGTTGATCTTTGTGTATGGTGTCAGTAGTTTTGATTTGCATTTCTGTAATTATAAGTGAGGTTGAGCATCATTTCATGTGCTTTTGGGCCATCTAGATGTCCTCTTTGGAGAGGCGTCTCTTTAGATCTTTTTCCCATTTTTTGATTGGGTTGTTCGTTTTTCTGGTGCTGTGTTGTCTGAGTTGCTTGTAGATTTTGGAGATTAATTCTCTGTCTGTTATTTCATTTGCTATGATTTTCTCCCACTCTGTGGGCTGTCTGTTCAGCTTTTTTGTAATTTCTTTAGCTGCACAAAAGCTTTTAAGTTTCATGAGGTGCCACATGCTCATTTTTCTTTTCAGTTCTGCTATTTTAGTTGGTGGGTCAGAGAAGATCTTACTTTGATTGATGTCCTTGAGGGTTTTGCCTATATTCTCCTCTAAGAGTTTGATGGTTTCTGGTCTTACATTTAGGTCTTTAATCCATTTTGAGTTGATCTTTGTGTATGGTGTCAGTAGTTTTGATCTGCATTTCTCTAATAATTAGTGATGTTTAGCATCTTTTCATGTACCTGTTGGCTATCTGTATGTCTTTTTTGAAGAAATGTCTGTTTAAGTCCTCTGGACATTTTAAAATTGGGTTGTTTGTGTTTTTGTTGTTGTTATTGAGTTATATGAACTGTCAGCATATTTTGGAAATTAAGCCCTTTTTGGTTTCTTTGTTTAAAAGTATTTTCTCTCATTTTGTGTGTGTGTGCATGTATAGATATATATTGGTTTATGGTTTATTTTGCTGTACAAAAGCTTGTAAGTTTGATTCAGTCTCATTTGTTTTTGTTTTTGCTTCTATATTCATTGGTACAATTTATGTCAGAGAAGGTTTTGCTTATGATCTCTTCTCTAGGTCCTTACTTTTTAATTAAATATTTCTTTATGTATACAGTCATTTCATAAATTTTTACTGAATTGCTATTACATTCTAGGTGTTGCTTAGGTGTTGGTGGATAAAAGCTTCTGCCTTCAAGGAATGTACCCTTTAAAATGAAGGAGTGAAAATAAAGAAAAGATTAATAAACACATGATATGTTTGGTGGCAGTCAGTGATATGAAGAGTAAGTGGAAGGAGGGTCAGAGTGATGGATGTGCTCCAGGAAGGGATACATCAGGGAAGACTCAATTCTCAGAGGAATCGCCACTGAATAAATGTCTGACTTAGCTCTCAAGAGGATACAGTATTAAATGAAAACAGGAAAGATCTGTACTGAGTAAGACTAGGGATTACTGATGTATATTATTAAAAACCAACTTATTTCTTCAGACTTAGGAGTGGGTTAGATATATTGTGGCTATTAAATCTTTATTAGCTCTGGCATTTTAGAATATTTAACATATTTATTATCTCAGAATACAGGCATGTATATTTGTATGCTCATTCATTGGACTAGAAGGGAAAGAGGAATGTGTAAGTGTGAAGGCTTCCATGTAAGAAAGATTCATTGGAACCTCCTGAAAGATCCCAGATCTTTTAAGGGGGGTTTTGCCTATATTCTCCTCTAAGAGTTTGATGGTTTCTGGTCTTACATTTAGGTCTTTAATCCATTTTGAGTTGATCTTTGTGTATGGTGTCAGTAGTTTTGATCTGCATTTCTCTAATAATTAGTGATGTTTAGCATCTTTTCATGTACCTGTTGGCTATCTGTATGTCTTTTTTGAAGAAATGTCTGTTTAAGTCCTCTGGACATTTTAAAATTGGGTTGTTTGTGTTTTTGTTGTTGTTATTGAGTTATATGAACTGTCAGCATATTTTGGAAATTAAGCCCTTTTTGGTTTCTTTGTTTAAAAGTATTTTCTCTCATTTTGTGTGTGTGTGCATGTATAGATATATATTGGTTTATGGTTTATTTTGCTGTACAAAAGCTTGTAAGTTTGATTCAGTCTCATTTGTTTTTGTTTTTGCTTCTATATTCATTGGTACAATTTATGTCAGAGAAGGTTTTGCTTATGATCTCTTCTCTAGGTCCTTACTTTTTAATTAAATATTTCTTTATGTATACAGTCATTTCATAAATTTTTACTGAATTGCTATTACATTCTAGGTGTTGCTTAGGTGTTGGTGGATAAAAGCTTCTGCCTTCAAGGAATGTACCCTTTAAAATGAAGGAGTGAAAATAAAGAAAAGATTAATAAACACATGATATGTTTGGTGGCAGTCAGTGATATGAAGAGTAAGTGGAAGGAGGGTCAGAGTGATGGATGTGCTCCAGGAAGGGATACATCAGGGAAGACTCAATTCTCAGAGGAATCGCCACTGAATAAATGTCTGACTTAGCTCTCAAGAGGATACAGTATTAAATGAAAACAGGAAAGATCTGTACTGAGTAAGACTAGGGATTACTGATGTATATTATTAAAAACCAACTTATTTCTTCAGACTTAGGAGTGGGTTAGATATATTGTGGCTATTAAATCTTTATTAGCTCTGGCATTTTAGAATATTTAACATATTTATTATCTCAGAATACAGGCATGTATATTTGTATGCTCATTCATTGGACTAGAAGGGAAAGAGGAATGTGTAAGTGTGAAGGCTTCCATGTAAGAAAGATTCATTGGAACCTCCTGAAAGATCCCAGATCTTTCAAGAATCTTATTCTCTCTCTGTATACTAAACACTAAACTAAAGGAACTGCTTCAGTGCCGTGAAATACTAGGTATACTTGCATTCCTCCTAAGACTTTCCTACCACTTATAGGATTTTCACTTTGTATTCCCCAAAGTAGAGTCTAGGTTCATGTCCTTGATTTAGTTTTCACAGTTAGTTGACAAATAACTGAATCAAATTTTTTATGAGGTCATTTTTGACTATCCTATTTCTTGCTACTCTCTCGTTTGCCTAGTCAACACTTATCAAGCCCATATTATGTGCCAGCTATTAAGGAGTTGAGATCAGAGATGAAAGACAAAATCCCTGTTCTGACAGAGCTCTAGCAGGGGAAACGATCCACACGGCAGGGCAGGTGCTATGACGGAGGTGGTGCAGGACGTGGAGAACAGGGGGCTTGGGAAAGCCTTCAGAGCTCTCATTTTAAAAGAAGACACAACATCAAGGGTATGTGCCATAATTTAGTTAGGATTTCCTTATTTTCTGTACATGATGATTGCTTCTAGTTTTTCAGTGATATAAATTAGAAGCAATTTCACTTCTTAGCATGTACGCCAAAGAATTGAAATCAGGTACTCAGACAGATACTTGTACACCAGCATTCACGGTAGCATTATTCATAATGACCAAAAGGTGAAAACAGTAAAAATGCCCAATCATGAGTAAAAGGATAAACAAAATGTGATATATATATATATATATATATATATACACACGATATGTATTATATGTGTTCTAATACATGCTACCATATGAATGAACCTTAAATATTATCCTAAATAAGATAAGATAGACACAAAAGGACAAATACCATTCCACTTATGTGAAGTATGTAGTCAGATTTAGAGACAGAAAATAGAATAGTGCTTACCAGGAGCTAAAGAGAAGGGGGTATAGGGAACTCTGTTTAATGGGTATAGACTTTATGTTGAGGATGAGGAAGAAGTCCCAGACAGTGTGATGTACTTACTGCCACTAACTTTAACATATTTATTATCTCAGAATACAGGCATGTATATTTGTATGCTCATTCATTGGACTAGAAGGAAAGAGGAATGTGTAAGTGTGAAGGCTTCCATGTAAGAAAGATTCATTGAACCTCCTGAAAGATCCCAGATCTTTCAAGAATCTTATTCTCTCTCTGTATACTAAACACTAAACTAAAGGAACTGCTTCAGTGCCGTGAAATACTAGGTATACTTGCATTCCTCCTAAGACTTTCCTACCACTTATAGGATTTTCACTTTGTATTCCCCAAAGTAGAGTCTAGGTTCATGTCCTTGATTTAGTTTTCACAGTTAGTTGACAAATAACTGAATCAAATTTTTTATGAGGTCATTTTTGACTATCCTATTTCTTGCTACTCTCTCGTTTGCCTAGTCAACACTTATCAAGCCCATATTATGTGCCAGCTATTAAGGAGTTGAGATCAGAGATGAAAGACAAAATCCCTGTTCTGACAGAGCTCTAGCAGGGGAAACGATCCACACGGCAGGGCAGGTGCTATGACGGAGGTGGTGCAGGACGTGGAGAACAGGGGGCTTGGGAAAGCCTTCAGAGCTCTCATTTTAAAAGAAGACACAACATCAAGGGTATGTGCCATAATTTAGTTAGGATTTCCTTATTTTCTGTACATGATGATTGCTTCTAGTTTTTCAGTGATATAAATTAGAAGCAATTTCACTTCTTAGCATGTACGCCAAAGAATTGAAATCAGGTACTCAGACAGATACTTGTACACCAGCATTCACGGTAGCATTATTCATAATGACCAAAAGGTGAAAACAGTAAAAATGCCCAATCATGAGTAAAAGGATAAACAAAATGTGATATATATATATATATATATATATATACACACGATATGTATTATATGTGTTCTAATACATGCTACCATATGAATGAACCTTAAATATTATCCTAAATAAGATAAGATAGACACAAAAGGACAAATACCATTCCACTTATGTGAAGTATGTAGTCAGATTTAGAGACAGAAAATAGAATAGTGCTTACCAGGAGCTAAAGAGAAGGGGGTATAGGGAACTCTGTTTAATGGGTATAGACTTTATGTTGAGGATGAGGAAGAAGTCCCAGACAGTGTGATGTACTTACTGCCACTAACTTTGAACCTAAAATTGGTTAAAGTGGTCACTTTTTTTTTTACATTTTATTTATTTATTTTTGGCTATTCTGGGTTTTCTCTGTTGCCACAGGCCTTCTCTAGTTGCAGGGAGTAGGGGCTACTCTCTAGTTGTGGTGAGCAAACTTCTTGTTGCGGTGGCTTCTCTTGTTGTGGAGCTCAGGCTCTAGGGCACATGGGCTCAGTAGTTGCGGCTCCGAGGCTCTAGGGCACAGGCTCCATAGTTGTGGCTCACAGGCCCAACTGCTCCGCAACATGTGGGATCTTCCCAGATCAAGGATCAAACCTGTGTCTCTTGCACTGGCAAGTGAACTCTTTACCACTGAGCTACCAGGGAAGCTCTAAAGTGGTACATTTTTATGTGTATATATATTTTATCACAGTTTTTTTTTTTTTTCAAAAAAAAGATAAGCTGTGATGACATCCCAATGTATATAGGAAATACATATATCTTGATGTGTAATACAAACTTCCCAGAGTTTGGATTATTTCCTTGTTCTAGAATGTAGAAGTCATCTTTCTGGATCTGAGTTTATGGCATTTAATGAATATCATCAAATTGTTTTGTGAAAACTACCGTGCAGGTTTACAGTTCTCCCAGCTACACATACAAGTACTGGTCTCGTTAGTCATATGCCAATCCCTATCCTTGACTAAAGGGAAAAAAATTGTTTTGGAAATTCATAGAACCAGTGAAGGACTAAGCCTTGAGTTAGAATCCACATTAAATTATTAGCCAGAAAAAATGGTGCCTTGTTTTAGTATGCACTTCTTTATTAGTGAGGTATACTCTCTTTGTATTTTTTTTTTTTTAACTGGATGTATTTCCTATTGTGTTGGTTCTCTGATTTCCTTAAATATTATCCTAAATAAGATAAGATAGACACAAAAGGACAAATACCATTCCACTTATGTGAAGTATGTAGTCAGATTTAGAGACAGAAAATAGAATAGTGCTTACCAGGAGCTAAAGAGAAGGGGGTATAGGGAACTCTGTTTAATGGGTATAGACTTTATGTTGAGGATGAGGAAGAAGTCCCAGACAGTGTGATGTACTTACTGCCACTAACTTTGAACCTAAAATTGGTTAAAGTGGTCACTTTTTTTTTTACATTTTATTTATTTATTTTTGGCTATTCTGGGTTTTCTCTGTTGCCACAGGCCTTCTCTAGTTGCAGGGAGTAGGGGCTACTCTCTAGTTGTGGTGAGCAAACTTCTTGTTGCGGTGGCTTCTCTTGTTGTGGAGCTCAGGCTCTAGGGCACATGGGCTCAGTAGTTGCGGCTCCGAGGCTCTAGGGCACAGGCTCCATAGTTGTGGCTCACAGGCCCAACTGCTCCGCAACATGTGGGATCTTCCCAGATCAAGGATCAAACCTGTGTCTCTTGCACTGGCAAGTGAACTCTTTACCACTGAGCTACCAGGGAAGCTCTAAAGTGGTACATTTTTATGTGTATATATATTTTATCACAGTTTTTTTTTCAAAAAGATAAGCTGTGATGACATCCCAATGTATATAGGAAATACATATATCTTGATGTGTAATACAAACTTCCCAGAGTTTGGATTATTTCCTTGTTCTAGAATGTAGAAGTCATCTTTCTGGATCTGAGTTTATGGCATTTAATGAATATCATCAAATTGTTTTGTGAAAACTACCGTGCAGGTTTACAGTTCTCCCAGCTACACATACAAGTACTGGTCTCGTTAGTCATATGCCAATCCCTATCCTTGACTAAAGGGAAAAAAATTGTTTTGGAAATTCATAGAACCAGTGAAGGACTAAGCCTTGAGTTAGAATCCACATTAAATTATTAGCCAGAAAAAATGGTGCCTTGTTTTAGTATGCACTTCTTTATTAGTGAGGTATACTCTCTTTGTATTTTTTTTTTTTTAACTGGATGTATTTCCTATTGTGTGGGTTCTCTGATTTCTTAGAGTATTTTAAAATTCATTTTTCACTTTAAGACAGCTTAACAAAATGCATGCACAACAACAGGGTGTTTTAAAAGTGAGGAAAATTGGAGCAGAGGGATACTAATGGTAGGAAAATAAAATGAAGCCAAGGTGAGCTATTAAATATGGAGTTTACCAAGGGATTTGGCTAGAGGAAGGCAACACATTTGTCACTGAGTTTTCTGGACGCTAATGAAAAAAAAGAGAAACAAGACCCATAGTTTCATGAGCTCAGCCAGTATTTGCTTGGTTAACATCCCATTAATGCCTGGTATAGATGCTGAAACAAATTCTTCCTGTAGGTTCAGATGGTGTCAAAAAAAATCACAGAGCCATATTTTCCTTTCCACTTGATTTTGCAAAGCCTCTTCACTCCCAATCAAGAGGTGGAATCTCTTTCCCCTTCTCTTTTGGCCTGGGCTGGCCTTGGAACTGCTGGCCTCGATTAATAGAACATGGCAGAGGTAAGGCTCTGTGACTTCTGAGGCAAGGCTGTGAAGGGCAACCCAGCTCCCACCTGGCTCTCTTTCCTGGGACAGATGCCTGGGAAGCCTGGAACCCACATGTGAAAAGTCTGGTCACATTGAAGTTGCCATAATGTAAACACCATGTGACGGTGATAAAGACATGCATCCAATCAGATGGAGCTGAGTGGGAGGAAATGACTCACCCCTACTGCACGTTGCCAGGGTTTCAGATTCATGAGCCAAAATAATCTTTTGTTTTTCCTTTTTAGATTTTTTTGATGTGGATTATTTAAAAAGTCTTTAAAAATGTTACAATATTATTTCTGTTTTATGTTGTGTGTTTTTTTTTTCGACTGAGAGGCACATGAGAGCTTAGCTCCCTGACTAGAGATTTTTTTTTTAAAGATTTATTTATTTTGGTGGGGGTGGGGAGGGAGGGGAGCAGGTGGGCCACTTCTATTGGTCTTTCATTCATCCATTTTCATCCATCTTTGTTCTTTGGCCCGTGTGGGCCTCCCATCACAGTAGCCTCTGTTGTTGCAGAGCACCGGCTCTGGGTGCATGCACTCCAGAGCTCCGACTTGGTAATTGAACACATCAGTCCAGCTGCTCTGCGACACACAGGATCTTCCCAGTCCAGGGATCGAACCAGCGCCCCTTGCACTGCAAGGTGGTGTCCTTACCCACTGGACCACAAGAGAAGACCCTGACTAGAGATTGAGCCCCAACTCCTATGTTGGAAATACAGTCTTAAACACTGGGCCTCTAGGGAACTCCCTCAAATAAATTTTATTTTTTGCTTTCAGTCATGTGTTGTAGGGTGGTTTGTTATGTAGAAATAACTCACTGGGACACTTTATTTAAAGAAAAAACAAAAACTTCAGCAACTTTTCTTCCTCGGCCACTGACTGTGAAGTTGGCAGACATCACCAGCTCTGCATCTTGGCTGCTCTCAGACCCTCACGAAGCCCAAGATCATCAAAAACAGGACCAAGAAATTTATCCGGCACCTGTCAGACTGATATGTACAAATGTAAACGGAACTGGCGGAAACCCAGAGGCATTGACAGTGGGGTGGGCAGGAGACTCAGTGACTGGATCTTGACACTCAGCATTGGTTACCTGAGCAGTGAGAGAATAAAGCAGCTTCCTCAAGTTCCTGGTCCACACCATCAGGGAGCTTGAAGTGCTGTGGATGTGCCATGGGTCCCATTGTGCTGAGACTGCTCACAGCGTCTCCTTCCAGAACCACAGAGCCGTGTGGAAGGAGCAGCCCAGCTGGCCATTGGAATCACCATTCCCAACGCCAGACTGCGCAGTTAAGAAAATGAATAGACAGCTCTTTTGCACATTTTGTTTGTGTTAATAAAACCATAAAACTTGGCCCCAAACAGTAACAGAAACAAAACGAAAAACTTCAGCCACAATCTTACCGCATTAGTGTGCCAAACACACACAGGGTCAAGAGCTGTTTTGTCAAGGGCTCTGCACAGGCTGAAGCTGAGAGCTCCAGCGCCCATTGGTGAAACAATTAAATGGGCTTCGGGAACACAGGCATTTGAATGCCTTTGAGCTTTCCTGTGCATTTTTCAGAAACCATGTCACTCTTCTTAGCAGTGTAGTTAGAGTGTGTTCAGCTGATAAATAATCTTTAACACAGACCAGTATTCAGAGTTCTTCTTAAAGAGCATTTAATTCTCACAGAGAACACTTTAAGGAAAACAGTTTCCTGGTAGAGGCTTATACTTATTTACTGGCAAGCTATAGGATATTCTAGACTTTTTTTTTTTTTTTTTATGAAGAATTCAGATAAATCAGAGAGAGATTCTAAATACCTGCTAAATGCTCAAACCAAATGTGCATAATTCAGATCTCTTGTTGGAAGAGTAGAGAAGTATTTGGAAGGCCTGATTCTTTCTCTTTCTTCTGATGAATGTCACTGCTAAGCTCCCATAATTGGAGGGCTTCCCAGATGGCTCAGACACCTGGGTTCCATCCATGGGTAGGGCAGATTCCCCGGAGAAAGGAATGGCTACCACTTCAGGATTCTTGCCTGGAGAATTCCATGGACAGAGGAACCTGGTGGTCCATATATCATGGGGTGGCAAAGAGTTGGACACAACTGAGCAGCTAACACTTTCACTTTCCTTGGAGGGGACCCAATAGAGGGTGAGAAAGTTTGGGTCTACCCAGGGAAATCGTGACTGACTGAAGCTTTACATGGGACCCTTGTTCCATGATCCTGTTTACTGCTCTTCCAAAACGTCTCTCAGATGGCAGTTTCCTTTAGAGAAAGGAAATAGGTCTTGCTATGGCTGTGGAAGTTGGCAGAGAATCAGAATGGACACAGCAGGCTATTATCATGGTTAAGGATGTGAGCATGCACTTGGGGTCCAGAGAGGCTGGCTCTGAATCCTGCTGGTGCCACTCACTAGCTCATTGACTTCAGGCGACCTAGCCTCTCAGGGCCTCTGTTTCTTCTACTATAAAAATAGGAATATTCCAAAGGGAGCGAGGGTTAAATGAAGTAAGAGTCTCTAGAACAACGTGTGGCCTAGGAGAAGTGCTAAGTGTCAGCTGCTGCCATGGCTGCTACTTATTTACTTTTTAATGGAGTATAATTGCTTTACAATGTTGTGTTAGTTTATGCTACACAACAATGTGAATCAGCTATATGTATACATATATGCCCTCTCTCTTGATCGCTCCCTCCCGCATCTTACTCCTGTAGGTCATCACAGAGCACTGAACTGAGTTCCCCGTGCAATACAGCAGCCTCCCCCTAGTTGTCTATGTTACACCTGACACTAGGGCTACTTTTCTACTATTACCACTATGTGTTAGTAATGGGCCCTCAGTGAAACTTGCTGTGTGAATACATGAGTGAATGAATGCGACTCTACTGTGACCTATATTTTCCCCTTTGTATTTATTTCTATAATCTTTCTACTTTGTAGCTCCATTTACTATTGCTTTTGAAGACCTTATCCTCCCCAGGGCTACTGGGCTCTTTCATAGATTCAAGCTGATGATTTGTCCATGTAAATATTGGGTTTATTCATTGTTTGGCCTTCCAGAGCTACAGGGTTTAGGTCCTCTGGCTTCTTCTGAACTCGTTCCTTTCAGTGAAACTTCTTACGGTACATGATTCATGTAAAGTAAGAATGTGTGATCGAACCCCCTTTTCTGCCGCTTGTCAGACTTCCCTTTTACTCACATGTCATTCCTTATTTCTGTTCCTCCCACATCCCTGATCATTTGCCTCCTCCAGGGGGTCAGTGTTATCCATTTTCCCAGTATACCTGCTTTGATCCACTCTGTTCAGCTTTTAGCTGTTATCTCTTGAGTCTTTTATGCTCATCCCAGGCTGCAGTTGCTGTGACTGCTGCCTCACCCTCCGTGACTGGGTCAGCCAGTGTGCCCTGACAGTTTCACTGCCACGAGTTCTTAATCACACAGCTCTGGGCCACCCTCTCAACTGCCAATCCCATCAGGTCTGCAGCCCGTGCCCCCCAGTCCTGACAGCGTTATCTGAACCCTCCATCAGTTTAGAGATACACGTTGAAAAACATGTTGCATTTCTATCATGGCTCCTATCAATAGTTCATTGTGTTTATGTAGCTCTTTGTCTGTTCCCTATACTTGTATTAAGAGCATTTTGATGGAAAGAATTGTATGGTGGTGTATGTGGTGGAGGCTGTGTTTGTCTGTTGAATATACATGTTGTGAGGTCTTGACAGAATCTCATTTGTGAATTCAGGATCTGTTGGTGGAGGTGTGCATGCTAAGTCGCTTCAGTTGTGTCTGACTTTTTTGTGACCATGTGGACAGTAGCTGCCAGGCTCCTCTGTCCATGGGGTTCTCCAGGCAAGAATACTGGAGTGGCCTGCCATGCCCTCCTTCCCAGGTATCAAAGCCAGGGCTGTATGCCTCCTGCATTGGCAGGCAGGTTCTTTACCACTAGCGCCACCTGCAAGGTGGAGATGAGCAGAGTGTAAAGTTTAACCGCTGTGGTTGAGTTTGTCAGCAACTTTGTGTTAGTATACTTAACACTTGCTTGGTTTGCCCTTCAGTCTCCATTGCACACTAAACAGAGCATTGGCTTGAGTGTTAGAAGATGTTAATTCATGTTTCAGTCTCTTGGTTGGTTGGTTTAGTTGCCAAGCCATGTCCAACTCTTGCAACCCCATGGACTGTCGTCTGCCAGGCTTCTCTGTCCATGCAATTCTCAAGGCAAGAATACTGGAGTGGATTGCCATTTCCTTCTCCAGGGGACCTTCCCAACCCAGGAATCAAACCTGGGTCTCTTGCATTGTAGGCAGATTCTTTCCTGATGGAGCTACAGAGCAGCCCATTAATCCTTTGGATAATTCATTTCAGCTGGGCCTTGGTTTCCTAATTTATGAGTGGGGCAATACTATCTCTGAGTTGTTTGAGGGCTTAATGCAGTTTTTCTTCTCAGGCTCACTGCTAGTGAGAGGGCTTTGTGATGATGAGATGAAGGTTCTCCCACCTTCAGGTCGACTCAGCCTTCCCAGGATCTGCTCTTTGCGATGGAATGTGGGCTGTGTTCCCCACGCATCCTCTCATCTGGGTGGATGCTCTGGTCTTGGTCATAAATTGTTCGACTGTGTCCATGACTTTTGAAAGTTGAGTTTGTAATGACAAAACGTCATGCATATACTGGGAAAAAATTTTTAGACCCTCATAGAAACATTGTTGCATTTCTATCATGGCTCCTATCAATAGTTCATTGTGTTTATGTAGCTCTTTGTCTGTTCCCTATACTTGTATTAAGAGCATTTTGATGGAAAGAATTGTATGGTGGTGTATGTGGTGGAGGCTGTGTTTGTCTGTTGAATATACATGTTGTGAGGTCTTGACAGAATCTCATTTGTGAATTCAGGATCTGTTGGTGGAGGTGTGCATGCTAAGTCGCTTCAGTTGTGTCTGACTTTTTTGTGACCATGTGGACAGTAGCTGCCAGGCTCCTCTGTCCATGGGGTTCTCCAGGCAAGAATACTGGAGTGGCCTGCCATGCCCTCCTTCCCAGGTATCAAAGCCAGGGCTGTATGCCTCCTGCATTGGCAGGCAGGTTCTTTACCACTAGCGCCACCTGCAAGGTGGAGATGAGCAGAGTGTAAAGTTTAACCGCTGTGGTTGAGTTTGTCAGCAACTTTGTGTTAGTATACTTAACACTTGCTTGGTTTGCCCTTCAGTCTCCATTGCACACTAAACAGAGCATTGGCTTGAGTGTTAGAAGATGTTAATTCATGTTTCAGTCTCTTGGTTGGTTGGTTTAGTTGCCAAGCCATGTCCAACTCTTGCAACCCCATGGACTGTCGTCTGCCAGGCTTCTCTGTCCATGCAATTCTCAAGGCAAGAATACTGGAGTGGATTGCCATTTCCTTCTCCAGGGGACCTTCCCAACCCAGGAATCAAACCTGGGTCTCTTGCATTGTAGGCAGATTCTTTCCTGATGGAGCTACAGAGCAGCCCATTAATCCTTTGGATAATTCATTTCAGCTGGGCCTTGGTTTCCTAATTTATGAGTGGGGCAATACTATCTCTGAGTTGTTTGAGGGCTTAATGCAGTTTTTCTTCTCAGGCTCACTGCTAGTGAGAGGGCTTTGTGATGATGAGATGAAGGTTCTCCCACCTTCAGGTCGACTCAGCCTTCCCAGGATCTGCTCTTTGCGATGGAATGTGGGCTGTGTTCCCCACGCATCCTCTCATCTGGGTGGATGCTCTGGTCTTGGTCATAAATTGTTCGACTGTGTCCATGACTTTTGAAAGTTGAGTTTGTAATGAAAAAATGTCATGCATATACTGGGAATTATTATTAATAATACATTCTGTTTCTGAAGCCCTATCTCCTCTCTTTCTCTCTCTCTCTGCTCAGTTGCTCAGTTGTGTCCGACTGTTTGCCACCCCTGGCTGTACCTGCCAGGCTGTTCTGTCCATGGGATTCTCCAGGCACGAACACTGGAGTGGGTTGCCATTTCATCCTCCAGGAGATCTTCCTGACCCAGGGATTGAACCTATGTCTGCTTCACTGCCAGGTGGATTCTTTACCACTAGCACTGTCTGGGAAGCCCATCTCTCTCTCTCTCTCTCTCTCCATGTAATCATTCCACCTCTTGTCACAAAGGATTTGAAGTGACATTGATTAAACTGCAGAATCACAGATAATGTTTGCATAGTGCTCTTTCATTGATCTAAATTACTCTATTTCATCCTCATACTGGTCTTCTGAGGGGAGTGTCCGGTTTCTCACTTTACAGATGAACTGGCTGGGTCTCAGCCACACATAATAAATGGTGGAGTCAGTATGGAAACCCAGATTTTCTGGCTTATTCCCGTATTCCTTCACCAATATCATGCCATCTAATCAGCTTGTCACTATGATAAAGTACAATATGACAGAACTGTTTTTTATTTTCTGTACTATATCTCAAAAATTGAGACTACACTTCAGTAACTGAAACTGAACAGAAAAAGAAACATATATTATTATAAACACAATAGAGACATATGGAATTGGTCCTTTCTTGGTTTGTGTGTTGTCTTTAACTGTTAGGGAATTTAAGTTCTATATGAGAGAAGCAGTACATTCAACCAAAGGGATGTGGATTACATAGAAATGAACCATGCTTCAAAGGGGCCCAAATACCCAGGGAAAAAGGAAGAGGACAGCACTAATACCTGCAGCTTAAGTAATCACTAACATCATTTATTATGGCTACTATCTATTGCTGTGTAAATATATCACATATGATCTTATACAAGGGGGATTTCTATAAGAGGTATTATGGTTAAACACAATTGGACTTCAGATAAATTTCAGACATCCGTTTCATATCACCCTTTGTTACAGGATTTCAAAATGCTTGTGAAACACTAAGGAAATGAAATGATATCTAGCCTCTTATCAAAAGAGCAAGAGTATTGCATTGATGGTTATGAGAAATAGGAGCAAAGAGATATTTCAAAATTGCATGTATGCCACGCACCCACAACCCTGGGTTTCAAAAACCACCCATTGTTAGATATTTTCTTAGAAGAGATACATTTCCATGATTCGTTTTGCTATCATTACTCAGTTTCAACTTCATTTTTATTGTTCAGAGTAAGCATTGTATTTTTAAATTTCAGAGTAACTATTGTATTTTTTTTTATTCAGATTGGGGAAGCTTTACAAAATAAATCGGATCTATTCCAATAATTCCAGTTTTTGAGTTTTTTTTTCTCAGAGGATGAAGGTAATGGTGTTCACCTCATCCCTGGAAAAATGCCAAAGTCAAGTGGCTTTCAGAATAAAGACAGCCTGCTCCTTATGACTGATGTTGAAGTACAGGAAGAAAGAGATTGACTTCTTCTTGTAACTCTTATTGGGGAACAAGACAAATGCCCACACTCTAGTCTAAATTTGTCCTTGGCGTCTCTGGAGGCGTGATTTGGTTTGTGGCAACCCTAAGTCCAGATTACAGAGAGCAAGAGAGCCCATATGGTGCCTGGCATCTTGGCAAGAAACGGTTAGATAGGAACTTGTTGGTTTTAATCTCAAATAATTCTCACAGAATTCTTTTGCACATATAAAGGAGCTTTAGAATAGTTCTGTCCAGAATTTTTGTTTTCTTTGAAGAAATTGGTGCCAGAGTGGTAGGCTGACTTGCCTGGTGGTGAGGCCCAAACCAAGACCTTTAGGATGCCTGCCAGTGCGTCCCTCACCACACCATTCAACCCTTTCCTTTCTTCTTTAAGGTGAAGACATATATATTCATTAAAAAAATCAGCATAAGTAAGGTTTATTTAGAATTTTTTTTGTATTTTGAGCACTGTGATTTCTTCATTATGTCATTGACTCTCTGCAACTGTTTGACTCTGGGTACTAGACTTTTTTGTTTACCTAAATCACAAGTTGGGATTTCTATAAGAGGTATTATGGTTAAACACAATTGGACTTCAGATAAATTTCAGACATCCGTTTCATATCACCCTTTGTTACAGGATTTCAAAATGCTTGTGAAACACTAAGGAAATGAAATGATATCTAGCCTCTTATCAAAAGAGCAAGAGTATTGCATTGATGGTTATGAGAAATAGGAGCAAAGAGATATTTCAAAATTGCATGTATGCCACGCACCCACAACCCTGGGTTTCAAAAACCACCCATTGTTAGATATTTTCTTAGAAGAGATACATTTCCATGATTCGTTTTGCTATCATTACTCAGTTTCAACTTCATTTTTATTGTTCAGAGTAAGCATTGTATTTTTAAATTTCAGAGTAACTATTGTATTTTTTTTTATTCAGTTTGGGGGAAGCTTTACAAAATAAATCGGATCTATTCCAATAATTCCAGTTTTTGAGTTTTTTTTTCTCAGAGGATGAAGGTAATGGTGTTCACCTCATCCCTGGAAAAATGCCAAAGTCAAGTGGCTTTCAGAATAAAGACAGCCTGCTCCTTATGACTGATGTTGAAGTACAGGAAGAAAGAGATTGACTTCTTCTTGTAACTCTTATTGGGGAACAAGACAAATGCCCACACTCTAGTCTAAATTTGTCCTTGGCGTCTCTGGAGGCGTGATTTGGTTTGTGGCAACCCTAAGTCCAGATTACAGAGAGCAAGAGAGCCCATATGGTGCCTGGCATCTTGGCAAGAAACGGTTAGATAGGAACTTGTTGGTTTTAATCTCAAATAATTCTCACAGAATTCTTTTGCACATATAAAGGAGCTTTAGAATAGTTCTGTCCAGAATTTTTGTTTTCTTTGAAGAAATTGGTGCCAGAGTGGTAGGCTGACTTGCCTGGTGGTGAGGCCCAAACCAAGACCTTTAGGATGCCTGCCAGTGCGTCCCTCACCACACCATTCAACCCTTTCCTTTCTTCTTTAAGGTGAAGACATATATATTCATTAAAAAAATCAGCATAAGTAAGGTTTATTTAGAATTTTTTTTGTATTTTGAGCACTGTGATTTCTTCATTATGTCATTGACTCTCTCTGCAACTGTTTGACTCTGGGTACTAGACTATTGTTACTCCTGTTTACCTACCTTGCAGAGAAGAAAGCTGAGGCTTACAGAGATGAGGAGGGACCTTGGTCTGAATCATACACCTGTGAGAACCAGGATTTGAACCCAGTCTTTTCTGAGAGCACACTCTGAACTGCCACCTGAAAACTAAGCCCCTTTGCTGCAGTCTCTTTGCTCTGAGTCTCCCTGGGAAGGAATTTCTGTTGAGTATCAGCCCGAGTCATGGAGTCCAGGGGAAGAGAGAGCACTTCACTCTCGAAGTGGTCACTTGCTGTCTCTTTTCTCCTTTTTTCTATTCTTCTTTGTCCTTCTTTCTATAACAGTCTTTCCTTTTACATTCTCCAAACCAGAGGCAGTTGCTGACTCGAATTTCCATTTCCAGCTCTGGGTTTCATCTGAGGTTTGCCTTCTTGTTTTATTTACACATTTGATTGTAAAGATTCTTAAGGCAGAAATTTCACTTTGTTTTTTTTTTTTTTTTTTTGTAGAGTCTTATTTATTGTATAAGGCTGTGTATACTTTGGCACACACATAAATATTAAAATAATAATGTTACTCACATAGATTGTAGGAGATTTATATGCAGTTATTCTTTACAGAAAGCAGGTAGTTTATTTGATTGCTTTTGTGAGAAAGGTTAGAAGTGGGTCCCACAGCTTTTCTCAAACTTAGGCACATTCTTTCTGTTGAGGGCAAAGGAAATGTATTTTCCCTCTGACTTTATTGAAGCATTGCAGAATAGAGAGCACGGTTTTTTTGGGAAAGGTGCGGCTCTTTCCAAAAGGGGTAAATTTCTGCAAAGTGCTAGGGCTTGATTTATGGTGTGAACTGTTAGAGTGTTGTAATCTTTTAGAATTCTTTTGCACATATGAGCTTTAGAATAGTTCTGTCCAGAATTTTTGTTTTCTTTGAAGAAATTGGTGCCAGAGTGGTAGGCTGACTTGCCTGGTGGTGAGGCCCAAACCAAGACCTTTAGGATGCCTGCCAGTGCGTCCCTCACCACACCATTCAACCCTTTCCTTTCTTCTTTAAGGTGAAGACATATATATTCATTAAAAAAATCAGCATAAGTAAGGTTTATTTAGAATTTTTTTTGTATTTTGAGCACTGTGATTTCTTCATTATGTCATTGACTCTCTCTGCAACTGTTTGACTCTGGGTACTAGACTATTGTTACTCCTGTTTACCTACCTTGCAGAGAAGAAAGCTGAGGCTTACAGAGATGAGGAGGGACCTTGGTCTGAATCATACACCTGTGAGAACCAGGATTTGAACCCAGTCTTTTCTGAGAGCACACTCTGAACTGCCACCTGAAAACTAAGCCCCTTTGCTGCAGTCTCTTTGCTCTGAGTCTCCCTGGGAAGGAATTTCTGTTGAGTATCAGCCCGAGTCATGGAGTCCAGGGGAAGAGAGAGCACTTCACTCTCGAAGTGGTCACTTGCTGTCTCTTTTCTCCTTTTTTCTATTCTTCTTTGTCCTTCTTTCTATAACAGTCTTTCCTTTTACATTCTCCAAACCAGAGGCAGTTGCTGACTCGAATTTCCATTTCCAGCTCTGGGTTTCATCTGAGGTTTGCCTTCTTGTTTTATTTACACATTTGATTGTAAAGATTCTTAAGGCAGAAATTTCACTTTGTTTTTTTTTTTTTTTTTTGTAGAGTCTTATTTATTGTATAAGGCTGTGTATACTTTGGCACACACATAAATATTAAAATACTAATGTTACTCACATAGATTGTAGGAGATTTATATGCAGTTATTCTTTACAGAAAGCAGGTAGTTTATTTGATTGCTTTTGTGAGAAAGGTTAGAAGTGGGTCCCACAGCTTTTCTCAAACTTAGGCACATTCTTTCTGTTGAGGGCAAAGGAAATGTATTTTCCCTCTGACTTTATTGAAGCATTGCAGAATAGAGAGCACTTGTTGCATTAAAGAACATTTCCCTATTTAGTTGAATGGTTTGCTGCTTTTGGCTCTATATTTAAGAAAATACTGTGGGTGAGGGACGAAACAGTGAGGTGCTTTGTGCCTGAAAGCATTTCTGCAAAGTGCTAGGGCTTGATTTATGGTGTGAACATTGTTTGAAGGATAATAAATATGCAATGTGGATTGAGTGTTGATCCCAGCAATCCAAACTGCACAATTTCTTTGCATCCAGGGTCACTCAGTAAGTGACATTCATCTGCCTGTAGCTGGGTACTGGTTTGCTTCTAAGTGCAGTTCAGACATGTCCAACATAACTAATGAACCAGGGGCTGGATGAATTGAAAATTTCAGTGTATTTTCTTCAGGACTGTGTAGCTCCCCAGGAAGGAACACAAGCAGAGTCTCTTGCTGGTGAGCTCACCTGGAGGGGATGCCTACTGAAGTCCACACACAGGGGAAGCAGGGAGCCTTCTAGGAAAGCACCCATCTTAGGGGAGAAAGAGCTGGGCCTGGGGATTGACTTAAGAGCAGGTAGAGATGTGCTTTTTTGGGCCACTTCTATTGGTCTTTCATTTATTTCTATCTTTGTTCTTTTGGCCCATGTGGGCCTCCCATTGTGGTGGCCTCTCTTGCTGCAGAGCACCAGCTCTGGGCACATACACTCCAGAGCTCCGGCTTGGTAGTTGGACACATCGGTCCAGCCGCTCCGCGGCACATGGGATCTTCCCAGGCCAGGGATCGAACCAGTGCCCCTTGCACTGCAAGGCGGTGTCCTTACCCACTGGACCACCAGGGAAGCCCCAGGAAGAGATGCTTTGCGGACTGTACTGCATATGGCTTGGATCTGTCTCCTTGGCACAGCCTCTCTGTCCTCACAGATGTAAGTGAAAGCCACATTTGTTTGGTCCATGCTACTGAACAGTGTGGTGCTGAAGAAGACTCTTGAAAGTCTCTTGGACTGCATGGAGATCAGACTAGTCAATCCTAAAGGAAATAAACTCTGAATATTCCTTGGAGGGACTGATGCTGAATCTCCAATACTTTGGCCACCTAATGCGAAGAGGTGGCTCGTTAGAAAAGACCTTGATGCTGGGAAAGATTGAATGCAAGAGGAGAAGGGGATGACAGAGAACAAGATGGTTGGATGGCATCACTGACTCAATAGACATGAGTTTGAGCAAACTCCAGGTGATAGTGAAGGATGGGGAAGCCTGGTGTGCTGCCGTTCATTGGGTTGCAAAGAGTCGGACACAACTGAGTGACTGAACAATAACAGCAACAAAACAATGGGGCACAAATCATGCTGCTTAGGGGCCGCGAAAGGACTGTCCACAGAGGGGAGTGGTTCATTCTGTCTCCCTTCTCACTGTGGACCACTGCCCACTTGGCTCCATTAGGACCCTTGGTTGTCTCATTTTGAAGAATTAAGTTCATTGAACCATCACACTGTCTTCCCTGCTCTGCAGAGAGCTCTGTGGGAGCTGGCTGGCTTCTGTATCCCTGATACTTCCTGTAGGGCTTCCCTCCTAGAGGAGCTCAACCACCATGTTGTTGGATGGAGGGAGTTTGCGTCGAGGAAGACAGTGAGGCTCAAGGCTGCACCGGGTTGCCTGGCAGAGCTGGAGCGAGCTGCTGGACCATGTATGGAAATAGGAAGGGCGAGGGAATAGAACTGCCCTGAGTGGTGGACCAACCAATCGACCCTTTCAAGTCAGAAAGGAGATGTGAACTGATACTTGTATTTTCTTTTTTCAGTTTGTTTGTTTTGATGTGCCTTTCACATTGGAGTCTGTCTTTCTTAGCTTCTGCCATATGACTTCAAGTCTGTAGCAGCCTCTTGGTCTACAAGAGCAGAACCTTCGATTGACTTCAATGAATGAAGTCAGAGCCAGTCACAGACCTTGGTGACTAGCATCATTTCTGCATCTGCTATTTGTTTCTTCGCTGTGTCCCGAGTTTCAGGAAGGTCTCTGATTGTCTGTGCTGCTCACCTTCTCGCCCCAGGATTGGAAGACTCTAACTCCCTGTACCAGCCATTCCCAGGTTACCAGGTGTCATTTTGGTGCCATCTGCCAAGTCCTGCTTGTCTCTTATCTATTTTCTTTTTCCTCTGCTCGTTTTAAATCTGTGGATTGCATGTCTCAGTGCTCCTCAAACCTATAGCCAAGTTTGGTCTTAACATCTACCGTAAGAACCAGTCACAGTTACTGATTAATTCAGTGACACAGACAACATGACTGGTCGTGGACACAAGGAAAAGGCATATTCATCATGAGGCCATTAAATCTCATTTCTATTAGAGACATGAAAACTTCAGAGGGATCAAAAGTTCTATGTGATTTTTCTGAGAGAATAGAATTTTTCTGGCATCGAAGACAATGTTCTGCAGATTACTAGACCGTTGGATTCCTAATGCATTATTGCACAGGGACACACAGTGCTGGCATTTGTGGATGTTGTTAGGACAGTAAGGTCAGAGGTAACTTACAGAAGCACCCAGTGTCTTGCTATTTTCCCAGAACCTCTTTCACTCTGTCATGATCCTGAACTTTTATGCACCCATATGCCCTTTTCCACCTGGCAAACTCCTACTCATGTTTTAAGGCTCAGTTCCCTAGTGAAGCTTCCATGAGTTCCCAGACAGTCACAGTTAGGCACCCCCACCTGCTACCACATGCTTGCGTAGCGTCCTTCATCTCACATTTGTATTGTAATATTTACCAAGGCATAGGACAAGAGTTGGCAAGTTTTCTGTAAAGAGCCGGATAGTAAACATTTTCAGTTTTGCCAGCCATATGGTCTCAGTTGCAACTATTCATATTCAACTTGGCTGTTGGGTATAATCAGTCACAGACAATATCTAAATGAATGAGCATGGCATTGCTCCAATAAAATTTAATTGTGGACTCTGAGATTTGGATTTCGTGGACTCTTTTGATGTCATGTAATATTCTTCTTCGTTTGATTTTCCCCCCTCAAACATCTGAAAGTGTAAAAACCATCTTTAGATCATGGACCATTTAAAAACAGGCATGATCTGATTGATCCTCAGGCTGTGTTTGCTCCGCTCTGGGGTAGAGCTTTTATTTGGCCCACATCTCTCCTATTTGACTGTCAGCAGTCGAGTTCAGGTAGTGGGACACTAGGATATAGGATAGTTTCTGGCACCTAGGAAGGACTCTACAAATACTTGCTGAATGGATCTCTCTGCAGGAGTATGAGGTCATAATGAGTGCTAAGTCACTTCAGTCATGTCTGGCTCTTTATGACTCTGTAGACTATAGCCTGCTAGGCTTCTCTGTCCATGGAATTCTCCAGGCAGGAATACTGGAGTGAGTTTCCATGTCATCCTCCAGAGGATCTTCCTGACCCGGTGATCAAACCCATGTCTCTTGTGTCTCCTGCATGGGCAGTCAGGTTCTTTACCACTAGTGCCACCTGGGAAGCGAAATTGTAATACTTTCTAGTATGTGTCGAGCACGTAGTGTCCAGCTTTGAGCTGAGCACTTTATATGCATTTCTCTTTTAATCCTCATTTAATTTTGCTATCTCGAGATATTAAAGGCAATGGTTATCATTAGATTGTGTTAAACATGTCTATGTAATCACATTTAATCCTCTCAACAACCCTTTGGTGAGTAAGTACTGATAATATCCACTTTCACAACTGAAAAAAATTAAGCTTGGAAAGATTCTTTGCTCAAAGCTACCGAGCTAGGGAGTAGGGTGGAGTTAGGAAAGAGCCTCGGCCACCAGTCATGAGGGCGCCAATTCTGAACCCCCAGGCTGCAGAACATCAAGGCCTGGATGCCCTCTTGATGGACTTGAGTATGCGACCATTTCTGGGACCTTTGTAATGCTGAAGCAGGCACTGGGTGAGGGGTTTCCTTTTCTCCTTCCAGCTATTTGGTTATTCTTAAGGACCACCATGATTCTGAGCTGAATAATGTTTGGAATGTTGCTTAAGCTTTCTGGGTCCATGTCTTCTACTAGTATAGCGAAGAGTTTGAATTGCACGCTCTCAAATATCCACTCTTATGGTCAGTTTCTATCCTTTTATTCTCTGCTGTTTTCTGCTTACTATTGCTCTTGTCTGTCTCAATTCTCTCAGACTTGACTACAGAAATCTCAGGTCCCATGGGGTTGCTTGGGCTCAGAGGGGAGGAAGGGAGAAGGGGAAATAGGCATCTAGCCACAAATACATTAAAAATAATAATAATAATTACAAAATATATATGTATATTTGTATATATATATATATATTTTGCCTCTAAGTCATCATTTTTAAATTTTTCATCCATCTTTATTTTGCAGAGCACTGGCTCTGGGCACATGCGCTCAAGAGCACTGACTCATAATTGGACACACTGGCCTAGCCAGTCCTCCACATGTGGGATCTTCCCGGGCCAGGGATTGAACCAGCGCCCTTTTACTGTCTATAACAAAAATGACAATAGTGATAGCATCTTCTATTTCTGAGGCACCATTTAAGAGTGCCTTTTTGAAGGCATTACCTAATTCATCCATCTGATATTCCTTTGAGACAGCTAAGAAGCTTTTTTATTAGAAGATTCTTTTATATAGCTAGAGAACGAAACTTTCTTTGTTGTAAACCAAAAGGCACTGAGTGTCCCAGAGAGATTTCAATAGCAGGCCACTGGGTGAGCGGTCACTCCTCAGATAGTCATAATTCTTAAGGAAAAAAAGGCTAGGCTTCTGCCAGGGCTTTTAGAAATTAATATATATATATATACATACCATTTAATATAAATATGTCCTTCAGTACTTAAAAATCTGACATCCTCGTTTGTCTGTTGAATATGGGTCAGTCAAATCTCATGGGTTTAAAATATCTCATTCATTCCAAATAAATATTGACCGAAGGAATGAAGATTGAAACAAGCTTTCGAAAGGCAGGAATCTTCTCTGGGGAAGTTTCATGCAGTGTGACCTTGTTGCCAGGCCCAGGTGAACTGGAGAGGCAAGATCTTGGTGTCCTATTGCATTTGACTGAACTTAAGTGACATCTCTATATATCTCTAGAAGGATAGACCTGTACAAGCTAAATAAAATAAAAATGAGGCATTTTCTATAAATATCCATACCCTGGGCTTTCCTGGTGGCTCAGACAGTAAAGAATTGACCTGCTATGCAAGAGGTCTGAGTTTGATCCCTGGGTTGGGAAGATCCCCTAGAGAATGGAAAGGCTACCTATGGTCAGTTTCCTTTTATTCTCTGCTGTTTTCTGCTTACTATTGCTCTTGTCTGTCTCAATTCTCTCAGACTTGACTACAGAAATCTCAGGTCCCATGGGGTTGCTTGGGCTCAGAGGGGAGGAAGGGAGAAGGGGAAATAGGCATCTAGCCACAAATACATTAAAAATAATAATAATAATTACAAAATATATATGTATATTTGTATATATATATATATATTTTGCCTCTAAGTCATCATTTTTAAATTTTTCATCCATCTTTATTTTGCAGAGCACTGGCTCTGGGCACATGCGCTCAAGAGCACTGACTCATAATTGGACACACTGGCCTAGCCAGTCCTCCACATGTGGGATCTTCCCGGGCCAGGGATTGAACCAGCGCCCTTTTACTGTCTATAACAAAAATGACAATAGTGATAGCATCTTCTATTTCTGAGGCACCATTTAAGAGTGCCTTTTTGAAGGCATTACCTAATTCATCCATCTGATATTCCTTTGAGACAGCTAAGAAGCTTTTTTATTAGAAGATTCTTTTATATAGCTAGAGAACGAAACTTTCTTTGTTGTAAACCAAAAGGCACTGAGTGTCCCAGAGAGATTTCAATAGCAGGCCACTGGGTGAGCGGTCACTCCTCAGATAGTCATAATTCTTAAGGAAAAAAAGGCTAGGCTTCTGCCAGGGCTTTTAGAAATTAATATATATATATACATACCATTTAATATAAATATGTCCTTCAGTACTTAAAAATCTGACATCCTCGTTTGTTTGTTGAATATGGGTCAGTCAAATCTCATGGGTTTAAAATATCTCATTCATTCCAAATAAATATTGACCGAAGGAATGAAGATTGAAACAAGCTTTCGAAAGGCAGGAATCTTCTCTGGGGAAGTTTCATGCAGTGTGACCTTGTTGCCAGGCCCAGGTGAACTGGAGAGGCAAGATCTTGGTGTCCTATTGCATTTGACTGAACTTAAGTGACATCTCTATATATCTCTAGAAGGATAGACCTGTACAAGCTAAATAAAATAAAAATGAGGCATTTTCTATAAATATGCATACCCTGGGCTTTCCTGGTGGCTCAGACAGTAAAGAATTGACCTGCTATGCAAGAGGTCTGAGTTTGATCCCTGGGTTGGGAAGATCCCCTAGAGAATGGAAAGGCTACCTACTGCAGCATTCTTGCCTGGAGAATTCCATGGCTCGTACATGGGTCACAAAGGGTCGGACATGACTGAGCGACTTTCACTTTCACTTACTTTTATGCATATCAAATAATTTTTTCCAAGTACAACTTTAATGTTTCCATAAAATATAAAACTTCTCAAGTGTCTTTGTGGTGCACGCATTGGCTTTTAGCTTTGTTTAGCAGTGATTACCACAAATATATTCTGACAGCTAAGAAAGGCCACTGACAACATAACAAAAAAGATAGTGTTTATTTTGGTGGCTTTCCTAGTTCCCCTTTTGCATCTAGGTGCCCAGATCCCTCATACTGCCCTCGACCTCTTCCAGCCCCATCAGAATCTCCCCCATGCCATCCCTCCCGAGGGTCCTAGCCTTCAGGACATCTCCACTTCTCTTCATCCTTCCCCCCCTTGCCTTCTCATCCTTAGAGACTTCTGCCTTCTCTAGGTAGGAAATCAAGTTGATAAGTAAATTCCTATTACAGTATAAATCAATGCTAGGTTTTTGGATTTTATGAATAAGGGAAATTAAAGAAATCTGAATTGCCATCTTTTCAACTTCTATCACCATGATTTTCTAAAATAAAGGTTAGCTTTTATAAAACCTTCTAATTAGAATGGATATAGCCTTCAGTACTTAAAAATCTGACATCCTCGTTTGTTTGTTGAATATGGGTCAGTCAAATCTCATGGGTTTAAAATATCTCATTCATTCCAAATAAATATTGACCGAAGGAATGAAGATTGAAACAAGCTTTCGAAAGGCAGGAATCTTCTCTGGGGAAGTTTCATGCAGTGTGACCTTGTTGCCAGGCCCAGGTGAACTGGAGAGGCAAGATCTTGGTGTCCTATTGCATTTGACTGAACTTAAGTGACATCTCTATATATCTCTAGAAGGATAGACCTGTACAAGCTAAATAAAATAAAAATGAGGCATTTTCTATAAATATGCATACCCTGGGCTTTCCTGGTGGCTCAGACAGTAAAGAATTGACCTGCTATGCAAGAGGTCTGAGTTTGATCCCTGGGTTGGGAAGATCCCCTAGAGAATGGAAAGGCTACCTACTGCAGCATTCTTGCCTGGAGAATTCCATGGCTCGTACATGGGTCACAAAGGGTCGGACATGACTGAGCGACTTTCACTTTCACTTACTTTTATGCATATCAAATAATTTTTTCCAAGTACAACTTTAATGTTTCCATAAAATATAAAACTTCTCAAGTGTCTTTGTGGTGCACGCATTGGCTTTTAGCTTTGTTTAGCAGTGATTACCACAAATATATTCTGACAGCTAAGAAAGGCCACTGACAACATAACAAAAAAGATAGTGTTTATTTTGGTGGCTTTCCTAGTTCCCCTTTTGCATCTAGGTGCCCAGATCCCTCATACTGCCCTCGACCTCTTCCAGCCCCATCAGAATCTCCCCCATGCCATCCCTCCCGAGGGTCCTAGCCTTCAGGACATCTCCACTTCTCTTCATCCTTCCCCCCCTTGCCTTCTCATCCTTAGAGACTTCTGCCTTCTCTAGGTAGGAAATCAAGTTGATAAGTAAATTCCTATTACAGTATAAATCAATGCTAGGTTTTTGGATTTTATGAATAAGGGAAATTAAAGAAATCTGAATTGCCATCTTTTCAACTTCTATCACCATGATTTTCTAAAATAAAGGTTAGCTTTTATAAAACCTTCTAATTAGAATGGATATAGCCTTACAATAAAAGATAGTTCAGCCTAACAGACAGTTGGCAACTTCATACTGACATGTTAGAAAACAATATATTTTTAAAAGATAGAATTTAATAAAATTACAACATTCATCTTTATTTCATCTTTCATCTTTGATAATTTCACATGTCTAATTGTCAACTGAACAGTCTTTATTAGGAGATCAAGATCATCTGACATATTCTGGAACATTTTTGTCAAATATAAATTTCACATGGAGGAGCTTGACAAAAACTGGGAGCTTTTTTTTTTTTTTAAACTTGTTCCCATCAATTTGAATTTAAGAGGAGCTCTGTAATTATTTCCCTCAAGTTGCCCATTGCTTTTCTTCAACTTCTCTTTGTAGCACTGATGAGAAATCTGAAAAATTAAGCTATGAGCAGGGCATCTGGTTAGCAAAATTTCCAAAAACAGACTACAGAATGAGCACCACCCGGCATCTTCTGACACATTGGTCTGGGCAATGTGGGTGCCCCATTTGCCCAACCTGGAGTCATCAGAAATGTACCTAAGAGGGAGGCTTTAGTTTGGTAAAAAAATTTCTGCCAGCATGGGCCACACGCTGCTGACCAGCCTTTGGGAACTGTTTGTGTAAGAGGCATTACTAACTTTGCAAGGGTAATTTGCATTTGAAGAGCTTATTAACCAAAGACATGTCCAGTGCCTTAGTTTTAGTGTGCTCAAAGGTCCTTTTGGGAATCTGATGAGCACTCTAGCCACTGTCCCTAGGAAAATGTCAGAAGCTCAGGCAAGGATTGCACATTTTAGCAGGCAATTTCAGGAGATTTATGGATTTACAAAGTTCTTCTCTAATAAATGAAATCTGAGAAGCATAAGGATGAAGTGAAGCTTTTCAAAAGTCTGGAGAATGGTTAGGGACCTGGTGGAGAAGTAGCCCTGTTTATAATGACTCAAGAGTCTTCTTAATTATGTACCTTCATTCCCTGAAATAGACATAAATCAATGCTAGGTTTTTGGATTTTATGAATAAGGGAAATTAAAGAAATCTGAATTGCCATCTTTTCAACTTCTATCACCATGATTTTCTAAAATAAAGGTTAGCTTTTATAAAACCTTCTAATTAGAATGGATATAGCCTTACAATAAAAGATAGTTCAGCCTAACAGACAGTTGGCAACTTCATACTGACATGTTAGAAAACAATATATTTTTAAAAGATAGAATTTAATAAAATTACAACATTCATCTTTATTTCATCTTTCATCTTTGATAATTTCACATGTCTAATTGTCAACTGAACAGTCTTTATTAGGAGATCAAGATCATCTGACATATTCTGGAACATTTTTGTCAAATATAAATTTCACATGGAGGAGCTTGACAAAAACTGGGAGCTTTTTTTTTTTTTTAAACTTGTTCCCATCAATTTGAATTTAAGAGGAGCTCTGTAATTATTTCCCTCAAGTTGCCCATTGCTTTTCTTCAACTTCTCTTTGTAGCACTGATGAGAAATCTGAAAAATTAAGCTATGAGCAGGGCATCTGGTTAGCAAAATTTCCAAAACAGACTACAGAATGAGCACCACCCGGCATCTTCTGACACATTGGTCTGGGCAATGTGGGTGCCCCATTTGCCCAACCTGGAGTCATCAGAAATGTACCTAAGAGGGAGGCTTTAGTTTGGTAAAAAAATTTCTGCCAGCATGGGCCACACGCTGCTGACCAGCCTTTGGGAACTGTTTGTGTAAGAGGCATTACTAACTTTGCAAGGGTAATTTGCATTTGAAGAGCTTATTAACCAAAGACATGTCCAGTGCCTTAGTTTTAGTGTGCTCAAAGGTCCTTTTGGGAATCTGATGAGCACTCTAGCCACTGTCCCTAGGAAAATGTCAGAAGCTCAGGCAAGGATTGCACATTTTAGCAGGCAATTTCAGGAGATTTATGGATTTACAAAGTTCTTCTCTAATAAATGAAATCTGAGAAGCATAAGGATGAAGTGAAGCTTTTCAAAAGTCTGGAGAATGGTTAGGGACCTGGTGGAGAAGTAGCCCTGTTTATAATGACTCAAGAGTCTTCTTAATTATGTACCTTCATTCCCTGAAATAGACATAAACAGGATGAGTATAATCATAGTCTGATCTGAATAGAAAGATACCTTTTTTAGATTTTTTTGCAAATTAAAGGATGGCTGAGTGTTGGCAAAATAGTTCCAGTTTATGCTTTGCACAGAAAAATAGAGAAGAAATAATTGCCTTTTGATCTTTGAAACCCTCTTGGGTGGTCAGCCTCTTAAAGGCAGGTGTCCTACCTGGATAGTCATGAAGAATTCACACTCCAGTGTCACACAGTGACGCTGTGTCATTATCGTTGTCCTTATGCTGAACTCTGCTCTCTAGTCACTGTGCTGTTGAGAAGGGACAAGCATGGGTAATATTTTCATTGTAGCCTTGGATTCAAATTTCTCCATGTGTAACAAAATATGTGCTTATTACGCCCTAGCGTTTTGTCTCTGATGCTTCTGTTGGTGAAAGAGAGATGAACAATTAAAGAGAGATTGCATTGCTTAGTATGCTGTGTGCATTATTCATGACATAGAGTCCCTCTTCCCTGCTGTGCTAATACAGACCATCCATAAGGTAGAGTGGTTAGCTATAGGCTCTTCTTTCTTATACCCATCTGTTCAAGATGGTCAGACAGGACTTCTCCTGTTAGACATACTACGCACACATCCCCCTCCCCACCCCAGACTTTTTGCTTTAACTGTTTGTATTGTAAGAATATAAAAAAGATACAGCGTGATACTTTCATACTTCCTCCCTCACCCCCGACTCTCTTACAGGAGAATTCTACATTTTTTAAAATCTCTTAAAGAATCTGGGCTTGACATCTGAAATGACAACCCATCATCTAACCGACCAGTAGAAATTCGAGTGGATCTTCTGATCATTCTGCTTTCTGCCTTTCACGCTTTCTCTCTTCCTATGTCTCTCTGTCATGCTTCCTGGTCTCCTGGAATCTCTGGCACAAACAAGAGAAAGTTTGGACCCAGAATACAAATAATCATTGCTTTTCTCATAAATAAGAGATTGAATTTTATTTTGGCTTTGCAAAATATTTTTAGCCAATATAAGCCAAAAATATTTGCTTCAAAGCTAGGCTCTTTTTTTTTTTTTTTAACCAATTCATATTGTTTATGTGTCAGAATATGGCTCTTAATGGAGCTATACCTCATCTGAATGAAGACATTGGAGTTGGACTGACTTTAACCTCCCAAGATGACAACACAGTGATGCTGTTTAGGCCTAACTGTAACTAGTTGAATGCGGTGCTCTGAGCTTGAACTAGGACTTGGAAGTCATTGCTAGATGACTGCCTTGAGAGCTGGTGTGTGTGCGTACTTAGTGGCGAAGTCCTGTCTGACTGGTTTGCAGCCGCATAGACTGTAGCCCGCCAGGCACTGGCATGGGTTGCCATATCCCTCTCCAGGGGATCTTCCCAACCCAGGGATCAAACCCACGTCTCCTGCATTGGCCGGTGGATTCTTTACCACTGAGCCATGGGGGAGGCCTGAGAGCTGGGGTACCTATACTTTAATAACTGTCAGGAAGTTTATGCAGTGTCATCTTTATTTTGAGAGGGTTTGTTTTTCATCTACAAGGAGAGTCACAGGAGTGACAGCATCCCTCTGTCCAAGGTCGGCTAGGTGTTTGCCAGGCTGTTTCCTTTCTCTGGGCACACAGAGCGACCACATTTCCCAGCCTGGCTTACAGTTGAGCTGGGGTCATCTCCGTGGTGTCAGTGGGAGCTAATGGGATGTGATGGATACCATTTTTAGTCCTGACCATGAAAACGCCTTTACAATCATCCACATACATTCTTCTCCTTCTGAGGTGTTGAAGATGATGGATCCTACTGTGTGGATGAGAGTCATTTAGGAGAGCGGCCCTCCACTCGCTGTGACAACAGTGAATAGTAAACCTTTATCATATGAAGCCATTGAGTTGTTGGGCTCGTATTACTTATTAAAATGACACAGTCACGTTGCCTTAGAGATGCTTATTTTGCAAATGTGTTTCTGAGCATAGGCTTTATATAATTTCTATTATAGCATAACCTTAAAGTTAATGGAATTGAACACACAACTAAGGGCATTTGAAGAAAATGTCACATACTTTTTCTGCTTTTATAAATAAATCCTTACTGAATGCTTAGACTGGAAGGCATTTATGGGATACAGCTACTGACAGAGCTCTGAGCAATCCCAAATCCTGGTCCTTGTGCCATTTGTCACACTTCCCCTCTACCTCTCCTTGAGTGTGGGCCAGACCTAGTGAGTCACTTCTAACAAAGAGAATGTGGCAAAAGTGATGGTATGGCACTACCATGACCAAAGACCACGACTTCTGTCTTGCTAGCTCTCTCTCTTGCTGGTACTATCTTGCCTTCTCACTTGCTCTGGTGAAACCAGATGCCATGTTGTGAGTTGCCCTGTGGAAAGAGCCAGGTGGCAAGGAACCGGGGAAGGCTTCTAGTCAACAGCTAATGTGAAACAGAATCCTGCCAACAACCTCTGGAGTGAGCTTGGAAAGCGGTCCCACTCCCAGCTGAGCCCTCAGATGAGACTCTGGCCCCCTCCAGCCTATGGCTTGATTACAGCCTATGAGAGCCCAGAGACCCAGCTAAGCCTTGCCCAGATTCCTGAGGTACAGAATCTGAAATAATAAATGATGCCTGAGGTCACTAAGTTTGGGGGTAATTTTTTTGCAGTGACTGGTAACTAATATATCTCTCTGTTATAATAGATGGTTGGGGGAGGAGGATGCCTATGGTCCCTATTTTTAAGGAGCACATGGTTATGGAGCGATTGCCAAAGTGGCTACAGGAGCCAAGGTTTTAGGGTTGGGGAAGAGACTTCTATTCATTCTGCCAGGGGTGGTTAGAGGAAATTGTGTTGAGTAACGGATTCTGGATCTGATTAGGATTTGACTATATAAGGAGTGAGAAGAGGGCTTCCCTGGTGGTCCAGTGGTTAAAGAGTCCACCTTGCAGTGCAGGGGAAACCAGCTCTATCCCTGGCATGGGAAGATCCCATGTGCTGTGGAATGGCTGGACCGGTGTGTCCAATTACGAGCTAGCACTCTGGAGCACGTGCACCCAGAGCTGGTGCTCTGCTACAGGAGAGGCCACTGCAATGGGAACCCCACACATGCCAAAGAATAAAAAAGGTGGATGACAATAAATATAAATAGAAAGAAGCATAATGAGGAAAAGAAAAAAAAGAAGGAAAAAAAAAGGAGTGAGAAGAGGCCATTTCAGGCATGGGGAGATGCACGGGGAGGCGTGAGAGAGTCTGGCGTGTTTGGGAAACATCAAGTGGTCTAGTGAGGCAGGATCATAGGCGAGTGAGCAGTCTGTAAGGATATGTAGGGGGATGCGAGACTTCAGAAATTGCTTTAGATAATAGGATTTGCTTCTCAACCAGTGATAAAATGGTAGACTGTAGGTTGAAAATTGGTCTGTTGAAACTGGTATCTACCATGGTGTGAAGAGCACAGAGCTCTTCTTGCCTATCTTGCCTTCTCACTTGCTCTGGTGAAACCAGATGCCATGTTGTGAGTTGCCCTGTGGAAAGAGCCAGGTGGCAAGGAACCGGGGAAGGCTTCTAGTCAACAGCTAATGTGAAACAGAATCCTGCCAACAACCTCTGGAGTGAGCTTGGAAAGCGGTCCCACTCCCAGCTGAGCCCTCAGATGAGACTCTGGCCCCCTCCAGCCTATGGCTTGATTACAGCCTATGAGAGCCCAGAGACCCAGCTAAGCCTTGCCCAGATTCCTGAGGTACAGAATCTGAAATAATAAATGATGCCTGAGGTCACTAAGTTTGGGGGTAATTTTTTTGCAGTGACTGGTAACTAATATATCTCTCTGTTATAATAGATGGTTGGGGGAGGAGGATGCCTATGGTCCCTATTTTTAAGGAGCACATGGTTATGGAGCGATTGCCAAAGTGGCTACAGGAGCCAAGGTTTTAGGGTTGGGGAAGAGACTTCTATTCATTCTGCCAGGGGTGGTTAGAGGAAATTGTGTTGAGTAACGGATTCTGGATCTGATTAGGATTTGACTATATAAGGAGTGAGAAGAGGGCTTCCCTGGTGGTCCAGTGGTTAAAGAGTCCACCTTGCAGTGCAGGGGAAACCAGCTCTATCCCTGGCATGGGAAGATCCCATGTGCTGTGGAATGGCTGGACCGGTGTGTCCAATTACGAGCTAGCACTCTGGAGCACGTGCACCCAGAGCTGGTGCTCTGCTACAGGAGAGGCCACTGCAATGGGAACCCCACACATGCCAAAGAATAAAAAAGGTGGATGACAATAAATATAAATAGAAAGAAGCATAATGAGGAAAAGAAAAAAAAGAAGGAAAAAAAAAGGAGTGAGAAGAGGCCATTTCAGGCATGGGGAGATGCACGGGGAGGCGTGAGAGAGTCTGGCGTGTTTGGGAAACATCAAGTGGTCTAGTGAGGCAGGATCATAGGCGAGTGAGCAGTCTGTAAGGATATGTAGGGGGATGCGAGACTTCAGAAATTGCTTTAGATAATAGGATTTGCTTCTCAACCAGTGATAAAATGGTAGACTGTAGGTTGAAAATTGGTCTGTTGAAACTGGTATCTACCATGGTGTGAAGAGCACAGAGCTCAGATTTTGGGCAAGAAAAAAAAAAAATCCCCTGAATATTTTATAATCCACATACTCCATACCTAAATAATGCCAAACTGAGTCATCCCTTATTTTGATATTAAAAATGACTTTGGGACTTCCCTGGTGGTCCAGTGGGTAAGGACACTGCCTTGCAGTGCAAAGGACACCAGTTCGATCCCTGGCCTGGGAAGATCCCACGTGCCATGGAGCGGCTGGACCGATGTGTCCAATTACCGAGCTGGAGCTCTGGAGTGCATGCTCCCAGAGCCGGTGCTCTGTGACAACAGAGGCCACTGCCATGGGAGGCCCACATGGGCCAAGGAATGAAGATGGATGAAAATAGGTAAATGAAACCCCAATAGAAGTGGCTCACCCGCCCCTCTCTCTCCCCAGCTCGCCCCCTCCACCCCCCCCAAAAAGAAATAAAGTCCCACTCTGTCTTTAAAAAAAAATGACTTTGTCTTATTTTTCATTGGGATCTTTTGTGTGGGATAAATATGGTGGATATTGGATGTGTTAGCTCATCTTACTGGGGTATTCATTTTGCAACATATATGTAGGTCAACTTGTCACATTCTATAACTTAAACGTGTGCAATGTTATATGTCCACTATATTTCAATAAAGCTGGAAGGAAAAATCTATGTACACAGAAGAGTAGACAAAATCCTGTTTTAAGGCAGCATATCCCTTTTTTTCAATAAAAGTAAGGACTTTAGGGGTCTTTGGACAGAAAGGTATTAATATGTTCCTCCCTTTGGAGTAAGCCATTCTGGTTTTCATTGAACCTACAAGTTCACTAGACATGCTGTTAACTATATTCTTGAAGATGGGCTTTGAGGTTGGCAGGGATTGTGCTTCACATTTCTATTTAACCTCAGCTTTGCAAAGAATCCAAGTGTCAGAAAACTATTGCAGCACTCTAGAGATTATGGTAAATTACAGAATAAGATATTTCATTAATTGGTAACTATAAAACATCAATGAGTCTTACATCTCTCAACTACAGGTATTACTTGGGCAAGGAAAGTGATTCAGCAAATGCTGATTTTTTTAAAATAAGGTATTCTCTAATCTGCATTAAATGGAAAATTTAGGATTCTGTGCTGGTGCCCATTTTGTTTGGAAAACAACGTACCTTCGAATCATTAAATGTGCCATTTTTCAAATTTCAGTAATCTTTCATTCAACTGTTTACCAGTAAATGATAAATAGTTTGGCATTACCTATTCTGCTTATGCAATTCCCTGGTGGCTCAATGGTAAAGAATCGGCCTACTAATGTAGGAGATAAGGGTTCAGTCCTTGGGCTGGGAAGGAAGATCACCTGGAGAAGGAAATGGCAACCCACTCTAGTATTCTTGCCTGGAAAAACCCATGGACAGAAGAGCCTGGCAGGCTACAGTCCATGGGGTTATAAAAGAGGTGGACACAACTTAACGACTAAATAACAATCTGCTATGGGAGGCCCACATGGGCCAAGGAATGAAGATGGATGAAAATAGGTAAATGAAACCCCAATAGAAGTGGCTCACCCGCCCTCTCTCTCCCCAGCTCGCCCCTCCACCCCCAAAAGAAATAAAGTCCCACTCTGTCTTTAAAAAAAAATGACTTTGTCTTATTTTTCATTGGGATCTTTTGTGTGGGATAAATATGGTGGATATTGGATGTGTTAGCTCATCTTACTGGGGTATTCATTTTGCAACATATATGTAGGTCAACTTGTCACATTCTATAACTTAAACGTGTGCAATGTTATATGTCCACTATATTTCAATAAAGCTGGAAGGAAAAATCTATGTACACAGAAGAGTAGACAAAATCCTGTTTTAAGGCAGCATATCCCTTTTTCAATAAAAGTAAGGACTTTAGGGGTCTTTGGACAGAAAGGTATTAATATGTTCCTCCCTTTGGAGTAAGCCATTCTGGTTTTCATTGAACCTACAAGTTCACTAGACATGCTGTTAACTATATTCTTGAAGATGGGCTTTGAGGTTGGCAGGGATTGTGCTTCACATTTCTATTTAACCTCAGCTTTGCAAAGAATCCAAGTGTCAGAAAACTATTGCAGCACTCTAGAGATTATGGTAAATTACAGAATAAGATATTTCATTAATTGGTAACTATAAAACATCAATGAGTCTTACATCTCTCAACTACAGGTATTACTTGAGCAAGGAAAGTGATTCAGCAAATGCTGATTTTTTTAAAATAAGGTATTCTCTAATCTGCATTAAATGGAAAATTTAGGATTCTGTGCTGGTGCCCATTTTGTTTGGAAAACAACGTACCTTCGAATCATTAAATGTGCCATTTTTCAAATTTCAGTAATCTTTCATTCAACTGTTTACCAGTAAATGATAAATAGTTTGGCATTACCTATTCTGCTTATGCAATTCCCTGGTGGCTCAATGGTAAAGAATCGGCCTACTAATGTAGGAGATAAGGGTTCAGTCCTTGGGCTGGGAAGGAAGATCACCTGGAGAAGGAAATGGCAACCCACTCTAGTATTCTTGCCTGGAAAAACCCATGGACAGAAGAGCCTGGCAGGCTACAGTCCATGGGGTTATAAAAGAGGTGAACACAACTGAACGACTAAATAACAATTCTGCTAGTTCTTCTGAAATGTTACGTTTTTCCCTCCCTTGGATTTATTTATTTCATCCTTTCCTCTTTTCTCTACTTGTAGCCAATACAAATGGCCTTCTTGAAACACTGTGATTTGTTTTCTTAGCTGCCCATCTGGTATCGATAGTGGGGTGGTGTCCATTTCCATGAGCATTGGCAGCACTTTGGAGGGGAAATCCCCATTTGTTGCATAAAGTGGGGCTGATGAAGTCCTGGGTTCCCCAGTCATTGGGGCTCAGGGATGTTGATTCTGATGATGAGTCTGGCTCATTAGAATCACTTTCTGCACTTCTTTCTCAGTTGGGGACATTTATTCAATAATCACTGTGATGGCAGGCTGAGTGAATGAGGTCACCTTGGTGTATATGAAGCAGCAGCACACATCTATCAATCCTGGATCCGGGCATGTGTGAACCTGCTGCTTGAGAAGGGACAGACTCATTCCCTTGGCTGAGATTTATCTGATGCCTGATATCAATTACACTTCAATCTCACTCCCCCACCTGGAGTTCCTGCTGATATCTAAGCCCTCTTTCGCACACTTCAAGTATGGCGGCTGCAGTTTCAGAAGGAAGAAAGGTTGCCTGGAGGTCAGGTCTATAAAAATATCAGAGGAAAGCTTGGGGAGGTCCAAAGAATCACTGAACAATTTTATCAGCGCCTCTGTGTCCTGCAGTTTTGCAAAAGTCATATTTCTCAAAAACTAACTCTAAATCCAAGTTAAAAAAAAAAAAGAAACAAAGCCATCTCTTTTAGACTGATTCACATTGTATATAATACCCCAACTACGTGTTTGATTGTACTAGTCTTACATATTGATGCAAAGAATTTGATGCTTAGGCTTCTTTGTTGGGGGGTAAGGGTATGTTTTTTCCCGTGATGTCATTTGTAGCAAAGAACTCCCAATGGTCAGGATGTAAGACTATTAAAAGAGGAGAAAATCCCAAACAAACCTTTTTTTTCCTTCTTTCATTGAGCTTCTCCCTGTTTGCAGCCCTGTTCTCCCGATGGCTTCACTCAAAAAATCGAGTTATTTTGAAGGTTTGGTGGTTGTTTTCGTTTCTCAGTACTACTGAGCCAAATGCTTTCTGTTCAAATCTCAGTATTTCTCATGCTCACTTTGCTGGTGAACTTTTCCCTGTGGGCCACAGTAAGACTCTGACTGGGTGTCTTTCTTCTTTCAGTGTTGACAGGTACCATGTTAGTGTTAGGAAGGACTTGGAGGTTGTGTTTGTCAGGACATGTCCTGATAACAACCAACCACCAATATTTTAGTGGCTTAAGGATGGAGGTTGATTTCTTGCTCATGCTAAATGCCCATTGTAGAGTGGCCATGGGGCTTTGCTTCGTGATCTCATCCTTATCACTCTTCCTTGGAGCTCTGTGTTTATTTGGTATATTTTTTGCCTTTGGACTTTTCACAGGTAAGCATTTTGCTAGATACTGTATCTCTGTGTGATAGAGATGGTCATTCTTGCAACCTCTGCTGGTGATTTTTTTCCTCTGTCTATTCCCTGACCTCACCGTTTAGTGTTCTTTTGGTAGAGTGGAATTTCACTTATTGGTACCAATTTTTGAATCAGTGAGGATTGACTAGGTTATGCTGTAGTAAAGGACAATGTCACAACTGTAGAGACTCAAAAGACAAAGGAGGAGCTCTTGCTCTTAGTATATATTTTGAGGGACTCTGATCTGCCCTCCTCATCAGACATCCAGGCTGAAAGAAACTCCTCATTGATTTCTACAGTTGTCCATGGTGTTGTCATAGTCATAACAACTGACTTTCAAACTTAGGGGCTTTAAACAAGAATTATTTAGTGGCTCGCTATTTTGCACCTTGGGCTGGTCTTAGCTGGGTGGTTCTGCTGTTCTTGCCTGGGGTGGCTTCGCAGCTACAGTCAGCTGATATGTTGGGTGGGGACAGCTGGCACTGTTAGGTAGGAAGTGAGGCTTGAACAATGAGAGGTGGCCTAGCTGACAAAAGATTCAACTGGTCTCTAAACCCCACCCCAGACACAAAGCTTTGGGAACCCAAGCTATATTTATTGAAGATGAGAGACCAGGTGATTAGAACCCCACATCAGCCTAGGAGGGCTCACGGATATGCTCCCAAACAACTCCAGAGACTTCTCCAACTCCGGCACATGTGCCTTTGGCGCACAGCCAAAATTTGGTGGTTGTTTTCGTTTCTCAGTACTACTGAGCCAAATGCTTTCTGTTCAAATCTCAGTATTTCTCATGCTCACTTTGCTGGTGAACTTTTCCCTGTGGGCCACAGTAAGACTCTGACTGGGTGTCTTTCTTCTTTCAGTGTTGACAGGTACCATGTTAGTGTTAGGAAGGACTTGGAGGTTGTGTTTGTCAGGACATGTCCTGATAACAACCAACCACCAATATTTTAGTGGCTTAAGGATGGAGGTTGATTTCTTGCTCATGCTAAATGCCCATTGTAGAGTGGCCATGGGGCTTTGCTTCGTGATCTCATCCTTATCACTCTTCCTTGGAGCTCTGTGTTTATTTGGTATATTTTTTGCCTTTGGACTTTTCACAGGTAAGCATTTTGCTAGATACTGTATCTCTGTGTGATAGAGATGGTCATTCTTGCAACCTCTGCTGGTGATTTTTTTCCTCTGTCTATTCCCTGACCTCACCGTTTAGTGTTCTTTTGGTAGAGTGGAATTTCACTTATTGGTACCAATTTTTGAATCAGTGAGGATTGACTAGGTTATGCTGTAGTAAAGGACAATGTCACAACTGTAGAGACTCAAAAGACAAAGGAGGAGCTCTTGCTCTTAGTATATATTTTGAGGGACTCTGATCTGCCCTCCTCATCAGACATCCAGGCTGAAAGAAACTCCTCATTGATTTCTACAGTTGTCCATGGTGTTGTCATAGTCATAACAACTGACTTTCAAACTTAGGGGCTTTAAACAAGAATTATTTAGTGGCTCGCTATTTTGCACCTTGGGCTGGTCTTAGCTGGGTGGTTCTGCTGTTCTTGCCTGGGGTGGCTTCGCAGCTATAGTCAGCTGATATGTTGGGTGGGGACAGCTGGCACTGTTAGGTAGGAAGTGAGGCTTGAACAATGAGAGGTGGCCTAGCTGACAAAAGATTCAACTGGTCTCTAAACCCCACCCCAGACACAAAGCTTTGGGAACCCAAGCTATATTTATTGAAGATGAGAGACCAGGTGATTAGAACCCCACATCAGCCTAGGAGGGCTCACGGATATGCTCCCAAACAACTCCAGAGACTTCTCCAACTCCGGCACATGTGCCTTTGGCGCACAGCTATGTCCTCAAGTGACCTTAGGCAGCCACGAGCCTCGTAAGAGTTCATAAATATTCTATACATATATACATCTGATTATAACAAACTGAATTACAGGAAAGACATGCTCAATAGAGCCTGTTGCAAGTTATGTAACTTGCAGCTGTCAGTCAAAATGGTCAGTCCATGCCCACCTGGATGAATATGTAAAACCCCTGTCTAGAAAACCCATACCTCATCATTCTAGCACCAGTGCCTCTCTTGGCTTGACCCACCTCTCCCTTGAGTTGTTCTTTCTTTAATAAACTTGTTTCTGCCATGGGTAAGACCTCAGGTTCGTCTTTGTGTCCTTCCCAAGACCCAAGGCCCATGAGGAAGGGTCCTCTGCACTCTCCCTATCTGCTCACAGTACTAGCTGGCCTCACTCACATGTCTGGGGTTCCGCTGAGATTGCTGGAGCTGCTGGGGTGGCCGGGTCTCTCTAACCACCTCATCTCTCATCTTCAACAAAGCTTGCCTGAGTTTCACTGTTGTGATAAAGAGCGAAGGGTATAGTTGCAAGGCTTTTTTGAGGACAGTGCTCACATTGTCACTTTCACCATGTTCTGTTGGTCAAAGCAAGCTACAAGGCTAGCTCCAATTTGTGAGAAGGGAAAAGACCCCACATGCTGACGGAAGAAACCGCAGAGAATTTATGGTCATTTTTAACTCACCAGAGCAGGAGAATGGATTTGTGGCAAGACATTGTACAGGCAGACCCCAGAGACACTGGGGGTTTGGTTCCAGACTACCACAGTAAAGCAGACATCTCAATAAAGTCACATAAGTTTTTTTTTCCAGTGCATGCAAAAGGTATCTTTACATGATACTGTATGTTTACATTTTATTACATGTACAATAGCATTCTGTCTAAAGTACAATGTATATGCCTTATTAAAAATGATTATGGCTAAAAATGCTAACCATCATGTAAACCCTCAGCAAATTTAGTGTTAAAATCACTGACCACAAATCACTGTAACAAGCTATTTGAATAGAACCAGGATTAGCCCCACATCAGCCTAGGAGGGCTCACATATGCTCCCAAACAACTCCAGAGACTTCTCCAACTCCGGCACATGTGCCTTTGGCGCACAGCTATGTCCTCAAGTGACCTTAGGCAGCCACGAGCCTCGTAAGAGTTCATAAATATTCTATACATATATACATCTGATTATAACAAACTGAATTACAGGAAAGACATGCTCAATAGAGCCTGTTGCAAGTTATGTAACTTGCAGCTGTCAGTCAAAATGGTCAGTCCATGCCCACCTGGATGAATATGTAAAACCCCTGTCTAGAAAACCCATACCTCATCATTCTAGCACCAGTGCCTCTCTTGGCTTGACCCACCTCTCCCTTGAGTTGTTCTTTCTTTAATAAACTTGTTTCTGCCATGGGTAAGACCTCAGGTTCGTCTTTGTGTCCTTCCCAAGACCCAAGGCCCATGAGGAAGGGTCCTCTGCACTCTCCCTATCTGCTCACAGTACTAGCTGGCCTCACTCACATGTCTGGGGTTCCGCTGAGATTGCTGGAGCTGCTGGGGTGGCCGGGTCTCTCTAACCACCTCATCTCTCATCTTCAACAAAGCTTGCCTGAGTTTCACTCTTGTGATAAAGAGCGAAGGGTATAGTTGCAAGGCTTTTTTGAGGACAGTGCTCACATTGTCACTTTCACCATGTTCTGTTGGTCAAAGCAAGCTACAAGGCTAGCTCCAATTTGTGAGAAGGGAAAAGACCCCACATGCTGACGGAAGAAACCGCAGAGAATTTATGGTCATTTTTAACTCACCAGAGCAGGAGAATGGATTTGTGGCAAGACATTGTACAGGCAGACCCCAGAGACACTGGGGGTTTGGTTCCAGACTACCACAGTAAAGCAGACATCTCAATAAAGTCACATAAGTTTTTTTTTCCAGTGCATGCAAAAGGTATCTTTACATGATACTGTATGTTTACATTTTATTACATGTACAATAGCATTCTGTCTAAAGTACAATGTATATGCCTTATTAAAAAATGATTATGGCTAAAAAATGCTAACCATCATGTAAACCCTCAGCAAATTGTCATAGTGGCATTAAAAATCACTGACCACAAATCACTGTAACAAGGATAGCAATAATGAAAATGTTTGAAATGTGAGAATTATGAAAGAGTGACATGGAGACATGAAGTGAGCAAATGCTGTTGGAAAAGTGGTGCCTAGAATGGATGCAGTGTTGCCCCAAACCTTGACTTTGTAAAAAAAAAAATGCAGTTTCTGCGAAGTGCAATAAAGTGAAGAACAATACAATGAGGTCTGCCTGTACTTGTTCTTAGATCTTTTCCCTGGATATGACAATTGTCACTTCTGCTCACATTTCATAAACCAAGTCACATGGCCATGCCTAACGTCAAAGACGGTGGGGAAATGGACTCCCACCCTATGCTGAGAAGGCGAAAGTCTGAAAGTATTTGATGACTGGAAATAATGATGCAAATAAAAAATTTCCAGTTGTTGACCATAAAGACTTCTATTGTTGAGGGCTTAATAGGTTTCTGGAATTGATTTTTCAATAGTGTGTAGCTCATGTAACAGAGTTAACCAATCAGGTTCAAGACTCTTTGATTATCTTTAAGCTATCTGTAAGACTCATATGATGCTATTTAGTATGTGGCCCAAGCCTTCCCTAATGTTTAATCATTTTGTAGCCCTGCATCGACTATAAAAATACATCATCAGTTTTTTTTTGAGTGTAACATCAACACATCTGATTTACATATTGCTCTTAAAGGCTTTTCATAATGTTTATCGCTTATTGATCAAGTGGGTCATCAATGTGTCTTTTATTTTCTTAGGTCAAGGACAAAAATCCAGTGCATATGTGCACGAGGAAGATTAAACAGAAGTCATACACAGAGCTGGACTCTCATATGTCACAAATGCAAATTTAGTAGGAGTGATAGGGAGTTTGAGGAGACAGCAGGAATTTGGGATCCCTGTGGAGGTTTGTACTCTTTCAGTTGGAGATGGTTTGTATTTGTGGACTCAAAGTCTCGTGAGAGACTGAGGTAGGCTGATAAAAACCATGTAGTGTTCTTGACTATTTTCATGATGAATAAACCATATCAAGTAAATATTTGTTTACAACTAGTTGTATGTGTGAAATTTAAAAAGGAATTTTACAGGTCTGACTGTAGTTCAAGGGAGGTGACCTTACAGTCTATTGGGAGGCCAGCTGGCAGCGGGAGGCAGGGATTGTGAGAGGCTGGTGCAGACGTAAACGGTGGTGTGGGCAGAAGCAAGGGCTTTGCATAAAGAAGAATGAAATAATGCCATTTGTAGCAACATGGATGGACCTAGAGATTATTATATTAAGTGAAATAAGACCGAGAAGGAAAGTGCTGCCTAGAATGAATGCAGTGTTGCCCCAAACCTTGACTTTGTAAAAAAAAAATGCAGTTTCTGCGAAGTGCAATAAAGTGAAGAACAATACAATGAGGTCTGCCTGTACTTGTTCTTAGATCTTTTCCCTGGATATGACAATTGTCACTTCTGCTCACATTTCATAAACCAAGTCACATGGCCATGCCTAACGTCAAAGACGGTGGGGAAATGGACTCCCACCCTATGCTGAGAAGGCGAAAGTCTGAAAGTATTTGATGACTGGAAATAATGATGCAAATAAAAAATTTCCAGTTGTTGACCATAAAGACTTCTATTGTTGAGGGCTTAATAGGTTTCTGGAATTGATTTTTCAATAGTGTGTAGCTCATGTAACAGAGTTAACCAATCAGGTTCAAGACTCTTTGATTATCTTTAAGCTATCTGTAAGACTCATATGATGCTATTTAGTATGTGGCCCAAGCCTTCCCTAATGTTTAATCATTTTGTAGCCCTGCATCGACTATAAAAATACATCATCAGTTTTTTTTTGAGTGTAACATCAACACATCTGATTTACATATTGCTCTTAAAGGCTTTTCATAATGTTTATCGCTTATTGATCAAGTGGGTCATCAATGTGTCTTTTATTTTCTTAGGTCAAGGACAAAAATCCAGTGCATATGTGCACGAGGAAGATTAAACAGAAGTCATACACAGAGCTGGACTCTCATATGTCACAAATGCAAATTTAGTAGGAGTGATAGGGAGTTTGAGGAGACAGCAGGAATTTGGGATCCCTGTGGAGGTTTGTACTCTTTCAGTTGGAGATGGTTTGTATTTGTGGACTCAAAGTCTCGTGAGAGACTGAGGTAGGCTGATAAAAACCATGTAGTGTTCTTGACTATTTTCATGATGAATAAACCATATCAAGTAAATATTTGTTTACAACTAGTTGTATGTGTGAAATTTAAAAAGGAATTTTACAGGTCTGACTGTAGTTCAAGGGAGGTGACCTTACAGTCTATTGGGAGGCCAGCTGGCAGCGGGAGGCAGGGATTGTGAGAGGCTGGTGCAGACGTAAACGGTGGTGTGGGCAGAAGCAAGGGCTTTGCATAAAGAAGAATGAAATAATGCCATTTGTAGCAACATGGATGGACCTAGAGATTATTATATTAAGTGAAATAAGACCGAGAAGGACTTGTATGATACAATATCACTCATATGTGGAATCTAGAAAAAGTGATACAAATGGACTTATTTACAAACCAGGAGTAGACCCACAGACAGAGAAAACAAATTTGTGGTTATCAAAGGGGACAATAGAGGTGGAGGTGGAGGGAGATAAATTAGGAGTTTGGGATTAACATAAACAAGCTACTATAAAATATATGTAAGATACAAAATAGATAAGCAACAAGGACCTACTGTATAGCACAGGGAACTATACTCAGTATCTTGTAGTAATCTATAGTAACGGAAAAGAATATGAAAAAGGATATATATATGTGCGTATATATATATATATATATGTGTGTGTGTGTGTGTGTGTGTGTGTGTGTAGATATATGCATATAACTGAATTTCTTTGTTGTGTGTTTGAAACTAACACACTTGCTGGGCGCAGTGGTGCGCGCCTGTAGTCCCAGCTACTTGGGAGGCTGAGGTTGGAGGATCTCTTGAGTCCAGGAGTTCTGGGCTACCGTGCGCTATGCTGATCAGCTGTCCGCACCAAGTTCGGCATCAATATGGTGACCTCCTGGGCCGTGGGGCCACCAGGTTGCCTAAGAAGGGGTGAACCAGCCCAGGTTGGAAACTAACACACTATTGTAAATTAACTATACTTCAACAACAACCAAAAAATTCACAGGTTAAAAAAGAAAAGAGTAAAGGTTTTAGAGCCACTGGATCTGACTTAGGACCTGGCGCTGCTGTTTCCTGGCAGTTGTCTCAGAAAATGAGGACCAGTAAACTAAATACTTGACCTCAAAGTCTCGTGAGAGACTGAGGTAGGCTGATAAAAACCATGTAGTGTTCTTGACTATTTTCATGATGAATAAACCATATCAAGTAAATATTTGTTTACAACTAGTTGTATGTGTGAAATTTAAAAAGGAATTTTACAGGTCTGACTGTAGTTCAAGGGAGGTGACCTTACAGTCTATTGGGAGGCCAGCTGGCAGCGGGAGGCAGGGATTGTGAGAGGCTGGTGCAGACGTAAACGGTGGTGTGGGCAGAAGCAAGGGCTTTGCATAAAGAAGAATGAAATAATGCCATTTGTAGCAACATGGATGGACCTAGAGATTATTATATTAAGTGAAATAAGACCGAGAAGGACTTGTATGATACAATATCACTCATATGTGGAATCTAGAAAAAGTGATACAAATGGACTTATTTACAAACCAGGAGTAGACCCACAGACAGAGAAAACAAATTTGTGGTTATCAAAGGGGACAATAGAGGTGGAGGTGGAGGGAGATAAATTAGGAGTTTGGGATTAACATAAACAAGCTACTATAAAATATATGTAAGATACAAAATAGATAAGCAACAAGGACCTACTGTATAGCACAGGGAACTATACTCAGTATCTTGTAGTAATCTATAGTAACGGAAAAGAATATGAAAAAGGATATATATATGTGCGTATATATATATATATATATATATATATATATATGTGTGTGTGTGTGTGTGTGTGTGTGTGTGTAGATATATGCATATAACTGAATTTCTTTGTTGTGTGTTTGAAACTAACACACTTGCTGGGCGCAGTGGTGCGCGCCTGTAGTCCCAGCTACTTGGGAGGCTGAGGTTGGAGGATCTCTTGAGTCCAGGAGTTCTGGGCTACCGTGCGCTATGCTGATCAGCTGTCCGCACCAAGTTCGGCATCAATATGGTGACCTCCTGGGCCGTGGGGCCACCAGGTTGCCTAAGAAGGGGTGAACCAGCCCAGGTTGGAAACTAACACACTATTGTAAATTAACTATACTTCAACAACAACCAAAAAATTCACAGGTTAAAAAAGAAAAGAGTAAAGGTTTTAGAGCCACTGGATCTGACTTAGGACCTGGCGCTGCTGTTTCCTGGCAGTGTGTCTCAGAAAATGAGGACCAGTGGCCAGACCAGCCACAGTTCCAAGCCAGCCTCCCAGTTCCGGTGTGACCATGTGATGCAGTTCTTACTTTTGGAGCAAGGGGGTGGGAGTTGAATGTGCCGCTTTTAGCCTTGGGCCAAAAAGACACCCTTCCATCCTCTGTGACCCTCACTTCCTTTCCCCCTCTGCCAACTGAATGGAGATTTGGGGATGGGAGGGAGGGACTGAGGGGTTGTAGAAGGGCTGAGAAGATGGAAGCTGTCTGGGTCCTTGAATGGCTTCATGCACCGCAGCTTACTCACCCTCTCGCTCCATAGTGGCTTCTGCACCACGTGGAGACATGCAACAGAGCATCTTGCTTTGCAGGCCCCTGAGACTCAGGGATTTGTCAGAGCATCTGAAGTCAAGTGTTAATTTCTCAGTCATGTCTGACTCTTGCTGACCTCATGGACTGTAGCCCACAGGGCTTATTTATCCATGGAATTCTCCAGGCAGGAATACTGGAGTGGGTAGCCAATCATTTCTCCAGGGGATCTTCCCAACCCAGGGGTGGAACCCAGGTCTCGTGCATTGCAGGCAGATTCTTTGCCATCTGAGCCACCAGGGAAGACTGTTAGAGCATCTAGTATTGCTCTATTACATGTGTGATATTAGGCAAGAACATAATCCTTATCATCTCTACTTACTTTTCTTGTGTTTCTGTTAGCTGACTTTTAAAATGTTTTTTAAAAAATTGAAGTATAGTTGCTGTATGATATTATGCTGCAGGTGTATAATATAGTGATTCACAGTTTTAAAGGTTATACTCTATTTATAATTATTACAAAATATTGGCTCTATTCCTTGTATTGTACAGTATATCCTTTAGCTTATTTTGTACTTAGTATCTCTTGACCAAGTTCGGCATCAATATGGTGACCTCCTGGGCCGTGGGGCCACCAGGTTGCCTAAGAAGGGGTGAACCAGCCCAGGTTGGAAACTAACACACTATTGTAAATTAACTATACTTCAACAACAACCAAAAAATTCACAGGTTAAAAAAGAAAAGAGTAAAGGTTTTAGAGCCACTGGATCTGACTTAGGACCTGGCGCTGCTGTTTCCTGGCAGTGTGTCTCAGAAAATGAGGACCAGTGGCCAGACCAGCCACAGTTCCAAGCCAGCCTCCCATTTCCCGGTGTGACCATGTGATGCAGTTCTTACTTTTGGAGCAAGGGGGTGGGAGTTGAATGTGCCGCTTTTAGCCTTGGGCCAAAAAGACACCCTTCCATCCTCTGTGACCCTCACTTCCTTTCCCCCTCTGCCAACTGAATGGAGATTTGGGGATGGGAGGGAGGGACTGAGGGGTTGTAGAAGGGCTGAGAAGATGGAAGCTGTCTGGGTCCTTGAATGGCTTCATGCACCGCAGCTTACTCACCCTCTCGCTCCATAGTGGCTTCTGCACCACGTGGAGACATGCAACAGAGCATCTTGCTTTGCAGGCCCCTGAGACTCAGGGATTTGTCAGAGCATCTGAAGTCAAGTGTTAATTTCTCAGTCATGTCTGACTCTTGCTGACCTCATGGACTGTAGCCCACAGGGCTTATTTATCCATGGAATTCTCCAGGCAGGAATACTGGAGTGGGTAGCCAATCATTTCTCCAGGGGATCTTCCCAACCCAGGGGTGGAACCCAGGTCTCGTGCATTGCAGGCAGATTCTTTGCCATCTGAGCCACCAGGGAAGACTGTTAGAGCATCTAGTATTGCTCTATTACATGTGTGATATTAGGCAAGAACATAATCCTTATCATCTCTACTTACTTTTCTTGTGTTTCTGTTAGCTGACTTTTAAAATGTTTTTTAAAAAATTGAAGTATAGTTGCTGTATGATATTATGCTGCAGGTGTATAATATAGTGATTCACAGTTTTAAAGGTTATACTCTATTTATAATTATTACAAAATATTGGCTCTATTCCTTGTATTGTACAGTATATCTTTGTAGCTTATTTTGTACTTAGTAGTTTGTATCTCTTGTTCCTCTACCCCATCTTGTCCCACCTCCCTGCCCTCTGCCCCTGGGTATGCACCCCTGTGTCCCTGTATCCATGAGTCTGTTAACCTCACTTTCCTCACTTATAGATTGGGGCAACTAATACCCATTTAAAAGAACTTTTTGGTAAGGATTGAAAGAGATAAAGTTTATAAGATGTTTAACATATTGGCTAGCATGCAGTAAATACTCAACAAATGGTAGGTATTAATAATAATAGGAATGTTAGAGAGTTTCATTTTTTGAAGTTGAAACAAACTACTTTTTCCAGTTAGCTCCTAATGGACTATGAGATCAATTATGGTAAATGGCTTTGGAAGGACTGAGGTGAACAGTGTAACACTTAGTTGGCTACTTTAGGCGGAGTGGAAAAAAATAGAAGAATGCCTTGCTTGATTTATTTCTTTGGTGATAAGAAGCAGGTCAAATCGACCAGATCAGATGAGATGTATGAAACTGGGGGCTCTTAATTTGCCATACTATCAGACGCCAACATGTGCTTGCTAAGACCTGAGAGCGAATGGCAGGGTATGCCAGACACTGTTGAGGTTTTTCACATGAATTAGCTCCAAAGTCCTCATAAGGTCCACCTGAAGTAGGCACTACCTTTATGACCATTTTACAGATGAGGAAATTGAGGCATGGAATAGTTAAGTACTAACTTGTCCAGGGCCATCACAGCTAGCCAATGGCAGAGCCAGGATTTGAGCCAGGCAACCTGGCTCTGTGGTCTGTGCTTTGGACCACCATCCCCCACACTCCTGTGGCCACAGGCAAAAAGGATGTTCCATAAACATTTACTTGTTTAAACGAATGATGCTACCTGGTTTATCTTCAGAGACTTATGTCACTGATGTGGGAATTGAAAGTCCTGGATAGCGAGCAGATTCCTGATTCTTTTAAGATACTAAAATGTGATGGGAGGTAGTGTGGTGGGGGAGGAGACAGAGAGTCACCTGAGATTTGTCGGATGCTAAAATTAACCCAGCATTCCATCTGAGGCCAGGAGATAGTTGCTGGTATTTTCACTTTTTCTCTATTTATAATTATTACAAAATATTGGCTCTATTCCTTGTATTGTACAGTATATCTTTGTAGCTTATTTTGTACTTAGTAGTTTGTATCTCTTGTTCCTCTACCCCATCTTGTCCCACCTCCTGCCCTCTGCCCCTGGGTATGCACCCCTGTGTCCCTGTATCCATGAGTCTGTTAACCTCACTTTCCTCACTTATAGATTGGGGCAACTAATACCCATTTAAAAGAACTTTTTGGTAAGGATTGAAAGAGATAAAGTTTATAAGATGTTTAACATATTGGCTAGCATGCAGTAAATACTCAACAAATGGTAGGTATTAATAATAATAGGAATGTTAGAGAGTTTCATTTTTTGAAGTTGAAACAAACTACTTTTTCCAGTTAGCTCCTAATGGACTATGAGATCAATTATGGTAAATGGCTTTGGAAGGACTGAGGTGAACAGTGTAACACTTAGTTGGCTACTTTAGGCGGAGTGGAAAAAAATAGAAGAATGCCTTGCTTGATTTATTTCTTTGGTGATAAGAAGCAGGTCAAATCGACCAGATCAGATGAGATGTATGAAACTGGGGGCTCTTAATTTGCCATACTATCAGACGCCAACATGTGCTTGCTAAGACCTGAGAGCGAATGGCAGGGTATGCCAGACACTGTTGAGGTTTTTCACATGAATTAGCTCCAAAGTCCTCATAAGGTCCACCTGAAGTAGGCACTACCTTTATGACCATTTTACAGATGAGGAAATTGAGGCATGGAATAGTTAAGTACTAACTTGTCCAGGGCCATCACAGCTAGCCAATGGCAGAGCCAGGATTTGAGCCAGGCAACCTGGCTCTGTGGTCTGTGCTTTGGACCACCATCCCCCACACTCCTGTGGCCACAGGCAAAAAGGATGTTCCATAAACATTTACTTGTTTAAACGAATGATGCTACCTGGTTTATCTTCAGAGACTTATGTCACTGATGTGGGAATTGAAAGTCCTGGATAGCGAGCAGATTCCTGATTCTTTTAAGATACTAAAATGTGATGGGAGGTAGTGTGGTGGGGGAGGAGACAGAGAGTCACCTGAGATTTGTCGGATGCTAAAATTAACCCAGCATTCCATCTGAGGCCAGGAGATGGGCACAGCCAGTGCTGGTGTGGTGCCTGCTTTCTGGTTTGTAGAGTCAAGGTCTCCACTCAAATTGCAGGTAAGCCTAGTGAGATTTGACTGCTGAGACAGCCTCAGGCCACCATCAGCCCTTTGAGAAGCTTCTGACTTGGGCTAAGTAATCCACCCTGTGCCTCCTCCGGCATGGCCCTATGGTTGGGAGGAAAAAGAAATGTCCCTTGAAAATGGAGGCACATTTTACACTTAATATTCCTCAAATTACCCTTGGAGGCTTATCTGCTTTTCCAGCAAGTTTATGGGAGATATCATTGTTTATTTTGCTACAAGCTACCTACAGTTGGTGATTTTTTTTATATATAAAGATCATAAATTGAGTGACAGTAGAGCGTTCACTATCTGTTTCCAAAGGTGAGCACATAGCACCTATCTATAGATAGACCTCTATGAGGACAGGAAATAGACCAAGTTGACCTATGATTCCTTTCTTCCTAAAATTTCCCTGTGTCATAGCTCTGATCTTACATCTTATTTGGCAAGTTGCAGAATGTGCTAGTTTATCAAAGAGATAAAAATGTGGACCTTTTTTTTTTCTGCCTTGTGAATTTCAATGAAAGGAGAGTATTCATCTTCACTATTGATCTCTTCCATTGAGGAGTCCTTGTGATGATTACCACTTTTCTGTATTTATAGAGAATCAGCACTTCATAAATGTCAAAAGGCACTTTGCTTTACAAAAGTGTCAGTGTTCTAGCATCTCACAAAGTTAGCAATTATCACGACTACCATGTGTGGAAATGGGAAAATAAATAATTACTAAGGGAAGTCATTTTTTTCTCAATAAAATCAGAAATGGAGGAAGAGTCCTTCATTCTCTGTCTTGGTTTGATTGTCCTTATCCATAGAGTCACTCTGGTCCAAGAACTTTTTCATCTCCCTTTTTCACTTGCTTCTCTGCATCCAAGTTCCTCAGATATTCATGGGGCTTGAATATTGAGTGGGCTATAAAAATCTCCTGCCATGTGGAATGCTTGTACTGCAACAGAGGAAATTATATTTTGATCATAGGTTTCAGAAAGGGCAACATTTTGGGGTCCTATGTAATTATTGTATTAAGGTTTATAAAGAAATTTCTCTATACTTTCATGAGAGTGTAGGTGGAGATTACAGGCAGTTTTCCAAATTGGGGGTGGAGGGTCTCTATATACATCTTATGAGCTATCCTGACCATTTCCCTTCCACTGCATTGACCAGCTCTTTCATGTCCTGTAGACATAATCTGTACTTGGAAGGTTGTTTTTTGGTCCCAAATAAGGCTACTATGAAAAGTTGTCATAGCAACACTGGCCACTCATTTCAGATAATATAACAGGGCAAGGAGGTAGCCTCCACCGAACTTCAGGCTTTGTTAGCTCATGCTGTTGTGTGCTGGAATGGCTTTTGCTACAGCCTTGGTGATTTTTATAAAAAGAAAAAACATAAGGTTCTTGTTTCAAAGGTGAGCACATAGCACCTATCTATAGATAGACCTCTATGAGGACAGGAAATAGACCAAGTTGACCTATGATTCCTTTCTTCCTAAAATTTCCCTGTGTCATAGCTCTGATCTTACATCTTATTTGGCAAGTTGCAGAATGTGCTAGTTTATCAAAGAGATAAAAATGTGGACCTTTTTTTTTTCTGCCTTGTGAATTTCAATGAAAGGAGAGTATTCATCTTCACTATTGATCTCTTCCATTGAGGAGTCCTTGTGATGATTACCACTTTTCTGTATTTATAGAGAATCAGCACTTCATAAATGTCAAAAGGCACTTTGCTTTACAAAAGTGTCAGTGTTCTAGCATCTCACAAAGTTAGCAATTATCACGACTACCATGTGTGGAAATGGGAAAATAAATAATTACTAAGGGAAGTCATTTTTTTCTCAATAAAATCAGAAATGGAGGAAGAGTCCTTCATTCTCTGTCTTGGTTTGATTGTCCTTATCCATAGAGTCACTCTGGTCCAAGAACTTTTTCATCTCCCTTTTTCACTTGCTTCTCTGCATCCAAGTTCCTCAGATATTCATGGGGCTTGAATATTGAGTGGGCTATAAAAATCTCCTGCCATGTGGAATGCTTGTACTGCAACAGAGGAAATTATATTTTGATCATAGGTTTCAGAAAGGGCAACATTTTGGGGTCCTATGTAATTATTGTATTAAGGTTTATAAAGAAATTTCTCTATACTTTCATGAGAGTGTAGGTGGAGATTACAGGCAGTTTTCCAAATTGGGGGTGGAGGGTCTCTATATACATCTTATGAGCTATCCTGACCATTTCCCTTCCACTGCATTGACCAGCTCTTTCATGTCCTGTAGACATAATCTGTACTTGGAAGGTTTTTTTTTTTTTTGGTCCCAAATAAGGCTACTATGAAAAGTTGTCATAGCAACACTGGCCACTCATTTCAGATAATATAACAGGGCAAGGAGGTAGCCTCCACCGAACTTCAGGCTTTGTTAGCTCATGCTGTTGTGTGCTGGAATGGCTTGTTTGGAGATAACATTTCATTGTAGCAAAAATACTCTATGCCAAAGACTACTAGAGAAACTGTATCTTGTTTTCAAAGTGGACAGGTCACACAAACCTCCCCGCTGCCCTATGTACCCCACCGACTCTACTATTTAGTGGAGACTGTGTCTAATCTCTTGGCACATGAATTGCCACTCTTCACATTTCTGATCATGTACTTACAGAATGTTGCTAAATTGAAGCATATAGCATCTTCTCAATAGATGTAGTTGGCACTGATGGGTTTTCAGCTTTGTAGGGGAGCCCTGGGTGGGATTTTTGCTTCAGTCTGCCAGCAAAGTTTGCTATGCCCTGGGTATGTTCCAGTAGACTTCTGTCACCTATACATGGTTGTCATACATGTTACAGCTCTTGCATTAATGACTTTGTTAGATGATGTTGCTCTCATAATTCAAAAGGACAGTATGCAAAGCCCTGTGTATTTTTCTCAGCAAACTGCAAAGGAATGATGAATTCCATCTGTCTTCCTGGCAGAGAATTTGGCTTCAAGTTTTCTGTGTGAAGGGTCCTGGGCTGTCACATTTATGTTGATTGACTTTGCATGGCTTTTCAATGGATGAAAAAAAAGTGTCTGCTTTCATTATTTTTGTTCTTTGATTTCAGTGGTCTGATTGCTGGTATTTTGAAAAATCCCCAGGATTTCCTTCAGAGTTACGTTTCTCTCAGTTCATCTTCCTAAGTTCTTATCTGCCTCTGTCTCTTCCTTTCTTATTTTTCTGGTTTCTCGCTTTGACCTTATAGGAACACGAAAGGCACCTAACACTTTTGGATTGTGTTGAATTTTAGGAGGGGGAGAGAGAAGGCACACTTTTGATGAATTCTATTTTAGTAGACCCTCTTTATTCTGATGTCTTTCAAAGGGTTATGGCCTTATGTCTGGAAGCAGAATAGAGCCAAGCTTCTCCTGCTGAACTGGCTATTCCCTGTTTGAAATCAGGCACAGATGCGTTGGCTGCAGGTGGAGTGTTCGGACTGACACAGTTTTTCAGGCTGATCTGATAATTGAGAATATTCATATATTAGAAAGACGTCTGTGACTGCTGTGGGAAGGTAGTAAAAAGGAAAAAAAAAAAAGAAAGGAAGACAGTAATTCCTGCTCTGGTATGATAAGCCATGTCCATGTTTGGATATTTCCATTAAATTGATTGCCATGATTGTTTTATATACTCTTACGTATTTTAACAAAGAATGTATTTTTGCCTTTCATCTCAACGACTCTGATGATATGTGGTCTCTGGTTTTGATCAGCTGAGGTTGTGCCATGTGAGAGAGCGATGTGGTAATAAATGGGAAGGCAGCAAAGATAAACGGCTCGTCCTGCCCACTCACCTCCATCCTTTAAACACAGATTGACTCCAGGACATGAAAGGACTGCCAAGTAGTTAGCCTGCACAAACAGCAGTAGAGCTGCAGCAGAGGGATGTCCTTTGTTGAAAGTGTCTCAGCGTCTCTTTAATTACGTCCCTGAGGATTCGCATATCTTAACAGTCAGAATGGTCACGTTGCAATGGCCACATGGAAAAGAAGTGAGAAGAATCAGGAACCTGCGGATTAAATTACTTGACTGTGATTCTCAGAACTCTAAACAAGGTGGAGGGGAAATCTGAGCAGGAGAGGGAGTACATCACAACAGCATCCTTCAAGTCTGTTGTTTCAGATTCTCCATCTTCCTTCAAACGTGCCGTGCCCCTGTTAACTCAAGAACAGAGTCTTCATAATGGAAAAAAATTTAGGATGAAATGTTCACGTTTCTGCCTTCCCCCTGGGTTGGGGGAAAGTCACATAGAAAGATTCACTTAGAGGACTGACTTACATGGCTCTGAATGGCAACATTTGAAGTTATCAAATACCACAGTATCTCTAGTCATAGTGATCTGTAATGATATCACAATCAATGGAGTCTCATTTACTCTTTAAAAGATACTGTGGAAAGACTAAACACCATGGATAGTACTACAAAATGCAGTATCATCTGGCACAGAGTTGGTGCTCAATGATTATTTGAATCAAATACGATGTGGGCTGTAAAACTGACATTATAATTCAGAATGATCCAACTCAGTTCAGTAGATTTCAGTTCACTTCAGCGCCCGATTAACTGCCAGTAATTTGCAAGGCATTGTGTTGGGTGTTGCAGAAAATAATGAGATATAATCCGCTGCTGTTGCTGCTGATGGTGGAGGTGATTGTTAGCATAAGACACATAAACAAATATAATATCTATAAACAGGCAATGTTAGCTTCATCAGAGAGCTACCTAAAAAGTATACCCAAAGGGTATAATGCAGACGCATGAATGTTACTAAGTACGGGTGATAAAAGCCACCACGTGTGAGTCACTGGTAGTGTCCATTCAGCTAAGCATGATGAGGGTCAGACAGGATCGAACACTTATCTGTAGCCCAGAATAGGGATGTGGTGGTTTTATGGTCATTGTCTCTTGTAAAGGATACTGCATGGGTCAGCGGGATGAACACAGATATCTTTAGCCTAAATGTCTTGTGATCAGATCCTACTTTCGCTAATGATTAGCATGGTGAAAACTAGTATATCTCTCTGATTCTTAATTCCTTTATCTCAAAAATAGAAATAATATTGCTATAAATACAAATTTGCAGGGTGGTTGTCAGGATTAAGAGATGATACATATAATATGCTTCACTCAGTGTCCGAAAGGTAGAAAGCCCTCAGTGGAGATGTCTACTGTATCTTTCTCCCTTCCAGCAGAGAGTATGCTTACAAGAGTCAGTTTATTAGTCTGATGCTTTTGCCATAATTGTTCTAAGGAAAATGACAAGAATCTTACACATGATGTAAAGCTCTCCTCATTGACTCTTGAGTTATATTTGAAAAGTAGCCAGCTTCTGACTGTAAATTTGTTTGACAGATAAATATTTTGTTCACAATATAGCTTAGATCTATTTTCATTTTTCTGTGATATATATATATATATATATTTATATTTTTTTGCTAAGATTGAGTAACAGTGTACCTATGAATGAAGGTAGTCATACATTTCTGAGCCTTTTTTCCCCTTGGAGTCTGGGGTTCGTCCAGATGCTAAATGGATTATATTTTGTAGTTCTTCATATCTTAATCCAGATGTGTCTAGTTTTCTCTTTCATTCTTGAGGGTTTTCTTGAAACATAGATTCCTCTTTATGTTTTTCTTTCCTTGTTTTCCTCCTAAGATTCTTACTGAATACCACCAGACTGTAAACTCCCTGAAAGAAGTCTGTATGTCTTAAATCTCTTTGCTCAACAAATATTTACTCATATGCCAAAAGCCCAGGAACGTCTCTAGTGAATCAACTGCTCCATTTGCAACATTCAAGTCTATATTCTAGTCACCAAAGCAGTACTCATCATAAGGCATTGTTTAAAAGTCTCCTGAGTCAGAAAACCAGGCAACACTATACTTGGAAAACTCACAACAAATGAATATTTTCACTCATGTATTTTATACAATGCATATTACTTTTCAAAAAATCTTGACAATCCAGTAGATTACTTAAGTGATAATATTTAAGTACAATACTGTTTATTCCTATGTTAGGTAAAAGTGGATTTCTCTTCTTTTTTCCCTCTTTTCTTATCTTCACCCCTTCTTTCTTCATTACTTAGATCATTTCATGAAAGGAGGAAGAGAACACTGTCACAGTGGCTGATTTTCCAGGATCTACTGTGTTGCTTTCTCCAAATGTTTTCCACAGTGTTCACTTTTTTAGAGCTAGGTCTCATGTTTAAATGGAATCACAAGTGAAAAAATAAATGGCAGTCCACTTTGTATTTATGCCATCTTCTCTTAGAAGGTGTATTATAAGCTCATAGTCTTCACTTTATGACGTACCGCGTATTTATGGGGCACTTATTATGCCAGACACTGGGCTAGTTGCTCGAGACACAGCAGTGTGCAGCATTCACAGCAGTGTGAATGAGAGCCTGTAGTCAGACAGCAAAGGTGTTCCAGGCCCAGGGCATTTGTTTTCAGCTTGGAGAAGTATGTCTGGCTTCACAGAAGAGTGTGGATTAAGACTTCTTCCAGTTAAGTAAATCTCTATTCAATTACTCTGCCATAAAAAAGAATAAAATAATGCCACTAAAAGGGCCTCTGGGGTTCGTCCAGTTTTGGATTATATTTTGTAGTTCTTCATATCTTAATCCAGATGTGTCTAGTTTTCTCTTTCATTCTTGAGGGTTTTCTTGAAACATAGATTCCTCTTTATGTTTTTCTTTCCTTGTTTTCCTCCTAAGATTCTTACTGAATACCACCAGACTGTAAACTCCCTGAAAGAAGTCTGTATGTCTTAAATCTCTTTGCTCAACAAATATTTACTCATATGCCAAAAGCCCAGGAACGTCTCTAGTGAATCAACTGCTCCATTTGCAACATTCAAGTCTATATTCTAGTCACCAAAGCAGTACTCATCATAAGGCATTGTTTAAAAGTCTCCTGAGTCAGAAAACCAGGCAACACTATACTTGGAAAACTCACAACAAATGAATATTTTCACTCATGTATTTTATACAATGCATATTACTTTTCAAAAAATCTTGACAATCCAGTAGATTACTTAAGTGATAATATTTAAGTACAATACTGTTTATTCCTATGTTAGGTAAAAGTGGATTTCTCTTCTTTTTTCCCTCTTTTCTTATCTTCACCCCTTCTTTCTTCATTACTTAGATCATTTCATGAAAGGAGGAAGAGAACACTGTCACAGTGGCTGATTTTCCAGGATCTACTGTGTTGCTTTCTCCAAATGTTTTCCACAGTGTTCACTTTTTTAGAGCTAGGTCTCATGTTTAAATGGAATCACAAGTGAAAAAGTAAATGGCAGTCCACTTTGTATTTATGCCATCTTCTCTTAGAAGGTGTATTATAAGCTCATAGTCTTCACTTTATTACATACCACGTATTTATGGGGCACTTATTATGCCAGACACTGGGCTAGTTGCTCGAGACACAGCAGTGTGCAGCATTCACAGCAGTGTGAATGAGAGCCTGTAGTCAGACAGCAAAGGTGTTCCAGGCCCAGGGCATTTGTTTTCAGCTTGGAGAAGTATGTCTGGCTTCACAGAAGAGTGTGGATTAAGACTTCTTCCAGTTAAGTAAATCTCTATTCAATTACTCTGCCATAAAAAAGAATAAAATAATGCCACTTGCTGTAACAAGTGGGCCTCTGGTCCCGGAGATTATCTTACCAAGTGCAGCAAATCAGACTACCACAGGATCATATGTGGAGTCTTGTATGTGGAATCTAAAAAAATTATACAAAGGAACTTATTTATGAAACAGAAATATTTTTCTATTTATAGAAAAATAAATTTATGATTTACCAAAGGGGAAAGGAAAGGGGAGAGGTAAATGAAAAGTTTGCAGTTAACAGATATACCTTATTATATATAAAACAAAGAAACAACAAGGACCTACTGTATAGTACAGGGAACTCTATTTAATATCTTATAATAAACTATAATGGAAAATAATCTGAAAAAGAAATATATATATATATGTGTGTGTATATATGTATATATATATATATATATATAATCTATATCTGAATCACTTTGCTGTATACCTGAAACATTTTAAATCAGCTATACCGCAATTAAAAAAAATCTCAATTCACATTTCCCTAAATTACCAATAATGAGGAAAAACTTTGTTTCCTCAAGCTCTCTTAATAGCATATGTGCTATGTGCCAATTTGCTGCAGTCCAGTCAGACTCTTTGCAATCCCGTGGGCTGTAGCCCACCAGGCTCCTCTGTCTGTGGGATGCTCCAGGCAAGAATATTAGAGTGGGTTGCCATTTCATTCTCCAGAGGACCTTCCTGACTCAGGGACTGAACCCACGACTCTTACATCTCCTGCCTAGGGTTCTTTACCACTATCGTCACCTGGGAAGCCCATTAATAGCATGGATAAGCAGAAAAATTATTAATCATTTAAGCTTTCATTTAGACAAGCTTTCCTCATTTGTTGGAAAAACTGACCGTGCTGGCTGCCAGTGACTCATCACGACCCTTAGAAGGGCATGAAGGGCTACTCTAGCCTCTGAAGATGTTCCCCTTACTGGAAAGTTGGTGGTAATAGTTCTCTAACAGGCGTTCTTAATAAATGATAAAAATAACCTTTTAGATACTTAAATCATTTGGCTGCCAAGGGCATTTAATCAGGCCCATTGCCAAATGCTAATTAATGATACAAGTGGAAGATTTTATTTAAATTTGTTATACTAATATGTGGAAATATAAATAGAAACTGCCGATGGAGAGAAACTTGTCAAAGGTGGAACATTTCAGGTGAAGGAACAAACACCAAACTTTAAAATAATAGACCTGCTGTGTCCCGGAGATTATCTTACCAAGTGCAGCAAATCAGACTACCACAGGATCATATGTGGAGTCTTGTATGTGGAATCTAAAAAAATTATACAAAGGAACTTATTTATGAAACAGAAATATTTTTCTATTTATAGAAAAATAAATTTATGATTTACCAAAGGGGAAAGGAAAGGGGAGAGGTAAATGAAAAGTTTGCAGTTAACAGATATACCTTATTATATATAAAACAAAGAAACAACAAGGACCTACTGTATAGTACAGGGAACTCTATTTAATATCTTATAATAAACTATAATGGAAAATAATCTGAAAAAGAAATATATATATATATGTGTGTGTATATATGTATATATATATATATATATAATCTATATCTGAATCACTTTGCTGTATACCTGAAACATTTTAAATCAGCTATACCGCAATTAAAAAAAATCTCAATTCACATTTCCCTAAATTACCAATAATGAGGAAAAACTTTGTTTCCTCAAGCTCTCTTAATAGCATATGTGCTATGTGCCAATTTGCTGCAGTCCAGTCAGACTCTTTGCAATCCCGTGGGCTGTAGCCCACCAGGCTCCTCTGTCTGTGGGATGCTCCAGGCAAGAATATTAGAGTGGGTTGCCATTTCATTCTCCAGAGGACCTTCCTGACTCAGGGACTGAACCCACGACTCTTACATCTCCTGCCTAGGGTTCTTTACCACTATCGTCACCTGGGAAGCCCATTAATAGCATGGATAAGCAGAAAAATTATTAATCATTTAAGCTTTCATTTAGACAAGCTTTCCTCATTTGTTGGAAAAACTGACCGTGCTGGCTGCCAGTGACTCATCACGACCCTTAGAAGGGCATGAAGGGCTACTCTAGCCTCTGAAGATGTTCCCCTTACTGGAAAGTTGGTGGTAATAGTTCTCTAACAGGCGTTCTTAATAAATGATAAAAATAACCTTTTAGATACTTAAATCATTTGGCTGCCAAGGGCATTTAATCAGGCCCATTGCCAAATGCTAATTAATGATACAAGTGGAAGATTTTATTTAAATTTGTTATACTAATATGTGGAAATATAAATAGAAACTGCCGATGGAGAGAAACTTGTCAAAGGTGGAACATTTCAGGTGAAGGAACAAACACCAAACTTTAAAATAATAGACCTGCTGTGTTCCAGGAGGTAATTGATGTAGAAACCTTGCAATGAAGATAATTTATTTGTAAAAAGCTTTTTGTAATTTAAAGTACTCAAACTGCTGAAAAATATAGAAAATCATCAGGATTATTGTAGGCTAATGCTTATTAAATAGGATGAACTCAACTCATTTGTGAGGGAGGGAGGTTATGGCGAGATGTGTGATATAAAGGCTATCTCTTTTGTTGAAGATTCTTGCTTTTCCAGTCTTTCTGTTTCCAGTTGGTGTTAGTCCTGAGTTTATTTCCAGCACCACTGGTACTGATGTCATGTTTTAGGTCTTTCTGATTTTCAAAGAAAGTTTACGGTAGGCCTGTGGTATCCCCAATGGCTAAGGGCTAACATGATTCCTTCCCTGCTCAGTGGAGTGATAACCAGATACGTCTGGGTATTGGTCAGCATGGTTTCCACTGGAAGGCCCTTTGGTTTGGCTTTTTGACAATCATGCTCCAGACATGTCCCAATGGCTTTGTTGTGGATTAAAATGAGTAGAGTACCTAAAAATCATAAATGAAAGTGAAAGTTGCTCAGGTGTATCCAACACTTTGTGACCCGTGGGCGAGCCATGGAATTCTCTAGGTAAGACTACTAGAGTGGGTTGCTGTTCCCTTCTCCAGGGGATCTTCCCAACACAGGGATCAAACCAACGTCTCCTGCACTAAGAGGCAATGGAGACCAAATATTGGTCTATTCTTGTTTGATATGAGCAAAAATGGGAAGGTGTATAGATACATTTTTTTAATCTTGTGTTTGTGGAAAGATTGAATCTACAGATCTCTAAACCTGAGTCTGATAATTAGCCACTCAATTTAATAAAATGAGTAGTTCTGGTTAGAGAAACAAGTGCTCTGAGTCAAGTCCCTGTTTATAAGGGTGAGTCAGTTTGAGTGAGAAGGAGCTGGAAATAGTTAATACCCTGAGCATCAGAGCAGAATCTGATCTGGTCTATTCTGGTTGCTTCTGAGACTTCCTCATTTAGTGCCTTTGTTTAAGCTGATTTCCCTTCCAGGAGTGAGCCTTTTCCCATTCATCCTTCTCTTTACATTCCCCATTACATTCAGCTCAAATTCCACTTCTCACTGGAAAAACCTTGGAGCACTCCATCGAGAATTGATGTCTTATTCAGCAAAAGAGAGATACTGAATAGATTTAAAATTCACCAGAGAAATGTCACTTATTGCCTAGAATCATGTGATGGACACCAGTGGTATATTCTCCTTTTTTATAATTGCTCAGATACCTCTCTCTGCAAATTAGATTTCACATTCATGGAAGGTGAGAATAATACCTTTGCATGTCCCACATCTTTGCATGGTGCTTAGCTTAGAAGAGTTACACAGTAACTCTTTGTTGATGAACCAATGAATGAACCCAGAGAATTGAACTCAAATGGCCAATGTCATCAATCAGCTGGTGACTACAGTGTGTCATTCTCACTGTGAAGGCCAGCTGTCCTGTTCCCCCACCGCTCACTGTGGCTCTAATGCCAGAAAGGGCCAGGATGCATCTCATTAAGTGAAACATTATCTTTTTAACCACATGTCCAAATGGTATAAACATCTGGGAATGCTCAAGATAGACACATTCAAATCTGCAGTACCGAACGACTACAAAATGCCTGACAAGGCTTTTCAGTGTTTCTTTTTGCTTACAGAAGATCTCAGCCAACATTTGGATTCTTGTAAGTGTGGGGTGATGTAACTCCTTGGCATTACAAAGAGATTGTTATTTTAGCTACGCTTCTCAAGACCTGGCCTCTTCTATCCGGCACCATGGGATAACAAAATAAACTTTACAGACCCTTCCCTTTACTGAGGAGGAAAGTGAAGCTTAGCATTTAAAGGACTTGTTCAAGGTCACTCAGCTTGTTATTGACTGAGCAAATTCACTGAGAGTTACTGCCTTCTTTCTACCCCCTGTCTGAATACAGTATAATTCACAGATGGTTGGGCTATTTGACCATCAGATATAAACCAGACCCTTAATTTTTTTGTGACTTTAAATGTTCTCTGTATCATATTGAGCTTTTTGATTTTCATGTATCAAGCTTGGAGTGTCTCTGTCAGGTAGACTATTACGCAGATGAGGAGACTACACCATGTATGCTAGAAGAGTTTGAGACTGGCGACAACTAAGCCCATGTAGCAAATAACTATTCAGCTAAAACCTTACTGAAACCTTGGAGCACTACGAGAATTGATGTCTTATTCAGCAAAGAGAGATACTGAATAGATTTAAAATTCACCAGAGAAATGTCACTTATTGCCTAGAATCATGTGATGGACACCAGTGGTATATTCTCCTTTTTTATAATTGCTCAGATACCTCTCTCTGCAAATTAGATTTCACATTCATGGAAGGTGAGAATAATACCTTTGCATGTCCCACATCTTTGCATGGTGTTAGCTTAGAAGAGTTACACAGTAACTCTTTGTTGATGAACCGATGAATGAACCCAGAGAATTGAACTCAAATGGCCAATGTCATCAATCAGCTGGTGACTACAGTGTGTCATTCTCACTGTGAAGGCCAGCTGTCCTGTTCCCCCACCGCTCACTGTGGCTCTAATGCCAGAAAGGGCCAGGATGCATCTCATTAAGTGAAACATTATCTTTTTAACCACATGTCCAAATGGTATAAACATCTGGGAATGCTCAAGATAGACACATTCAAATCTGCAGTACCGAACGACTACAAAATGCCTGACAAGGCTTTTCAGTGTTTCTTTTTGCTTACAGAAGATCTCAGCCAACATTTGGATTCTTGTAAGTGTGGGGTGATGTAACTCCCTTGGCATTACAAAGAGATTGTTATTTTAGCTACGCTTCTCAAGACCTGGCCTCTTCTATCCGGCACCATGGGATAACAAAATAAACTTTACAGACCCTTCCCTTTACTGAGGAGGAAAGTGAAGCTTAGCATTTAAAGGACTTGTTCAAGGTCACTCAGCTTGTTATTGACTGAGCAAATTCACTGAGAGTTACTGCCTTCTTTCTACCCCCTGTCTGAATACAGTATAATTCACAGATGGTTGGGCTATTTGACCATCAGATATAAACCAGACCCTTAATTTTTTTGTGACTTTAAATGTTCTCTGTATCATATTGAGCTTTTTGATTTTCATGTATCAAGCTTGGAGTGTCTCTGTCAGGTAGACTATTACACAGATGAGGAGACTACACCATGTATGCTAGAAGAGTTTGAGACTGGCGACAACTAAGCCCATGTAGAAACTATCATTACTACTATCTGAACTTTTATTTTGACATTTAGTTCTGGAAAAGAAAAAGCATTTATTTTTCTCTGCTCTGGCTTGCTGGTCCCCCTTGGGACCAATATCAAGCATTTAGGATGAAAATTGTTCCTGTGACTCCTCACCCATCTGTGAATGCAGAGCACATTGTGGGGACAGCAGGGACCTGGGGCTCCTGCTCCCGACTGTCCTCTACCCAGAGGACAGAACAGTTCCCTCTACGGAACTGTCCCACAGAGACCTCTCCAGGGGTGTGGGGCTCCCTAGGGAAGCCTGGCATGTGCTGACAACTGAGTTTTCAGTTTTAGGAATTAAGCTTTCCTTGCCCTTGGTGATGATTTTTCAGCGCAACACTCAACGCCATTTGGAGACACATTCTGTTGCCATTTTTAATGGTGGAGCTGTGACGTCACTGATACATATGTCAAGAGCCGTCATTTGATTCTTCTGATGAGGCCCATCTTTAGGTTTCTGAGTGCTGCTGAAATCCCCATAGAAATGGAGAATGACTCTCTCCCTGTTTCTTCGCCTCACTTTATTATTTGGGCACGCCAAATAATAAGACAATAACTGTAATGTGCTTGAATCATCTTGAAACCACCCCCTGACCCCCCTACCCCTGTCCATAGAAAAATTGTCTTCTGTGAAAACAGTTCCTGATGCCAAAAAGGTTGGGAACCCCTGCTTCAAACTGTTTTATGAAACTAAAATCCCCACCCGGTGGAAGAAGTTAACTGTACACTATCTATAAGCATGTAGACCCCAGACTGGTTGGAGCCAGAAGGTTAATGATGCTCACTCCTGACTACATTGCCGCCTACCCACTGGAAGAGTGTCCATGAGCTGATCACACCCCCAAAATCCCTTCCCTCATCCAGTCTGAGTGACTTGGGTGTGTAGTCAGAAAATGTCTCTTAAGAAAAAAGTTCCTAAAAGTTCCCTGGTTTCCTAGTGGTTAGGACTCAGTACTTTCATTGCTGTGGCCCAGGTTCAATCCCTGGTCAGGCTATTACACAGATGAGGAGACTACACCATGTATGCTAGAAGAGTTTGAGACTGGCGACAACTAAGCCCATGTAGAAACTATCATTACTACTATCTGAACTTTTATTTTGACATTTAGTTCTGGAAAAGAAAAAGCATTTATTTTTCTCTGCTCTGGCTTGCTGGTCCCCCTTGGGACCAATATCAAGCATTTAGGATGAAAATTGTTCCTGTGACTCCTCACCCATCTGTGAATGCAGAGCACATTGTGGGGACAGCAGGGACCTGGGGCTCCTGCTCCCGACTGTCCTCTACCCAGAGGACAGAACAGTTCCCTCTACGGAACTGTCCCACAGAGACCTCTCCAGGGGTGTGGGGCTCCCTAGGGAAGCCTGGCATGTGCTGACAACTGAGTTTTCAGTTTTAGGAATTAAGCTTTCCTTGCCCTTGGTGATGATCTCTTACGCGCAACACTCAACGCCATTTGGAGACACATTCTGTTGCCATTTTTAATGGTGGAGCTGTGACGTCACTGATACATATGTCAAGAGCCGTCATTTGATTCTTCTGATGAGGCCCATCTTTAGGTTTCTGAGTGCTGCTGAAATCCCCATAGAAATGGAGAATGACTCTCTCCCTGTTTCTTCGCCTCACTTTATTATTTGGGCACGCCAAATAATAAGACAATAACTGTAATGTGCTTGAATCATCTTGAAACCACCCCCTGACCCCCCTACCCCTGTCCATAGAAAAATTGTCTTCTGTGAAAACAGTTCCTGATGCCAAAAAGGTTGGGAACCCCTGCTTCAAACTGTTTTATGAAACTAAAATCCCCACCCGGTGGAAGAAGTTAACTGTACACTATCTATAAGCATGTAGACCCCAGACTGGTTGGAGCCAGAAGGTTAATGATGCTCACTCCTGACTACATTGCCGCCTACCCACTGGAAGAGTGTCCATGAGCTGATCACACCCCCAAAATCCCTTCCCTCATCCAGTCTGAGTGACTTGGGTGTGTAGTCAGAAAATGTCTCTTAAGAAAAAAGTTCCTAAAAGTTCCCTGGTTTCCTAGTGGTTAGGACTCAGTACTTTCATTGCTGTGGCCCAGGTTCAATCCCTGGTCAGGGAATAGGTCCTGCAAGTTGTGTGTGGCATGGCCAAAATTAAGAAAGAAAGGAAGAGAGAAAGAGGGAGGAAGGAAGGAAGGATGGAAGGAAGAAAATGGTTCCTTCAGACTATAGCCCCAGTTCCTCCTTGCTTGGGGGCAGTCTGAAGTCAAGTACAAGATTCCAGACAGGTTCCATTATTACCTTCTTTGTGCTTCTTCCTCCTCTTCCCCAATCCTGTTCCAAACAGAAAACAACATTTCTTCTTGTCTTTCAGCAAAACACCAAAGAAATCCTGTGTATCACCTCATGCTACTAGAGGGTCACTATGGGGCTCAGTGAATCCAGTCTACTGACACTAGGAGGTGGGGAAGGAACGTGCAGCATTTAGTGCAGGACACCAAGCGAGTGGGAGAAGCTAGTGCTCAGGACCTGAATTCCCCAAAGGCTTTCAGAAGAAGATTGTTAAAGACTGGATGATGGGGGCTATGGGCGTGTGATTGGCTCATGGACATTTTTCTGAGGAGTAGATGGTGATGTGACTGGGAGTCAACATCATCAACCTTCTGGTTCCAACCAGTCTGGGGTCTATATGCTTGTCGGTAGTATGCACACTTAACTTCTTCCACCCGGTGGGGGTTTCAGTTTCTGTAAAGCATTTCAAAGCAGTGGTCCTCAACCTGTTGGGCCCTAGAGACTGGTTTTCTGGAAGACAGTTTTTCCACAGACTGGGGAGGCTGGTATGGTTTCAGGATGATTCAAGCCAGTGGTCCTCAACCTGTCTGGCTTCAAACTGTTTTATGAAACTAAAATCCCCACCCGGTGGAAGAAGTTAACTGTACACTATCTATAAGCATGTAGACCCCAGACTGGTTGGAGCCAGAAGGTTAATGATGCTCACTCCTGACTACATTGCCGCCTACCCACTGGAAGAGTGTCCATGAGCTGATCACACCCCCAAAATCCCTTCCCTCATCCAGTCTGAGTGACTTGGGTGTGTAGTCAGAAAATGTCTCTTAAGAAAAAAGTTCCTAAAAGTTCCCTGGTTTCCTAGTGGTTAGGACTCAGTACTTTCATTGCTGTGGCCCAGGTTCAATCCCTGGTCAGGGAATAGGTCCTGCAAGTTGTGTGTGGCATGGCCAAAATTAAGAAAGAAAGGAAGAGAGAAAGAGGGAGGAAGGAAGGAAGGATGGAAGGAAGAAAATGGTTCCTTCAGACTATAGCCCCAGTTCCTCCTTGCTTGGGGGCAGTCTGAAGTCAAGTACAAGATTCCAGACAGGTTCCATTATTACCTTCTTTGTGCTTCTTCCTCCTCTTCCCCAATCCTGTTCCAAACAGAAAACAACATTTCTTCTTGTCTTTCAGCAAAACACCAAAGAAATCCTGTGTATCACCTCATGCTACTAGAGGGTCACTATGGGGCTCAGTGAATCCAGTCTACTGACACTAGGAGGTGGGGAAGGAACGTGCAGCATTTAGTGCAGGACACCAAGCGAGTGGGAGAAGCTAGTGCTCAGGACCTGAATTCCCCAAAGGCTTTCAGAAGAAGATTGTTAAAGACTGGATGATGGGGGCTATGGGCGTGTGATTGGCTCATGGACATTTTTCTGAGGAGTAGATGGTGATGTGACTGGGAGTCAACATCATCAACCTTCTGGTTCCAACCAGTCTGGGGTCTACATGCTTGTCGGTAGTATGCACACTTAACTTCTTCCACCGGGTGGGGGTTTCAGTTTCTGTAAAGCATTTCAAAGCAGTGGTCCTCAACCTGTTGGGCCCTAGAGACTGGTTTTCTGGAAGACAGTTTTTCCACAGACTGGGGAGGCTGGTATGGTTTCAGGATGATTCAAGCACATTACATTTATTGTGCACTTTATTTCTATTATTATTACATCAGCTCCACCTCAGATCGTCAGACATTAGATCCTGGAGGCTGAGGACGCCTGGTTCAAAGCATTGGCTCAGAATATTATCTATAGTCCTTGAAGTGATATTAAGCTCCTTGACTTTGCTGAATGGCTAAACTATAATTATTTTGTCTCACTTGATTGTTTTCCTTTCTTTGTGCATTTTCTCACTTCTCCGATTAAATTTACCCTTTGGAACTTGGGGAAAGCTTTGGAGGCAAAAGTCTTTCTACAGACAAGAGGCAGCTGGAGGACGTGGCGGGGAGTCTGTTCATAGAAGGCCCCCGGGTCCTGCTCAGTTACAATAGGTCCTGTTCCTTGGACAAGTGGGCCATACCCAAAGGAGAAACCTCTCGTTCCTCCTGCTTTCAAATGTCTACCCTGTGCCTGTATTTTGACATACATTATCATATTTAACTCTCGCTACAATTGAAGGTTAACACTATTAATCCAAATTAGAGTAAGGCAATCAAAGCTCAGCAAGACTAAGTCAGAGTTAAGAAGCTTGGGAGCCAGGCAGTTATATGTAAACTATCTTAGATTCCCACCCAGGGCTGGCTGACTCCTCAGTTTTGGTGTCATGCAACTGCTCATCAGACTTTGGGCTCCCCAGATGGTGCTGGTGGTTAAGAACCTGCCTGCCCATGGTTTGATCCTTGGGTCAGGAGATCCCTGGAGTAGGAAATGGCGACATGCTCTAGTATTCTTGAAAATTCTGGACAAATTGGCTACAGTCTGCTGCATGCTGCATCAACTCTTCATGACCCCTTTCGGTTTTGAAGAAGATTGTTAAAGACTGGATGATGGGGGCTATGGGCGTGTGATTGGCTCATGGACATTTTTCTGAGGAGTAGATGGTGATGTGACTGGGAGTCAACATCATCAACCTTCTGGTTCCAACCAGTCTGGGGTCTATATGCTTGTCGGTAGTATGCACACTTAACTTCTTCCACCCGGTGGGGGTTTCAGTTTCTGTAAAGCATTTCAAAGCAGTGGTCCTCAACCTGTTGGGCCCTAGAGACTGGTTTTCTGGAAGACAGTTTTTCCACAGACTGGGGAGGCTGGTATGGTTTCAGGATGATTCAAGCACATTACATTTATTGTGCACTTTATTTCTATTATTATTACATCAGCTCCACCTCAGATCGTCAGACATTAGATCCTGGAGGCTGAGGACGCCTGGTTCAAAGCATTGGCTCAGAATATTATCTATAGTCCTTGAAGTGATATTAAGCTCCTTGACTTTGCTGAATGGCTAAACTATAATTATTTTGTCTCACTTGATTGTTTTCCTTTCTTTGTGCATTTTCTCACTTCTCCGATTAAATTTACCCTTTGGAACTTGGGGAAAGCTTTGGAGGCAAAAGTCTTTCTACAGACAAGAGGCAGCTGGAGGACGTGGCGGGGAGTCTGTTCATAGAAGGCCCCCGGGTCCTGCTCAGTTACAATAGGTCCTGTTCCTTGGACAAGTGGGCCATACCCAAAGGAGAAACCTCTCGTTCCTCCTGCTTTCAAATGTCTACCCTGTGCCTGTATTTTGACATACATTATCATATTTAACTCTCGCTACAATTGAAGGTTAACACTATTAATCCAAATTAGAGTAAGGCAATCAAAGCTCAGCAAGACTAAGTCAGAGTTAAGAAGCTTGGGAGCCAGGCAGTTATATGTAAACTATCTTAGATTCCCACCCAGGGCTGGCTGACTCCTCAGTTTTGGTGTCATGCAACTGCTCATCAGACTTTGGGCTCCCCAGATGGTGCTGGTGGTTAAGAACCTGCCTGCCAATGGTTTGATCCTTGGGTCAGGGAGATCCCCTGGAGTAGGAAATGGCGACATGCTCTAGTATTCTTGAAAATTCCATGGACAGAGGAGACTGGTGGGCTACAGTCTGCTGCTGTTCAGTTGCTAAGTCAGGTCCAACTCTTCATGACTTCTCTGTGTTTCTTCTTCATGGACTGCAGCATGCCAGGCTCCCCTGTCCTTCACTGTCTCCAGAAGTTCGATCAAATTAATGTCCATCTAGTTGGTGATGCCATCCAATCATCTCATCCTCTGTCATCCTCTTCTCCTCTTTCCCTCCATCTTTCCCAGCACCAGGGTCTTTTCCAATGCGTTAGCTCTGCTACTGCCTATGGGACCACAATGAGTTGGACATGATTGCGTGCACACACACACACACACACATATGCATCAAACTTCAGGATGTGTAAGATTCACCTGGGGTGCTTGTTCAGAAAACAAGTCCCAGGACCCAGTGGTGACATCACCCCAGATGATACAAACACAGGAGACAAGAGGAAAGGCTGGTCTGAGGGATGGCTGTGGGGCTCAGAGCTGAGAAGAGCCTGCTAAAATACATGGAATGGGACTTTATACCATACTCGACCCACAGTCCCGTTTCAGCCCCTAGAGCTTGAGCTCTCTCATCTGGGGCAAAGGGCACACAGATTGTTAATACCCACGTTCAGATGTGTACTTGGTTGAACATAGCAGTTCCTTGGGTCCTTGGACCATCTGATTTGGAATAGTGCGTGTATTTAAGACTGCAAACCCTGGTGCCTTTACAGATCCACTGGTGTGTGGACTTTGAAGCCCAGGAACCTGCATTTTTACCAGGTCCCTACCTGGATATTATGCACAGGCAACACTAGATATAAAAAAAACAAATGAAGAAACAATATAAAAACCAGGACAGATTGACAAATAGCTTCCATCCTGCTTCCAAAGTTAATCTGTCTTTTTGAAAGTCATCTCTCAGGAGCCAGGCAGTTATATGTAAACTATCTTAGATTCCCACCCAGGGCTGGCTGACTCCTCAGTTTTGGTGTCATGCAACTGCTCATCAGACTTTGGGCTCCCCAGATGGTGCTGGTGGTTAAGAACCTGCCTGCCAATGGTTTGATCCTTGGGTCAGGGAGATCCCCTGGAGTAGGAAATGGCGACATGCTCTAGTATTCTTGAAAATTCCATGGACAGAGGAGACTGGTGGGCTACAGTCTGCTGCTGTTCAGTTGCTAAGTCAGGTCCAACTCTTCATGACTTCTCTGTGTTTCTTCTTCATGGACTGCAGCATGCCAGGCTCCCCTGTCCTTCACTGTCTCCAGAAGTTCGATCAAATTAATGTCCATCTAGTTGGTGATGCCATCCAATCATCTCATCCTCTGTCATCCTCTTCTCCTTTTTCCCCTCCATCTTTCCCAGCACCAGGGTCTTTTCCAATGCGTTAGCTCTGCTACTGCCTATGGGACCACAATGAGTTGGACATGATTGCGTGCACACACACACACACACATATGCATCAAACTTCAGGATGTGTAAGATTCACCTGGGGTGCTTGTTCAGAAAACAAGTCCCAGGACCCAGTGGTGACATCACCCCAGATGATACAAACACAGGAGACAAGAGGAAAGGCTGGTCTGAGGGATGGCTGTGGGGCTCAGAGCTGAGAAGAGCCTGCTAAAATACATGGAATGGGACTTTATACCATACTCGACCCACAGTCCCGTTTCAGCCCCTAGAGCTTGAGCTCTCTCATCTGGGGCAAAGGGCACACAGATTGTTAATACCCACGTTCAGATGTGTACTTGGTTGAACATAGCAGTTCCTTGGGTCCTTGGACCATCTGATTTGGAATAGTGCGTGTATTTAAGACTGCAAACCCTGGTGCCTTTACAGATCCACTGGTGTGTGGACTTTGAAGCCCAGGAACCTGCATTTTTACCAGGTCCCTACCTGGATATTATGCACAGGCAACACTAGATATAAAAACAAACAAGTGAAGAAACAATATAAAAACCAGGACAGATTGACAAATAGCTCTCTCCATCCTGCTTCCAAAGTTAATCTGTCTTTAAATGGTAAATAAATGGGGAGAAAATACGACCAAAGTCATCTCTAGGCACTGTTTCAATTAAATTTGTCATTTGAGCTCTGCTTACCTGTTCAAATCGATTCAACAGAGAGGATGGTGACGATAACACTGTAAGAAACAGAAAAAAATCAGAGCCTATTAGATTAATCCCTTTCTTCCCCCAGGTCAGTGAAGTGTCCATTTCCTGGTTGTTTATCCCTGTGAGCTTTCAAAGCCTCTCTGGGGACCAAGGTCCTGTGAGCATACAATTGATTGAAACAGCAAGAATTTTGGAGCATAAGGGCTAGAATTAATTAGCATCCTTAAAACAGCAGCACTAGGCCCTTGAATTTTTGGAACATATGAATGGTAACTGTTGATTTCTCAACCCAAAGCAGAACATCTGTTCTTTTGCAGAGAGTCAAGCAAAGATTGCAATGCAGAGTCAGGTGGGGGTAGTGTTGTTAGGAAATGTTCAGATCATAGCTGTCCATTTGGATTTATTATTAGACAGCACTCAGTATAATTGCTTTCTCAAGAATTTTTAGATGTCTGATATATACACTGTACATCTTGTGTGATTTTATTGGTCCTTAATCCTCTGTAAAGTTATTCCAATCCCAAATGCACATGAAAAGTATCCATAAAATGTAACAAAGAATCTGTATTCAGAATTAATTTTCCATTAAACACAATTCATTACTTCCCATGCACTTTCTGGTCTGAGGGATGGCTGGGGCTCAGAGCTGAGAAGAGCCTGCTAAAATACATGGAATGGGACTTTATACCATACTCGACCCACAGTCCCGTTTCAGCCCCTAGAGCTTGAGCTCTCCTCTGGGGCAACGGGCACACCGATTGTTAATACCCACGTTCAGATGTGTACTTGGTTGAACATAGCAGTTCCTCGGGTCCTTGGACCATCTGATTTGGAATAGTGCGTGTATTTAAGACTGCAAACCCTGGTGCCTTTACAGATCCACTGGTGTGTGGACTTTGAAGCCCAGGAACCTGCATTTTTACCAGGTCCCTACCTGGATATTATGCACCGGCAACACTAGATATAAAACAAACAAGTGAAGAAACAATATAAAAACCAGGACAGATTGACAAATAGCTCTCTCCATCCTGCTTCCAAAGTTAATCTGTCTTTAAATGGTAAATAAATGGGGAGAAAATACGACCAAAGTCATCTCTAGGCACTGTTTCAATTAAATTTGTCATTTGAGCTCTGCTTACCTGTTCAAATCGATTCAACAGAGAGGATGGTGACGATAACACTGTAAGAAACAGAAAAAAATCAGAGCCTATTAGATTAATCCCTTTCTTCCCCCAGGTCAGTGAAGTGTCCATTTCCTGGTTGTTTATCCCTGTGAGCTTTCAAAGCCTCTCTGGGGACCAAGGTCCTGTGAGCATACAATTGATTGAAACAGCAAGAATTTTGGAGCATAAGGGCTAGAATTAATTAGCATCCTTAAAACAGCAGCACTAGGCCCTTGAATTTTTGGAACATATGAATGGTAACTGTTGATTTCTCAACCCAAAGCAGAACATCTGTTCTTTTGCAGAGAGTCAAGCAAAGATTGCAATGCAGAGTCAGGTGGGGGTAGTGTTGTTAGGAAATGTTCAGATCATAGCTGTCCATTTGGATTTATTATTAGACAGCACTCAGTATAATTGCTTTCTCAAGAATTTTTAGATGTCTGATATATACACTGTACATCTTGTGTGATTTTATTGGTCCTTAATCCTCTGTAAAGTTATTCCAATCCCAAATGCACATGAAAAGTATCCATAAAATGTAACAAAGAATCTGTATTCAGAATTAATTTTCCATTAAACACAATTCATTACTTCCCATGCATTCATACACTTTGTCATCTTGCCTGCTTGGATCTTTGGGAGACAGAGACAAGTCAGCAAGGAGAGGAAAGGATGAAGATCAAGCAAGGGGAAGGAATGGATACAGTTGGAGTTGTTTCTCAAGAAGTAAATGATTAGATTTCAGAATAAGATAACAATACGATAACAGCAAAGTCAAAACTGAAAAAATACCACTTACATGTGGAATCTAAAAAAAGTGAACTTATTTTACAAATCAGAAATAGACTCACTGATACAGGAAGCAAATTTGTAGTTACCAAAGGGAGTAGGGTATAAATTAGGAGTTTGGGATTAGCAGATGTAAACAACCATATATAAAGAGGCAGCAAGGACCTACTGTATAGCACAGGGAGCTCTATTCAGTATCTTGTAATAACCTGTGATGGAAAAGAATCTGAAAAAAATATGTGTAGAAAACCGTCAAACAGAATTATTAAAGGTACCAAGTACAAACCCTTATCTAGTTTACACATAAAGGGTCATCGTTTTTATCATTCATTCATTTTCATTTTAACTCAAGGCATCAGAGAGACCTTGGGTATATTCCAGCTTTGCCAAAAACTTGTTCTGTGACTTTGGGGAAGTTATTTACATTTCCTGTGTAAAGCAAGATTTATGTAAGGTGGAGATAGTAGTTCTTTCCATAATGATTCTCTCCTTGCAGAGTTCTTGTAAGGTTGGATGTGAAAGAATGCGTGCCAGGGGCTACCAGCATCCTTGAAGGTATTTAAAAGGTGGAAGGGATGGATATTTACAAGTGCAAGTTACTTCTCTTCCTCCTTCTCTGTCTAGGATCAGCTATGAGGCTGATATTTTTATGTTGAAACTTGAGAGAATTGGATTATTTAGTCACTGCTTCACTAAATTAATTGGCAAGTGAATGGCTGACTACATTAATTTTCTGTCTGGTGCTCCACAAACAAACATAGTTCCTTGTTACGAGCTGAAGTGGGTGGAGATAGATTCTGGCAGGAGCGAGGAGCAAGGTGATGCTTGAAAAGCAGGCTAATTTTCATTTTTATGAAGTAGGTTAGTTATGCTTTTTATTCCATTGTAATAAAAATGCAAACATCAGAATATTGCAGCCTTCACTTTTGTTTCATTTTCTGCCATAGTTTTGGACTAGGAAACAGAGGTGGTTATTCCAGTTCAGTTCCTTTTGTCTTCAGATGTCTTTTTTAACCCATAATAAAGGCTGGTATTCTGGTAGGCTTTAAAAACACTACAAATGCTTTGCATTAGTATTTTTACTTTGTAAACTCTAGAGTTTATTATAAGGAATAACAGGAACTGGTTGAGGGAGAAATGGAAGGAGAGCAGTCAGGAACTAGTTTTAGATCGTTAGTCATTAGGAACTTGGCTTTTTCGAATTTGTCCTTGATCAACGTCTAGAGTTACACTTAGTTGACTGGATGGTGATTAACGCTGTTGTGGGTAGAGCTGACCCCTCTGACTTCTCTGATGGGCTTCCAAATTATGCCATTTATTAATTAAATTAAATCAGCCTAATGATTTTATCTCTAGAGCTTCTTTTAGTGGTGAGTAGAAGGGAACGGCTACCCACTCCAGTATTCTTGCCTGGTGAATTCCATGGACAGAGGAGCCTGGCAGGCTACAGTCCATGGGGTTGCAAAGAGCTGGACATGACCCAGGGACTTTCATTCATACCATCTCTGTGATAGGACAATGCAAAAGATTTCACATTTTACCTGTCAATGGTTAACTGCAATTTCCTTAGTCCGTTTGTCAGTAGGGCTAGGAATTGAAATTCCTTAATATTAGGAAGAGAGATTAAGTTTAAAAATCAAAGGTAGATGACATTTCATATTTTTCAGCTTCACAGAAGAGTCACAACATTTTTCAAGGATTCCTCATACCTTAACCTCAGGTAAGAGACGGCCCTCTTTTTGTAAGACTGAAGAATACCATAAGTTAACTGTAGGCTTTTGAGCTTCAGCTTCAGTATCATTCCTTCCAATGAATATTCAGGGTTGATTTTCTTCGGGATCAACTGGTTTAATCTTCTAGCAGTCCAAGGGACTCTTAAGAGTCTTCTCCAACACCACAATTCGAAAGTATCAATTCTTCGACTCTCAATCTTCTGTATGGTCCAACTCTCACATCCATACATGACTACTGGGAAAGCCATGCCTTTTGCTATATTTGCCAAGATAGCCTGGTAAAAAAACCAAATCCATCCTCTTGATACCTTTTTCCTTGGCATTTTACATGAGGCACAACATTCTCTTTGGGTTGTTTTTTTTTTTTTTTGAGTGAGTGCCAGAAGGAAGATGCCCAGGTGTCATGTGTGTTTTTTCCTGAAGTCTCAAAAGGAGATTTCAGGCAGATTTTGTTAGGAAATGGTATTCATTGCTGAACTGCAAATTAGATCGCAAGTGCTTTGGACCTTCTTAGTAAATTATATAGCTAAAACCTGGAACTATACTAGACCCTTTGAATTTAATTTGACTGCTGGCAGCCATCAATGGTTAAAAGATTTTAGAAAACCTGAACGCTAATGCTTGAATGTGCTGGTAGGGGATGTTGCTGAAAAGACAGGTGTCTCAGAGAGCCAAATAAAACACTGGCCTTTCATGGACTGTTCAAAAACTAATACAAAAAAAAAAAAGAATATACAGCATAATATTGCAAGGAGTGCTATGTAATCAAGGCACATAGAGCCTTATGAGCTTTACAAGTTCATTTTCCACCTTCTGAGTTATTACAAGTACAATTTACCTCTCTACTCTGTGGTCTTCATTCTGGGGAGGCTCGTCTTTCCTCATTTCGCCGGCCTGTGTCCTTTTGCCTGCTAATACAATATTCTCTTCTAACCTGAGCATTAGTGAGTGCCTCTTACTCCTTTTCTTGCATAATACATTTTTAGCCAAGCAGGGAACCTGACGTTCGTCTTAAATAGTCTTACACATTTTTCATATGAAATTCAATTAAACTATTTCTGAGTCTGAATGTCTGTGTGGTTTCTTACCTTTCAGCGGAATGAAGTTTTCCTTCCAGTGAAAATACTTAAAAGCAAGCAATTGAAGGAAGCCGGGAGAGTGTGGGGGAGGGAGGGGGTGAATCACGCTGTTCAGCACAGTCAGCTAATTGTTTCAGCCTTTGTTTTTCTGTTCCCCTTGAAGATGAGCTGTATTTTAATTACTGCATGAAAGATTTGTCTTGATTAGATGGCTAAGAGGTGTCAGTGCTTCTGAAGGAGATGAAGCTGCAGAAGAAGGGGAGGGAGGCAGGCAAAGAGTTCCTTCTGGAAACTTCTGAGGCTCCTGCTGTCCTCCCTGCCCTCTGGCCACCACACACTTAGCTTCTGTTTAGGCTCCATTTCAGGGATACCAGGAGCCTTGAGATGTTAGATGACACAGTGGGCTGAAATAGCATCCTTTGTGCTTGGGATGAGGCATGAATAGTGGAGAACTTTGCTGGAGAGTGCTTAGAAGGAAATTAGTTAAAATCTCTCCATCTTAAAAAAAAATTTTTTTTTTATTGGATTCTAGTTAGTTTACAATGTTGGTTTACAATGTTTCTGCTGTGCAGCACAGTGAATCAGTTATACATATACATATATCCACTCTTTTTCAGATTCTTTTCACATACAGATCATTACAGAGTACTGAGTAGAATTCCCTGCACTATACACTAGGTCCTTATCGGTTATTCAATCCTAGAGTGAGTTGCCATTTCCTTCTCCAGGGGATCTTCCCCACCCTGGGACTGAACCCAGGTTTCCTGCATTGCAGGCAAATTCTTTACATTCTGGCCACCAAGAAAGCCCCATTTTATATATAGTAGCATGTGTATTTCAATTCCAGTCTCCCAATTTATCCCTCCCCGCTTCCCCCTGGTAACCATAAGATTGTTTTTTACATCCGTGACTCTATTTTGCAAATACGTTCGTTTGTACCATTTTTTTAAGACTCCACATATTCGTAATATTATGTGGTAATTATCCTTCTCCGTCTTACTTCACTCAGGACGACAATCCCTAGATTCATCTATGTTGCTTCAAATGTCATGGTTTCATTCTTTTTTATGGCTGAGTAATATTCCACTACAAACATGTACCACATTATCTTTATTCCTCTGTCAATGGACATCTAGGTGTGGTTTCTTACCTTTCAGCGGAATGAAGTTTTCCTTCCAGTGAAAATACTTAAAAGCAAGCAATTGAAGGAAGCCGGGAGAGTGTGGGGGAGGGAGGGGGTGAATCACGCTGTTCAGCACAGTCAGCTAATTGTTTCAGCCTTTGTTTTTCTGTTCCCCTTGAAGATGAGCTGTATTTTAATTACTGCATGAAAGATTTGTCTTGATTAGATGGCTAAGAGGTGTCAGTGCTTCTGAAGGAGATGAAGCTGCAGAAGAAGGGGAGGGAGGCAGGCAAAGAGTTCCTTCTGGAAACTTCTGAGGCTCCTGCTGTCCTCCCTGCCCTCTGGCCACCACACACTTAGCTTCTGTTTAGGCTCCATTTCAGGGATACCAGGAGCCTTGAGATGTTAGATGACACAGTGGGCTGAAATAGCATCCTTTGTGCTTGGGATGAGGCATGAATAGTGGAGAACTTTGCTGGAGAGTGCTTAGAAGGAAATTAGTTAAAATCTCTCCATCTTAAAAAAAAATTTTTTTTTTATTGGATTCTAGTTAGTTTACAATGTTGGTTTACAATGTTTCTGCTGTGCAGCACAGTGAATCAGTTATACATATACATATATCCACTCTTTTTCAGATTCTTTTCACATACAGATCATTACAGAGTACTGAGTAGAATTCCCTGCACTATACACTAGGTCCTTATCGGTTATTCAATCCTAGAGTGAGTTGCCATTTCCTTCTCCAGGGGATCTTCCCCACCCTGGGACTGAACCCAGGTTTCCTGCATTGCAGGCAAATTCTTTACATTCTGGCCACCAAGAAAGCCCCATTTTATATATAGTAGCATGTGTATTTCAATTCCAGTCTCCCAATTTATCCCTCCCCGCTTCCCCCTGGTAACCATAAGATTGTTTTTTACATCCGTGACTCTATTTTGCAAATACGTTCGTTTGTACCATTTTTTTAAGACTCCACATATTCGTAATATTATGTGGTAATTATCCTTCTCCGTCTTACTTCACTCAGGACGACAATCCCTAGATTCATCTATGTTGCTTCAAATGTCATGGTTTCATTCTTTTTTATGGCTGAGTAATATTCCACTACAAACATGTACCACATTATCTTTATTCCTCTGTCAATGGACATCTAGGTTGCTTCCATGTCCTAGCTCTTCTAAATAGTGCTGCAATGAACATTGGGGGTACCTGTATCTTTTCCAATTTTGATTTTCTCTGGATCTATGTCCAGGAGTGGAACTGCTGAATCAGATGGTAGCTCTATTTTTACTTTTTTAAGGAACATTTATACTGTTCTCCATTATGGCTGCATCAATTTTTCATTTCCACCAATACTGTTGAAGGGTTCCCTTTTCTTCTCAGCCTCTCAAGTCTTTACTGAAACCTCTCCATCCAAATCCCATGGGAGAGAGCTACCAGGCCGTGTGGTCAGGGCTCTCTGCTCTACTTCCTAAGGTGGAAGAAGTTGCATAGATTGTCAGCCAACTCTGGACATTGGCTAGGAGATGTGGGTATAAAGATCAATCAACTGAACCCCTCCAGCTTATAGTTGGTGAAGGAGACAAAATAAAGGGTACCTTGCCACATGGAAATTCTCTTAGAATGTGAAAAGCTGATCCCAGGAGCTCAGAGTGGGGACCCAAGTCACCTCTGGTATATGAGTTGGATCAGGCTTCATGGAGGAGGTCATACTCACAGTTTCCAAGGATGAGTGATGGGGAAAGGGTCAACCTAAGTAACTAGGATAGGAAACAAAAGGTATTTTAACAAGTTTAGCAATTGGATGGTCATTGGTAACACAGTGAGAGTAGTTGGAGGGAACAGTGGGGGCAGAAGTGGGTTGTCCAGTGTGTAGGATAGGAGAGAAAGAGCAGGAAAGGAAGTTCTTTGGCTTTTACGAAGAAGCTTATATGAAGAGAAAAGGAGAAAGGCAGGTTCTTAATTAGAGTGTTTCAGGCTAGGCTTGCATGTAAAGTCAAGCTAAAAGTTGATATCTAGATATCTCTCAAAGCTGTTGTTATTAAAGAAAAAAACAGATGTGATTGAATATGCATTTTCCAAATAGCTTATACAATTAATGAAATCAGAAGACAGTTGCTGAATTCCCAGTTCCTCTTTGCCACTGTAACACAGGCTTTAGAGAGAACTAAACAGGGAATTTGTGAAATTCTCACAGGGAATTTGTGAAATTATTTTCTCTTCACCCTGGACATTGTTTAAAAAAATAACAGAGATAAAGGCCCTGGCTTAGTTGAATAAGTGTATGTGATATAAACAAATTTAGCATCATATACTAGCTAGAGAAGCAACAGATGCTTAACCTATGGTGACATTTAGTTGTACGAAGAGTTTTTTTTTTAATGTTTTTTTTTTTTTTTCCACAAACCACATTTGATTAATTCATTTTTTAATAGGTAATCTCCAGCTCCTATATGCAAGTTGGTATGAGACATGCATATTCCATATTTTGAGTTTGTTTTCCCTTTATTATTAGACTGCAAGCACTTTCTGTGCTCTCAATGAAATGACTTTGCAAACACTGATTGTGTTAGGGGAATAAACACAGCTCTCCATACTTTTAACTTCCCTCCCCCTCCTACCCCATGAGTGAGGAAAAAGACAACTGGAAGTTAATTTTTGGAATAAGGTAGCGGAGGAAGGGAGGAATATTCGGGTAGTTGGGCATCTGTGTGTGTGTGTGTGTGTGTGTGTGTGTGTGTATGAGCTGCAATCAGTCCTTGGTCTGATGCTGAGGTCCAGTAGATTCTGAGATAAGCATACACATTCACAGTGGAGTTTAAGCTTTCACTGTCCAGGACTACTGCCAATGAGTTGAAATGAGGTGAAAGAGTAAGGAAAGTGTTAAAAATAAAAATGAAAAAAAAAACGTTGTCAATTCTGGAAAAATTTGAGTCATAAAAGATGGCATCGTATTTTTATCATTGAGGGGCATAATTTTGCCTATCGTTACCACTAGAATCTGTTTTACTTAATGTAAGCAATTATTGAATGCCTGGTGAATGGATATGTGGTCTATATATGGCACCTTCAATCACAGTTAGGTGGATGCTATTTTTTTTTTCAATTCTATTTCTTGAAATTTTTATTTTTGAAAAATACCAGGGACCTTTTGAGGTCCCAAAGTCTTACTAAATGTTGAAGCTGAATTTTTTGGAATGTGAAAATACTGTAAGAAGTTTGATCAGATTGTTTCTAGGTAGGAAGCATACACTTATCTTTTAAAAACTTCAATGAAATTTGAGGAAATGTTACCCCCAAATCAGGAAATGAATGTCAGAAATCATTATGCATTGTTATAATGGGCTGGTTCTCCTTCCTGCCACTGTGATTCTCCTATGGAAAACACTGAGACAATGATTATGAAACTTGGTTTGAAATAGTCACAACCACAGAAGAAAACCACTGTACCTCTAGACTCTGGGGGAGATATTCAGTTACTTAAAGAAAAAAAAAGTCTGAGTCAAGAAGCAAATGATACAGGCCAAGAAAGATTTACATTGGAATTTTCTCCTGATTTTTTATTTTAATAAAAAATCATGTTTATATTTTGAGGAAGCTGAGAAGCTTCTTGAGCTTAAAAGCAATAGGGATTCCTGCAGATGATTGCCCAGATTTGCCATTTTAACTTGGTGACAATACCTTGCAATAGTCACCATAAAGGGAACGTTATATTGCTGAAAACTGGCCAACTCTAGAATCAGTTTCTCTTCAGAATGCCTAATGAAGGGGCACACAAATTGTGTATAAACTAGGTAAAGAAAATGGCTTACCGGGACTTCCTTGGCAGTCCAGTGGTCAAGACTCCACGTTCCCAGGGATCACATTCCTGGTTGGGCAAAGGAGATCCTGTGTTCTACCTGTCACAACTGGGAGAAAAAAATATCTTATCACTTTGAGAAAGGAAAGACCAAATGTTCTTGATTTGAAAAGTCTGGAAGAGCCATTTTGAATTTCCTATTGAAGGGACAGGTTTTAATACGTTATCTAGTGCAGTAGAAGATATTTAAAGCCATGCCATGCATCTGATATTAGAATCTTCTCTCTGAAGTTGCCTTATTACTGGCTGTTATTCAATAGAGCATAAAAGAGTTTTAGTCCAATTTATCTTCTTATTTGTTGTGGGGAGAAAAAGCCATCTGAACTACTGATCTAAATTTACAGTCATTTCAAGACAGGCTTGAAAGAATCTTAAAAAGTTAACGCAGTTAACGTCCCTGTCAGTCAATTTATGATACTCCCTCAAAGAAAAGCAGTTTTAGAGAAATGATATTTCTCATAAGGTCTAAAAAGGCCTGTCTTAACTTTCGTAGTTTCAAATTTAAAATGAGATACGTGGACATATGGCATGTCAGAGGCATCTGTTAAATCAGATCCCGGACACTGCTAGGGTTTATGCATGTGTAAATATGTAGGAGGGTAGAATTTTGGTAGATGATACTGACTAAAGAAAGGTCTCAGAAGGACATATTATTCTTCCAAGTTTTAGAGACTAATAATTTCAGGCTATTGAGTTTTAGGGTAGTTGTATCTTGCCTAAAGAAAAAAGTCTGAGTCAAGAAGCAAATGATCAGGCCAAGAAAGATTTACATTGGAATTGTCTCCTGATTTTTTATTTTAATAAAAAATCATGTTTATATTTTGAGGAAGCTGAGAAGCTTCTTGAGCTTAAAAGCAATAGGGATTCCTGCAGATGATTGCCCAGATTTGCCATTTTAACTTGGTGACAATACCTTGCAATAGTCACCATAAAGGGAACGTTATATTGCTGAAAACTGGCCAACTCTAGAATCAGTTTCTCTTCAGAATGCCTAATGAAGGGGCACACAAATTGTGTATAAACTAGGTAAAGAAAATGGCTTACCGGGACTTCCTTGGCAGTCCAGTGGTCAAGACTCCACGTTCCCAGGGATCACATTCCTGGTTGGGCAAAGGAGATCCTGTGTTCTACCTGTCACAACTGGGAGAAAAAAATATCTTATCACTTTGAGAAAGGAAAGACCAAATGTTCTTGATTTGAAAAGTCTGGAAGAGCCATTTTGAATTTCCTATTGAAGGGACAGGTTTTAATACGTTATCTAGTGCAGTAGAAGATATTTAAAGCCATGCCATGCATCTGATATTAGAATCTTCTCTCTGAAGTTGCCTTATTACTGGCTGTTATTCAATAGAGCATAAAAGAGTTTTAGTCCAATTTATCTTCTTATTTGTTGTGGGGAGAAAAAGCCATCTGAACTACTGATCTAAATTTACAGTCATTTCAAGACAGGCTTGAAAGAATCTTAAAAAGTTAACGCAGTTAACGTCCCTGTCAGTCAATTTATGATACTCCCTCAAAGAAAAGCAGTTTTAGAGAAATGATATTTCTCATAAGGTCTAAAAAGGCCTGTCTTAACTTTCGTAGTTTCAAATTTAAAATGAGATACGTGGACATATGGCATGTCAGAGGCATCTGTTAAATCAGATCCCGGACACTGCTAGGGTTTATGCATGTGTAAATATGTAGGAGGGTAGAATTTTGGTAGATGATACTGACTAAAGAAAGGTCACAGAAGGACATATTATTCTTCCAAGTTTTAGAGACTAATAATTTCAGGCTATTGAGTTTTAGGGTAGTTGTATCTTGCCTAAATGGATTGATCTAGAATAGAGAATAGTAATTGCTAGAAATAACACATATTCAGAAATTTTAATTGGATAGTTCAGTAGGGTGATACAGCAAAGAAAAATGAGTTCAGTGTTTATTCTGTGTAGGTAGAGTTCAGGTAGGGCAGAAATAGGGTATTATAAAAATCGAGTTATATGTAACTCTAGTAAAAAAAAAGTGTTATCAAGAAAATGGAAAATTTTACATGATGAATATTTAATGAATACGCAGGATCCTTCTTGGGAGGAAGTTGCATGTCTGTGCTTCAATTCAGCCAAATCTTGATTAATCAGAAACCAATTCTCCTGCCTAGGAATTACCCAGGGCTGCCTCTGTTGCTGGTCATTTCACTTCTTATTAGCATAATCCTCAAGCAGATGGAAGGGAGTTGGGAGATAAAACTCAAATCAGCTTTGTTCCTTGCTAACAACTCTGGCAAACTGTTGACACTTCTGGCTAAAATAAAGTTTGGGTATTCTCTGTGGATTTTTATTATTTGTGCTGTCCTTGTCTCCACAGATAATCAACAGTTCACTGCATAATATATAGCAGATGCAACCTGGCTCACTCTTTCGAATGAGGTAATGCAAATGAACACTTGAACCTAGGAAAAAGTAACTTTAGAATTCACCCAGTTCAGTAAATAGAGGAAGTAATCTTAATGATAGGGTTTTAATGATAAAGATTCAAAGAAAAAGCAAGGCATTTGCTTCCTCATATAGAAAATATACTTTCTAATTATCTTATATCTACCAGAAGGAGACAATTCAAGTTGGATTGACCCTATATTTGGATAAAATTGAATACAAATAACATATGTAAAAACAACTCATGTTAATTTTTTTTTCCCTTTTTACTTCTTTCTCAGCAGCTGGGCTGATAATTATTATTGAGGAATTTTTAATTGTTTGAAATTTAAAAGTAGCAGTTTAAAAAGCCTTGTTTTATTTTTTGTTTTAAATAGCCTAGTAGCAGTTTCTTCTACAAAGTTTAATGTAGGAGGGTAGAATTTTGGTAGATGATACTGACTAAAGAAAGGTCACAGAAGGACATATTATTCTTCCAAGTTTTAGAGACTAATAATTTCAGGCTATTGAGTTTTAGGGTAGTTGTATCTTGCCTAAATGGATTGATCTAGAATAGAGAATAGTAATTGCTAGAAATAACACATATTCAGAAATTTTAATTGGATAGTTCAGTAGGGTGATACAGCAAAGAAAAATGAGTTCAGTGTTTATTCTGTGTAGGTAGAGTTCAGGTAGGGCAGAAATAGGGTATTATAAAAATCGAGTTATATGTAACTCTAGTAAAAAAAAAGTGTTATCAAGAAAATGGAAAATTTTACATGATGAATATTTAATGAATACGCAGGATCCTTCTTGGGAGGAAGTTGCATGTCTGTGCTTCAATTCAGCCAAATCTTGATTAATCAGAAACCAATTCTCCTGCCTAGGAATTACCCAGGGCTGCCTCTGTTGCTGGTCATTTCACTTCTTATTAGCATAATCCTCAAGCAGATGGAAGGGAGTTGGGAGATAAAACTCAAATCAGCTTTGTTCCTTGCTAACAACTCTGGCAAACTGTTGACACTTCTGGCTAAAATAAAGTTTGGGTATTCTCTGTGGATTTTTATTATTTGTGCTGTCCTTGTCTCCACAGATAATCAACAGTTCACTGCATAATATATAGCAGATGCAACCTGGCTCACTCTTTCGAATGAGGTAATGCAAATGAACACTTGAACCTAGGAAAAAGTAACTTTAGAATTCACCCAGTTCAGTAAATAGAGGAAGTAATCTTAATGATAGGGTTTTAATGATAAAGATTCAAAGAAAAAGCAAGGCATTTGCTTCCTCATATAGAAAATATACTTTCTAATTATCTTATATCTACCAGAAGGAGACAATTCAAGTTGGATTGACCCTATATTTGGATAAAATTGAATACAAATAACATATGTAAAAACAACTCATGTTAATTTTTTTTTCCCTTTTTACTTCTTTCTCAGCAGCTGGGCTGATAATTATTATTGAGGAATTTTTAATTGTTTGAAATTTAAAAGTAGCAGTTTAAAAAGCCTTGTTTTATTTTTTTGTTTTAAATAGCCTATGTTTCTTCTACAAAGTTTAGAAGCTACACCAAATTATTAACAAGTCGATGGAGATTTTGATTTTCTTAGTTTTGCTTACTTATATTTTTATGATACCTTCCTCAAACAGAACCATGCTGTTTATACTGCTCTATAATTTTGTTTCAGTTACCATATTGCCTCATTAAAACACTACTTTTAAATGGTGCATAGCATTTCATACCAACATACTAGAATTTATTCAGCCCCCTAATGCTGGACATTTGTGGGGCTTTTTACTATTATAAACAAGTACAACTTGGTTATCCTTGTACCTGAATCTCTGCATTAGTCCATAATTTTTTTTTTCAGGACAAATTTCTGGATGAGAAATTGCTGAGTCCAGGAGTATATACACATTTTAAAGGCTTTGGAAAGGCTTTTGAACTGTCCTCCAGCAAGGTTCAACTATTAATAGTTATTTTTGTGATAATTTAAAGACAGATCTAAGTCATGGGGCAGAATTTCTAGAATATCTGTACTGGCTGTTGCTTGAACTCAGCAGGTGAAACATAAACCTGTCTGAGTGTGGACACAACTCTGAAGTCCATGGTCCTGAATGAGTCATTATAACCTTCTCTTAGATTTTGTCTAGAATCTTGAGACCTTGACAATAGGGGCTTGGTGGGATCTGTTTGGTTCTTAAGAGGGGCAGGAGTTCTGCTTAGAAATGGATTACTGTAAGTTTGCAACCTGTTGTCTCTCTCCTCACTCCTCCAGGGTGGAAGCCTTCCTTTGCTCCTGGAAAAGTAACTTTAGAATTCACCCAGTTCAGTAATAGAGAAGTAATCATGATAGGGTTTTAATGATAAAGATTCAAAGAAAAAGCAAGGCATTTGCTTCCTCATATAGAAAATATACTTTCTAATTATCTTATATCTACCAGAAGGAGACAATTCAAGTTGGATTGACCCTATATTTGGATAAAATTGAATACAAATAACATATGTAAAAACAACTCATGTTAATTTTTTTTTCCCTTTTTACTTCTTTCTCAGCAGCTGGGCTGATAATTATTATTGAGGAATTTTTAATTGTTTGAAATTTAAAAGTAGCAGTTTAAAAAGCCTTTTTTTTTTTTTTTGTTTTAAATAGCCTATGTTTCTTCTACAAAGTTTAGAAGCTACACCAAATTATTAACAAGTCGATGGAGATTTTGATTTTCTTAGTTTTGCTTACTTATATTTTTATGATACCTTCCTCAAACAGAACCATGCTGTTTATACTGCTCTATAATTTTGTTTCAGTTACCATATTGCCTCATTAAAACACTACTTTTAAATGGTGCATAGCATTTCATACCAACATACTAGAATTTATTCAGCCCCCTAATGCTGGACATTTGTGGGGCTTTTTACTATTATAAACAAGTACAACTTGGTTATCCTTGTACCTGAATCTCTGCATTAGTCCATAATTTTTTTTTTCAGGACAAATTTCTGGATGAGAAATTGCTGAGTCCAGGAGTATATACACATTTTAAAGGCTTTGGAAAGGCTTTTGAACTGTCCTCCAGCAAGGTTCAACTATTAATAGTTATTTTTGTGATAATTTAAAGACAGATCTAAGTCATGGGGCAGAATTTCTAGAATATCTGTACTGGCTGTTGCTTGAACTCAGCAGGTGAAACATAAACCTGTCTGAGTGTGGACACAACTCTGAAGTCCATGGTCCTGAATGAGTCATTATAACCTTCTCTTAGATTTTGTCTAGAATCTTGAGACCTTGACAATAGGGGCTTGGTGGGATCTGTTTGGTTCTTAAGAGGGGCAGGAGTTCTGCTTAGAAATGGATTACTGTAAGTTTGCAACCTGTTGTCTCTCTCCTCACTCCCTCCAGGGTGGAAGCTTCTTTCCATTTCCTTGAAATCAGGGATCATAATATGTGGTACACAGACCACGCCCAAACACGGATCTCGTCATTCCTGAGGTCAGTTGAGCCTGGGGATGTGTGACCCCTACTGCCAGGCTCACCTTCTTCAGGGGACGTCTATCACCACGGAGCAAGCCACCTGGGGAGAGATGTGTTAGAGGTGCAGGTCTGGTTTTAACTATCCCAGAAGTCTGCTCTAATGGTTTAAGAGTCCCCCCACCTTTGGTGCCCAGAAGTGGGAGCCATTTCTACATCGTCATTGCCCCTAAAGCAGAGAAAAATTTCCCCAACACATGGGGGAGTCAGAAGGTAGAGAAAACCTTTATTTAAAAGAAAAATGTTCAACAGAGACTACTTTCTGGATACATAAAAGCACTGTGGTTTAATCATTAACATTAATAGATACCAGAAACTTCATCTCATATCCACAGAGACACCACCTGAAAAGTCCCGTTTAGTGGTCTGTTTTCTTGTGTATCCATAAAGCATTAACTGTAATGGCTATTAGGTGTGACTCCTAAGGGTAGAACAGACCACTATCAAAGCCACAGGACCAAAAATCTGCTATTTTAGGTGCTTTATTCTTAGTCTCTCTACACCATATGCCTCCTGTCACAAGGAAAGAATAAACTGTATACTCTCATGGCTTAGTGAGTGAAGAAACCACCTGCAATGCAGGAGATGTGACTCTGATCCATGGGTGGGGAGGATCCCTTGGAGGAGGGCATGGCAATCCAGGCCAGAATTCTTGCCGGGAGAATTCCACGGGCAGAGGAGCCTGGTGGGCTGCGGTTCACAGGGTCACTAAGAGTTGGCTACAACCGAAGCAACTGAGCACATAAACTTCCTACACTTTCTGACAAGGTTTGTATTCAATATTTGTTTAGGTTATAGGTTAGAAATATTTAGAGAGTGGTGTTATGGACCCCCAAATTCCTCTTTTAGACTGTGTACTATATTTTGAAAAATAGTAATTTGCTAATTAGTATGGTACATATACATCCTGATATTGATCTCCTTCCCCTTGTGCTGTGTGTGTGTGCTCAGTCTGTTCAGTCATATCTGACTCTTTGTGACTCCATGAACTGTAGTCCACCAGGCTCTGCTGTCCATGGAATTTCCCAGGCAAGAATACAGGAATGGGTTGCCACACCCCCCTCCAGGGGATCTTCCCGACCTGGGACTGAGCTTGTATCTCCTGCATTAACAGGGGGATTCTTTACACTGAGCTACGAGGCAAGCCATCCTTCCCCTTGTTCCTTCCAAATTTAAGAACTTAAGATTTAAAAAGTCCTTTTTTATCAGAGGTAAAAAAATAAAGACTGCTGTCCATGTGACTGTGTAGCTATAGTGACCAATATCTTGGATTTTTCAATTTTAATTTCAAAATGATTTTCTCTTGGCCTTCACTGTATTGAATATAAAATGTTTTTTTTTTTCAGACTATACATGACAATTTTTTTTTGTCTCAGAAAATGCAGTCACTATATTGCTGGTTAAAATACTGCTCGTATTCCTTTGTCATCATCCTTCGGTCTTTACCCTGAGAGTATACACACTACTCCCTGTCTTTCTGGACCAGATAGGCTTGGGCAAGTACCCAAAAAGAACAATGCTTCCTAGGGACCACCACTTGAATACAGAACTTATTGTCAAGTTTCAAGTTTTGTTTACTGGGGGCACCTGGTAAACTCAGGTGAGCAGTGAAGAGAACAGACAGCACACCTGTGCTCTAAATGGCAGACATCAATAGCAGGGCATGTTGGCTTTCTACTTGTGTCCGCCAGCCTCTGGGCACAGTGGAAAGTCATGTGTGAAGGATGCTCTCCAGCCCCTTAGCTGCCCGTGGGAATCATTGTAAAGCAGTCTGCCAGAGGAGCCTGGTGGGCTGCGGTTCACAGGGTCACTAAGAGTTGGCTACAACCGAAGCAACTGAGCACATAAACTTCCTACACTTTCTGACAAGGTTTGTATTCAATATTTGTTTAGGTTATAGGTTAGAAATATTTAGAGAGTGGTGTTATGGACCCCCAAATTCCTCTTTTAGACTGTGTACTATATTTTGAAAAATAGTAATTTGCTAATTAGTATGGTACATATACATCCTGATATTGATCTCCTTCCCCTTGTGCTGTGTGTGTGTGCTCAGTCTGTTCAGTCATATCTGACTCTTTGTGACTCCATGAACTGTAGTCCACCAGGCTCTGCTGTCCATGGAATTTCCCAGGCAAGAATACAGGAATGGGTTGCCACACCCCCCTCCAGGGGATCTTCCCGACCTGGGACTGAGCTTGTATCTCCTGCATTAACAGGGGGATTCTTTACACTGAGCTACGAGGCAAGCCATCCTTCCCCTTGTTCCTTCCAAATTTAAGAACTTAAGATTTAAAAAGTCCTTTTTTATCAGAGGTAAAAAAATAAAGACTGCTGTCCATGTGACTGTGTAGCTATAGTGACCAATATCTTGGATTTTTCAATTTTAATTTCAAAATGATTTTCTCTTGGCCTTCACTGTATTGAATATAAAATGTTTTTTTTTTTCAGACTATACATGACAATTTTTTTTTGTCTCAGAAAATGCAGTCACTATATTGCTGGTTAAAATACTGCTCGTATTCCTTTGTCATCATCCTTCGGTCTTTACCCTGAGAGTATACACACTACTCCCTGTCTTTCTGGACCAGATAGGCTTGGGCAAGTACCCAAAAAGAACAATGCTTCCTAGGGACCACCACTTGAATACAGAACTTATTGTCAAGTTTCAAGTTTTGTTTACTGGGGGCACCTGGTAAACTCAGGTGAGCAGTGAAGAGAACAGACAGCACACCTGTGCTCTAAATGGCAGACATCAATAGCAGGGCATGTTGGCTTTCTACTTGTGTCCGCCAGCCTCTGGGCACAGTGGAAAGTCATGTGTGAAGGATGCTCTCCAGCCCCTTAGCTGCCCGTGGGAATCATTGTAAAGCAGTCTGCCAGAAGGAATGTGTGAGCAGATGACAAACGGTACCTGACTCCAGGGGAAAATAGACTTTGGGAAGCTTTTAATGCCAAGTTTTATAATGTTTAGGATGAAATACTGCATCAGATTTCTCATGAGAATGGGAACGACCTCAAATCCATTTAACACAGCATTTTTCAGCGGAAGAGAATGGGCTTGAATAGAACAAGAAAATATCCCAGTCCTTAAAGTTTAGAGAGGGCTTCCTTTCTTCCCCTTGCTGACTCCCACTCATTCATCCTGACTTCCATTCTGTAACTTGCAGTCATACTCATTAAAAAAAAGAAAAAGAATCCCTCTGTATGAATTGTCTGAGTTGGTGCAGAGAGCAAATATTTTGCCCCATTGATCTCAAAAGTGCCTTCATGATTGTCAGGGCAAATAGCCCATTATTTTTGGTTCAGAAAATATGGGCACCGTGTGCACGTGTGTGTGTTCAGTTGCCCAGTCATGTCTGACTTGTTGTGGCACTATGGACTGCAGCATGCCAGACTCCCCTGTCCCTCACCACCTCCTCAAGTTTGCTCAAGTTCATGTCCATTGCATCCATGATACCATCCAGCCATCTTATTCTCTGATGGCCTCTCCTCCTTCTGCCTCAATCTTTCCCAGCATCAGGGACTTTTCCAATGAGTTGGTTATTTGCATCAGATGATCAAAATACTGGAGCTGAGCTTCAGCATCAGTCCTGATAGCTAGAATTCAAGGCTGATTTCCCTAATGACTGGTTTGATCTTTTTGTTGCCCAAGGGACCCTCAGGAGTCTTCTCCAGCACCACAGTTTGAAAGTATTAATTCTTTGGCGCTCTACCTTTTTACAGTCCAGCTCTCACAGCCATATGTGACTGTTGGGAAGACCATAGCCTTGAGGATACGGACCTTTGGCAGAGTACTTTCTCTGCTCTTCAACGCACTGTCTATGTTTGTCATAGCTTTCCTGCCACAAAGCAATTGTCTTCCAATTTCATGGCTACAGTCACCATTCACAGTGATCTTAGAGCCAGGAAGAGGAAATCTGTCACTACCTCCACCTTTTCCCCTTCTATTTGCCATGAAGTAATGGGACCAGATGCCATGATCTTAGTTTTTTAATATTTAGTTTTAAGTCAGCTCTTTCATTCTTCTCCTTCACCCTCTTCAAGAGGCTCTTTAGTTCCTTTTTGCTTTCTGCCATTATCATCCATGTATCTGAAGTTGTTGATGTTCCTCCAGCCTATCTTGATTCCAGCTTGTAAGTCATCCAGTCTGGCATCTCTCATGATGTGCTCAGCATATAGGTTAAACAGACAGGCTGACAGCAGACAGCCCAGTCATACTCTTTTCTCAATCTTGAAACAATCAGTTGTTCTATACAGGGTTCTGACTGTTGCTTCTTGACCCACATACAGGTTTCTCAGGGGACAAGTATGATGGTCTGGTATTTCTGCTTCTTTAAAAGCTTCCCACAGTTTGTTATGATCCACATAGTCAAAGGCTTTAACATAGTTGATGAAGCAGAGGTAGATGTTTTTCTGAAAAACCCTTGCTCTCTCGATGATCCAGCAAATGTTGGCAATTTGATCTCTGGTTCCTCTCCCTTTTCGAAATCCAGCTTGGACATCTGGAAGTCCTTAGTTCATGTAATGCTGAAGCCTAGCATGCAAGATTTTAAGCATGACCTTACTAGCATGGGAGATGACTGCAGTTGTCTGATGGTTAGCATATTCTTTAGTAATACCCTTCTTGGGAACTGGGGTCAAGATCGACCTTTTCCAGTCCTGTGGCCACTGCTGGGTCTTCCAGATTTGCTGACAAATTGAATACGGTACCTTGATGGCCTCATCCTTTAGGGTTATGATAATATGGCCCATTATTTCTGGTTCAGAAAACATGGGTACTGTATTTATATCTAATCAGTCATCACTCTCTTTTTGTACTTTCTTTTAAATGTATCTTATCTATCCTATCCTGTTTGTTTTCATGGTTACCACCTCAGCCCAGACCCCTTTCATTTTTTCCTGCCACAAAGCAATTGTCTTCCAATTTCATGGCTACAGTCACCATTCACAGTGATCTTAGAGCCAGGAAGAGGAAATCTGTCACTACCTCCACCTTTTCCCCTTCTATTTGCCATGAAGTAATGGGACCAGATGCCATGATCTTAGTTTTTTAATATTTAGTTTTAAGTCAGCTCTTTCATTCTTCTCCTTCACCCTCTTCAAGAGGCTCTTTAGTTCCTTTTTGCTTTCTGCCATTATCATCCACGTATCTGAAGTTGTTGATGTTCCTCCAGCCTATCTTGATTCCAGCTTGTAAGTCATCCAGTCTGGCATCTCTCATGATGTGCTCAGCATATAGGTTAAACAGACAGGCTGACAGCAGACAGCCCAGTCATACTCTTTTCTCAATCTTGAAACAATCAGTTGTTCTATACAGGGTTCTGACTGTTGCTTCTTGACCCACATACAGGTTTCTCAGGGGACAAGTATGATGGTCTGGTATTTCTGCCTCTTTAAAAGCTTCCCACAGTTTGTTATGATCCACATAGTCAAAGGCTTTAACATAGTTGATGAAGCAGAGGTAGATGTTTTTCTGAAAAACCCTTGCTCTCTCGATGATCCAGCAAATGTTGGCAATTTGATCTCTGGTTCCTCTCCCTTTTCGAAATCCAGCTTGGACATCTGGAAGTCCTTAGTTCATGTAATGCTGAAGCCTAGCATGCAAGATTTTAAGCATGACCTTACTAGCATGGGAGATGACTGCAGTTGTCTGATGGTTAGCATATTCTTTAGTAATACCCTTCTTGGGAACTGGGGTCAAGATCGACCTTTTCCAGTCCTGTGGCCACTGCTGGGTCTTCCAGATTTGCTGACAAATTGAATACGGTACCTTGATGGCCTCATCCTTTAGGGTTATGATAATATGGCCCATTATTTCTGGTTCAGAAAACATGGGTACTGTATTTATATCTAATCAGTCATCACTCTCTTTTTGTACTTTCTTTTAAATGTATCTTATCTATCCTATCCTGTTTGTTTTCATGGTTACCACCTCAGCCCAGACTTTCATTTCCTGCCTAGATCAATACCATCCTTTTCTTACTATGTTCATCTAATTGATGAGAATAGAGAGGGCAGGTTGGATGCAAAAGATATTTTCAAAGTAAAATTCGCATGACCTAGAACTTGTTATGTGGATGAAGGTTTCAATGATAATTCTTAAAGGATTTCAACCTCATCTAAGAAATGTAGAAAAGAATTCTTTTGATAATTAAAGGCATTATATAGCCATTTTAATTGCTTAATTTATCTTCATTTAATCTAAGTGTCTGAGTCTAAGGATTTTCCCACCATTGTGCCTGCTTTGACATTTGTTTACATGAATCTCCTGTAACAATCTTATTTTGACACAAAAATATATTAAAAACTAAGTTAGTGGAAGTAGTTGTATTTAAAGTATCTTCCAATCCTAAATCCTATGAATTTCTGACCTGCAAATGAATGATTCTGTATGTCTATACCTAAGTATGTATCTAGCTATCTATGTTTTTTCTCTACTTCCTAATTATATTACTGCTTATTTCACAACTGAGATCTTTTCATGTCTTTTGCTTCTTTCTTATATCTCATGAATCTGATATGATAAAGGAAACAGAGTAATAATCAATAAATATTGACCAGGCTTCAGTAATGAGAAAGGAGAACATTGGAAATTCACAATTTATTGTATATTTTTGTTATCTCAGTGAATGAGTTGACTTAATGTTACTTTTTCCTACTTGGGATTTTCTATTGCTGTGTGGAGAAGAGCCTCTTCTATTTATTCAGTTGAAAAAAAAAAAAAAGAGTAGGGAAGGAAGAAAAACTGTGTGTTAACTGCAATTTGATGGTGTCCTCGAAATCATCTTCCCCTAGTTGTTTATGTGGCTAGGTTTGATTGTCCTGAAATTAGAGCAGATTAGGTTTCCTTGGCTTCAGTCAGCTTTCATACAATGGGAATGTTTTCAAAACAACTCAATCTGAAGAAAACATGATTGAGAAGCTAGTTTATTTTAGTGCCTAAACAATACTGAGCTACACTTTTAGAAAAGTTAATCATTTCCCATGGAGTTTACTTAACCACTGTGAAAGTAGTACATGCTCATTACAAAAAAAGTCAGAAACAAAACAGTAGGAGTGAAAAATTTCATGTGTAATCTAGCTATGCAAAAGTAAACAGGGTCAGCTTTTCAGTTATTATCTATCTAGCCTCTTGAAAAATATATATAGTTGTAATCATATTTTCAGTATGATTTCTGTACCTGTTTTTTTTCTTAGGTAAATTTGTATGTGTGTGTGTGCTAGCTGCTCAGTCATGTCTGGCTCTTTGTGACCCTAGTAGCTTCAAAACAGTACAGCCAATCACCACACATAACCTCTGCAATGTACTTATTGGGCATTTAGGTGAGATTCAATTTTTCATTATATTGGATAATGCTGTGGTGAGCATTTTTAAGGTTTTCCAGTAATTCATATTTTTTTATAATTGATGATGCAAAGTGTTTTTAAAGCTCATACTAAATTTTTCCAAATTAATTTAAAAAAAACTCTTCCATCAATACGTGAATAAAGTGTTTTTTTTTTTTTTCATCTCACTCTTATTACTGCAAAATCTTCCTAGTTAAAAAGATACTAGTTTTATAGGCAAAAATTATGTTTCATTTAGTTTTCCCTGATTTCCAATGACGCTTATAACTTTCAAGCACTACTCATTATTCGTTGTTGAGTGTCCTCTTTTCTGAATTATTTGCTTGTATCTTTGGCTACTGATTTATCACAGTCTCTGTGGTTTCTGTTTTTTATAGAATTGGTTTGGCAGACTCCTCATGTGTTGAATATTAATCTTTGTTACATGTATTTTGAGTTCTTGCCTGTTGATTCCCTTTATACTTGGATTATTTTTTTCTTAACAGGCGTCACTGTAATAAACATTTTTATAGTAAACTCATCATTTTCCAACTTTCTTGGTAATTAAAAAAAATTCTAGGTTCAGCTTAGAAACTTCCCTTCTCCCCCAAATCATTGCCCTCCACCAATCATCTAAAGGTTTAAAATAATGTAGTTAGCACTTTTGTAGGAAACAAAAATCTTGAGAAATTTTTTAGAAAAATTCATATTCATATTTTTTATATAATCCCAGTGAAATAATCCAGAAAGAAGATTTGTGATTTAACATTTGTATTTCCCACTCTGTGGTTGGGTTTCATAATATTTAGCGAACAGGAATTATTCCTTGAAATATCTGTTCTTGGGGCAGTTTTGCCCCCAAGGGACGTTTGACTATATCTGGAAACATTTTTGATTGCCACAATGTAGGGGAGGGCATGCCAGTGGCATTTACTAGGTAGAACTCAGTTGTGTTAGACTGTTTTGTGACCCCCTGTGTTGTAGCCCACCAGGCTCCTCTGTCCATGGGATTTCCTAGGCCAGAATACTGGGGGTGGCCTACAATTTCCTTCTCCAGGGAATCTTCCCAACCTAAGAATCGAATCCACATCTCATTGGCAGGTGAATTCTTCACACTGAGCCACTAGGGAAGCCAGGTAGAGCCCAGGGATGCTGCTAAACATCTTACAGTGCACACAACCAATAATTATCTGGCTCATGATGTCAGTACTGCTGCTGTGAAGTGATTCCACCAGAGTTAGGGCTAGTTAGAATGATTATTTATGCTGTATTAGTGGGAGAGAAATTTAACATCACATAATTTAAAAGTACTATTTCATTTTCTTTATCTCTCTTTTATTCCTGAAAGTCCATTGCTTTTTAATTCATCTTCCTCAAGTATTTTAATGACTCACCTTTGCTACCCTTTTGGAAATTGGCAAGCTTAGGGCAAGTGTATGCATGAAGACTGTGGTTGACCCCCTTTCCTGTGTTATGATTTTCAGGCAATGGGGATCCAATCATGGGCAAGCTCTGTGTATGCATGGTCCCTAGTCTCTTGCTTTCCATCTCTTTCTTGTTTGAATATGGATGACTTGGGAATCATGATATTACAAACCATGGATATGATATGTTTGCAGACATATTAGAGACACGTCATGGCATTTGGGCTTGGCTAGTTCTTCCAGGCTGCCCTCCAAGTCAGGTCGAATGAAGGGAAAGGGGTAAAAAGCTTTGTTTCAGCCAGGTACCTTGAGGGAGACCCCACCACCAAATTTGGAAGAGTTAGTGCCAACAGAAAATCCAGAGATAAAAAATAAAATAGTAAATAGAAATGAGTTTGATGAAAAAAAAAAAGAAATGAGTTTGATGGAAGCAGAATGATGATACAAGAGGTGCTGCAAATCACATTGGAACATCATGCCTAGTTCTTCACTCAGAAAATGGGGCTACAGCCTTAACCGCCTTTATTTAAGTATGTTCCTACTACACAGGATGTTCATTCCTATTATGTAAAAACCAACCATCTTAGCCACCAGACAAGCAAACACACACAGCAAGTTCTTTTTTGCAATTAAAATATGAGAGTAATTGAAAGAAATTTAAATAAAATTAAGTTGGAGTTTCTGTGGTAGAACTTCCAGGCTCTTGGATGTGACAAACCGCACTGGGAATCTAGAAGAGGGGCTTGTAGAAGAGTATCTTTTACACTGACTCTACCTTTGAGAACCCTTGCTGTTTCATGGAGCTTCTCGCATAGCTGGTGCTTTATCAGTGGTTTTCATTCATGGCTGCTGATTTGAATAAGAATGTGTTCAATGTGTGGATGAGACTTAAAACCCCCAGGCTCTCCACCCTCCAGCTTCTGACAGTATTGTCTGGGTAGAGGCATTGACTAGTGTAAGAAGCTCCCTAGGTGACTCCACTGGGCATGAGAACACACTTTGGGAAGACCCCCTGAAATCATGTAGTACAGTGTTTCTAAATTTGTTGCTTCATAAGGATCATCCAAGTACTCATTAAATACTTCTTCTCAGGTATCATTCTGCCTGCACTGCAGGAGGCCTGGGTTCGAGGCCTGGGTTGGGAAGATCTCCAGGAGAAGGAACTGGCAACTCACTCCAGTATTCCTGCCTGGAGAATCCCATGGACAAAAGGCCTGGTGGGCTACAGTGCATAGGGTCGCAAAGAGTCAAACACAACTAAGGAACTAGCACACAAATCATTCCGGTAGATTGTGATTCAGTCAGGGCAGTAGGTTCCAAGAGTGTTTGTTTAGCAAACCCTTGGGTTATGCTTATGCTGAGGCAAGTCGGAAGCACAGTCGGCTCTTCTGTGGACTTTACTGGCAGGACCTTAAAGGCAAAGGCTGGTGGACAGAGCACCATCCAGCACTGGAGTGCCGATCTCACCTTTAGTGCCTCTAAGGTCTATTTTTTGGTCCCTTACAGGCTCACAAACCTCCAAGTTGTTTTTTTCCCAAGCAAATGAGTGGATTCATTTAAAAAGACTTTGTGAGCATTTCGTTCTCTGAAATTTATCCCTTCTTTCCTTTCAGGCTCCAGGAGATTATTGATTTCTACAAGGTTTTGGAAATAAAATAGGTGGTTGGAGGCTTTCCTGGTGGTCCAGTGGGGAAGGACACCGCCTTGCAATGCAAGGGGCACCGGTTCAATCCCTGGCCTGGGAAGATCCCACGTGCCGTGGAGCAGCTGGACCGATGTGTCCAATTACTGAGCTGGAGCTCTGGAGTGCATGCGCCCAGAGCCGGTGCTCTGCAACAACAGAGGCCACTGCCGTGGGAGGCCCACATGGGCCAAAGAAAATAGATAAATGGAAGACAAATAGAAGTGGCCCACCTGCTCCTTCCCTCCACAAACTTCCCTCCAAAAAAAAAAAAGGTGGTTGGTCTTGAGTATTGAAAGGCAGAAAGTGAAAGTGTTAGTTGGTCATTTGTATCCAATGCTTTGGGACTCCATGGACTACAGCCTGCCAGGTTCCTCAGTTCATGAGATTAACGAGGCAGGAGTACTGGAGTGGGTTGCCATTTCCTTCTCCAGGGGATCTTCCCAACCCAGGGATTGCCGGCAGACTCTTCTCCCTCTGGGCCACCAGGGAGGCCCTCATTGAGAGGCAAATATTAGAGAAATGATGGGATGCGGGGAGAGAGAGGAAAGGGGAGAGGAAGAGGGACAGAGAGAGACACACACAGAGGAAGGCAGAGAAATAGGAACCTCAATGTGTAGTAAGGATTGAAAACCCAGATTGTTTTTTTTTTTTTTTAAAAACCCTGATTTCAGATGGAGCTTTTCATATCTGTCCTACGTTAGAAGCCACACTCAGGACCCGGTGCCTTGTAACTGCAGAGTCGAGAGGTGAACTACAAATTGGTCAGATCTTGAGGCAATTGTTATTATACCAGTGCTAAAATGTTGCATTAATCCTGTTTATACTTTTTATCTGATTTCTTTCTAGACTTCTAAAGCCCAAGTCAGCAATTATTTTAAGAAGAGGTCAAACCAGCAGGCTGGAGTTACAAAAGATTATTGCTGTTTTGGTTAAAGCTACCAGGGGCTGTTATCAGCTAAGTGGCAGGTTGGACTCTAAGGGAAGTTAAGAGTCAGAAAACATTTATTATCTGGGCAACTCCCTTAAAGGTACAGAACTTACTAACCTTGCCTGGTCTAACTGGAAAAGGATGCCTGGTGGGTCTTCTAAGTAGGGAGGGCTGGTGGATGTTTAGTAGGCCATTAGTCAGAACACTCTCATGCCTGACTCTCTGGTAGGCAGAGAGTAGGTAACAGTGAATGTTTGGTTACCTCCTAGGAGATACAGTGTAATAGGAGTGTCCCAGAGGTAGCTGACACCCACCTTTCTTGTGAATCAAGGGCACCCATCCACCAGCATGCATGTGACACAGAGCCACAAGACGAGAGGGACCAATCATATTTTTCCTTCAGGAGCTCGGAATCAGAAAGCTGAGAGATGATGGTTGTTAGCATCAGAGGCAGAAGAGGAAAGGTGATGTTTTAAGAGTTAAGTCCCATAGTGCAGGCTGGGGTGGGTTTGTGGGCTGAGCTGAAGTTTGGGAAGCTGGCTGGGAGACAGAGAGAGAATGGGAGGGAGGCAGATGGAAGCAAGGATGTTGTGACCTTAGGGTTTCTTAGGGAGTGTTCGAAAGAAAGGCTTCAATTTCTGATGGCTTTAGCTTTCCTCTTCCGGGGAAGCTCAGGTTCTTGGGTGCCTGTGGGGGACCCCCTGCATCCTTATAGTAAATGCCACTCAGTTTGGTTTGGCTTGAGGGCATCCCTGGCCTTTGCAGACAAAGTGGAACAGAAAACAAAAAGCTGCGCAGTGGAAGGCAGAGAGTTAAAATTTATAAGAGAGAAAGACAATGAAAACCCTAGTAAATCTTGTTAAGGTATTTGGGAGTTTATCCTGAGGCAAAGGGGAAATATGTAAGAATGTTGAGTAGAGGACTTCAATAATAGGGTTTTCTTAGGGGCTCTAGTTGGGGGAGCCAAGGTTGGAGGCTAAGAACCATCTGGAAGGGTGTTGCAGCTATGTGAGGAGGTGCCTGCGTGCTAAATCACTTCAGTCAGGTCAGACGTTTTTACAACCCCTCAGGACTGTGGCCCACCATACTCCTCTGCCTGTGGGATTCTCCAGGCAAGAATACTGGAGTTGATTGCCAGGGCCTCCTCCAGGGGATTTTCCTGACCTAGGGACTGAACCTGCATCTCCTGTGACTCCTACATTGCAGGTGGATTCTTTACCACTGAGCCACTGGGGAGGTCTTCTGTGAGGAGGAGAGGAGGTTAAAATTAGGGGTATGTGGAAAGAACTGAGACTGGTTGTCACTTAGGGTCAGGGATAAGGTGAGGATGGAGTGAGGAATGAGCTTCCGGCTTCCGGCTTTGGGTGTTTTTGTCTGTGGTGTTCCTTGGGATTTAGCAAGCTGGTTTTGGAGAGATTTGCTTTTTATTTATTTATGTAGTTTTGAGTGATGGGCTTAAGAAGACAGAATCTATAGGGGTGAGATAGGAAGGGAGGTAAGGAAGTGACCCGGAGGGAGAGTTTGAGGGGGCGGGGGTGTTAGAAAAGTGTGAAAAAAAGAAAAGGGATGAGGAGAGGAACAGGTTTATTCATATTCAGACTTGAGGGGAGCCAAGGGATGCCAGGGAGGAGGATCAGGTTTATTTATATTGGGTTTAGGCTGGAGAGACAAGCAGGGGGAGAGAGGGGGGGGTCAGGGCCAGGGGTCCAAGAGGGAAGAAGGGTTCAGTGAGAAAGGGGGAGAGAGGGGTCAGGCAGGCCCAGAGGCCAAGAGGCCCCCAGGCTGAAAGGGGCCTTGCAGCTGAGAGTAGGACTTAAGTATCTGGATGTGTCCAGGGAAGTGGCCCAGGGTTGGGACTGGTGCTGATGTGCCTTTGCAGACAAAGTGGAACAGAAAACAAAAAGCTGCGCAGTGGAAGGCAGAGAGTTAAAATTTATAAGAGAGAAAGACAATGAAAACCCTAGTAAATCTTGTTAAGGTATTTGGGAGTTTATCCTGAGGCAAAGGGGAAATATGTAAGAATGTTGAGTAGAGGACTTCAATAATAGGGTTTTCTTAGGGGCTCTAGTTGGGGGAGCCAAGGTTGGAGGCTAAGAACCATCTGGAAGGGTGTTGCAGCTATGTGAGGAGGTGCCTGCGTGCTAAATCACTTCAGTCAGGTCAGACATTTTTACAACCCCTCAGGACTGTGGCCCACCATACTCCTCTGCCTGTGGGATTCTCCAGGCAAGAATACTGGAGTTGATTGCCAGGGCCTCCTCCAGGGGATTTTCCTGACCTAGGGACTGAACCTGCATCTCCTGTGACTCCTACATTGCAGGTGGATTCTTTACCACTGAGCCACTGGGGAGGTCTTCTGTGAGGAGGAGAGGAGGTTAAAATTAGGGGTATGTGGAAAGAACTGAGACTGGTTGTCACTTAGGGTCAGGGATAAGGTGAGGATGGAGTGAGGAATGAGCTTCCGGCTTCCGGCTTTGGGTGTTTTTGTCTGTGGTGTTCCTTGGGATTTAGCAAGCTGGTTTTGGAGAGATTTGCTTTTTATTTATTTATGTAGTTTTGAGTGATGGGCTTAAGAAGACAGAATCTATAGGGGTGAGATAGGAAGGGAGGTAAGGAAGTGACCCGGAGGGAGAGTTTGAGGGGGCGGGGGTGTTAGAAAAGTGTGAAAAAAAGAAAAGGGATGAGGAGAGGAACAGGTTTATTCATATTCAGACTTGAGGGGAGCCAAGGGATGCCAGGGAGGAGGATCAGGTTTATTTATATTGGGTTTAGGCTGGAGAGACAAGCAGGGGGAGAGAGGTGGGGGTCAGGGCCAGGGGTCCAAGAGGGAAGAAGGGTTCAGTGAGAAAGGGGGAGAGAGGGGTCAGGCAGGCCCAGAGGCCAAGAGGCCCCCAGGCTGAAAGGGGCCTTGCAGCTGAGAGTAGGACTTAAGTATCTGGATGTGTCCAGGGAAGTGGCCCAGGGTTGGGACTGGTGCTGATGTGAGTCATCAGGTAGGAAAGCTTTGGTCTGTGGCAGATAGAAACTGCGGGGAGGGCGGGGCTGCCTCTGCTCCTTGTGGATTTTCAGCTCCAACATGGGGTGGAGGGAGGGCATGGCAAGACTCGCAGAGGAACAGCTGTGTGTTCCTAAAAATGACCCCAGGCCAGCCTTAAGGGTGTTCATAGCCTTGGGTCTGGGGGACGAAAATGTAAGTTCCTTGAAGTATATTGTAAGATCTAGGGGGAATTCCAGCAGTTTCCTGGAGGAGGTGCCATTGAAGTGAGGCTAAGAACCGTCAAGCGTGGTTGTGTGGGGAAGGGGCAGGAAGGGGGAAGCTGTGTCACAGAGTGAGAAAATGGAAGAGGAGACAATTTTTTCTTTTTTTTTTTGATTTATTTATTTATTTATTTTGGGCGGGGGTCGGGTTGGGGAGGGAGGGGAGTAGGCGGGCCACTTCTATTGGTCTTTCATTTCTCTGTTTTCATCCGTATTTGTTCTTCGGCTCCTGCGGGCGTCCCATCGCGGTGGCGTCTGTTGTCGCAGAGCGCCGGCTCTGGGCGCATGCGCCCCAGAGCTCCGGCTCGGTGATTGGACACATCAGTCCAGCCGCTCCGCGGCACGTGGGATCTTCCCAGGCCAGGGATCGAACCGGCGCCCCTTGCACTGCAAGGCGGTGTCCTTATCCACTGGACCACCAGGGGAAGCTCCGACAATTTTTAAAGAGGTAACAGTGCGGGCTTATTGAAAAATGGGGACTTCCAAGGAAACCAGGGCAGACAGGTCTTTCTGAACATCTATATTCATCCTGTCCCAAAAAAGAAAAGGGATGAGGAGAGGAACAGGTTTATTCATATTCAGACTTGAGGGGAGCCAAGGGATGCCAGGGAGGAGGATCAGGTTTATTTATATTGGGTTTAGGCTGGAGAGACAAGCAGGGGGAGAGTGGGGTCAGGGCCAGGGTCCAAGAGGGAAGAAGGGTTCAGTGAGAAAGGGGGAGAGAGGGGTCAGGCAGGCCCAGAGGCCAAGAGGCCCCCAGGCTGAAAGGGGCCTTGCAGCTGAGAGTAGGACTTAAGTATCTGGATGTGTCCAGGGAAGTGGCCCAGGGTTGGGACTGGTGCTGATGTGAGTCATCAGGTAGGAAAGCTTTGGTCTGTGGCAGATAGAGACTGCGGGAGGGGGGGGCTGCCTCTGCTCCTTGTGGATTTTCAGCTCCAACATGGGGTGGAGGGAGGGCATGGCAAGACTCGCAGAGGAACAGCTGTGTGTTCCTAAAAATGACCCCAGGCCAGCCTTAAGGGTGTTCATAGCCTTGGGTCTGGGGGACGAAAATGTAAGTTCCTTGAAGTATATTGTAAGATCTAGGGGGAATTCCAGCAGTTTCCTGGAGGAGGTGCCATTGAAGTGAGGCTAAGAACCGTCAAGCGTGGTTGTGTGGGGAAGGGGCAGGAAGGGGGAAGCTGTGTCACAGAGTGAGAAAATGGAAGAGGAGACAATTTTTTCTTTTTTTTTTTTGATTTATTTATTTATTTATTTTGGGCGGGGGTCGGGTTGGGGAGGGAGGGGAGTAGGCGGGCCACTTCTATTGGTCTTTCATTTCTCTGTTTTCATCCGTATTTGTTCTTCGGCTCCTGCGGGCGTCCCATCGCGGTGGCGTCTGTTGTCGCAGAGCGCCGGCTCTGGGCGCATGCGCCCCAGAGCTCCGGCTCGGTGATTGGACACATCAGTCCAGCCGCTCCGCGGCACGTGGGATCTTCCCAGGCCAGGGATCGAACCGGCGCCCCTTGCACTGCAAGGCGGTGTCCTTATCCACTGGACCACCAGGGGAAGCTCCGACAATTTTTAAAGAGGTAACAGTGCGGGCTTATTGAAAAATGGGGACTTCCAAGGAAACCAGGGCAGACAGGTCTTTCTGAACATCTATATTCATCCTGTCCCATGTGCACGAATTTTAAAAAATGCCATAACAGCCCATGTATCGAAAAATGACCTAGAGGAACTCGTAATGATGCAGGCTTTTATGAATCTGAGAGTCGTTTTGCACGATATTTGGTTGGTCTTGAGGAAAGGCACGTGCATATACAATGTATTTCTTCCGTCTTGCGCCCACCTCTACCCTTTCTCCATGTTTATAGACTGCGGCTGGAAACCCAGTTCCTAAGTTGGTATATGTCTTCCTGGACTCCGTGCTGCACTGATTTATTATTTAGGTTAGATATCTAATGCATAAACCTTGCCCTCTCACCATTGTCATTGAGTGGAATTTTTTTTTCTTTTTGAGGCTGTAGCCAATTTATAGTAATTAATGTGCTAAGGACAGCAGCTGTAGCAGTCATTAATTCCTTAATCTTGGAGTAGAGAGAAATGGATTAGTTAGAGATAAATATAGCTTATGGCATTTTCTCCTGAGAAACAAGCCCTTTCAAAAAAACAGTGCTTTCTGCTGCAGTGTGGGGGTGGGGGAAAATCAGAGCCTTTTCCCTTTACCTTGGGGAATTATTCTTGTAAGAAGGAAGGAGTAGGGGACAGGGGAGGTGAAATGGAGGTTCATCTAAAATGAGACAAAAAGGCTGACCCTGGATGCCAGGGAGGATTCTGCCTTCACTCCCAGGACCCTGAGACCTCTAGGTGAAGATTCACCAATTGAATTTATATGTGTTTTATGTGCACATCGAATCTCTACTTAGGAAATCAAACTGGGGAGGGGGGAGGAGAGACAGAGAGAGAGAGACAGAGACAGAGAGAGACAGAGGGAGAGAGAGACAGAGAGACAGAGAGAGAGGGAGAACAACAACAACCACCACCCACATTTTCTTCTGTTGAATGAGCCATTTGTTTTAAAATGAGTTGAGAGGTGGCTCATAGATGTTAATGGAAATCTTTGTACATACAGATTTTAAGTTTCTTCCATCCAAAGAGTCACTCAGCCATAAATATGTGTGGGTTATTTAGATGCTTCCAAAGGTTACTTGAAAATTGCCTATTTTCCCACAAAGAAGTAAGCTGTTTATTGCTTCAAAAATGTGTCTCAGAAAGAATGCTTTTCTTCCTTCAAGAAGGGAAAAAGTACTGAAATGCACATAATGTTGGAAAAAGATTGATTTGAAGTAGAGTTTTGGGCTAAGAGTGTCCCAAGGAACGTGCAGTGAATCTGAGAGTCGTTTTGCACGATATTTGGTTGGTCTTGAGGAAAGGCACGTGCATATACAATGTATTTCTTCCGTCTTGCGCCCACCTCTACCCTTTCTCCATGTTTATAGACTGCGGCTGGAAACCCAGTTCCTAAGTTGGTATATGTCTTCCTGGACTCCGTGCTGCACTGATTTATTATTTAGGTTAGATATCTAATGCATAAACCTTGCCCTCTCACCATTGTCATTGAGTGGAATTTTTTTTTCTTTTTGAGGCTGTAGCCAATTTATAGTAATTAATGTGCTAAGGACAGCAGCTGTAGCAGTCATTAATTCCTTAATCTTGGAGTAGAGAGAAATGGATTAGTTAGAGATAAATATAGCTTATGGCATTTTCTCCTGAGAAACAAGCCCTTTCAAAAAAACAGTGCTTTCTGCTGCAGTGTGGGGGTGGGGGAAAATCAGAGCCTTTTCCCTTTACCTTGGGGAATTATTCTTGTAAGAAGGAAGGAGTAGGGGACAGGGGAGGTGAAATGGAGGTTCATCTAAAATGAGACAAAAAGGCTGACCCTGGATGCCAGGGAGGATTCTGCCTTCACTCCCAGGACCCTGAGACCTCTAGGTGAAGATTCACCAATTGAATTTATATGTGTTTTATGTGCACATCGAATCTCTACTTAGGAAATCAAACTGGGGAGGGGGGAGGAGAGACAGAGAGAGAGAGACAGAGACAGAGAGAGACAGAGGGAGAGAGAGACAGAGAGACAGAGAGAGAGGGAGAACAACAACAACCACCACCCACATTTTCTTCTGTTGAATGAGCCATTTGTTTTAAAATGAGTTGAGAGGTGGCTCATAGATGTTAATGGAAATCTTTGTACATACAGATTTTAAGTTTCTTCCATCCAAAGAGTCACTCAGCCATAAATATGTGTGGGTTATTTAGATGCTTCCAAAGGTTACTTGAAAATTGCCTATTTTCCCACAAAGAAGTAAGCTGTTTATTGCTTCAAAAATGTGTCTCAGAAAGAATGCTTTTCTTCCTTCAAGAAGGGAAAAAGTACTGAAATGCACATAATGTTGGAAAAAGATTGATTTGAAGTAGAGTTTTGGGCTAGAGGTTTAGTGTCCCAAGGAACGATGCTTGCTGTAAGCCTTAGAACTGAGGAAAAGCAGGGGATATTGTCCTCATGTGACTTTAGCAAGAGTTGGTCTCTTAGAGGGTTAGGTGGAAAGTTATAGTAAGGCAGGCTGTAAGGAGAGGTCATGGGCTTCCCTGGTAGCTCAGAGGCTAAAGAATCAGCCTGCAATGCAGGAAACCCAGGTTCAATCCATGGACTGGGAAGATTCCCTAGAGAAGGGCATGGCAGCCCACTGCAGTATCCTTGCCTGTATTCAAGAGAGAGGTCGGATTACCAGAGGGCACTAGTGGCAAAGAATCCACCCGCCAGTGCAGGAGACATGAGATGTAGCTTAGATCCTTGAGTCAGGAAGATCCCCTGGAGGAGGACACAGCAATCCACTCCAGTATTCTTGCTTGGAGAATCTCACAGAGGGACCTGGCAGGCTACAGTCTGTAGGGTTGCAAAGAGTTGGACAGAACTGAAGTGACCTAGCATGCATGCAAGGGAGAAGCAGTTGGCTTTTTACAACAGAGACTCTGGGTTGAGGGGGAGGGAGCTGAAAATTAATGTCTCTGTGAGGACTTCATAACAGCTTCCTGACAGCAAAGGAGAGCTTTGCAAAGCTCTTGTTAGCATCTCATTAATTCACGGCTGGTCCTATTTTAGGGTTGCCAAGTAAAAGGGCCTGTTCTTTTCTTTCACTCTTTGGGAAACCCTATAATAATGGCCACTTAGGTGGATTTACTGGTTCTCAATAAAGTCAAGGCTGATGTTTTATAGTTCAGATACATCTCTTTATGGATGGCAGGTACGGATGGCCTTAACTGGGATTCAATTTATGTCAAAATCAGGTTGAGACCAAAGCCTGTTAAGCATGCTGGTGATCCCTACATGTCTAGGGAGCATGGAGGCCCCCCTTTCCATGGGATCCTCATCACAGGGAAACTTAAAGCAGGTCGAGAGATGACATTTGTTGAGGATCTCTTATATACAGTGCTACACCAGGGATATAAAAAATAAAAACTTTTCATTTTGTATTGGAGTATAGCCAATTAACAAACAATACTATGCTAGTTTCAGGTGAACAGGGAAGAGACTCAGCCCATATATATGTATCTATTTCCCCAACAAACTCCCCTCCCATCTAGGCTACCATGCAACATTGGGCAGAGTTCCATGTGCTGTACAGTAAGTCCTTGTTGGTTATCCATTTTAAAAATAGCATACACTAGGCATTTTTATGTAGTATTTTAATTCAACCTCAAAAGAATCCTGGAAGGTATTTCCTCAGTATGACATATGAGTGAAGTAATTTGCCCAAGGTTGAAAGAGAGGTATACACACACACTCTCTCTCTCTTTCTCTCTCTCTCTCTCAGGCTGCCTCACACTCTGGGTTCATTCAGCTTCTGAGAGCCCTGTGGGTGAACATGGCTAAGTTGTCCCTATTCCCTGCAATAGCCTTGAAGCAGGAAAAGACTGTCAGAGTTACCTGGCTCAATGCATGTGGCTGAGCGGGACTTCCCAGCAGGCAATAGGATTTCCCAGGAGGCTGTGGGAAGCTTGGTCCAGCCACATTGATGCTCCAAATGCAAGAGTTTCCTTCTTTTTTCCCCAAAGCCCTGAGGACTGAGACCAAAAGGAATCACATGGTGGTGTTATTTGTACACTAACTGAAAAATGTATGACTGTAAAAATATAGACAAATCTGTTGTCTGCTGAGAACTGAAGATAAGAAATAAACCAAGTTATTGGCAGCATTTCCCATGGGTTCCACTTGAGCGAGTATGAATCAGTCATTGGATGTTCATAGCGACAACCAGGACCAACCTTTTTGCTTTTAGAAACTGAAAAAAAGTCAGTTGGTTTGTCGTCTTGCAGCAGCAGGAAATAATAAAGCCAATTAATTTCAAATTCACACAATGCCCACATCCTTCTTTAGTCTGGCTTAAGTTTGTTGAATCTGAGGAGGCTGTTCTCACTTGTTTATTCTTATGTTTTGAACCTCTTGGAGGATACCCCTGCTTAGACAGGCTGGTTTCATGTTTGATCATATTTTGTTCCCAAAGCCTGACTCAACTTGTAAGGCTTTATGCAGAATAGTTTGCTTACAACTGCATTTAATAAAGCTGGCTGTAAATTTATCCTGTGTTCACTTTGTCAACAAGAGGCAATACAGAAGAGCACAATAGTCATCATGGAAGGGCTTCACTGGAATTCAATTTTGATTGTTAAAATGGATAGAAGATAAATGACTTAGCAGTTCTTCACCACCATATAAATTGGATGTCCAACAGGGTAAAACTCCAAAGTGCAATAAACTTTCATCTGTGAGAAGGAGCATTAGAGGCAGAAGTTAGGATTTGTTTCAGTTGAGTTGACGGTAATTCCAGACACAAGGGAGTGTCCTAGGAATTCTTCATTTCTTTGGAAATTGATATGTTTGAAACACAAAAGCTAATACATTCATGAATGATCCTTCAGTTCTATGCTTTAAAATTGTTTGTTAAAGTGAGGCTTGATTCCACCATAAGCATTTTGACTGACTCACTTTGGCTACTTACTTTAGCTGGTAAAAATCCAATGAAGTTACATGCAACTTATAAACAGTTTTATATATTAATGCTGATTAATGATGTATGTGCTAAGAGAAAGAATCAATTTCTTCCTTGATATATAGATATGTTTTATAAATTTGGTATTGTTCCTCTTTGATAGAGGTAGAAATTTCCTTTGTCATAAGAGAAAAATTTCCAAACTATCCTGCTAAAAAAACAATCTGCTATCTAAAAATTCTACTATCTCATTTTGCTTGGACATCATCACAGTCTGGATAAGACTTAATCATCCCAGTTAAAAAAGTTACCTAATAACCCAATAGAGTTATTAGTAGGGTTACAATCCAGTAGGACTGCTGAGTGTTCTTTACCCTGGATGCAGGGATTAGGGTAGAGAGGGGAGGGACTGACCCCCATGTGCTGATGAATAGAGGGAACCTGGCAGGAGCCCTGCCTTTTGCTGGATTCTCTTTTCCTCTTGAGGAGGCCAGCAGAGATTTGTGTCATACCTTACTCTTTTGTAGGTACCTGCTGAGTGTACCATGCAGAAAGCCCAACTCTTTAGGCTTAAGTTTAATGGAGTTTAGCTTACCAACCCTGCTTAGACAGGCTGGTTTCATGTTTGATCATATTTTGTTCCCAAAGCCTGACTCAACTTGTAAGGCTTTATGCAGAATAGTTTGCTTACAACTGCATTTAATAAAGCTGGCTGTAAATTTATCCTGTGTTCACTTTGTCAACAAGAGGCAATACAGAAGAGCACAATAGTCATCGTGGAAGGGCTTCACTGGAATTCAATTTTGATTGTTAAAATGGATAGAAGATAAATGACTTAGCAGTTCTTCACCACCATATAAATTGGATGTCCAACAGGGTAAAACTCCAAAGTGCAATAAACTTTCATCTGTGAGAAGGAGCATTAGAGGCAGAAGTTAGGATTTGTTTCAGTTGAGTTGACGGTAATTCCAGACACAAGGGAGTGTCCTAGGAATTCTTCATTTCTTTGGAAATTGATATGTTTGAAACACAAAAGCTAATACATTCATGAATGATCCTTCAGTTCTATGCTTTAAAATTGTTTGTTAAAGTGAGGCTTGATTCCACCATAAGCATTTTGACTGACTCACTTTGGCTACTTACTTTAGCTGGTAAAAATCCAATGAAGTTACATGCAACTTATAAACAGTTTTATATATTAATGCTGATTAATGATGTATGTGCTAAGAGAAAGAATCAATTTCTTCCTTGATATATAGATATGTTTTATAAATTTGGTATTGTTCCTCTTTGATAGAGGTAGAAATTTCCTTTGTCATAAGAGAAAAATTTCCAAACTATCCTGCTAAAAAAACAATCTGCTATCTAAAAATTCTACTATCTCATTTTGCTTGGACATCATCACAGTCTGGATAAGACTTAATCATCCCAGTTAAAAAAGTTACCTAATAACCCAATAGAGTTATTAGTAGGGTTACAATCCAGTAGGACTGCTGAGTGTTCTTTACCCTGGATGCAGGGATTAGGGTAGAGAGGGGAGGGACTGACCCCCATGTGCTGATGAATAGAGGGAACCTAGCAGGAGCCCTGCCTTTTGCTGGATTCTCTTTTCCTCTTGAGGGAGGCCAGCAGAGATTTGTGTCATACCTTAGTGTCTCCTTTCCTTTTGTCTAAGGTTCACAGTTACCCTCTTGGGGTTAAAGAAGGTTATGGCTAAACAATTATAAAGATAGTAAAAGGATAGCCATGCCAGAACTAGACAGCATATTAAAAGCAGAGACATCACTGCTGACAAAAGTCCATATAGTCAAAATTATGGTTTGTTCAGTAGTCGTGGCTTCTTTTTGACACGCTTGTATCAGACAGTGGGTCCTCTGAGAATGTCCTCCCAGTGGTTGCCCAAGTGGTTGATAAGGAGTGGGGAGGGGTGTGTGTTGTATGGGATGTGTGTGGGCCCAGGAATGTGTGCACAGCTCTGGTCTCCTTACCCCGATATTTCAACTGGGTTTTTTGATGGTCCCAGCCACCCCGGTGCTCATATGAAAAGGATCCCAAGGCACAGATATGGTCTTTGGAAGCAAAGGTGCTTGGAATAGAATCCTGATTCAATGACTACATTAAGTGAAGAAGGAGGGCCCTGCACATGTAAAGGTTGTGTGGTAGAGGTAACCATGGTTTATATGAGAAATTAGAAGGATGCATGTGTGGCTGGAAGGGCTTCCCTGGTGGATCAGATGGTAAAGAATCCACCTGCAGTGCAGGAGATTCTGGTTTGATCCCTGGTTGGGGAAGATCGCCTGGAGAAGGGAATGGCTGTACCCAGTCCGGTATTCTTGCCTGGAAAATCCCATGGACAGAGGAGCCTGATGAGCTACAGTCCAAAGGGCCGCAAAGAGTAGGACACAACTGGGTGACTAAGCATGCATGCATGCATGTGTGACTGGAACCCATAGAAATGTAGGGTGTAGTTGTATGAAACAGGAGTGACAAAGTAGGTGTAGATCCCTAAGGTTAGGGATCTTGAGAAGAGAGGTGAACTTGGATTATGTGGGTGGGCTCAATAATGTACTAATATGAGAAATGAAAATGAGAGGAAATGGAGAGGGAAAGTGTAGGAGAAGACCAGGAAGACACAGTCCAAGAAATGATAGATCTTTGAGAGAGAGAGAAGAGAGAGAGAGTAAGAAAGAAGAGGAGAGATATTGGAAGATTCTGTACTACTGGATTTGAAAATGAAGAAAGGAGGCCACAAGCCAAGGAACGCATATGACTTCTAGAAGCTGGAAAATGCAAGAAAATACCAATTATCTTCCAGAGCCTCTACAAGGAATGCAGCCCTGCTGACTCTTTGATTTTGGCCCTGTGAAATCCACTTCCAACTTCTGACCTCCAGAACTGTAAGATGATAAACTTATGTTATTTTAGGCTACTAAGTCTGTGCCAATTTTTCTACAGAACAGGAAACTACTATGGAAGCTAATATCAAAGCTCATTCTTGCAGGTCAAAAATGGATGAGAGGTAAAGGAATAGCTGGGTGAGTGTGGCCATCCTGAGAGGAAGGTGGGGGCTGAGAGACACTGGGAAGAAAAAGAAGAGATGAACCTGAAAGGCCATGAGATGTGGCAGGTGCTGGTGATTGACTGGTTGTGAGGGACAAAGAAGCAGCTCCATCATTTAAGGTCCTCTCCTATCCCACAGTGCAATGCAGGAGACATAGGAGACATGGATTTGATTCCTGGCTCAGGAAGATCCCCCTAGAGAAGGAAATGGCAACCCACTCTAGAATTATTGCTTGAAAAATTCCATGAACAGAGGAACCTTGTGGGCTACATACAGTCCATGGGGTCACAAAGAATTGGACGTGACTGAAGCGACTTCACACACAGACACACATACACACAATACAATACACGCACATACAATTTGGTACTTAAAACAGCTTCCCATTTATGTATTATGACATAGTGTTGGAACTGTTTTTAAAGATAAATACAGAATCAGAGGAAGTAGGTAACTTTCCCATAATTAGCCAGTAAGTCCTCTTCTATACCACACAGTTAGGAGAAGCCAAGAATCAGGTCAAATATTACTTAGAAAAGATTAGCCAATTAGAATTTAGAATGCTGACTGTGAGTGTGTGTGTATGTGTGTGTGTGAGAGAGAGAAAGAGAGAGATAGGGTTAGGAAAAGACACAGAGAAATGATAGATCACTGTTCTCAGAGGCACAGTTAGTCTTCCTGAGTAGAAAGTAAACTTGTAGAAAGTGTTTTTGATTTTTAAGATGCCAGGCCTTCCCAGAAGCACTGGTTATAATTTTAGTGACAGCCATTGTGGGAAGTATTTGACTTTTGGCTCGGAAGTTTCATGGTCCAGATGAATCAATAATATATGACACATCTTTTAAATCCCTCCCAATCAGGTCTATAAAAGGCATGCTTTCATGGCTCACCCACATTCAGGCAGAATCAGATGGTCTTTTTTATTAAATCTATCTTTTTGTGATAATTATGTTATTTTAGGCTACTAAGTCTGTGCCAATTTTCTACAGAACAGGAAACTACTATGGAAGCTAATATCAAAGCTCATTCTTGCAGGTCAAAATGGATGAGAGGTAAAGGAATAGCTGGGTGAGTGTGGCCATCCTGAGAGGAAGGTGGGGGCTGAGAGACACTGGGAAGAAAAAGAAGAGATGAACCTGAAAGGCCATGAGATGTGGCAGGTGCTGGTGATTGACTGGTTGTGAGGGACAAAGAAGCAGCTCCATCATTTAAGGTCCTCTCCTATCCCACAGTGCAATGCAGGAGACATAGGAGACATGGATTTGATTCCTGGCTCAGGAAGATCCCCCTAGAGAAGGAAATGGCAACCCACTCTAGAATTATTGCTTGAAAAATTCCATGAACAGAGGAACCTTGTGGGCTACATACAGTCCATGGGGTCACAAAGAATTGGACGTGACTGAAGCGACTTCACACACAGACACACATACACACAATACAATACACGCACATACAATTTGGTACTTAAAACAGCTTCCCATTTATGTATTATGACATAGTGTTGGAACTGTTTTTAAAGATAAATACAGAATCAGAGGAAGTAGGTAACTTTCCCATAATTAGCCAGTAAGTCCTCTTCTATACCACACAGTTAGGAGAAGCCAAGAATCAGGTCAAATATTACTTAGAAAAGATTAGCCAATTAGAATTTAGAATGCTGACTGTGAGTGTGTGTGTATGTGTGTGTGTGAGAGAGAGAAAGAGAGAGATAGGGTTAGGAAAAGACACAGAGAAATGATAGATCACTGTTCTCAGAGGCACAGTTAGTCTTCCTGAGTAGAAAGTAAACTTGTAGAAAGTGTTTTTGATTTTTAAGATGCCAGGCCTTCCCAGAAGCACTGGTTATAATTTTAGTGACAGCCATTGTGGGAAGTATTTGACTTTTGGCTCGGAAGTTTCATGGTCCAGATGAATCAATAATATATGACACATCTTTTAAATCCCTCCCAATCAGGTCTATAAAAGGCATGCTTTCATGGCTCACCCACATTCAGGCAGAATCAGATGGTCTATTAATTTGGATTTGAATTAAAAACTCTCACCTCTCTTGTTTTAGCTGTTCAGGATGCAGTCTGCAACTAGTTATTAAAATGAACACTTCCAGTGACCACAGCCCTGAATCTAATACTCCATATGGCACCAGAGTGAAGGTTCTCGATGTGTGCACTTTTGTCTTTGGTCATTTCAGACTGAAAATACAATTAGACTTGGCTGTCAGACCGATGAAATCTGTCATATTTCCCCTATAGGACCTGCGCTGAGGCCAGATCAATAAATATAAAACCACTTGCCCATAAATTGCAAACTAAGCTTGCAGCTTCAATACATGTGGGCTTAAATTCACTGGCATCCCCTGCTTCCTGGCCAAACAGTCTGTTTCTGTGATTAGTGCAATTTCATAGCTGGACCAGAAAAACAAGGCTGCAAACTATCCCTATAAAGCAGCAGATGGCTTTGCCACACCTTCCCTGTAAGGGCAGTTCCCCCAGAAAATGGGGTTTGAGCTGCTTGCTGTTTAGAATGGAACTGTAAAATTGGGACAAGTTCAAGTTATTTCCTGAGTATAGCTCCACAGAGCTGTTGTTTTTGTTTTCCTATTTCTTCTTGAGATTTCAAGCAGAATTTGTAATAAGCTTTGCCTGGACACAACTGGTCGTGCTGAAGAGATGTGCTCTGTGTACAGAGATAAGAGATTCTCTGTGTATGCTTGACAGAGCCAGCTTTTGCCAGATGATATGTACGTGTTGGAGGCATCCCAGGAGGTGCTAGGGGTAAAGAACCTTCCTGCCAGGAGACGTAAGAGATGGAGGTTTGATCCCTGGGTTGGGAAGCTTCCCTGAAGGGAGTCATGGCAACCCACTCCAGTATTCTTGCCTGGAAGATCCCATGGACAGAGAAGCCTGGCAGACTATGGTCCATGAGGTCACAAAGAGTCAGACAGGACTGAAGCTACCAAGCACGCACGTGTGCGTGTACATGCTGAATCAGCTTTACGGAGAATGGGATGCACTTGCTTTTTCTCCAGAGAGCACTCACTGAGATAACATCGATTTGTGGGGAAGATACATTCTTTAACACCTATTTTCTTCCCCCATTTAGTTTAACTTAGAGGCCCGGTTTCACACCAAGGGGATTTTCTCTAGTTTGACATGGAATTAGGCTGTAGAATTTGCTGGTGTGGGACATTAAGTGAGACAATTAACCTAGGCTATTTAAAGGCAAGAATTAGACGTTGGCTGTATCTGAACAGGAAGACTATCTCTATTTTCAGGCGCTCCTTTGGAAGCAAAATCTTCATACTTCCAAATATGGTGTTTACTAAGAAAAGTGATTACAAAATTTGATCAAGAAAAAAAGATCTGCTGAGATAGTATCAAAAGATATGTCCAGTGAGTTGGTGATGTCCCTTCCTTGAAGGCCTCTGCTCTTGGAGTTAGAACATATCTGAGACCATGGACACCAAACAGATGAGTGGCTGCCAAGGGGAGAGAGGCTGGGGAATGATGGACTGGGAGGTTGGGGTTAGCTGATGTTAGTTTTTGTATGCAGAATGGATGAATGACAAGGTGCTACTGTACAGCATGGAGAACTATATTCAGTATCCTATGGTAAGTCATAATGGAATAGAATATGAAAAAAGAATGTATAATATATGTATCACTGAATCACTTTGTTGTACAGCAGTAATAACACCACACTGTACATCAAATACACCAAGAAAAAGAATTCTGAGAATGGCGAAACCCACCTGGCTGAGTGCTGCTTCTTTGCTTGGTCTGATCATTTCTCTTTTGATCATTTTGGCAACATTGTCTGAAGCTGCCCACTTTGTGGTATTTATGTTATTAACAGAAACTTCTCATGAGTGGTAAGTTGGAATATCCCTTTGAGGGCCACTGAAAGACAATAATTCAAAATAAGTAGAGGAAACAATGCATATGGTGTCTACAGGGCATGCATCTTGGGGGAATCATGATTTGGGTAAATTATTCCTGAAGTCATGTTAGACTTTCGTTGTATTTTCAGCTCTAGTAAGTGAAATCTGATCAAGGTTTGAATTGGTATAAGCCAAGATTTACAGTCTGTCAGCCATTGTAGGTGAGTATAGGGTACTGGACTGGTCCATGAACAGGCCAGAGAATGAACTACAACCTTAAAAATGATCAAAACACAACAGTAGGCCTTATTTTACTAACTAGAGATTAGTTTACATCAAAAGCTGGCCTAAAAGCACTCCTTTGCCCATCCTTTCACAGTCAGCAGTCCTTAAGAGAACACAAACGGAACAAATGAAATTAGGATAGCTCAAGGACTAACCAGTGAAGAAGGGGTAAGTGTTTACTGGGACGTACTATCCAGTGTGGAGAGCTTCCCAGGTAGCTCAGTGGTGAAAAATTGGCAATCCAGGAGGCCTTGGTTCAATCTCTCTATTGGGAAGCTCTCCTGGAGAAGGAAATGGCAAATCTTTCCTGGAAAATCACATGGACAGAGGAGACTGGTGGACTGCATTCCATGGGGGTTGCAGAGAATCCAACATGACTTAGTGACTACATAGCAGCAGCAGCACTCTATATATGAGTTAATTTTTTTCTTTTTTTCAAATTGAAGTATAGGTTACTTACAATATTAGTTTCAGGTGCACCACATAGTGATTCAATATTTTTATAGATTATACTCCTTTACAGTTACTACAAAGCAATGGCTCTGTTTCTCTGTGCTGTACAATATATCCTTGTTGCTCATCTATTTTAATCATAGTAGTTTGTGTCTCTTAATCTCCTACCTATCTTGCCCTACTCCTCACTGGTAACCACTAGTTTGTTTTCTATATCTCTCAGTCTATTTCTGTTCATTTATATACATTTATTTTATTTTTTTAGATTCCACATATTCATCTTGGGTCTACATGCATTTTGGCAACATTGCATGCCCACTTTGTGGTATTTATGTTATTAACAGAAACTTCTCATGAGTGGTAAGTTGGAATATCCCTTTGAGGGCCACTGAAAGACAATAATTCAAAATAAGTAGAGGAAACAATGCATATGGTGTCTACAGGGCATGCATCTTGGGGGAATCATGATTTGGGTAAATTATTCCTGAAGTCATGTTAGACTTTCGTTGTATTTTCAGCTCTAGTAAGTGAAATCTGATCAAGGTTTGAATTGGTATAAGCCAAGATTTACAGTCTGTCAGCCATTGTAGGTGAGTATAGGGTACTGGACTGGTCCATGAACAGGCCAGAGAATGAACTACAACCTTAAAAATGATCAAAACACAACAGTAGGCCTTATTTTACTAACTAGAGATTAGTTTACATCAAAAGCTGGCCTAAAAGCACTCCTTTGCCCATCCTTTCACAGTCAGCAGTCCTTAAGAGAACACAAACGGAACAAATGAAATTAGGATAGCTCAAGGACTAACCAGTGAAGAAGGGGTAAGTGTTTACTGGGACGTACTATCCAGTGTGGAGAGCTTCCCAGGTAGCTCAGTGGTGAAAAATTGGCAATCCAGGAGGCCTTGGTTCAATCTCTCTATTGGGAAGCTCTCCTGGAGAAGGAAATGGCAAATCTTTCCTGGAAAATCACATGGACAGAGGAGACTGGTGGACTGCATTCCATGGGGGTTGCAGAGAATCCAACATGACTTAGTGACTACATAGCAGCAGCAGCACTCTATATATGAGTTAATTTTTTTCTTTTTTTCAAATTGAAGTATAGGTTACTTACAATATTAGTTTCAGGTGCACCACATAGTGATTCAATATTTTTATAGATTATACTCCTTTACAGTTACTACAAAGCAATGGCTCTGTTTCTCTGTGCTGTACAATATATCCTTGTTGCTCATCTATTTTAATCATAGTAGTTTGTGTCTCTTAATCTCCTACCTATCTTGCCCTACTCCTCACTGGTAACCACTAGTTTGTTTTCTATATCTCTCAGTCTATTTCTGTTCATTTATATACATTTATTTTATTTTTTTAGATTCCACATATAGCAGAATTATTTGTCTTTGATGAGTCAGTCATAAAAAGTATTTCTCTGAGCACAATATTTCCCCAAGCATAATACTCTTTAGGTGCATCCATATTATTAACCTTATTTGTGTGTGTGGGGCAGGGTGGAGGGGCCGGTTGGGGAGGGAGGGGGACGGGCGGGCCACTTCTATTGGTCTTTCATTTATCCATTTTCATCCATCTTTGTCCTTTGGCCCATGTGGGCCTCCCGTTGCGGTGGCCTCTGTTGTTGCAGAGCACCGGCTCTGGGTGCATACGCTCCAGAGCTCTGGCTCGGTAATTGGACACATTGGTCCAGCTGCTCCGCGGCACATGGGGTCTTCCCAGGCCAGGAATTGAACCAGTGTCCCTTGCACTGCAAGGTGGTGTCCTTACCCACTGGACCACCAGAGAAGCCCCATATTGCTAAGGGAAGACTTTCATTCTATTTTATGCCCAGGTAATATTCAATTGTATATTGAATATACAGTTTAACATTTAATCTTATTTGTCCATGCAGCTATTGATGGATACTCAGTTTGCTTCTGTATCTTAGCTGTTGTAAATAATGCTGCCGTGAGCATTGGGGTCTATGTGTCTTTGTAGAATAGCATTTTTTTGCCTTTGTATTTGGTACGTACCCAGAATTAGAATTACTGGGTCATATGGTAGAGCTGGATATGATTTAGTGACTCAACAACAACAACAATGGCAGCTCTCTTTTCAGTTTTTTGAGGAATATTATTTTCTATAGTGGCCGAGCTACATTTTGAGTGTCCTTTCCTGCATTTCAGATTGAAAAAATATATGAAGGTATATTTGGAAACTACTTAATGCTCCTTACATGTAGCTAATCTATATGTTGATCTACCATCTTCCACCCCTGTGCTAGGTGTTAGGTTATAAGAGAAATAATAGTCGTGGTGTTTGCCCTCAAGTGGTTTACCAGCTACACTGTCCCATGTATGACCTTGACTATCCGTCTCTGTTATCTGTGGTGTTTCCCTTGGTTCTGATGAGAGCCTGCTCCTTAATCTTCTCCTGGTCCTCGCTCATGTCTTCCTTGTGGCACCCTGTCCTCCTAGATCATTTCTTCAGCATCTGTGGTGCCTTTTCCCCCTGTTTTACATTCACTCTTGTTCCCTGCTCCTTCTCATTCTCTTTATGAACTTGAATGTTGATGTCTCCTGAGTTCTGTTCCCAGACCTGTTCTCTGTGGGCTCATTGCCTGAAAGCAGGTGATTTTTTTCCAGAAAGGAATTGAGCATGAAACCTCCAGTTTGCTGAAATTAACATTGACTTATCTAGAAGAATCATGAATGTGGAAGACTGAGGCATCTATAAGTCATGTGTCTGCTTCTGACATAAAATCAGAAAGCACAGTAGCATACGAAAGCAAGGGCTGTGTTGGGGGTTCCTCTGATAATCACTGGTAGAATGCATTGAGAGCTCCCTTTGGAACTGAATGCCCTTTAAAAAAAGAAGCCATAATGGCTACACAACATTGGAACTCTTGAAAACTTACAAACAGGAAATAGAGCTATTGAAGAAATGACCTGCAGTAAAGAAAACAGAACCTTGGATAAAATTATAAAATATGCATTAAAATAGAAAGAAATATGGAGTCCTACCATATTCCACCCTGAGTTATGGGCACATCGTTAAGCATAGTAATAAGTGAAGATATGTTTTTGGCACATAGCTTCTGCCCTAGAGGAACCCAGGTACATCAGGTAAGTTAGTTACTGCATGAATAAGTGAAGAGAGAGATTAGGTCATAGGCAGTTTATTTTTTCTACCATTTTTGCCTTTGATTCACATTGAACTTTTTTTTAAACTTGCTTTCTCCTTTCTGATGTTTCAAGTATACACGGTGATCTGAATTCCAGGATATCTGCTGCAAGAAGGTTGGTGATGAGATTTGCACAAAGAATTGAGCTTTGAGAAATCTTATAATAAACCTGTATCATCATATAACATAAGCAGATCTTTAATACGCATTCCCTGGTGAAACATACAATTATACATATGGAGTGGGAACAACGAATCAGACAAAGCCTCTGAAGACAGCTTCTTAGGCTTGTTTAGTTGAAGCTCACTTTTTTTTCCAGCCTTTCTGAGACCACAGTCTTCCTGGAGTTTGCTTCCAAGAAAGGAGGCTGTCTTTGCCAGGCTATGAGACTTTAAAGAAGATTACCAAGCTAAGCTGCCATTTTAAGATCCAGACATTCGTTCTATGCTCTATTACCTAGAGGGGGAGGGGAAATGAGACAGACTTTTCATCTTCATAAAGTACAATAGGCATCAAACTTAATGGACAGAAGGAGAGCTTTGCTCTATGACTCGCCTTACTGGGACGGATGCCACACCTTTTTCGCTGTGTCTTTGGTAATCGAGAGGCAGCCGCTAGCTAAATGCTCCCAGGAGCGTTGGCACAGTTACCACCCCCTGGCCTCATCCGGGGTTCAGGATATAAAAGTGGGTGCTTAGGAGAGGCAGCAGGTCTGATTCATATCCTCTGGGTGGTACTTAGGAGGCATTTTTGGCCCATCAAATGACTCATGATAAACAGGAAATAGAGCTATATGAAGAATGACCTGCTAAAAAAAAGCCTTGGACACAACATTGGAACTCTTGAAAACTTACAAACAGGAAATAGAGCTATTGAAGAAATGACCTGCAGTAAAGAAAACAGAACCTTGGATAAAATTATAAAATATGCATTAAAATAGAAAGAAATATGGAGTCCTACCATATTCCACCCTGAGTTATGGGCACATCGTTAAGCATAGTAATAAGTGAAGATATGTTTTTGGCACATAGCTTCTGCCCTAGAGGAACCCAGGTACATCAGGTAAGTTAGTTACTGCATGAATAAGTGAAGAGAGAGATTAGGTCATAGGCAGTTTATTTTTTCTACCATTTTTGCCTTTGATTCACATTGAACTTTTTAAACTTGCTTTCTCCTTTCTGATGTTTCAAGTATACACGGTGATCTGAATTCCAGGATATCTGCTGCAAGAAGGTTGGTGATGAGATTTGCACAAAGAATTGAGCTTTGAGAAATCTTATAATAAACCTGTATCATCATATAACATAAGCAGATCTTTAATACGCATTCCCTGGTGAAACATACAATTATACATATGGAGTGGGAACAACGAATCAGACAAAGCCTCTGAAGACAGCTTCTTAGGCTTGTTTAGTTGAAGCTCACTTTTTTTTCCAGCCTTTCTGAGACCACAGTCTTCCTGGAGTTTGCTTCCAAGAAAGGAGGCTGTCTTTGCCAGGCTATGAGACTTTAAAGAAGATTACCAAGCTAAGCTGCCATTTTAAGATCCAGACATTCGTTCTATGCTCTATTACCTAGAGGGGGAGGGGAAATGAGACAGACTTTTCATCTTCATAAAGTACAATAGGCATCAAACTTAATGGACAGAAGGAGAGCTTTGCTCTATGACTCGCCTTACTCGGGACGGATGCCACACCTTTTTCGCTGTGTCTTTGGTAATCGAGAGGCAGCCGCTAGCTAAATGCTCCCAGGAGCGTTGGCACAGTTACCACCCCCTGGCCTCATCCGGGGTTCAGGATATAAAAGTGGGTGCTTAGGAGAGGCAGCAGGTCTGATTCATATCCTCTGGGTGGTACTTAGGAGGCATTTTTGGCCCATCAAATGACTCATGATAAAGTACAATAGTGCAATTTGTATTTTTATTGCAGGCCAATTAAGAAGGGGGGGAGAGAGAGTGTAAGGAAAATGACATGTCCTTGCAAAGTAGAAACAACAGTTGTAGCAGCAGGAGAAGGGGAAAAAAAGATACACGGAGAGGAAATAGGCAGCCGCTTAAAGCAGTTAAAAGGGTCAGGCAGCTCATGTCTTGTGCCCACCCACTGCCAGAAAATTCCCTTTTCCTGCTGGTTTGCAGGGCAGTGGAGATCTTCAAGAGGGAATAATTGTGTGGTAACATATGTTCATCCAGACATAGATTGGTGAGTTTCAAATCAAATAGCATTTTTTTAAAAATGTCATTTGTAGAGGAAATAATGTTTCTTGACGTTCTTATCACAGCACTCCAAGACTTGCATTCTCTGGTTTTGTGATTTTGTCTTCTCACCTTTATCTGTTTCTATTTCGCCTTTAGAAAGCCAGAAAGAAAAGCTTCTGGAAAGCTTCTGTCATTTGATTATAATTTTTTCCAGCTTCATTGAGGGCAAGGTTTTGAGTGTGGGTTTATACATATTCACTCTTTCTGTACAGAGTTGAGGGTGTACTGCCCATTTCATGAAGTTCTCATGGAGCCTGTCCTCACCAGGCTGCTTCTTAATGTATTCTTCTTAGGTTCCAGGGTTTGTTGGAAAATAGAGTAAGAAGGGAGAGCTGGAGGAAGGGAAGAATGCATAAAAGGGGAAATACTGAGAAATTACTTAATGAAGGAAGAAAGAGAGGAAGGAAGATATAATTGGTGGAAAACATTAGTAATTTGAAGAACCTGAAATAACATTTGCTACTTAAAATGAATGACGGAAAGCAAATTCATCAGTACCGCTGACACCCGTGGGAGGAGGGAGCGTAGTAGGAGTTAGTTAAATATGGTACGTTTATGAATATCTGAATGTATTTGGTCACTTAGGGCATAGTGATTGCTCCTGAGACAGGAAAACAATGGAGAAGAACATTTCTAGGTAATTTAATCCCTAAAGGCTACTACTAAAAAACATAGGGAGAGTAAGAGAGATGGGAATGGGGTGATGTATCCATTTTCAGCTGGCTGCTTAAGCTGATGGAATTCCCTGGCTGTTTTCTCACTCTTCTGTTTTTCTTTGCACATTCTGTTTTGACTTCACTTTTCCAAAGACCGTTTTGAGCTTTATCTTTTTACCTGATTATAATAATGCAACCCAAGAACCAGCCGTTTTCTTTCTTGCCCCAGGGATCCCAGTTCTGTAGTCTCGGGGCAGACGGTGTGTGCCACACTTCCCCAAGCCAGAAAATTCCCTTTTCCTGCTGGTTTGCAGGGCAGTGGAGATCTTCAAGAGGGAATGTGTGTAACATATGTTCATCCAGACATAGATTGGTGAGTTTCAAATCAAATAGCATTTTTTTAAAAATGTCATTTGTAGAGGAAATAATGTTTCTTGACGTTCTTATCACAGCACTCCAAGACTTGCATTCTCTGGTTTTGTGATTTTGTCTTCTCACCTTTATCTGTTTCTATTTCGCCTTTAGAAAGCCAGAAAGAAAAGCTTCTGGAAAGCTTCTGTCATTTGATTATAATTTTTTCCAGCTTCATTGAGGGCAAGGTTTTGAGTGTGGGTTTATACATATTCACTCTTTCTGTACAGAGTTGAGGGTGTACTGCCCATTTCATGAAGTTCTCATGGAGCCTGTCCTCACCAGGCTGCTTCTTAATGTATTCTTCTTAGGTTCCAGGGTTTGTTGGAAAATAGAGTAAGAAGGGAGAGCTGGAGGAAGGGAAGAATGCATAAAAGGGGAAATACTGAGAAATTACTTAATGAAGGAAGAAAGAGAGGAAGGAAGATATAATTGGTGGAAAACATTAGTAATTTGAAGAACCTGAAATAACATTTGCTACTTAAAATGAATGACGGAAAGCAAATTCATCAGTACCGCTGACACCCGTGGGAGGAGGGAGCGTAGTAGGAGTTAGTTAAATATGGTACGTTTATGAATATCTGAATGTATTTGGTCACTTAGGGCATAGTGATTGCTCCTGAGACAGGAAAACAATGGAGAAGAACATTTCTAGGTAATTTAATCCCTAAAGGCTACTACTAAAAAACATAGGGAGAGTAAGAGAGATGGGAATGGGGTGATGTATCCATTTTCAGCTGGCTGCTTAAGCTGATGGAATTCCCTGGCTGTTTTCTCACTCTTCTGTTTTTCTTTGCACATTCTGTTTTGACTTCACTTTTCCAAAGACCGTTTTGAGCTTTATCTTTTTACCTGATTATAATAATGCAACCCAAGAACCAGCCGTTTTCTTTCTTGCCCCAGGGATCCCAGTTCTGTAGTCTCGGGGCAGACGGTGTGTGCCACATTCCTTTCTGAGCTGTGACCCTGACATCTGTTTGCCTGAACCATGCATAGCCCTTGTATATTCCTTGTGTATTTCTGACTGAACAAAAGTGGCCATCTGAAAAGTGAGAGGGGCAAGTATTAGCTCTGTCTCGTGATCAGGAACTCACGTTATCGATGAAACTGTATCTCAGAACTCATTCTACTTAATATGAAGATCTTCGGCAAGTATACAGTCATTAGCAAGCAGGAGCAAAACCACACAATCCATCGAGCCTATAAATCCACTGAAGTCCTATAATTTCTTCTCTTAGGGACTCCAACCATCACTTCCATGAAAGGTTCACTTGAAACCATTGAATTCTTGAGACAACTTTCTCTCATCCTTCATTGCATCTGGAGGCACCCCTGAAGTCTTGAAACTGATCGCTGGATGCAGGACTATTTAGGAGTCAAGACTCAGGGAACATTCCTGAAACCCTAGCCCTTCAGGCCCCTCTAGTTACTTTTTACTGTGTGCAAAGGGAGGAGATGTCTCTAAAACTTTTTAGCCAATTCCCAAATTCAAATGCTACAAATTTCACCAGTAATTGCCCATTTCTAATATCCATTACGCTCATTAACAACCATTAATTTCCCCTATGAAAATCCATTTCTGAAATTCAGTATGCTAATTAGCAGAACCATTTCTTGTTCGTTTAAGAACATGGATTACAGAAGGGCTTTTAGTAATCTCCTCTGGAGTGTGGCCTTTCTGATAAGATGCTGGAGACATCAAGGTGTGTATTCCTGATTAAAACAATTGTCTCCTCCTAGGGTGTAGCCTCAACTGGAGAAAACATCAAGTGTGTCATAGGGAGAGTAAGAGAGATGGGAATGGGGTGATGTATCCATTTTCAGCTGGCTGCTTAAGCTGATGGAATTCCCTGGCTGTTTTCTCACTCTTCTGTTTTTCTTTGCACATTCTGTTTTGACTTCACTTTTCCAAAGACCGTTTTGAGCTTTATCTTTTTACCTGATTATAATAATGCAACCCAAGAACCAGCCGTTTTCTTTCTTGCCCCAGGGATCCCAGTTCTGTAGTCTCGGGGCAGACGGTGTGTGCCACATTCCTTTCTGAGCTGTGACCCTGACATCTGTTTGCCTGAACCATGCATAGCCCTTGTATATTCCTTGTGTATTTCTGACTGAACAAAAGTGGCCATCTGAAAAGTGAGAGGGGCAAGTATTAGCTCTGTCTCGTGATCAGGAACTCACGTTATCGATGAAACTGTATCTCAGAACTCATTCTACTTAATATGAAGATCTTCGGCAAGTATACAGTCATTAGCAAGCAGGAGCAAAACCACACAATCCATCGAGCCTATAAATCCACTGAAGTCCTATAATTTCTTCTCTTAGGGACTCCAACCATCACTTCCATGAAAGGTTCACTTGAAACCATTGAATTCTTGAGACAACTTTCTCTCATCCTTCATTGCATCTGGAGGCACCCCTGAAGTCTTGAAACTGATCGCTGGATGCAGGACTATTTAGGAGTCAAGACTCAGGGAACATTCCTGAAACCCTAGCCCTTCAGGCCCCTCTAGTTACTTTTTACTGTGTGCAAAGGGAGGAGATGTCTCTAAAACTTTTTAGCCAATTCCCAAATTCAAATGCTACAAATTTCACCAGTAATTGCCCATTTCTAATATCCATTACGCTCATTAACAACCATTAATTTCCCCTATGAAAATCCATTTCTGAAATTCAGTATGCTAATTAGCAGAACCATTTCTTGTTCGTTTAAGAACATGGATTACAGAAGGGCTTTTAGTAATCTCCTCTGGAGTGTGGCCTTTCTGATAAGATGCTGGAGACATCAAGGTGTGTATTCCTGATTAAAACAATTGTCTCCTCCTAGGGTGTAGCCTCAACGATAAAGAACAACCTCCTCCCCCCCATGCATATGTATATTATACTAAATTTGCTAAAGTATTCAATATTTAATAAATTATGGATGTGATAGCTCACATGAATACAAGTCTTTGTATTTTTAAGTTTAAATGTCTTTAGAGTATTAGTCATGTGTGTGCCACAATAATGAATTGCCTTTTGCTTGGACCTTTAGGTTGGCACATGCTTACTTTTACTCATCTGTTTGTTCATTTCTTCCTTAAAATGAATTCCTAGAAATGTAATTGATGGGTGAGAGAGATGATGACTTGGCCCATGTAATAGCAAAGGATTGAATGTCTGAGCAATAAGGCAAAGGTGACATCTAGGTTTTCAGCAACAGAAAGGACAGAGTAGCTATTAACTATGACAGCAAAGTTGTAAATGGAACAAGCTTAGATATTAATGTGTGTGTGTTAGTCGTTCAGATGTGTCTGACTTGTAACTCTGTGGACTATATAGCCCACCAGGCTCCTCTGTCCATGGAATTCTCCAGGCAAGAACACTGGAGTGGGTTGCCATGCTCTTCTCCAGGGGATCTTCCCAACCCAGGGATCAAACCCGGGTCTCCCACATTGCAGGCAGATTCTGTACCATCTGAGCCAATATTAATACTAAGAATCTAAGTGGAGATATCAAATAATCAGCCAGGTCTACAAGGTTACATTCCCATGGTCTCTTTTGTCACGTTTTTATTTGCATTTTTTGATCCTGGTAGGTGAAATCTTAATCTGTACAGAAGGTCTTTCTGAGCTTAATAATCAGTATACAAAGCATGAAGGAAAACACTGGTAGTTTGAGTGATTACAAATTTAAAACATCTGCATAGAAAAATGTCCTCTACCACAAACAGGACTGACAAATAGGAAATACTTGCATTTCAGAAGAAAATGGTAATAACCCTAATACACAAAGAGTGCATACAAATCAATAAAAATGATGAGCCCTATAATAGAAAAATGAAAAATTGTAAGTCTTGCACATTTACAAAATAAATATACAGAAGGTATCTGCAAAATGTTTATCACTTCACTTTTTCTTAAAGGTACCTGCTTTAAATCAGAATTTTCATTTCCTCTTGTTTTCAATGTTATCTTTCCTGAATTTAATTTTCGAGAAACTTCTTATTTTCTCTAACAACTGCAGTGTATTTCCAACAGTTTTTCCCTTAGTAAATGGAGCCCATATCCTGTCTCTCAGTTTTACAATTGCCTTTCCCCCTCCTCCCTCCTTACTCTCCCAATACTCTATTATCATGGGCAAAATTCCCCAGAGCTGTACTGCCGGCTACATTGCTTTCCTTCACCATCAAGAAAGAATTGGAATGTGAGGACTGATGCCATGCTTATATATCGAGTAGCAGTTCTATTACAAATATTTTGAATCACACAAAATGTGCAGATTTGCTATTTCAACAATGATAAAGACCTGCTCTACTTGCATAGCATTTAATGAACAAACGTGCCAGGAATGCTGATTGACACTATTTGGCTGTCTGAATTTCCCAAGATATTTTGCACAAAGTGTGCAAAAACTTGCACTCTGATTTTTCTTTCATGCAGGCCAGTTGCAGAGCCCTTGTTTCGCTTTGGAATGAGCATAGTTATGTCTTATCCTGAAACTGTGTATCTCCAAAGACAAGGAAAGATGAAACAGGAGAGAATCATTGACCAGGGAATTCCAGAGTGGAAATAAGTAGTGAGCCGAATGTGCAGAGACAGCTAAGCAGAGATGGTTTGGAGAGTTTGATAATGCGAATGTCCTCTGGCAGACCCCCACTCTTCACTCCAATTGGACCATCCCCGGGTTCCCAGAAGAACGTGGTAGACAGAAGAACCCTGCCATCTCCTGCCCCCATCCATGTCTAATTAATCCCTAGAACCAGTGAAAATGGTGTTGTACACGGCAAAAGGGACTCTGCAGAGGTCATCAAATTAAGGATCCTCAGATGGGGAAGATTATCTGGATAATCCAAGAGGGCCTAGTGCAATCACAAGGATTTTTTTTTTTTAAGAGAAAGAAGAATGCAGGGGAGTCAGAGGCCGAGTAACAGAGATCGGAGTAATGTGGTTGCTGGCCTGGGAGTCACAGGGCAAGGCTCCCAGGCGCCTCTAGAAGCTGGAAAAGCCATGGACACATTCTCTCTTTGAGCCTCTAGAAGGAACACAGCTCTGCCAACAACTTGGTATGAGCCCTCTAGCACCTATTTTGGAACTTCTGACCTCTTGAACTCTAAGATAATACATTTGTGTTGTATCAAGCCAATATATCTGTGGCTTGAACAGGGGCACCTGCCAAAGGACTTCCCACCTCAACTTCTCACCATGGGCTTCCTCCCCATGGACTGTAAGGAGAAGTTTAGGTGGGAAGTCCTTTGGCAGGTGCCCCTTTTCAAGCCAGGGCCCACTGGTGAGCCCCCAGCCCTCCATCCTGTATGGGCTGGCTCTGGGTTGTCTTGAGGATCTTGCCATGGTGGAAGGTCCCTGATGGTGTATAATACAGCATGGCCTTTAAGGTGCTTACTACAGCGGGATCTCAGAACCTGAAGCACAGTTGTATGGCCATAGAACTGGGGCAGGGTTCCAGGCAGATGACTGGGCTGAAGCTACATCCAATAATCCCCTCACTGGTTCTTCATCCCTTCTGACGACCTTTACGCCATGTCACATAACTGGGAATAAAGTTTTCGTTTCAAAAAATCTTTGGAATGAGCATAGTTATGTCTTATCCTGAAACTGTGTATCTCCAAAGACAAGGAAAGATGAAACAGGAGAGAATCATTGACCAGGGAATTCCAGAGTGGAAATAAGTAGTGAGCCGAATGTGCAGAGACAGCTAAGCAGAGATGGTTTGGAGAGTTTGATAATGCGAATGTCCTCTGGCAGACCCCCACTCTTCACTCCAATTGGACCATCCCCGGGTTCCCAGAAGAACGTGGTAGACAGAAGAACCCTGCCATCTCCTGCCCCCATCCATGTCTAATTAATCCCTAGAACCAGTGAAAATGGTGTTGTACACGGCAAAAGGGACTCTGCAGAGGTCATCAAATTAAGGATCCTCAGATGGGGAAGATTATCTGGATAATCCAAGAGGGCCTAGTGCAATCACAAGGATTTTTTTTTTTTAAGAGAAAGAAGAATGCAGGGGAGTCAGAGGCCGAGTAACAGAGATCGGAGTAATGTGGTTGCTGGCCTGGGAGTCACAGGGCAAGGCTCCCAGGCGCCTCTAGAAGCTGGAAAAGCCATGGACACATTCTCTCTTTGAGCCTCTAGAAGGAACACAGCTCTGCCAACAACTTGGTATGAGCCCTCTAGCACCTATTTTGGAACTTCTGACCTCTTGAACTCTAAGATAATACATTTGTGTTGTATCAAGCCAATATATCTGTGGCTTGAACAGGGGCACCTGCCAAAGGACTTCCCACCTCAACTTCTCACCATGGGCTTCCTCCCCATGGACTGTAAGGAGAAGTTTAGGTGGGAAGTCCTTTGGCAGGTGCCCCTTTTCAAGCCAGGGCCCACTGGTGAGCCCCCAGCCCTCCATCCTGTATGGGCTGGCTCTGGGTTGTCTTGAGGATCTTGCCATGGTGGAAGGTCCCTGATGGTGTATAATACAGCATGGCCTTTAAGGTGCTTACTACAGCGGGGATCTCAGAACCTGAAGCACAGTTGTATGGCCATAGAACTGGGGCAGGGTTCCAGGCAGATGACTGGGCTGAAGCTACATCCAATACTCCCCTCACTGGTTCTTCATCCCTTCTGACGACCTTTACGCCATGTCACATAACTGTGAATAAAGTTTTCGTCAATTCCTCTGGCCAAAAAAAGAAAGTTGATTTTCCATGTTCTTATATGACCGCATACTCATCATGATATTGTTGGGCAGATTGTTAAGTCCTAAATCAATTGACTCTCACTGTTTCAAAGATGCTAAGGTTTGACCTGAAGAGGAGAGAAGTACAGGGTGATTTTACAGCTACTCTGTGGCTTCCAGGAGTGCTGGAGGCATGAGGTGCCTCATTTCCATAGGGGAACCCAAGAAGGGAGAGTGGAGGTGTGAGAGTGGATGCCTGCAGGGAGGAGGCGGGGAGGGGGTTCCAGGATGAGTTAATGGTCATCGGGTTATTGATAATGTCTGGCCAGAGGCCAATAGGGCTTATGAGGTTTCCAGAATTGAGCCAAGCAGTAGATTTGTCTCAGGCTGTCTCAGGAAAAAGACACTGGGAAATTTAGGGGGAAGAAAAATAATCTTAGGATTGTGTTTGATTTAAGAAAAAGGCCAGCTGAAATCTTTCTCCTGGATTTGTAGCTCATGTTTTCATGACACCAAAAGCTTGTCTAGACTATCATTTTTTTTCCCTTGATGCCAAACTTTAGTTCTTGGACAAGTCTTTAAGGAAGGAGAGATGGAAAAAAAAAGGAAGAATTTTCTCGGAAGCTCCCAAGATAGGTTCTTTACCAAAGTGTATAAATGTGTTATTATCATTTTCTTCCTTGGGGAAAACATTATTTATCTGTAGGAGAAAAGGACACATTTGTTAGTTGATGGCTCTGTTACCATGGAAACATATAAATTAAAAAAAAAAAGAATGTTTTAATACCTTAATTTTTAGATCTCCGATATCAGCCTGCCTTTCCCGGAAGGTTTGGCGTGACGGGATGAAGACAGAGCCTTGACCCAGCTCATTGTTGCAGCACTGTCACCAGAGGCGAACCCAAGCCCTCCCTTTCTCTCCTGCTTCACAAATTGGCCACAAGTGCATTTTAAACACACACGTTCGATGTGAGTAGGTTGCCTTGGGTGCATACAGAAAAATCTTTAGGCTCCACAGACGCTTTGCAAGGCTTTTTTAGATTGCCTGTGGGACTTGGCTGGATAGATATGGAGAGAGAAGTCACTGCAATTGGTGACAGATGCCGTCTAGATTTCCAAGTGATGCTTTGTTCAGTCCTCTAGATGCTGCAATGAGCTCCACTTCGCCTGCCTTGTGGGTGTGAGGTGGACACTGGGATGGTGTGAAGATATTAAAGGGTAATTAAAACAACCCAAATATTTTGTGTTCACATTTAAACATCTCACTGCACTCACTTGTTTGGGGAGACTGTACCCTGTAGAAGGGGAGCTCATGGCACTGATGCTGATCACGGACTTGGAGGTAGGCAGGCATAGTTTTCAGTTCCTGCTCTTCCTGTAACTAGTTATCACGGGGAGGTCGATAGTTTCTCAGGAAAATAGGGCTTATGAGGTTTCCAGAATTGAGCCAAGCAGTAGATTTGTCTCAGGCTGTCTCAGGAAAAAGACACTGGGAAATTTAGGGGGAAGAAAAATAATCTTAGGATTGTGTTTGATTTAAGAAAAAGGCCAGCTGAAATCTTTCTCCTGGATTTGTAGCTCATGTTTTCATGACACCAAAAGCTTGTCTAGACTATCATTTTTTTTCCCTTGATGCCAAACTTTAGTTCTTGGACAAGTCTTTAAGGAAGGAGAGATGGAAAAAAAAAGGAAGAATTTTCTCGGAAGCTCCCAAGATAGGTTCTTTACCAAAGTGTATAAATGTGTTATTATCATTTTCTTCCTTGGGGAAAACATTATTTATCTGTAGGAGAAAAGGACACATTTGTTAGTTGATGGCTCTGTTACCATGGAAACATATAAATTAAAAAAAAAAAGAATGTTTTAATACCTTAATTTTTAGATCTCCGATATCAGCCTGCCTTTCCCGGAAGGTTTGGCGTGACGGGATGAAGACAGAGCCTTGACCCAGCTCATTGTTGCAGCACTGTCACCAGAGGCGAACCCAAGCCCTCCCTTTCTCTCCTGCTTCACAAATTGGCCACAAGTGCATTTTAAACACACACGTTCGATGTGAGTAGGTTGCCTTGGGTGCATACAGAAAAATCTTTAGGCTCCACAGACGCTTTGCAAGGCTTTTTCAGATTGCCTGTGGGACTTGGCTGGATAGATATGGAGAGAGAAGTCACTGCAATTGGTGACAGATGCCGTCTAGATTTCCAAGTGATGCTTTGTTCAGTCCTCTAGATGCTGCAATGAGCTCCACTTCGCCTGCCTTGTGGGTGTGAGGTGGACACTGGGATGGTGTGAAGATATTAAAAAGGGTAATTAAAACAACCCAAATATTTTGTGTTCACATTTAAACATCTCACTGCACTCACTTGTTTGGGGAGACTGTACCCTGTAGAAGGGGGAGCCTGCATGGCACTGATGCTGATCACGGACTTGGAGGTAGGCAGGCATAGTTTTCAGTTCCTGCTCTTCCTGTAACTAGTTTAATCATCTGGGGCAGGTGATAATCTCTTTAAGCCTTGATTTCATCTTCTGAAAAATGGGGAGAGTAATTCCCACATCACTGTGATTTTATATACATTTAGAGATAATACTGTCTGCATAAAATGCTCAGCAGCTTTCTGGGCTCTCCGTGGGTATGTGGTACAGGGTGGCTGTGATTATAACCATCGGTGAAATATACCAAGTGTGTCAAGTGCTTCATAATGCTTCACGTGGAAAGAGGGGTCCTTCTTTGGGCTCCCAGGGCTTCCCCATTTCTCAGAGAAGATCCCCTCAAATCCCTGCTCTTTTGTTTATAGCTCTATTGGAAGCTAAACACCATCACATTTCACTTTAATGGCAGAGTATATTTGAAAATATTTCACTGAATTCTCCTAAATAAATGCACTTCTCTCTTTCCTATTTATTCAAGCAATACTTCTTGAGGACCCATTATATGCCAGCCCCTGTGCTCATGCTGGGGATAAAGTGATGAATAAGACAGAAATGGCTTCTCCTCTCATGGATGCTATTAATACAGTGTAGTGGGCATGAAAAAGACCAGTGAACAGGCCGCTACAAGGCAATGTATCCTGGCAAAGGAGTATGGCGCTGCTGGAATATTCTACTCGAGTACCTAACTGGGGCTTGGGAGGCTTGTCTCAGAAGTGGGATCATTTTTAGAACCATTTCAGCCCAGCAGGTCATTCTGGCTCTTCTCACTCTGCCCGGGCTGCCCTGAATTTCTGGCATTTATTCACTTATGCCTTCATTAATTTATTCCCAACGCTTTGCAAGGCTTTTTCAGATTGCCTGTGGGACTTGGCTGGATAGATATGGAGAGAGAAGTCACTGCAATTGGTGACAGATGCCGTCTAGATTTCCAAGTGATGCTTTGTTCAGTCCTCTAGATGCTGCAATGAGCTCCACTTCGCCTGCCTTGTGGGTGTGAGGTGGACACTGGGATGGTGTGAAGATATTAAAAAGGGTAATTAAAACAACCCAAATATTTTGTGTTCACATTTAAACATCTCACTGCACTCACTTGTTTGGGGAGACTGTACCCTGTAGAAGGGGGAGCCTGCATGGCACTGATGCTGATCACGGACTTGGAGGTAGGCAGGCATAGTTTTCAGTTCCTGCTCTTCCTGTAACTAGTTTAATCATCTGGGGCAGGTGATAATCTCTTTAAGCCTTGATTTCATCTTCTGAAAATGGGAGAGTAATTCCCACATCACTGTGATTTTATATACATTTAGAGATAATACTGTCTGCATAAAATGCTCAGCAGCTTTCTGGGCTCTCCGTGGGTATGTGGTACAGGGTGGCTGTGATTATAACCATCGGTGAAATATACCAAGTGTGTCAAGTGCTTCATAATGCTTCACGTGGAAAGAGGGGTCCTTCTTTGGGCTCCCAGGGCTTCCCCATTTCTCAGAGAAGATCCCCTCAAATCCCTGCTCTTTTGTTTATAGCTCTATTGGAAGCTAAACACCATCACATTTCACTTTAATGGCAGAGTATATTTGAAAATATTTCACTGAATTCTCCTAAATAAATGCACTTCTCTCTTTCCTATTTATTCAAGCAATACTTCTTGAGGACCCATTATATGCCAGCCCCTGTGCTCATGCTGGGGATAAAGTGATGAATAAGACAGAAATGGCTTCTCCTCTCATGGATGCTATTAATACAGTGTAGTGGGCATGAAAAAGACCAGTGAACAGGCCGCTACAAGGCAATGTATCCTGGCAAAGGAGTATGGCGCTGCTGGAATATTCTACTCGAGTACCTAACTGGGGCTTGGGAGGCTTGTCTCAGAAGTGGGATCATTTTTAGAACCATTTCAGCCCAGCAGGTCATTCTGGCTCTTCTCACTCTGCCCGGGCTGCCCTGAATTTCTGGCATTTATTCACTTATGCCTTCATTAATTTATTCAATTCTTCAGTGTTCCTCAGTGTCTGTGAGCTCCCAGGCTCTGTACCAAGCATTGGGAAAACCGTGGTAAGCAAGACAGACACGGTCCCTGCCTTTACAAAGCTGATGGGGTTAGCGGGATGGTCCAGAAATAAAAAGAACTACCCAGGACGGAGCAGCGAAGGGAGCTGTGAGATCAAGTAGCAGGTGGACTTCATCTCTCCGAGGGAGGGGTGTAGGATGTGAGCTGATGCCTGAGAGGGAAGAGGATTCCGGTAGGGGGCGGTGGAGAGGGCGCCTCAGGGTCCAAGGTGCCAGGACCAGCAGGGGAGGGGGCAGATCTGGAGGGGAGAGAAAGCCTTGCCCTCTGGGGAGGATCCGGATGGCTGGAGGGTGGCATCAGGGAGCAGGAGGGGAGCGAGACCTAGACTTTGCTGGAAGCCTCAAGTCAGCCCTGGCTGGAGGGAGGCATTCCTGTCCTTCGGGGCCTTTCTAGGCTGGACTGACTTGAGGTTAGCTCAGTGAGCCCTCCCTGTCCTCCCCCGCCGCCCCCCTCCTCCACCTCTTCACTTCCTCTCTGATTTTCAGTTTGTGGGGAACGAGTGAGGCTTTCTTAAGGAATTTAGGGTTCTCCTTTGAGGGGGACACTGTGGTGTGTTTCCCATAGGCCCCTCCAGGAATGAAAGACTGATTTCCCAAACTGCCCAGATGCTGCTGACAGAGAGTTCAGCTTTCAGCTTCCTTAGGCTGTAGAGGGTCATCTCGCCCACTCCCAGGGTCCACAGCCCGACCCCCTCACCCCAACTTGGGACATCTCTGAAGGGTTATCCCAGCTCTAGGGCGCCCTGAGGGGCTGGCTGAGTGCTTCCTTGGGTCCCTGTTGCCGCCCAGTGTCCCCTTTTGCCCACTCCTGCTTCCTCCCCCATTTCCCTTACACAGGTGGTGCTCCCTGGGGCCCCCTTGGCGAACCTTCTCCCTCACAGCTGGCTTCCCCAGGAGCCTAACTGAGCATCCTGTGAGAGCACAGTACAGATACTACGAACATCACTTAGCAGAGATAGACTGATTCCCAGGAATTCAAGGATTCGGTTATAACCAGACAATTTCCCTGTGAGGAGGAGGATCGTTCAGTCAATTCAGTCATGGGTGGGGAGCACAGAGGTGTTCAGAAATCTCCCCACCTGAGTCTGGTGCTCAGAAGAGGAAGCTTCAGCCATTTGGATTCTGGCTTGATTCCCTGTTGTGGAACTAGATTTGTTGGTAAGCCACCATCATGAGATGCCATGAAACCCACATCTAAGGACGATATTCCATGTTCACCAGCCGCCTGCTGGTTCCTGATGGCCTTTCCTGTGGTCTGCCTAAGGACAGACCAAAGTGGACAGTTTTCCATGTGGCTCACGTGGCAGATCATGTTGGAAGTTAATGCTTTGACATTCTGGTTTTATACACATTGTTGTTCCTCGACTGCCTCTGAGATAGACCTGGGTCTACTCTGTGTAGCGAAGAAATTAGGCTTTTTGGAGACAGCCAGGTGACCGTTCCCTGGAGGCAGCATACCACCTGGCAGGGCTCTGAATAAGGTGGATTTTTTCTTTCAAAGTCCACACCCATATTTGTTGAATCTGTTTGGACTGATCCATCCTTTACTTTGTAGGCTTGAAGTTGCTTGGCTGGCTTTTACTAGACTCATGTATGAAAGGCTTTTTTTTTTTTCTTTTTAATTTTAGCCTCTTTTATTGGTCCTTCATTTATTTATTTTCATCCATCTTAATTCTTTGGCCTGTGGGGCTCCCACTGCAGTGGCCCCTCTCATTGCAGAGCACTGGCTCTGGGCGGATGCACTCCAGAGCACTAGCTCGTAACTGGACACACTGGTCCAGCTGCTCCGCGGCATGTGGGATCCTCCCATGCCAGGGATAGAACCGGTGCACTGCAAGGCAGATTCTCCACTCACTGGACCACCAGGGAAGCCTTGAATGGCTTTTTAAGTATCGTTTTAATGTGCAGGGCATGCAGCTGTTGTGATCTAATGGATCTTCTCTAGTTTTGGGAGGGGTTGGTGTAAGAAGCATTCTGGGCTTCTCTGGTGGCTCAGTGGTAAAGAACCCACGTGCCAGTGCAGGAGACACAGGCTCAATTCCTGAGTCGAGAAGATCCCCTGGAGAAGGATATGGCAATCCACTCCAACATTGTTGCCTAGGAATCCCATGGACAGAGGAGCCTGGCGGGCTACAGACTATGGGGTCGCAAAAGAACAACAAAGAAGCAATTTAGAGCAGACACTGAGTGATGGTTGAGGAATGGAGGACCAGCTAAGCTGGACTTGAATCCTGGGTCTGTCCTTGAGTAGCTGTGTGTCTTGGGAAGCTTCCTTTGCTGGTCTGGGCTGCAGCCTCCTCCTCGGTTGCTGGGGAAAGGAAGGTGCCTAGAGTGAGGCCTGGCACGTGAAGGCACTCTGTGGGAAAGTTAGTATTGTTATAGAAAAAAGGCACCGTGATAATCACTCATATCACAGCCATTTCTACTGTGTTCTAGAAGCTTTGCTTCTGGGGCCTTGTATGATTTTTAAGGGCAATAATAAATAGAACCTCGATGCTCCCATCCCAAATAGATTTTCAACATCTCTTATGATGAGTAGCAGTAAAATAGATCTCTGAATACATCCCCAGGTCGGAGGTCAGGTCTGACCGAAGGGCTGGAGTGGTTGGCGTCTACGATCGACTGTGGCTGGCAGCTGGGAGGAGGACTCTGGCAAATATGCAAACGTGGTGAGTCTGTGGCTTGTGAGTCCCTTTCCCCTCTCCATCTCTCCCCAACTGCATTTTTTAAAAAAGTAATGCAGTTAATTTTCATGAGCGTTTTAAGCCCAAATTAGATCTTATGTTGTAAACACGGCAGAAGCTGAGAAAGATCTTGTTAACAAGAGCAAATTACCAAGCTCCCAGAAATCCGAATCAGGCCCACAGAATTCAAACTTAGACAAAGGCGATGCCCAGCAAATTCCTCCCAGGTCACTTCTGCCGGATCAGAGGAAATGCAGGCGCTCAGAGCTGCCAGCAGATCTGTGACCGTGGTCTCTAATTGCAGCAGCCTTTAAACCTTGAGCAGGTCAATGGGGCGCGATGATCTCAGGGATCATTTGTCTTAGCTATTTCTCTGCTGTGATACATAATCCCTTGCAGAAGAGGGTCCTTGTCACTGTCAGCTTCTGTTCCCAACTGTGATGGAATAAAGAACTGGTAAATAGGTGATTCTTAATGTCTCTCTCTTTGGTCTTGCATATTGTGGGTCAAGTGGATGGGCCCACCTCTTCTAAGGCGGCAGTGGAGGTGATCTACCTGTAAATGATTCTGAGTGATGGTTGAGGAATGGAGGACCAGCTGCTGGACTTGAATCCTGGGTCTGTCCTTGAGTAGCTGTGTGTCTTGGGAAGCTTCCTTTGCTGGTCTGGGCTGCAGCCTCCTCCTCGGTTGCTGGGGAAAGGAAGGTGCCTAGAGTGAGGCCTGGCACGTGAAGGCACTCTGTGGGAAAGTTAGTATTGTTATAGAAAAAAGGCACCGTGATAATCACTCATATCACAGCCATTTCTACTGTGTTCTAGAAGCTTTGCTTCTGGGGCCTTGTATGATTTTTAAGGGCAATAATAAATAGAACCTCGATGCTCCCATCCCAAATAGATTTTCAACATCTCTTATGATGAGTAGCAGTAAAATAGATCTCTGAATACATCCCCAGGTCGGAGGTCAGGTCTGACTGAAGGGCTGGAGTGGTTGGCGTCTACGATCGACTGTGGCTGGCAGCTGGGAGGAGGACTCTGGCAAATATGCAAACGTGGTGAGTCTGTGGCTTGTGAGTCCCTTTCCCCTCTCCATCTCTCCCCAACTGCATTTTTTAAAAAAGTAATGCAGTTAATTTTCATGAGCGTTTTAAGCCCAAATTAGATCTTATGTTGTAAACACGGCAGAAGCTGAGAAAGATCTTGTTAACAAGAGCAAATTACCAAGCTCCCAGAAATCCGAATCAGGCCCACAGAATTCAAACTTAGACAAAGGCGATGCCCAGCAAATTCCTCCCAGGTCACTTCTGCCGGATCAGAGGAAATGCAGGCGCTCAGAGCTGCCAGCAGATCTGTGACCGTGGTCTCTAATTGCAGCAGCCTTTAAACCTTGAGCAGGTCAATGGAGGCGCGATGATCTCAGGGATCATTTGTCTTAGCTATTTCTCTGCTGTGATACATAATCCCTTGCAGAAGAGGGTCCTTGTCACTGTCAGCTTCTGTTCCCAACTGTGATGGAATAAAGAACTGGTAAATAGGTGATTCTTAATGTCTCTCTCTTTGGTCTTGCATATTGTGGGTCAAGTGGATGGGCCCACCTCTTCTAAGGCGGCAGTGGAGGTGATCTACCTGTAAATGATTCTGAGTTTGCTTTATGCTGTGATTGGGCTCAACTGCATGAGAAGCTGTTCCCAGAGTCTTGCTGCACTATAGTAATATGTGCAGGAGCCAGAGACTGTCCTACCTTCTCTGCTCACCCCTGAGAGAGCCAAGCACCTCAAAAGGGATGGAGGAAAGAGATCTGAAGAAGTAATTGGGCCGTCTGGAGATGCAGGAGCCAGGGAGGGCGAAGAACTCATTTTCTCTGTGTCTGAACGTATTAGAGGTGTTCTGCTAAAGTGCAGATGGGCAGGCAGTTAGTGGGATTGATAGGCAACCACACAGCATAGCCAGGATGGAGCACAACCGTACTCTCAACTTTTCAGGTCTACGTTAAGAACGGACAGGGTAACTGCTTTCCGACTTTGCAGCTTGTCATTTTTGCCTACCCCTTGCCCTTCCATCCCCACCCCAGGCTGTTTGTAGACTTGAAGCATGGAGGGATTGGGATGTTTCCAATGGAAAGAGTGTGGAGAGCCTTAGCCAGGTGGGGCCATGGTTTGGCGTAGCTTTGGGAGGGTTTGGGATCTTTCCTTAAGCCAGGGATTTCTCTCCTCTCCCTGCCTAGTATCCAGGGTTACATCACTGTACGTCCATCCAAGGCAACTCTGTGCTGGGACACAGCAGAGCTGGGCAGAATGAGCCCTCCACGTATGAGGGTGCATCTGCATGTCCCAGCTCTTTCCTCCCAATGGGAGGAGGCTCTCTGAACCTCAGGTCCCCTCTCTTTTCAGCTTCCTTTCTCTCTCTCAAGGCCAAAATGCACAATACATCCAGGTCTTGGTCAAAATACCAGAGCTGCCAGCAGATCTGTGACCGTGGTCTCTAATTGCAGCAGCCTTTAAACCTTGAGCAGGTCAATGGAGGCGATGATCTCAGGGATCATTTGTCTTAGCTATTTCTCTGCTGTGATACATAATCCCTTGCAGAAGAGGGTCCTTGTCACTGTCAGCTTCTGTTCCCAACTGTGATGGAATAAAGAACTGGTAAATAGGTGATTCTTAATGTCTCTCTCTTTGGTCTTGCATATTGTGGGTCAAGTGGATGGGCCCACCTCTTCTAAGGCGGCAGTGGAGGTGATCTACCTGTAAATGATTCTGAGTTTGCTTTATGCTGTGATTGGGCTCAACTGCATGAGAAGCTGTTCCCAGAGTCTTGCTGCACTATAGTAATATGTGCAGGAGCCAGAGACTGTCCTACCTTCTCTGCTCACCCCTGAGAGAGCCAAGCACCTCAAAAGGGATGGAGGAAAGAGATCTGAAGAAGTAATTGGGCCGTCTGGAGATGCAGGAGCCAGGGAGGGCGAAGAACTCATTTTCTCTGTGTCTGAACGTATTAGAGGTGTTCTGCTAAAGTGCAGATGGGCAGGCAGTTAGTGGGATTGATAGGCAACCACACAGCATAGCCAGGATGGAGCACAACCGTACTCTCAACTTTTCAGGTCTACGTTAAGAACGGACAGGGTAACTGCTTTCCGACTTTGCAGCTTGTCATTTTTGCCTACCCCTTGCCCTTCCATCCCCACCCCAGGCTGTTTGTAGACTTGAAGCATGGAGGGATTGGGATGTTTCCAATGGAAAGAGTGTGGAGAGCCTTAGCCAGGTGGGGCCATGGTTTGGCGTAGCTTTGGGAGGGGTTTGGGATCTTTCCTTAAGCCAGGGATTTCTCTCCTCTCCCTGCCTAGTATCCAGGGTTACATCACTGTACGTCCATCCAAGGCAACTCTGTGCTGGGACACAGCAGAGCTGGGCAGAATGAGCCCTCCACGTATGAGGGTGCATCTGCATGTCCCAGCTCTTTCCTCCCAATGGGGAGGAGGCGCTCTCTGAACCTCAGGTCCCCTCTCTTTTCAGCTTCCTTTCTCTCTCTCAAGGCCAAAATGCACAAATACATCCTTCTGTTCTGAAAACCATTTACCTCCATTTTCTCTTCCTGACCTCCCTCCCTCCAGTTTCCTTTTTCTAATCATTATATAACTCAGGTAGACAAATAGCCCACATGTAAGCTATTATGTAAGGAAAGATGAGAGTCTACTGAAAAGGTCAGCAATTGTGAAGAAATTAATGGACAGACCTTCAAGGAGGAGGTAGTCCTTGGGCCGCTTTTATTTATTTATATTTTATTTACTTGCTCTTGAGGTTGCCTTCATTTTATTTTATTTTGAAAAATTTTAAGTTACTCTTTAAAATTGAAATATGGTTGATTTGGTGTTGGAGTATGTTCAGATGGATAGCAAAGTGACTGAGAACATACACACACACATGTATATTTTATTATTATTATTATTATTTTTTTTTCTGGGAGGGATGGGGTGGCTGCTGTAAGGCAAAAGAATGTCCTGTGATGACCAGATGGCCCAGGGCTATGGTGCCAGAGATCTGGGGTTGTATCCTGGCCTCCACAGTTATTTAGCTGTAGAGCCTTTCCCTGATGCTGGGAGAGAAGGAGGGCAGGAGAAGAGGGCATCGGAGGATGAGCTGGCTGGACGGCATCACTGATGCAATGGACATGAACTTGGGCAAACTTCAGGAGACGGAGAGGGACAGGGAGGCCTGGCGTGCTGCAGGTATGGGGTCACAAACAGCCAGACATAACTGGGCGACTGACCAACAGTAACAACAACAAAAACAACAACAACAGCAGCAACAACAAGCCTTAACAAAATCAGTCCAGCTTTTTGAGATCCAGGCTTGTTTCCTGTGAGATAGGTCTAGTTGTATCTGGCTTCCACTGTTATGAGAGTGACAAAAAAGGGAACAAGCCTATAATTAAAATGATGTAAGCCACGAAGGATGCAAACAAGAGTGTCAGAGAAGGTTCCTGAGAATGTGGGAATGTCAGCAGAGCTCCTGGCGCAGGATTTTGTCCAAAGAACACCTGAGTATGAGGACAGGCGAATTAGGGAAGGGCTGTTGGAGAAAAGCAGGCATGGTAGCAGGAGGGACTGAGGAGGAAGCAGGGGAGGAAATCAGCTTTGGAGTTTGCTGGTTCACTCCGTGTCCTTGTAGCCCCTCTGCCTGCCATCTGCCATTGTTGACACAGTGGTGAGGGGGCCCATCAAACGTCTTCACCCTGGAAGAAAGGCAGCCGTGTGGTGGCAGTGTTAGTGACATGGTTCCCGGGCTGTGGATTCACGGAGTGTTTTCTCTCAAGGGCTCAGAGGAGAGGTGGTCACAGGGTTTGTCATTATTGTCTCTTGGGAGAGAAAGAGGAAGCCGAAGGCATTGATGGCCTCTGCTGGAGATGTCACGACTGGAATCAGTCTGGCCTCTCACGTGGTGTGTCCTTGTCACCAGTTCAGGACACGAGCCACTGGTCTGTTGGCTTCTGGTGGGTCTTTGGGTGTCTCCCCGTCCTCCTCTGGCCACTCCTCCTCGTCCCTTCAGGCTCAGCCAGTCTGTGCCATGGAGGCCCCGTCTGGGCTTGTCAGCTCCCCACCGGGGCTGGACAGGGCTGCACTCTGTAGTTAGGATAGAGGACTGGGAAGCAAGATGGAGAGATTTTCTTGGCAATCACAGATTCTTAATTATGAAATTAATTTAACATGAGGCGGGGCTTCCCCTGGTGGTCCAGTGGGTAAGGACACCGCCTTGCAGTGCAAGGGGCGCTGGTTCGATCCCTGGCCTTGGAAGATCCCACGTGCCGCGGAGCGGCTGGACCGATGTGTCCAATTACCGAGCTGGAGCTCTGGAGCGCATGCGCCCAGAGTCGGAGCTCTGCAATGACAGACGCCATCACGATGGGAGGCCCACAGGAGCCAAAGAATAAAGACGGATGAAAATAGAGGAACGAAAGACCAATAGAAGTGGCCCGCCCGCTCCCCTCCCTCCCCAACCCGACCCCCGCCCAAAATAAATAAATAAATAAATCTTTAAAAAAAAAAAAATTAACATGAGGTGGTCAGAGGTCAGATATTTTAAAAGGTAAACCCCTGGTTTAGCCTTGGTTAAAACCAAGGACAATGAATCGTTCCAAAGGTAGGCAAAGTGCATTTTTGGAAGGCTTAGGGGAACCAGAGTGGGAAGGGGTGAAAGACCAGAATTTCCCACTGGATTTCCTTTTTTAAAAACCATTTAAAAAAATTGAAGCGTAATTTACAATATTGTGTTAATTTCAGGCATATAGCAAAGTGATTCACTTAATATGTTGCCGTCCCTCTGTCATGCCTGGCTCTTTGCAGGCCCACCAGGCTCCTCTGCATGGGATTCTCCAGGCAAGAGCACTGGAGTGGGTTGTCATGCCCTCCTCCAGAGGATTTTCCCAACCCAGGGATCGAACCCAGGTCTCTTGCACTCACTGTAGTTTGACCTGTTACTGTCTGAGACACCAGGGAAACTCCTCAGTTATATATGTATGTGTGTGTGTGTTCTTTTTCAGATTCTTTTCCATTATAGGTTATTACAAGATATCGAATATAGTTCCCTGTGCTATACAGCAGGTCCTTGTTGTTTATTTGTTTTACATATAGTATTGTGTATCTCTTAATCCCACTCCTCCTCGTCCCTTCAGGCTCAGCCAGTCTGTGCCATGGAGGCCCCGTCTGGGCTTGTCAGCTCCCCACTGGGGCTGGACAGGGCTGCACTCTGTAGTTAGGATAGAGGACTGGGAAGCAAGATGGAGAGACTTTCTTGGCAATCACAGATTCTTAATTATGAAATTAATTTAACATGAGGCGGGGCTTCCCCTGGTGGTCCAGTGGGTAAGGACACCGCCTTGCAGTGCAAGGGGCGCTGGTTCGATCCCTGGCCTTGGAAGATCCCACGTGCCGCGGAGCGGCTGGACCGATGTGTCCAATTACCGAGCTGGAGCTCTGGAGCGCATGCGCCCAGAGTCGGAGCTCTGCAATGACAGACGCCATCACGATGGGAGGCCCACAGGAGCCAAAGAATAAAGACGGATGAAAATAGAGGAACGAAAGACCAATAGAAGTGGCCCGCCCGCTCCCCTCCCTCCCCAACCCGACCCCCGCCCAAAATAAATAAATAAATAAATCTTTAAAAAAAAAAAAATTAACATGAGGTGGTCAGAGGTCAGATATTTTAAAAGGTAAACCCCTGGTTTAGCCTTGGTTAAAACCAAGGACAATGAATCGTTCCAAAGGTAGGCAAAGTGCATTTTTGGAAGGCTTAGGGGAACCAGAGTGGGAAGGGGTGAAAGACCAGAATTTCCCACTGGATTTCCTTTTTTAAAAACCATTTAAAAAAATTGAAGCGTAATTTACAATATTGTGTTAATTTCAGGCATATAGCAAAGTGATTCACTTAATATGTTGCCGTCCCTCTGTCATGCCTGGCTCTTTGCAGGCCCACCAGGCTCCTCTGCATGGGATTCTCCAGGCAAGAGCACTGGAGTGGGTTGTCATGCCCTCCTCCAGAGGATTTTCCCAACCCAGGGATCGAACCCAGGTCTCTTGCACTCACTGTAGTTTGACCTGTTACTGTCTGAGACACCAGGGAAACTCCTCAGTTATATATGTATGTGTGTGTGTGTTCTTTTTCAGATTCTTTTCCATTATAGGTTATTACAAGATATCGAATATAGTTCCCTGTGCTATACAGCAGGTCCTTGTTGTTTATTTGTTTTACATATAGTATTGTGTATCTCTTAATCCCAAACTCTTCATTTATCCCTCCCCCTTCCCCCTTTGGTAACCATATGTTTGTTTTCTCTGTGGTCTTTTTCTGTTTCTCTGCTGGATTTCCAGAGAGACCTTGTAGGAGGTGGATGTATTCCTTGGTCAGAAGTGGGTGTGGCAGATGCCCAGAGACCAATGCAGGGTGCCGGAGCTCAGGAGCCTCAGGCGAAAGGTGGAAAGGCAGGTCGAAGGCTACTTCAGAGGATGATGATTATTTTTGCATTTGGTTGAAAATTGACAAACTAATTGCTGATCCCATTGTCAGAAAACTGGCAACGCATTAGGGATGATTGTAAACAATTTCTCCCTATTATTGCTAATGAGCCAAACGTGGCCTCCTCTTTTGTACTTCTTGGAGAGAAAGGAGGGTTTTTCTTCTGTCTCTCCCTCGGAGCTGCAGAGTGTCTGCAGCACCAGACCCGCTCTGGGCTGTGGGCAGGATGCTCTCCCTCCCTCGCCCCCCCAGTCTGAAGATGGATGATTTGTTTGTCTGATTGCTCGAGTGAGTCTCTCGCTGCCTCTTCATTTTCCACCTTCTCTCCCTTCCAAACCCCCTTCTTACTCCTGACCAGGTCTCAAGATGCCATTAATCTAAAAACCAAGAAAACAAAATTGGATAGAAACCCCCAAAACCTAGAATTTTTGGGAAGTGAAAGCGTCAAAGGATTTAAAATTTCTGTGAGGCTTGGGAAAGACCAGAACATTCTCTGAAAATGGGAAAGACCTAAATATTCTTTTAAAAAACACTTAAGAGTATTTCCCATGTTCAGATATCAGAGTAAGTACTTGGGCGTCAGTGGAATGTCTAGGATCTTGATTATTACAGAAGAAAGTGTCTGAGATCCCTTCAATTCCCAGCCTGTTCGTCCTGAGCTAGCCTAGAATGAGTCCGTGTTTAGAGTCCACTGCTAAGGCAGGGTTTCCAAGGGTGAGTCAGACCCTGAGTTTCTCTCTTGACGGGGCATGGCCATCATCTGCCCTCTAGGGTGGGGGAAATAGGACTCGGGAAGCGTTCCCTCACACCTCTCCTTCCCATGGTCTTCGGTGGCTGGGATGTGTACATCTCTTCTGTTTTTAGCAACAAAACTAGTTCTAGTTTATCTGGTAGAGATGCAAGTCAGGAAGTCCATGTGGGTGGGGATAAATTAGGGCTTTGAGATGAACATATATGCTACTCTTGTCAATACCCTCTAGTGACCTATATGGGAAGAGACTCTAAAAAAGAGTGGGTATATGTATATATGTAACTCATTCACTTTTCTGTACCCCTACAACTAGCACAGCATTGCAAACCAACTGTACTCCAATAGTACAAACCAACCCAAACCCATTTCTGTGTTTGCTGCCCACTCTTGGTTCATCATGAAGATTAGAGGAAATGATAAAATCGCCAGTTGCCATGAGCAGATTTTGTATTTCCAGGGCCCTCTGTGATGAATCCTTAATAATTTTAACTTTTAAAACCAAAATGTTGAGTGGTAATGTGTTTTTTCACTGGCAGTTGGCACCCGAGGCTCTAAAGAAAGTGTTGGACTGTAGTTATGTCCAGGAGCATCACCCACTTCAAGTGTTTGGCCGCTGCTGTATTGTCAGTGTTTGAGACGGAGAGAGTGACTCTCCTCATTCCTTTCAGAAAGGACTTGGAGACTCTATTCTTGTTGCTGCTGAACAAAGGACCACTAATTTAGCAGCTTAAAATATCGCAAATTTTATATGCTATGGCTCTGGAGGTCTGAAATCCAAAATGGGCCTCACGGGGCAGACCTCGGCAGGACTTGAGTTCCTGGAGACCATTTGGTTGCCTCAGACAGGGATGCCTTTCCATCTTCAAAGCCAACAATCACGTCACTTCTGCCTCTGCTCCATCCCGCCAGCTCTTTCTTTGAACAACTCCCCTGTCTCCCTCTTGGACCCTTGTGATTACATTGAATCCACCAGATAATCCAGGATAATCTTCCCTACTCAAGGTCCTTGACTTAATTGCTTCTGCAGAGTCCCTTCCCATGTAAAATAACAGATTCACAGATTCCAGGGTTTAGGCTGTGGATATGGTGTGTGTGCTGGGGGCGGTGGAGGAGGGGGGCAGCTTATTTTGTCTATGGAAGGAACAACAGGCAAAAGTAGGCTAGAAAATCCGTTTTTATAAATAAGCAATATCAATATATATTTGGATTTCTTTTTTTTTTTCTTTACTTGAAACTGTTGTTTTCAGTTCCATACTGGTTTGAAAATGGCAAAAGCATTAATTCAATGCCTGTTTGACTGTGTTCTTCATGATTTGTTTCATGGGTATGAAAGTATAGTCATTTTGTAGGATGAAAAATTTACTTATCTTCTTTTAAAGGTCAAGTGGCAAAGAGAACTAATTTCAAATGCAAGTGACCCACATGGAGCCATTAAGGAGAGATAGAAAGTGGTATGGATTTTAAGGTATAACATGGCCAGATACAAATGGAGAATTGACAAAGACATTAGCTGATTTAGGGAAATTCAAATCCTACCTCTGGGAAAGTACATGGATTCATATATATTTATTGTAATTCATGAAAAAAAAAACCTTCTCTCTTAAACTGTTTTATCAAAAACCTTCTCGCTGCATACCCTCTTCACAGAAAGTGACTTGGAGACTCAAAGTTGACTGTAGTTATGTCCAGGAGCATCACCCACTTCAAGTGTTTGGCCGCTGCTGTATTGTCAGTGTTTGAGACGGAGAGTGACTCTCCTCATTCCTTTCAGAAAGGACTTGGAGACTCTATTCTTGTTGCTGCTGAACAAAGGACCACTAATTTAGCAGCTTAAAATATCGCAAATTTTATATGCTATGGCTCTGGAGGTCTGAAATCCAAAATGGGCCTCACGGGGCAGACCTCGGCAGGACTTGAGTTCCTGGAGACCATTTGGTTGCCTCAGACAGGGATGCCTTTCCATCTTCAAAGCCAACAATCACGTCACTTCTGCCTCTGCTCCATCCCGCCAGCTCTTTCTTTGAACAACTCCCCTGTCTCCCTCTTGGACCCTTGTGATTACATTGAATCCACCAGATAATCCAGGATAATCTTCCCTACTCAAGGTCCTTGACTTAATTGCTTCTGCAGAGTCCCTTCCCATGTAAAATAACAGATTCACAGATTCCAGGGTTTAGGCTGTGGATATGGTGTGTGTGCTGGGGGCGGTGGAGGAGGGGGGCAGCTTATTTTGTCTATGGAAGGAACAACAGGCAAAAGTAGGCTAGAAAATCCGTTTTTATAAATAAGCAATATCAATATATATTTGGATTTCTTTTTTTTTTTCTTTACTTGAAACTGTTGTTTTCAGTTCCATACTGGTTTGAAAATGGCAAAAGCATTAATTCAATGCCTGTTTGACTGTGTTCTTCATGATTTGTTTCATGGGTATGAAAGTATAGTCATTTTGTAGGATGAAAAATTTACTTATCTTCTTTTAAAGGTCAAGTGGCAAAGAGAACTAATTTCAAATGCAAGTGACCCACATGGAGCCATTAAGGAGAGATAGAAAGTGGTATGGATTTTAAGGTATAACATGGCCAGATACAAATGGAGAATTGACAAAGACATTAGCTGATTTAGGGAAATTCAAATCCTACCTCTGGGAAAGTACATGGATTCATATATATTTATTGTAATTCATGAAAAAAAAAAAACCTTCTCTCTTAAACTGTTTTATCATTAAATTTACCATTTACTTCTCTCTGTAATGAGACATAAATACGAACGGCCTGCCCCCGAGGTAAAGTCGTGTCCTAGGCCTCTCTTTACCGTCACGGAGCAGTAGTGAGTTAGAAGCCACTTCAGCAGATGTATTGAAATTCTGTAACGTGTTAAAGACTGTTCTGTAATATTCGATCTCTCTCCCAGAATAGACAAGACCCAAGCCAGTGACACACCTGAGCATCCCTCCTCAGGATAAACCAAAAGGCTCTTTTCTTTTTTATCGAATGAAAGATTCTTTAAATTCTGTAGTGCTTACCATTTTCAGAAGTTTCACACCCATGATTTCATATAATCCCGTGAGAACCCTTCCTTTCCCTACCCTTATATCCCTTATATTGCCCCTCTGACCTTTCCTTCTTGTGTGGTTCTCCCTTAACCACTAGTTTCTTCTCTGTATCTGTGAATACGCTCCTGTTTTGCTTTATTCACTAATTTGTTGTACATTTTAGACTCCACATTTAAGTGCTATCATATGGTATTTGTCTTTCTCAGCTGACTTATTTCACTCGTTGTAATATTCTCCATCTATGTTGATGCAGTGGCACCATTTCTTTTCCTTGTAGGGCTGAGTAGTATTCTATCTTCTTGATCCATCCGCTGTCGATGGACACTTACGTTGCTTCCATACTTCGGCTGTTGTAAATAGTACCACTGTGCACATTGGGGTGAGCATAGATTTTTGATTAGTTTCCTTCTTTTCCAGAGATATGCCAGGAAGTGGAATGGCTGGATACTATGATAGCTCTCTTCTTAGCGTTTTGGGAAACCTCTCTATGGTGGCTGCACCAATTTACATTCCCTCCAGCGGTGTATGGGGGTTTCTTTTTCTCCACAGGCTCTTTGTCTCTAGAGCTTCCTCTGCAGCTCTTGCTCTCTGACCTCGGCTTGACTGCTGGGGCCTGTGTAGCTCTCACCATAAGTCTGCTCTCTCTTTGCACCAGTGTGAGGGAAATTCTTTTCGTGATTGGCTTTTCTGGTGAGCCCAGCCCAGTGGAGCTGAGATGCTGCCCTTCTGACACAGAGACTGTGAAACTTGGAGTATCTGATTGTTCTGCTGGTGGCTGAGGGGATGGTCTGCAGAGCTGACAAGACCCGCTTTAATCCTCACATAGGTTCCCTGAGGCAGACACAGCCCATTTCTGTCTCTTGCTGTGCCTCGCTGTGACTCATCAGGCAAGCAAGGGGAGCAATGAAACACAGTCCATTGCTACTGGCACCCATCCACGTGCTACAGCCTGTGTGGAGACAGTTTGGCTGGGCTGGCACCTCAGCGTGGGCTTGGCAGGACCAGGACACAATCCATTCTTACCAAACCCTGGAACTGGACCGGATGACAGGCAGCCACGAAACGATGACAGAGAGAGGCTGAGGACTGTGGTTTGGGGGAGGATGGGAAAGGAGGCAGCACAGGGGTAGCCATGACGTTCAGAAGGGATGAAAAATGGCGCATGCTTGTTGCTTGTTCTTTTTAATTTGTTGTACATTTTAGACTCCACATTTAAGTGCTATCATATGGTATTTGTCTTTCTCAGCTGACTTATTTCACTCGTTGTAATATTCTCCATCTATGTTGATGCAGTGGCACCATTTCTTTTCCTTGTAGGGCTGAGTAGTATTCTATCTTCTTGATCCATCTGCTGTCGATGGACACTTACGTTGCTTCCATACTTCGGCTGTTGTAAATAGTACCACTGTGCACATTGGGGTGAGCATAGATTTTTGATTAGTTTCCTTCTTTTCCAGAGATATGCCAGGAAGTGGAATGGCTGGATACTATGATAGCTCTCTTCTTAGCGTTTTGGGAAACCTCTCTATGGTGGCTGCACCAATTTACATTCCCTCCAGCGGTGTATGGGGGTTTCTTTTTCTCCACAGGCTCTTTGTCTCTAGAGCTTCCTCTGCAGCTCTTGCTCTCTGACCTCGGCTTGACTGCTGGGGCCTGTGTAGCTCTCACCATAAGTCTGCTCTCTCTTTGCACCAGTGTGAGGGAAATTCTTTTCGTGATTGGCTTTTCTGGTGAGCCCAGCCCAGTGGAGCTGAGATGCTGCCCTTCTGACACAGAGACTGTGAAACTTGGAGTATCTGATTGTTCTGCTGGTGGCTGAGGGGATGGTCTGCAGAGCTGACAAGACCCGCTTTAATCCTCACATAGGTTCCCTGAGGCAGACACAGCCCATTTCTGTCTCTTGCTGTGCCTCGCTGTGACTCATCAGGCAAGCAAGGGGAGCAATGAAACACAGTCCATTGCTACTGGCACCCATCCACGTGCTACAGCCTGTGTGGAGACAGTTTGGCTGGGCTGGCACCTCAGCGTGGGCTTGGCAGGACCAGGACACAATCCATTCTTACCAAACCCTGGAACTGGACCGGATGACAGGCAGCCACGAAACGATGACAGAGAGAGGCTGAGGACTGTGGTTTGGGGGAGGATGGGAAAGGAGGCAGCACAGGGGTAGCCATGACGTTCAGAAGGGATGAAAAATGGCGCATGCTTGTTGCTTGTTCTTTTTTGATTTGTTTTCTTTCTTTTTTAGCTTTTGGTGTTTTCAGGTCCTTCTCTATGAGGGCACAGAGCTGTGTGGTATGCTTGAGGTTGTCTCATCTTCTGATATAGTGAATTTGTTGTTGTTGTTCATTTGATGAGTCACATCTGACTCTTTTCGACCCATGGACTGCAGCATGCCAGGCTTCCCTGTCCTTCGCTTTCTCCCAGTTTGCTCACCTTCATGTCCACTGAGTCCATGATGCTTTCCAACCATCTCATCCTCTGCTGCCCCCTTCTCCTTCTGCCTTCAGTCTTTCCCAGCATCATAGTCTTATCTAGTGAGTCAGATCTTCACATCAGGTGGCCAAAATATTGGAGCTTCAGCTTCAACATTAGTCCTTCTGATGAATATTCAGGGTTGATTTCCTTAAGGATTGACTGGTTTGATCTCCTTGCAGTCCAAGGGACTCTCAAGAGTCTTCTCCAACACCACAGTTTAAAAGCATCAACTTTTCAGTGCTCAGACTTCTTTATGGTCCAACTCTCACATCCATATATGGAAAAATTACAGCTTTGACTATGGATCTTTGTTGACTTGGCAAAGTGATGTCTCTGCTTTTTTAATATGCTATCTTGGTTTGTCATAGCTTTCCTTCTGAGGAGCAAGAGTCTTTTAATTTCATGGCTGCAGTCACTGTCCACAGTGATTTTTGCTTAATGAATCATTTTATGCTACTACCTGACGGGGCTTTTCAAAGCCAGGCTCTGGGTTAAGAAGTACAGCTAGGAACGACTGCCAGCAACAACCAAGTGGCGGTTTGGTGATGCTTACAATTTGGGTTGGCCATTGCCATTGTTTGCTAGTTGAAGACTGCCTTGCATAGCCAAATGATATGTTTTAATTTCTTAAAAATTTTTTTTTGGCCACTTCTGTTGGTCGTTCATTTATTTATTTTTCATCCATCTTTGTTCTTTGGCCTGTGTGGGCCTCCTATCGCAGTGGCCTCCCTCCTTGCAGAGCACCGGCTCTGGGAACATGTGCTCCAGAGCTCCAGCTCAGTAGTTGGACACATCAGTCCAGCCACTCTGTGGCACGTGGGATCTTCCCAGGCCAGGAAACTGGTGGCCCTTGCACTGCAAGGTGGTGTCTTTACCCACTGGACCACCAGGCAAGCCCTATGTTAATTTTCATAGAAAATCAAGGAAATGTGTTACTTGATAGATAAAAAATTTTGGTTACCCTTTAGCTGTATAATGTTTGAGAGTTCTTGAACAGGAGAAGTTTCTTTTTCTTTTTTTTTTTTTTAAAGATTTATTTATTTATTTATTTTGGGCGGGGGTCGGGTTGGGGAGGGAGGGGAGCTGGCGGGCCACTTCTATTGTTGGTCTTTCATTTCTCTATTTTCATCTGTCTTTGTTCTCTGGCTCCTGTGGGCCTCCCATCGCGGTGGCATCTGTCGTTGCAGAGCGCAGGCTCTGGGTGCATATGCTCCAGAGCTCTGGCTTGGTAATTGGACACATTGGTCCAGCCACTCCGTGGCATGTGGGATCTTCCCAGGCCAGGGATCGAACCGGTGCCCCTCGCACTGCCAGGCGATGTCCTTACCCACTGGACCACCAGGGGAAGCCCCAGGAGAAATTTCTTAATAGAAATTAAATTTTACTCATGGTTCTCAAAATTTAGCATGCACAGTTCACTAAGAGGTGTGGTAAATGCAGATTTGTAGATCCTACCCAGAGTTTCAGACTTAACAGGTCTTGATGGGGCCCCCAAACTGGCATTTTTAACAAACTCCTAGGCTATCCTGATGTGGGTGGTTGACGTCATGGTTTGAGGGCAAGGGAGATACTGTCATACTCGACCATGGAGGGATGAACTCTCCGTTCAACCCCTCCTCCTGTGTTTTCATATGCTTTTCTCTAAGATAGCAGTTGTGCTTTCATGCAGTTCAGGAGGGCAGCTTCCGTTCGTGCAGTGTATCACCTGCGTTGTTATTTTCAGTTTTCAGTCTCAGGTTTATTCCTGCTACAAAGATTGAAGGATGATCTGAAATCAAATACATTTGTCTGGGAGTTGAATGTTTGTCAGACCCAGACATTGATTTCTTTGAGCTTGAGTTCTCAGTAAATGTCTTTCCAGTGAGAATTCCAATCAGGATTCTAAAGGTTATATGAAATAGGCCTGATTTCTGAGCCTTCTCTAGGGAGAGAGTTTAATTTATAAGCAAAAAGCGGGAGAAATTCACTCCCCACTGCTCCTTGTTTTGTAATCAGCACACAGTTCATGTTTTAGAATAAAGCCGCTATGTTGATTACTGGTATGAACCAGCCTGAGCCAGAAAATATTTCTGTGCGAGGATCCTTAAGGATGAAATATTTGCACCTCGTAGGATGAAAAGATGGCAAAATGAAATCTAGGCAGAACTGTAGCGGAGTTGGCCTTGGAGAAAGCCTCAATTTCTCCAGGTGCGCTTACATAATTTGACCAGCAGGGGGCAGCATTGCACTTTGATTGGAAAATGGTCTCGCGGGCAAGCAGCCCTTTAAAGGAAAATACATCCAAGTGAGCAAAACTAAAAACCAGAACATTAGCAAGAACCAGAAAACCAACAACACAGAACCCAAACTCTCTTTGTTATAATGTGCCGTCTTTGCTTTTCTTGGTGTACAGAGTTTAATATTGTAGTATTAAGACTCTCCAGGGCATACTTTATCGGTCCATTAATACACACTTAGAGGTGGTAGATGGATACTGCAGTGAGAGATCATTTTTCCCTTTCCTCACTTTTTGTTTGGCTCTCCCATCATTTCTCTCTGTCCTTCTGTCTTGTTGCCAAGCAGCTACCCCCTCTACCTACTTCCCTCTAGGAAGACAGACCTGGCAGCTGGTCGTCCTTGGCACTGCTGGTCATTTTGTAGAGCTGGTAGTTGTGTATAGGGCTGACTGCAAAGCTCTTGTCTTTTCTCTTTGGTGTGAAATAAGGCTCACAGTTTGTGTGATTTCTGGGATGTTCCTTGGGATCACGCTACTTCTATGCACCCCATAAACACATTTGTAAAGGAGTCAGCCGTCACTTTACAGAGAGTGATACAAAATAAATAGATACTCAAATGTTGCATCTTTTAAACTGACTCATATTATTATTAGCTAGGGCTTCCTGATGGCTCAGTTGGTAAAGAATCTGCCTAAATCAAATAACATTTGTCTGGGAGTTGAATGTTTGTCAGACCCAGACATTGATTTCTTTGAGCTTGAGTTCTCAGTAAATGTCTTTCCAGTGAGAATTCCAATCAGGATTCTAAAGGTTATATGAAATAGGCCTGATTTCTGAGCCTTCTCTAGGGAGAGAGTTTAATTTATAAGCAAAAAGCGGGAGAAATTCACTCCCCACTGCTCCTTGTTTTGTAATCAGCACACAGTTCATGTTTTAGAATAAAGCCGCTATGTTGATTACTGGTATGAACCAGCCTGAGCCAGAAAATATTTCTGTGCGAGGATCCTTAAGGATGAAATATTTGCACCTCGTAGGATGAAAAGATGGCAAAATGAAATCTAGGCAGAACTGTAGCGGAGTTGGCCTTGGAGAAAGCCTCAATTTCTCCAGGTGCGCTTACATAATTTGACCAGCAGGGGGCAGCATTGCACTTTGATTGGAAAATGGTCTCGCGGGCAAGCAGCCCTTTAAAGGAAAATACATCCAAGTGAGCAAAACTAAAAACCAGAACATTAGCAAGAACCAGAAAACCAACAACACAGAACCCAAACTCTCTTTGTTATAATGTGCCGTCTTTGCTTTTCTTGGTGTACAGAGTTTAATATTGTAGTATTAAGACTCTCCAGGGCATACTTTATCGGTCCATTAATACACACTTAGAGGTGGTAGATGGATACTGCAGTGAGAGATCATTTTTCCCTTTCCTCACTTTTTGTTTGGCTCTCCCATCATTTCTCTCTGTCCTTCTGTCTTGTTGCCAAGCAGCTACCCCCTCTACCTACTTCCCTCTAGGAAGACAGACCTGGCAGCTGGTCGTCCTTGGCACTGCTGGTCATTTTGTAGAGCTGGTAGTTGTGTATAGGGCTGACTGCAAAGCTCTTGTCTTTTCTCTTTGGTGTGAAATAAGGCTCACAGTTTGTGTGATTTCTGGGATGTTCCTTGGGATCACGCTACTTCTATGCACCCCCATAAACACATTTGTAAAGGAGTCAGCCGTCACTTTACAGAGAGTGATACAAAATAAATAGATACTCAAATGTTGCATCTTTTAAACTGACTCATATTATTATTAGCTAGGGCTTCCCTGATGGCTCAGTTGGTAAAGAATCTGCCTGCATTGCAGGAGACCTGGGTTCAATCCCTGGCTTGGGAAAATCTCCTGGAAAAGGGAATGGCTACCCACTCCAGTACTCTTGCCTGGAGAATTCCATGGCTTGTTCATGGGGTTACAAAGCGTTGAACACAACTGAGCGACTTTCACTCACTCCTTACTAAAGTGTGGGTGGATTAAACACAAATCCAACCATTGGCTTTAGGAATCTAAGTTCCATCAATACATGGATTGTGTCTGTTTGTTCATGATGTATCCTAAGCTCTTAGAATGTGCCCAGAGTGGAAGGCACTCGATACGTTTGTTGAGTGAATGAATGAATTTAAGCATATGTGCCATGATGGTGCCGAGACTTCCGGTTTTGCATTTGAGCAGTGATTCTCTCTGGGACTGAGGTCAGGCTGAAGACCTGCCTTGGCTTCCTTCCTTGTCCCAGTCATTTTGTGTCTGGGCTCATGGAATTACAAGGACTGAGGGTTTCTTAAAGGAAGGTTCGAAAATCCTTCCTCCAAGAATAACTACAAATCCCAAACATCTTTGTTTCTTTGAAATTTGCTTATAGAGTTCCATAGGCTTATGGCATGAATTCCACCATCTTCAGAGGGGGATTCCTAAGGACTAGATCTGAAAATAATTTTCTGTTTATGTCCTTCTACAAGAAAGTCTATTTATGTCGCTTCCTCTTTCCTTTTCCAAAACCCGGTTGGGAAACGACTTCATAAGGACAGCTACCCTCTACCTACTTCCCTCTAGGAAGACAGACCTGGCAGCTGGTCGTCCTTGGCACTGCTGGTCATTTTGTAGAGCTGGTAGTTGTGTATAGGGCTGACTGCAAAGCTCTTGTCTTTTCTCTTTGGTGTGAAATAAGGCTCACAGTTTGTGTGATTTCTGGGATGTTCCTTGGGATCACGCTACTTCTATGCACCCCCATAAACACATTTGTAAAGGAGTCAGCCGTCACTTTACAGAGAGTGATACAAAATAAATAGATACTCAAATGTTGCATCTTTTAAACTGACTCATATTATTATTAGCTAGGGCTTCCCTGATGGCTCAGTTGGTAAAGAATCTGCCTGCATTGCAGGAGACCTGGGTTCAATCCCTGGCTTGGGAAAATCTCCTGGAAAAGGGAATGGCTACCCACTCCAGTACTCTTGCCTGGAGAATTCCATGGCTTGTTCATGGGGTTACAAAGCGTTGAACACAACTGAGCGACTTTCACTCACTCCTTACTAAAGTGTGGGTGGATTAAACACAAATCCAACCATTGGCTTTAGGAATCTAAGTTCCATCAATACATGGATTGTGTCTGTTTGTTCATGATGTATCCTAAGCTCTTAGAATGTGCCCAGAGTGGAAGGCACTCGATACGTTTGTTGAGTGAATGAATGAATTTAAGCATATGTGCCATGATGGTGCCGAGACTTCCGGTTTTGCATTTGAGCAGTGATTCTCTCTGGGACTGAGGTCAGGCTGAAGACCTGCCTTGGCTTCCTTCCTTGTCCCAGTCATTTTGTGTCTGGGCTCATGGAATTACAAGGACTGAGGGTTTCTTAAAGGAAGGTTCGAAAATCCTTCCTCCAAGAATAACTACAAATCCCAAACATCTTTGTTTCTTTGAAATTTGCTTATAGAGTTCCATAGGCTTATGGCATGAATTCCACCATCTTCAGAGGGGGATTCCTAAGGACTAGATCTGAAAATAATTTTCTGTTTATGTCCTTCTACAAGAAAGTCTATTTATGTCGCTTCCTCTTTCCTTTTCTTCTTGGGCAAGAAACAGGCAGGTTGGGAAACGACTTTGAACAGCAGCAGAAGTACGCATAGGGCAGGGATAACAGCACTATGAAGATGAATTACCCTCGTGGGCTCTAGCTGGACTGGGCAAGGTGAGACAGTTCAATTATTTTATCACGCTGGCGCTCTTGGCTTCCGAGGCCTTGAGTGCTGGGGTAGCTCCGCCTTCCCCCTTCGTTGATATGAGGAGTGGCTCCTCACCTCCCAGCTCCCAGCTGGACCCTCCAGCAAAAGCAAAGGAGAAATCGATTTTGGAAGGCGACGTTCCCATCTCTGCCTCCTCCCAGGCTGTGTCTCCAGTGAATGCTCAGAGTTTAGGTTGGAGCCTTGCTGCCAGGCAGCTGCGTCTCCTGCCCTGGTCAGGCGGCTCCCCTCCACGTGGAGTGGAAGCACTTTTCCTCTTGCCCGTAACTTTGTAAAGCTTTCTTCTGGCTCAGGAATGGCTGCCGGTTGGGCTGCTGCTCAGAGTGTGCCATTGGATCAGAATACACTAGAACAGCAGTGTCTCGCTTTGATGATAAAGATGTTCTGTACCTGCTCTGTCCAGCGTGTCAGGCATTGGCCCAGTGCAGCTGCTAGCCTTTGAGATGTGGCTGGTGTGACGAACGCACTCCATTTAAAATTCGTATTAACTTACGTAGGTACCTATGGCCACTGAAAGACCCAGCTGCACCCGCAATGCCTTTTCAGGAATAATGTAGTTTTTATGACGGAGCTTGACTGTGCGCAGTGGGACGGAAGGGCCGGTTTATACCACCGCGCCTCTGTTCTTAAGGTAGCGAGTCCCTCCGCATCACCCGTCCCTCTTGTTTCTCACCATACCTCGTGCCCTCTGGTTTGGGTCTTGGCCATCAGCGTCCAGGGAGGGACAGGATAATGGAGTTTCACTCATTCTGACATAGTTCCTTGTTTCATGGTGGAGTGGGGGGGTGAAGGATCTTAATCACCTTGGAAACTGTGCTCTCTCAAAACAAAATGAGCTAAGCGGGCAAGTCTTCTCCAGACACAGGAGTCTTGCATCTCCATTTCTGCCAACGTTGTTGCCTCCTACTTAGTGACATGGTTTGGCAATCAAACACCCTGTTTAGTGTAGGTTTTCAAAGTTGTTCAGAGATTTAATGCATTATATAAAGTCTGTTGACAGTTTGTCCAGATGAACCCTTAAAAAAAAAAGTACTTTAGGATCCAAATGTCCGTGGTCCCAACTAGGCCCAATAAAAAAGGCATAGGTCATAGAATACTGCATAGATAAGAACTTGGGCTACTCAGGTAACCCGGTGGTAAAGAATCCACCTGCCAATGCAGGAAATGTGAGTTCAGTCTCTGGGTTAGGAAGATCCCCTGGAGGAGGTAATGGCAATCCAATTGAATATTCTTACCTGGAAAGTCCCATGGACAGAGGAACCGGGTGGGCTTCAGTCCCCGGCGGTCACAGAAGAATTGGACATGACTTAGTGACTAAATGCCCGAGGAACCACAAGTCTGTGAGTCATCCAGGCTAAGGTATGGAGCCACACTCAATGACATCCCATCTTCCCAGCCTCCAGCCTCCAACCTTACCCCAGGCTGGTCCAGCAGCTCCTTCTCCTGTCACCTCCACGATACTGACACTCAGACCTGTGCACCTCACGCCCTACCTGCTAAAATGATACAGAGGAAGGAATGAAAGAGTCTGCTAAACCATTCTCTGGGTCCCTGTGGTTTATACTTGCTAGGTCATTTGAACCTTACCTTCGGTCTCTCAGAGTGACAGAAACAGCAGCCAGTCTGCCATTGTACAAGCAAGTGCATGCAGCCGCGTTGCTAACACGGATAGGCCCGGGGGGGTTTATACCACCGCGCCTCTGTTCTTAAGGTAGCGAGTCCCTCCGCATCACCCGTCCCTCTTGTTTCTCACCATACCTCGTGCCCTCTGGTTTGGGTCTTGGCCATCAGCGTCCAGGGAGGGACAGGATAATGGAGTTTCACTCATTCTGACATAGTTCCTTGTTTCATGGTGGAGTGGGGGGGTGAAGGATCTTAATCACCTTGGAAACTGTGCTCTCTCAAAACAAAATGAGCTAAGCGGGCAAGTCTTCTCCAGACACAGGAGTCTTGCATCTCCATTTCTGCCAACGTTGTTGCCTCCTACTTAGTGACATGGTTTGGCAATCAAACACCCTGTTTAGTGTAGGTTTTCAAAGTTGTTCAGAGATTTAATGCATTATATAAAGTCTGTTGACAGTTTGTCCAGATGAACCCTTAAAAAAAAAAGTACTTTAGGATCCAAATGTCCGTGGTCCCAACTAGGCCCAATAAAAAAGGCATAGGTCATAGAATACTGCATAGATAAGAACTTGGGCTACTCAGGTAACCCGGTGGTAAAGAATCCACCTGCCAATGCAGGAAATGTGAGTTCAGTCTCTGGGTTAGGAAGATCCCCTGGAGGAGGTAATGGCAATCCAATTGAATATTCTTACCTGGAAAGTCCCATGGACAGGGGAAACCCGGGTGGGCTTCAGTCCCCGGCGGTCACAGAAGAATTGGACATGACTTAGTGACTAAATGCCCGAGGAACCACAAGTCTGTGAGTCATCCAGGCTAAGGTATGGAGCCACACTCAATGACATCCCATCTTCCCAGCCTCCAGCCTCCAACCTTACCCCAGGCTGGTCCAGCAGCTCCTTCTCCTGTCACCTCCACGATACTGACACTCAGACCTGTGCACCTCACGCCCTACCTGCTAAAATGATACAGAGGAAGGAATGAAAGAGTCTGCTAAACCATTCTCTGGGTCCCTGTGGTTTATACTTGCTAGGTCATTTGAACCTTACCTTCGGTCTCTCAGAGTGACAGAAACAGCAGCCAGTCTGCCATTGTACAAGCAAGTGCATGCAGCCTCGTTGCTAACACCCTTGAAAAATGTCCCCAGAAATGCAGCTCATGGAGAGAGTTCTTTAAATGAAGCTAGACTTGTAAAGATCCCGTTTACTGCCTGACTTAGAGCTCAATTCTGTGGCAGAATGGAATGCGAGGCTCGCTGCCAGAGAACAGAAAACAGCTTGGGTACCAAACCGTGAGCCGGTGAGTGGCAGGGAAAGGAGGGATGTTAGAACAGAAGGCATCCTGAAATCAGAAAGGAAAGAAAAAAAACCAAACAGAAGGAAGTGTCTGGAGGCCAAGTACAGTGAGGTTGTCCAAGAAAGCTGGGACGCAGAGAATAGAGAATGAGAGAGAGAAAAAGAGTAAGAAAGGAGGCTTCACAGTTGAGAAGGAGGAGGTCGAGAAAGGAAAGAGACAGCGTCTGCAGTGTTTTTCTGCTTTATATCCTTAAAGAGACAGGGCTGAATCGCAAGGCATTTCAACCGAGAACCAGACAATAGCCATTCAACAGGCAAAGCCCCTTATCAACCTAGGTCAGGACTACAAATAAGCAAGCAGGAAAACAGATCCTGTCCTTATAGTTTTGTACTTCGTTCTTTCTAGGCTACATTTGCTTTTTTAAAATTTAATATTTATTTGGCTGCACCAGGTCTTAGTTGCAGCACTTGAACTCTTAGTTGCAGCAGGTGGAAGCTAATTCCCTGACCGGGGATCCAACCCGGGCTCCCTGCATGGGGAGCACGGAGTCTTAGCCTCTGGACCACCAGGGAAGTCTCTGCTTTTTTATTTTAAATTGAAGCATATTACAGTGTTGTGTTAGTTTCAGGTGTACAGCAAAGTGGTTCAGTTATATGCACACACACACACACACGTATGTGTGTGTATATTATTTTTCAGATTCTTATCCCTGATAGATTATTACAAGATATTGTATATAGTTCCCTGTAATATGCAGTAGGTCCTTGTTTTCATTTATTTTGTATGTAACAATGTATATCTACTAATCCCAAACAGTTTATATCCCCGAGTCCTTAGCTAGCCCCTTTGGTAACCATAAATTTGTCTTCTACATCCATAAATTTGTTTCTTTATGAGTTGACTTGTGTAATTTTTTAAAGTTCACTTCTAAGTGATATATCTTTGTCCTTCTTTCTGACTTACCTTACTTAATATGATAGCCTCTAGGCACACCCATGTTGCTTCAAGTGGCATTACTTCATTCTCTTTTATGGCCAGGTAATATTTCATGGTATATATGTACTGCATCTTCTTTATCCATTCATCTGTTGGTAGGCATTTAAGTTCCTGTATTTGATTTTTTTAAATTTAATTAATTTATTTGGCTATTCTGGATTTTCACTGCTGCTGCAGGCTTTTCTCTAGTTGCAGGGAGTGGGGGCTACTCTCTAGTGTAAATGAACAGGCTTCTTGTTGTGGTGACTTCTCTTGTGGAACTTGGGCTCTAGGGCACATGGACTTCAGTAGTTGTGGCCCATGGGCTCAATAGTTGCGGCTCTGAGGCTCTAGAGCACAGCCTCCATAGTTGTGGCTCACAGGCTTAGTTGTTCTACACCATGTGGGATCTTCGTGGATCAGGGATGGAACTTGTGTCTCCTGCATTGGCAGGTGAACTCTTTACCACTGAGCTACGAGGAAAGCCCTCTATTTGTTTTTAATAGGAGAATGATTTTCAGATATTCCAATATAATTTCAAATCTCTTCAAGAAGAATTTGGATGGTGATGAGGTGGATTTCCCTACAACCAGCCCATGTCTCAGAGCCTCCTGTCCAAACTCATTCCTTCTACGTTTCCTCCATAAACAAAGACTGTGACTGATTGAGATCCAACCAGAAAATATTAACCTGCCTTATAAAGTGGCACTCTTACTTTAGTGGGCTCTGGAACCTTCTGGGGGCTATTAAGAATATGGTTATCTTGACCCCACCTCCAGAAGATCTGGATTCACGAGTGTGGGCAGCATTTCCAGGAAAAACTCAGGCTGGGGAATGTCAAGAAATGGTGTAGAGTTACAAAATGTAAAGATTTTAGTGCTTGGAGGATTAAGCAATTTAATGTTTAAATTGAATAGAAGAATACATTTTTAGAGTGAAATATAATTTTCAGAAGCTTCACACATAAATTCATATCATCCCATAATTATCTCCCAGGCTATTTGCCTCTTCCTTTCCCCTATATCCACTGATAACCACTAGTTTGTTCTCTAGATCTGTGAGTCTTCTTTGTTGTTGTTTATTTTATTCACTAGTTTATTGTATTTTTTTAGATATCACATGTAAATGATAACATACAAGAGTTGTCTTTCTCTGTCTGACTTATTTCACTTAGTATGATACCTCTAAGTCCATCCATGGTGCAGCAAATGGCAAAATTTTGGGGGTTTTTTATGGCTTAGTAGTATTCCATTGAACATTTGTATTCCATTATACACACACACACTGCATCTTCTTTATTGATTTATCTATTAATGGACACTCACTTGTAAAGTCGATCTTAGTTTAAAATTCCCCCCAAAGAAAGTTTCCTGGAATGACTTCTGTATATATGATTGGAAATGAAGACAAATGAACTAGAGGATGGTTTATTTCTCTCCCATCATAGTTTTTGGTCTATTAAAGTCCTCTTTTTTCTTTACAATTAATTACTAAAAACGATCAGACTGAACCCATTTCAGGGATGGTCCAGATATGGAGTATTTGTGCTCAGAGATCTCTTCACTTTGGCATCTGGCTTGAGGATCCATCCGTTCTCTTAGCAGGGGCCCTTTGTGACTCCTCCTCTCTGCCGTGTCAGCTCCTGCCACTTTCCATATGTCTGGAGGCCGCCTTTGCCCAGGCCCACTGGGAAAGTCTCTTTTGTCATTAATTTTCCTACAACCAGCCCATGTCTCAGAGCCTCCTGTCCAAACTCATTCCTTCTACGTTTCCTCCATAAACAAAGACTGTGACTGATTGAGATCCAACCAGAAAATATTAACCTGCCTTATAAAGTGGCACTCTTACTTTAGTGGGCTCTGGAACCTTCTGGGGGCTATTAAGAATATGGTTATCTTGACCCCACCTCCAGAAGATCTGGATTCACGAGTGTGGGCAGCATTTCCAGGAAAAACTCAGGCTGGGGAATGTCAAGAAATGGTGTAGAGTTACAAAATGTAAAGATTTTAGTGCTTGGAGGATTAAGCAATTTAATGTTTAAATTGAATAGAAGAATACATTTTTAGAGTGAAATATAATTTTCAGAAGCTTCACACATAAATTCATATCATCCCATAATTATCTCCCAGGCTATTTGCCTCTTCCTTTCCCCTATATCCACTGATAACCACTAGTTTGTTCTCTAGATCTGTGAGTCTTCTTTGTTGTTGTTTATTTTATTCACTAGTTTATTGTATTTTTTTAGATATCACATGTAAATGATAACATACAAGAGTTGTCTTTCTCTGTCTGACTTATTTCACTTAGTATGATACCTCTAAGTCCATCCATGGTGCAGCAAATGGCAAAATTTTGGGGGTTTTTTATGGCTTAGTAGTATTCCATTGAACATTTGTATTCCATTATACACACACACACTGCATCTTCTTTATTGATTTATCTATTAATGGACACTCACTTGTAAAGTCGATCTTAGTTTAAAATTCCCCCCAAAGAAAGTTTCCTGGAATGACTTCTGTATATATGATTGGAAATGAAGACAAATGAACTAGAGGATGGTTTATTTCTCTCCCATCATAGTTTTTGGTCTATTAAAGTCCTCTTTTTTCTTTACAATTAATTACTAAAAACGATCAGACTGAACCCATTTCAGGGATGGTCCAGATATGGAGTATTTGTGCTCAGAGATCTCTTCACTTTGGCATCTGGCTTGAGGATCCATCCGTTCTCTTAGCAGGGGCCCTTTGTGACTCCTCCTCTCTGCCGTGTCAGCTCCTGCCACTTTCCATATGTCTGGAGGGCCGCCTTTGCCCAGGCCCACTGTAGGGTGGGAGCTGTAATATAAGAGTTTCCTTTCTGCTCAGCCTCTTAACTTCCTTTGGTACTGTGGGAAAATGACTCTCTGAGCTTCAGTTATTTCCACTGAAACAATGGGTGTAATCATTGTTCCTGCGGAGTTGTAGTTCTTTTTAAATTAAAAAATATTTTTGATGTGGATCATTTTTTAAGTCTTTATTGAATTTGTTACAGTATTGTTTTTGTTTATGCTCTGGTTATTTGGCTGTGAGGCACGTGGGATCTTAGCTCCTTGACCAGGGATTGAACCTGCACTCCCCTGCATTGTAAAGCAAAGTCTTACCCACTGGACCTCCCAGATTATAGTTCTTAAAGAAGATAGGCTGTAACAAGTGCTTGACAGAATAAATGTGTCATAAACATGACCACTCTGTACGGATTTCACTCCTTTCAACCTAGCTGAGAACTCCCTGTCTTCCATGATGCCCAGGTTTTCTCTGTGCCTTCTACTGCATTCTTTTAGAAATAAGCCTTTCCTCAAACCCGACCCAGGTGAGGTAGCTCTCGGTGATTATAAGCCTTGGCAGCCTTTAGACACTCTGTGTATGTGTATGTGTGTGTGTGTGTGTGTGTTATTCAGTCAGTCATGTCTGACCCTTTGGGGCTCCATGGACTGTAGCCCACAGGGTTTCTCAGTCCATGGAATTCTCCAGGCAAGAATACTGGACTTGGTAGCCACTCCCTTCTCCATGGAATCTTCCCAACCCAGGGATTGAACCCGTCTCGTGCATTACAGGCAGATTCTTTACCATCTGGACCACCAGGAAAGCCCTCATATGCTCCAGTTGTTATTACTGCTGTCAACTGACCCAGGAAGACTCAGGAAGCTAGCATGTGTTCCACCTATGAGGCCAGCCTGATTATGTCAGAACTCTCCCAGCTGTGTGTGCCTACGATCAGAAGAACCTAAAGAGTTCTCTGCTGGCCTTGTGAAGAATAATTACTTATTAATGGAAAGGGATTTATCTCGTTTTAATGGTGTGTAGGGGTGCTCCGTCATGTCTGACTCTTTGCAGCCCGGTTGGACTGTAGCTCTCCAGGCTTCTCTGTCCATGAGATTCTCCAGACAAGCATATTGGAATGGGTTTCCGTTTCCTACTCCAGAGGATCTTCCTGACCTAGGGATCAAACCTGTGTCTTCTGTGTTTCCTGCATTGGAGGTGGGTTCTTTTCAAGGACTGACATGTAAAATTTTGATGACACCTTGTCTTTGGTCCCTCCTGGGCAGTAGACAAGATGGAGAGTCTGACACCCTCATGGGAATTCAAACATATAAGACTTTCTGACAGGCGATCATGATTCTAATGAGGGCAGAAGAATTTAATTCCATAAAAAACCTATTAAAATTGATGGTACAGATGTAAACATGTCTCTGGTGAATAATTTTGCCAGGCCTTCTTTCTTCGCTGCTGTATTTATTGATGGAGACCATAACCAGACGTGGAAGGCACAGGCTCATGTGTTTCAGGAGGATGGATAAAATGCATGCTTCTTACTTTAACTGGAGATGCAGTGTGACATGGAATCCATGGACATAGTCCCTGGGAACAGTCCCATGAAGATGACATTTGTCTCTTTCTGGAGGGGAGGGCCTGATCCTGTGATGACTGTATATAGATATTATTGGGGATCAATTTTTGTCATTTTCAAGAGATTCAGGCAGGAAAAGGAAGTCTTTAGTCAGATGTTTTGGTTTTCCCCTGAGATTCTTAGCCAGTCATGCTGAATAATTGTATCTGGGATTTTCCCTTCTGTTTTTTTTTTCCTTTTTCCCATCATGCCTCTTTTTTATTTATATTTATTTTCATCCATCTTTTATTCATTGGCCTGTGTGGGCCTCCCATTGCAGTGGCCTTTCTCACTGCAGAGCACCAGTTCTGGGCGCATGCGCTCCAGAGCACTGGCTCATAATTGGACACACCAGTCTAGCCCCTCCACAGCACATGGGATCTTCCTGGGCCAGGAAGCAAACCGGTGCCCTTGCACTGCAAGGTGGACTCTTTACCCACTGGACCACCAGGGAAGCCACTCCCTTCTATTTTAACAACTGGATTTTAAGGACTTTACATTGGGTTAGTTTATGAGTTGTTGCCTTTTATGGCAAATTTAAATTTCATCTAACACTATAGACTTCCTTTTTAACAGTTATAATTAATAATAAGAATTAATCAGCATTCCTTCTCAAGAGATTCTAAGATAAAACTCTGTCATTGTGCCAACAATTCCTTCTGAAAACAGATCTTTTTTTCATTGTTGTTTTCTTCTAGTGCTTCAGAATACAGATATTACAATGTTTGATCTCTTCTTTTTAAAAAGATTATAATCCTAAATATTGGTCTTACAAAAAAACTCTTGTTTCTTCTTCTTTTTTTATACAAATTTTATTTATTATTATTATATTTTTACAGAATTTTGTTGTTTACTACCACATTTATTAATAATGTCAGGGATAAATATACTCTCAGTATTTGAATGTTCTCTTCATCGATAGTTACTGAAAGGACAGTTCATATCATGTGTGGAATTGGCATGGTAAAAGAGACATCTCATGTGTTTAAATATTGGGAACTCTTGTCCTAAACTGAAGTTGGATGACCAAAGGGGACACCTCCTGTCACTGTTCAGTGGTGTCACGAGGGCCTCCTTAGGAAGCTCTTCATGTATCTGTGGGCATTTTACTTCCCCTGCTGGGAGAGAACAGCACTAAATATTGATTCAGTTTTGTAATGACCAAGAACAGTTTTCCATCTCTGAGGAGGGCCTGATCCTGTGATGACTGTATATAGATATTATTGGGGATCAATTTTGTCATTTTCAAGAGATTCAGGCAGGAAAAGGAAGTCTTTAGTCAGATGTTTTGGTTTTCCCCTGAGATTCTTAGCCAGTCATGCTGAATAATTGTATCTGGGATTTTCCCTTCTGTTTTTTTTTTTCCCATCATGCCTCTTTTTTATTTATATTTATTTTCATCCATCTTTTATTCATTGGCCTGTGTGGGCCTCCCATTGCAGTGGCCTTTCTCACTGCAGAGCACCAGTTCTGGGCGCATGCGCTCCAGAGCACTGGCTCATAATTGGACACACCAGTCTAGCCCCTCCACAGCACATGGGATCTTCCTGGGCCAGGAAGCAAACCGGTGCCCTTGCACTGCAAGGTGGACTCTTTACCCACTGGACCACCAGGGAAGCCACTCCCTTCTATTTTAACAACTGGATTTTAAGGACTTTACATTGGGTTAGTTTATGAGTTGTTGCCTTTTATGGCAAATTTAAATTTCATCTAACACTATAGACTTCCTTTTTAACAGTTATAATTAATAATAAGAATTAATCAGCATTCCTTCTCAAGAGATTCTAAGATAAAACTCTGTCATTGTGCCAACAATTCCTTCTGAAAACAGATCTTTTTTTCATTGTTGTTTTCTTCTAGTGCTTCAGAATACAGATATTACAATGTTTGATCTCTTCTTTTTAAAAAGATTATAATCCTAAATATTGGTCTTACAAAAAAACTCTTGTTTCTTCTTCTTTTTTTATACAAATTTTATTTATTATTATTATATTTTTACAGAATTTTGTTGTTTACTACCACATTTATTAATAATGTCAGGGATAAATATACTCTCAGTATTTGAATGTTCTCTTCATCGATAGTTACTGAAAGGACAGTTCATATCATGTGTGGAATTGGCATGGTAAAAGAGACATCTCATGTGTTTAAATATTGGGAACTCTTGTCCTAAACTGAAGTTGGATGACCAAAGGGGACACCTCCTGTCACTGTTCAGTGGTGTCACGAGGGCCTCCTTAGGAAGCTCTTCATGTATCTGTGGGCATTTTACTTCCCCTGCTGGGAGAGAACAGCACTAAATATTGATTCAGTTTTGTAATGACCAAGAACAGTTTTCCATCTCTGAGGACTGCTTTCCTCTTGCTTCATTTGTACTCATTAGTTCACTTCTCTTTTCTGGCTCCACAAATGACTGCTCTGCCTCCATAAATCGAAGTTCAAGATGTTATAAAAAGAATCCAGCATTGCTTACCCAAAGCCATTCTGAAGAAAGAAAGGAGGGAACTCATCTTTCCTGAGAGACTGCTACATGCTCTGCAGCATGAACATAGCCTTCTTAGATGTCATGATCACTATTATCATAGAGAGGGATGTAGGGTTTGGACAGGGTCAATGTTGTGCTGTTAGTGACTACAAAAGGAAGTGGGGAGTTGAGAAATCGAAAAAAAAAAAACGGTGCTTCCCCTCTCTTCCATCTCTGTAATACTTTAGGACATGTTATCCAGTTTGGATTTAGGGATGAATTTACATTCTTCCTGGGTGCATATCCTCGGTGGCTCAGATGGTAAAGAATCTGCCCACAATGCAGGAGACCTGGGTTTGATCCCTGTGTCAGGAAGATCCCCTGGAGAAGAGAGAGGCAACCCACTCCAGTATTCTTGCTTGGAAAATCCCATGGACAGAGATGTGGAAGGCTACCGTTCATAGGTTCACAAAGAGTTAGACACAACTGAGCACAACCAACCAACCAACCAACCAAACTGAGACTTCACTTGTATACTCAGATAGGCACCAGCCTTTCCTCTTAACCCCCGCTTTTTTTTTTTTATCTAGGAAAGTACAAACAGAGGATTTATATTTGCAAGTTTATAACTTGGAAGCTCACTGACAAATGGTTCTAAATCGATTAGAAAGTGAAGTGCTTTGCTTTGTGTTCTCACACAAGAAAGTGCTCACAGGAACAATAAAGGGGACAGTCTCATGTGTTTAAATATTGTGGGAATTGGCATGGTAAGAGACATCTCATGTGTGTAAATATTGGGAACTCTTGTCCTAAACTGAAGTTGGATGACCAAAGGGGACACCTCCTGTCACTGTTCAGTGGTGTCACGAGGGCCTCCTTAGGAAGCTCTTCATGTATCTGTGGGCATTTTACTTCCCCTGCTGGGAGAGAACAGCACTAAATATTGATTCAGTTTTGTAATGACCAAGAACAGTTTTCCATCTCTGAGGACTGCTTTCCTCTTGCTTCATTTGTACTCATTAGTTCACTTCTCTTTTCTGGCTCCACAAATGACTGCTCTGCCTCCATAAATCGAAGTTCAAGATGTTATAAAAAGAATCCAGCATTGCTTACCCAAAGCCATTCTGAAGAAAGAAAGGAGGGAACTCATCTTTCCTGAGAGACTGCTACATGCTCTGCAGCATGAACATAGCCTTCTTAGATGTCATGATCACTATTATCATAGAGAGGGATGTAGGGTTTGGACAGGGTCAATGTTGTGCTGTTAGTGACTACAAAAGGAAGTGGGGAGTTGAGAAATCGAAAAAAAAAAAACGGTGCTTCCCCTCTCTTCCATCTCTGTAATACTTTAGGACATGTTATCCAGTTTGGATTTAGGGATGAATTTACATTCTTCCTGGGTGCATATCCTCGGTGGCTCAGATGGTAAAGAATCTGCCCACAATGCAGGAGACCTGGGTTTGATCCCTGTGTCAGGAAGATCCCCTGGAGAAGAGAGAGGCAACCCACTCCAGTATTCTTGCTTGGAAAATCCCATGGACAGAGATGTGGAAGGCTACCGTTCATAGGTTCACAAAGAGTTAGACACAACTGAGCACAACCAACCAACCAACCAACCAAACTGAGACTTCACTTGTATACTCAGATAGGCACCAGCCTTTCCTCTTAAACCCCGCTTTTTTTTTTTTATCTAGGAAAGTACAAACAGAGGATTTATATTTGCAAGTTTATAACTTGGAAGCTCACTGACAAATGGTTCTAAATCGATTAGAAAGTGAAGTGCTTTGCTTTGTGTTCTCACACAAGAAAGTGCTCACAGGAACAATAGAAACAGATTCCAAATGTGGACTCTTTCAACCTACAACTAACCTTTTACTAATAACATTCACCTGAGTTTAATGTTATTGTCCAGAGAGATTAAAGTATTGGGACGCGTTTACCCTGAGGGTCTTTCCTGCGGGCTAGTATCTGTCACTCTGCCCCGGTCTGTGTTGAGAAGCAGTGAATATAGTATTTAAACACACTGTCAGACCTTGCTTGTTTGTCATTTCCCCTTTGTTCAGCCTCCTGTTTCATCATTAATTCTGTCATTTTCCTATTTCTTGTCAAGACTTTGAGCCATGAGCTGTAATGGACAGCTCACAGCTCTGACCTTTTCTGCTTCTCACAGTCTTTGGCAGAAGCAGTTATAATAGTAAACAGCCACGTGGAGAACTGCCTTTGGTGTGACAGCTGGACCCCGGTCTCCTTTCCCAGGCCTGAGTCCTGTTCCCAGGCAGCTCAGGTGTGTGGACATGCAGGTACTTGGGGCTGAGCTGTGACTGTGACACCGAAGCTGGGTCCCAACTGTCCTTCTGAGCACCTATTGTGCCTGGACCTCCTTGGGGGCTGTGACTCCTTGCATGGTCTGTGACTTTTTGGGCCCTGACCTTCTCTGCCACTTTGGAGAGGGTGAAGCTTTGGGGCTTCCTAGGACAAAATGCAGTGACTTCCAAAAAGCTGCTCCCCGGCACTGAGTTTCTGACTCCATGCTCCTGAGACGTCTGGTCTTGAAGTGCTCCAGCCCAGCACTCCTTCTGGAGCCTCCCAGAACACACAGTGGACCTGTCTCCTCAGGGGAGCAGTTCTGTTTCTTGGCCCCATGGCTTGCAGAAACTAGGCCTTCAGCCTCTTAGCATCGTAGTGGTCCAGGGAAGTGAGAGCCAGGAACATCTGGATGCTTCCTTTGAAAGGATGACCTGTTTGCCTCCTCCAGCCCTGGAGGTGAGGCTGGCTGGCGGCTCGGGTGAGAGCGAGAGCACTCTGGAATCCAGGCGAGCTCTTAGATGTCTAGTACTAATTAGTCCATCAATCCCCTCCATCTTAACCAAGGTTATCACCCTGGACTTGTCACTACAGGGTCTGTTCTCTTTGTGTTTGGTTTCCAGCTCCCTTAAGGCTTTATAAGAACAAAGTCATAAGATGATACAAAAAAAAAAAAAGAAACCATGGTGGGACTGTCAGGAAGAGCGAATGCTTGAGGTTGTATTGAAGGAGAACTCCCTTTCCTTTGTCATTCATCCATTCGTCCACCTCTCATCCATCCATCCACTTGTTTAATATCTTTTTAAGTGTGTTCGATGTGCCTAGAATCATGTGACTTGTTCAAAGTATACATGTAACTCAAATGTATAAAAGATTTTTAGCCGTCCAGGATCACTCTTCATTCTGTGAGCCTAAGTGGCCCGTGCCTTTATTCTGTGAACTGCAGGCATGTGCCCTAGGAATCCCCTTTTTTGACTTTGGGTTCAAGTGTAAGCTCACAGCTCTGACCTTTCTGCTTCTCACAGTCTTTGGCAGAAGCAGTTATAATAGTAAACAGCCACGTGGAGAACTGCCTTTGGTGTGACAGCTGGACCCCGGTCTCCTTTCCCAGGCCTGAGTCCTGTTCCCAGGCAGCTCAGGTGTGTGGACATGCAGGTACTTGGGGCTGAGCTGTGACTGTGACACCGAGCTGGGTCCCAACTGTCCTTCTGAGCACCTATTGTGCCTGGACCTCCTTGGGGGCTGTGACTCCTTGCATGGTCTGTGACTTTTTGGGCCCTGACCTTCTCTGCCACTTTGGAGAGGGTGAAGCTTTGGGGCTTCCTAGGACAAAATGCAGTGATTTCCCAAAAAAGCTGCTCCCCGGCACTGAGTTTCTGACTCCATGCTCCTGAGACGTCTGGTCTTGAAGTGCTCCAGCCCAGCACTCCTTCTGGAGCCTCCCAGAACACACAGTGGACCTGTCTCCTCAGGGGAGCAGTTCTGTTTCTTGGCCCCATGGCTTGCAGAAACTAGGCCTTCAGCCTCTTAGCATCGTAGTGGTCCAGGGAAGTGAGAGCCAGGAACATCTGGATGCTTCCTTTGAAAGGATGACCTGTTTGCCTCCTCCAGCCCTGGAGGTGAGGCTGGCTGGCGGCTCGGGTGAGAGCGAGAGCACTCTGGAATCCAGGCGAGCTCTTAGATGTCTAGTACTAATTAGTCCATCAATCCCCTCCATCTTAACCAAGGTTATCACCCTGGACTTGTCACTACAGGGTCTGTTCTCTTTGTGTTTGGTCTCCAGCTCCCTTAAGGCTTTATAAGAACAAAGTCATAAGATGATACAAAAAAAAAAAAAGAAACCATGGTGGGACTGTCAGGAAGAGCGAATGCTTGAGGTTGTATTGAAGGAGAACTCCCTTTCCTTTGTCATTCATCCATTCGTCCATCTCTCTATCCATCCATCCACTTGTTTAATATCTTTTTAAGTGTGTTCGATGTGCCTAGAATCATGTGACTTGTTCAAAGTATACATGTAACTCAAATGTATAAAAGATTTTCAGCCGTCCAGGATCACTCTTCATTCTGTGAGCCTAAGTGGCCCGTGCCTTTATTCTGTGAACTGCAGGCATCCAGTCGTCCTCTCTGAGGACTGTGTGAAGATGCACCCAGGCCCGCTGGTGTCGCCGCCTTCTGTTGGTGCTACTTTGTTGGGCTCCTCTATCACCTGCTCTCCTGTGCCTCTCCTCTGCTCCAGCTGTCCTACGAGCATACTGTTTATCCTGGTTTCAAAGCATAAATACACTTTCTTCCTTCACCGCCCATGGCTGCTATTAGTGGGTGGGGTGAACAGGTCCCAGTGGTATCTTGGAAGTCCTTATAAGAGAATTATAACCTAGAAAAGAAAAGCCAGAGCAATATGTTGGCCATCACTGCTCCCAAAGTGTCTCCCATCACCCTGGCCAGCAGTCTGCTTGCTGGTGTGTCAATACCTGCCCATCCAGGCTTTCTCTTTCTCTCTCTCTCTCAGGCTCCTCACTGGGCAAGAGCCAGTAGGTCTGTCTTAGCAGCCATATAATGTCTCCTTAGGGGTGCCCCAGGCCCCCAAGGACTTGATTTTAAACACTGTTTGGTTTCCTGTTGTCATCCTCTTTCTCTTTACATCTGGCTTTGGGCATATTCTTTGCAAATGAAGAAGTGCACCACAGTGTTTTCCCAATTAAAAGAATAAAACCATGTTTTCCCCAGAGATAAATCAGTTGCACTACCTAGAATGTAGAGATAGCTCTAGGCAGCTTTTACAGTTGCATTCTGCTTCATAATTTAGATGACAGGGTCCCTGCCTGCAACCTGGGCATAGCAGGAGAGACAACGCACAAACCAATTTTACAACAAAACATTATGAGTGACGGGACAGAGGTATACAAGGGCTGCTCTAGGATCACAGACAGGAAGGGACTGTTACGTCCCACCTGCTGGTCCCTGGAAAGCTTCGTAGACTGCCTTGAGTTAGGAATTTCCCAGGAAGACAGTGGGAAACTAGAACAGTATTCGTCCATCTCTCTATCCATCCATCCACTTGTTTAATATCTTTTTAAGTGTGTTCGATGTGCCTAGAATCATGTGACTTGTTCAAAGTATACATGTAACTCAAATGTATAAAAGATTTTCAGCCGTCCAGGATCACTCTTCATTCTGTGAGCCTAAGTGGCCCGTGCCTTTATTCTGTGAACTGCAGGCATCCAGTCGTCCTCTCTGAGGACTGTGTGAAGATGCACCCAGGCCCGCTGGTGTCGCCGCCTTCTGTTGGTGCTACTTTGTTGGGCTCCTCTATCACCTGCTCTCCTGTGCCTCTCCTCTGCTCCAGCTGTCCTACGAGCATACTGTTTATCCTGGTTTCAAAGCATAAATACACTTTCTTCCTTCACCGCCCATGGCTGCTATTAGTGGGTGGGGTGAACAGGTCCCAGTGGTATCTTGGAAGTCCTTATAAGAGAATTATAACCTAGAAAAGAAAAGCCAGAGCAATATGTTGGCCATCACTGCTCCCAAAGTGTCTCCCATCACCCTGGCCAGCAGTCTGCTTGCTGGTGTGTCAATACCTGCCCATCCAGGCTTTCTCTTTCTCTCTCTCTCTCAGGCTCCTCACTGGGCAAGAGCCAGTAGGTCTGTCTTAGCAGCCATATAATGTCTCCTTAGGGGTGCCCCAGGCCCCCAAGGACTTGATTTTAAACACTGTTTGGTTTCCTGTTGTCATCCTCTTTCTCTTTACATCTGGCTTTGGGCATATTCTTTGCAAATGAAGAAGTGCACCACAGTGTTTTCCCAATTAAAAGAATAAAACCATGTTTTCCCCAGAGATAAATCAGTTGCACTACCTAGAATGTAGAGATAGCTCTAGGCAGCTTTTACAGTTGCATTCTGCTTCATAATTTAGATGACAGGGTCCCTGCCTGCAACCTGGGCATAGCAGGAGAGACAACGCACAAACCAATTTTACAACAAAACATTATGAGTGACGGGACAGAGGTATACAAGGGCTGCTCTAGGATCACAGACAGGAAGGGACTGTTACGTCCCACCTGCTGGTCCCTGGAAAGCTTCGTAGACTGCCTTGAGTTAGGAATTTCCCAGGAAGACAGTGGGGAAACAGCATTCCAGGCAGCTAGAACAGTATGTGAAGATCACAGAGGCGTGCAGAGGCCTGGCAGCTTGGAGGAATAATGAGTGTTGGTGTGTTAGGAGCGGGGGATGAAAGGATGGGCTAGAGTCGCCTAGCACGCTCAAGATTCATAGCGCCCCCAGTGTCAGCCGTGCCACTGTGTGCCTGGTGCTGTCAAGTGCTTGGTGCCCTGTGGCAGTGCAAAGGATGACTTGGGAGGGAACCGGATATAGACACTTCCACTCTTGAAGGCCCGGATTCCAGCAGGGCATGGAGATTGGATTCATGGCAGGCCAACGACTTCATCGCCACCTTGGCTTTGCCGGGACTGCCCGGCTAGTGTACTGCCCTCACCGACATGCCTAAAATTGTGGCTGATCCATCACACAGAAGTCAGCCAATAAATATGGGTTGAAAGAATGAACAGGGAGGAGCTGAACACTGCAAAGGTGTCTGCAGTGACTGTCATTTCATGTCATACATCTAAATGTGACTGACAAGTTGTCCCTGCACTGACATGCACAATATGAGTTCCTGAATAAACAGAGCACTTCCTTGCTACCATTTGAAAGGATAACTTCAGAATGGTTTAATGGAGAGATAAACTATGAAGGCGCAGGTAGGGTACAGGGAATTTTACAAGTGATGATAAAGTGCTTGAGGGCAGTTCTCATCCCTCTAAATCCCCAAGGTGAGAGAAGGGATGTTCCTAGAGCCTGGAAGGAGAAAGCTGGTAGGGTGGGCTGCCCAGACAGGCCCTGTAACCTTAAGTGGAGGTTTGTAGTCAGTTGGAAGAACCCAGGGGAATCTACCTTGCTATAATTTTTCTCTCTCCATACATCTTCTAGCAGGCCACCCTGTAGGCTAAATTGCACCAGAAGCTGAAGGTCAAGGGGGCCTGGGGCCCATTCCAGGCAGAAGGTAGGGTGTGCCTGCCGTTTTTGGTGGTTCCACCCTTTTCACTAGAGGTTGGAAGGTGTGTGGAGCCAAACGGAAGTCTTCCTCCCTGGATCGTTGGCTGTCTGAATCTTCTGCATTGGTTGCTGCCCCAAGGCTACTCAGGTTTCACAGGAGACGTGGGCAGTTCTGTGTCCATGCTCTGCATAGCTGCAGCTCTCTGATAGCTACAAAATGGACTGGCATGCCCAGTTCAGTAGCCAAAGGTGAGTTCAGTTCAGTGCTCAACTCATACAGTAGCAGAGGACCTCTTTTAACTTTGACCAGAAAACATCAAGTTTCAGATAGAAAAGGTAGAGCTTTATTTAAAAATTTGTGCCATGTTTAAACAGAAGCCCACACTTTGGTCACCTTGGATGGGAAGGGAAGTGACACGGGCCACCGACCTCTCATGTTCAGGTTCTAGGTCTCATGCTTTGCAAGACTGAGGCCCTCGGGTAATTGAACTTGGGGGTCCACATTTGTCACCACCAGTTAGTCATAGCTCTGTTAAGAACAATCTTTATAAAAGTTCCCATCTCTGTGTAGCGCTTCTGGAAGACTGAAGAATTTTGCAAAGTTTTGAAAATGAAACTAGTGTAAATCCTCTATGGGGAATTGTTGCCATAGCTGGCTAGAAAGCATCCACAATTAACTAACAATGTTTCATGGGGCAGCCGAGTGTAGTGCCCCACTGAAGCCACAGAGAAATCTGAAGAGACAGAATGCAGAAGCTCAGTAGGAATTTGACTAGGCTAATAATATTTCATGGGTCTATAAACCTGTAATTTAGCCTCAGGATTTCTGCCCTTTGTTTCCCTTCTCAACTTGGTTTTTGCTTGTACTTGGTGACGGGAAAGTAAGCTTGTCATAAACCTTCCACCTTAGATAGTGGATTCATTGCAAGCGTTGGTTTTTACTACCAGCCACAAACAAGAGACAGTGGGGCTCAGTGATACTATTGGGTTTTATGCAGTTGAATTTGTTGGGTTTTGGCAGTCGCTGGATTTGTTGGAAGTCTCTTGAGGCTCATGTATCCCCTCTTTTGGGAATTTCATTTTCTAAATGAAGCCAACCAAGAGGTTTTAACCTTGATCACTTTTCCTTAATGAAATCATAATAACGGGTTTCCATTGGCAGAAGGTGGTTCCACCCTTTTCACTAGAGGTTGGAAGGTGTGTGGAGCCAAACGGAAGTCTTCCTCCCTGGATCGTTGGCTGTCTGAATCTTCTGCATTGGTTGCTGCCCCAAGGCTACTCAGGTTTCACAGGAGACGTGGGCAGTTCTGTGTCCATGCTCTGCATAGCTGCAGCTCTCTGATAGCTACAAAATGGACTGGCATGCCCAGTTCAGTAGCCAAAGGTGAGTTCAGTTCAGTGCTCAACTCATACAGTAGCAGAGGACCTCTTTTAACTTTGACCAGAAAACATCAAGTTTCAGATAGAAAAGGTAGAGCTTTATTTAAAAATTTGTGCCATGTTTAAACAGAAGCCCACACTTTGGTCACCTTGGATGGGAAGGGAAGTGACACGGGCCACCGACCTCTCATGTTCAGGTTCTAGGTCTCATGCTTTGCAAGACTGAGGCCCTCGGGTAATTGAACTTGGGGGTCCACATTTGTCACCACCAGTTAGTCATAGCTCTGTTAAGAACAATCTTTATAAAAGTTCCCATCTCTGTGTAGCGCTTCTGGAAGACTGAAGAATTTTGCAAAGTTTTGAAAATGAAACTAGTGTAAATCCTCTATGGGGAATTGTTGCCATAGCTGGCTAGAAAGCATCCACAATTAACTAACAATGTTTCATGGGGCAGCCGAGTGTAGTGCCCCACTGAAGCCACAGAGAAATCTGAAGAGACAGAATGCAGAAGCTCAGTAGGAATTTGACTAGGCTAATAATATTTCATGGGTCTATAAACCTGTAATTTAGCCTCAGGATTTCTGCCCTTTGTTTCCCTTCTCAACTTGGTTTTTGCTTGTACTTGGTGACGGGAAAGTAAGCTTGTCATAAACCTTCCACCTTAGATAGTGGATTCATTGCAAGCGTTGGTTTTTACTACCAGCCACAAACAAGAGACAGTGGGGCTCAGTGATACTATTGGGTTTTATGCAGTTGAATTTGTTGGGTTTTGGCAGTCGCTGGATTTGTTGGAAGTCTCTTGAGGCTCATGTATCCCCTCTTTTGGGAATTTCATTTTTCTAAATGAAGCCAACCGAAGAGGTTTTAACCTTGATCACTTTTCCTTAATGAAATCATAATAACGGGGCTGGGTGAAATCCCCTGTCTCTTCACCAGACGTCCCTAACACCCAATTCCATTGCTCAAATGAAGATGACAACCGACCATGTGCAACGAGACAGAAGGATGCCTCCCTTTAGCAAGGTGTTACTGGAAGAAATGTGCTGACCAGATGCTAACATTAAATCACGACCTTTCTGAGTTCGCTACAGCCAAACTGAAATGGCATTGCCGTCAGTCAGGAGCTCCTCTTTTTAAAAATCTTACTTTTCTAGAAATCTTGTCTTGAACTGTGACTTTGGTAGCCCTAGTTATCTGGCCAGGTACAAAACAAGGTCACTTTTAAAGATAATTGGGACTTTTTTCACTCTTGCTCTTCACTAACTGGCTAAGACATGAACTCTAGCCCTTTGCAGACTGACCTCCACCTCCTAAAGTAATTTCAGGACATTTCTGTGGTATGACTTATGTGAACTTCTGAGCCAGGGAGCACGAGGCATCTGGTAGGTACCCCACTACCTGCTCCTGCTTTTTCCTGGTCATTGCCAGTCACCAGAGGCGGCTGCAAGTGTCCCATCTAGCTGACGGACCAGAATGCCTTGTCATCACAGCTTTTTACTGTGTGCTCTGAGCCATCCGTGTAGCTGGCTCTGCTGTTTTAAGCACAGAAGTAAGGATAATGGTATTCTTTAGTAGCCAGGTAGCCAGGTAGCCCTGCTTATGCTTTGAAAACTAAAAACATGTAAAAAATAAAAATAGCTTCTTTAGTTTTAATTTGAAGTCTCTTTCTTTCCCTTCTCCCCAAAATATGAGTTTATGGGAGTTGGAGGAATTACCCAGGTGACAGCCCCCCTGCTCTTTCTTACTGGCCCCTTGTCTTCCAGTCCTCTTTTGGGTCTGTTTACTCCAGGAAATTACTCAATCTGTCAGGTGAAAACAGGCTCCTGGCAATCCTGCCTCACCAGGCCATCGACACAGTCCTATTAGAGGCCTAGCCATGGACACCATTTAGTTTAAGCTGGGATTGCCTCACCATGGAGTGAGATTGAACTGAAATCTGTGTTTTTAGAATGTTCCAAGCTCAGGCCTTAAGCAGAAAGTGCAATGAAGCAAACCAGAGGGGAGGCATCTGTTACAGGATGCTGTGTGGACCCCCACATCCATACACTGGGGTCCCCACCCCCCGTGTCTTAGAATGTGACTGCATTTAAGATGGGACTTTTGCAGAGGTACTTCAATTAAAATGTGGTCCTTTAATGGGGGCTGGCATCCAGTATGGCTGGTACCCTTAGAAAAAGAAGAAATTTGGGCAGAGAGATACCACATGGTGGTAAGAGGCTAGGAAGACACAGGGAGAAGATGGCCATCTCCAAGCCAAGGAGAGAGGCCAGGGACAATCCTTCCCTTGTATTCCTCAGAAGGAAGCAGTCCTACAGTGGGTGTTTCTGAGAAGTGCCAGTATGAAGGCCAGCCAGCAAGAGGTGACCAGTGGTGTGCTCACAGCGAAGACAAGGCTGAGGACACTGGAATAGGCCAGATGGGACTTTCTGGGTTATCCAGTGGTTAGGGGGTGTGGATTCAATCCCTGGTTGGGGAACTAAGATCCTGCATGCTACATGCCATGATATGACTCTGGTCTGGGGGAAAACTGAGGATGAGGTAGCGAGCGTGGCTAGGACCTAGTGGCTGGACACCAGGCCAGAGTGTGGGTACCTGGTTATGGGAGAAGGGTCAGGTACTGTCACTAGAATCTGACCCTAAAATCAGATGAAACTACCAAGGTCATTTTCCATCCCAAACACTTAACACTTCTGACCTGTCGGTCCTTAAATCGCCTCTGACTGGGGATATGTAGGGTCCTAGTGTCTAAAGCAAACTAAACCTATAAGAAATAACGTCAAATGGTTTCAGTGTTGAGTTAGTGGTGGCCAGGGGAGGCAGCGAGGTCATTACACTGTCGCTACAATTCTGCTGAATGAACAAGGGTACATTTTCCACAGGAGCCATTTGCTCGGTACGCTTATTAACTTCCAATGTGCCATTCTGGGATCTTTCCCAGAAATGTCATCCGTGACTCCTGGGAGGAATTTTTCCAAGCAGCTGTCACTGCTTTGCCGCTTGTCAAGGGAGCTTCTGAAAGCAACGGGAGTTGCCTTTTCATGTACCACATACCCCAGGCAGAAGCAAGAATGCCTGGGACAGGCAAGGCTGTAGAGAGTGTAACTAGGGTTTCATTTGAGTTTTGCCTACAAAGGGAAAACAATTTAAGCCTTTGCTCCACTGGTTCATGGAAGTAATCAGAGCTACTGGCAGAGAACACAGTCTCAGGTTTGCTGGGTCTCATACTCCAGAACAGCACTTTTCAGGCATTTCATAATAGAATCCTTTGTTCAAATGGATTCTGAAGGAGAACTTGCCATATGACAATGGAGGAAAGAGTTGAAACAGAGGGGGTAGGCCTGCATGCTGCTCATCCCCCAGAGAGAGTTTTTGATGAAGGGCAGTTTAAAAGCCATGCTCAGCTTTTAATTCACTCAAAAACAGGAGTTCATTCATTAACTGGCCAGGCTGATATATTATGAATATATTACACATATTGAAAAATCTAGGAAACTTGTAGACTTTCAAAATATGAGACTACAACCTTCAAAGATGCAAAGAAAGCTAAGCAGTTGCCCAATTATTTGGTGTTCTTTAACAAGCAATCCCAATACATTAATGGCTTGAGACAGTAACATGTGTTTAATTTGCTGCTGAACTGCAGTTTGGATGGGGACAGCCCTGCTTCAGTGGCCTCAGGCTGGGTCAGCTTAGAAGGACTAGAAGGTTCACTTTCAGTACGGTTTACTCAGATGGCTGGCAGGTTGGTGCAGTGTCAGGTGGGGGCACAATTGGGGCCGTTGGATTGGAGCCTTGATTCATTTTCACAGAAGTCTCTTCTTGGGTGGCGGGAAATGCCACCACATGGTAACCGGATTCTAACAAATGTGTTCCAGACAGGCAGTGGAAGCTGCCTGTCTTGTAAAAGCTTCCCCTGGAAATTGACACAGTGTCGTTTTCACTTCATTTCATTGGTCAAAGCAGCTACAGAGCCGGCCCCCATGCAGAAGGTGGGGACGTTGACTCCATGGGAGGAGCGTCAGTTTATGGCCATCTTTAACCCAGTGTTCCTTTCTCTCATTTTCCCTTTCTTTTTATTTTCATCCTGGTCTTCCTCCTCCAATGATAAAAATGCAAGGAATTATTACTGTGCACCAGATACTCTGCTTAGTGTTCCAACATCAGGTAAGAAAGAAGACACAATTCACAAGAGATTTTTTTTTCCTTCACAAACTATCCCTAAAGATAAATAGTCATTATTTGTGATTACTTACATTTAACACATATTTAGAGGATGCTGACTGTAATGTGCTGGGCACTGGTGGGAATGCCAGAATCATTAAGACCCAGGACTTATCTTCAATGAGTCCACAGCCAGCAATGATCATACAAGACAGCATTTAGACATTTTTATTGTTGACCTATACAATCCGTTGGGCAAGAACCGAGATGGGGGGATCCCCGACTGATTTTGGCTGAGGGGTAGGGAAGGGTTCACGGGCAGGCAGCAGTTGAAGACTGAGAATGAGGCACATTCCAGGACAGGAATCTGGAGAGCAGATGCTCAGAGGTTGGAAAGTGCTGGTTTGATTAGGGAACAATGCTTCAGGTGTTTTTGGTAGGAGTCCGTGCAGGGCAGCTTAAGGAAGATAAGGTTGGGGAAATGGCTTGGGAGCCTTGTTAGGAGGTCCTGGAATTGTATTTTTAAAGCTCTGGTTCGAATACTTAAAAGTTTTTTATAAGTTTCTTAAGGTTAAAACTTTTTTGATGCTGAACTGCAGTTTGGATGGGGACAGCCCTGCTTCAGTGGCCTCAGGCTGGGTCAGCTTAGAAGGACTAGAAGGTTCACTTTCAGTACGGTTTACTCAGATGGCTGGCAGGTTGGTGCAGTGTCAGGTGGGGGCACAATTGGGGCCGTTGGATTGGAGCCTTGATTCATTTTCACAGAAGTCTCTTCTTGGGTGGCGGGAAATGCCACCACATGGTAACCGGATTCTAACAAATGTGTTCCAGACAGGCAGTGGAAGCTGCCTGTCTTGTAAAAGCTTCCCCTGGAAATTGACACAGTGTCGTTTTCACTTCATTTCATTGGTCAAAGCAGCTACAGAGCCGGCCCCCATGCAGAAGGTGGGGACGTTGACTCCATGGGAGGAGCGTCAGTTTATGGCCATCTTTAACCCAGTGTTCCTTTCTCTCATTTTCCCTTTCTTTTTATTTTCATCCTGGTCTTCCTCCTCCAATGATAAAAATGCAAGGAATTATTACTGTGCACCAGATACTCTGCTTAGTGTTCCAACATCAGGTAAGAAAGAAGACACAATTCACAAGAGATTTTTTTTTCCTTCACAAACTATCCCTAAAGATAAATAGTCATTATTTGTGATTACTTACATTTAACACATATTTAGAGGATGCTGACTGTAATGTGCTGGGCACTGGTGGGAATGCCAGAATCATTAAGACCCAGGACTTATCTTCAATGAGTCCACAGCCAGCAATGATCATACAAGACAGCATTTAGACATTTTTATTGTTGACCTATACAATCCGTTGGGCAAGAACCGAGATGGGGGGATCCCCGACTGATTTTGGCTGAGGGGTAGGGAAGGGTTCACGGGCAGGCAGCAGTTGAAGACTGAGAATGAGGCACATTCCAGGACAGGAATCTGGAGAGCAGATGCTCAGAGGTTGGAAAGTGCTGGTTTGATTAGGGAACAATGCTTCAGGTGTTTTTGGTAGGAGTCCGTGCAGGGCAGCTTAAGGAAGATAAGGTTGGGGAAATGGCTTGGGAGCCTTGTTAGGGAGGTCCTGGAATTGTATTTTTAAAGCTCTGGTTCGAATACTTAAAAGTTCTGATGTTTTATTTGAGAATAAAAAGTTGGTCTGAGTTCACAAAGACGGGTAGTTCTGAAATGCCCTCCCCAGCTGCCATGAAAGGAGATACAGCCTCCCAGCAGAGGATGGCTAGACACATGGGCCATTTCTTTGCATCATCCTGATCTAGGACTAGCAAGGCTATGTGCTTTTGGAAATGCTCCATTTCCCACTGAGAACTTTGAGTGAGGAAGATCACCTTTTCCTGGGCTTTCCTTTTGGAGTCTTAAAGCCCTACCTGCTGGTGTGGGAAAGCTTTCCAGGATAGCTATTGCTCGCTTTGGGTAAAATGCTTGTGGTCAGCTGGAGAAGGGAGAGCAGGATATGGAGCTGAGGACCTGGAAAAGAGGCTGTCATTCCCAGTTCTGCTGCCAGTTTGACAGCAGGATCCTAGAGAAGGACAAAGAAATAGATATAATCTCTTCTGAGAAAAAACAGAGAAATGTAGTTTTCAAATTAGAGGTCACTGCAGCTGGGGGTTCTTTTGTGGTTTAGGGGCTATGGGTAGAGGAAGAATGCCAGTGATTATTTCAATTGAGAAGATAATGCCATATCCAGAGGAACTGTGATAAAGAATGTAGAAAATCACTTCAGAAGGAAATAAGAGAGTCAGAATTAGATCGTTTTGGGGTGTTAGCAAAGGCCGGGAAATGTTTTGAAGGGAGAAATAAAATGCTTTGAGAGCTATAGTGACATAGAAAACTAAGAAAAATGGAAACAACTCAAATTTTTATTTTGATGTCCCTAAAGTCTCATAGAAAAAATGGAGAAGGTCTCTAGGAATGAGGATAGAATCGTGAAAGTAGAAGAAAGAATACATTGTTAAATCCTTTTGAGTTTCTTGGCCCATATGCTTGTGGATGGACATGAATATATTTAAAAGAATATGGTACACTCTACTTTTGGGGATTTTGCATACAAGGAGAGAGGCCACTTCACTAGCCAGGGGAGCTCCCCACCCACTGGATAATGGAATCACAAGCAGGACTTTCTTTTTGCTATCACAAAAGAACCCACACAAAATCAGTTTTCCAAAGTGGAAAGGTCACCGCAGGTTAACCACAGAACCTGTTCTGGGTGTTGCTGTTTCCCTCTCCCCAAGGTGGTGACCAATTTGGGGCTTGTGTTGGAAGTCTCCTTTGAAGGCTCATCACAGTGTGTAGTCATCGGTTTATTTTGATTTCCATTTCAACTCTCCATTTCTCCTCTGGCCTCCCCTCAGTGAGGATGCAAGTTGCACAAGAGCAAGGACCTTGCCTGCTGTCCACTGCTGTATCTCCAGTGCAGCTCACTGGGTGCTAGAGAGTGCTGGAATGAGTGAAGAGAACTGCCATCCCTCAGAGTTGTTTTCTCGTAGATTTCATGCAATGTCACTTTTTTTTAGAAATTGTGTCTCAATTTAGAAAAGCACCCAAATCCAGAGAATGAAGAGACAGGGGAGTGTTGTGGCAATAGAGCCTCAAGCCTTCAACAGGAAGTGGTAATTGGACACCAAGGTAGAATCATGATGGTCCAAGTGGACCAGAGGACAGGAAATGCCACATGTTTACATGATGCTGCACCCCCTCCAGAGTCCCCAAGAGGAAGCAGGAGGACACGGTGGCCATCAGTCCCACGGAGGGCAGGCTGCTGAGTGATGGGAGAAGCTGCTGGTGGAGCTGGAATCAGGGTTCCACTCGCCAGCTGTGGGGCTGCCCAGGGCTTACAGTCTTTCCCTGGATAGGATAACCTCGTGTCTGCAAGATGAACAGTGAACATTTGAAAGGATGGATTTGTGGAAGACGGGCAGATGTTCCTACTCTCTACATTACGGAACAGTTTGTAGTCACTAACATAGAGGGCCAGAGGCATGAATAACTAGTTCAAGGCAACTTCTAGCTTTCAGACTGAGCTCAATTCAGACAAATGGGCATTCTATGTAGATGCCATAGAAATATGGACCACTTTATTATTATTTTTTCTTTAACTTTTAAAAATGTATCCAAGTTGCTGAGCACCTGGGAAGCAGGAGACCATTTGCTTTGTTGTCATTTAAGGCAGGGGTCCCTGGTCCTGACCCTTGGCCTGTTAGGACCCAGGCTGTGCAGCAAGAGTCAGTGGCGGGCAAGCGAGTGAAGCTTCATCTACCACTCCCCAATATTCGCATTGCCTGAACACTGCTAACATTACTGCCTGTGCCATCTCCGCCACCCCATTCCTGGAAAAATTGTCTTCCACAAAATTGATCCCTGGTGCCAAAAATGTTGAGGATCTATAAGTTAAGGCCATTTCCTTTACAAACGTGGAATACTCAGGCAAGTGATACATCCATCATGTTTCTCTTCTGAAAACTGTAAGAATTTGTATGGGACTGCTGTATCTCCAGTGCAGCTCACTGGGTGCTAGAGAGTGCTGGAATGAGTGAAGAGAACTGCCATCCCTCAGAGTTGTTTTCTCGTAGATTTCATGCAATGTCACTTTTTTTTAGAAATTGTGTCTCAATTTAGAAAAGCACCCAAATCCAGAGAATGAAGAGACAGGGGAGTGTTGTGGCAATAGAGCCTCAAGCCTTCAACAGGAAGTGGTAATTGGACACCAAGGTAGAATCATGATGGTCCAAGTGGACCAGAGGACAGGAAATGCCACATGTTTACATGATGCTGCACCCCCTCCAGAGTCCCCAAGAGGAAGCAGGAGGACACGGTGGCCATCAGTCCCACGGAGGGCAGGCTGCTGAGTGATGGGAGAAGCTGCTGGTGGAGCTGGAATCAGGGTTCCACTCGCCAGCTGTGGGGCTGCCCAGGGCTTACAGTCTTTCCCTGGATAGGATAACCTCGTGTCTGCAAGATGAACAGTGAACATTTGAAAGGATGGATTTGTGGAAGACGGGCAGATGTTCCTACTCTCTACATTACGGAACAGTTTGTAGTCACTAACATAGAGGGCCAGAGGCATGAATAACTAGTTCAAGGCAACTTCTAGCTTTCAGACTGAGCTCAATTCAGACAAATGGGCATTCTATGTAGATGCCATAGAAATATGGACCACTTTATTATTATTTTTTCTTTAACTTTTAAAAATGTATCCAAGTTGCTGAGCACCTGGGAAGCAGGAGACCATTTGCTTTGTTGTCATTTAAGGCAGGGGTCCCTGGTCCTGACCCTTGGCCTGTTAGGACCCAGGCTGTGCAGCAAGAGTCAGTGGCGGGCAAGCGAGTGAAGCTTCATCTACCACTCCCCAATATTCGCATTGCCTGAACACTGCTAACATTACTGCCTGTGCCATCTCCGCCACCCCATTCCTGGAAAAATTGTCTTCCACAAAATTGATCCCTGGTGCCAAAAATGTTGAGGATCTATAAGTTAAGGCCATTTCCTTTACAAACGTGGAATACTCAGGCAAGTGATACATCCATCATGTTTCTCTTCTGAAAACTGTAAGAATTTGTATGGGGGGCCTCTTGGCATCACTTGTGCTTGGTAAAAGAGTCCTCCCTCCTGGTTCTGCAGTCTGACCATGTCTGGTACAAGCAGCACAGTGAAGCTTTGTGTCTCTGCTGGCTGTGCAAAGGCCATACCACTGGCAAGTGTCACCTTGCAGAAAGTATTGTAAATACAGATAGATATACAGATAGTGATGCTGTGTGTGTGCCTGTGTGTACACGTGTATGTACTCAGTCACGTCTGACTCTTTGTGACCCAATGAACGGTAGCCCACCAGGCTCCTCTGTCCATGGAATACTGGAGTGGGTTGCCATTGCCTACTCAAAGTGATGTCACAATAATTCTGTAAACTCAGGGTCATGATGTCTGGGCATGGAGGACAGTGTTTCTCTTGGTTCAGCCAAATATATACCCAGAAAATATGTGTATTTATTGTTTCTCTTCCCTTCTAGTGACTAATAGTCTAGAAAAATCCTCTGCAGGGACTTGGGGATATCTAATTTATGTGAAGAAATTTGATACAGTGGCAGTCTTCAGCTAGTGGGACTTTAACTTGAAAAGTTGTGTTCTATTTTAACTTTTGAACAAAAATGGTTTCAGTCAAGATGATGTCTTCTGAATACTGTTGATTTGCATGGCTGTTTTTTGCCACATCCCCTTATGAAATATGGTAGGGCATTCTCTGGTCCACATTTTAATTAATCTCTCAACTCTCTTTATCTGTGAAAGAGCAGAGATTCTCAATTGCTTTGAATAGAAGGCAACATAAAAAGCCAGGCCACCACCATTCCTTGGATTTACCCTTGGCCTGTTAGGACCCCGGGTGTGAAGCAAGAGTGAGTGGCGGGCTAGCGAGTGAAGCTTCATCTACCACTCCCCAATATTCGCATTGCCTGAACACTGCTAACATTACTGCCTGTGCCATCTCCGCCACCCCATTCCTGGAAAAATTGTCTTCCACAAAATTGATCCCTGGTGCCAAAAATGTTGAGGATCTATAAGTTAAGGCCATTTCCTTTACAAACGTGGAATACTCAGGCAAGTGATACATCCATCATGTTTCTCTTCTGAAAACTGTAAGAATTTGTATGGGGGGCCTCTTGGCATCACTTGTGCTTGGTAAAAGAGTCCTCCCTCCTGGTTCTGCAGTCTGACCATGTCTGGTACAAGCAGCACAGTGAAGCTTTGTGTCTCTGCTGGCTGTGCAAAGGCCATACCACTGGCAAGTGTCACCTTGCAGAAAGTATTGTAAATACAGATAGATATACAGATAGTGATGCTGTGTGTGTGCCTGTGTGTACACGTGTATGTACTCAGTCACGTCTGACTCTTTGTGACCCAATGAACGGTAGCCCACCAGGCTCCTCTGTCCATGGAATACTGGAGTGGGTTGCCATTGCCTACTCAAAGTGATGTCACAATAATTCTGTAAACTCAGGGTCATGATGTCTGGGCATGGAGGACAGTGTTTCTCTTGGTTCAGCCAAATATATACCCAGAAAATATGTGTATTTATTGTTTCTCTTCCCTTCTAGTGACTAATAGTCTAGAAAAATCCTCTGCAGGGACTTGGGGATATCTAATTTATGTGAAGAAATTTGATACAGTGGCAGTCTTCAGCTAGTGGGACTTTAACTTGAAAAGTTGTGTTCTATTTTAACTTTTGAACAAAAATGGTTTCAGTCAAGATGATGTCTTCTGAATACTGTTGATTTGCATGGCTGTTTTTTGCCACATCCCCTTATGAAATATGGTAGGGCATTCTCTGGTCCACATTTTAATTAATCTCTCAACTCTCTTTATCTGTGAAAGAGCAGAGATTCTCAATTGCTTTGAATAGAAGGCAACATAAAAACCCAGAGTAGGTCAGCGAAGTCCAGGCTAAGTGACTGTTTCACTTTGAATGAGGTTGTTTAGGATTTTAAAGTCCTCTAACTTCTCATCTTCAAATGTCTTTTGAAGATGAAGTGTGGGCATGCCAGTGTAATGGGGTCAGTTCTCAACTCTCCATGGGTAATTGAAGTCCACAGACAATAACACGATTTACTCTGCATCAGCAATTTAATCACTCCACCCCCCTCTCCCCAATATTTGCATGGACTCCTAAACAGGAAGCAAAATGATGTTGTTTGAGTTTCCTGATTAGATTATCTTGGTTTGCTCTGGCTGTGAAAATAGAATACTGTAGTGACTTTTAAACTACTTAAATTGATTTCTCATAGGAGGCTGGAAAACTCAAGATCAAGATGGGGGCAGATTTGGTATTTGGTGAGAGCCTGTTTCCTGGCTCACAGACAGTAGACTTTTTCTCACTAGGTTCTCACTTGGTAGAAGGAGTGAGGAAGCTCTATAGAGTCTCTTTTATAAGGGTGCTAGTTCTGTTCATGTGCGCTCCACCCTCATGACCTAATTACCTCCCTCAAAATTCCGCCTTCTAATGCCCTCACATTGGAGTTAAGGTTTCAGCATATGAATTTGGAGGGGATTGATTCAGTCCATAGCAAGAGTTGTTCTCAGTTGTGCAGTGAAATGGAAGAAAGGGTACATAAAGAGGAGGAGGAGAAGAAAGGGGGACAATGAGACATAGCATGTTTGTGTTGCAGGAAAGGGGACCCCTTCCAGGGCTAGAGAGGGAACTCTTGTCTAACACTCGGAAATGAATTGTCTGAGGAGACACATGTGCTGACAAAGAAAACCCTCCTTATTGGAGAGGGGTGTTTGAGTGGAAAACAGCAGGTGAAGGGACCTCAAGAGAACTCTCTGCCACGTGGCTCACAGTCTTGGATTTTATGGTGATGGGGTGAGTTTCTGGGTGGCCTCTGGCCAATCTTTCTGACTGTGTATCCTTCCTGGTGGTACATGCCTTGCTCAGCCAGGATAGACGCCAGCAAGAAGGATTCTGGGAGATTGGCAGGACATAATGTCTCTTTCCTCCTCCATCTGGCCCCTTCCAGATTCTCCTGGTTAGTTTCAGTGGTGGGAGCACCGAGTTCTTTACTGGAATCTCCTATTATGAGACAAACACAGCATTATAATCATGTCTGGCCAAGGCGGGCAGTTTTGGTCAGGGATTCCCTAACAGGTGATCTGTCTGTACTGCTGCAGTGTTCAGCTCTGACTGCAACTGTTCACACCCTGGGGCTTTTCCTGCTTGGCTCACAAACCTACTTAACTGGGAGGAACTTCTCCTCTTTCCAGCAGGACTGAGCCTCGAGTGCCCCACCTTGTTTGCCTGGTTCTCAGATGGACTCACACACAGACATTATTTGCTCTTTGGGATTCTGGAGGCTCTTGACTCGTGGCCTTTGAGATTTGGACCTTTTGTGGAATCTGATGAATCAATCTACCTTCACCTTGGGGCCTGCAGAGCCAATCTCTCCACTGTTGCTTTCTCTGGTAGGAAAGATAAATGAAAATCCCATTATTCAGCCCACAGCATTGCGATGGCAGTTTCCTTTGAGCCTCTTGGCAAAACCCTGCTTGCTTTAGAACTGTACATCATATTGGATCCATTGAGAGCCATTATTTATCTGACAGGATATTTATAAAAGGCAGCATTAGCTGCAGCTCCAAGTCAATATGTTTCTTTCTTGTTGACACACATCACACCAACAGGCTTGAAATATTTAAATACAATAGTCCCTTCAAGAAATCATTAATTTTTCTATCACTGCTAGAAGTGATAATTTGATGGATATGGATTTAGTTGGAACAGCTGAGCTGACTAGAATGGATACTTTGAAGTGTCTGGACTTCAGAGAAGCCTCTGTAGGATCCAGTGAAGGACCTGTGAGGATGGAACTCAGCGCCCCAGGCACTCACCCCCAGTGCCATCCCACCCACTTCAGCCAGGAAGGCGAGTACTCTGGGGGAAATGGTTAAATATCAAGGAGAGGAAATGAAACAGGACGAGGGTTCCTTCCTGGCCAATCTTTCTGACTGTGTATCCTTCCTGGTGGTACATGCCTTGCTCAGCCAGGATAGATGCCAGCAAGAAGGATTCTGGGAGATTGGCAGGACATAATGTCTCTTTCCTCCTCCATCTGGCCCCTTCCAGATTCTCCTGGTTAGTTTCAGTGGTGGGAGCACCGAGTTCTTTACTGGAATCTCCTATTATGAGACAAACACAGCATTATAATCATGTCTGGCCAAGGCGGGCAGTTTTGGTCAGGGATTCCCTAACAGGTGATCTGTCTGTACTGCTGCAGTGTTCAGCTCTGACTGCAACTGTTCACACCCTGGGGCTTTTCCTGCTTGGCTCACAAACCTACTTAACTGGGAGGAACTTCTCCTCTTTCCAGCAGGACTGAGCCTCGAGTGCCCCACCTTGTTTGCCTGGTTCTCAGATGGACTCACACACAGACATTATTTGCTCTTTGGGATTCTGGAGGCTCTTGACTCGTGGCCTTTGAGATTTGGACCTTTTGTGGAATCTGATGAATCAATCTACCTTCACCTTGGGGCCTGCAGAGCCAATCTCTCCACTGTTGCTTTCTCTGGTAGGAAAGATAAATGAAAATCCCATTATTCAGCCCACAGCATTGCGATGGCAGTTTCCTTTGAGCCTCTTGGCAAAACCCTGCTTGCTTTAGAACTGTACATCATATTGGATCCATTGAGAGCCATTATTTATCTGACAGGATATTTATAAAAGGCAGCATTAGCTGCAGCTCCAAGTCAATATGTTTCTTTCTTGCTGACACACATCACACCAACAGGCTTGAAATATTTAAATACAATAGTCCCTTCAAGAAATCATTAATTTTTCTATCACTGCTAGAAGTGATAATTTGATGGATATGGATTTAGTTGGAACAGCTGAGCTGACTAGAATGGATACTTTGAAGTGTCTGGACTTCAGAGAAGCCTCTGTAGGATCCAGTGAAGGACCTGTGAGGATGGAACTCAGCGCCCCAGGCACTCACCCCCAGTGCCATCCCACCCACTTCAGCCAGGAAGGCGAGTACTCTGGGGGAAATGGTTAAATATCAAGGAGAGGAAATGAAACAGGACGAGCCACCTCATTACTGGCCTGTCTCTTTCTGTCCCAGCCTGTCTCCTTCCCCGTTCTCTCCCTGGCTCTCCTTTGCCCTCATTTCTCTTTTATCCCACCTCTCTCTTTTTCTCGGCCTCTTCCCCTGGCTTCATCTTTTGCTCTTTGATCTTCCCTTTCTCACTCACATTCCCTGCTTTGTGTGGCTGAGGCTGCACTGAAATTGAGGACAGTCTAAAGTGCCTCCCCCAGGGTCACTGCTCCAGAGAGGGGGTTGGGGTGGGGGCCAGGGAACAGCAGGTGTGTATTTGGCTGTTGGCCCAGTCTTTCCCCAGGGTTCCTCATGCATAATTAATGCAGAAAGCTTCCCTGACCCTGCACAATACAGATCAGGGAGTCAAACTGTGTGACTTTTTGGATGGATAAAGGACTTGGACCTTTGCTGAATGTACCGGTACCTTGTGTTCCTGGATCTGTTTCTTGACCAGAGGAAAGAGATCTCTGCAACTGTTCGATCGCCAGCCTAGCATTGCGTTACGTTCTTTACAAAAGAAGCTTTGTGGCCTTTCCGTCCCAGAAATGGCTCATCTGCTTGGAAGATGAGGCAAACAGTAAGGTAAAGAGACACATTGTCCTGAGTGGTTCTGCATGACAGATCTTGATTCAACCAGGAAAAAGACAAAGGCTGAACATTTCAGTGCAACCTTCGGTGGTCACCTTGAGACAACTTTGGCATTTCCTCTTATTCAAATTTGCAGGGAAAAAAGAAGTCAGAAACTCAGAGAAGCCCTAGGCAGGATGGTGAGGAGGGTCCCCGTTGCCTTCAATTTCCTCTTTCTTGTTGACACACATCACACCAACAGGCTTGAAATATTTAAATACAATAGTCCCTTCAAGAAATCATTAATTTTTCTATCACTGCTAGAAGTGATAATTTGATGGATATGGATTTAGTTGGAACAGCTGAGCTGACTAGAATGGATACTTTGAAGTGTCTGGACTTCAGAGAAGCCTCTGTAGGATCCAGTGAAGGACCTGTGAGGATGGAACTCAGCGCCCCAGGCACTCACCCCCAGTGCCATCCCACCCACTTCAGCCAGGAAGGCGAGTACTCTGGGGGAAATGGTTAAATATCAAGGAGAGGAAATGAAACAGGACGAGCCACCTCATTACTGGCCTGTCTCTTTCTGTCCCAGCCTGTCTCCTTCCCCGTTCTCTCCCTGGCTCTCCTTTGCCCTCATTTCTCTTTTATCCCACCTCTCTCTTTTTCTCGGCCTCTTCCCCTGGCTTCATCTTTTGCTCTTTGATCTTCCCTTTCTCACTCACATTCCCTGCTTTGTGTGGCTGAGGCTGCACTGAAATTGAGGACAGTCTAAAGTGCCTCCCCCAGGGTCACTGCTCCAGAGAGGGGGTTGGGGTGGGGGCCAGGGAACAGCAGGTGTGTATTTGGCTGTTGGCCCAGTCTTTCCCCAGGGTTCCTCATGCATAATTAATGCAGAAAGCTTCCCTGACCCTGCACAATACAGATCAGGGAGTCAAACTGTGTGACTTTTTGGATGGATAAAGGACTTGGACCTTTGCTGAATGTACCGGTACCTTGTGTTCCTGGATCTGTTTCTTGACCAGAGGAAAGAGATCTCTGCAACTGTTCGATCGCCAGCCTAGCATTGCGTTACGTTCTTTACAAAAGAAGCTTTGTGGCCTTTCCGTCCCAGAAATGGCTCATCTGCTTGGAAGATGAGGCAAACAGTAAGGTAAAGAGACACATTGTCCTGAGTGGTTCTGCATGACAGATCTTGATTCAACCAGGAAAAAGACAAAGGCTGAACATTTCAGTGCAACCTTCGGTGGTCACCTTGAGACAACTTTGGCATTTCCTCTTATTCAAATTTGCAGGGAAAAAAGAAGTCAGAAACTCAGAGAAGCCCTAGGCAGGATGGTGAGGAGGGTCCCCGTTGCCTTCTATAATTCTGTCCACCCTGGTGGCGTTGCTTCTCCCTTATCAAAATAGTCGCCTCTTGTATCCCATTCCTTCTGTTCTTGCTTCCAACCTAATGTCTGAAAATGCTGTGATTAACTCTGGGCTCTAGGACTTTCCAAAAAAAAAAAAAGAAGAGGAATAACTTAAAGTCTGAGTTCGAAGGAAAGCCTTACAGCATATTTGAGATTTAGCTGGAGAGAGAAGAAAAAGTTAACAACTACAAGCAATGTATGATTAAAGTAAGCAAACTGGGAGGTTCACTCTCAGTTGCAGTGGGAAAAGGTCCTCGTAGGAGGCGAACATCTAAGTGGAACCCCCTGGAGGGTCTACCAGAGGAAGATCAGGGCAGAGGAGAGTGCAGGGGATTGTGGGCGTGAAGGAATATAGCAGAAGAACACTAACAAGGGCTTGACGGTGACAAGTGGCTAGTACTTTGTGAATGTGTCATCCCTCTCCAAGGTATTTGTTTATAAGGATGAATTGGAAGTGGAATAATCAAATTGTGGTGTGAATTTCAGGCTCCAGGACAGGTGGGTGGAGCTATTTGCATGGGTAGGCTGTCCTTGTTTCCACGGTCGATTCTCCACCAGGGCCTGCAGCGGGTCCTGGAGAGAAGCTTGACTGTCAGCCAGTTCCCAGGGCCCCCTAGGAACAAAGTCTTTTACGTGGAAGCGACCGTCCCTGTCCTTGCCTTAGAAACATGTCTTTGTGAAATGCCACAAGGCTCACTTAGTGCCGGTTGTGAGATATATCTCCTGTTATTTCTGCTGAGGAAGCTGTTTAATCTCTGGATTCAGCCTCAGAGTCCGTGAAGAAAGAAGTAATTTAAGGTTTAAGAGAGTCGATGGTGGCATTCAGGCATCAAACCACCTTTCTGGGTTGACTTACCTCCGTTCACTCACAGGTGGAGTGGTTCTGCATGACAGATCTTGATTCAACCAGGAAAAAGACAAAGGCTGAACATTTCAGTGCAACCTTCGGTGGTCACCTTGAGACAACTTTGGCATTTCCTCTTATTCAAATTTGCAGGGAAAAAAGAAGTCAGAAACTCAGAGAAGCCCTAGGCAGGATGGTGAGGAGGGTCCCCGTTGCCTTCTATAATTCTGTCCACCCTGGTGGCGTTGCTTCTCCCTTATCAAAATAGTCGCCTCTTGTATCCCATTCCTTCTGTTCTTGCTTCCAACCTAATGTCTGAAAATGCTGTGATTAACTCTGGGCTCTAGGACTTTCCAAAAAAAAAAAAAGAAGAGGAATAACTTAAAGTCTGAGTTCGAAGGAAAGCCTTACAGCATATTTGAGATTTAGCTGGAGAGAGAAGAAAAAGTTAACAACTACAAGCAATGTATGATTAAAGTAAGCAAACTGGGAGGTTCACTCTCAGTTGCAGTGGGAAAAGGTCCTCGTAGGAGGCGAACATCTAAGTGGAACCCCCTGGAGGGTCTACCAGAGGAAGATCAGGGCAGAGGAGAGTGCAGGGGATTGTGGGCGTGAAGGAATATAGCAGAAGAACACTAACAAGGGCTTGACGGTGACAAGTGGCTAGTACTTTGTGAATGTGTCATCCCTCTCCAAGGTATTTGTTTATAAGGATGAATTGGAAGTGGAATAATCAAATTGTGGTGTGAATTTCAGGCTCCAGGACAGGTGGGTGGAGCTATTTGCATGGGTAGGCTGTCCTTGTTTCCACGGTCGATTCTCCACCAGGGCCTGCAGCGGGTCCTGGAGAGAAGCTTGACTGTCAGCCAGTTCCCAGGGCCCCCTAGGAACAAAGTCTTTTACGTGGAAGCGACCGTCCCTGTCCTTGCCTTAGAAACATGTCTTTGTGAAATGCCACAAGGCTCACTTAGTGCCGGTTGTGAGATATATCTCCTGTTATTTCTGCTGAGGAAGCTGTTTAATCTCTGGATTCAGCCTCAGAGTCCGTGAAGAAAGAAGTAATTTAAGGTTTAAGAGAGTCGATGGTGGCATTCAGGCATCAAACCACCTTTCTGGGTTGACTTACCTCCGTTCACTCACAGGTGGAGGGTGTCTGAGCTGGCGAGGACCTCAGAGACAGTCTAACTCAAAATTTCTCAAGCTAATCACACAGTTCTGGGGACTCGTGAGTTATCCACTCGGATCTTTTAAGTTTTGAGTGTTTATTCAGATAATAACCTAAAAAGAGAATTAGGCTATATTCTGAGCGACCACCTTATTACCAAATCCTGCTCGTTCAAGTGCCTAATGGTACTGATGGCCAAGTGGACAGTGAGCATTATGACTTGAATTCTGCTGGCTGGGGAATAAGAAGAGAGGTAGCCTTCATGTGGAAAAGACGGTCAGATGGTATTACAAAGCTGTTAGTAAACAAGCTTTAATGAAGTTTCAGTATATATGCCCCCCTCCCCAAATCCACAGGTAAAACATTGGAGATAACTGTTTAGTATTACACTGTGCCTTCTATGATGCAGATTGAGCTAATCATCTGAGTGAAGTGAAAAAGGAAAAAAAAAAGATTTAAAAATGGTGTATTTGCATTGGAGAGCACTCATTGCATTTGATTAGTCTAGTTGGGAAGAAAAGGAGAGTGGACGGAGAAGGGAGAAAATAAAGTCGGCTTCAGAATCTCTAGGAGAGTTTAGGTAGGAAATTAAGGATGAAGATGACAGAAAATAATTTAAGCCAGTTTTGTTATGAAAAATCTAAAGAAGAAAGGAAATGGGATCTTACACAAAGCTGTTCACAGTTATAAATGGGATCTTCTTGTGCTTCCTTGGACCCCAGATGAATTGAAACTTACAGATAGAAGTTTAGTTCCAGGAGGAATTAAGTAGCGGTAGTGTTGGTTAACATCTTTCTCTCATATTATCCACATGAAATTTTTATGAAGACCGAGTGTTCACAGTTTCTAAATGGCTTTGGGTAGTTTTCTTACATGGCAGAAAAATAGGAGGTGGGGTGAGGAAGGGTGAGGCCATATACCCATGAAGCCCATGACAGGACACAATTCATGAACATTTATCCAAGAAAAGGATTAAGGTATAGCTCAAATGGGCTTTCCCAAACACTCAGTAGTAAAGAATGTGCCTGCAATGCAGGAGACCTGAGTTCGATGCCTGGCTCAGGAAGATCCCCTGGAGGAGGAAATGGCAACCCACTCCAGTAGTACTGTCTGAAAAATTCCATGGATGGAGAAGTCTGGTGGGTTACAGTCCAAAGGGTTGCAAGTAATTAGAGACATGACTAAGTGACTGAGCACATGTAACTCAAGTGGAAAGAAAAGTCTGATTGGCTTGGGCAGAGTTTGAACATGGTTTGGGGCTCATTAAATAGATGATCCTTAGATGGAAAAATGTGCCATTGTCATGTTCATTTTGAAACCTTGTATTTGTCATGGTCCCACTGATGGTGACTCGTTTTTCATATAATGGCATTTTTCAACTTTAGAGGCTTTAAAGAAAAGAGAAGAATGTAGGAGGCCCCAGGAACCTGTAGAGCTTTCAAAGAATGGCCTTCTCCAAAGGGAGGAAATAAAAGGAAGATCTTCCTTTCCTAGATTTTGAAAATCGGAGCTACTAGGCTTTGTATTATACTTTTGGAGACTCTGTCAGTGTCCATTGTTATACGAATGTTTAGTAATCCAGGCAGGTTGACAGGCTTAGTTTGATTCCACAAGCTCTCTTGGTCAGAGTCATAAAATGCTTGGTACTGATACCTGTAGAGGTTCTGTTTACCATGGAAGGTAAATAGAATTGTTTAAATTCTGTTAAACAAGGTTAAAAGGATTGGCCAAGATCTCAGTAACAACACAAGGCCATACTTCTTGGCCAGCAGGCTGAAAGTTCATCAGATTTCTCAGCCAGTTTTGAAGTGACTTTAAAGCCAGTGCTTTTTTTTTCTTTTTATCTATGGTTGATAACTCTTTTTTTTTTTTTTTTCTTCTAAGAATCCATTATGGAACTATATTAAAAAGCTACAGAAAAAGTTCTTCTTGCTAGACACAATAATGTGCATATGCACGCTTTTCTTTCTTTTTTTTTCAGCTTTCATGTTGTTATGGTTTTGGAACAGTAATATGCCCATTTGTTAAGCAAATGCCTAAATTAGTGGGCTAGTGCTGTTTTAAATGCATGTTTTTCTGGCTAGAAGAGCACTAGATTCCAAACACTGGAAACAGTAATAAAATGGTTCCAAATAGATATGTACATTTTCAGAAGATCCACCAAAGGCAAAGTCTTTTCTAGTGATGTTGCAGACTATTTTATCTACTTTTCCTAACAGTGTAGCATGCCATAATGTCATTTGATCTTCAGATTGTCCAAGCATATCACATAGGTATTGTCAACCTCTGGTTTCTCTGTTTTTTTCCTTTGCTCATTAGGTCAGACAATGAAAGTGATGATATTTGGCATCAGTTACAACCATAAATATAGATTTAAATGTGGGTGACTTGGGCGTTTCTTCATAATAGATGATCCTTAGATGGAAAAATGTGCCATTGTCATGTTCATTTTGAAACCTTGTATTTGTCATGGTCCCACTGATGGTGACTCGTTTTCATATAATGGCATTTTCAACTTTAGAGGCTTTAAAGAAAAGAGAAGAATGTAGGAGGCCCCAGGAACCTGTAGAGCTTTCAAAGAATGGCCTTCTCCAAAGGGAGGAAATAAAAGGAAGATCTTCCTTTCCTAGATTTTGAAAATCGGAGCTACTAGGCTTTGTATTATACTTTTGGAGACTCTGTCAGTGTCCATTGTTATACGAATGTTTAGTAATCCAGGCAGGTTGACAGGCTTAGTTTGATTCCACAAGCTCTCTTGGTCAGAGTCATAAAATGCTTGGTACTGATACCTGTAGAGGTTCTGTTTACCATGGAAGGTAAATAGAATTGTTTAAATTCTGTTAAACAAGGTTAAAAGGATTGGCCAAGATCTCAGTAACAACACAAGGCCATACTTCTTGGCCAGCAGGCTGAAAGTTCATCAGATTTCTCAGCCAGTTTTGAAGTGACTTTAAAGCCAGTGCTTTTTTTTTCTTTTTATCTATGGTTGATAACTCTTTTTTTTTTTTTTTTCTTCTAAGAATCCATTATGGAACTATATTAAAAAGCTACAGAAAAAGTTCTTCTTGCTAGACACAATAATGTGCATATGCACGCTTTTCTTTCTTTTTTTTTCAGCTTTCATGTTGTTATGGTTTTGGAACAGTAATATGCCCATTTGTTAAGCAAATGCCTAAATTAGTGGGCTAGTGCTGTTTTAAATGCATGTTTTTCTGGCTAGAAGAGCACTAGATTCCAAACACTGGAAACAGTAATAAAATGGTTCCAAATAGATATGTACATTTTCAGAAGATCCACCAAAGGCAAAGTCTTTTCTAGTGATGTTGCAGACTATTTTATCTACTTTTCCTAACAGTGTAGCATGCCATAATGTCATTTGATCTTCAGATTGTCCAAGCATATCACATAGGTATTGTCAACCTCTGGTTTCTCTGTTTTTTTCCTTTGCTCATTAGGTCAGACAATGAAAGTGATGATATTTGGCATCAGTTACAACCATAAATATAGATTTAAATGTGGGCAACAATATCACACCTTGCTTCTGGCTCACAAAAATATAAGGTGGTCATTTAGCTTAATATTTAAAGTAGTAAGTTATAATCAATATGAAAACTAAAAAGTAAAATGTAAACGTTTTTTCGTAGAAAAATTGCAAACCACTGAGAATGTATAAAACCCAATGCTGCTTACCTATTCAATATCTAGTCTGTCTTTCTTCCTTGAGAACCTTGATTTTTCAAAATTCACCCTCCCATATTACATTATATTAAGGGGTACCTATTGACATAATTTTGGCTAATGAGATGCAAGCAGAAATCTCTTAGAGATTTCAGAGAAATTTTTACAGTCCTTTCATCCTTTACTTGTTGTCTTCTTGGGTGGAACTTGGATGTGATGCCGGGAGGTATGGTAACTATTTTACAACCATGAGGCAACAAGTATGAGAACAAAGGCTCACATGTTAGGATGGTAGAGTGGAAACATGGATGAGTTTGGTTCCTGATGGCATCATTGAGCCACTTTATCAGCCCTGGTTTATCTACTCCTGGACTGTAGTTGTGGAGACCTCTATCTGTTTAAGTTAATATAGCAGGCATTTCTGTTATTTGCAGAAGAATACAGTTCTAGGTGAAATTCTCAGGTTGTTTGAATCTATTTGGAGTTATTCTTTCTTTAGTAAACCAAGAAAACAACTGATGGGCAACTTTGGTATTTGGCCTTTCTATAACATTATACATTCTTACTAGCTACTCTCAACACCATTTCTCTGAGTTAACTGATCCCAGTATCCATTTGATTTCCTATTCTTCAATTTAGCACCCCCTAATGTATTCAAAAGTCAAGGTTCAGGTTAGGGGCTCTGTGAAGCTAAGCATAATGGATGGTTGTTCATTTTCAGAAGATCCACCACAGGCTAAGTCTTTTCTAGTGATGTTGCAGACTATTTTATCTACTTTTCCTAACAGTGTAGCATGCCATAATGTCATTTGATCTTCAGATTGTCCAAGCATATCACATAGGTATTGTCAACCTCTGGTTTCTCTGTTTTTTTCCTTTGCTCATTAGGTCAGACAATGAAAGTGATGATATTTGGCATCAGTTACAACCATAAATATAGATTTAAATGTGGGCAACAATATCACACCTTGCTTCTGGCTCACAAAAATATAAGGTGGTCATTTAGCTTAATATTTAAAGTAGTAAGTTATAATCAATATGAAAACTAAAAAGTAAAATGTAAACGTTTTTTCGTAGAAAAATTGCAAACCACTGAGAATGTATAAAACCCAATGCTGCTTACCTATTCAATATCTAGTCTGTCTTTCTTCCTTGAGAACCTTGATTTTTCAAAATTCACCCTCCCATATTACATTATATTAAGGGGTACCTATTGACATAATTTTGGCTAATGAGATGCAAGCAGAAATCTCTTAGAGATTTCAGAGAAATTTTTACAGTCCTTTCATCCTTTACTTGTTGTCTTCTTGGGTGGAACTTGGATGTGATGCCGGGAGGTATGGTAACTATTTTACAACCATGAGGCAACAAGTATGAGAACAAAGGCTCACATGTTAGGATGGTAGAGTGGAAACATGGATGAGTTTGGTTCCTGATGGCATCATTGAGCCACTTTATCAGCCCTGGTTTATCTACTCCTGGACTGTAGTTGTGGAGACCTCTATCTGTTTAAGTTAATATAGCAGGCATTTCTGTTATTTGCAGAAGAATACAGTTCTAGGTGAAATTCTCAGGTTGTTTGAATCTATTTGGAGTTATTCTTTCTTTAGTAAACCAAGAAAACAACTGATGGGCAACTTTGGTATTTGGCCTTTCTATAACATTATACATTCTTACTAGCTACTCTCAACACCATTTCTCTGAGTTAACTGATCCCAGTATCCATTTGATTTCCTATTCTTCAATTTAGCACCCCCTAATGTATTCAAAAGTCAAGGTTCAGGTTAGGGGCTCTGTGAAGCTAAGCATAATGGATGGTTGTAATTTTAACATGTGAACAGTCTAATTAGACACCTGGAATCATGACTATTTCATTAAGAGAAGCATTTTGTGACTGCTTGTGTATAGATAGCTAGATGATTTTATGGCATATCCCTATGTCATGCTCCATTTGATTTGCAGGTAACAGTTTTTTCTCTCTCAATATAGTCAGTATTTATACATTTAATATTTTATTAATATGTCCTCAAAATAACCTGAATGGGCATAAATACTCATAGACGTTAAATGAAATTTAATCAAAGTGATTTAAAGTTGTAGTTACTCATTTTGAATGGATTATTATTGTGTTCCTTTACTTATATTTAATATCAGAAGTGGTAGGCACTCTTGTAGCTATTGCATGATAGTACTCTTTCATGTTGTAAATCTTTTAAAAATTTGAGACAACCTTATTGGAAGTGCATGTCTTGAAATAACAGCAGACACACGTCATTTGAATATGAAATTTTTGTTATTGAGTTAAAAAACCCACAAGACTTAGAAGTCAAATCTAACAGTTGTCATTTTCTATTTTTAAGAGGGGGACATATTGGTGACTTTTGGGATGTAAGGAAGGTTCCAGCAGAATGCACACTTTGCAATCAAAATGAGTAGATGAAGAGAACTCAGGACTGAGGCAGGAATTGGAGACAGTGGATTTTCTCTCCACAGTAAAGTGAGCATGAGGGTAATTATTTTCTGTAGCTGTGGAGGAAGAAGAGAGGGAAGGAGATGACTAAGCAAATTAGTACACATCTGAGGCCTCACTTGTGGAAATATCTGAGAACTTCTTTTATCTAATGACTTTATTGAGGTTTTATTCATGTATCATAAAATTCACTTTTTTAAAAAGCATGCAATCCAGTATTTTTAGTATATTTATAGTGTTATGAAACTATCACCACTGTACAATTTTAAAGCATTTTCATTGCCCTCAAAGGAAACTCTGAACCCATGACCAGTAACTCCTCATTTTCTCTTTCTCCTGCCTCTGGCAACCACTCATTTAATTTTATTTCTATGGAGTTCCCTTTCCTGCCCATCTCATATAAATGGGATCATACAGTATGTGGTATTTTGTAACTGACTTCTTAGCCTCATGTTTCAAGGTTCATCAGCATTGAAGCACAGATCAACACTTCATTTTTTTTTTTTTATGGTGGAATATCATTCCCTTGTATGAATAAACCACATTTTTTAAATAAAGATTTATTTGTTTATTTATTTTTGGGCGGGGTTGGGAAGGGAGGGGAGCGGGCGAGCCACTTCTATTGATCTTTTCATTTCTCTATTTTCATCCGTCTTTGTTCTTTGGCTCCTGTGGGCCTCCCATCGCAGTGGCGTCTGTCGTTGCAGAACGCCGGCTCTGGGCGCATGCGCTCCAGAGCTCTGGCTTGGTAATTGGACACATCGGTCCAGCCGCTCCGTGGCACGTGGGATCTTCCCAAGCCAGGGATTGAACCAGCGCCCCTTGCACTGCAAGGCGGTGTCCTTATTCATTGGACCACCAGGAGAAGCCCAATAAACCACATTTTGTTCATCCATTATTCAGTTGATGAACATTTGGATTGTTTCTGCTTTTTGGCCAACATAAATAATGTTCCTGTGAACATTAATGTACAGTTTTTGTGTGCAGTGACAAAGATTCTTTCCTTGATCTAACTTTAGCCAGGCTCTTCTGACTAGGCCTGGACCTTAGCCCTGTCCTTGCCAGACCAGCATAGTCCAGTTTTAGCAAATTTCTTGGTAAGTCAAGAGCCCTCCAACCTCTCTATACAATAGCTACAACATGGAAGCAACTAAATGCCCATCAACGAATGAATGGATACAAAAGGTCTGGTACATATATACAATGGAATACTACACAGCTGTAAAGAGAAATGCAGAAGAATCAGCCCTAATGAGGTGTCTGGATCTAGAACCTATCATAAAAAGTGAAGTCAGTCAGAAAGAGAAGGACAAGTACAATATACTAACACATATATATGGAATCTAGTAGGATGGTGATGATGGCACATGCAGTGAAGCGACGGAAAGACAAACATGGACAGTGGACATATGGACATTGTGGGGAAGGAACAGAGGGTGGGAGGCATAAAGGAAGGAGCATGAAGACCTGTACTATCATATGTGAAGAAAATAGCTATAATCATTGCTCTGTGAGAAAAGCAGATCCTTCACGGGTGCTGTATGACAATCTGGAGGGGTGGGATGGGGGAGATATACATGTGACTAATCTGAGAACATACATATCTGTAAACAACAAAATTCTGTAAAAGTTCAAAGTGAAATAAAGGTTAAAAAATTTTTTTTAATTAATAATAATAAAAAAACCCAAAGAGTTCTCCAACCCTTTATAGCTGATCAAGGATATGATCAAAATCCTCAACCTCCCCCTCTTCTTCTTTTTTCTTAAATTCTTTATTTTAAAGGTTTTACAGAGTTTTGTAGTTCACAGACATGTATGTTCCCAGATCAGTCATATGCATATCCCCGGTCCCCACTCCCCAGTTCCCCCTATCCCACCCCTCCGGACCATCGCCCCAAGCCATTGTGAGCACTCCTATTCCCTTAGAACAATGACAATAGCTATCTTTTCCACACATGAAAGTATAGGTTTCCATGTTACTCCCTCCATGCCTCCCCCTTCCTATTTCTTCCCCACAATGTCCATATGTCTATGCTCTGTTTTCCCATGAGTTCACTGCGTGTGTTATCAAGACTGTCCTACTAGATTCCATATATGTGTGTTAGTATACTGTATTTGTCTTTCTCTTTTTGACTTACTTCACTTTTTATTATAGGTTCTAGATCCAGCCACCTCATTAGGGCTGAGTCTTCTGCATTTCTTTTGACAGCTGAGTAGTATTCTATTGTATATATGTACCAGTGCTTCTGTATCCATTCATTTGTTGATGGACATCTAGGTTGCTTCCATGTTCTGGCTATTGTATAGAGAGCTGCAATGAACATTGGGGTACAGGTGCTTCTTTCAGTTTTGATTTCATCAGGATATAAGCCTAAGAGTGGGATTGCTGGGTCATAGGGTGCTTCTATTTTTAGTTTTTAAAGGAATCTCCATACTGTCTTCCATAGAGGCTGTATCAATTTGCATTCCTACCAGCAATGCAAGAGGGTTCCCTTTTCTCTGCACCTTCTCCAGCATTTATTGTCTGCAGATTTTTTGAAGATGACCATTCTGACGGGTGTGAGGTGATATCTCATTGTAGCTTTAATTTGCATTTCTCTACTAATAAGCAAGGTTGAGCATCGTTTCATGTGCTTTTGGGCCATCTGTATGTCCTCTTTGGAGAGGCGTCTAGATCTTTTTCCCATTTTTTGATTGGTTGTTCGTTTTTCCGGTGCTGAGTTGTCTGAGTTGCTTGTAGATTTTGGAGATTAATTCTTTGTCTGTTGTTTCATTTGCTATAATTTTCTCCCATTCTGTGGGGTGCCTGTTCAGCTTTTTTGTAATTTCTTTTGCTGTACAAAAGCTTTTAAGTTTCATTAGGTCCCACATGTTCATTTGTCTTTTCAGTTCCGCTATTCTAGTAGGTGGGTCAGAGAAAATCTTGCTTTGATTGATGTCCTTGAGGGTTTTGCCTATATTCTCCTCTAAGAGTTTGATGGTTTCTGGTCTTACATTTAGGTCTTTAATCCATTTTGAATTGATCTTTGTGTATGGTGTCAGGGAATGTTCCAACTTCATTTTTTTGCATGTAGTGTGCAATTTTCCCAGCACCATTTGTTGAAGAGGCTGTCTTTGTCCCATTTTATAGTTTTGCCTCCTTTGTCAAAAATAAGGTACCCATAGGTGCGTGGGTTTATCTCTGCATTCTCAATCTTATTCCATATGTCTATAGTTCTGTTTTTGTGCCAGTACCATACTGTCTTGATGACTGTTGCTTTGTAGTAGCGTCTGAAGTTAGGGAGGCTGATTCCTCCAGCTCCGTTTTTCTTTCTCAGGATTGCTTTGGCTGTTCAAGGTCTTTTGTGTTTCCATATGAACTGTGTCATTATCTGGTCTAGTTCTGTGAAAAATGTCAATGGAAGTTGAATAGGTATTGCATTGAATCTGTAGATGATATTTGGTAGTATGAAAAGCTAGGTGGTTCTGTTGGGTCTTCTATTTTTAGTTTTTAAAGGAATCTCCATACTGTCTTCCATAGAGGCTGTATCAATTTGCATTCCTACCAGCAATGCAAGAGGGTTCCCTTTTCTCTGCACCTTCTCCAGCATTTATTGTCTGCAGATTTTTTGAAGATGACCATTCTGACGGGTGTGAGGTGATATCTCATTGTAGCTTTAATTTGCATTTCTCTACTAATAAGCAAGGTTGAGCATCGTTTCATGTGCTTTTGGGCCATCTGTATGTCCTCTTTGGAGAGGCGTCTAGATCTTTTTCCCATTTTTTGATTGGTTGTTCGTTTTTCCGGTGCTGAGTTGTCTGAGTTGCTTGTAGATTTTGGAGATTAATTCTTTGTCTGTTGTTTCATTTGCTATAATTTTCTCCCATTCTGTGGGGTGCCTGTTCAGCTTTTTTGTAATTTCTTTTGCTGTACAAAAGCTTTTAAGTTTCATTAGGTCCCACATGTTCATTTGTCTTTTCAGTTCCGCTATTCTAGTAGGTGGGTCAGAGAAAATCTTGCTTTGATTGATGTCCTTGAGGGTTTTGCCTATATTCTCCTCTAAGAGTTTGATGGTTTCTGGTCTTACATTTAGGTCTTTAATCCATTTTGAATTGATCTTTGTGTATGGTGTCAGGGAATGTTCCAACTTCATTTTTTTGCATGTAGTGTGCAATTTTCCCAGCACCATTTGTTGAAGAGGCTGTCTTTGTCCCATTTTATAGTTTTGCCTCCTTTGTCAAAAATAAGGTACCCATAGGTGCGTGGGTTTATCTCTGCATTCTCAATCTTATTCCATATGTCTATAGTTCTGTTTTTGTGCCAGTACCATACTGTCTTGATGACTGTTGCTTTGTAGTAGCGTCTGAAGTTAGGGAGGCTGATTCCTCCAGCTCCGTTTTTCTTTCTCAGGATTGCTTTGGCTGTTCAAGGTCTTTTGTGTTTCCATATGAACTGTGTCATTATCTGGTCTAGTTCTGTGAAAAATGTCAATGGAAGTTGAATAGGTATTGCATTGAATCTGTAGATGATATTTGGTAGTATGGTCATTTTCACAATATTGATTCTTCCGACCCAGGAATATGGAACATCTCTCCATCTGTTTTAAGTCTTCCTTAATTTCTTTCATGAGTATCTTGTAATTTTCTGTGTACAATTCTTTTGTTTCTTTGGGTAGGTTTATTCCTAGGTATTTGATTCTTTTGGTTGCGATGGTGAAGGGGATTGCCTCTTTGATTTCATTTTCTGATTTTTCATTGTTTGTGTATAGGAATGCCAGTGATTTCTGTGTGTTGACTTTGTATCCTGCGACTTTGCTGAATTTGTTGATTAGCTCTAGTAGCTTTTTAATAGTGTCTTTGGGATTTTCTATGTATAATATCATGTCATCTGCAAAAAGAGATAGCTTGACTTCTTCCTTCCCAATCTGAATTCCTTTGATTTCTTTCTCTTCTCTTATTGCCATTGCTAGGACTTCCAGGACTATGTTGAATAAGAGTGGTGAAAGTGGACACCACTGTCTTGTTCCTGATCTTAGAGGGAATGCTTTCAGTTTTTCACCGTTGAGGATGATGTTCGCTGTGGGCTTCTCATATATGGCTTTTATTATGTTGAGATAGGTTCCTTCTATGCCCATTTTTTGAAGAATTTTTCTCATAAATGGATGCTGTACTTTGTCAAAGGCTTTTTCTGCATCTGTTGAGATGATCATGTGATTTTTGTTTCTCAATTTGTTGATATGTTGTATTACATTGATTGTTTTGCAGATATTGAATTATCCTTGCATGCCTGGGATGAACCAGACTTGATCGTGATGTATGAGTTTTTTGATGTGTTGTTGAATTCTGTTTGCTGGGATTTTGTTGAGGATCTTGGCATCTAAGTTCATCAGTGAAATTGGCCTATAATTTTCCTTTTTTGTGTTGTCTTTGCCTGGTTTTGGTATCATTGTGATGGTGGCCTCATAGAATGTGTTTGGAAGTTTTCCTTCCTGTAAGAGTTTTAGAAGGACAGGCATTAGCTCTTCTTTAAATGTTTGGTAGAATTCGGATGTGAAGCCATTGGATATTTGGTAGTATGGTCATTTTCACAATATTGATTCTTCCGACCCAGGAATATGGAACATCTCTCCATCTGTTTTAAGTCTTCCTTAATTTCTTTCATGAGTATCTTGTAATTTTCTGTGTACAATTCTTTTGTTTCTTTGGGTAGGTTTATTCCTAGGTATTTGATTCTTTTGGTTGCGATGGTGAAGGGGATTGCCTCTTTGATTTCATTTTCTGATTTTTCATTGTTTGTGTATAGGAATGCCAGTGATTTCTGTGTGTTGACTTTGTATCCTGCGACTTTGCTGAATTTGTTGATTAGCTCTAGTAGCTTTTTAATAGTGTCTTTGGGATTTTCTATGTATAATATCATGTCATCTGCAAAAAGAGATAGCTTGACTTCTTCCTTCCCAATCTGGATTCCTTTGATTTCTTTCTCTTCTCTTATTGCCATTGCTAGGACTTCCAGGACTATGTTGAATAAGAGTGGTGAAAGTGGACACCACTGTCTTGTTCCTGATCTTAGAGGGAATGCTTTCAGTTTTTCACCGTTGAGGATGATGTTCGCTGTGGGCTTCTCATATATGGCTTTTATTATGTTGAGATAGGTTCCTTCTATGCCCATTTTTTGAAGAATTTTTCTCATAAATGGATGCTGTACTTTGTCAAAGGCTTTTTCTGCATCTGTTGAGATGATCATGTGATTTTTGTTTCTCAATTTGTTGATATGTTGTATTACATTGATTGTTTTGCAGATATTGAATTATCCTTGCATGCCTGGGATGAACCAGACTTGATCGTGATGTATGAGTTTTTTGATGTGTTGTTGAATTCTGTTTGCTGGGATTTTGTTGAGGATCTTGGCATCTAAGTTCATCAGTGAAATTGGCCTATAATTTTCCTTTTTTGTGTTGTCTTTGCCTGGTTTTGGTATCATTGTGATGGTGGCCTCATAGAATGTGTTTGGAAGTTTTCCTTCCTGTAAGAGTTTTAGAAGGACAGGCATTAGCTCTTCTTTAAATGTTTGGTAGAATTCGGATGTGAAGCCATCTGGCCCTGGGCTTTTCTTCTTGGGTAGATTTTGAATCACAAATTCGATTTCTGAGCTTGTAATTGGGTTGTTCAAAGTTTCTGTTTCTTCCTGGCTCAGTCTTGGGAGATCTTCCCAAAGAAACTGTCCATTTCTTCCAGGTTGTCCAGTTTGTTGCCATATAGCTGTTCATAATAGTCTCTTCGAATCCTTTGGATTTATGCATTCTCTGTTGTAATCTCTCCTTTTTCATTTTTGATTTTGTTGATCTGGTTCTTTTCTCTTTTTTTCTTGATGAGTCTGGCCAGAGGCTTGTCAATTTAGTTTAGCTTTTCAAGGAACCAGCTTTTTGTTTTATTTATCTTTACTATTGTTTCTTTCATTTCTTTTTCATTTATTTCTGCTCTAGTCTTTATAATTTCTCTTCTGCTGGCTTTGTGGTGTTTTTGTTCTTCTTTCTCCAATTGTTTTAAGTGGAGGGTTAGGTCATCTCCTTCATATTTTCCTAGTTCCTTGAGGTGGGATTGAATTGCTATAAATATCCCTCTTAGAACTGCTTTTGCAGTATCCCATTGGTTTTGCACAGTCATGTGTTCTATGTCATTTTCTTCTAGGAATTTTGAAATTTCTCCTTTGATTTCCTCAGTGATCAGTTGGTTTTTTCAGGTATGTGTTGTTTAATCTCCATGTGTTTGTATTTTTAGCGTTTTTTTCCCCTGTAGTTGATCTCTAGTCTCATTGCATTGTGGTCCGAGAAGATGGTTGATATTATTTCAGTTTTCTTGAATTGACTGCGGTTTGATTTATAGCCCAAGATGTGGCCTATCCTGGAGAATGTTCCGTGAGCACTTGAGAAGAAAATGTATTCTGCTTTTGGGTGGAAAGTTAAAGATATCAATGAGGTCCATCGTTTCTGGTGTGGCAATTTTTTTAAATTTCTGTTTTGGTATCATTGTGATGGTGGCCTCATAGAATGTGTTTGGAAGTTTTCCTTCCTGTAAGAGTTTTAGAAGGACAGGCATTAGCTCTTCTTTAAATGTTTGGTAGAATTCGGATGTGAAGCCATCTGGCCCTGGGCTTTTCTTCTTGGGTAGATTTTGAATCACAAATTCGATTTCTGAGCTTGTAATTGGGTTGTTCAAAGTTTCTGTTTCTTCCTGGCTCAGTCTTGGGAGATCTTCCCAAAGAAACTGTCCATTTCTTCCAGGTTGTCCAGTTTGTTGCCATATAGCTGTTCATAATAGTCTCTTCGAATCCTTTGGATTTATGCATTCTCTGTTGTAATCTCTCCTTTTTCATTTTTGATTTTGTTGATCTGGTTCTTTTCTCTTTTTTTCTTGATGAGTCTGGCCAGAGGCTTGTCAATTTAGTTTAGCTTTTCAAGGAACCAGCTTTTTGTTTTATTTATCTTTACTATTGTTTCTTTCATTTCTTTTTCATTTATTTCTGCTCTAGTCTTTATAATTTCTCTTCTGCTGGCTTTGTGGTGTTTTTGTTCTTCTTTCTCCAATTGTTTTAAGTGGAGGGTTAGGTCATCTCCTTCATATTTTCCTAGTTCCTTGAGGTGGGATTGAATTGCTATAAATTTCCCTCTTAGAACTGCTTTTGCAGTATCCCATTGGTTTTGCACAGTCATGTGTTCTATGTCATTTTCTTCTAGGAATTTTGAAATTTCTCCTTTGATTTCCTCAGTGATCAGTTGGTTTTTTCAGGTATGTGTTGTTTAATCTCCATGTGTTTGTATTTTTAGCGTTTTTTTCCCCTGTAGTTGATCTCTAGTCTCATTGCATTGTGGTCCGAGAAGATGGTTGATATTATTTCAGTTTTCTTGAATTGACTGCGGTTTGATTTATAGCCCAAGATGTGGCCTATCCTGGAGAATGTTCCGTGAGCACTTGAGAAGAAAATGTATTCTGCTTTTGGGTGGAAAGTTAAAGATATCAATGAGGTCCATCGTTTCTGGTGTGGCATTTAAGGCTTGTGTTTCTTTATTAATTTTCTGTTTTGATGATTTATCCATTGGTGTGAGAGGAGTGTTAAAGTCTCCTACTATTACTGTGTTATTGTTGATTTCTTCTTTTATGTCCGAAAGTATCTGTCTTATGTATTGAGGTGCCCCTGTGTTGGGTGCGTAGATATTCATGACTGTTATGTCTTCCTCTTGGATAGATCCCTTAATCATGATGTAGTGACCTGCCTTGTCTCTTAGAATCTTCTTTACTTGAAAATCTATTTTGTCTGATATGAGGATTGCTACTGCAGCTTTCTTTTGATTTCCATTTGCATGGAATATCTTTTTCCAGCCTTTCACTTTCAGTCTATGAGTATCTCTAGGTGTGAAGTGGTTCTCTTGTAAACAGCATATATATGGGTCATGTTTCTGGATCCATTCAGCCAGCCTGTGTCATTTGGTTGGAGCATTTAGTCCATTTACGTTCAAAGTCATTATTGATATGAATGTTCCTATTGTCATCTTCTTAGAAGTTTGGGGTTTGATTTGTAGGACTTCTCCTACTCTTGTATTTATTGGCTATATCAGGCCCTTTAACACTTGTTGTAGGGCTGGTTTTGTGGTACAGAATTCTTTTAGTTTCTGTCTATCTGTGAAACTTTTGACTTCACCATCAATTCTGAATGAGATTCTTTCTGGGTAGAGAATTCTTGGTTGGAAGTTATTCTCTTTTAGCCGTTTAAATGTGTCTTGCCATTCTCTTCTGGCCTGCAGGGTTTCTGTGGAAAGATCCACAATTAGACATATGGGGTTTCCTTTATATGTTATTTGTTGTTTGCTCCTAGCTGCTTTTGTAATCTGTCTTTATATTTAGTCTGTGTTAGTTCGATTAGAATGTGCCTTGGTGTGTTTCTTCTGGGGTTTATCCTGTATGGAACTCTTGGTGCTTCTTGGACTTGGCTGACTATCTCCTTTCCCATGCTGGGGAAGTTTTCAACTATAACCTCTTCAAGAATTTTTTCATAGTCTTTCTTCTCTTCTTCTTCTTCTGGAACTCCTATAATTCTAATGTTGGTGCGTTTAATATTGTCCCGTAGGTCTCTGAGGCTATCCTCAGTTCTTTTAATTCTTTGGGCTTTGTTCTGTTGTTCAGCACTTATTTCCACCATTCTGTCTTCCAGCTCACTTATCCGTTCTTCAGCCTCTGATACTCCACTGTTGAGACCTTCTATAGTATTTTTGAGTTCAGCAATTGAGTTGGTGGTCTCTATTTGCTTATTTTTGATTTCCATTTGCATGGAATATCTTTTTCCAGCCTTTCACTTTCAGTCTATGAGTATCTCTAGGTGTGAAGTGGTTCTCTTGTAAACAGCATATATATGGGTCATGTTTCTGGATCCATTCAGCCAGCCTGTGTCATTTGGTTGGAGCATTTAGTCCATTTACGTTCAAAGTCATTATTGATATGAATGTTCCTATTGTCATCTTCTTAGAAGTTTGGGGTTTGATTTGTAGGACTTCTCCTACTCTTGTATTTATTGGCTATATCAGGCCCTTTAACACTTGTTGTAGGGCTGGTTTTGTGGTACAGAATTCTTTTAGTTTCTGTCTATCTGTGAAACTTTTGACTTCACCATCAATTCTGAATGAGATTCTTTCTGGGTAGAGAATTCTTGGTTGGAAGTTATTCTCTTTTAGCCGTTTAAATGTGTCTTGCCATTCTCTTCTGGCCTGCAGGGTTTCTGTGGAAAGATCCACAATTAGACATATGGGGTTTCCTTTATATGTTATTTGTTGTTTGCTCCTAGCTGCTTTTGTAATCTGTCTTTATATTTAGTCTGTGTTAGTTCGATTAGAATGTGCCTTGGTGTGTTTCTTCTGGGGTTTATCCTGTATGGAACTCTTGGTGCTTCTTGGACTTGGCTGACTATCTCCTTTCCCATGCTGGGGAAGTTTTCAACTATAACCTCTTCAAGAATTTTTTCATAGTCTTTCTTCTCTTCTTCTTCTTCTGGAACTCCTATAATTCTAATGTTGGTGCGTTTAATATTGTCCCGTAGGTCTCTGAGGCTATCCTCAGTTCTTTTAATTCTTTGGGCTTTGTTCTGTTGTTCAGCACTTATTTCCACCATTCTGTCTTCCAGCTCACTTATCCGTTCTTCAGCCTCTGATACTCCACTGTTGAGACCTTCTATAGTATTTTTGAGTTCAGCAATTGAGTTGGTGGTCTCTATTTGCTTATTTTTCATTTCCTGCATGTCTTTTCTCAATGCACTAATTTCCTCTAATATTCTGTTTTCGGTGTTTTGCATCCTCATTAGCATAGCTTTTCTGAATTCTCTTTCAGATAATTTGTCTATCTCCTCTTCTGTCATTTGTAGCTGTGTTTCTCTAGCTTGGTCCTTCATTTGTGCAGTGTTTCTCTGACGTTTCATTATTAGGTTAGTTTTTGTTTCTTTGTGTGTGTCTGTGTGTGTGGAGTTCTTTTTCCCACCAGGTTTCTTGGTTGAATTCTCCTTTCCTTTGGGTTTCTGTCCTTGTAGAAGGGTTCAGTGGTTTGTGTCTTGGGTGGTGTTAGGTCTTGTTTACAGGTGAATAATCTGTAGTGTTGTATGTTCTTTGATAGTGTGGGGTCTTGGAATCAGGGCTTCTACTCCAGAGATCCTTGGTTTGATGATTGGTCAGGGGATGTAGGCTCTATGTCTGGTTTGCTATGGTGTTCCGTGATATTAGTTCATATACTAGCATCTGAGGAACAAGAGGTGTATCCCTGATGGGTGACGGTCATAAAAGCATGCAGATGTTTTCTAACATAGTCATAAGATATACATATATTCACAGCAATAACCACATCTAACCAGTCTTATAGAGATAAGGTATAGGAAATTTTTCTGGCAAACGATGCAGTCAAAGATGGTACTTGCCCATTAAGCTCTGAATTAATTAAAATAGTGCCTGGAAAAATAGATCCGGGGCAAGGTCCTGGCTTGGACTATTTCACTGAAAGCAATTTTTAACTAAGACATGTGTTGGGGGTGAGGAGGAGGAGAGTGTATGGGTAATGTGAAGGAATAGATTCGTCTTGGAGGGATTTTATAGGGTTACATAGCCAAGATTAGTGTGTTGTATTGTTTAGTGCAGCTGGAACAGAATAGTGGAGACAGGAAGGTAGGAAATATTTATCTAGAGGATAGTGGTAGATAGGAGAAAGTTTTAGATTTAGAACATAGAGGGAGGAAGGAGTGGGAAAGAGGAAAGAAAATTAGAAGTTTCCATGAATTAAAATTAAAAAAAAATTAAAAATGAAAAATGAAAAAAACGAAATTAAAAATTAAAAAGGGAAGAAAAACTTAATAATAAGAGACAAAATAAAAAAAAAACAAAAACAAAAAAAACAAACCCCAAATTTGACAGATCAATCAAATAAACAGAACTGTCCACAACAAATAAACAAACAAATAAAGCTAAATACTGTCCCTCGTTTTTATCCTCTCATCTGTCTGGTGGAAGCCAATCTGCTCTCGATGGTGTGGCCTTGATGATGTAGCCTTTCCCTTACAGCACCAGTTGCTATGGTTTCTATTTTTGTTTTCATCAAAAGAAAGAGGCTTCGCTGCAAGCTCAGGTGCTGGCTGGGGTGGCGGGCTGATCCCAGTCCGTAGGGTGTGGGGTGGCGGTGCACGCTGTCCCGTGTTGGAGGAGGGCGCCCCAGCTCTACCGCGTACCAGCTGGTAGCCTCCAGTACCTGCCTTCTCCCGGCTTCCTCTGCTGTGGGTGTAGCTATGGGGGTGCAGCTATGGGGGTGCACGGGCTCCTCCGCCACTTGCGCGCGTGCACTGCCAGTTATGCGTCCAAGTCCCAAAGGCAGGCACAAGCTTTCCCGTCTGGCTCGAGCCCGGTCCCTGGTCAGCAATCCGTGGGTGACTTCCCCTCTCCGTTCAGCAAGCCCCCCACTAGGAGTGTTTGAACTTACCCGGTGCCAGGCAGAAAGTCACGATTTTCGCCTGGCCAAGCTGCCCGATTTTCACACTGGGTGCTCCCTTCCTGCTGCAGGTCTCTAGGCAGCGCTCCACGGGGAACTTCCCAATTGCGTTCTGCCCGGCCCTGCTCCAGTATCCTATCTTCGTAGTGTCTTAATTTCTGCCAGCTATCTGGCTGGATTCTTGGAATTTTTGTGCTGAGTGCTGCCCTCTCTCCCCCGATGCTCCACTCAGGCCCCCTTTTAGGGCACTTGTTAGCGCGCTCTCGGTCGGTCCAGTCCAGCGTGGGGGTTAGGATAGAGGGTTCTCAGAAGAGTAGCTCCGGGAAAGTTCTGGCTGTTCCCTCTTCGACCCTCAAAGACCTAAGGAGTTCTTCTGTTGTCTAGCGGCTGGTTTGTTGGTGGTGTTTCATTTCTTGATTAGTTCTGGTGATTCTGTTGGGGAGCTGGTGAAATCTTCCCCTTATTCCTCCACCATCTTGGCTCCCCCCCCTCAACTTCCCTTTTGATGGATAAGTCCTTGATCTGCTTTCAGCAAGAAATCTTGTTAAGTTGGTTCAGTAAGACTCCCTCTATCCTTCATGTCTTATTTTAATAATTTTCCATCCACTGACCTCTCACTTGATTTTCCTGTTCTCAAAGGATAAGGATGGAAATAAGAGAGAACAGAGCCCTATAAGAATAAGATTTAGTGTCTTCCCTTCCAAATACCTTAATACTTTACTGTACATGTTTGTATGTCTCTGCATGTGTATGCAGACACTGGTACGTGTTCTCTAAGCAGGGTGAGTATAAGATTATGAAAAGTGTTCATAACCTCTGCTATGTTCTCTGCCACAGTGAGGTTGGGCACACAACAAACACAGTTGATTGATTCTCCCAGCTTCTGTTCACTTGGTTATTAAAAGCCTCAATAACTAAACAGCTTTCTTTCTGTAATATGTATTTTTTCAGAAGTCAGACATGGAACATTTATTTTCTTTTGTGATAGGCTCTTTTACAGACAAAAGTTTGTAGATCAATTACTTCATTTAAAAAGATTTGTCTTGCCAGAAGTGGAACAACAACCACCGCAGCGAAGGAACCTATACTCTCATTGATTAGAAATTTTAGCACTATAAATTTTTTATAGTGCTGAAATTCAATGTCTTTGAAGTAGGAAGTAGATGGTTTTCCATGCAAACAAAGAGTTTTTAATTAATATTCCTAACAATCGATATATATAATTTTGGTCACTGGAGGACTACTACAGTTTTCCATTGATGCGATAGAAATATATTGAAGCCAACAGAAGCATAATTAACAATGCAGTTCAGATAATTAAATGCTGAACAGATCAAGCTTGAGCATGGAGAGAAATTAGGAAGAATGATAAGCAATATAATAATATACAAAAGGAAAATTCTCCTCTATTAAGTTTCTTACTTCTGAAATGTGGAAAGTGTTATTTAAACTCAGAAATTTGGAGCATCTTAGTATTTGAAATACTCACATGGAAATCTCTGTTGTGATCCTCTTTCTGACACTGATTTAACTGGTGAAGATCAATAAACTATTTATGTACTATAGGCCAGTTTCATTTCTTGATTAGTTCTGGTGATTCTGTTGGGGAGCTGGTGAAATCTTCCCCTTATTCCTCCACCATCTTGGCTCCCCCCCCTCAACTTCCCTTTTGATGGATAAGTCCTTGATCTGCTTTCAGCAAGAAATCTTGTTAAGTTGGTTCAGTAAGACTCCCTCTATCCTTCATGTCTTATTTTAATAATTTTCCATCCACTGACCTCTCACTTGATTTTCCTGTTCTCAAAGGATAAGGATGGAAATAAGAGAGAACAGAGCCCTATAAGAATAAGATTTAGTGTCTTCCCTTCCAAATACCTTAATACTTTACTGTACATGTTTGTATGTCTCTGCATGTGTATGCAGACACTGGTACGTGTTCTCTAAGCAGGGTGAGTATAAGATTATGAAAAGTGTTCATAACCTCTGCTATGTTCTCTGCCACAGTGAGGTTGGGCACACAACAAACACAGTTGATTGATTCTCCCAGCTTCTGTTCACTTGGTTATTAAAAGCCTCAATAACTAAACAGCTTTCTTTCTGTAATATGTATTTTTTCAGAAGTCAGACATGGAACATTTATTTTCTTTTGTGATAGGCTCTTTTACAGACAAAAGTTTGTAGATCAATTACTTCATTTAAAAAGATTTGTCTTGCCAGAAGTGGAACAACAACCACCGCAGCGAAGGAACCTATACTCTCATTGATTAGAAATTTTAGCACTATAAATTTTTTATAGTGCTGAAATTCAATGTCTTTGAAGTAGGAAGTAGATGGTTTTCCATGCAAACAAAGAGTTTTTAATTAATATTCCTAACAATCGATATATATAATTTTGGTCACTGGAGGACTACTACAGTTTTCCATTGATGCGATAGAAATATATTGAAGCCAACAGAAGCATAATTAACAATGCAGTTCAGATAATTAAATGCTGAACAGATCAAGCTTGAGCATGGAGAGAAATTAGGAAGAATGATAAGCAATATAATAATATACAAAAGGAAAATTCTCCTCTATTAAGTTTCTTACTTCTGAAATGTGGAAAGTGTTATTTAAACTCAGAAATTTGGAGCATCTTAGTATTTGAAATACTCACATGGAAATCTCTGTTGTGATCCTCTTTCTGACACTGATTTAACTGGTGAAGATCAATAAACTATTTATGTACTATAGGCCAGCAAATACTCATTCTATTCAATCTAGTTCAGATCTGCCTAGCTACAGAGCACCCTCTTTTGCCAAGGTTTCTGGTGGTACCGAAAGACTCAGTCCTTGTCCTCAGGAAGCTTAGGAAGAAAACTGTATATGTGGTTGTAGAAAACTGTGGTTTGCTGTGCCAAAAGTTCTTGTTTTTTTTTTTTTTTTTTTTTGCTCCTTTGTTTTCCATTATTTTAATACACTTTTCAGAATAGGTTTTGAATAACGACAAGGCTGAAATATAAAATATAATGTGGAATGTGGTAAGGTCCATTCAGAAATGTATTCTTTTTAGATGCACTCCTCACTTTTCTGTCCCTATAGTTTGCTAATTACATGATTAAAAAAGCTATGATCACCCCAGACATTAGATGCCACCTCAGAGGCTAGCTGGACAGAGATGTTATGATGTGAATCACAATGTGCTTTGGGTCAAACTGTGGCTTTGGAAGATGACTCTCTAAGAGAACTCACATGGATGGGAACTTGTGTTTTGCAATGTCATTCTGTAGTGATCCTACTCTGTCTTTCCGAGAGGTGACATGCCACGTCTTACTGAACTCCACATCCACTGCCTGAAAGGGGCAGAGGAAATGTGATGTTGAAGGAAGTCTTTGTATTTTAATCCTGAAAACTGTGCTCGCTGGGGGCTGGGATGGGCAGCAGGGGGATGCTGGTGGGCAGAAGTAGAAGAGACAAAAAGTACCTGAAGGACCCACACTTCCCACCTCCATCCATCCGCATCAACTGTAGGCTCTCTGAGCGCATCATTGTCCTTATCCAGCCACTCTAAAATGCTGTTTATTCTGGGTGAGCTAAGGCTGGTTACTCCCAGTAATCGTATCAGTAAGATAAACAGATAAGAGACACAAAGAATTGGAGCTTGGGAAATGAAACGTAGGTAAACGAGATGATCCAGGCGTGGAAAGTGGGTGGTGAGCTTTGGAACCAGAGGGGAGGAGAGGGTGCTGGCTTGGGTTCCTTGAGGTCAAAGCACAGGTGCTAGAGTCGAATTGATATCCTCTGAGATTCATATACTGAGGTCCTAACCACCTGACAATGTGACTGTATTTGGAGATAGACCTTTTAAAGAAGTAATTAAGGTAGATGTAATTAAGATTCAATGGACATGAGTTTGAGCAAGCTCTGGGAGATGGTGAGGAACAGGGAAGCCTGGTGTGCTGCATTCCATGGGGTTGCAAAGAGGTAGACACGACTGAGCGACTGAACTGAACTGAAGACAAAATGAGGTCCCACAAATGATCCCTGGTCTATACCTGCCATCCTTATGAGAAGCAGAAATTAGGGTGGACACACACACACACACACACACACACACAGAGACCAGATGAAGACCGAGAGAGAAGCCACCATCTGCAAGCTGAGGAGAGAAGCCTCAGAAGAATTAACCCTGCCGATGCCTGGATCTCAAAACTTTTAGATTCCAGAACTATGACAGAATGAATTTCTGTTGTTTGAGCCACCTGTCTTGGGCTTTATATTATGGCACTCCTAGCAAATAGATACAATGGCACCTGGGGAGACAATACATAAGGAGGTAGGAGGCTGATAGAGTTGGCCTTCTTTGAAATTTGTTTAAGGCCCTTGCAGCAGGTGGCCAGCAGCTGTACCTGGTGGTAGGCTGCTGTCTGAACCCGGAGGCCGTCAGACTCATTAGGAAGGCTGCACAAACTCATCTCTGACTCCCCAGGCCAGTCTACTCTGGCTCTGTTCTCTAGGAGAGCCTTGATCCTCCCTGTCCTATGCCTGCTCCTTGCTGCCACTCTGAAGAAAGTGGGGAGACGTCGTAAAGCAGTGGGGCAAGGGGAAGGAGATATTTCCTATAGTCTTCCTAGGAGGAGGCAATAGAAGGATGTATTGCCTACTGAGAGTTGAAAAGCAGTAATAAAACTGACTGTGAGTTGGTGTGGCTGACCATGCTTCAGCAATTTTAAACAATGCCAAGGGTAAACATTCCCACCTCCACCACCACTCCCTCAACCCCCAGCCAAATCATATGTTTTGTGAGCTTATGTACTTAAAAATTTCTGTGGTTTCTGTTGAGTTTTGTGGATATATTTATCGAAGCTTCCCATTGCACCTGTTTTTATTACTTCTCCTTTAATAAAAATTGCTTTCTCTGTGAAAATAAGTTTGGAGGAGTCCCAGTTATACAATTGGCCATGACATAGGCCAAGTCAGCGATAAGCATTGGCTTGGAGTGTAAGTTCGCTAGGATTAGGACTTGTTCAAGCTCCCATGGAGCACAACTTCTGTCTCCCAGCCCAGAGGTACATCATATTCTTGCTTTTAAACAGTAGGTTAGACTCAGATGTAGAGAACAAATTTATGGTTCTCAAAGGGGAAAGATGGGAGAGGGATAAATTAGGAGGTTGGGATTAACAAATATATACTAATATATATATATGTGTGTATATATATATATATATATATATATATGTATATATAAATGCACATATACATAAAACTAACAAGGACCTAATGTCCAGCTCAGGGGACTGTACTCAGTATCTTATAATGTCCTATAATGGAAATGTACCTGAAAAAGGACATTATTGTATCAAATATATACATGTATGTATATATGTATATGTGTATACACACACACACACACACACACACACACACTCCTGAATCACTTTGCTATATGCCTGAAACTCATACAACATTGAAAATCAACCATATGTCAATAAAAACCAAAAACCCAGTACATTAGAAATTAACCATGGCAACATATGACCATAAAAATGAAAGAAGAAAACTTGAGTTACTTTAATTCTCTCATACTTTGGCTCTCTGGAGCTTGTGTTTAATATTTTAAAGAGATAACTGAGTATGGATTACAAGGTGTAATTTTTTGTTTAGCAAGTGCACCTTCTAGTTCATCCAAGGAGGTGAACCCCAGAATGCCCTCGTGTGTGTATCTGCTCAGTTGCTTTGGTCATGTCTGACGCTTTGTGACGCCATGGACTGCACCCTGCCAGGCTCCTCTGTCCATGGAAATTATCAGGCAAGAATACTGGAGTGGGTTGCCATTTCCTTCCCCAGGAGATCTCCCTGACCCAGGGATGGGACCCACATCTCTTACATCCCCTGCACTGGGAGTTTTTTTTTTTTTTTTTTTACCATTAATGCCTGCTGAGAAGACCAGAATACCCACCTCTTACGACACTTTTTCCACAAGTGAGAGACTATCAAGCAAAAGCTCTTAAGCACATGCGATTCTGCTCTTAATAGGCTGACTCAGCCTAAAAACTTTCTAACCTGGATGTGTCATTTTGTGTAATTTTATTATAGTCCCCATCTGGTAGATTTAATCATGTTTTGCTAATAAGATCAAAAGTAAGGAATATATCAACTGCTAATAGCATATACTCTGGTTCTTCGAAAAGTAAATCTTTAAGAAATTATTTTTTTTTAATTTCAAAGTAATATATTGATGTAATTCATTAGTATTTAAGAATTTTACTGTCAAATATAGGGGTTCTCGGTCTCGTTAGGCAACCACTTTTCATGCTTTTGGCTGTTCTTCTGGTATTTACTGCCATATTTTTGAACCACTGGTAAGTGCAAAGTTAGGATATGTTTTATGCTTGTATTCAGGGAATATATCAGGTAGTCAGGAATTTTTGGAGTGGAGCAGAAGGGTGAATTTATCTCTTCAGTGCTATTGTTATTCAGTCTCTAAGTCATGTCTGACTCTTTGTGACCTCGTGGACTGCAGCATGCCAGGCTTTCCTGTCCTTCACTATCACCTGGAACTTTCTCAAACTCATGTCCATTGAGTTGATGATGCCATCCAACCATCTCATCCTCTGCCAACCCCTTCTCCTCTTGCCCTCAATCTTTCATAGCATCAGGGTCTTTCCCAGTGAGTCAGCTCTTTGTATCAGGTCGCCAAAGTATTAGAGCTTCAGTCTTTCCAATGAATACTCAGGATTTATTTCCTTCAGAATTGACTGGTTGGATCTCCTTACTGTCCACCACAATTCAAAAGCATTATTTCTTCAGTGCTCAGTCTTCTTTATGATCCAACTCTCCCATCCATACATGACTACTGGGAAAACCATAGCTTTGACTATATGGACCTTTATCAGCAAATGATGTCTCTGCTTTTTAATATGCTGTCTAGGTTTGTTATGCCTTTTCTTCCAAGGAGCAAGCATCTTTTAATTTCATGGCTGCAGTCACTGTTCACAGTTATTTTGGAGCCCAGGAAAATAACGTCTGTCACTGTTTCCATTTTTTCCCCTTCCATTCGCTATGAAGTGATGGAACTGAATGTCATGTTCTTAGCTTTTTGAATGTTGACTTTGGAGCCAGTTTATTCACTCTCCTCTTTCAAACTCATCAAGAGGCTCTTTAGTTCCTCTTTGCTTTCTTTCGTTAGACTATTATCATCTGCATATCTGAGGTTCTTGATATTTCTCCCAGCAAACTTGGTTCCAATTTGTGCTTCGTCCAGCTTGACATTTCACATGATGTACTCTGCATGTAGGTTAAATAAGCAGGGTGATAATATACAGCCTTGATGTACTCCCTTTCAAATTTGGAACTAGTCTGTTCCATGTCCAGTTCTAACTGTTGATTCTTGACCTACATTCAGGTTTCTCAGGAGGTAGATAGGTGGTCTTTAAGAATTTTCCACAGTTGGTTGTGATCAAAGTCAAAGGCTTTAGTGTAGTCAGTGAAACAGAGTAGGTAATTTTCTGGAATTCCCTTGATTTCTCTATGATCCAATGGATGTTGGCAATTTGATCTCTGGTTCCTCTGCCTTTTCTAAATCCAGCTTGTTCAGTACTTAGACCTACATTTAGCTCTCTTGATTTCTGTGTGGCATTTCTTTCTCTATATTGTGCCTGTTACCATGAAACAGGATCTTCGCCATACATTGAAGAAATGACTACAGGAGGTCCTACTCCTGATCCTCAGATTTCCTTAAATTTTTAAAAAGGGAAAAATATAGCTTATTTCCAGAGGGCATTCAGGTGGAGCTATCAGTAAAGAACCCACCTGCCAAGGCAGGAGATGCAGGTTCAATCCTTGGGTTGGGAAGATCCCCTGAAGGAGGGCATGGCAACCCACTCCAGTATTCCTGCCTGGAAAATCCCATGGACAGAGGAGCCTGGCGGGCTATGAGTCCATGGAGTCAGAAAGAGTCAGACATGACTGAAATGACTTAACAGACACACACAGCACACAGTTAGTTTCAGGAGGTACACAGCAAAGTGATTCAGTTATGTGCACACGCATGCCCCACACACACACACACACATGCATATTCTTCTTAGATTCTTCTCCCTTATAGGTTATTAGAAGATATGGAATATAGTTCCCTGTGCTATAGGTAGATCCTTGTTTTTTATCTATCTTATATGTGGTAGTGTGTATCTGTTAATCCCAAACTCCTAATTTATCCATCCCCTCATTTTCCCCTTTGGTAACTGTAGGTTTGTTTTCTGTGTCTGTGAGTATCTCTGTTTTGTAAGTAAATTCATCTGTATTATTATTTTTGTATCATTTTTCTAGATTCCACATATAAGTGATATCATTTTCACCTCCCTTAGTGGAGCCCCCACCTTAATCCCTGAGATGACTGATTTCTCTAGCTCCTGAGCATTTCCTAGTTTGGCAGTATGGATTGATTATGTCTCTAGCCAATTGACACTCAGCTTTTGCCTCAGTCTTGTTCTTTGATTTATCATGCAAATATGTCAATTATTATTCATCTCCTATTGTCTTTGTGCTTTGTGGATTTGTACCGGTTAAACCATATTATTCATGTTTTGGCATGACTTTAGGGAGCAAAGAGAAATGTGTGTGTTGTTTCACCATGGTGAACTGGAAATCACTGAAAAGCAAACGGCATAATGCAAACAACCACCATGCCAATCCATTAGTGTTTTAAGCTAATGAATGCCCTTTTACATTACATTTTATGCTTAGAAATCCCTGTGAAGTGGTGTGCAGGAGTTAGTATGCCTATTACATGGACTCCCACAAACTTGTAGGTAAAGTAACTGGTCCAATTTCATGACTACAGGAGGTCCTACTCCTGATCCTCAGATTTCCTTAAATTTTTAAAAAGGGAAAAATATAGCTTATTTCCAGAGGGCATTCAGGTGGAGCTATCAGTAAAGAACCCACCTGCCAAGGCAGGAGATGCAGGTTCAATCCTTGGGTTGGGAAGATCCCCTGAAGGAGGGCATGGCAACCCACTCCAGTATTCCTGCCTGGAAAATCCCATGGACAGAGGAGCCTGGCGGGCTATGAGTCCATGGAGTCAGAAAGAGTCAGACATGACTGAAATGACTTAACAGACACACACAGCACACAGTTAGTTTCAGGAGGTACACAGCAAAGTGATTCAGTTATGTGCACACGCATGCACACACACACACACACACACATGCATATTCTTCTTAGATTCTTCTCCCTTATAGGTTATTAGAAGATATGGAATATAGTTCCCTGTGCTATAGGTAGATCCTTGTTGTTTATCTATCTTATATGTGGTAGTGTGTATCTGTTAATCCCAAACTCCTAATTTATCCATCCCCTCATTTTCCCCTTTGGTAACTGTAGGTTTGTTTTCTGTGTCTGTGAGTATCTCTGTTTTGTAAGTAAATTCATCTGTATTATTATTTTTGTATCATTTTTCTAGATTCCACATATAAGTGATATCATTTTCACCTCCCTTAGTGGAGCCCCCACCTTAATCCCTGAGATGACTGATTTCTCTAGCTCCTGAGCATTTCCTAGTTTGGCAGTATGGATTGATTATGTCTCTAGCCAATTGACACTCAGCTTTTGCCTCAGTCTTGTTCTTTGATTTATCATGCAAATATGTCAATTATTATTCATCTCCTATTGTCTTTGTGCTTTGTGGATTTGTACCGGTTAAACCATATTATTCATGTTTTGGCATGACTTTAGGGAGCAAAGAGAAATGTGTGTGTTGTTTCACCATGGTGAACTGGAAATCACTGAAAAGCAAACGGCATAATGCAAACAACCACCATGCCAATCCATTAGTGTTTTAAGCTAATGAATGCCCTTTTACATTACATTTTATGCTTAGAAATCCCTGTGAAGTGGTGTGCAGGAGTTAGTATGCCTATTACATGGACTCCCACAAACTTGTAGGTAAAGTAACTGGTCCAATTTCATAGGATGCTGGTGAAAGCCTTAGGATTAGAACCTGATTTTCTGACTCTCAGTAAAGGTTCCTTATATTAACCTGTGAGGTTGTCTGGAGATTGATATTTGGAATAAAATACTTTAATCTCTTTTAGACATGGCACTGCAGATAATTTTGACAAGAAATAAGTCAGTGTTTTTCCTTTATGACTTTTATAACTTTACATCATTGCATAGTTCTAAAGATAAGCATCGTTTTTGCATTTGTAATACACTACTGGTTGAATAGATCTTAAAAACACAAATCCTCCCTGTGGGCTTATATTCTAATGAGATATATAGGACTATGAAGGCAGAACTTGAATAACAAGAAGTTGGGTAATTCTCCTTTAGTAGAAATATTTGGCACCTGGCTTTGTATTCAGAGACATTTTTCTTTGTTGAATCTTCAGGTGCCCCCCAATCCCAGCCCCATTTAAGGAGAAGGGGGAAAGACTTCTGAGGAGAAATTTAAAGAAAGGGAACAAAAGGAATCATTATAGATTTGTATATAGCAGATTCTTAGGCTTACACTATATGAAGTAAAACACGACCCGTTCCTGGTTTATGCAGGGCAAAATAGGCTGCCTAGAAATGAAAGCTCAATGAACACAGAGCAGGTGATCTCAAATGTTTTATAAATGGCTACTCCCAGACAGTTCTTTTCTCTATTTGTTCTTTGATTTATCATGCAAATATGTCAATTATTATTCATCTCCTATTGTCTTTGTGCTTTGTGGATTTGTACCGGTTAAACCATATTATTCATGTTTTGGCATGACTTTAGGGAGCAAAGAGAAATGTGTGTGTTGTTTCACCATGGTGAACTGGAAATCACTGAAAAGCAAACGGCATAATGCAAACAACCACCATGCCAATCCATTAGTGTTTTAAGCTAATGAATGCCCTTTTACATTACATTTTATGCTTAGAAATCCCTGTGAAGTGGTGTGCAGGAGTTAGTATGCCTATTACATGGACTCCCACAAACTTGTAGGTAAAGTAACTGGTCCAATTTCATAGGATGCTGGTGAAAGCCTTAGGATTAGAACCTGATTTTCTGACTCTCAGTAAAGGTTCCTTATATTAACCTGTGAGGTTGTCTGGAGATTGATATTTGGAATAAAATACTTTAATCTCTTTTAGACATGGCACTGCAGATAATTTTGACAAGAAATAAGTCAGTGTTTTTCCTTTATGACTTTTATAACTTTACATCATTGCATAGTTCTAAAGGTAAGCATCGTTTTTGCATTTGTAATACACTACTGGTTGAATAGATCTTAAAAACACAAATCCTCCCTGTGGGCTTATATTCTAATGAGATATATAGGACTATGAAGGCAGAACTTGAATAACAAGAAGTTGGGTAATTCTCCTTTGGTAGAAATATTTGGCACCTGGCTTTGTATTCAGAGACATTTTTCTTTGTTGAATCTTCAGGTGCCCCCCAATCCCAGCCCCATTTAAGGAGAAGGGGGAAAGACTTCTGAGGAGAAATTTAAAGAAAGGGAACAAAAGGAATCATTATAGATTTGTATATAGCAGATTCTTAGGCTTACACTATATGAAGTAAAACACGACCCGTTCCTGGTTTATGCAGGGCAAAATAGGCTGCCTAGAAATGAAAGCTCAATGAACACAGAGCAGGTGATCTCAAATGTTTTATAAATGGCTACTCCCAGACAGTTCTTTTCTCTATTTGTTGTCTTGAGAGTGTTAGTCTGAGGACCTCTCCTATCTAGCCCAAGGACATTTCAAACAAAGGTGGAAAAACATTACAAACCTCGTTGCCATGTTGAGAAACCTGCACCATAATCACGCTAATTTTACATTTAATTTGTCTTCCTAGTCCCTCCTTTGATATTCAGTTTATTATAAGGCTAAAAGTGACCAAGGTGAATATACGCTCCAATGTCATTTTCAGGGGAGCTTTTGAGGTTTTCCTCAAGGTAAGGTACAGGGGAGGGGGCTGGGGCTTAAACCAGAGGAACCTGGGGAAGGGGCAGATTTCATCATACTTAGTGTTCCAAACAGTGAATCTGGAAATGACAAGGGGTTTCTTGTATTAACAAATACCTGGTTGCATAATGTCTGTCCTCCAAGTCCCCCCTTGCTTTTACTCCATCCTTCTAATCAGTATGAGATATTTTCCTTGGGACATTCTGGAGAACAGCCTGTGATATGAGTCCACTCAGGTCTACTTTCTTTTGTGGAGTCTCTGCCCAGCCATCAAAATTCTCTCTAAAGCAGTTTGTGAGGTTACATTGCAAATCAAGAGAGTATGGGGCCAATATCAAACTAATATGGCTTTGATGCATGGCATTTCCACGTAACCCTATGATTGGGACTGAGTATTTCTCTGAGACTCAGTCTCGTTATCTGCCAAATGGGTATAAAGTAGTATTTGCTGTACTCCACAGGTTTCTTTATATGATCAAATGATATAATAAATGCATAAGGCTAAATCTGTGCATGGCATATAGAAAGAAGATAATAAAAGGTAGCTGTTATTGTTAATATTAACAGTAGTTAATAGGAGTCAAGTTTATGAGTAAAATGTTCATAAATTCTGTTCTTTTTCCTTTCAAGTTAAGAATAAAACTCAGAAACACACTTAAGCTCATAGTGTGTCAGCCCATGTTTCCTCTAAAGCTGATGGAAAAGAGATGATGAATGAAGGAAGGGGAGGAGGGGCTGAAAGGTGAGTGATTGATACTCTCAATTATTTCAGTGAATTAATCATCGAAATACTTGGCTAAGCATCAGTATGGTTAGAAATGTGGAAAAAGGGACATTTTGGAAGATAGAAAAGAGAATCCATTGGGAGTAAAGTGAAATATTTTCAAGCAATAGCTAGCTGCTACCTAATTGAGGTTGTGATGCATGGCTTTGTATTGGAACATCCAAGATGCATGTCAGCGTGCATAAGAGAGGGCTCCCATCCTCAATCCTACCCCATGAAACCTTGAGAAGTCATGCAAGCTTATCTGCAGGTCTCTTGAGAAGCCAGGGAGGAAGCAGCTATATCATACAATGTAGAGTAAAACTTCATGAAAATGAATTGTCATGTTTTCCTCCATTATGTCACTTGTTATGGCAGCTGTTACTGCACACCCCTCTCTTCTCTTTTATGAAACACCACCCAGCTTTGCTATGTCCTCATTCTCTGTCTCCCATCTTTCCCTATTGCCTTCTTGAGTCTCTTAGATTTTTTCACTTTACTTTTGAGAATAATTCCGTGGGCTATTTTATATAAATCAGTTTTATCTTTCTGGAATTCCTCCAATTCCCTGCTCTACTCATTATCTTGATCATTTCTGCAAATGCCCAGGACTTGAGTGTCACCGCAGAGAATTCTCCTGAGAAGGTGGGACAGAGGGAAAGGTAGCAGACACTTGGTCTGTAATATTTTCTCCTGTCAGACAGCAGTTCTCAGCAATTGTGAAGCAGTGGCAGAGAAAATTGGTGTTTGAGTATTTCTCTGAGACTCTCTTTATCTGCCAAATGGGTATAAAGTAGTATTTGCTGTACTCCACAGGTTTCTTTATATGATCAAATGATATAATAAATGCATAAGGCTAAATCTGTGCATGGCATATAGAAAGAAGATAATAAAAGGTAGCTGTTATTGTTAATATTAACAGTAGTTAATAGGAGTCAAGTTTATGAGTAAAATGTTCATAAATTCTGTTCTTTTTCCTTTCAAGTTAAGAATAAAACTCAGAAACACACTTAAGCTCATAGTGTGTCAGCCCATGTTTCCTCTAAAGCTGATGGAAAAGAGATGATGAATGAAGGAAGGGGAGGAGGGGCTGAAAGGTGAGTGATTGATACTCTCAATTATTTCAGTGAATTAATCATCGAAATACTTGGCTAAGCATCAGTATGGTTAGAAATGTGGAAAAAGGGACATTTTGGAAGATAGAAAAGAGAATCCATTGGGAGTAAAGTGAAATATTTTCAAGCAATAGCTAGCTGCTACCTAATTGAGGTTGTGATGCATGGCTTTGTATTGGAACATCCAAGATGCATGTCAGCGTGCATAAGAGAGGGCTCCCATCCTCAATCCTACCCCATGAAACCTTGAGAAGTCATGCAAGCTTATCTGCAGGTCTCTTGAGAAGCCAGGGAGGAAGCAGCTATATCATACAATGTAGAGTAAAACTTCATGAAAATGAATTGTCATGTTTTCCTCCATTATGTCACTTGTTATGGCAGCTGTTACTGCACACCCCTCTCTTCTCTTTTATGAAACACCACCCAGCTTTGCTATGTCCTCATTCTCTGTCTCCCATCTTTCCCTATTGCCTTCTTGAGTCTCTTAGATTTTTTCACTTTACTTTTGAGAATAATTCCGTGGGCTATTTTATATAAATCAGTTTTATCTTTCTGGAATTCCTCCAATTCCCTGCTCTACTCATTATCTTGATCATTTCTGCAAATGCCCAGGACTTGAGTGTCACCGCAGAGAATTCTCCTGAGAAGGTGGGACAGAGGGAAAGGTAGCAGACACTTGGTCTGTAATATTTTCTCCTGTCAGACAGCAGTTCTCAGCAATTGTGAAGCAGTGGCAGAGAAAATTGGTGTTTGAGTTGGTCTGATGATCAATCACTCCAAGTATTAAAATACGTAATTATCAAAGATAGAATTGAAGTTGTAGAGTCATGTGTGAGCAATGTATTTGTTGGTAGGCAAATTGTTGTGGTTAATGTGTATATGGATGACTTTGATATAACACAGTTCTCAAATATTTCTTTTCTGTGCTTTTATTTTGTATCAACTTCCTTGGTACTTTTTGAGGCTCACTCACAGGTATTTCTAATATTTTGGATTCCTAAATTTTTACTTTATTCTCCAAACAAATTTACTTTGACTGATGCCTCTTGTTCCTTTGGAATATCTTTGGGATATTGCCCAAGATTGTTCCTTTCCCTGAATTGCTTTCTTCCCCCAGGTTTTTGCATAACTGGACCATTCTCATGCTTTAGGTTCTAATTCAAATATTTTTCTTCCAAAGGGTTTTCTCTGACTAGCTTATCTTAAAGAATACTGTATTCCTAATCTGTTTATTTTGACAGTTTATTTATTTACTTACATATCTTCTTACATATCTTTTCACTAGAATATGAGTTCTATTATAAAAGGGCTTTTTTTTCCTGTCTCATTTGCCACTCTAATCCCTACAAGGTGAAGGACACATATATTACTATCACTTTGAATATGGCTTCAATTTGATAGATTCTTTCCGGATGCTGAGGTTGTTTATTTGGCAGTTTCAATTTTCCTAGGGTAATACTTTCTACATTAATATGTACATATACTTATGCTTCTTTTATTCTCCTTCTTAATTAAAAGCCAGTGGATTTATAGTCCATAATAACTTATAATATTAGAAATTACTTTTATATTGCTGCTATTAATTTTTTTTTCGTGAATTCTATGACCCTATGATAATATTCTCTAGTAAGGCAAAAAAACAGATGAGATATCAAGCAGATAGTTGTTTTACAAGAGAAAGGTGACTCCAAGAGGGAAGACAGTTCAGGGAGGATGGGGACTCTTAGGATGAAATTTGGAATCCTCAATTATGGAAAGTGTGGGTACACCTGCCGTTCTGTGAGTGCAGATATTAAAAGAGCATATAAAGATGGAAAAGAGAAAAATATGACAAAAAGAAAAACCTTACCAGGTTTATGAAAAACATGAAGGATGATAAGGGGATGCTTTAAGTTAAAATAATAAAAGAGATAATCCAGTATTTTCTGCTGGTTGTAGATGGTATGATGCAAACAGATGGGAAGGAGATGACCAAGACCATTCAAACTCAATTTTGATTTTGTTTTCTTAAGGAGAGTGGTGCTCAGACTGGGGAAACTAGAGCACAAATATTTAATACATGGTTGAAACCTGAGATCAATGAAAATTCATTTGGTAGTCTTTGACTATTTAAAAATAAAACTTCAAGTCTTGGATGGATGACATGATCCCAGACCACTGAAAGACCCAGCACTTGTAATAGTGGATTTTTGTTTAGGGCAATTATTTGAAAGTCATGGAGAAATGAAGAAGATCCAAAAGATCTAACATAAGAAAATGGTGTCTGTATTATGAAAATGGGAAAACCTATCAGACACGTGGAAGTTCAGCACAGTTCTAGAAATATGCCATGACCACAAGGGGAGATTCATGGCTAGCTCATATCCATTCCCAAATAGTTTTGCCTAATGAGTGACTTTTTCACCTGGAAAGCAGTTTTAGAAACTTTTTAAACAGAGGTTTAAATTTGGTTAAATTTGTTTAAAATCTGTCTTGTATACTTTTTTTAACCTGTGATTTGTATAAAGACATAAAAGTTTTGCTTATCAAATCTGTGGATGACAGAAGCTGGGAGAAAGAGATAATATGACGGATGAGAATCATCATTCAAAATGACTTCATCAGATTAGAAAGATAGGTAGAATTCAACAAAATCCTATTTCAGGTGGATGAAAGTGACATTCTGGATTTAAGATTAAAAAAATTCTTTGCAAATGCTGTTCGGCAAATATCTATGATGAAGACACCTGGGACATTCAGTTCATTCCAACAAAAAGCAATGCAAGTTTGCATTTTATACAAGTATATAACCTAGATGAAATTTGGAATCCTCAATTATGGAAAGTGTGGGTACACCTGCCGTTCTGTGAGTGCAGATATTAAAAGAGCATATAAAGATGGAAAAGAGAAAAATATGACAAAAAGAAAAACCTTACCAGGTTTATGAAAAACATGAAGGATGATAAGGGGATGCTTTAAGTTAAAATAATAAAAGAGATAATCCAGTATTTTCTGCTGGTTGTAGATGGTATGATGCAAACAGATGGGAAGGAGATGACCAAGACCATTCAAACTCAATTTTGATTTTGTTTTCTTAAGGAGAGTGGTGCTCAGACTGGGGAAACTAGAGCACAAATATTTAATACATGGTTGAAACCTGAGATCAATGAAAATTCATTTGGTAGTCTTTGACTATTTAAAAATAAAACTTCAAGTCTTGGATGGATGACATGATCCCAGACCACTGAAAGACCCAGCACTTGTAATAGTGGATTTTTGTTTAGGGCAATTATTTGAAAGTCATGGAGAAATGAAGAAGATCCAAAAGATCTAACATAAGAAAATGGTGTCTGTATTATGAAAATGGGAAAACCTATCAGACACGTGGAAGTTCAGCACAGTTCTAGAAATATGCCATGACCACAAGGGGAGATTCATGGCTAGCTCATATCCATTCCCAAATAGTTTTGCCTAATGAGTGACTTTTTCACCTGGAAAGCAGTTTTAGAAACTTTTTAAACAGAGGTTTAAATTTGGTTAAATTTGTTTAAAATCTGTCTTGTATACTTTTTTTAACCTGTGATTTGTATAAAGACATAAAAGTTTTGCTTATCAAATCTGTGGATGACAGAAGCTGGGAGAAAGAGATAATATGACGGATGAGAATCATCATTCAAAATGACTTCATCAGATTAGAAAGATAGGTAGAATTCAACAAAATCCTATTTCAGGTGGATGAAAGTGACATTCTGGATTTAAGATTAAAAAAATTCTTTGCAAATGCTGTTCGGCAAATATCTATGATGAAGACACCTGGGACATTCAGTTCATTCCAACAAAAAGCAATGCAAGTTTGCATTTTATACAAGTATATAACCTAGATCAAATTTGGCAGTAATACCCATGCTATTCTGACTGTGTCTGGAACATTGTATTCAGTGTAAGTAGGACACTTACAAAACTTAGTGAAAAGACAAAGATGATAAAGATCTTGTGAATTCTATTCCATGTGGAATAACTGGGAAAACTTGACATTTAACCAAGAGAAGACAAGACTTAGGAGAACTTGAAGGCTCTCTCACAAAGAGTGAAGGGATGTTACATGAAAGGTGCAGAATGGTAAAGCAGAGGTCTACCCCCACCTCTTTTTTTGGCTACACTGTGGGGCTTGCAGGATCTTACCTGATTAGAGATCAAATCTACTCCTCATGCAGTGGAAGTGCGAAGTCTTTTTTTCTTTTTCAAACTTTTCGTTTTGTATTGGAGTATAGCTGATGAACAATGTTTTGATAGTTTCAGGTGAACTGTAAAGGGACTCAGTCATACATATACATGTATCCATTCTGCCCCAGGTAGTAAACAGTCTGCCAGTCTGTTGCAGGAGATGCAGGAGATGTGGGTTTGATCCCTGGGTCAGGAAGATCCCTGGAGTAGCAACCCACTCCTGGAAAATTCCATGGACAGAGGAGTCTGGCAGGCTATAGTCCACTGGACCACCAGGGAAGTCCTAAAAGGTTACTACATGAAAGACATAGTAGGTAAGATTCTATAGAGTAATAGCTTATGGCTATCACTAATATAATATTTCATTTTCCCAAGAGAGACACGTTATAATTGGTTAAATTTGTTTAAAATCTGTCTTGTATACTTTTTTTAACCTGTGATTTGTATAAAGACATAAAAGTTTTGCTTATCAAATCTGTGGATGACAGAAGCTGGGAGAAAGAGATAATATGACGGATGAGAATCATCATTCAAAATGACTTCATCAGATTAGAAAGATAGGTAGAATTCAACAAAATCCTATTTCAGGTGGATGAAAGTGACATTCTGGATTTAAGATTAAAAAAATTCTTTGCAAATGCTGTTCGGCAAATATCTATGATGAAGACACCTGGGACATTCAGTTCATTCCAACAAAAAGCAATGCAAGTTTGCATTTTATACAAGTATATAACCTAGATCAAATTTGGCAGTAATACCCATGCTATTCTGACTGTGTCTGGAACATTGTATTCAGTGTAAGTAGGACACTTACAAAACTTAGTGAAAAGACAAAGATGATAAAGATCTTGTGAATTCTATTCCATGTGGAATAACTGGGAAAACTTGACATTTAACCAAGAGAAGACAAGACTTAGGAGAACTTGAAGGCTCTCTCACAAAGAGTGAAGTGATGTTACATGAAAGGTGCAGAATGGTAAAGCAGAGGTCTACCCCCACCTCTTTTTTTGGCTACACTGTGGGGCTTGCAGGATCTTACCTGATTAGAGATCAAATCTACTCCTCATGCAGTGGAAGTGCGAAGTCTTTTTTTCTTTTTCAAACTTTTCGTTTTGTATTGGAGTATAGCTGATGAACAATGTTTTGATAGTTTCAGGTGAACTGTAAAGGGACTCAGTCATACATATACATGTATCCATTCTGCCCCAGGTAGTAAACAGTCTGCCAGTCTGTTGCAGGAGATGCAGGAGATGTGGGTTTGATCCCTGGGTCAGGAAGATCCCTGGAGTAGCAACCCACTCCTGGAAAATTCCATGGACAGAGGAGTCTGGCAGGCTATAGTCCACTGGACCACCAGGGAAGTCCTAAAAGGTTACTACATGAAAGACATAGTAGGTAAGATTCTATAGAGTAATAGCTTATGGCTATCACTAATATAATATTTCATTTTCCCAAGAGAGACACGTTATAATTGCTTATGACTCCCTTGGTACATTTTCATCTCATTTTTGCTTCTTACACTTTTTAAGTATATTGTCATTATAGTACTACCTTACACTGTTTAGGTAGTTATAACTTTCATTTTACAGGTATGGTTCACATTGCATTGATTGGATTGTTATAACAAGCGTGAAAGATAGTGAGGGGGTTATTATTATTCTCATTTTGTAGAGGAGGCCACTGAGTCTAAAGAAGCTGGTGATGAATTTTCCCCAAGTTTAGGTGACTTGAATGACGGCAGTAATGGCAACCTGCCCCAGTGTTCTTGCCTGGGGTATCCCATGAACAGAAGAGCCTGGCAGGCAACAGTGCATGGGGTCTCAAAAGAGTCAGATTCAACTTAGTGACTGAACAGCAACAATTCCAGACACAATTTTTAATTTTCAGGGCTAGTGGTATTTCCACTAATACATGCTTCTTCTAAAGGTAAAACGTCTCCAATTAATTAGGACTGAAAACAGTATTGGTTTTTCTTGACAAGAAAAATGATCAGTTCATGCTCTTTCCAACAAGTCCTTCAGTTCATTACCTTGGGCATGTGGCATGGCACACACCCGAATAGTGATTATTAACTGAGGTGACACAAGGCCTTGGGTAAAATGTACAAGAAAAACAATGAGAGAGTACAGATTTTAAGGGAATGGGAAAGAGTTCCTCTTTGAAAATTGGATCAATTCTGAGGGCGGAAAGAGCTTGAGGATTAGTTATCATGTTTTTCCTATTATGCAATTTTGTGTTTGGTTTCAGCACCTTTTTCCTTCTTTCAGCAATTTTTTCTTAAAGTGATTAATCTTTAGATTAATCACTTTAGAACATGGAGAGACTCAGAACATATGAATATTCTAGCAAAGATGGAGATAAATGTTTAAATTGTTGCTAGTTGCCTATGTTTATAAATTATAACACAGGTTCACAAACATTGCAGTGGCTAGGAGGGTGGTCTCTGGCATATTGTGTGCCTCCCCTATTTTTGACTTGTATGGCTCTTAACCAAACTATTCACTTCCTCCAAATCATAGTGTCCTCATCTGTAAAATGAATATGGTAGTATTAACAGCATAGAGAAGCTGTGACAATTCAATGAGATAATTTTAATGAAAATGCCTGGAAGAGAATAAGTGTCTATACCTAGTAGGCATGATTATGGTTTGCTATGTAGTTCTTAATTTGGAGAAGGATATGACAACCCACTGCAATATACTTGTCTGGGAAATCCCATGGACAGAGGAGCCTGGCAGGCTGCAGTCCATGGGGTCACAAAGAGTGGAATACAACTGAAGCGACTAAACATACAAACATGTAGTTCTTAATTAAGGTTGGGATGACAGTAAGGGAAAAGAATGATTAAACATTTTGCTCCTTCTTGGGCTTTCCTGGTGGTCCAGTGGTAAAGAGTCTGCCTTGCAGCGCAAGGGGCACCAGTTCGATCCCTGGCCCAGGAAGATCCCACATGCCAGCCGAGTGACTGGGCTGGTGTGTCCAATTACAAGCCAGCACTCTGGAGCACATGCCCCAGAACCCGTACTCCACGTCGAGAGATGCCATTGCAGTGGGAGGTCCACATAGCCGAAGAATAAAGATAGATGAAAAATAAACGAATGGAAAACCCATAAAAGAGGCCAAAATAAAATTTTTTTGCTCCTTCTTTCTTCGTGTATGGGGATTGAGAGAATTAGTGATTCTGGACATACATTCTGGGTCTGTCAGCTGGTGGTTGTTTTTCTCTGGCATAGGCAGACTATGTGGAACGTTTGCTTTCTGGCATACTGGGGTTTGTTGTAGTTTTCAGTAGAAGACAGGTCACCAAGACAAGTGCATATTTCTGACCCAATTTGAAACACAGAGTGGTGGATTCTCCTGTTCTTGGATTCCACAATAACTTATCTTTCCAGAATGCACAGATATTGTATGACTTTATTTGTCCTTTATAAAACTTAGGCTGCATCAATGCCTTAGATTTATATTAAGTGAAAGAGCTGACGACCTCTGTTAGCTAACTTGCTAAAGATTACCTAGAAAATCAAATTCTAGAGCTTTTCCCAGGAACATTTTCAGTTAAGTTCAGCATTCTCATCATAAAGGGACTATGAAAATAGGGAGGGTGGTCTCTGGCATATTGTGTGCCCCCATTTTTGACTTGTATGGCTCTTAACCAAACTATTCACTTCCTCCAAATCATAGTGTCCTCATCTGTAAAATGAATATGGTAGTATTAACAGCATAGAGAAGCTGTGACAATTCAATGAGATAATTTTAATGAAAATGCCTGGAAGAGAATAAGTGTCTATACCTAGTAGGCATGATTATGGTTTGCTATGTAGTTCTTAATTTGGAGAAGGATATGACAACCCACTGCAATATACTTGTCTGGGAAATCCCATGGACAGAGGAGCCTGGCAGGCTGCAGTCCATGGGGTCACAAAGAGTGGAATACAACTGAAGCGACTAAACATACAAACATGTAGTTCTTAATTAAGGTTGGGATGACAGTAAGGGAAAAGAATGATTAAACATTTTGCTCCTTCTTGGGCTTTCCTGGTGGTCCAGTGGTAAAGAGTCTGCCTTGCAGCGCAAGGGGCACCAGTTCGATCCCTGGCCCAGGAAGATCCCACATGCCAGCCGAGTGACTGGGCTGGTGTGTCCAATTACAAGCCAGCACTCTGGAGCACATGCCCCAGAACCCGTACTCCACGTCGAGAGATGCCATTGCAGTGGGAGGTCCACATAGCCGAAGAATAAAGATAGATGAAAAATAAACGAATGGAAAACCCATAAAAGAGGCCAAAATAAAATTTTTTTGCTCCTTCTTTCTTCGTGTATGGGGATTGAGAGAATTAGTGATTCTGGACATACATTCTGGGTCTGTCAGCTGGTGGTTGTTTTTCTCTGGCATAGGCAGACTATGTGGAACGTTTGCTTTCTGGCATACTGGGGTTTGTTGTAGTTTTCAGTAGAAGACAGGTCACCAAGACAAGTGCATATTTCTGACCCAATTTGAAACACAGAGTGGTGGATTCTCCTGTTCTTGGATTCCACAATAACTTATCTTTCCAGAATGCACAGATATTGTATGACTTTATTTGTCCTTTATAAAACTTAGGCTGCATCAATGCCTTAGATTTATATTAAGTGAAAGAGCTGACGACCTCTGTTAGCTAACTTGCTAAAGATTACCTAGAAAATCAAATTCTAGAGCTTTTCCCAGGAACATTTTCAGTTAAGTTCAGCATTCTCATCATAAAAAGGGACTATGAAAAGCAGAGCTACCCTGAATGTGATTAGTTAAAACAAAGCAAGAACCATCCTGAAATGTCAGGCATTAGTGATGAACTTAAATAATTTTTTCATAGTAGAGTTATATTTTTGACATGACATTTGCAAATGAGCTCCCATCCCAAGATGATTGCTCAAACTTTTTTCCCTGAGCTATGATTTTTCTAACACCAGATAGCAATATCCTGGATATCCTTGTTGCCTGGCTTCTGACATGGTGACATACTTACTATGTTTTACTGCTAGAATAAATCTTCTTTATCCCTTTGCATGGACCCACTGCCCATGCTCCTTAGCTCTCTGTGACCATGGGCTTACAGTACATGGACCATGGAAACATTTTCCCCCAGAAAACTCAATAATTTAAAAGATTTTAATATTTCAATATACTGTTTTATAAACCTACTCAGTTTAAGATTTTTTAGTATAGCCACATTTTTCTAGAAAATTATTCATGTCGTGCAATCTCTCAAATATGCTATTGTAAGATTTGATGTATATTCTAACATTTACTCTCTTTTCAATTGGTACTTATGGCCTTTGTTGTTGTTCTTTTCCCCAGTTATGTCTGACTTGTTTTGACCTCATAGATGCACGCCAGGCCTCTCTGTCCCTCACCACTTCCTGAAGTTGCCCAAGTTCATGTCTGTTGAATCAGTGATACCATCCAGCATCTCATCCTCTGATGCCCTCTTCTCTGCCTTCAGTCTTTCCCAGCGTCAAGGATTTTTCCAACAAGTTGGCTGTTTGCATCAAATGGCTAAATTCCTGGAGCTTCAGCTTTACACTTGATCTTAGCCAAAAGGCCGAGAAGCGATTGGAGCTTCAGCTTTAAAAGCATCAGTCCTCCCAAAGAGTGCTCAGTGTTGACTTCCCTTAAGATTGACTGGTTTGATCTTTCTGCCCAAGGGACAATAAGGAGTCTTCTCCAGCACCACAGTTCAAAGGCATTAGTTCTTTGGTGCTTTTCCTTCTTTACAGTCCAGCTCTCATAGCATATGTGACCACCAGGAAGACCATAGCACTGACTATACAGACCCTTTGTTGGCAGAGTAATGTCTCTGCATTTAAGCACACTGTCTAGGTGTGTAATAACTTTCCTGGAAGGAAAAATTGTCTTCTGATTTCATGGCTACTGTAGTGATCTTGGACCCCAAGAAGAGGAAATCTGTCACTATTTCTACCTTTTCCCAAACTTCTATTTGCCATGAAGCTATGGGCCAGATGCCATGATCTTAGTTTTTTTAATATTTAGTTTTATGCCAGCTCTTTCACTTTCCTCCATAACCTTCATCAAGAGACTGTTTAGTTCCTCTTTGCTTTCTGACATTAGAGTGGTATCATTTGCATATCTGAAGTTGTTGATGTTTCTCCTGCCTATCTTGATTCTAGCTTGTAACTCATCCAGCCTGGCATTTCTCCTGATGTGCTCAGACTATAGGTTAAATAAATAGGGTAGCAGCAGACAGTCCTGTCGTGCTCCTTTCTTGATCTTGAACCAATCAGTTGTTTTCTAACCCACATACAGGTTTCTCAAGAGACAGGTAAGATGGTCTGGTATTTCCATTTCTTTATGAGCTTTCTTCAGCTTGTTATGGTCCACACAGTCATAGACTTTACTGTAGTCAATGAAACAGAAGCAAATGTTTTTCTGGAATTCCCTTGCTTTCTCAATGATCCAACAAATGTTGGCAATTTGATCTCTCATTCTTCTGTTTTTTCAAAACCAGCTTGGATAATTTTTTTCTGGCAATTCCTGAAGTTGCCCAAGTTCATGTCTGTTGAATCAGTGATACCATCCAGCATCTCATCCTCTGATGCCCTCTTCTCTGCCTTCAGTCTTTCCCAGCGTCAAGGATTTTTCCAACAAGTTGGCTGTTTGCATCAGATGGCTAAATTCCTGGAGCTTCAGCTTTACACTTGATCTTAGCCAAAAGGCCGAGAAGCGATTGGAGCTTCAGCTTTAAAAGCATCAGTCCTCCCAAAGAGTGCTCAGTGTTGACTTCCCTTAAGATTGACTGGTTTGATCTTTCTGCCCAAGGGACAATAAGGAGTCTTCTCCAGCACCACAGTTCAAAGGCATTAGTTCTTTGGTGCTTTTCCTTCTTTACAGTCCAGCTCTCATAGCATATGTGACCACCAGGAAGACCATAGCACTGACTATACAGACCCTTTGTTGGCAGAGTAATGTCTCTGCATTTAAGCACACTGTCTAGGTGTGTAATAACTTTCCTGGAAGGAAAAATTGTCTTCTGATTTCATGGCTACTGTAGTGATCTTGGACCCCAAGAAGAGGAAATCTGTCACTATTTCTACCTTTTCCCAAACTTCTATTTGCCATGAAGCTATGGGCCAGATGCCATGATCTTAGTTTTTTTAATATTTAGTTTTATGCCAGCTCTTTCACTTTCCTCCATAACCTTCATCAAGAGACTGTTTAGTTCCTCTTTGCTTTCTGACATTAGAGTGGTATCATTTGCATATCTGAAGTTGTTGATGTTTCTCCTGCCTATCTTGATTCTAGCTTGTAACTCATCCAGCCTGGCATTTCTCCTGATGTGCTCAGACTATAGGTTAAATAAATAGGGTAGCAGCAGACAGTCCTGTCGTGCTCCTTTCTTGATCTTGAACCAATCAGTTGTTTTCTAACCCACATACAGGTTTCTCAAGAGACAGGTAAGATGGTCTGGTATTTCCATTTCTTTATGAGCTTTCTTCAGCTTGTTATGGTCCACACAGTCATAGACTTTACTGTAGTCAATGAAACAGAAGCAAATGTTTTTCTGGAATTCCCTTGCTTTCTCAATGATCCAACAAATGTTGGCAATTTGATCTCTCATTCTTCTGTTTTTTCAAAACCAGCTTGGATATCTGGAAGTTCTTGGTTTGTGTAATGCTGAAGCCTAGCATTCAAGATTTTAAGCATGACTTTACTAGCATGGAGATGGTTAGGACATTCTTTACAATTTGGTTTACTAGCGATTGTCCGATGGTTAGAACAATCTTTAGTACTACCGTTCTTGGAAATTGGCATAAAGATTGACCTTTTCCAGTTCTGTAGCCACTGCTGGATCTTCCAGATTTGCTGACATATTGAATGCCACACCTTGATGGCATCATCCTTAGGGTTCTGAGTAGTTCTACTGAAATTCCATCACATCTACTACCTTTATTGACAGCAGGGCTTCCTAAGGCCGGCTTGACTTCATACTCCAGCATGTCTGGCTCTCAGTGTCTGACCACACCATCATACTCATCTGGTTCATTAAGACCACTTTTATACAGTTCTCCATGTGTCCTTTCCATGTCTTCTTGATCTCGTCAGTGTCAACTAGGTCTCCACCACTTCTGTCCTTTATTGTGTCCATCTTTGGGTTAAACATTCCCTTGATATTTCCAATTAGCCTGAAGAGATCTCTGGTGTTTCTCTTTCTAGTTTTATGCACTGTTCGTTGAAGAAGACCTTCTTGTCTCTCCTTACTATTCTCTGTAACTCTGCGTTTAATTGGATGTACCTTTCCATTTCTCCCTTGTTTTTGCTTCTCTTTCTTCAGCTATTTGTAAGGCCTCCTCAGATAACCACTTAGCTTTGTTGCTTTTCTTTTTCTTTGGGATGGTTTTGTTCGCTGCCTCCTGAATGATGTTACAGAGAGGTTCATAGTCTTTCAGGCACACTGTTTAGTAGATCTAATCCCTTGAAGCTATTCATTAACTTCCACTGCATATTCATAGGGGATATGATTTACGTCATACCCATCTTGCTTAGTGATTTCCCTTGGATTCTCTAGTTTAAGCCTGAATTTTGCTATGAGAAGCTGATGATCTGAGTGACAGTCAGCTTCAGGTCTTGTTTTTGCTAACTGTATACAACTCCTCCATCTTTAGTTACAAAGAACATAATCAATTTAATTTTGGTTTACATTTTTGTGAAGTCATCTCTTGTGTTGTTGGTAATTGTGTATTTGATTCTCTCATTCTTCTGTTTTTCAAAACCAGCTTGGATATCTGGAAGTTCTTGGTTTGTGTAATGCTGAAGCCTAGCATTCAAGATTTTAAGCATGACTTTACTAGCATGGAGATGGTTAGGACATTCTTTACAATTTGGTTTACTAGCGATTGTCCGATGGTTAGAACAATCTTTAGTACTACCGTTCTTGGAAATTGGCATAAAGATTGACCTTTTCCAGTTCTGTAGCCACTGCTGGATCTTCCAGATTTGCTGACATATTGAATGCCACACCTTGATGGCATCATCCTTAGGGTTCTGAGTAGTTCTACTGAAATTCCATCACATCTACTACCTTTATTGACAGCAGGGCTTCCTAAGGCCGGCTTGACTTCATACTCCAGCATGTCTGGCTCTCAGTGTCTGACCACACCATCATACTCATCTGGTTCATTAAGACCACTTTTATACAGTTCTCCATGTGTCCTTTCCATGTCTTCTTGATCTCGTCAGTGTCAACTAGGTCTCCACCACTTCTGTCCTTTATTGTGTCCATCTTTGGGTTAAACATTCCCTTGATATTTCCAATTAGCCTGAAGAGATCTCTGGTGTTTCTCTTTCTAGTTTTATGCACTGTTCGTTGAAGAAGACCTTCTTGTCTCTCCTTACTATTCTCTGTAACTCTGCGTTTAATTGGATGTACCTTTCCATTTCTCCCTTGTTTTTGCTTCTCTTTCTTCAGCTATTTGTAAGGCCTCCTCAGATAACCACTTAGCTTTGTTGCTTTTCTTTTTCTTTGGGATGGTTTTGTTCGCTGCCTCCTGAATGATGTTACAGAGAGGTTCATAGTCTTTCAGGCACACTGTTTAGTAGATCTAATCCCTTGAAGCTATTCATTAACTTCCACTGCATATTCATAGGGGATATGATTTACGTCATACCCATCTTGCTTAGTGATTTCCCTTGGATTCTCTAGTTTAAGCCTGAATTTTGCTATGAGAAGCTGATGATCTGAGTGACAGTCAGCTTCAGGTCTTGTTTTTGCTAACTGTATACAACTCCTCCATCTTTAGTTACAAAGAACATAATCAATTTGATTTTGGTATTGACTATTTGGTGATGTGAAGTCATCTCTTGTGTTGTTGGTAATTGTGTATTTGCTATGACCAGTGCGTTCTTGGCAGAATTCAGTTAGCCTTTGCCCTGCTTCATTTTGTTTTCTAAGGCGAAACTTGCCTGTTATTCCAGGTATCTCTTGACTTCCTACTTTTGCATTCCAATTCCTAATGATGAATAGAATACATATTTTTTTGCTGTTAGTTCTAGGAGGTATTCTGGGTCTTCATGAAACATGTCAATTTCAGCTTCTTTGGCATCAGTGGTTGTGGCATAGACTTGTGATGTTGCATGGCTTGCCTTGGAAATGAACCTGGATCATTCTATCATTTTTGAGGTTGCACCCAAGTACTGCATTTTAGACTCTTTTGTGGATTAAGAAGTGTTCTAAATTTTTCCTATGGGATTTTGTCCCCAGTAGTAGATATAAAAGTCATCTAAATTAAATTTACCCATTCTTGTCTATTTCTCTGATTCCTAAGATGTCAATGTTTATTCTTACTATCTCCTCCTCAGCCATGTCCAGTTTACCTTGATTCACGGACCTAACATTTCAGGTTCCTATGCAATACTGTTCTCTGCAGCACCAGATTTTACTTTCATCACCAGACACATCCTCAAGTGGGTGTCATTTCTGCTTTGTCCCAGCTGCTTCATTCTTTCTGGGGCTATTAGTAGTTCTCCTCCTCTCTTCCCTGTAGCATATTGGACACCTTCCAACCTGGGGGACTCATTTTTCGGTGTTATATCTTTTTATCCAGTTCATGAGGCTCTCATGGCAAGTATACTAGGATGGTTTGCCATTCCCTCCTCCAGTAGATCATGCTTTGTCAGAACTCTCAGCTGTGACCCGTCTGTCTTGGGTGGCCCTACACAGCATGGCTCATGGCTTCACTGAGTTATGCAAAGCTACTTTGCTGTGACAAGCCAGTGATCCATGAATGGTCTTTGTTTTAAGCTTTTTTTTTTTAAAGTATAATTCACATTTTCCTAGAAATTGTTCATATTGTAACTTTCAAATATGCCAAAAAAAGAATTTTGCTATGAGAAGCTGATGATCTGAGTGACAGTCAGCTTCAGGTCTTGTTTTTGCTAACTGTATACAACTCCTCCATCTTTAGTTACAAAGAACATAATCAATTTGATTTTGGTATTGACTATTTGGTGATGTGAAGTCATCTCTTGTGTTGTTGGTAATTGTGTATTTGCTATGACCAGTGCGTTCTTGGCAGAATTCAGTTAGCCTTTGCCCTGCTTCATTTTGTTTTCTAAGGCGAAACTTGCCTGTTATTCCAGGTATCTCTTGACTTCCTACTTTTGCATTCCAATTCCTAATGATGAATAGAATACATATTTTTTTGCTGTTAGTTCTAGGAGGTATTCTGGGTCTTCATGAAACATGTCAATTTCAGCTTCTTTGGCATCAGTGGTTGTGGCATAGACTTGTGATGTTGCATGGCTTGCCTTGGAAATGAACCTGGATCATTCTATCATTTTTGAGGTTGCACCCAAGTACTGCATTTTAGACTCTTTTGTGGATTAAGAAGTGTTCTAAATTTTTCCTATGGGATTTTTGTCCCCAGTAGTAGATATAAAAGTCATCTAAATTAAATTTACCCATTCTTGTCTATTTCTCTGATTCCTAAGATGTCAATGTTTATTCTTACTATCTCCTCCTCAGCCATGTCCAGTTTACCTTGATTCACGGACCTAACATTTCAGGTTCCTATGCAATACTGTTCTCTGCAGCACCAGATTTTACTTTCATCACCAGACACATCCTCAAGTGGGTGTCATTTCTGCTTTGTCCCAGCTGCTTCATTCTTTCTGGGGCTATTAGTAGTTCTCCTCCTCTCTTCCCTGTAGCATATTGGACACCTTCCAACCTGGGGGACTCATTTTTCGGTGTTATATCTTTTTATCCAGTTCATGAGGCTCTCATGGCAAGTATACTAGGATGGTTTGCCATTCCCTCCTCCAGTAGATCATGCTTTGTCAGAACTCTCAGCTGTGACCCGTCTGTCTTGGGTGGCCCTACACAGCATGGCTCATGGCTTCACTGAGTTATGCAAAGCTACTTTGCTGTGACAAGCCAGTGATCCATGAATGGTCTTTGTTTTAAGCTTTTTTTTTTTAAAGTATAATTCACATTTTCCTAGAAAATTGTTCATATTGTACAATCTTTCAAATATGCTATCATAAAATTTGATATATATTATGATGTTTACTCTTTTCAATTGGTATTTATGACCCTACTTTTTTTATGTGCATGTGTGTATATGTTTAACATTATGTCTAAAAATTTATTGGTAAAAAACTTTTTAAGAAAACATAAAATGTTAAACGTTTTGTAGGAATAAATAAGGTGAAGTCTGACTGTGATTCAGACATATTCCATATGATTTGATAAAGATAATTTTTCCTAGCTTTTAAAAATATACACATTAAGTCCTGAAGAACTAACGTGCAAGTTTTATCTCTGGATTTTATGCAGACCTAGAAAATACTTTATTGATACTTTTTTTTTTTCTTTTTTACCCTACTTCTTTTCTAATGACATTTCAGTTGTATTTTTATTCTTGGTAGGATTTTTCTAAAAAGTTATAGTAATTGTTGGTTTTAAATGAACAACAAATGAATTATAAAAAGATTTTAATAAATTCTGATGTAATTTCTATAAAAGTGGTTGCATACTTCCTTGCTTTCCTAAACAGAATATGCAGAACAGAATTTGAACATTTTGTGGAAGCCTAGCCACTGTGTGCTGTAGATGAACGGGATGGGGTGTTAGGACTGACTGATTGGCAGAGATTGTATGCCTATGACATAATTGGCCCCACGTTGAAAACGTTTGCTTTTGTTTTCTTTTTCTTTTTTTTGCCTCTAAGTCATCATTTATTTTTCATCCATCTTTGTTCTTTGGCCTGTGTAGGCCTCCCATTGCAGTGGCCTCTCTCACTGCAGAACACCGGCTCTGGGCGCATGCACTCCAGAGCACTGACTCATAATTAGACACATGGGCCCAGCCACTCCGCAGCACATGGGATCTTCCCTGGCCAGGGATCGAATTGGTGCCCCTTGCACTGCAAGACGAACTCGTTACCCACTGGACCACCAGAGAAGCCCTGCTTTTTTTTTTTTTTTTTTAAATTTATTTATTTATTTTTGTACATGTATGTTCCCAGATCAATCAGATGCATATCCCTTGACCCTCCCCCCACCCAGGTTCCCCACTCCCATCCCTCCAGACCATTGCTCCAAGTGGTTGTAGGTACTCCTATTCCCCTAGCACAATGACAATAGCTATCTTTTCTACACATGACAGTATAGGTTCCCATGTTACTCCCTCCCATTGTTCGGTCTCCACAATGTCTTTATGTCTATTCTCTGTTTTTTCATGAGTTCACTGTGTGTGTTATCATGACCATCTTACTAGATCCCATATATATGAGTTAGTATACTACACTTGTCTTTCTCTTTTTGACTTACTTCACTTTTTATGATAGGTTCTAAAGCCAGCCACCTCATTAGGACTGAGTCTTCTGCATTTCTTTTAACAGCTGAGTAGTATTCCATTGTATATATGTACCAGAGCTTCTGGATCCATTCATTTGTCGATGGACATCTAGGTTGCTTCCATGTTCTGGCTATTGTATAGAGAGCTGCAATGAACATTGGGGTACAGGTGCCTCTTTCAGTTTTGATTTCATCAGGATATAGGCCTAATAGTGGGATTGCTGGGTCATAGGGTGCTTCTATTTTTAGTTTTTTAAGGAATCTCCATATTGTCTTCCATAGAGGTTGTATTAATTTACATTCCCACCAGCAATGCAAGAGGGTTCCCTTTTCTCCACACCCTCTCCAGCATTTGTTGTCTGTCGATTTGTTGATGATGGCCATTCTGACAGGTGTGAGGTGGTATCTCATTGTGGTTTTAATTTGCATTTCTCTGATAATAAGCGAGGTTGAGCATCGTTTCATGTATTTTTGGACCATTTGTATGTCCTCTTTGGAGAGGCGTCTCTTTAGATCTTTTTCCCATTTTTTGATTGGGCTGCTCATTTTCCTGTGCTGAGTTGTCTGAGTTGCTTGTAGATTTTGGAGATTAATTCTTTGTCTGTTGTTTCATTTGTTATGATTTTCTCCCACTCTGTGGGTGTTCCTGGCCAGGGCTCGAACCGGTGCCCCTTGCACTGCAAGGCGAACTCCTTATCCACTGGACCACCAGGGAAGCCCACTTTTGATCTTTTCTTTTTTTTTTTTTAAATTTATTTATTTATTTTTGTACATGTATGTTCCCAGATCAATCAGATGCATATCCCTTGACCCTCCCCCCACCCAGGTTCCCCCCCCATCCCTCCAGACCATTGCTCCAAGTGGTTGTAGGTACTCCTATTCCCCTAGCACAATGACAATAGCTATCTTTTCTACACATGACAGTATAGGTTCCCATGTTACTCCCTCCCATTGTTCGGTCTCCACAATGTCTTTATGTCTATTCTCTGTTTTTTCATGAGTTCACTGTGTGTGTTATCATGACCATCTTACTAGATCCCATATATATGAGTTAGTATACTACACTTGTCTTTCTCTTTTTGACTTACTTCACTTTTTATGATAGGTTCTAAAGCCAGCCACCTCATTAGGACTGAGTCTTCTGCATTTCTTTTAACAGCTGAGTAGTATTCCATTGTATATATGTACCAGAGCTTCTGGATCCATTCATTTGTCGATGGACATCTAGGTTGCTTCCATGTTCTGGCTATTGTATAGAGAGCTGCAATGAACATTGGGGTACAGGTGCCTCTTTCAGTTTTGATTTCATCAGGATATAGGCCTAATAGTGGGATTGCTGGGTCATAGGGTGCTTCTATTTTTAGTTTTTTAAGGAATCTCCATATTGTCTTCCATAGAGGTTGTATTAATTTACATTCCCACCAGCAATGCAAGAGGGTTCCCTTTTCTCCACACCCTCTCCAGCATTTGTTGTCTGTCGATTTGTTGATGATGGCCATTCTGACAGGTGTGAGGTGGTATCTCATTGTGGTTTTAATTTGCATTTCTCTGATAATAAGCGAGGTTGAGCATCGTTTCATGTATTTTTGGACCATTTGTATGTCCTCTTTGGAGAGGCGTCTCTTTAGATCTTTTTCCCATTTTTTGATTGGGCTGCTCATTTTCCCTGTGCTGAGTTGTCTGAGTTGCTTGTAGATTTTGGAGATTAATTCTTTGTCTGTTGTTTCATTTGCTATGATTTTCTCCCACTCTGTGGGGTGTCTGTTCAGCTTTTTTGTAATTTCTTTTGCTGTACAAAAGCTTTGAAGTTTAATGAGGTCCCATATGTTCATTTTTCTTTTCAGTTCTGCTATTTTAGTTGGTGGGTCAGAGAAGATCTTGCTTTGATTGATGTCCTTGAGGGTTTTGCCTATATTCTCCTCTAAGAGTTTGATGGTTTCTGGTCTTACATTGAGGTCTTTAATCCATTTTGAGTTGATCTTAGTGTATGGCGTCAGGGAATGTTCCAATTTCATTTTTTTGCATGTAGCTGTCCAATTCTCCCAGCACCACTTGTTGAAGAGGCTGTCTTTGTCCCATTTTATAGTTTCTCCTCAAAATAAGGTACCCATAGGTGCGTGGGTTGATCTCTGGGTTCTCAATCTTGTTCCATTGATCTATAGTTCTGTTTTTGTGCCAGTACCATACTGTCTTGATAACTGTTGCTTTGTAGTAGAGTCTGAAGTTAGGGAGGCTGATCCCTCCAACTCCATTCTTCTTCCTCAGGATTGCTTTGGCTATTCGAGGTCTTCTGTGTTTCCATATGAACTGTGTTATTATTTGGTCTAGTTCTGTGAAAAATGTCAGTGGTAGTTGAATAGGTATTGCATTGAATCTGAAGATGATATTTGGAAGTATGGTCATTTTCACAATATTGATTCTTCCAATCCAGGAACATGGAATATCTCTCCATCTGTTTAAGTCTTCTTTAATGTCTCTCATGAGTGTCTTGTAATTTTCTGTGTACAATTCTTTTGTTTCTTTGGGTAGGTTTATTCCTAGATATTTGATTCTTTTGGTTGCAATGGTGAAGGGGATTGTCTCTTTGATTTCATTTTCTGATTTTTCATTGTTTGTGTATAGGAATGCCAGTGACTTCTGTGTGTTGACTTTGTATCCTGCGACTTTGCTGAATTCATTGATTAGCTCTAGTAGCTTTGTAACCGTGTCTTTGGGATTTTCTATGTATGATATCATGTCGTCTGCAAAAAGAGAGAGCTTGACTTCTTCCTTTCCATCGATCTTTGATTTTCCTGTCTTATTGCTGTTGCTTGTAGATTTTGGAGATTAATTCTTTGTCTGTTGTTTCATTTGCTATGATTTTCTCCCACTCTGTGGGGTGTCTGTTCAGCTTTTTTGTAATTTCTTTTGCTGTACAAAAGCTTTGAAGTTTAATGAGGTCCCATATGTTCATTTTTCTTTTCAGTTCTGCTATTTTAGTTGGTGGGTCAGAGAAGATCTTGCTTTGATTGATGTCCTTGAGGGTTTTGCCTATATTCTCCTCTAAGAGTTTGATGGTTTCTGGTCTTACATTGAGGTCTTTAATCCATTTTGAGTTGATCTTAGTGTATGGCGTCAGGGAATGTTCCAATTTCATTTTTTTGCATGTAGCTGTCCAATTCTCCCAGCACCACTTGTTGAAGAGGCTGTCTTTGTCCCATTTTATAGTTTCTCCTCCTTTATCAAAATAAGGTACCCATAGGTGCGTGGGTTGATCTCTGGGTTCTCAATCTTGTTCCATTGATCTATAGTTCTGTTTTTGTGCCAGTACCATACTGTCTTGATAACTGTTGCTTTGTAGTAGAGTCTGAAGTTAGGGAGGCTGATCCCTCCAACTCCATTCTTCTTCCTCAGGATTGCTTTGGCTATTCGAGGTCTTCTGTGTTTCCATATGAACTGTGTTATTATTTGGTCTAGTTCTGTGAAAAATGTCAGTGGTAGTTGAATAGGTATTGCATTGAATCTGAAGATGATATTTGGAAGTATGGTCATTTTCACAATATTGATTCTTCCAATCCAGGAACATGGAATATCTCTCCATCTGTTTAAGTCTTCTTTAATGTCTCTCATGAGTGTCTTGTAATTTTCTGTGTACAATTCTTTTGTTTCTTTGGGTAGGTTTATTCCTAGATATTTGATTCTTTTGGTTGCAATGGTGAAGGGGATTGTCTCTTTGATTTCATTTTCTGATTTTTCATTGTTTGTGTATAGGAATGCCAGTGACTTCTGTGTGTTGACTTTGTATCCTGCGACTTTGCTGAATTCATTGATTAGCTCTAGTAGCTTTGTAACCGTGTCTTTGGGATTTTCTATGTATGATATCATGTCGTCTGCAAAAAGAGAGAGCTTGACTTCTTCCTTTCCAATCTGGATTCCTTTGATTTCTTTCTCTTGTCTTATTGCTGTTGCTAGGACTTGCAGGACTATGTTGAATAGCAGTGGTGAAAGTGGGCACCCCTGTCTTGTTCCTGATCTTAGAGGGAATACTTTCAGTTTTTCACCATTAACAATAATGTTCGCTGTAGGTTTCTCATAGATGGCTTTTATTATGTTGAGATAGGTTCCTTCTATGCCCATTTTCTGAAGAGTTTTGAAAATAAATGGATGTTGTACTTTGTCGAAGGCTTTTTCTGCATCTATTGAGATGATCATGTGATTTTTGTCTTTCAACTTGTTGATATGGTGTATCACGTTGATTGATTTGCGGATGTTGAAGAAGCCTTGCATGCCTGGGATGAACCCAACTTGATCGTGATGTATGAGTTTTTTGACATGTCGTTGAATTCTGTTTGCTAGGATTTTGTTGAGGATCTTGGCATCTAAGTTCATCAGTGAAATTGGCCTATAGTTTTCCTTTTTTGTGTTGTCTTTGCCTGATTTGGGTATCAGGGTGATGGTGGCCTCGTAGAATGTGTTTGGGAGTTTTCCTTCCTGTGCAATTTTTTGAAAGAGTTTTAGAAGGACAGGCATTAGCTCTTCTTTAAATGTTTGGTAGAATTCGGATGTGAAGCCATCTGGCCCTGGGCTTTTCTTCTTGGGTAGATTTTTAATCACAAATTCGATTTCTGAGCTTGTGATTGGGTTGTTCAAAGTTTCTGTTTCTTCCTGGCTCAGTCTTGGGAGATTAATCCTGTCCAAGAAACTGTCCATTTCTTCCAAGTTGTCCAGTTTGTTGCCATAGAGTTGCTCATAATAGTCTCTTAGAATCCTTTGGATTTCTGCATTATCTGTTGTAATCTCTCCTTTTGCGTTTTTGATTTTGTTGATCTGGTTCTTCTCTCTTTTTCTTAATGAGTCTGGCCAGTGGCTTGTCAATTTTGTTTACCTTTTCAAAGAACCAGCTTTTTGTTTTATTTATCTTTACTATTGTTTCTTTTGTTTCTTTCTCATTTATTTCTGCTCTGATCTTTATGATTTCTCTTCTTCTGCTGGCTCTGGGATGTTTTTGTTCTTCTTTCTCCAACTGTTTTAAGCGGAGGGTTAGGTCATCTGCTTCATATTTTTCTTGAAAGTGGGCACCCTGTCTTGTTCCTGATCTTAGAGGGAATGCTTTCAGTTTTTCACCATTAACAATAATGTTCGCTGTAGGTTTCTCATAGATGGCTTTTATTATGTTGAGATAGGTTCCTTCTATGCCCATTTTCTGAAGAGTTTTGAAAATAAATGGATGTTGTACTTTGTCGAAGGCTTTTTCTGCATCTATTGAGATGATCATGTGATTTTTGTCTTTCAACTTGTTGATATGGTGTATCACGTTGATTGATTTGCGGATGTTGAAGAAGCCTTGCATGCCTGGGATGAACCCAACTTGATCGTGATGTATGAGTTTTTTGACATGTCGTTGAATTCTGTTTGCTAGGATTTTGTTGAGGATCTTGGCATCTAAGTTCATCAGTGAAATTGGCCTATAGTTTTCCTTTTTTGTGTTGTCTTTGCCTGATTTGGGTATCAGGGTGATGGTGGCCTCGTAGAATGTGTTTGGGAGTTTTCCTTCCTGTGCAATTTTTTGAAAGAGTTTTAGAAGGACAGGCATTAGCTCTTCTTTAAATGTTTGGTAGAATTCGGATGTGAAGCCATCTGGCCCTGGGCTTTTCTTCTTGGGTAGATTTTTAATCACAAATTCGATTTCTGAGCTTGTGATTGGGTTGTTCAAAGTTTCTGTTTCTTCCTGGCTCAGTCTTGGGAGATTAATCCTGTCCAAGAAACTGTCCATTTCTTCCAAGTTGTCCAGTTTGTTGCCATAGAGTTGCTCATAATAGTCTCTTAGAATCCTTTGGATTTCTGCATTATCTGTTGTAATCTCTCCTTTTCGTTTTGATTTTGTTGATCTGGTTCTTCTCTCTTTTTCTTAATGAGTCTGGCCAGTGGCTTGTCAATTTTGTTTACCTTTTCAAAGAACCAGCTTTTTGTTTTATTTATCTTTACTATTGTTTCTTTTGTTTCTTTCTCATTTATTTCTGCTCTGATCTTTATGATTTCTCTTCTTCTGCTGGCTCTGGGATGTTTTTGTTCTTCTTTCTCCAACTGTTTTAAGCGGAGGGTTAGGTCATCTGCTTCATATTTTCCTAGTTTCTTGAGGTGGGATTGTATTGCTATAAATTTCCCTCTTAGAACTGCTTTTGCTGTATCCCATAGGTTTTGCACTGTCGTGTGTTCATTGTCATTTTCTTCTAGGAATTGTTTAATTTCTCCTTTGATTTCCTCAATGATCAGTTGGTTTTTTAGGTATGTATTGTTTAATCTCCATGTGTTTCTGTTTTTAGGGTTTTTTTCTGGTAGTTGATCTCTAGTCTCATTGCATTGTGGTCCGAGAAGATGGTTGATATAATTTCGGTTTTCTTGAACTGACTGAGGTTAGATTTGTGGCCCAAGATGTGGTCTATCCTGGAGAATGTTCCGTGAGCGCTTGAGAAGAAAGTGTATTCTTCTGCTTTTGGATGGAACGTCCTAAAGATATCGATGAGGTTCATCTTTTCCAGTGTGGCATTTAAGGCTTGTGCTTCTTTATTAATTTTCTGTTTTGTTGATCTGTCCATTGGTGTGAGAGGAGTGTTAAAGTCTCCTACTATTATTGTGTTATTGTTGATTTCTTCTTTTATGTCTGAAAGTACCTGTCTTATGTATTGAGGTGCCCCTGTGTTGGGTGCGTAGATATTCATGACTGTTATGTCTTCCTCTTGGATAGATCCCTTAATCATGATGTAGTGACCTGCCTTGTCTCTTAGAATCTTCTTTACTTTAAAGTCTATTTTGTCTGATATAAGGATTGCTACTCCAGCTTTCTTTTGATTTCCATTTGCATGAAATATCTTTTTCCAGCCTTTCACTTTCAGTCTATGAGTGTCTCTAGGTCTGAAGTCGGTCTCTTGTAAACAGCATATATATGGGTCTTGCTTCTGGATCCATTCAGCCAGCCTGTGTCGTTTGGTTGGAGCATTTAGTCCATTTACATTCAAAGTAATTATTGATACGAATGTTCCTATTGTCATCTTCTTAGAAATTTGGGGTTTGATTTGTAAGGCTTCTCCTACTCTTGTATTTATTGGCTATATCAGGTCCTTTAACACTTGTTGTAGGGCTGGTTTTGTGGTACAGAATTCTTTTAGTTTTTGCTTGTCTGTGAAGCTTTTGACTTCACCATCGATTTTGAATGAGATTCTTGCTGGGTAGAGAATTCGTGGTTGCAGGTTATTCTCTTTTAGCCGTTTAAATGTATCTTGCCATTTTCTTCTGGCCTGTAGGGTTTCTGTTGAGAGATCCGCAGTTAAACGTATGGGGTTTCCTTTATATGTTATTTGTTGTTTGCTCCTAGCTGCTTTTAGTAATCTGTCTTTATATTTAGTCTGCGTTAGTTTGATTAGTATGTGCCTTGGTGTGTTTCTTCTGGGGTTTTTCCTGTATGGAACTCTTTGTGCTTCCTGGACTTGGCTGACTATCTCCTTTCCCATGCTGGGGAAGTTTTCAACTATAACCTCTTCAAGAATTTTTTCATAGTCTTTCTTCTCTTCTTCTTCTTCTGGAACTCCTATAATTCTAATGTTGGTGCGTTTAATATTGTCCCGTAGGTCTCTGAGGCTATCCTCAGTTCTTTTAATTCTTTGGGCTTTGTTCTGTTGTTCAGCACTTATTTCCACCATTCTGTCTTCCAGCTCACTTATCCGTTCTTCAGCCTCTGATACTCCACTGTTGAGACCTTCTATAGTATTTTTGAGTTCAGCAATTGAGTTGGTGGTCTCTATTTGCTTATTTTTCATTTCCTGCATGTCTTTTCTCAATGCACTAATTTCCTCTAATATTCTGTTTTCGGTGTTTTGCATCCTCATTAGCATAGCTTTTCTGAATTCTCTTTCAGATAATTTGTCTATCTCCTCTTCTGTCATTTGTAGCTGTGTTTCTCTAGCTTGGTCCTTCATTTGTGCAGTGTTTCTCTGACGTTTCATTATTAGGTTAGTTTTTGTTTCTTTGTGTGTGTCTGTGTGTGTGGAGTTCTTTTTCCCACCAGGTTTCTTGGTTGAATTCTCCTTTCCTTTGGGTTTCTGTCCTTGTAGAAGGGTTCAGTGGTTTGTGTCTTGGGTGGTGTTAGGTCTTGTTTACAGGTGAATAATCTGTAGTGTTGTATGTTCTTTGATAGTGTGGGGTCTTGGAATCAGGGCTTCTACTCCAGAGATCCTTGGTTTGATGATTGGTCAGGGAGTGTAGGCTCTATGTCTGGTTTGCTATGGTGTTCTGTGATACTAGTTCACACACTAGCATCTGAGGAACCAGAGGTGCATCCCTGATGGGTGACAGTCATAAAAGCATGCAGATGTTTTCTAACATAATCATAAGATACACATACATATACAGCAATCCCCACAACTGACCAGTTTTACAGAGATAAGGCGCAGGAAATCTTTCTAGCAACTCATGCAATCACAGATGATACTTGCCCGTTAAGCTTTGAATTAATTAAAATAGTGCCTGAATAATAAATCTAGCACAAGGTCCTGGCTTGGATAATTACAATGAAAGCAATTTTAAATTAGGACATGTGCTCGGGGTGACAAGGAGGACAGTCTATAAGTAATAAAAAGGAAAAGATTTGTCTTGGAAGTATTTTATAGGATTAGGTAGCAAAGATTAGTGTGTGTACTGTTTAGTGCATTTGGAAGTGAATAGTGCAAACAGAAAGATAGGAAATAATTTGTCTAGAGGATATTGATAGCTAGGAAGATGTTTTACATTTAGAACATAGAGAAAGAAAGCAGTGGGAAAGAGGAAAGAGAAAAGAGAATTAGATGTTTTCAAGAATTAAAATTAAAGTTACAAAAATAATAAAACTGAAAAGAAGGTTAAAAATTAAAAGAGCAAAAGAAAAAAAAAAAAAATTAATGAGACCGAAAAACAAAGAAAAAACACATAGAATAAATCAAACAAATGAGAACTACAAAAAAAAAACATAAAAACCCCAATAAACAAAGAAAAACCCCATTTGTAGCTGTGTTTCTAGCTTGGTCCTTCATTTGTGCAGTGTTTCTCTGACGTTTCATTATTAGGTTAGTTTTTGTTTCTTTGTGTGTGTCTGTGTGTGTGGAGTTCTTTTTCCCACCAGGTTTCTTGGTTGAATTCTCCTTTCCTTTGGGTTTCTGTCCTTGTAGAAGGGTTCAGTGGTTTGTGTCTTGGGTGGTGTTAGGTCTTGTTTACAGGTGAATAATCTGTAGTGTTGTATGTTCTTTGATAGTGTGGGGTCTTGGAATCAGGGCTTCTACTCCAGAGATCCTTGGTTTGATGATTGGTCAGGGAGTGTAGGCTCTATGTCTGGTTTGCTATGGTGTTCTGTGATACTAGTTCACACACTAGCATCTGAGGAACCAGAGGTGCATCCCTGATGGGTGACAGTCATAAAAGCATGCAGATGTTTTCTAACATAATCATAAGATACACATACATATACAGCAATCCCCACAACTGACCAGTTTTACAGAGATAAGGCGCAGGAAATCTTTCTAGCAACTCATGCAATCACAGATGATACTTGCCCGTTAAGCTTTGAATTAATTAAAATAGTGCCTGAATAATAAATCTAGCACAAGGTCCTGGCTTGGATAATTACAATGAAAGCAATTTTAAATTAGGACATGTGCTCGGGGTGACAAGGAGGACAGTCTATAAGTAATAAAAAGGAAAAGATTTGTCTTGGAAGTATTTTATAGGATTAGGTAGCAAAGATTAGTGTGTGTACTGTTTAGTGCATTTGGAAGTGAATAGTGCAAACAGAAAGATAGGAAATAATTTGTCTAGAGGATATTGATAGCTAGGAAGATGTTTTACATTTAGAACATAGAGAAAGAAAGCAGTGGGAAAGAGGAAAGAGAAAAGAGAATTAGAGGTTTTCAAGAATTAAAATTAAAGTTAAAAAATATAATAAGAGTCAAAAGAAGGTTAAAAATTAAAAAGAGCAAAAGAAAAAAAGAAAAAAAAATTAATGAGACCGAAAAACAAAGAAAAAACACATAGAATAAATCAAACAAATGAGAACTACAAAAAAAAAAAAAACATAAAAAACCCCCAATAAACAAAGAAACTAATAAACCCCAAACCAATCAATTGAATAAGCAAAATAGTCCACCACAAACAAGCAGAAAAAAAATGAAAAAAGAAAAAAAAAAAAGTTAAATACTGTCCTTGGTTTTTATCTTCATATCTGCCTGTTGGAAACCAATCTGCTCTTGATGGTGGTGTCTTGATGGCGTGGTCTTTCTCTTACAGTGCCGGTTGCTGTGGTTTCTGTTTTTGTGTTCAGCAAAATGAGGGCTTTGCTGCCATACTGGGTGCTGGCCGGGACGGTGGGCTGATCCCAGTCAGTCGGGCGGAGGCCGCGGCGCGCGCAGTCCCGTGTTGGAGGGGGGCGCCTGCCCGACCGCGCCCGCCTGTAGTCTCCAATTCCTGCTCTTTCCCCGGCTTCCTCCGCTGCTGCTGCAGCTCTAGGGGAGCGCGGGCTCCTCCACCACTGCCAGTTATGTGTCTAAGTACCAAAGGTGGACGCGAGCTTTCCCGTCCAACTCGTGCCCAGTCCCTGGTCAGCAACCCGTGGACGACTTCCTCTCTCCGTTCAGCAAGCCCTCCAGTTGGAGTGGCTGAACTTACCCGCCTCGCGGCTCCGGCGCGCGCTCTCGCGGCGCCCGCGCTCGCGCGCCCGCGGCTCTCGCGCGTCCGGGTTCCGCGGCTCGCGCGGGCGGGTTCCGCGGCTCGCGCGGGCGGGTTCCGCGGCTCGCGCGGGCGGGTTCCGCGGCTCGCGGCGGGCGGGTTCCGCGGCTCGCGCGGGCGGGTTCCGCGGCTCGCGCGGGCGGGTTCCGCGGCTCGCGCGGGCGGGTTCCGCGGTCTCGCGCGGGCGGGTTCCGGCGGCTCCTCGCGGCGGGCGGGTTCCGGCGCTGCTTTTGTTTTTTATATATTATTTTTTTTATTGAAATATGGTTGATTTATAATATTATGAATTTCAGGTGTACAGCAAAGTGATTCAGTTATACATATTTTTTTTTCAGATTCTTTTCCATTATAGTTTAATACAAAATTTAAAAAAATTATTGGAGTCTACTTGATTTAAAATGTTGTTTAATTTCAGGTGTACAGCAAAGTGAATAAATTATGTATACATGTATATATTTAGTCTTTTAAAAGTTCTTTTTCCATACAGACTATTACAGAACATTGAGCAGAGTTCCCTGTGCCATACGGTAGGTCCTTATTAGTTACTTATTTTAAATATAATAGTGTGGAAAGGGTACAAAGGAACTTATCTACACAACAGAAATAGAGTTATAGATGTAGAAAACAAGCTTATGATTATCAGGGGTAAGTGAGGGGAGAACTAGATAAATTGGGAGATGAAAAATGTTTGCTTTTGATTGTCTTTCTGTTCGAAGGAAAGTGCTGTTGGTAAACTAGCATGCTATTTATTTTTGTTACTGGTGTGAATATCTTTAGCAATTTCTCTCTTCCAGTTTTCTCTGTTTAATCACCTGTGGGCCAGGATAAAAGATAAGTGATGGTATACAAAGCATGGGTCAATGATTACTGAGTTAAGGGCATGAGGCCCTCCTTTATGAAAAATGCTTGAGTGTCAGTGTTCAGAATTTGTTGTGTGTCTTTTGACCATGAAACGTGTTCCTCTTTCTCTGTTTTACTTTCTCATTCTTGTCAGTGTTTAGAATACCAGGTACCTGGGTTTTTGAGAAGTTGTATGTCCTTTATCACGGTCCCAGAGAACTTTCTTTTCACTGTCACTGTGGATTGCAGTTCTTTTATAGAACTCCTGTTTCTGTCTTGCCTTAGATTTAAGTATACATTTGATGTAAGCAGCATATTCAGTAAGTATTTGTGAAATGAATGAGCGTTCCTCCTATTTGCTGCCGTATTACATTGTGAACTTGTTGATGTGGTGTTTTGTCTGTTGCTGCTTCCACTTATCCCCATGGGTGCATTCAAAGTTTGCCTAGTGACGGACTGAATAAAGGTATTAGACTATAGCACTGTTGGTAAGAAAGACTTCCCAAGAATTCTGAAACATATTTTTATTATAGAACTTGATTACTAATATTAGAAAGATACAGGAGACAGGAGTCTATGGGGCCTTGATACACGAGAGAGAGTGTATAGTAAAAAAATGTTAAATGCTCATTAAGTTCTGTTGTATCTTCTAGAGTGTGTTTCACTTTTCTTGGCTCAGATAATGATTGGGAATGTGGGAATGATTGAGTCTGCAGGTACTGAGGAACAGAGGAGCCTGAACTTAAACTGAAAGGGAATATGAAAAGGAAGAGGATTTGCCTGGTGGGTCAGTTCTAGAAGAGGGTAGAGGGGGATACGTTGCCTGATGTTTAGTCTTTTAAAAGTTCTTTTCCATACAGACTATTACAGAACATTGAGCAGAGTTCCTGTGCCATACGGTAGGTCCTTATTAGTTACTTATTTTAAATATAATAGTGTGGAAAGGGTACAAAGGAACTTATCTACACAACAGAAATAGAGTTATAGATGTAGAAAACAAGCTTATGATTATCAGGGGTAAGTGAGGGGAGAACTAGATAAATTGGGAGATGAAAAATGTTTGCTTTTGATTGTCTTTCTGTTCGAAGGAAAGTGCTGTTGGTAAACTAGCATGCTATTTATTTTTGTTACTGGTGTGAATATCTTTAGCAATTTCTCTCTTCCAGTTTTCTCTGTTTAATCACCTGTGGGCCAGGATAAAAGATAAGTGATGGTATACAAAGCATGGGTCAATGAATACTGAGTTAAGGGCATGAGGCCCTCCTTTATGAAAAATGCTTGAGTGTCAGTGTTCAGAATTTGTTGTGTGTCTTTTGACCATGAAACGTGTTCCTCTTTCTCTGTTTTACTTTCTCATTCTTGTCAGTGTTTAGAATACCAGGTACCTGGGTTTTTGAGAAGTTGTATGTCCTTTATCACGGTCCCAGAGAACTTTCTTTTCACTGTCACTGTGGATTGCAGTTCTTTTATAGAACTCCTGTTTCTGTCTTGCCTTAGATTTAAGTATACATTTGATGTAAGCAGCATATTCAGTAAGTATTTGTGAAATGAATGAGCGTTCCTCCTATTTGCTGCCGTATTACATTGTGAACTTGTTGATGTGGTGTTTTGTCTGTTGCTGCTTCCACTTATCCCCATGGGTGCATTCAAAGTTTGCCTAGTGACGGACTGAATAAAGGTATTAGACTATAGCACTGTTGGTAAGAAAGACTTCCCAAGAATTCTGAAACATATTTTTATTATAGAACTTGATTACTAATATTAGAAAGATACAGGAGACAGGAGTCTATGGGGCCTTGATACACGAGAGAGAGTGTATAGTAAAAAAATGTTAAATGCTCATTAAGTTCTGTTGTATCTTCTAGAGTGTGTTTCACTTTTTCTTGGCTCAGATAATGATTGGGAATGTGGGAATGATTGAGTCTGCAGGTACTGAGGAACAGAGGGAGCCTGAACTTAAACTGAAAGGGAATATGAAAAGGAAGAGGATTTGCCTGGTGGGTCAGTTCTAGAAGAGGGTAGCCCCCAGGTGCTGAATACGTTGCTGCTGATGTCACTCTAACTTATTTTTCTTAATTGTTAGGGAGTCAGAGAGCTGTCAGAAATCATTGCTTACATCTATGAGATTATTACTCTCTTCAGGAGTAACATCATTGTAATAGTTTCCTAAAACAAATGTCACAAGTGGCTTAAAACAACATGAGGTGATTTTCCTACAGTCTTGCAAGTTAGAAGACTAGCACAGTTTTCAGTGGGATACAAATCAGGGTGTTGGCAGGGCCACATTCTTTTCTGTAGTCTCTAGGGACAAATCTATTTCCTTGTCCTTAGTTTCTAGACAGTGCCTGCTCCTTGTCTTGTGGCCTCTCTCCTGTTTTCTAAGCCAGCAAAGGCCGGTCAATTCTTTCTCACACTGTATCATTCAGACACTAAGTCTTCTGTCTTCCACGTCCACATTTAACGGACTCTTGTGATTAACTAGGTCGCCTCTAGCTAATCCAGGATAATCCCCTTATTTTGAAGTCAGCCAATTACCAACCTTCATTCCATTTTACCACATAACCAAAATGTGGACATTGTTGTTGTTGTTTAGTTTCTAAGTTGTGTCTGCCTTTTTTGTGACCCCATGGATGGCAGCCTGCCAGGCTCCTCTGTCCATGGGATTTCCCAGGCAAGAATACTGGAGTGGGTTGCCATTTCGTTTAGGGGATCTTCCCACCTGGAGATCGAACCTGCATCTCATGGGTTGGCAAGTGGGTTCTTTACCACTGAGCCACCAGGGAAGCCCGTGGACATCGTTGCAGAGCCATGATTCTACCTACCACAATCAAAATGTAAAGGGCTGAGAGTAAGGACAGTACAAATAATTGTAAATTTTGATGATGGAAAAGAGCTAGCGTGCAGGGAGTTATGAACAAAGAGGGACTGAAGAAGAGGCTCAGTAGTCCAGTCTTGTGAGAGTAAGAGTGCCAGTGACCAATGGAGCAGGCACCTGTTCGCCTCTCAAATCCTGTTGTAGACCCAGATGTTTCGGAAGATCTAGGTGGTCAGAGTTCCACGTTCTGGTGCAATCAGATCTTCATGGAAGAAGTAGCATGTTTTTGACAAGGGACTTGAAATGAGAAAGCCACTAGTGTCTTATCCATAGGTAAAAGCACTTACTTTTTAGTATTCAGGAGAAACTGAGACATTGAGAAATTAAATAAGAAGAGAAAATTAGTCATGGATTGAGATACAGAACCTAAGAATCTTGTTTTCCGGACACCATCCTGGTCTCTTTCCATGGTAAGTGGCACAGAATGAGTCACTTATCTACTGGCTTGATTGAAACAGAAGGATGAATTGTGGTACAGATAATAGCTAATGGAATGCCAGACCTCTCTCAGGAACTGTGGAGATTTCAGATCGATGTGTAGTCAAAGAGTACATGGTGATGACTTTCTGAAAACTTGATCAATAAGTATACATCATCAAGATCAGAATTTATTTAAAATTATGAACAGCCTGGAAGACTGCCAGTGCTTGAGTAATAACTCCAGACAGTCCAAATACATGCCAGCTTCCTCCATTGATATAAATTGTTGGAATCTCTCATGCCTGACCCCTCTGATGTATCAGCTTTGTTATGTCAGTTTAGATACAGGTAAATTTCCTGTGGGCATTTATTAGGTTTATTAAAAGAGAAGCAATTGTCCAAAGGCCTCTAGGCATATGCACCCAAACATAAAATAAAAGAATGGAATTAAATGTGAAGGCTGCCAAATGCCTCATAGAAAAGTCAGGCCAGTTCAGCACCGAGGCCTGCCAGTTTTTTCAGGCTCAGGCTTGTATTTTACCCCAGAAGGTTCGCACACCCTTCTACGGTCTGGTTGGATACAGAAATAAATTGTAAAGGCAAAGGCCAGTGGCAACCGTGTTTGGGGGACTCCAAGCTGGAGTGCTTTATTAGAAGTAGGATGGCTGATTTTAATATATTTAAATGAGTCAGTGGATGGGAGAAACTCTCTTATGGAAGCATTTTCTACTTTCTTTATTACAATGTGTCTACTCAGCATTCTCTGATTTCCTGTACCAGTTTGATTGATGGCTTTTAACCCCCAGAATTCTTTACCTTGTCACGTCCACCAAGTCCAACATTATTCCCTATCTGCCTTCTAACTAAAACAATTACTCAGAAGCCTCATTGCTTTCTATCAGTGATTTTCTACCCAGAGCAGTTCTGCCTCTTCAGGGACATTCAGAATCATCTGGAGACATTGTTGATGTCACAACAATGGAAGGAGGGAAGTTTTGGCTTCCAGTGGAGAGAGGCCAGTGGACATTGTAGCATTTCTATGATTTTCACTACTTCTGTCAAAGCCACATACAACCTGCATTGTTTTTTGCTTAGTGTTTTCCCCAAATGGAACTCACTCTGAAAAAAAGTAAAAGTATTTGTTTTAGTTGAAACGTTATACTACTGTCATAAACCAAACAACAGTCATAGCTTTCACAAAAGTAAAGTAATTGTAAAAAGTACATCCAATAAAGACAAAACGTTATTATTAAATTACAAGTTGGTACCCGATGGCTGCTGTCTTTCTGATGAAATGAGAAATTAATGAGTTTTACTGAAGTGCTGAAGAGAAGTACCAAAGTTAAATAAAATGGGTTGATAGATTGAAAAGAATAACTTTCTCATACTGTGATTCATTGGTATTTAAGTCCATGTCTTATAGTCATTTAATACAGAAAACCATCTTCCCCATTGGTTAAGGTTATTGTGAACATGTCTCAGATTTTGTGAAACACTGAATTATGCTTTCCTAATGTATATGCTCTTCTTCCTGGATTCTTGCTTTCCTATTAGTTTGTCATAGATTTGAACCACGTCTTCGGGTCCCTATTTTTAGGGAGTGAATTTTTAAATGGTGTGCCCAGATAATGGCCACCTGTAACCAGGGATGTTCCTCTGAGTCCAGAAAAAAAAAATCAGAGGGATCTTAAATTTCAAAATGAAAACCTGGAGTCTGTTATTGCCAACCAATGGCAAATCCTCTCATTGAACTTTATTGCCCACTCCCAGCCCATTAAAAAGGCCATTTACGATGAACTTGTAATCCTTTTCATAGAATTAAAGTGACTCTGCTTCAGAATGCTTATTAGAGTAATTATTCTGGGTCATAATATTCTAAAGAGAATGACTAATTCTTTGATATTACCTGATGGCACATTAAATGTTCTAGTGCATGAGGATGAGTCAGTATCATTATTCACAATATCTATACTTTGGGTTCTATTCTTTTTAATCATGTGAGTCAGTTTACAGGTAACATCATCTTTGGGTTTATTAACTATTTTCTAAAGAGAAGTAATTGTTGATGTCACAACAATGGAAGGAGGGAAGTTTTGGCTTCCAGTGGAGAGAGGCCAGTGGACATTGTAGCATTTCTATGATTTTCACTACTTCTGTCAAAGCCACATACAACCTGCATTGTTTTTTGCTTAGTGTTTTCCCCAAATGGAACTCACTCTGAAAAAAAGTAAAAGTATTTGTTTTAGTTGAAACGTTATACTACTGTCATAAACCAAACAACAGTCATAGCTTTCACAAAAGTAAAGTAATTGTAAAAAGTACATCCAATAAAGACAAAACGTTATTATTAAATTACAAGTTGGTACCCGATGGCTGCTGTCTTTCTGATGAAATGAGAAATTAATGAGTTTTACTGAAGTGCTGAAGAGAAGTACCAAAGTTAAATAAAATGGGTTGATAGATTGAAAAGAATAACTTTCTCATACTGTGATTCATTGGTATTTAAGTCCATGTCTTATAGTCATTTAATACAGAAAACCATCTTCCCCATTGGTTAAGGTTATTGTGAACATGTCTCAGATTTTGTGAAACACTGAATTATGCTTTCCTAATGTATATGCTCTTCTTCCTGGATTCTTGCTTTCCTATTAGTTTGTCATAGATTTGAACCACGTCTTCGGGTCCCTATTTTTAGGGAGTGAATTTTTAAATGGTGTGCCCAGATAATGGCCACCTGTAACCAGGGATGTTCCTCTGAGTCCAGAAAAAAAAAATCAGAGGGATCTTAAATTTCAAAATGAAAACCTGGAGTCTGTTATTGCCAACCAATGGCAAATCCTCTCATTGAACTTTATTGCCCACTCCCAGCCCATTAAAAAGGCCATTTACGATGAACTTGTAATCCTTTTCATAGAATTAAAGTGACTCTGCTTCAGAATGCTTATTAGAGTAATTATTCTGGGTCATAATATTCTAAAGAGAATGACTAATTCTTTGATATTACCTGATGGCACATTAAATGTTCTAGTGCATGAGGATGAGTCAGTATCATTATTCACAATATCTATACTTTGGGTTCTATTCTTTTTTAATCATGTGAGTCAGTTTACAGGTAACATCATCTTTGTAAACTTTAGTACATGCTTCAGGGGTTTGATATCTGTACCGGCTGTTTGCTGGCTGGAGAACCTGCAGCAAAGTAAGTGATCTTGCCTCTTGGCTGCCTTGGCAAAAGGATGGAAAATTGCAATGGGCACTTACTTACAGCCTTTGAGTTCCCACTTGCTGCCTGGTACTCTAAGTCAGAGCCTCTCATCCAGGAGACTCACATTATGAGAATTTCTCCCCCTTGGGGAAAACCAGTTACTGTTTCACGTTAAAAGGTAGCTAGACTACATTATGAAAACAGTCAGGCCTTGGCTGAATTTTTTTTCTTTCTCTGGAATTGGTTTCTGTACCTATAATTATCCTCAAGCACTGCCATAAAAAGCCCTCCAATCTTTACCTCATGTTGTGCCTTTGGGGCATGGGCTCCAGACCCAGCCAACTTTTCTACTGGGCTGTAATTAGTAGAATAATATCTAATAATTCCCCCTCCTGAAAGGAGCAGAGGCGGCATCAAGCAAACACAGCAGCAGATAATGAGGGCCATGGAGGTCCTCGCTGAACTGGATCATCATAGTCCAGCAAGCAGCATGCTGCCACTGTCACCAAGCATCAGCCTCACCTGCTCTGCAGCTTCTGACTAGTGATAGCTCCAGACCAGGGAGAGACTTGTGCTACCCATGCCTTTTCTCCTCCCTTTGACTAAAAAAGCTCTCCTTAAAAGAACATACACAGTACTGCTCTGTTCTGTAGCTGCAACATCTTGCCAGGTGCGGAACAAGGTTTAAATTGCCAACCAATGGCAAATCCTCTCATTGAACTTTATTGCCCACTCCCAGCCCATTAAAAGGCCATTTACGATGAACTTGTAATCCTTTTCATAGAATTAAAGTGACTCTGCTTCAGAATGCTTATTAGAGTAATTATTCTGGGTCATAATATTCTAAAGAGAATGACTAATTCTTTGATATTACCTGATGGCACATTAAATGTTCTAGTGCATGAGGATGAGTCAGTATCATTATTCACAATATCTATACTTTGGGTTCTATTCTTTTTTAATCATGTGAGTCAGTTTACAGGTAACATCATCTTTGTAAACTTTAGTACATGCTTCAGGGGTTTGATATCTGTACCGGCTGTTTGCTGGCTGGAGAACCTGCAGCAAAGTAAGTGATCTTGCCTCTTGGCTGCCTTGGCAAAAGGATGGAAAATTGCAATGGGCACTTACTTACAGCCTTTGAGTTCCCACTTGCTGCCTGGTACTCTAAGTCAGAGCCTCTCATCCAGGAGACTCACATTATGAGAATTTCTCCCCCTTGGGGAAAACCAGTTACTGTTTCACGTTAAAAGGTAGCTAGACTACATTATGAAAACAGTCAGGCCTTGGCTGAATTTTTTTTCTTTCTCTGGAATTGGTTTCTGTACCTATAATTATCCTCAAGCACTGCCATAAAAAGCCCTCCAATCTTTACCTCATGTTGTGCCTTTGGGGCATGGGCTCCAGACCCAGCCAACTTTTCTACTGGGCTGTAATTAGTAGAATAATATCTAATAATTCCCCCTCCTGAAAGGAGCAGAGGCGGCATCAAGCAAACACAGCAGCAGATAATGAGGGCCATGGAGGTCCTCGCTGAACTGGATCATCATAGTCCAGCAAGCAGCATGCTGCCACTGTCACCAAGCATCAGCCTCACCTGCTCTGCAGCTTCTGACTAGTGATAGCTCCAGACCAGGGAGAGACTTGTGCTACCCATGCCTTTTCTCCTCCCTTTGACTAAAAAAGCTCTCCTTAAAAGAACATACACAGTACTGCTCTGTTCTGTAGCTGCAACATCTTGCCAGGTGCGGAACAAGGTATTTCCAAATTTCCTTCAGCACGGATTAGGTGTTGCATTATTGATTCATTTCACCAGTGGGATTCAGGCCCAATAAAAGATGCACAGTTTTAGAGTGATGAACGAAACACGATCTTGCTCACTTGAGAATTTATTATTTCACTCTTAGTGTGAACCATCATGTGTGTTGCTCCAAATGCTTATTAGAATCTCTGTGGCAATTTGACAGTATGAAATAATTTCCCCAACAGTAAAAAATATGTATGAAAGGGCACCGATATTCCATGTCTTTGTTCTTACAGCAAATGAAGACTTCTCTTCCAGGCACTTATTTTGTTTCTGTTTGTTCTAAAAGGATCCTAAATAAAATGATTTTGCTTTCAGATTTAAAAGAGGTCCCCCTTGACATGAGTTCAGGTAAAAGAAAAGCATTTATGTGTAATCTCTGGCAGATAGTGAAACTGGTTCTTATAGAGAGTCATAAATTTTACTGCTGGGAAGGACCTTAAGGAACATTTAGTTCAACCCCTTGTGGGTGCTAAATGGAGGTAATGCCATGATACCTTTAAGACTGAAGTGGAAGTTACTTTTTGAGAAGAAACTTAGATTTCTTAGGTAAACAAAACAACCAAAACATGAAATGAAGGTGATTGGTCATTTGTAGAAGCAGTTGATCAAAAGATATAGCCTGTAAAAGACCAGTCCCCAAACTCAGTTCTGAAGACTTGGTAGTATATTAGGTATGTATGACTTCCCCGTCATGGATCACAGCCTTGTCATGGGGCTTGTATAACTCAATGAAGGTATGAGCCATGCAGTTCAAGGTCACCCAAGGTGGATGGGGTCATAATGGAGAGTTCTGACAAAACATGGTCCACTGGAGGAGGGGATGGCAAACCTCTCCAACATTTTGTCCATGAGAATCCCATGACTAGTATGATAAGGCAAAAAGATAAGACAATGTTGAGATTATCTGAGCCATATTGCAAGTCATATTTTAAGATTCAGGCTTGAAATAAATAAGGTAGGGAAAGCCACTAGGTCATTCAGGTTTCTCCTCCCTTTGACTAAAAAAGCTCTCCTTAAAAGAACATACACAGTACTGCTCTGTTCTGTAGCTGCAACATCTTGCCAGGTGCGGAACAAGGTATTTCCAAATTTCCTTCAGCACGGATTAGGTGTTGCATTATTGATTCATTTCACCAGTGGGATTCAGGCCCAATAAAAGATGCACAGTTTTAGAGTGATGAACGAAACACGATCTTGCTCACTTGAGAATTTATTATTTCACTCTTAGTGTGAACCATCATGTGTGTTGCTCCAAATGCTTATTAGAATCTCTGTGGCAATTTGACAGTATGAAATAATTTCCCCAACAGTAAAAAATATGTATGAAAGGGCACCGATATTCCATGTCTTTGTTCTTACAGCAAATGAAGACTTCTCTTCCAGGCACTTATTTTGTTTCTGTTTGTTCTAAAAGGATCCTAAATAAAATGATTTTGCTTTCAGTTTTAAAAAGAGGTCCCCTTGACATGAGTTCAGGTAAAAGAAAAGCATTTATGTGTAATCTCTGGCAGATAGTGAAACTGGTTCTTATAGAGAGTCATAAATTTTACTGCTGGGAAGGACCTTAAGGAACATTTAGTTCAACCCCTTGTGGGTGCTAAATGGAGGTAATGCCATGATACCTTTAAGACTGAAGTGGAAGTTACTTTTTGAGAAGAAACTTAGATTTCTTAGGTAAACAAAACAACCAAAACATGAAATGAAGGTGATTGGTCATTTGTAGAAGCAGTTGATCAAAAGATATAGCCTGTAAAAGACCAGTCCCCAAACTCAGTTCTGAAGACTTGGTAGTATATTAGGTATGTATGACTTCCCCGTCATGGATCACAGCCTTGTCATGGGGCTTGTATAACTCAATGAAGGTATGAGCCATGCAGTTCAAGGTCACCCAAGGTGGATGGGGTCATAATGGAGAGTTCTGACAAAACATGGTCCACTGGAGGAGGGGATGGCAAACCTCTCCAACATTTTGTCCATGAGAATCCCATGACTAGTATGATAAGGCAAAAAGATAAGACAATGTTGAGATTATCTGAGCCATATTGCAAGTCATATTTTAAGATTCAGGCTTGAAATAAATAAGGTAGGGAAAGCCACTAGGTCATTCAGGTTTCACCTCAATCAATCCTTTATGATTATGCAGTGGAGGTGATGCATTCTAGAGAATACCATGGAGAGATAAAAAGGCCTTCTTAAATGAACACTGCAATAGAAGTAGAGGAAAACAATAGAATGGGAAAGACTAGCACTCTTTTCAAGGAATTTGGAGATATCGAGGGAACATTTCATTCAAGGATGGACATGATAAAGAACAAAAATGGTAAGGACCTAACAGAAACAGAAAATATTAAGAAGAGGTGGCAAGAATACACAGAAGAACTATACAAAAAAGTTCTTAATGACCCAGATAACCACAATGGTATGGACACTGACCTAGAGCTAGACATCCTGAAGTCAAGTGGGCATTAGGAAGCTTTACTACAAATAGGGCTAATGGAGGTAATGAAATTCCAGCTGAGCTGTTTTAAATCCTAAATGTTAATGCTGCTAAAGTGATGCACTCTATATGTCATCAAATTTGAAGCACTCAGCAGTGGTCACAGAACTGGAAAAGGTCAGTTTTCATTCCAATCCCAAAGAAGGGGAATACCTAAGAATGTTGAAACTACTTACAAATGCACTCATTTCACTTGTTAGTAAGTTTATGCTCAAAATCCTTCAAGCTAGGCTTCAGTAGTATGTGAATCAAGACCTTCCAGGTGTACAAGCTGGTTTTAGAAAAGGCAGAGGAACAGAGATCAAATTGCCAACATTCTTGGATTATAGAGATAGCAATCGAATTCCAGAAAATCATTTGCTTCTGCTTCATTGACCACACAAAAGTCTCTTGGATGATAAGGAGATCAAACCAGACAGTCCTAAAGAAAATCAACCCTGTATATCCACTAAACTGGAAGGACTGACGCTGAAGTCGAAGCTCCAATTCTTTGGTTATCTGGTGCAAAGAACATCGTTGGAAAAGACCCTGATGCCAGAAGAGATTGAAGGCAAATGGAGAAGAGGGTGGCAGAGTATGAGATGGTTAGATACCATCACTGGCTCAATGGACATGCATCTGAGCAAACTCCAGGAGATAGCGAAGGACAGTGAAGCCTGGCATGCTGCAGCCCATGGGGTTACAGTTGGATACAACTTAGTGACTAAACAACAAAAATGCATGGCTTAGACTGGACAGCTTTATGGTTTTGTTTCTGCCCGAATGGTTTTCTTAAATATTTCATGTAGAGCAGGTCAGCTGGTGATGAATTCTTTCAGGTCTTATGTGTCTGAAAAAAGTTCTATCTTGACCATTTCTGAGTATGGAATTCAAGCTTGACTTTTCTTCTGCCCCTCTCCTGCCCCTGCATCCCACCGTAAGGTAGTGCTTTTAATATTTTGGGGTTGTTTTTTAAATCTTCTGCCCTGATACACAGAAGAACTATACAAAAAAGTTCTTAATGACCCAGATAACCACAATGGTATGGACACTGACCTAGAGCTAGACATCCTGAAGTCAAGTGGGCATTAGGAAGCTTTACTACAAATAGGGCTAATGGAGGTAATGAAATTCCAGCTGAGCTGTTTTAAATCCTAAATGTTAATGCTGCTAAAGTGATGCACTCTATATGTCATCAAATTTGAAGCACTCAGCAGTGGTCACAGAACTGGAAAAGGTCAGTTTTCATTCCAATCCCAAAGAAGGGGAATACCTAAGAATGTTGAAACTACTTACAAATGCACTCATTTCACTTGTTAGTAAGTTTATGCTCAAAATCCTAGGCTTCAGTAGTATGTGAATCAAGACCTTCCAGGTGTACAAGCTGGTTTTAGAAAAGGCAGAGGAACAGAGATCAAATTGCCAACATTCTTGGATTATAGAGATAGCAATCGAATTCCAGAAAATCATTTGCTTCTGCTTCATTGACCACACAAAAGTCTCTTGGATGATAAGGAGATCAAACCAGACAGTCCTAAAGAAAATCAACCCTGTATATCCACTAAACTGGAAGGACTGACGCTGAAGTCGAAGCTCCAATTCTTTGGTTATCTGGTGCAAAGAACATCGTTGGAAAAGACCCTGATGCCAGAAGAGATTGAAGGCAAATGGAGAAGAGGGTGGCAGAGTATGAGATGGTTAGATACCATCACTGGCTCAATGGACATGCATCTGAGCAAACTCCAGGAGATAGCGAAGGACAGTGAAGCCTGGCATGCTGCAGCCCATGGGGTTACAGTTGGATACAACTTAGTGACTAAACAACAAAAATGCATGGCTTAGACTGGACAGCTTTATGGTTTTGTTTCTGCCCGAATGGTTTTCTTAAATATTTCATGTAGAGCAGGTCAGCTGGTGATGAATTCTTTCAGGTCTTATGTGTCTGAAAAAAGTTCTATCTTGACCATTTCTGAGTATGGAATTCAAGCTTGACTTTTCTTCTGCCCCTCTCCTGCCCCTGCATCCCACCGTAAGGTAGTACTTTTAATATGCTGTTCTGGTTTGCATTATTACCAAAGACAAGTTCACTCTCATTCCTATTTTATTCTTCTGCCCATGATGTTTCTTTTTATTATGGCTTTTTTTTTAGAATATTTTTATTATTGATTTTAAGCAATTCAGTGATGTGTCTCAGTTTAATTTTCTCCATGTTTTTAGGCTTCAGGTTCTTGGAGCTCTGGGTTTATAATTTTCATCAAATGTGGGGAAAAAAATCAGCCATTACTTTTTCAAATGTTTTTTCTATACTCTATTCCCTTGAATATAGTTCTTTCACAGATCATTTTTGCTTCATTCATTTAAAAAAAAATTCTTTTTATTCTTTGTTTTACTCCTGAGAGTCTTTATTGGTATAGGTCCATTTATACTCACATTTTATTTCTTTTTATTATTATTATTATTTTTTATTTCTTTATTTTAAAGGTTTTACAGAGTTTCGTTGTTCACAGACATATATGTTCCCAGATCAGTCATATGCATACCCCTGGCCCCCAACCCCCCAGTTCCCCGCATCCCACCCCTCTGTACCATTGCCCCATGCCATCTCACATTTTATTTCTACATTGTCTAATTTGCTAGTAATTTCATCTAACATTCAAGAGGATTTTTCATTTCAGTCATATTTTTTAATCTCTGGAAGTTTGGTTTGATCTTTTAAAACAATTTCTCTTCTGTCTTTGCTTAACATGTTCAATTTTTCATCTAGCTTTTTTTTTTTTTTTAAAGATTTATTTATTTACTTTGGGCGGGGTCGGGTTGGGGAGGGAGGGGAGTGGGTGGGCCACTTCTATTGGTCTTTCATTTCTCTATTTTTTTCATTCGTCTTCGTTCTTTGGCTCCTGTGGGCCTCCCATCGTGGTGGCGTCTGTCGTTGCCGAGCACCGGCTCTGGGCTCATGCGCTCCAGAGCTCCGGCTCGGTAATTGGACACATCAGTCCAGCCGCTCCGCGGCACGTGGGATCTTCCCAGGCCAGGGCTCGAACCCGCGCCCCTTGCACTGCAAGGCGGTGTCCTTACTCACTGGACCACCAGGGGAAGCCCTCATCTAGCTTTCTGAAAATATGGAATAAAATATTAATAATAATTTTAATGTCTGATAATTCTACCAATTATGCCGTTCTGGGTGAATTTTGCTTGATTTATTTTTATCATTATTGTGGGTCATATTTTCCTACCTCTTTGCACGATTGGTAATTTTTTATTAGATTCTAGATGCTGAGATTTTACCTTGTTGAGTGCTGGATGAAATCTTTATAAATATCCTTGAGCTTTGTTTTGGGATACAGCTAAATAATTTGAATAGTTTGATTTTTCTAGGCCTCTTTTAAGCCTTGTTAGGCGGGACCAGAGAGGCATTTAGCTTGTATCTACTGTTGTCCCAATAATCAAACAATACCTTCTGGACACTCTATTTGATATCTCATGAAAGTAATGATTTCTTAACTTGACTAGTGAAAACAGGCACTATTTCTGATCTATGTGAACACCCAAGATATTTCCCCACTCTACTTCTTTTGTGTTCCATTTCTTTCCTCAGTCTCAGGTAATTTCCTCACACACATGTGCTGACCACTATTAACCTGAAACTTCAAGTGGGCTCTTCTACAGTTTCTATAGTTTTCTCCTCTATCTACTCTGTCCCACAGACTCTAGCAGTCTTGTCCTCCCTTTATTCCTTCAACTCAGAGGTAACTTCTCTGTCTCTCCTGGATTCCTCCTCTATGTGCTGCATCTGAAGAACTCTTTCCAATCTGTTAACTGAGGTACTATAGGACTTCCTGTTTTTTTCCCTGTCTTAACAATCACTGTCCTGTGTTGCTTGGTGTTTAGTGCCCTAAAACTATTTTTCCCCATATATTTTGCCTGTTTTTAGTTCCTTTAGAGGAGAAGATAAATCAGTTCTCTAATCTCTATTATGATTGATAGCAGAAATCTCCGTTAATTGTATTTTATTTAAAGCTTGTCAACCTATCAAAGTACTTTTCTAGAACTGGAAAAGTTTCACCTCCCTTTGCAGGAAATATATTGAATCTGATCAAGTTTTTCCATTATTTGAGTTTCCATTTGTTAATTTGCCATCTGCTAACAAGAATAAAGCAATAAGTCTTTTATCATTAGTTTATTAGTTACTTCATATGCAAAATTTATACAATACTATCAGCCTTCAACTTTCACAGAAGTATGTATATCTCTTTCATAAAGGTACATAGAATTATTCAACATCAGGCAATGACTGCAAAATCTTTGGAAATGAGACTTTATTAATACAACCTATGGCAGTATGTGTTTCATGGCTAAAACCTGAAGTTGCACTAGATTTTTCTATTGCTAGAATGCTCTGATTTTATGATATAATCCAAGTTGGGCAAATTTAGAATTATTGTCTTTTTAATACTTGCCAAGTAGAACTCTTCAAAAAGGAGTCCGCCATGTTCAGCATAAGTGGAATATTAAAGGATTTTGTTGAAATGAACAACTTAGGGATATAAATATTTTTTGAGTAAATAGCTTTGGGAATTAAAGGCCAAGAGAAATAACAACAAATATCTTCCTTAATTTTGCTTTTCAAGATGCTGTTGGTTTTTGTGAGTTCTTTTTCTTTCTCTGTCTGCATGCATGTTTACATATATGTACATCTATGTGTGTGCATGTGTGAGTGTGATTTTATTACAATCAAGAAGAACTATATGCATCAACTACTAGCACTTCAATCCCTTAGAGCGACCTCTACTTTATATTAATGTCCTGCCTCAAATTCCTGGTGCAGTAGTACTGAAAACACATCTCCTAACTCCAAGCCTAATAAAATTCCCTCTCTCCTTGTTTCTGTCTCTCCTGGATTCCTCCTCTATGTGCTGCATCTGAAGAACTCTTTCCAATCTGTTAACTGAGGTACTATAGGACTTCCTGTTTTTTTCCCTGTCTTAACAATCACTGTCCTGTGTTGCTTGGTGTTTAGTGCCCTAAAACTATTTTTCCCCATATATTTTGCCTGTTTTTAGTTCCTTTAGAGGAGAAGATAAATCAGTTCTCTAATCTCTATTATGATTGATAGCAGAAATCTCCGTTAATTGTATTTTATTTAAAGCTTGTCAACCTATCAAAGTACTTTTCTAGAACTGGAAAAGTTTCACCTCCCTTTGCAGGAAATATATTGAATCTGATCAAGTTTTTCCATTATTTGAGTTTCCATTTGTTAATTTGCCATCTGCTAACAAGAATAAAGCAATAAGTCTTTTATCATTAGTTTATTAGTTACTTCATATGCAAAATTTATACAATACTATCAGCCTTCAACTTTCACAGAAGTATGTATATCTCTTTCATAAAGGTACATAGAATTATTCAACATCAGGCAATGACTGCAAAATCTTTGGAAATGAGACTTTATTAATACAACCTATGGCAGTATGTGTTTCATGGCTAAAACCTGAAGTTGCACTAGATTTTTCTATTGCTAGAATGCTCTGATTTTATGATATAATCCAAGTTGGGCAAATTTAGAATTATTGTCTTTTTAATACTTGCCAAGTAGAACTCTTCAAAAAGGAGTCCGCCATGTTCAGCATAAGTGGAATATTAAAGGATTTTGTTGAAATGAACAACTTAGGGATATAAATATTTTTTGAGTAAATAGCTTTGGGAATTAAAGGCCAAGAGAAATAACAACAAATATCTTCCTTAATTTTGCTTTTCAAGATGCTGTTGGTTTTTGTGAGTTCTTTTTCTTTCTCTGTCTGCATGCATGTTTACATATATGTACATCTATGTGTGTGCATGTGTGTGAGTGTGATTTTATTACAATCAAGAAGAACTATATGCATCAACTACTAGCACTTCAATCCCTTAGAGCGACCTCTACTTTATATTAATGTCCTGCCTCAAATTCCTGGTGCAGTAGTACTGAAAACACATCTCCTAACTCCAAGCCTAGTAAAATTCCCTCTCTCCTTGTTTCTGTATTTCTCCTTTATTTTTATGTTGGAGAGAGAGTGGAAAAGTATCCAGTAAGATTTTGTATTATCTTACATCACAACTCATTTTTTTTCTCATTGAAATGATTTCTTTTCTACTCATTAAAAATGATTTATGTGAGCAACAGATTATTTGATAGTTGGACATGGTTATTTAGGCCATGTGTTCATCATATCATGTATGTAGTATTGAATTACAAAACCATTTTATCTTAGATGTTAGTCTCTATATCATATTTGTCAACCCATCAATTTACAGTAGTCATTAAAGATACAGGGAAGAGTTTCTTACAGTTTTTGGTACTTCTTACCAAAATAATTTACCAAATGGATATAGCATTTATCAAGCATTCCATCTGTCCTGCAGTTTCCATCCCTAAAATACAATAGCCCAAGAAACAGTTATAAACCACATTTATGCACTAATCACTCAAGCACTCAGGTCAATAGTGGTAATGAGTATGGCCTCTTCTCTACACACAAAAAAGTCTTGTGCTGCACGAAGTACAGTTTTACAGAATAGTGTCTTTGTTAGATAAAAATGGTCACAAAGGTTTCATAATTTTGCCTACCAAGAAGTGGACTGATGGCCTCCTTGCTTGTGTCTAGGGTATCCTGAGACTTACTTTTATCAACATATTATGGAGGAAGTGACATAACGTGGAACCTGAGTCAAGTTTTACAAGGCTTTGAAGCTTTTGTTTTATTTTCCCTAGAACTCTGTCTCCTGAGGGTGAGAGACTCAGACACCTCAGGTAGCTCAGCTATTCCTCGTTCCAGCTGAGACCCCAGACTGTGTGTGAGCCTAACTGACACCACATGGAGCAGAAATGAAATTGTTTCAGCTGAATTCATTCCAAATTGCTGACCCACAGAATCACAAACTAATTTTTATTTTAAGCCACTAAGTTTTGGAAATTCTGTGGAAGTCTAGTGGTGGGACTCCATGCTTCCACCGCATGGGATGTGGGTTGACCTCTGGTAGGGGAAGCCGCATGGTGTGGCCAAAAAAAAAAAAAAAAAGTCACTGGGTCTCTTGGTAGTTTCTTACACAGCAAGAGACAAGTGGATACTCTACAGATGAATTCTCCTCCACCTCTGCCTTCCTTTCACCTTACTTTTAATCAGCTCTTCTAATGCCTTCAATTTCTCTTCTCTAGCCCCTTTAAAAGTCTTTCATTTGCCATAATATACTCTGTGCAATCCATTTGCTATTAACTATTTATATAACACCTTATATGGACACAATCTTTTAAAAAATCTTAGCTTCTTAATTCTCCTAGAACTTTTTTGGGGGGGCGGCGGTTAGGGAGGGAGGGGGGCGGACGGGCCACTTCTATTGGTCTTTCATTTATCTATTTTCATCCATCTTTTTTCTTTGGCCCATGTGGGCCTCCCATCGCAGTGGCCTCTGTTGTCACAGAGCACCGGCTCTGGGTGCATGCACCCTAGAGCTCCGGTTCGGTAATTGGACACATCGGTTCAGCCGCTCTGCAGCACATGGGATCTTCCCAGGCCAGGGATCGAACCACTGCCCCTTGCTCTACAAGGCGGTGTCCTTACCCACTGGGCAACCAGGGAAGCCCTCTCCTAGAACTTTTATGAAATAAATAGACGGTAGTGGTATTCCATTTTAAGATTATGAAGCAATGTTTTGCATTAGTAAAATATGTGATTTTTTTAGGGAGGCTCACTTTGCTTTGTAGACATGATCCATTCCTTTAATTGTGCAGTGAGAAAGATAAAATATGAGGAGCAAACTTAGTATCTTCATGGAATTTTTGGCAGTGCTTAGAGCTTTCCAATGCTCCTCTCTTCTCCTGAATAATTGTATATGATATAATAGGTATTCCATGTGGGAAATAATCACAGAGACATAAAACAGAATGTTTATTTTGTTTATATAGAACCAAAAGATAGGCAGTATTTACAAATTTTGAGTTTATTTGAGGAAGATAAAACTTACCCTTTTTGTATTCCATTCCTAACATTTTCCTTCTTAAATTTTTGTACTTTAAGACTTAAAATGATCTGCTTTGGCTTATTTTGTGGAGTCTGTGAATTGGTTAGCTGCCAAACTTTATTTTATTTTAGAAAGTTTGGAACTGGCATGCTTGTAGATGAGTGTCCTTTATTTCTTGCAATCGAAAGACCTGTCTTGTGCTTCACAAACACCTTTAGCTGTAGTCACCACCTCATCACAGGATATATTGCCTTCACATTCCTAAGCTCAAATAAAGATTTGCCCTTAATTTTGTGATGTGGGAACACATTAGTTTATCATGAAAATCTCTATCCTTCAGTCTGTGAAACTAATGGAATGATAAGAAACGTGTGTGGGTGTGCCTTTTTTCTTAGAATAGCAATAGTTTCGTCAGTTTTTTTGACAAATCTGATGCTTCCCAATGTTTGAAGCAGTATTCTAGGAGCTCTCTCTATTTCTCTGTCTCTCTATGATATTCTCTATTTCTGCTTCCATTCCACCAAGAATTATGGCCCCAGTGCATCATGCCCATCATCCACATATGTAATTTCATTCAAAAGAACAGTCCATTCCAGGGCACGTAAAAAGCAGCAGTCGCTGTTAGAAAATGAATAATGAAATTATGTCACAGAGGAAATTAAAAAAAAAATTGGCCTCTTTTATTGTTTTTTTAATTTATTTATTTTCATCCAACTTTATTCTTTGGCTTGTATGGGCCTCCCATTGCAGTGGCTTTTCTCCTTGCAGAGAACTGACTCTGGGCACATGCACTCCAGAGTGCTGTATTGTAATTGGACATACTGGTCCAGCTGCTCCACGGCATGTGGGATCTTCCCCGACTAGGAATCCAACCAGTGCCCCCTGCACTGCAAGGTGGACTCTACCCATTGGACCACCAGGGAGCCTGGAATTTCTTGTAATGATATTATCTTAGTTGAGCTGCAATAACAGAACATCATAGACTCTGCTGTTCCTTGGAAGAAACTATGACAAAACTAGACAGTGTATTAAAACAGTAGAGACTTCACTTTGCTGACAAATGTTCATATAGTCAACAGTTCATAGTCATGTATGGATGAGAGAGTTTGAACCATAAAGACTCTGCTGTTCCTTGGAAGAAAAGTACTATTCCTTCTATTCCTTCTTAAATTTTTGTACTTTAAGACTTAAAATGATCTGCTTTGGCCTATTTTGTGGAGTCTGTGAATTGGTTAGCTGCCAAACTTTATTTTATTTTAGAAAGTTTGGAACTGGCATGCTTGTAGATGAGTGTCCTTTATTTCTTGCAATCGAAAGACCTGTCTTGTGCTTCACAAACACCTTTAGCTGTAGTCACCACCTCATCACAGGATATATTGCCTTCACATTCCTAAGCTCAAATAAAGATTTGCCCTTAATTTTGTGATGTGGGAACACATTAGTTTATCATGAAAATCTCTATCCTTCAGTCTGTGAAACTAATGGAATGATAAGAAACGTGTGTGGGTGTGCCTTTTTTCTTAGAATAGCAATAGTTTCGTCAGTTTTTTTGACAAATCTGATGCTTCCCAATGTTTGAAGCAGTATTCTAGGAGCTCTCTCTATTTCTCTGTCTCTCTATGATATTCTCTATTTCTGCTTCCATTCCACCAAGAATTATGGCCCCAGTGCATCATGCCCATCATCCACATATGTAATTTCATTCAAAAGAACAGTCCATTCCAGGGCACGTAAAAAGCAGCAGTCGCTGTTAGAAAATGAATAATGAAATTATGTCACAGAGGAAATTAAAAAAAAAATTGGCCTCTTTTATTGTTTTTTTAATTTATTTATTTTCATCCAACTTTATTCTTTGGCTTGTATGGGCCTCCCATTGCAGTGGCTTTTCTCCTTGCAGAGAACTGACTCTGGGCACATGCACTCCAGAGTGCTGTATTGTAACTGGACATACTGGTCCAGCTGCTCCACGGCATGTGGGATCTTCCCCGACTAGGAATCCAACCAGTGCCCCCTGCACTGCAAGGTGGACTCTACCCATTGGACCACCAGGGAGCCTGGAATTTCTTGTAATGATATTATCTTAGTTGAGCTGCAATAACAGAACATCATAGACTCTGCTGTTCCTTGGAAGAAAAACTATGACAAAACTAGACAGTGTATTAAAACAGTAGAGACTTCACTTTGCTGACAAATGTTCATATAGTCAAAGCTATAGTTTTTCCAGTAGTCATGTATGGATGAGAGAGTTTGAACCATAAAGAAGGCTGAGTGCTGAAGAATTGATACTTTTGAATTGTGGTGCTGGAGAAGACTCTTGGGAGTCCCTTGGAAAGCAAGGAGATCAAACCAGTCAATCCTAAAGGAATTCAACCCTGAATACTCATTGGAAGGACTGATAATGAAGCTAAAGCTCCCATACTTTGGCCACCTGATGCAAAGAGGTGACTCACTGGAAAAGATCCTGATGTTGGGAAAGATTGAGGGCAGGAGAAGGGCCTGACAGAGGACGACATGACTGGATGAATGGACATGAATTTGAGCAAACTCTGGGAGATGGTGAAGAATAGGGAAGCCTGGCGTGCTTCCGTCCATGGACTCGCAAAAAGTAGGATGAGACTTAGGGACTGAACAACAACAATAGACCTGGTTGCTTGAACAACAATCTTTTATTTCTCTGGAGTCTGGAAGTCTATGAGCAGGGTGCTAGATGTGAAAGAGAGGATAGGAGCTAACTCTCTTATCAGGGCACTATGCTCACCATTGGGGATATGCTCTTATGAACTAATTACCTCCTGAAGACCCTGCCTCCAAATACCATCACAGTCAGGCTTCAACATATGAATTTTCCAGGACATAAATGTTTTCTGAAAACAAGTATTAAGCTACATTATATTTCATTACAATTATAGTGCAGTGTTTCTCAAACTGTGCTGTAGGAAAATCAGAATTACCTGGACCTTCACCAAAGAAATGAATAGGAATTTTGAGGAGCAAGGAATTGGAATCTGTATTTAGACAAATTTCTTTGATGATTTTAACATATGCTGAAATTTGAGACCACCATGTTTGATCCCTGGGTCAGGAAAATCCCCTACTCCAGTGTTCTTGCCTGGAAAATCCCATGGACAGAGGAGCCTGGTGGGCTACAGTCCATGGGGTCACAAAGAGTTGGACATGACTGAGCACACACACACACACACACACACACACACACACAGAGACACTAGACAGAATACTGGAGAACTACAATCTGTTTTTCTCTTTTAATGAAAAATGATTTCAAATACACAAAGAATATAGATCTCTTTCAAAATGCAGCAGGAGTTATAATCAGAAAGTCATGTGATGAAACAAATGTAATTAATTTCATGCTGGATTTAGTTATGGTCAGTTTTTTCAAAAAGTGATGCAGTGCATACATAGTAAAGGGAAAACTGTCATCCCTTTGTTGAGACTGTTTATGAACTTGTTATGAAAGCGTCTTGTTCAATCCTAAAGGAATTCAACCCTGAATACTCATTGGAAGGACTGATAATGAAGCTAAAGCTCCCATACTTTGGCCACCTGATGCAAAGAGGTGACTCACTGGAAAAGATCCTGATGTTGGGAAAGATTGAGGGCAGGAGAAGGGCCTGACAGAGGACGACATGACTGGATGAATGGACATGAATTTGAGCAAACTCTGGGAGATGGTGAAGAATAGGGAAGCCTGGCGTGCTTCCGTCCATGGACTCGCAAAAAGTAGGATGAGACTTAGGGACTGAACAACAACAATAGACCTGGTTGCTTGAACAACAATCTTTTATTTCTCTGGAGTCTGGAAGTCTATGAGCAGGGTGCTAGATGTGAAAGAGAGGATAGGAGCTAACTCTCTTATCAGGGCACTATGCTCACCATTGGGGATATGCTCTTATGAACTAATTACCTCCTGAAGACCCTGCCTCCAAATACCATCACAGTCAGGCTTCAACATATGAATTTTCCAGGACATAAATGTTTTCTGAAAACAAGTATTAAGCTACATTATATTTCATTACAATTATAGTGCAGTGTTTCTCAAACTGTGCTGTAGGAAAATCAGAATTACCTGGACCTTCACCAAAGAAATGAATAGGAATTTTGAGGAGCAAGGAATTGGAATCTGTATTTAGACAAATTTCTTTGATGATTTTAACATATGCTGAAATTTGAGACCACCATGTTTGATCCCTGGGTCAGGAAAATCCCCTACTCCAGTGTTCTTGCCTGGAAAATCCCATGGACAGAGGAGCCTGGTGGGCTACAGTCCATGGGGTCACAAAGAGTTGGACATGACTGAGCACACACACACACACACACACACACACACACAGAGACACTAGACAGAATACTGGAGAACTACAATCTGTTTTTCTCTTTTAATGAAAAATGATTTCAAATACACAAAGAATATAGATCTCTTTCAAAATGCAGCAGGAGTTATAATCAGAAAGTCATGTGATGAAACAAATGTAATTAATTTCATGCTGGATTTAGTTATGGTCAGTTTTTTCAAAAAGTGATGCAGTGCATACATAGTAAAGGGAAAACTGTCATCCCTTTGTTGAGACTGTTTATGAAATGCTGTCTTTTGAGAGAACACTTAGATGGCACTGTGTCTGTCTGGTGGGAAAAGATTTTCAGCTCTTGTCTGTTGATCTTGAGGTTTTGTTGCACTAGGGAATGAAACAGTGTGTTATATCCACAGAAGCAGAAAGTGCTTTTTTTCCTTTAGCCCCTTCTTCCTAAGATGTCATATCTTGAAGAGAAACAAAACAGAAAAGGAACAAATTTATTCTCACGGAGCTTGGAGGAGCATGAATTATTTATTCTCAGAAATCCTCTACTATCTTTGCATGAAAGAGAGCCCTATTATTAAAAGTGAATGTTTCTTTTCCTGTATGTCAATAACTGGGAGATCAGAATGGACTGGCTGTTAGATAACTCCCTCCTTGGAGACCAAGCTCCCCAAGGCAGCCTCTGCAGTAGCCAAGTTATTTTTAAGACAATAAAATCATTGGAACTGATACATTAACACCTGGCATTGATATGACAGAGGTCTGCCACTGAGACAGTCTAAAAGGAAGAAAAGGCCATTAGAATGATCCCAATTACCTTTTAATTATGACTTAACCCATTTGCATAAATCACATCCCAGAGAATTTCTGTGTGCGTGTGCATGTGTGTATGTGTGTAAATTGCCTAGGTTTATGAGGCCCTTATTTTGTTCAGATAGGTCTGGCAGTAAATTCTCCATAACCTTCATCCTGGGGCACAGGAAGTCAATTCTTCTTGCCTGGGGAAGAATTTAAGTTTTCCTTTGGTGCTTGTAATCCTGTTTTCTTTCTCCCACAGTTGTGCAAATGAGAACAATTGTTTTGTGTTTCCCAGGTCACACTGGGTTTCTCTAGAGCTGAGAGAACATGCCGCTTCCTTGATATAATAAATTTCAGTTAGGCAGAGGCAGCTGGGCAGTTTCATCCTGGAGGGATTGAAACTAAAAGGAGAATTACAAATTGGGCTTGTCATTCTGCCCTGCAGTGGCTCTGGGAGTCCCAGCCTCTGGTGGCCCGCCTAGCAAACTGGTTCTCTTTGCTCTAGGGGAGGTGGTAAGTTGTCGGCATTTTTTTCCCAGAACTAAAGTACTAGCTGTTTAGAATCAACTCTTGTCCTTTTTAAAGCGGTTGACGGAGACCTTGGTATTGGAATCATTGTTAGAGAGACCCCCATATGTCCTATGTATGCATACTGTCCTGCTTCATAGAGAAAAGGCCATGTTTGTTGACTTTCCTCTGTTAAAATAAGTAACCTTTAAAGAAAAATGTCAAAGCTGGTGGAGGGCAAAATTCTAAAGGAAAGAGTGGATTTGCTGTGTCCCAGCCCCGCACCTGCATCTTGGACATTCCCACCTCACGAGTGCTCATGGCCTTTGTGCCGCTGACAGCTCTCCCCCTCAGATTTTCATGCCTGTTTCCTTTCTGCCTTCTTGTCTTTTTCTTCTTATTATCTAAGAGCTCGATGTATTTCTATGAAGCAGAAGATTAGGAACAACTCAAATACCCATCAATAGAGAGGGCTGGTGAAATAAAGTGTGGAACATCCATTTAATGAAATACAATGGAGCCAAAATAAAGGATGGAGACACTCCATGTACTGATAAGAGGAGATCGCCAAGATTCTTTGTCAAGTGAAAAGTTAAAGGCCCAGGAAAGTGTGTCTATCGTATCTTTGGTGCTATCTTTTTTGCAGAAAAGTGAGGGGAAATAAGACTCTGTATCCTTGTTTACTTGTATATGCTTGGAAAAAAATCTGTCTGGAATGATACATTAAAAAAAAGAAAAAAACCCAACATACACACGCACACCCTAGTAACAGTGGCTCTTATGATGTGGGAAGAGAGATATTTCACTGCATAGTTTTTGGTTAACATTTCTTTATTTATCTTTACATGAAAAATGAGCTTTCCATTTAAGTAAAAATTCAACCCTGCATAAGTACCTTGTAATCCTGTTTTCTTTCTCCCACAGTTGTGCAAATGAGAACAATTGTTTTGTGTTTCCCAGGTCACACTGGGTTTCTCTAGAGCTGAGAGAACATCCCTTCCTTGATATAATAAATTTCAGTTAGGCAGAGGCAGCTGGGCAGTTTCATCCTGGAGGGATTGAAACTAAAAGGAGAATTACAAATTGGGCTTGTCATTCTGCCCTGCAGTGGCTCTGGGAGTCCCAGCCTCTGGTGGCCCGCCTAGCAAACTGGTTCTCTTTGCTCTAGGGGAGGTGGTAAGTTGTCGGCATTTTTTTCCCAGAACTAAAGTACTAGCTGTTTAGAATCAACTCTTGTCCTTTTTAAAGCGGTTGACGGAGACCTTGGTATTGGAATCATTGTTAGAGAGACCCCCATATGTCCTATGTATGCATACTGTCCTGCTTCATAGAGAAAAGGCCATGTTTGTTGACTTTCCTCTGTTAAAATAAGTAACCTTTTAAAGAAAAATGTCAAAGCTGGTGGAGGGCAAAATTCTAAAGGAAAGAGTGGATTTGCTGTGTCCCAGCCCCGCACCTGCATCTTGGACATTCCCACCTCACGAGTGCTCATGGCCTTTGTGCCGCTGACAGCTCTCCCCCTCAGATTTTCATGCCTGTTTCCTTTCTGCCTTCTTGTCTTTTTCTTCTTATTATCTAAGAGCTCGATGTATTTCTATGAAGCAGAAGATTAGGAACAACTCAAATACCCATCAATAGAGAGGGCTGGTGAAATAAAGTGTGGAACATCCATTTAATGAAATACAATGGAGCCAAAATAAAGGATGGAGACACTCCATGTACTGATAAGAGGAGATCGCCAAGATTCTTTGTCAAGTGAAAAGTTAAAGGCCCAGGAAAGTGTGTCTATCGTATCTTTGGTGCTATCTTTTGTGCAGAAAAAGTGAGGGGAAATAAGACTCTGTATCCTTGTTTACTTGTATATGCTTGGAAAAAAATCTGTCTGGAATGATACATTAAAAAAAAGAAAAAAACCCAACATACACACGCACACCCTAGTAACAGTGGCTCTTATGATGTGGGAAGAGAGATATTTCACTGCATAGTTTTTGGTTAACATTTCTTTATTTATCTTTACATGAAAAATGAGCTTTCCATTTAAGTACAACAGATAATCAGAAAAATCACAAAGAACCTTTGTCTGCAGTTTAAAGGGCTCATCTTTATAGTCAGCACGCATACCTGGAAATAGAACATACCAGCACCTCAGCAGCTCTCTGGATGCCAAGAATCTCATGTGCTGTAGGTACCCATCAGCTATTACTTGCTCCTACTGTCATGACTTTTTTACCCTGACTAAACATGAATCTATAAATAGAGGTAAAATCATGCCTCTCATGCAAATATGTGTATGGGTCAACAATTTTTTAAGCTCATTAATTTTAAGCTCAATAACTATCAAAATATAAAACAATAAAAAGTAAAATCCAGAACAGATCAAAGGTAATCCAAAGGACAGACACATATATAGCCTGTTAAGAATGTTTAAATGAATTTAGTAATAGATGCAAAATTAGCCAGTATCTATAGGGCAGTTACTCTTCACCTGATGCAATTTGTTTGTAGATGTATAGACAAGAATAATTTCCATTGTTATCTATTTTCTACAACTTACAGAGCTATAAAGTAATTCTAAAACAATGAAGGGCACCGGCCAAGTGGAATCAGATAACCCAGAGCATTGTATTGGGCAGCGCCCATTATTTCATTGAGAAGACTGAAAAACTCTTTTTTGCCCGAAGTCTTTTACTATGTTTTTCTGATGTATTGTGCATGAATTTTGTCTGGTTTTGAACATTATAGAAATAGAAGCAAATCTAATTCTGCAAGGTCTACTGCAGCTTGGACCAAATATACCAAGGATGGTTTGAGTCTTTCTGCTCTCATTCCACATTCATTAAGCACATCTCCATTATGAATTCAGTTGCCCAAGATCCCTTGCATGTCAGACACCCCTCATACTTTGACTCACATCCTTTTGTAGTTGTCTGATTTCACTCTTTGGTGCTATCTTTGTGCAGAAAAGTGAGGGGAAATAAGACTCTGTATCCTTGTTTACTTGTATATGCTTGGAAAAAAATCTGTCTGGAATGATACATTAAAAAAAAGAAAAAAACCCAACATACACACGCACACCCTAGTAACAGTGGCTCTTATGATGTGGGAAGAGAGATATTTCACTGCATAGTTTTTGGTTAACATTTCTTTATTTATCTTTACATGAAAAATGAGCTTTCCATTTAAGTACAACAGATAATCAGAAAAATCACAAAGAACCTTTGTCTGCAGTTTAAAGGGCTCATCTTTATAGTCAGCACGCATACCTGGAAATAGAACATACCAGCACCTCAGCAGCTCTCTGGATGCCAAGAATCTCATGTGCTGTAGGTACCCATCAGCTATTACTTGCTCCTACTGTCATGACTTTTTTACCCTGACTAAACATGAATCTATAAATAGAGGTAAAATCATGCCTCTCATGCAAATATGTGTATGGGTCAACAATTTTTTAAGCTCATTAATTTTAAGCTCAATAACTATCAAAATATAAAACAATAAAAAGTAAAATCCAGAACAGATCAAAGGTAATCCAAAGGACAGACACATATATAGCCTGTTAAGAATGTTTAAATGAATTTAGTAATAGATGCAAAATTAGCCAGTATCTATAGGGCAGTTACTCTTCACCTGATGCAATTTGTTTGTAGATGTATAGACAAGAATAATTTCCATTGTTATCTATTTTCTACAACTTACAGAGCTATAAAGTAATTCTAAAACAATGAAGGGCACCGGCCAAGTGGAATCAGATAACCCAGAGCATTGTATTGGGCAGCGCCCATTATTTCATTGAGAAGACTGAAAAACTCTTTTTTGCCCGAAGTCTTTTACTATGTTTTTCTGATGTATTGTGCATGAATTTTGTCTGGTTTTGAACATTATAGAAATAGAAGCAAATCTAATTCTGCAAGGTCTACTGCAGCTTGGACCAAATATACCAAGGATGGTTTGAGTCTTTCTGCTCTCATTCCACATTCATTAAGCACATCTCCATTATGAATTCAGTTGCCCAAGATCCCTTGCATGTCAGACACCCCTCATACTTTGACTCACATCCTTTTGTAGTTGCTTCTGATTTCAAGTATATCTAGAGGGACTGATTGTGGTCTGGGCAGGTTTTGACTCCCATTGTGCTGATGGTATTGTACCTCAAGCATGGCTTGTGTGACTTTCACTTTTGGCCCTTGGGCTTTTTTAGTGATACATCCTGTGTGGGAGCCCTGAAGTGGGAATGTGGGAGAGTTAGTGTTTCCAGGGGCAGTGCTCAACTGGTAATGGGTAAATGCTTCTTCCAAGTAAGAAATTAGTTCCTGAGTTAATCCTAGCCCCTGAACCAATTCCAGGAGGCTTTATCTTAAGCAGCCTAAAAGTTAGGTTCTTTTATCCTTTAACTTCAGCACAAATGATCCATATTCACTTGCATACACTTACATTTCTGGAAAAATCTGGTGAATTATGTGTGAAGTTTGGAGCCTGAGGGCTGGGTCAGAGAGAAGAACTGACTCCACAGTCCCATTGAGTATCTCATTTGTGAATATTGACTGCAGACCCTGTCTAGATTTTGGGAGGTTCTGTGGGAAATGCTACAGTGCGTAGCCCACACATAATCCCTGTACACCTGCTTCTGACCAGTGATCATGAAGAGTTACTAGTCTAGCATGGGAACTCAGGTACTCTGCTTTTTACTTTCAGGGGAGCCAGGCTGTTGACCTCCATGTGATTCCATCTTATACCTGCTATTTACAGCTTTAACTTCCACAGTGCCCTCCTACTATTTATGAACATTTCAGCCATAATAGCTGACCTGACCTTGAAGAGCTCTCTGCTGCCCTCCATGTGACAGAACAAGGACTGTTGTAGAGCCCCAGCTTGGAAGCACTGTGCTAGAGGAATGGGATCAGATATCCTGGTAGATGCCTGGCTTTGGCTCATCTTGAGCCATAGAGCTTTGAGCTAACTAAATGTTTCTATACCCTTGTTGAATTTTGTCTGGTTTTGAACATTATAGAAATAGAAGCAAATCTAATTCTGCAAGGTCTACTGCAGCTTGGACCAAATATACCAAGGATGGTTTGAGTCTTTCTGCTCTCATTCCACATTCATTAAGCACATCTCCATTATGAATTCAGTTGCCCAAGATCCCTTGCATGTCAGACACCCCTCATACTTTGACTCACATCCTTTTGTAGTTGCTTCTGATTTCAAGTATATCTAGAGGGACTGATTGTGGTCTGGGCAGGTTTTGACTCCCATTGTGCTGATGGTATTGTACCTCAAGCATGGCTTGTGTGACTTTCACTTTTGGCCCTTGGGCTTTTTTAGTGATACATCCTGTGTGGGAGCCCTGAAGTGGGAATGTGGGAGAGTTAGTGTTTCCAGGGGCAGTGCTCAACTGGTAATGGGTAAATGCTTCTTCCAAGTAAGAAATTAGTTCCTGAGTTAATCCTAGCCCTGAACCAATTCCAGGAGGCTTTATCTTAAGCAGCCTAAAAGTTAGGTTCTTTTATCCTTTAACTTCAGCACAAATGATCCATATTCACTTGCATACACTTACATTTCTGGAAAAATCTGGTGAATTATGTGTGAAGTTTGGAGCCTGAGGGCTGGGTCAGAGAGAAGAACTGACTCCACAGTCCCATTGAGTATCTCATTTGTGAATATTGACTGCAGACCCTGTCTAGATTTTGGGAGGTTCTGTGGGAAATGCTACAGTGCGTAGCCCACACATAATCCCTGTACACCTGCTTCTGACCAGTGATCATGAAGAGTTACTAGTCTAGCATGGGAACTCAGGTACTCTGCTTTTTACTTTCAGGGGAGCCAGGCTGTTGACCTCCATGTGATTCCATCTTATACCTGCTATTTACAGCTTTAACTTCCACAGTGCCCTCCTACTATTTATGAACATTTCAGCCATAATAGCTGACCTGACCTTGAAGAGCTCTCTGCTGCCCTCCATGTGACAGAACAAGGACTGTTGTAGAGCCCCAGCTTGGAAGCACTGTGCTAGAGGAATGGGATCAGATATCCTGGTAGATGCCTGGCTTTGGCTCATCTTGAGCCATAGAGCTTTGAGCATAAAGCTAGGAATGTTTCTATACCCTTGTTGAATATTTCAGGTGATAAATGGGGAGATAGCTCATCTTTTGCTTCCCTCCCTCAAGTGTATATTGGAAGACACCCTCTGGACCCTGCCTTGTACCTCATACTCAACATGAACTCCTCAGGGGTTTCAAAGTGTGCAGGATCTGGTGGAATGGGAGGCCTGTGCCCTCACTAGCCCATGCCTCAAAGCCCACGTTTCACCTTCAGCATATAACTGCTAGGGAGAAGCCTTTCACCAGGCACAAACAGAAACTCTGACCCTATCCAATCAGAAAGCACAAATTCCATTATATTCTTTGTGTCTCTTCTTCTCTGTAGTTCTATGGGCTTTTTCTTTCTCTTTAAAAGTGTCTCATTTTCTGTTTCTCCCTCTTACTTTTTTCTCCCTTAGTCGGCAATGACTACTTTAGGCTTTTATTGAATAGAGTTCTGTGTTTCGAACACTGCATTTAAATATAATGGGGGCAGCTTTGATTCCAGTAGAACTTGGGGAACTTTTTTCCCCTATAAGCAAGTGTGTGCTTCTGGTTATAAAGCTTTGTGATCTCAGGTGAGGCTATTTTTGTTCAGGATCTGGGAGCAAGTCCATTCAATAGTTGGGTTCTGATCCTATCACTGTACTCCTATTCCTGTAATGCTGCTTTTCTCAGTGTGACAGATGTGACTTTTTGGGATTAATGCTATTGCCCACACATAATCCCTGTACACCTGCTTCTGACCAGTGATCATGAAGAGTTACTAGTCTAGCATGGGAACTCAGGTACTCTGCTTTTTACTTTCAGGGGAGCCAGGCTGTTGACCTCCATGTGATTCCATCTTATACCTGCTATTTACAGCTTTAACTTCCACAGTGCCCTCCTACTATTTATGAACATTTCAGCCATAATAGCTGACCTGACCTTGAAGAGCTCTCTGCTGCCCTCCATGTGACAGAACAAGGACTGTTGTAGAGCCCCAGCTTGGAAGCACTGTGCTAGAGGAATGGGATCAGATATCCTGGTAGATGCCTGGCTTTGGCTCATCTTGAGCCATAGAGCTTTGAGCATAAAGCTAGGAATGTTTCTATACCCTTGTTGAATATTTCAGGTGATAAATGGGGAGATAGCTCATCTTTTGCTTCCCTCCCTCAAGTGTATATTGGAAGACACCCTCTGGACCCTGCCTTGTACCTCATACTCAACATGAACTCCTCAGGGGTTTCAAAGTGTGCAGGATCTGGTGGAATGGGAGGCCTGTGCCCTCACTAGCCCATGCCTCAAAGCCCACGTTTCACCTTCAGCATATAACTGCTAGGGAGAAGCCTTTCACCAGGCACAAACAGAAACTCTGACCCTATCCAATCAGAAAGCACAAATTCCATTATATTCTTTGTGTCTCTTCTTCTCTGTAGTTCTATGGGCTTTTTCTTTCTCTTTAAAAGTGTCTCATTTTCTGTTTCTCCCTCTTACTTTTTTCTCCCTTAGTCGGCAATGACTACTTTAGGCTTTTATTGAATAGAGTTCTGTGTTTCGAACACTGCATTTAAATATAATGGGGGCAGCTTTGATTCCAGTAGAACTTGGGGAGCTTTTTTCGCCTATAGGCAAGTGTGTGCTTCTGGTTATAAAGGTTTGTGATCTCAGGTGAGGCTATTTTTGTTCAGGATCTGGGAGCAAGTCCATTCAATAGTTGGGTTCTGATCCTATCACTGTACTCCTATTCCTGTAATGCTGCTTTTCTCAGTGTGACAGATGTGACCTGTTGTATTGCACTGATGTATCAGTCAGAGTCCCAGCAGGAAATAGATGACATACTTGAAACAGGTTAATCGAATAAACGTTTATTCTCAAATGCTCTTCTTTAAAAGGCATAGTATCTGGGGACCACAGGAAATGTGTAGTAACCTGGCCTGGCAGAAGTGGAGGTGTTACTACCCTCAGGTCTGTAGAATTTAGACAGTGGTGTAGCTTTAGCCTTCTGGGGAAGAGCAGTAACTGTTGCAGGGGAATAGCCAGCTTGAACAGACCCTTCAGGGAGGGAGCTTCTACTCTTTTTCAGAGAACCACCTGGGCTTCCCATTCGCTGAATTCAACAGGAAGCCAGAGTGTTTTGATATTATCTGCAAGTTAGCTGCCTGGGAGCAGAGACCAAGATGGAGGAGAATGGAGAGTCGCATTGGAGAGGCAAATGGGAGCTGTCTGGGACAAGGATACAGGCTTTTCCAGTCTCTATTCATCTGAGTCATGGATAAATATTAATATCACTTAAGCCTCACCACTATGGATGAGGAACCCAATATTATTAGTCAACTCTTATTTGGGGGTTTTATATAGAGCAACTTCTGTGGTCTTGACAAGATGTCATTTGGCCACCACTCCTGGCTGTACATAATGCCTTGTGGGAGGCTGGTCCTCCACTCTCTCTTTGGAATTGCTGCTCAGGGCTACCCACCTACAACATCTGTTAAGTATTCTTTTTCATAGTTCATAGGTCCTACTCTTGGAAACTATGTGGCTTCTTCTATTTCCCGTTCGTCATACTGGTCCCTTCACCTGCACCAAAAACACACAGTATCCTTCATTTCCCCTTTTGATAATCTGGCTGAATCTCTTGGTGAACTTAGATCAGTATTGTAACACTCATATCCCTACAGGGACCACTGAGCAAAAGTTGAATATCTGCGACCTGCATTTAAATATAATGGGGGCAGCTTTGATTCCAGTAGAACTTGGGGAACTTTTTTCCCCTATAAGCAAGTGTGTGCTTCTGGTTATAAAGCTTTGTGATCTCAGGTGAGGCTATTTTTGTTCAGGATCTGGGAGCAAGTCCATTCAATAGTTGGGTTCTGATCCTATCACTGTACTCCTATTCCTGTAATGCTGCTTTTCTCAGTGTGACAGATGTGACCTGTTGTATTGCACTGATGTATCAGTCAGAGTCCCAGCAGGAAATAGATGACATACTTGAAACAGGTTAATCGAATAAACGTTTATTCTCAAATGCTCTTCTTTAAAAGGCATAGTATCTGGGGACCACAGGAAATGTGTAGTAACCTGGCCTGGCAGAAGTGGAGGTGTTACTACCCTCAGGTCTGTAGAATTTAGACAGTGGTGTAGCTTTAGCCTTCTGGGGAAGAGCAGTAACTGTTGCAGGGGAATAGCCAGCTTGAACAGACCCTTCAGGGAGGGAGCTTCTACTCTTTTTCAGAGAACCACCTGGGCTTCCCATTCGCTGAATTCAACAGGAAGCCAGAGTGTTTTGATATTATCTGCAAGTTAGCTGCCTGGGAGCAGAGACCAAGATGGAGGAGAATGGAGAGTCGCATTGGAGAGGCAAATGGGAGCTGTCTGGGACAAGGATACAGGCTTTTCCAGTCTCTATTCATCTGAGTCATGGATAAATATTAATATCACTTAAGCCTCACCACTATGGATGAGGAACCCAATATTATTAGTCAACTCTTATTTGGGGGTTTTATATAGAGCAACTTCTGTGGTCTTGACAAGATGTCATTTGGCCACCACTCCTGGCTGTACATAATGCCTTGTGGGAGGCTGGTCCTCCACTCTCTCTTTGGAATTGCTGCTCAGGGCTACCCACCTACAACATCTGTTAAGTATTCTTTTTCATAGTTCATAGGTCCTACTCTTGGAAACTATGTGGCTTCTTCTATTTCCCGTTCGTCATACTGGTCCCTTCACCTGCACCAAAAACACACAGTATCCTTCATTTCCCCTTTTGATAATCTGGCTGAATCTCTTGGTGAACTTAGATCAGTATTGTAACACTCATATCCCTACAGGGACCAGAGAGTTAGCAGTGAGTGAGGCAGTGGTAAGTATAGGGTGGAGCTATGAATTGAAATGTATCACATTTCTTTACCCTACAATCAGATAAATCACAGGGCAAACATGATGCCAAATGACAGCTGAAGGTTTAGTTTAGGAAATACTGGGGCAGTAGCTTTTCTGCTTTAGCTGTTTGCTGCCATTTGGGAATACAGGCTATTTTAACACACACTAGCAGTTCAGATTTTCCTATAAAACCTCTTATTTTTTAAACACAGACAGTGGGGAGCTATGGCAGGTTATAAAGACAAATACTACAGTGTCACATGGAGTGAATTAAGAAATAATCTTTTTTGAGGGGAAGTTTACAAAGCTGAGGGTCAAGAAGAATAGGCATGTAGTCCCTTGTCCTTTCAGTACCCCACAGAGGAGTGTGCTGGGTCAGAGAAAGATGCTGGACATGCAGCTTCCTTTGGAAGAACTGTGCACATCTTTGGCTTTGCTTCTAATAATATAAGTGTGAAAAACCATCTGGGGGTAGTGAGAAGAGTTTAGACTTCAGCACCGAACAGCGTGGAATAAATATGAGTTATGCAGGGAATTGTTTGGAAATGCCAACTGTTACCTGGAAAAGTTGTGAAGTTGAATTTGCTCTCCAGAGAGAAGGAAGCCCTGTCAGCCACAGAAAGTTGGACTCACCAAGTGCTGGTCAGCTCACTGCTTAGAACTTGAGCTGTTATTTGTTTCTCTCCACTGCAGCTAATTTACAAATTTTGAAACACTGAATAGACATCAAACAAACAGACCAAATCAAAACAAAATATATCTTGGGCTACCAGTTTGAGATCTCTTAAGCAGACACTGGAAACCAAAATGCCTACTTAGGGATTTTCTACAAAGTTAAAGGCCTGCCTATATCTCCTTTTCAACCCTCTCACTTAAAAAACATTCTCCTTTCTCCTGAGGTCAGGGAAAGTCCAAATATTTGATTTAGGAGGAAAAAAATAAATGCCTGACTATTATCCTGGGGAAGCGATACTCAAAATCCTCCAAGCTGGGCTTCAACAGTATGTGAACCAAGAACTTCCAGGTGTACAAACTGAGTTTAGAAAAGGCAGAGGAACCAGAGATCAAATTGCCAACAGCCATTGGATCATAGAAAGAGCAACGAAATTCCAGAGAAACATCTGCTTCTGCTTCATTGACTATGATAAAGTCTTTGACTGTGTGAATCACAACAGGCTGTGGAAAATTCTGAAAGAGATGGGAATACCAGACCACTCTACCTTCCTCCCTGTGAAACATGTATGCAGGACAAGAAGCAACAGTTAGAACCAGATAGGGAACAATGGACTGGTTCCAAATTGGGAAAGGAGTACCTCAAGGCTGTATCTTGTCACCCTGCTTGTTTAACTTATATGCAGAGTACATCATGTGAAATGCTAGTCTAGATAAAGCACAAGCTAGAATCAAGATTGCCGGAAGAAATACCAATAACCTCAGGTGTGCAGATGACACCACCCTCATGGCAGAAAGTGAAGAGGAGCTAAAGAGCCTCTTGATGAAGGTGAAAGAGGAGAGTGAAGAAGCTGACTTAAAACTCAACATTCAAAAAGCAAAGATCATCGCATCCAGTCCCATCACTTCATGGCAAATGAAGGGGGAAACAGTGACAGACTTTATTTTCTTGGGCTCCAAAATCACTGAGGGTGGTGACTGCAGTCATGAAATTAAAAGTTGCTTGCTCCTTGGAAGAAAAGCTATGACAAACCGAGACAGTATATTCAAAAGCAGAGACATCACTTTGCCAACAAAGGTTGGTAGTCAAAGCTATAGTTTCCCAGTAGTCATGTATGGATATGAGTGTCGGACCATAAAGAAGTCTGAGCACTGAAGAATTGATGTATTTGAACTGTGGAGCTGGAGAAGACTCTTGAGAGTTTCTTGGAAAGTAAGGAGATCAAACCAATCAAAACAAAATATATCTTGGGCTACCAGTTTGAGATCTCTTAAGCAGACACTGGAAACCAAAATGCCTACTTAGGGATTTTCTACAAAGTTAAAGGCCTGCCTATATCTCCTTTTCAACCCTCTCACTTAAAAAACATTCTCCTTTCTCCTGAGGTCAGGGAAAGTCCAAATATTTGATTTAGGAGGAAAAAAATAAATGCCTGACTATTATCCTGGGGAAGCGATACTCAAAATCCTCCAAGCTGGGCTTCAACAGTATGTGAACCAAGAACTTCCAGGTGTACAAACTGAGTTTAGAAAAGGCAGAGGAACCAGAGATCAAATTGCCAACAGCCATTGGATCATAGAAAGAGCAACGAAATTCCAGAGAAACATCTGCTTCTGCTTCATTGACTATGATAAAGTCTTTGACTGTGTGAATCACAACAGGCTGTGGAAAATTCTGAAAGAGATGGGAATACCAGACCACTCTACCTTCCTCCCTGTGAAACATGTATGCAGGACAAGAAGCAACAGTTAGAACCAGATAGGGAACAATGGACTGGTTCCAAATTGGGAAAGGAGTACCTCAAGGCTGTATCTTGTCACCCTGCTTGTTTAACTTATATGCAGAGTACATCATGTGAAATGCTAGTCTAGATAAAGCACAAGCTAGAATCAAGATTGCCGGAAGAAATACCAATAACCTCAGGTGTGCAGATGACACCACCCTCATGGCAGAAAGTGAAGAGGAGCTAAAGAGCCTCTTGATGAAGGTGAAAGAGGAGAGTGAAGAAGCTGACTTAAAACTCAACATTCAAAAAGCAAAGATCATCGCATCCAGTCCCATCACTTCATGGCAAATGAAGGGGGAAACAGTGACAGACTTTATTTTCTTGGGCTCCAAAATCACTGAGGGTGGTGACTGCAGTCATGAAATTAAAAGTTGCTTGCTCCTTGGAAGAAAAGCTATGACAAACCGAGACAGTATATTCAAAAGCAGAGACATCACTTTGCCAACAAAGGTTGGTAGTCAAAGCTATAGTTTCCCAGTAGTCATGTATGGATATGAGTGTCGGACCATAAAGAAGTCTGAGCACTGAAGAATTGATGTATTTGAACTGTGGAGCTGGAGAAGACTCTTGAGAGTTTCTTGGAAAGTAAGGAGATCAAACCAGTCAATCCTAAAGGAAATCAACTCTCAATATTCATTGGAAGGACTGACGCTGAAACTCAAGCTCTAATACTTTGGCCACCTGATGCGAAGGGACAACTCATTGACCCTGATAATAGGAAAAATAGAAGACAAAATGAGAAGGGGATGACAGAGGACAAAATGGTTGGATGGCATCATGGAGTCAATGGACATGAGTTTGATCAGGCTCTAAGAGATGGTGAAGGACAGGGAAACCTGACAAGCTGCCGTCCATGGGGTCACCAAGAGTCAGACATGATTGAACAACTGAAGTGACTGATTTCCCCCTACTAGGGAGAAGAGAGATGCATTGCATTTAGTTCTGATGAGTCTGTAACAGATAACAGCAAAATATAAGTAATTTTTCAATAGCCTGTTACAGTAGACTTTTAATAATAGACTTGTCTATGCCAGAAGTGTTGAACAATAATCAATACTGAGGTTGCAAAGAACAGAAAGCTTTATTTGGGATCTTAACAATTTCAATTCAAGAGACATAGATTGGATAAAACTTAGAGTGCTCTATGGAAGAGAAAGAGTCAGAAACTTAAAAAGACAAAAACCACAAGGTTGTTAAAGTCTCCTGGCAAGAAGTGTGACTCTGATGCAAGTTGGGAAACACCTGTCTTTAAGGAATCACTAGTTGCTCCAGGGTATCTGATAAGTATTTTGAGCAATTCAATAAGTGATTGAAAGGTCCCATTCCATGCAGGCTGAGGTGTACATAAGTCATGCTTCCTCAGTGGCCTCTATGCTCCAGTTAAGAAAGCTTTCGTAGTAATACCAATTCCATTTTGATTTTCTTTTCATAGTAGAAAAGTTAGAATCTTTAAAATTGACCAGAGAAGGTGAATGTCCTGATGGGAAGAAATGACTGGACTAGAGAATACTCTCCTTTTTCTTTCTGAGCAAAAAAATTTTAGGTACTTACTTGTGACTGCTGTGCTGTCTACCCTCACTGTCTCAGGGCTGGGGCATACACCAGATACTAGTCCCTGTTAATGCTCTAGACAAGGTTGGGATTCAGCCTCCTTTTCTTTGTCTCCATAGCACAGCTAGACAGGGTTGTCCTATTTAAATAAGACTTTTGTGATTACATAAGAAAATATTCATCACTCATCATTTAACAAACATTTACTGATGCTTCCTATATGCTACGCATTGGGCTTCTTTTTGTTGTTCAGTCCCTAAGTCACATCTGACTCTTTGCAACCTCATGGGCTACAGCATTCCAGGCTCCTCTGTCCTTCACTGTCACCCAGTTTGCCCAAATTCATGTCCATTGAGTCTGTGATGCTATCTAACCATCTCATTCTCTGTTGGCCTTCTCCTCCTGCCCTCCATCTTTCCCAGCACCAGGGTCTTTTCCAATGAGTTGGATCTTCACATCAGGTGGCCAAAGGATTAGAGCTTCAGCTTTAGCATTAGTCTTTCCAATGCGTATTGAGGGTTGATTTCCTTTAGGATTGAGTGTTTTGATCTCCTTGCCATCCAAGGAAATTCAAGAGTCTTCCCCAGTACCACATTTTGAAAGCATACAAACTAAGAAAAGATGAACAACTTGAGAATTGTGGGTTAAGTTTTATTTGGGACGTAATTAGGATTGCAACTGAGGAGGCAACATCTCAGATGTCTCTGAGAGACTGCTCCAAAGGGGCAGCAGGAGGAAAATCAATATATAACATTTTGAAGAAGGTGGAATTCCGTACCAAGAAGCAGTCATTTTACAAGGGGTTTTGGCTAATCATGAGGATCTGATGTCATCATGAGGAGATTTAGTGCTTTTCTGAATATGAGGAGATACAAGGATTAAGATAATAAAGTCTGTTTCTAAAAGCATCCACCTATCTAAAGACCTGCCCCACCAGATTCCCTGGAGCACAGAGTGCCTCAGTCCACTCTGAACAACCTCAGGATGTGTTAAAGGTCAGAAACTTTGACAGCACAGGGGTCAATCTCCACAGAGGCAGATAGCAAATGCCCTTGTTGTTCAGTCATTGGCAATGTAATTGGTAAATGCCAATTTGTAGTTGACATACTGTTTGGTGGCCAGCCTTCTTTATGACCCAACTCTCACATCTGTACAGCTTTTGCATTGTGATAGGGTTAGAGATTCATTGGTGAGGAAAAGAGACCAGTCTCTCTTTTCCTGGTACTCCTCCGGGGCTCATTAGACAGGGTGGTATAAATTGGATAGTCTTAATTGCTATACATGTCTCACTCAATGTCCTATATTCTGTTATACAGATCTTTCTTAGCTCTTGTCCTTCTTCCAGGCAATGATGGCTGCCTTATGTGTCCTTGACTACATGGGTATCCACTCTCCTCAAGATCCAGGCCCCACAGAAGAAACACAAGTCTAGTTCATTGTCCAGCCTCCACAAGTCAGTCTCATCTGGCTGATTCATCCTTTCTGAAGACAGTTTTCCTTTCCCAGGCAGACTTTCTCTATCCATCAGTGTCCTAGCCTATTTTCAAGGGATAAACATATCAGAATGCAACATAACCACCCCAGATACATAACACAGAAATGAGGTTGTGCTGGGTTGTCACTTCATGATTATATGCTTGAAATTTCCTCCTTTAAAGAGAAAAACAAGAGTTGACATGATATTTCAGAAAAACAATACAGTTGATCAAGATCTGAAACCTGTCTTCTCTGAATATTACTTTTAATAACTATATTCTATTTAGTTTTACTTTTGGAATTTAACTTAACAGCTCTTTGATGTTTGGTGTAATTTTGAAGAACTGCTGAGCATTGACTTCCATCGGGTAGAAGAGTATTTGTCAGTAATCTAAAAGTTAATTCACCACTAGTTTTAAATTTGACCGATTCTGGACACATGTTTTGTATCATGTACTGTGTTGGGTATTGGAGGTTGAAGCAAATGACCCAGAAACTTATATGTAAGAACTATCTTATATCTAGGAATTTAGGGAAGAATTATAAAATGTATAATGTGTGCATGTGTGTTTGTATGTCATATATGTAACCGTATCAGTCAGAATTCATTCAGAAAAGCAGAGCATTGTGGAATAAAGGATAAATTATGGGTCCTTAAGCTACTGTGAGAAGACCTAGGGAAGTCAAGGTCTGGAAGTGGGAGTCACATCAGGGAAGAGCTCTCAGTCTGCTGGGAGTACTGCAAGGGCAGATAAGCTAAAGCCTTGCCACTCAGCCCTTGCATTGGGAGGGCTGTGCAAGGTCTTGGGGAAGCCACTGGCCCTGGGGGCCCAAAGTTCATTTTCAACTGTGGGCCTGGGGCCACTGCGTGCAAGTCAGCAGTCTGGAAGAACTCAAGGCAGAGCAGAGAAGCCAGACAGCAGACCTTGTCTCTGACCATGACTGTGTTTGACTGTGCTTACTCTTGTGTTTGTATTCCATGTTTTTTACAGGTTCTTTTATTTTGGTCCACTTTAACCTAGAACCATACAGAGAGAAGGATATTTTGGGGAAGCAGAGTTTGCATATTTAATCAACTTGATATTGCACAATGCAGAAAAATAATGATATAAAAGAAAGGGTGGGTCTTCCCCTGGTGGTCCAGTGGGTAAGGACACCACCTTGCAGTGCAAGGGGCGCCGGTTCGATCCCTGGCCTGGGAAGATCCCACGTGCTGCAGAGTGGCTGGACTGATATGTCCAATTACCGAGCTGGAGCTCTGGAGCACATGCGCCCAGAGCCGGCGCTCTGCGACGACAGAGGCCACCGTGATGGGAGGCCCACAGGAGCCAAAGAACAAAGATGGATGAAAATAGAGAAATGAAAGACCAATAGAAGTGGCCCGCCCATCCCCCACCCTCTCCACCCCACCCCCAGTAAAGGATAAATAAATAAAATAAATGTTAAAACAAAGGGTGCTAAACTCTTTGACACAAGGATTATTTTGAGCTGAAGGCAGTTGGGAAACAGCAGATGTGGGCAGAGGTTTCCTCTGAACTCTCCTTATCTGCCTGAGGACAGATCCTCCCAAAGGAATGAAATTGTCATCAGTCCCCTCCCCAGCAGTTTCATCAATGAGGGAAGATTGACCTTTATTTTTTTCCTCTTTATTTTTTCTCTTTATTTATTTATTTAACAGTGTTTTGTTTACAGATATGGATAATCCCAGATTAGTCATATGTACATCCCAACCTCTCCATCCCATCCCTCCAGGCAAATAGCCCCATGTAAGATCCCTTAACCCACAGTGCGTTGACAATAGTTATCTCTTTTACATATGCTAGTATAGGGCTCCATGTTACTCTTTCCATATCTCTTACCCCCTCTTCCCTCTCCCCAATGTCCATAAGTCTGTTCTCTATGACTATTTTTCCATTGCTGCTCTGCATGTGTATTTATCAGTATGATCTTACTAGATTCCATATATATGTGTTAGTATATTCTACCTGTCCTTCTCTTTTTGACTTACTTCACTTTGTGTAATAGGTTCTAGATTCATCCATCTCATTAGGACTGAATCTTCTGCATTTTTTTTTTTTTTCAGCTGAGAAGTACTCCATTATATATAAGTACCAGGGCTTCTTTATCCATTTGTTCATTGATGGACATCTAGGTTGCTTCCATGTTCTAGCTATTGTGTAGAGTTCTGCAATGAACATTGGGGAACAGGTGTCTCTTTCAATTTATCACAGAAGAGACTAGAAGCCTCACAGCTTGAACTTCTTTGTCACAAACTGACAAACTTTGTCACAAATGATCATACCTCCCATCTCTTGTTCTAAGGGCTCATTCATCTTTCCTAAAAATCATTTATGGTCCCTTAAATGGTTTACATCTCCATTCCCCTTCCCCTATTAAGTCAGAATATAGACTCTTCAATCTCACCACTTTTTTGGGGTATTCATTTTTTTTCCCTGGGATGCTCCCAAGCATGTAATATTAAAAATTAATGAACGTGTGCGCATTTTCTCCTGTTAACTCACCTATTGTCGGTGTATTTCATAGACCCAGTTATTGAATATTGGAAAGTAGAGGAATATCTTCCCTATATAAGGAATCATACACACAATATAGGCCTGTTTTGATGTATTATAAAACATTCCTAAAATGGTCCCATGAATACATTTACATGAACATGATGGTTTCTAAGATGGTGATTTCTTTTCGGTAATAACTTACCTTAAAGTGAAGCTAAATACCATTAAAAAAAAAAAAAAGCAATCAGAGAGTCAAATAGATTTCTGTCTCTCTTGGAAACATATCATATTTGGTGGAAAATCTTCCTTATCATAAGTGCTTAAAATAGTAAGTGTAACCCTGTGACAGATACTGTACAATTTTCTCCATTTGAGAGCCTTTGTGGATGTTAGCAGATTTCCCATCAGTTAGAAACTCTCATAAATCACAAGTTCTTGTTGTCTTGTTAGGTGTTCAGTTCTTGTTGAGTGAAATCCATTTAGAGAACATGCATATCTCTCTTTAACTCTTATGCCCTCCAGAGAACCGGCAACAGATATTGATGCTCTCAAACGACAAAAGGTTTACTTGGTAAAGGCTGCAGAATCTGAGGCAAAAACAGTCATCAGGGATTTTCCTTAATGATTGCTGTCAATTCATGACTACAGAATCCTTGAGATTCTTGGGTAAACACTGCTACAACAAACACCTAATTGCTACAAAAGGAATTTCAGTGTGTTTTTTCATCCACTATTCCTTTTCTTGAACTGAAAAGGATAGAGTATCTCATATATTCTGAAAACTTTATCCCAATGCTCCTTTCACTTTATTTGATGAGAAAAATCTCCAGGTGATGAAGGGACAGAAACCTGAGAGAGAGGAAGGAACTGAGTTTTTCGATCCTCAGCTTTTTATTGTCTGTGGTTTGGGGCTATTAACCATTATGGGCTTGTTCCCTCTTTTTCTGCCAAATGGGCACCTTAAAGGATTTTTGTGAGGACAGAATGAGATAAGTAATTCAAGTACTTAGCTAATTGTAAGTACTCCATAAATGTTAATTTCTTTACTAGCTACTCAATACAAAGTTATTTTATCATGGTAATAATGCATTCTTCTCTCCTAAAGCTATCTCAAGGAGGCTTTTGTGGGCATTGATTTTCCTCATAAATAAAGACGGATGCTTCTTGTATAGGTAATAATAGATTTGTCTAAGGCTTCTTACTGCTTCTTGCATTGGAGAGGGACCATAGCTAATACAGGCTGTCAGCTTAAGAGGCATTAAAGTAAATTTTTAGGCCCAAGATGGAGTCACTTCTACCTAGGGTGCCATGTCAGCAAATGGAACTTTCATTTTCCCGTAAATGCTCTGCTTGATCATAAATCCCATATTTCCAATCAGCCAGTCTCTAAATGCCAAGCCAACTCTGGACCTTATGCGTAATTCCTTGATCTTTCTAAATAAGGTCAGATATGAAATCCAAACCAATGATGCCCTCTTTCTTCCTTGCTGCTTCCAACACTCTCTAAAACTCATTCTTGTCCAAAATCCCTCAAGAAAAGGGCTCCTCTGCTTGTGAGGCACTGTACTCCCCTAGACCATGGATTATGTGAATAAAGGACATCAACTTGATTACTAAATTTTGGTTTTGTCATTTGACAGTGACTACTAGAAGGATGGGAAAAAAATCCCTCTAGTCCCATTCTAAAAGATGTTTGATATTTTTAATGGAATGACTGGAAAACAGTTTTTCATAACAGCAGGAAGAAAGTCTCAAGTTAATCTATTCAAATCTCAATCAGCCATTGGACTAATTCAGCCATGTATAAGTGGAGACAGTTGTTTACTGTTACAGAAGGCAACCAACCATTGATGGACTAGATTTCCAAACAGGCATGTTTCTGCTTTCTTTGCTGTAGACCTACATCAAAAACTTCTTGCCGTTTGACTTCTACTCTTGACATGCGTAAAAATATTTCTTGACTGAAAAAATCTCATAGTCCTATTAAAAACAAAGAAGCCTAGGAAGAAAGCACATGAGTCCTATAGTACCCCAAATAAAATATTTTCCTTATGTTTATGCAGATGAATGTGAGTTTTTAGCTAGGATAATTTATTGTCAAATTATCCTTTACAATCTCAGGGGAAACTCAGATATGAGCCAAATTTCAGATTTACGTTAGGTCTCCTTGGAAATGATTAAAATAAGACATAGCATAATGCACCACTGAGGCTATAATTTACTCTTGTGTTATGTTCTTATTAAATAAAAGAGTTGAATAAGCATGTCTTTTTTTGTAATTATATCCTCATAAATAAAGACGGATGCTTCTTGTATAGGTAATAATAGATTTGTCTAAGGCTTCTTACTGCTTGCATTGGAGAGGGACCATAGCTAATACAGGCTGTCAGCTTAAGAGGCATTAAAGTAAATTTTTAGGCCCAAGATGGAGTCACTTCTACCTAGGGTGCCATGTCAGCAAATGGAACTTTCATTTTCCCGTAAATGCTCTGCTTGATCATAAATCCCATATTTCCAATCAGCCAGTCTCTAAATGCCAAGCCAACTCTGGACCTTATGCGTAATTCTTTGATCTTTCTAAATAAGGTCAGATATGAAATCCAAACCAATGATGCCCTCTTTCTTCCTTGCTGCTTCCAACACTCTCTAAAACTCATTCTTGTCCAAAATCCCTCAAGAAAAGGGCTCCTCTGCTTGTGAGGCACTGTACTCCCCTAGACCATGGATTATGTGAATAAAGGACATCAACTTGATTACTAAATTTTGGTTTTGTCATTTGACAGTGACTACTAGAAGGATGGGAAAAAAATCCCTCTAGTCCCATTCTAAAAGATGTTTGATATTTTTAATGGAATGACTGGAAAACAGTTTTTCATAACAGCAGGAAGAAAGTCTCAAGTTAATCTATTCAAATCTCAATCAGCCATTGGACTAATTCAGCCATGTATAAGTGGAGACAGTTGTTTACTGTTACAGAAGGCAACCAACCATTGATGGACTAGATTTCCAAACAGGCATGTTTCTGCTTTCTTTGCTGTAGACCTACATCAAAAACTTCTTGCCGTTTGACTTCTACTCTTGACATGCGTAAAAATATTTCTTGACTGAAAAAATCTCATAGTCCTATTAAAAACAAAGAAGCCTAGGAAGAAAGCACATGAGTCCTATAGTACCCCAAATAAAATATTTTCCTTATGTTTATGCAGATGAATGTGAGTTTTTAGCTAGGATAATTTATTGTCAAATTATCCTTTACAATCTCAGGGGAAACTCAGATATGAGCCAAATTTCAGATTTACGTTAGGTCTCCTTGGAAATGATTAAAATAAGACATAGCATAATGCACCACTGAGGCTATAATTTACTCTTGTGTTATGTTCTTATTATAAAAGAGTTGAATAGCTTCTGAGTATAGCTAATGAATTAGGAGACCTTGTCTCTATGGATGATCATTAAATTTTATATAAATATATATGTAAAATTATAATCACAAATCATGCACACTAGTATATCAGATGTATATATTTTAGCTTTTACTGGGTCGAGAATGAATCAGAAGTTCCTTAATTGAGATAGAAGTCTGTATTAAAATGATTTGAAATGTGGTTTGGTTAAAAGACCTTTGAACAAGGACTCAGAAGACCTGCACTTGCCATGTTGCCTCTCTGGGTCAAAGTAGCCTTGTCTATAAAAATTGTGGGCTCATCTGATGGCCTCAGGTGTTACCGTTTTAGGAAATCACCTACAGCCCAGGCACTGAAGATATTATTGCTGATGAGGTTTTCTCAAGTAAGAAATACACTTACCCTGTTTCTAGTATTTTAATTGATTTTATGATATAAAATCCTTTCCAAATCTTTTGTCTAGCCTCTTTTCTCCCCACTTAATAATGGTTCACTTGTTAGCACTTGTGATAGGTACTAGGGCAAAAATAAAAAATCACAAAATAAATGGAGTTGGAAGGGATCGTGACAGATCATCTGGCCTGGCCATCTGTAATTGCAGCATGCTTTAGTGTTCACTTGCTCTATAAATAACCGGAGTATCCAGCCAACTCTGCCTCACTTTAACATGGCCCAGAGTGCTGGTCAAATTTAGGAAGTTTCCTTTATTTATCCTTGGAACTCTTGCTTGACTTGGCTGAGGTTTCTGGAAAACCATCTGATTCCAGAATGAAGTCTGAGATGAATAAGTATGGAAAATTGAGTTCTATAGGTAAGGAAGAAACCAGATAATTCATCATAAACCATCTCCATTTCTACCTCTATCTCTATTTTGAGGCCACACCTATCTTGGCCTCCAAACTCTTGCTTCATCCCCATTTCTTTGGGGCTTAAGGAGAGAATGCGCAGAGTTTAGTGCCACGCTAAGTATGGAGTCAGGGCTCCAGAAGGGCTTGGCACAACTTCTACAATGTGATTTCTTTGTGTCTTGTTTACTGTTATTTTCTGCATACCCGGAATAACGCCCATGTAAGAAGTGCTTGGTAAATACTTAGTGAATTTACTAGCTTGCTTCTGTGTTCTCTCCTCCTTCTATTTTTCCTCTGTCCCTCCACTGTCTTTCTGGATATCCATTTCTCTCTCTCTTCCTCTCGAAGAAACCAAAGTTATTAAGGGAAAAAGGAGATTGGTAGGAGGCCCTTCTTTGGTCACCGGTCGTTAACTAGGAGAATGGAAAATTTTTGGTGGATGTGTGCACAGGACAGGGTGAAGGAGCTTCTGGGAGACATATTTCTAAAACTTATTTGTGAGCCAGGATTCCCCATGGAAAAGACTCACATAAGATAAGTTATACCAGCCACAGATTCCAACTTGAGACGCTTTAGAGAGGAATGCTGCGGGGCTTGGATGGAAGCAGCCTGAAGTTAATAGTCACTCATGTTGCGATGTTCCCCTCCTAAGCCTCAGCTACCTGGTGGGCCCATGGTTCCTTACAGAAGAGGCCTGCTAGGCTTCTGGGAGCACGGTCATCCTAGTCATTATGATGGTTCCTTTTCTTTTTCAAGTCCTTTAAGGCCTACATAACATCACCAACTCAATGGACATGGATTTGAACAAACTCCAGGAGATGGTAAAGGACAGGGAAACCTGGATTGCTGCAGTTCATGGGGTTGCAGCGTGGGACGCGACTTAGCAACTGAATAACAACAAGGGATATTATTTTCCTGTCTTTCATTACAAACTGCTCTGAGGCAGTCCAGTGACAAACAGGGATCTTGTCAGCAATGTTCAGGCACTCTTGTGAACTGCTCCTTTAAATTACAGGAGAACAAGCCATGAAGTCCTTACCTTGCAGGTGTTTCTTGGCTCCTTGGCTTGCTGCTTCTCTACTCTCCATGTGCGAACACCTGAGCCATATGAAACTCCTTGTTCTCCCCAAAGTCCTTCGTGTTCCCTCACTATTTTGAAGCCTTTGCAAGTATCTCATATTTGTTCTGAAATGCCTTTCCCTGACCCTTATGTGGCAGGTCAAAGGTAGACCCATCAGAGATACCCAGGTCCTGTGAACCTGTGAAATGTTACCTTCTGTGGAAAACAAACGTAAAGGATCTTTGGGTATTTGATGAAGTTAAGGATCTTAACAGGGGAAGATTGTCCTTGATTACCTGTGTGGGCTGGAAGTACAATCAGCTGTATCCTTTTACAGCTGGAGCAAGAGCTTTTGACCCGCACAGAGGAGAGGGCGTGGCACAGATGGAGGTGGAGACTGCAGTGACACGGGGAGAAACCAAGGAGTTCCAGCAGCTCCTCAGCAGTCGAGAAGGCAAGGTATAGTTCTGACAGCCTATGAGGAAGCATGGCCCTGCCAGCGTCCGCCCAGGGATGCTGACTTCAGACTTCCAGAGGCTTTAGAACCGTGAGTGAAGACGTTTTGTTTTTCTTAGGCAGCAAGCTGGTGGTAATTTGTTGTAGCAAACGTAAGCAACGAAATGAATACACCTTCTTTCGTACTAGGCTGTGTGTGTGCACTCAGTCACTCAGTTGCGTCTGGTTTATACCGAGCTAGCACCTACTTAATCTCAACAGTTTAGGGGTTGTTTGGTTAGTCGCCATGTCCAACTTCTTTGAAGTTAGGTATGACCTCCTCCAAAATGTTCTCCCGTGTATGTCTTGGGTTCAGGTTACATGAACCTCTGTTGATTTCCACAGCATCTTGTGCTCCCTTTTATTAGAGATCCCCTCGCCTTTTACTGTGAATGACTTCTAACTTGTTTATTTCACCCCTAAATCTTGGCACCCTGAGGGCAAGCACTGTGGCTTTCAGTGCTCCCTACTCTGCAGCAAAGAGGTCACAGGCAGGCTGCAATGTAGGTTTGTCTTGAATGCTGCTTAAATACATAATTACGTATAACTTTTATTCTATTAGCTGTGTACAATTCTGGTTGGAATGCAATATTACCATATCGTGCTTTGTTTTCAGCTTTGATTGAGGAGATTAACGGTACTCTTGTTGGGATTGCCCAGGAAGTTTAGTTAGGAGGTATGGAGTGCCTGTAGACAGCAGTTTTTGGCTGAGGGTGCTGGATGCTGACTTGCCTGCCAGTCTCGCCACAGCTTCCTCGCCACACACATGTCCTCGCCACACACATGTCCACACTCCTCATGAAGGAGAGGTCTGGTCTAGGTTCCCTTCTTGTTGGTGCCACTGGGTCAAGACATGGTAAAACGAGTTCTTGTCTCTTCTCAGGTGAAGGGTTCAGCCCAGGCTTTTGCTTAATTCCTTCATGATCTTTAAAGTCTGCTTTTCTGCTTCTGGATCCTGGCATTGTTATTGCTGATTCACGATGTGAAATTTTGTGCCATTTCACTCATACATGATTCGTGTGAGTGAAACATCCCTGTGATGAATTTAGTACTTGGTGAAGATGAATCCCATGGTGTCATTCAGGTCATAGGAGGGGAGGGTGACTGGGTGTCCAAGTTCTAGTTGGAAGGTTGTTGCAGACATCTGGGTATCGAGCCATGAGGATTTGGGCCAGGGTGATGATGATGCTAAGAATAAAATGGGAAGGGATTAAATTAAAACACATACTATTATTGCTTGCATTTTCAGCCCATACTGAAACCACACAGTTCAGTTTAGAACTTCAACCCACCTGCAGGGACTTGAACCCTCTGTCTTTTAATTGAAATCACACACCTGATCTCAGGACTTAATGAAGCTTAGGTTCTTGATGGTTTGTCACAGAGAATTCAGTGAGAGATAAGGTGATCGGTAAGAAGTGGATTTATTTAGAGAGATACACATTTCATTGATAGAATGAAGTCCACCTCAAAAGGCAAGAATGAGCTTAGGAGAAATAGACTCCCCAGACAATGTATGCACCATCTCAGAAGGCAAGAGGACCTGAAATATTGATTGCATGATTTGTTTTTATGGGCTGGGTAATTTCATACGCTAATGAGTGGAAAGATTATTATTATGGGATTATTAATAATAGTTTTATTGTAATACAGCTATTCTTGGGGAAGAGGTGGAGATTTCCAGGAAGAAGACCATCTCCCACTTTTTGGCCTTTTAAGGTTAACCTCTGAAATGCTGTGACACCTGTGGTGTGTCATTTAGCATGGTAATATATTACCACAAGCATGTAATGAGGCTCAAGGTCCACTGGAAGTCAGATCTTCCAGCATCTTGGACCTAATTGGTTCTAACCAGTTTGTCATGTCCTGTGACTATTTCATTCATTTAAGGATGCCTTCTCCCATTCCCTCCTGTTTCAACACCAGTCTGAATTTTTATTTTTGGAATTTTCTATTCGAGCATAAGTAATCACAGGTATTGAGCTTACAATGGCTATGATTTTTTAGGATGCTAGTACCTCTCATAGTCCTACTTACAGGTTTTTCTTTCAGGAGCTGTGTCTTATGTCTGTTCAGTGGAATGTCTGCCCCATTGTTATTGCTGATTCACGATGTGAAATTTTGTGCCATTTCACTCATACATGATTCGTGTGAGTGAAACATCCCTGTGATGAATTTAGTACTTGGTGAAGATGAATCCCATGGTGTCATTCAGGTCATAGGAGGGGAGGGTGACTGGGTGTCCAAGTTCTAGTTGGAAGGTTGTTGCAGACATCTGGGTATCGAGCCATGAGGATTTGGGCCAGGGTGATGATGATGCTAAGAATAAAATGGGAAGGGATTAAATTAAAACACATACTATTATTGCTTGCATTTTCAGCCCATACTGAAACCACACAGTTCAGTTTAGAACTTCAACCCACCTGCAGGGACTTGAACCCTCTGTCTTTTAATTGAAATCACACACCTGATCTCAGGACTTAATGAAGCTTAGGTTCTTGATGGTTTGTCACAGAGAATTCAGTGAGAGATAAGGTGATCGGTAAGAAGTGGATTTATTTAGAGAGATACACATTTCATTGATAGAATGAAGTCCACCTCAAAAGGCAAGAATGAGCTTAGGAGAAATAGACTCCCCAGACAATGTATGCACCATCTCAGAAGGCAAGAGGACCTGAAATATTGATTGCATGATTTGTTTTATGGGCTGGGTAATTTCATACGCTAATGAGTGGAAAGATTATTATTATGGGATTATTAATAATAGTTTTATTGTAATACAGCTATTCTTGGGGAAGAGGTGGAGATTTCCAGGAAGAAGACCATCTCCCACTTTTTGGCCTTTTAAGGTTAACCTCTGAAATGCTGTGACACCTGTGGTGTGTCATTTAGCATGGTAATATATTACCACAAGCATGTAATGAGGCTCAAGGTCCACTGGAAGTCAGATCTTCCAGCATCTTGGACCTAATTGGTTCTAACCAGTTTGTCATGTCCTGTGACTATTTCATTCATTTAAGGATGCCTTCTCCCATTCCCTCCTGTTTCAACACCAGTCTGAATTTTTATTTTTGGAATTTTCTATTCGAGCATAAGTAATCACAGGTATTGAGCTTACAATGGCTATGATTTTTTAGGATGCTAGTACCTCTCATAGTCCTACTTACAGGTTTTTCTTTCAGGAGCTGTGTCTTATGTCTGTTCAGTGGAATGTCTCCCAGCTCCCCTCTTCCAGGCTCCTATCAAACCAGGGTCTCTATCACCCCCTGAAGCTCCAGTTACAACCTGGAACAAAGGCTTCACTCTTCTGGCCCTGCCTTTTCTTTTATCCTGTATTTCTCAATTAGGTTAGAACATTTACTACACAGGATTGATACCAAATTCCTCATTTAGTAAGATCTTACTGACAGTTCAGGGATCTTGGTGGAAAACACCATGGATTAGATTTTCAACCAGCTATGAGACGTGTATGCTCTTCAACATCTCACAGTCCTAATTTGGCCTCTGGCTGGAACCCCTAAGCACCACACCCTGATTACCTCTCCTTTCCCTCTTCGAGGACTCTGAGTAGTTGTTTTGAAGCCTAAACCAAATTACCATGCAGCTCAGAGAGGGAGAAGAACTCTTCGAACTCTTTTTGGTTCAAGATGATCGACTATGGGAATGTCCTTTGGCTTCAGGGGAAACCACACAAGGTCTTGGAGGACAGTGCGCAGCAGGCCAACATCTGTGCATTCTGGCTTTGCTGGCTTTTGAAAACCCACAGCATGAGAGCTAACCACCACCCAGCATAGAGCCTTTTCTCTGCCTCCTCTCCAATGTGAATTGAAGACCGTCTGTTAAAGTTTTTTGGCAGTCTTTTCAGTGTCAGATCTCAATTTGCTATAAAGTGCAGTGAAACACCAACAATGGCAACAGAAAACACACAAAACCTTCTGCGCAGTAACGGGGAGTGGTTTGAAATGCTGCTGTCAGTGATACAGAATCTGAGCCAGTATCCTCTATGCACACCCCACTCTCTTCTCTCTGTCTAATGAGGGCAGCTCCTAAACAGAGTCCTATTTGCATCTCCAAACAGCCCACTCAATCTGTCTAAAACAACTTTTCTGAAACTTAAAACAGGTTTATGGTGACTTCAAAGTTTCCTTCAGATCAATGGATCGATTCTTTACATTTGTGTAATTAAAGGACCCATTCTGCTGACTTCCTCCAACGTGTGTTCCACAAGTGGGGGCATTTCCGTTTCCACCACTCCAGAGGCTTAAGAAGACCTCAGGACTTTGAAATGATACTTGACAGGGCTTCTGCTTATTAAGGCTTCAAAAATCCTGGTATTCAGGCCTTAGTAATAAAATTAACCCTTTTGCAGATGCAAGTTCTGGCAGAAATGGTGGTTCTCTGACACAGTAATTGCAGTGGAGAAAGATTAAGGTTTTCAAACCTGGGTATGTGTGTGCTGTTGATAGACATGTGTTAAAAACACAGAGTGGTTTGGGATGATAAGATAAGACTTAGGGTTCAGGTGTACTAACTTGTGGGGTCAATTCCAATTCCCAGATGTGGGATTTGGGTGAAGCTTCTAGCTTTGTTTCCAAAACCAGCAACAGACATGGAGAGTTATGCTCTCTTTTCTGGTCATTAGAATATAACAAAATAGCTGTTTTATTTCAGGCTTCAGTATGAAGGAGGTAAGAAATTAGTTCAGACATTTTTTTTTTTTTAATTCCACCATTCAGAATTCCCCTAAAGAAGTTACTCTGTAAGGCTATTTTTTTAGAGTAGAATTCTCATCTGCAATGGGATTTTTCACAACTTATAATTTTTACAGTCCAATTAAGATAAGTTAAAAGATAGTTTTAGTGGAATCTTAAAAACTATTCATATTCTCATTAATATAAGGTGAAGATACCTGTTAAAAATCATTATCTTTACTGCCCAGTGGGTTTCTAGAATTGGATAATACAAAGAAGCAAGGTCTCACCAATAACACTCATTTCTGTTTTCATCATTATGTTCAATTATGTTACTATTTTATCTGCATACAAACAGAATCTAATCCATTAATTATAATTACAATTGTAATTTTATTTTAATTACTAAAATGTTTTATTTTTGAAACTACCCTAGAGGGTCATTTCATTTTCTCAGGTAGTAAGCAAATAGCCATTTCTCACCTTTATTAAAATGATTTGCTTTTTCTTATCAGTGTAAAAAAATTAGTAATAGTGATAATTGTTCTTAATATTTAGCTAAAGTATTGCATGTTTTATTTTGTTAACGAAGCATTTTTATTTTTCCTGTTTTTTCTTGCTTTCAGACCTTTCTCTTATTTAGAGGCAAACACATTAACAACACCTTTTAATCTTTTTGCAGTGTATTACTTGATGTCTGTGTTAATCTTTAAATAAGCTTCTCTTTCAATTTCAGTATACTGGAAATAAGTCCCTTTTGCTTATTTATGACTTATTTATTGACACCTATTTTCTTGTTGGATTAAAAAAAATATTATATTGGCATATGCTTGATAAACTTCTTAGTAAATCACTTCAATTTTCTTATTTTTCTGTCTTCAGTTTAAGATAATGAAAATCCATCTGCTGTAGGTACACTAAAATGTAACTTGTTCCTACTGAATCTCAATAACCTTCTTGCATCTGTTACCTAGAATGCAGTAATTATTTCTTCTTGTTTTAGAAGTTGAGAAATTTCTGTATTCATTTTCTTCTGAAGTATGCCCAAATTTTCAATATCTTTACTCAATTTTACTTGAATTTGTGAGAATGTTAGCTTTTCTTTGAAGTAATTTTTTTTTTTAGAAATTAATAAGAGCACTAGGAGAGAATGCTTGCAAGTCATATATCCATAAAAGAGCTGGTCTCTAGCATATAGAAACAACCCTCACAACTCAACAGTAAGGAAACAAAGAACTCAATTAGAAAAAAGGACCAAATGTAATTTTACAGTCCAATTAATAGTAAAAGAAATCTTAAACTATTCATATTCTCATTAATATAAGGTGAAGATACCTGTTAAAAATCATTATCTTTACTGCCCAGTGGGTTTCTAGAATTGGATAATACAAAGAAGCAAGGTCTCACCAATAACACTCATTTCTGTTTTCATCATTATGTTCAATTATGTTACTATTTTATCTGCATACAAACAGAATCTAATCCATTAATTATAATTACAATTGTAATTTTATTTTAATTACTAAAATGTTTTATTTTTGAAACTACCCTAGAGGGTCATTTCATTTTCTCAGGTAGTAAGCAAATAGCCATTTCTCACCTTTATTAAAATGATTTGCTTTTTCTTATCAGTGTAAAAAAATTAGTAATAGTGATAATTGTTCTTAATATTTAGCTAAAGTATTGCATGTTTTATTTTGTTAACGAAGCATTTTTATTTTTCCTGTTTTTTCTTGCTTTCAGACCTTTCTCTTATTTAGAGGCAAACACATTAACAACACCTTTTAATCTTTTTGCAGTGTATTACTTGATGTCTGTGTTAATCTTTAAATAAGCTTCTCTTTCAATTTCAGTATACTGGAAATAAGTCCCTTTTGCTTATTTATGACTTATTTATTGACACCTATTTTCTTGTTGGATTCAAAAATATTATATTGGCATATGCTTGATAAACTTCTTAGTAAATCACTTCAATTTTCTTATTTTTCTGTCTTCAGTTTAAGATAATGAAAATCCATCTGCTGTAGGTACACTAAAATGTAACTTGTTCCTACTGAATCTCAATAACCTTCTTGCATCTGTTACCTAGAATGCAGTAATTATTTCTTCTTGTTTTAGAAGTTGAGAAATTTCTGTATTCATTTTCTTCTGAAGTATGCCCAAATTTTCAATATCTTTACTCAATTTTACTTGAATTTGTGAGAATGTTAGCTTTTCTTTGAAGTAATTTTTTTTTTTAGAAATTAATAAGAGCACTAGGAGAGAATGCTTGCAAGTCATATATCCATAAAAGAGCTGGTCTCTAGCATATAGAAACAACCCTCACAACTCAACAGTAAGGAAACAAAGAACTCAATTAGAAAAAAGGACCAAATGCCTAGGCAGACATTTCAACAGAGAGAAGCTATAGAAAGAAAATAAACACAAACACTCAGAGTTGTTCAACATCATGGCATTAGGGGAATGCAAATTAAACCACAGCGAGATCTCACTATGCATATATTGAGCAGTTAAAATTCAGAATAGTGACAACATCCAATATTGGCAAGAATGTGGAGAAACTGGATTAGTCATGTGTTACTGGTAAATATAAATTGATACAAGCACTCTGGATAATAGTCTGGTGATTTTTTTTCTTTATAAAATTAAATATGCACTTAGCATAAGCCTGAGGAATTATACTCGTGGTATTTACTCCAGAGAAATAAAAGTCTATGTTCAAACAAAACCTTGTGCGTGAACATGTACAGTTGTGGTGTTTGTAGTAGCCCTAGGCTGGAAATAGCTCAGATGTCCCTCAGTGGATTAGTGGTTAAACAGACACTGATATATCCATACAGTGGAATATTATTCAGCAACAAAAGGAATAAACTGTCAATAATACAACTTGGATGGATCTGAAGGCCATTGTGCTCTCTGAGGGGGAAAAAATCAGTCTCAAAAGGTTACTCTCTGTATGATTGCATTTATGTAACATTCCTGAAATGACACAATTATAGAAACAGAATGATGGTGTCTGGAGGACAGAAATATCTTTGAGAGAGAGTGGGTACAAATAGAAAATAATATTAATAGTATGAGGGAGTCCTCTTGTGTTGATGTAACTGGTCAGGTACACAGATTTTACATGGAATCAAAATGCATAGAAACACAGACACTCACACATTTAGAGAGGAAGCCATAGAAACCCAAGTGAAAGTTCAGTTGTGTTGTCTAGCAAACAGTGTTGTCCCAATGTCAATTTCCTAGTTCAGTAATGTAGAAGAGTTACACAGTGTGTCAGTCTTACAGAAGCTGGAGAAGGGGTTATTCTTGAATGAATATCCCATTTGTTTTTGAAGTAATTTTTTAGAAATTAATAAGAGCACTAGAGAGAATGCTTGCAAGTCATATATCCATAAAAGAGCTGGTCTCTAGCATATAGAAACAACCCTCACAACTCAACAGTAAGGAAACAAAGAACTCAATTAGAAAAAAGGACCAAATGCCTAGGCAGACATTTCAACAGAGAGAAGCTATAGAAAGAAAATAAACACAAACACTCAGAGTTGTTCAACATCATGGCATTAGGGGAATGCAAATTAAACCACAGCGAGATCTCACTATGCATATATTGAGCAGTTAAAATTCAGAATAGTGACAACATCCAATATTGGCAAGAATGTGGAGAAACTGGATTAGTCATGTGTTACTGGTAAATATAAATTGATACAAGCACTCTGGATAATAGTCTGGTGATTTTTTTTCTTTATAAAATTAAATATGCACTTAGCATAAGCCTGAGGAATTATACTCGTGGTATTTACTCCAGAGAAATAAAAGTCTATGTTCAAACAAAACCTTGTGCGTGAACATGTACAGTTGTGGTGTTTGTAGTAGCCCTAGGCTGGAAATAGCTCAGATGTCCCTCAGTGGATTAGTGGTTAAACAGACACTGATATATCCATACAGTGGAATATTATTCAGCAACAAAAGGAATAAACTGTCAATAATACAACTTGGATGGATCTGAAGGCCATTGTGCTCTCTGAGGGGGAAAAAATCAGTCTCAAAAGGTTACTCTCTGTATGATTGCATTTATGTAACATTCCTGAAATGACACAATTATAGAAACAGAATGATGGTGTCTGGAGGACAGAAATATCTTTGAGAGAGAGTGGGTACAAATAGAAAATAATATTAATAGTATGAGGGAGTCCTCTTGTGTTGATGTAACTGGTCAGGTACACAGATTTTACATGGAATCAAAATGCATAGAAACACAGACACTCACACATTTAGAGAGGAAGCCATAGAAACCCAAGTGAAAGTTCAGTTGTGTTGTCTAGCAAACAGTGTTGTCCCAATGTCAATTTCCTAGTTCAGTAATGTAGAAGAGTTACACAGTGTGTCAGTCTTACAGAAGCTGGAGAAGGGGTTCAAGGAATCCTATGTACTGTTTCTATACACTATTGATGTACCTTCTCTTGAATCTGCAATCATTTTAAGGTAAAAATTGAAAAAATGAGTTCTAGAGAACTTAAACTATGAGCTAGCCATTTTATACATGAAATAGAAATATTTTTTTATTGTGTCTGCAAATAACAATGCAGAATTACTTATAAATTTATTATGGGTTACTATCATGAAATGAAACCGACAATCAAAATGTATTAGACTCATATTTCCTTGTCACATGGGACAGAACCGTATTTTCACTATCTGCTTGGGAGGAAGGGAAAAGGAGTAGGGACAGGGTTTACTGTGGAGAGAAGTTGTTACTTGATCTGTGAATTAGTACGACGTGTATCTAGGTTTCTAGAAAACATGGAGTCCATTCATCATGGCCATTGGTGTGATCTGCTTCAGTAAGCAAACTCATGAAATCCGAGTGGCCTCCCATGGTGAAGTGGCATCTAGTAGGATGTTTGTAAAAGCCAGGCCTGGAAGTAGCTTTCATCACTTTTACCAACATGCCCTTGGCCAAGACCTTGTCACCTAACAACCTGACTTCAAAGGAACACGTGATTATCTGGTGAGCACTGATGATCTCTGCCATAAAGAGGATGCTTTTAAATTTGTGGCAGAAATAGTGAGGTAATCCCTGAAGCTGTCTTGATTATACTTGAACTAAAGTATGTTACTCTAAAAAAACTTAAATGTAATACTATCAATTAAGTATATGGTCCATATTATTGCTTCAAATTTTCTTTCTGCTGCTAATAAAATGCTCTTTCCCTTGTAAATTGAGAGTCTCATGGAGGGAATAGTTTGTGCCAGAGATTCTTTAAAATATATATAATCTTAAAGGATGATCCATAACTTTCTATAGTTGGTAGCTATCTGGTTACTGTTTCCTGATGCTCCTTGCTTATGATGAATACGTGTGAATGGAAATTTAGAGATAGAAAGAAGTTAAAATTGATCTCGGCCAAACTCCCCAGTTAATATTTAGCAATATGCCTAGTATTAGACACCAGAAACTAGTTTTGCTGTATCGAAATCCAGTACTCTTACCCTTTTCCACATAGTTTTTGCAAACAACATAATGGCAGGTGGATGACTGCATGAATATAATTCTATACTTTTCTCTGAAAGTCTTGGGACATAAGCAGCTAACCTTGGGGGTTTGAGTAGGCTCAGAGGTTTTCCTTCAAATCACTGTCGCCCTTAGAGTCCTCTCTGTGCTTATCTTGGTGCTGGAAATTCAGGAACTCCTGGGAGAGGAGGAATCGTAGCGGGTTGTGTGGGACTAAGGGGAGCTAAGAAGAGCCTGGGTGATGTACCTGTTCTCTTTCCATTGCCATTGTTGGGCTTACTGCTATTCCCAAAGTGAGTTACCAGTAAACAAAGGAAATTAGTAATGCACCTAGGGATATACAGCCTTAGGTAAAGAAAGGACATGCAGTACTGACAATAATCCTCCACAAACTGGCCCTTCCTTTTTCCATTTTAGTAAGAAGCAGGAGAGAGTTGTTAAATGTTTGGCAATTACTTTTCTAAAAGAAAGGTACATACTTGTTATGTATTTTGTTTATACCAATTGATGCTCATAAAAGGCTTTTGTTCACATTTAACAAACTCTTATTTTTATGGTTGCAACTGTTGAACAGTCATAATCCTAACATGAGTGGTTATTCTTACTTAATGAATGAGATGGACATGAAACAACAGAAGTGTGTGTTGGAACTTCACTCATTTATGAGTGATGCTAAGTCAAATTGTTCTTTGAACTGAACTAAACTTAAATGTAATACTATCAATTAAGTATATGGTCCATATTATTGCTTCAAATTTTCTTTCTGCTGCTAATAAAATGCTCTTTCCCTTGTAAATTGAGAGTCTCATGGAGGGAATAGTTTGTGCCAGAGATTCTTTAAAATATATATAATCTTAAAGGATGATCCATAACTTTCTATAGTTGGTAGCTATCTGGTTACTGTTTCCTGATGCTCCTTGCTTATGATGAATACGTGTGAATGGAAATTTAGAGATAGAAAGAAGTTAAAATTGATCTCGGCCAAACTCCCCAGTTAATATTTAGCAATATGCCTAGTATTAGACACCAGAAACTAGTTTTGCTGTATCGAAATCCAGTACTCTTACCCTTTTCCACATAGTTTTTGCAAACAACATAATGGCAGGTGGATGACTGCATGAATATAATTCTATACTTTTCTCTGAAAGTCTTGGGACATAAGCAGCTAACCTTGGGGGTTTGAGTAGGCTCAGAGGTTTTCCTTCAAATCACTGTCGCCCTTAGAGTCCTCTCTGTGCTTATCTTGGTGCTGGAAATTCAGGAACTCCTGGGAGAGGAGGAATCGTAGCGGGTTGTGTGGGACTAAGGGGAGCTAAGAAGAGCCTGGGTGATGTACCTGTTCTCTTTCCATTGCCATTGTTGGGCTTACTGCTATTCCCAAAGTGAGTTACCAGTAAACAAAGGAAATTAGTAATGCACCTAGGGATATACAGCCTTAGGTAAAGAAAGGACATGCAGTACTGACAATAATCCTCCACAAACTGGCCCTTCCTTTTTCCATTTTAGTAAGAAGCAGGAGAGAGTTGTTAAATGTTTGGCAATTACTTTTCTAAAAGAAAGGTACATACTTGTTATGTATTTTGTTTATACCAATTGATGCTCATAAAAGGCTTTTGTTCACATTTAACAAACTCTTATTTTTATGGTTGCAACTGTTGAACAGTCATAATCCTAACATGAGTGGTTATTCTTACTTAATGAATGAGATGGACATGAAACAACAGAAGTGTGTGTTGGAACTTCACTCATTTATGAGTGATGCAGTGACTTGTTTGCTGAATCACATAAAGCATTTTGAATACTGGAAAAATATTTCCCCAATGTTTTGTGCTTTTACAATGTAACAGACAACTATATGCTTGTAAGTTCTGTATCACTTTCTTATGTCTGGACAAGCCACAAAATAGTAAATCAAGCTCTGATTCATGGGCGTTTTCCAATTTCTGGGGGGTAAATACTCCTACCATGGCTGATTTCTGGCTACTAACGTGACGCCTCTAAATGCACAGTTAGGAAGAGAGACGTAACGTGCCATGGTTTGATAAGGATGTCATAGATGCAAGTAACCTTAAGGACATCCTTATGATGAAATGCAGTCAACTAATCAGTGTTGAATATTTTTGTTTTTGATATAATTCTTTGGTTGGAAGTTTGTATACTTTAGTCTCTATGTTTAACGGCCAGCTCACTGAATTCCTGAGCCAGGTCCAGCACATCACTAGATAGGACAACGCCATCCTTCCCGTTGTTCATGCCAAAAACTTGGAGTCATCCATTGGCAAGTTCTGTTGACTTTGTGCCTTGTTTTACTATGCTATGGAGAAAATTCAAGAAATTAGAGGGAACCTTGTATACATTCTAGTGAGCACATTACTTTACGTCAGTATCTGTAACCATGTTCTCTCCGGTATCATTCCGGTCACAACAGAAACCTAAGGGAACAACTCATGCTGTCTAAAGGTAGCCAACTCCTTCACTGTGGAATAGATCGAATTCCTCACCTACTCAAGGCTCAAGAAATTCTACCCACCTCCTAAGTCTGCTGCAACATTTTCTTCAACCTGCTAACATGCTGTAATTCTTAACCTCTTAAAGGCCCTTCCTTTTCCATTTTAGTAAGAAGCAGGAGAGTTGTTAAATGTTTGGCAATTACTTTTCTAAAAGAAAGGTACATCCTTGTTATGTATTTTGTTTATACCAATTGATGCTCATAAAAGGCTTTTGTTCACATTTAACAAACTCTTATTTTTATGGTTGCAACTGTTGAACAGTCATAATCCTAACATGAGTGGTTATTCTTACTTAATGAATGAGATGGACATGAAACAACAGAAGTGTGTGTTGGAACTTCACTCATTTATGAGTGATGCAGTGACTTGTTTGCTGAATCACATAAAGCATTTTGAATACTGGAAAAATATTTCCCCAATGTTTTGTGCTTTTACAATGTAACAGACAACTATATGCTTGTAAGTTCTGTATCACTTTCTTATGTCTGGACAAGCCACAAAATAGTAAATCAAGCTCTGATTCATGGGCGTTTTCCAATTTCTGGGGCGTAAATACTCCTACCATGGCTGATTTCTGGCTACTAACGTGACGCCTCTAAATGCACAGTTAGGAAGAGAGACGTAACGTGCCATGGTTTGATAAGGATGTCATAGATGCAAGTAACCTTAAGGACATCCTTATGATGAAATGCAGTCAACTAATCAGTGTTGAATATTTTTGTTTTTGATATAATTCTTTGGTTGGAAGTTTGTATACTTTAGTCTCTATGTTTAACGGCCAGCTCACTGAATTCCTGAGCCAGGTCCAGCACATCACTAGATAGGACAACGCCATCCTTCCCGTTGTTCATGCCAAAAACTTGGAGTCATCCATTGGCAAGTTCTGTTGACTTTGTGCCTTGTTTTACTATGCTATGGAGAAAATTCAAGAAATTAGAGGGAACCTTGTATACATTCTAGTGAGCACATTACTTTACGTCAGTATCTGTAACCATGTTCTCTCCGGTATCATTCCGGTCACAACAGAAACCTAAGGGAACAACTCATGCTGTCTAAAGGTAGCCAACTCCTTCACTGTGGAATAGATCGAATTCCTCACCTACTCAAGGCTCAAGAAATTCTACCCACCTCCTAAGTCTGCTGCAACATTTTCTTCAACCTGCTAACATGCTGTAATTCTTAACCTCTTAAACATTCATTTTATTTATATCACTTTCTTGCCAGCTTCAACACATTTCTTTTTTCCCACTTGGAAGTAATAATTCTTGGAAGACTTGTCTATATTCATGGTCTTTGACTCCATTTCTCCTATTGTTTTGTGACTGTATTTCTTACTTCATGTTTGCTGTTTCAGCTCTCCATGAGGGCAGGGCTCTGTCTTTTCCACTACTGTATCCTCAGCATCTGGGAAAGTGTCCAATGCATAGTAGGCATACAATACGTTTGTAAGATAGATCAATGGATGAGTAAATGAACGTACACCCAGAACAAAAATCTCCCAATGAAGCAGAAAAGCTGGAGACAATAATGTGACACAAAAAGTACTGGAGCACCAGGGAGATTCAGTAACTGCATAGAAAGACATATGATCCAAGATAAGCAAAGAAGTCACTCAAATTTGGTCAGATAAATTGAAAGGGAAATTAGTGAGAGCAGAACTGGAGGCCTAGAAGTTCAAATAGAACAAAGAATCTGAATTCCAGAATAAAAATAAAAAGAGCTGGAAACCCTGAGGGAAAATATAACAGATTTGGCTGACGTATTTGTCTTTCCCAACAAACAGATTACAGGATTTCAGAAGGAGAAAAGAAACCATAACAGATGGAAGGGAGGTAAACAATAGACTAAAATTTGCCTGATCTGAGAAAACATTGACTCTGCAGATGAATGCTCACAAAATTAAAGATAGAAATGATTTGCAACCTCTGGGAAATATTCCTGAACCCTGAGAATAAAGATAATATTTTCTAATCGAGGCAGAAAGAACAAATTACTTAAAAAAAGGATTTGGAAGCTAGAAAACATGAGATGCTCAAGAGAAAATTCAAGAAATTAGAGGGAACCTTGTATACATTCTAGTGAGCACATTACTTTACGTCAGTATCTGTAACCATGTTCTCTCCGGTATCATTCCGGTCACAACAGAAACCTAAGGGAACAACTCATGCTGTCTAAAGGTAGCCAACTCCTTCACTGTGGAATAGATCGAATTCCTCACCTACTCAAGGCTCAAGAAATTCTACCCACCTCCTAAGTCTGCTGCAACATTTTCTTCAACCTGCTAACATGCTGTAATTCTTAACCTCTTAAACATTCATTTTATTTATATCACTTTCTTGCCAGCTTCAACACATTTCTTTTTTCCCACTTGGAAGTAATAATTCTTGGAAGACTTGTCTATATTCATGGTCTTTGACTCCATTTCTCCTATTGTTTTGTGACTGTATTTCTTACTTCATGTTTGCTGTTTCAGCTCTCCATGAGGGCAGGGCTCTGTCTTTTCCACTACTGTATCCTCAGCATCTGGGAAAGTGTCCAATGCATAGTAGGCATACAATACGTTTGTAAGATAGATCAATGGATGAGTAAATGAACGTACACCCAGAACAAAAATCTCCCAATGAAGCAGAAAAGCTGGAGACAATAATGTGACACAAAAAGTACTGGAGCACCAGGGAGATTCAGTAACTGCATAGAAAGACATATGATCCAAGATAAGCAAAGAAGTCACTCAAATTTGGTCAGATAAATTGAAAGGGAAATTAGTGAGAGCAGAACTGGAGGCCTAGAAGTTCAAATAGAACAAAGAATCTGAATTCCAGAATAAAAATAAAAAGAGCTGGAAACCCTGAGGGAAAATATAACAGATTTGGCTGACGTATTTGTCTTTCCCAACAAACAGATTACAGGATTTCAGAAGGAGAAAAGAAACCATAACAGATGGAAGGGAGGTAAACAATAGACTAAAATTTGCCTGATCTGAGAAAACATTGACTCTGCAGATGAATGCTCACAAAATTAAAGATAGAAATGATTTGCAACCTCTGGGAAATATTCCTGAACCCTGAGAATAAAGATAATATTTTCTAATCGAGGCAGAAAGAACAAATTACTCTGAAAACAAAGAATCAGACTGGTATCAGACTTTTCATCTTCAAATTGGAAGCTAGAAAACATGAGATGCTCAAGAGAAAAGTGCTGATAATCATCTCTCAGGATAAAGGAAATCTATTTATACATGTGGAAGATGTTAGACAATGCACTCTCCACTTGTCCCAACTGAGGAAAAGACTCCAGGGAAAACACTATTCAGACAACAGACAAATACAAGAGAAACTAATACAGGGGAAGATGAAGAGGCAAGCAATGGTCAATGAAGCTTGCAATACATGTACAGTTAAATTTACAGACACACTTTGGAGATGTTGCAGGTTTGGTTCCACATCACTGCAATACAGCAAATATCCCAGTAGCTACTCAAGGTTTATGATTTCTCAGCACATTTAAAAGTTATGCTTATACCATACTGAAGTCTATTAAATGTACAATAGAATTGTGTCTAGAAAATATACATACCTCAATTTAAAAATACTTCATTGGTAAAAAGTACTAGCCATGAGGGCTTCCCTGGTGGTCCAGTGGGTAAAGACACCACCTTGCAGTGCAAGGGGTGCTGGTTTGATCCCTGGCCTAAGAAGATTCTACACGCCGCGGAGCAGCTGGATCGATATGTCCAACTACCGAGCCAGTGCTCTGGAGCCCATGCACCTGGAGCTGGTGCTCTGCAAGGAGAGAGGCCACTGCAATGGGAGGCTCACATAGGCCAAAGAACAAAGATGGAAATAAATGAAAGATCAATAGAAGTGCCCCCCGCCCCCCAACACACACACACAAAAAGTACTAGCTATCATCAGAACCTTCAACAAGTTGTCATCTTTCAGTGTGGTGGTTGTTGAAGGTTAAGGTAGCGATGGAAGTTTCTTAAAATTAAGAAAATACGAAGCTTGCCACATGAATTCACTCTTCCTTTCATGAACAATTTCTCTGTAACAAGTGGTGCTGTTAGATAGTATTTTATCCACATTAGAACTTCTTTCAAAACTGGAGTCAACCTTTCCAAACCCTCCTGCTGCTTTACCAACTATGTTTGGTAACATTCTAAATCTTTTGTTGTCTCAACCATCTCCCCAGCAGTAGATTCCATCTCAGGAAACATTCTTTGCTCATCCATAAGAAGCAACTCCTTATCTGTTCAAGTTTGATCATGAGATTATAAAATTCAGCCACGTTTTCTGGTTCCACAGAATTCTGGTTCTCAAGGTATTTCCACCACATTTGCAGTTACGTCTTCTACTGAATCTTGAACACTTTAAAGTCATCCATGAGAGTTGGAGTCAACTTCCTCCAAATTCCTGTGTGTGTTTGATATTTTGGCGTCTTTCCATGGAAGCACAAATGTTCACAATGGCATTTAGATTATTGAATCCTTTCTATTAAAAAGAATTTTTTTTTTAAGATTTATTTATTTATTTATTTTGGGCGGGGGTCGGGTTGGGGAGGGAGACGGGCAGGCGGGCCACTTCTACTGGTCTTTCATTTCTCTATTTTCATCCATCTTTGTTCTTTGGCTCCTGTGGGCCTCCCATCGTGGTGGCCTCTGTTGTCGCAGAGCACCGGCTCTGGGCGCATGCGCTCCAGAGCTCTGGCTTGGTAATTGGACACATCAGTCCAACTGCTCCCATGGCACGTGGGATCCTCCCAGGCCAGGGCCGGAACTGGCGCCCCCTGCACTGCAAGGCGGTGTCCTTACCCACTGGACCACCAGGGGAAGCCCTCCATAAAATTTTTAATTTACTCTGCTCAGATTCACCAGAGAAATCACTATTTATGGTAGCTATAACATCAAAAAACATTCTTAAGACTTGAAAGTTGAAATTGCTCCTGGATCCATGGACTCCAGAATTAACACTATGTTGCTGCTGCTGCTTAGTCCATTAAGTTGTCATCTTTCAGTGTGGTGGTTGTTGAAGGTTAAGGTAGCGATGGAAGTTTCTTAAAATTAAGAAAATACGAAGCTTGCCACATGAATTCACTCTTCCTTTCATGAACAATTTCTCTGTAACAAGTGGTGCTGTTAGATAGTATTTTATCCACATTAGAACTTCTTTCAAAACTGGAGTCAACCTTTCCAAACCCTCCTGCTGCTTTACCAACTATGTTTGGTAACATTCTAAATCTTTTGTTGTCTCAACCATCTCCCCAGCAGTAGATTCCATCTCAGGAAACATTCTTTGCTCATCCATAAGAAGCAACTCCTTATCTGTTCAAGTTTGATCATGAGATTATAAAATTCAGCCACGTTTTCTGGTTCCACAGAATTCTGGTTCTCAAGGTATTTCCACCACATTTGCAGTTACGTCTTCTACTGAATCTTGAACACTTTAAAGTCATCCATGAGAGTTGGAGTCAACTTCCTCCAAATTCCTGTGTGTGTTTGATATTTTGGCGTCTTTCCATGGAAGCACAAATGTTCACAATGGCATTTAGATTATTGAATCCTTTCTATTAAAAAGAATTTTTTTTTTAAGATTTATTTATTTATTTATTTTGGGCGGGGGTCGGGTTGGGGAGGGAGACGGGCAGGCGGGCCACTTCTACTGGTCTTTCATTTCTCTATTTTCATCCATCTTTGTTCTTTGGCTCCTGTGGGCCTCCCATCGTGGTGGCCTCTGTTGTCGCAGAGCACCGGCTCTGGGCGCATGCGCTCCAGAGCTCTGGCTTGGTAATTGGACACATCAGTCCAACTGCTCCCATGGCACGTGGGATCCTCCCAGGCCAGGGCCGGAACTGGCGCCCCCTGCACTGCAAGGCGGTGTCCTTACCCACTGGACCACCAGGGGAAGCCCTCCATAAAATTTTTAATTTACTCTGCTCAGATTCACCAGAGAAATCACTATTTATGGTAGCTATAACATCAAAAAACATTCTTAAGACTTGAAAGTTGAAATTGCTCCTGGATCCATGGACTTCAGAATTAACACTATGTTGCTGCTGCTGCTTAGTCCATTCAGTCATGTCCAACTCTGTGCGACCGCATGGACTGTAGCCCGTCAGGCTCCTCTGTCCATGGGATTCTCCAGGCAAGAATACTAGAATGGGTTGCCATGCCCTTCTCCAGGGGATCTTCCTAACCTGGAGATCAAACCCAGGTCTCCTGCTTTTCAGGAGAATACTTTACCACTGAGCCACCAGAGAAGCCCCTGGATATTATGTTAGCAGGCATGAAAACAACATTAATCTTGTTGTACATCTTCTCCATCAGAGCTCTCGGTTGATTAGGTACATTAACAAATGAAAAGAATGATAGTTGTCATTGCCAGTGAAAAAGGTTTTTTTTGTTTGTTTTTTAAATGAGCAGTAGGTTTCAACAGTGGGCTTAAAACACTCTAAACCATTTTGTAAACAGATGTGTTATTATCCAGGTGATGTTGTTGCATTTATACAGCACAGGCAGAGTAGATTTAGCGTAATTCTTAAGGGCCTTAGGAATTTCAAATGGCAAAGGAGTATTGGTTTTAACTTAAAGTCACCAGCTGCATTAGCCCCTAACAATAGTTATCCCTTTCTTTGAAGCCAGGCATTGACTTCTGTCTTGCTGTGAAAGTCTTAGACGGCATCTTTTTCCATTAGAAGGCTGTTTTGTGTCTGTTGAAAATCTGTGGTTGTGTAGCCATTTTCCTTAATTATTTTAGTTTAGTCTCGCTGACTGACAACTTGCTGAAGCTTCTGTGTTAGTACTTGCTACTTCCCTTTGTGCTTTTGATGCTCTGAAGATGACTTTTTTCCTTAAACCTCATGAGCCAGCCGATGCTATCCTTGAACTTTCCTTCTGCGGTTTTTTTCACCTCCTCACACTTCGTAGAATTGACAAGACTCGGCCTTCTTCTGGGTTAAGCTTTGAGTTAAGGGAATGTTGTAACTGATTCAATCATCTATCCAGAAACATCTAGGAGTTGCTTTATATTGAAAATAAGGCTGTTTTGCTTTCTCACCATTTTTGTGTTCACTAGCAAAGCACTTTAAATTCTTTCAAGAACTTTTCCTTTATTTACAACTTGGCTAACTGGCACAGGAGGCCAGGCTTTTGGTCTAAGCTGGTGTTTTGTAAACCTAAGAAAAGCCATTGTTAACACTATGTTGCTGCTGCTGCTTAGTCCATTCAGTCATGTCCAACTCTGTGCGACCGCATGGACTGTAGCCCGTCAGGCTCCTCTGTCCATGGGATTCTCCAGGCAAGAATACTAGAATGGGTTGCCATGCCCTTCTCCAGGGGATCTTCCTAACCTGGAGATCAAACCCAGGTCTCCTGCTTTTCAGGAGAATACTTTACCACTGAGCCACCAGAGAAGCCCCTGGATATTATGTTAGCAGGCATGAAAACAACATTAATCTTGTTGTACATCTTCTCCATCAGAGCTCTCGGTTGATTAGGTACATTAACAAATGAAAAGAATGATAGTTGTCATTGCCAGTGAAAAAGGTTTTTTTTGTTTGTTTTTTAAATGAGCAGTAGGTTTCAACAGTGGGCTTAAAACACTCTAAACCATTTTGTAAACAGATGTGTTATTATCCAGGTGATGTTGTTGCATTTATACAGCACAGGCAGAGTAGATTTAGCGTAATTCTTAAGGGCCTTAGGAATTTCAAATGGCAAAGGAGTATTGGTTTTAACTTAAAGTCACCAGCTGCATTAGCCCCTAACAATAGTTATCCCTTTCTTTGAAGCCAGGCATTGACTTCTGTCTTGCTGTGAAAGTCTTAGACGGCATCTTTTTCCATTAGAAGGCTGTTTTGTGTCTGTTGAAAATCTGTGGTTGTGTAGCCATTTTCCTTAATTATTTTAGTTTAGTCTCGCTGACTGACAACTTGCTGAAGCTTCTGTGTTAGTACTTGCTACTTCCCTTTGTGCTTTTGATGCTCTGAAGATGACTTTTTTCCTTAAACCTCATGAGCCAGCCGATGCTATCCTTGAACTTTCCTTCTGCGGTTTTTTTCACCTCCTCACACTTCGTAGAATTGACAAGACTCGGCCTTCTTCTGGGTTAAGCTTTGAGTTAAGGGAATGTTGTAACTGATTCAATCATCTATCCAGAAACATCTAGGAGTTGCTTTATATTGAAAATAAGGCTGTTTTGCTTTCTCACCATTTTTGTGTTCACTAGCAAAGCACTTTAAATTCTTTCAAGAACTTTTCCTTTATTTACAACTTGGCTAACTGGCACAGGAGGCCAGGCTTTTGGTCTAAGCTGGTGTTTAACATACCTTTCTCGCTAAGCTTAATCATTTCTGGCTGTTGATTTAGAGCAAGAGATGGGTGACTTTCCCTTTCACTTAATCCCTTAAAGGCCATTATAGAGTTATTAATTGGCCTAATTTCAATATGGTGTCTCAGGGAATAGGGAGGCCTGAGGAGAGAGAGAGATATGAAAGAGCAGTTCGTTAGTGGAACACACACAACATTTATCCATGAAGTTCACTGTCTTATATGATTACAAGACTATCATCAAAGATCACCGATCTCAGATTTTTGTAAGAAATAGAGTAATGATGAAAAAGTTTGAAATATTATAAGAAACACCAAACTGTTGCACAGAGACACAAAGTGAACAAATGCTGTTGGAAAAATGACCCTGAGAGACTTGTTTAATGCAGTGTTGCTGCAAACCTTTAATTTGTAAAAAGCACACTATCTGTGAAGCACAGTAAGGCAGAGCCCAATAGAAGAGGTTATGTGTGGGATATGAGAGAATACCTTAAAATTTTAAAGCACGAGCTTTGTTTCAGTGGGGAAGGAAATGGCAACTCACTCCAGTATTCTTGCCTGGGAAATTTCACAGACAAAGGAGCCTGGTGGGCTACAGTCCAAGGGGGTCAGAAGACTTGGATGGGACTTAGTGACTAACCTCCCCCTGCCGCCAACCATGTTTAAACAGAGCTAATACTAGTCTAAAATGAAAACATTAAGTTAAACAAAGCTTAGGAATTTGTTAGGTATGGCAAGAGAGATGAAATGAAAATCAATTTAAAATCATTTGGTTTAGAGAATAGAGAAAGCAAAGTATTCTGAAGGTCTAATCTAATTGGGTTAGGCAGGAAGCACTTGGGAGCTAGAACACCTCATTGGTAAAAGTAATTGGTGTGTTGTGAGTTTCAGGAATGAAAGTTGCCACTAGTAGAAGTAAAGAGTTCAGTAAAATGTCCATATAAAAAGAGAAAATAAATCAATGAATACCAACTTCATTGAACTAGTCTAAAGTCAAAGAAAGGAAACATCAAAATTAAATAAATGCTAGATGTTACAGGAAATATAAAATATAAAAACCTAGCAAATTAAATGTACAGAGGGTTGCATCAGGTTAAAAACAAAATTTTAAAATGTATGATTTATAAGAAACACATAAAGCAGAATGATGGAAAAGATGTTTGAAATATGGCAGGTTAAGGAAAAATCACACAGAAAACGCTAATGCCAATGCTAATATTAAATCATAACCACACTAAAGTTAAAAACACTAAGCAAGATCAAAAGCATTCACAGTGCAAATAGGGATATTATGCAATTATGGAATGCCAAATTTATCAGTAAATTATAAAGCTGTATGAACATTAAAATAAATGAAACAAAAACAGAAATACAAGGAAAACCTGATAAATACACAAGCATAATGGGAAATTTCCATATACATTGTCCAAATGATCTGAAACTAGCAGCCCCAAAGTAAGCAAGAAAATGTAAAATAGAAATAATATAACCAAACAATTTTATTTTTTCCTCTATATCTCTGTATTAAACAGCTAGGATTACCATAACAAAAGACTATTGGTTGGCTAAAACAACAGAATTTAATTTTCTCACGGTTCTGGAGGCTGGAAGTCCAAGATTAAAATGTCAGTAGGTTTGGTTTTTCCAAAGACCTCTCTCTTTGTTGTAGATGACTGCTTTCTTGCTATGTCCTTACATGGCCTCTTCTCTGTTCATGGGTGCTCCTGGTATCTCTTCTTATTCTTGTATGGATATATGCACACCAGTTCTATTGGGTTAGGGTCCCATCCTTATGACGTCATTTAATCTTAGCTACCTCCTTAAAGGCCTTCTGTTCAAATACAGTCACATTGGGGGTTAGGGCTTAAACATATGACTTTTTTACTGATTTTTTTCGAGGCACAGAAAATTCTATTACCCCTTCACACTGTATACCTACAAATGAAATATCTACACTTTTATTCTCATGAACATTTTTAAAAAGTGGTTTTTTATTTGACCAACACACACACACACACACACACACACAACGTTTAACAAATTCAAAGGCAAAGGCAAAAATTCTAGAGAGCTAAAATGTTAATGGTAATTAGACACAAAAATAAGGTGACCCATAAGTATCAAGTACTTGAAAATTAAGTGTACTCCCTCAGTTAACTCTGAAATCACAAAAGGAATTCAACCTGATACTATAAGCTGTCTTGAAATAAACAGAAATGTTACTGAAATATTACTTCATACAAAAATCAGAGGAGAAGGAAAGGGCAACCCACTCCAGTATTCTTACCTGGGAAATCCAATGGACAGAGGAGCCTGGCAGGTTACAGTCCATGGGGTCAAAAGAGTAGGACACGACTGAGCGAGTGAACAGAAACAAAAGTACCAAGTGTACAACCTTAACTAGCTAGCTGGAGATCATTTAGACTCAGAGTGTGTCAAAGCAGGGAGAACCTGTGTGTTAGATCTCGTTCCATTAGTAACTTTTACTGAATCCCATGCATGTTTGTTAAAAATAAATAAAACTGAAAGCCTTTGTATATATATATATATAAAAGAAACTCAAAAAATGAACCAGGAAGAGGCTTTTGGTATTTAAAAATAAATATGCCATGGTAATTATTTTCAGTTAAAGCTAGATTAAGAGGAAAACATGACACTGAATGACATAATTATTAAAGAAAATTAAAAATAAAGGAACTTGGTACTTGAGAAAATACTAAAGGAAGAATAAAATTGACCAAAAGATGTTGAAAAGAAACAAATACAGAAGCTGAAATTGATGTAGAAGCAACAACAAAAGAAGTAAAAGTGAAATCCAAGGGCTTGTCCTTTAGAAAGAGTAAAAATAGAGGTGAAATCTTCCAAGAGATAATACAAGGAGGATAAAACCAAATGAAGTAGGGCTTTAAAAATTATGAAATAATACTTGATGACAATAAGTTTGAAAAGCTAGACAAAGTGGGTGCTTTTGCTAAAAAGATATGTTATACCAAGAAAAAAAATATTTGGACATATGAAAAAACCTAAAGGGCTGTTAGAGATCTCATATTAAAACTCAAGTCCAGATGGTTTCACAGCTGAGTTTCCAGCCAACCTTTAAAGAACAGATGATTACAGTGTTATTAAAATACCCGAATCAGAGAGCTAAAATGTTAATGGTAATTAGACACAAAAATAAGGTGACCCATAAGTATCAAGTACTTGAAAATTAAGTGTACTCCTCAGTTAACTCTGAAATCACAAAAGGAATTCAACCTGATACTATAAGCTGTCTTGAAATAAACAGAAATGTTACTGAAATATTACTTCATACAAAAATCAGAGGAGAAGGAAAGGGCAACCCACTCCAGTATTCTTACCTGGGAAATCCAATGGACAGAGGAGCCTGGCAGGTTACAGTCCATGGGGTCAAAAGAGTAGGACACGACTGAGCGAGTGAACAGAAACAAAAGTACCAAGTGTACAACCTTAACTAGCTAGCTGGAGATCATTTAGACTCAGAGTGTGTCAAAGCAGGGAGAACCTGTGTGTTAGATCTCGTTCCATTAGTAACTTTTACTGAATCCCATGCATGTTTGTTAAAAATAAATAAAACTGAAAGCCTTTGTATATATATATATATAAAAGAAACTCAAAAAATGAACCAGGAAGAGGCTTTTGGTATTTAAAAATAAATATGCCATGGTAATTATTTTCAGTTAAAGCTAGATTAAGAGGAAAACATGACACTGAATGACATAATTATTAAAGAAAATTAAAAATAAAGGAACTTGGTACTTGAGAAAATACTAAAGGAAGAATAAAATTGACCAAAAGATGTTGAAAAGAAACAAATACAGAAGCTGAAATTGATGTAGAAGCAACAACAAAAGAAGTAAAAGTGAAATCCAAGGGCTTGTCCTTTAGAAAGAGTAAAAATAGAGGTGAAATCTTCCAAGAGATAATACAAGGAGGATAAAACCAAATGAAGTAGGGCTTTAAAAATTATGAAATAATACTTGATGACAATAAGTTTGAAAAGCTAGACAAAGTGGGTGCTTTTGCTAAAAAGATATGTTATACCAAGAAAAAAAATATTTGGACATATGAAAAAACCTAAAGGGCTGTTAGAGATCTCATATTAAAACTCAAGTCCAGATGGTTTCACAGCTGAGTTTCCAGCCAACCTTTAAAGAACAGATGATTACAGTGTTATTTAAAATACTCCAGACCTCAGAATCAGACAGAAAGTTCCTCTATTAATTTTATGTGAACCGATTAATTATAATAGAGAAACCTAATCAATACCATGCAAAACAACCCTCCACCCAAAGACTATTATCACTGAATATAGATGCAAACATTTTATTTATTCTTTGCAAACATTTTAAATACAATGAACAGATTCCATTCAATATTACATCAAAAAAATATACCCTCTAACCAATTAGGATTTATTCCATAATTTAAAGAGTCAAATATGAAATCTATCAAATAATCACATCATAGAATGTAAACTCTACCAGATGTTAAACTGCATGAGAGAAGGAATCTCGTATGTTTTTCACTGCTGCAGCTCCAGTATCCAGAAGAGCACCCGTCATATAGGGTCTGCTCAATGAATATCTGTTGTTGAATGGATTATGTAAGTTAAATCTAAGGAGAAGGGCTATATCATTACAACGAATGGTATCTAATAAATATTTAAAAACCAACTCTCCAATAAAAGGAAAAAGAAAAGAGATAAAACGCCCTGATTTGTTGAATTTTCTGATTTCCTTGGTGCAAATACTTTCATTATGGCCCTTCAACAGCAGTTCAACCATTAGCTGACACTAAATGGAGCTGAGAAGGGACTTGCACAGTTGGATCTCCTCAACCAAGGTGAACTGGCTCAGATGTACCACTGATTATATGGATGGATGCTGAAAAGGCATGTGGAAAGTCAGCAACCACTCCTAGACAAGTAAGGAAGAGCTATTACTTAAATGTGGTAAATTGTATTTGCTGAAACTTGCAAACAAATGCAATTTAAAATACAGAACCACTTAAACTATTTCAACTATTAGTAAAATCAAAAGCTAACAGAAATTGCTGCTGTATTATTAAATTGTGTTGGAAAGACAAATGAGTACAAATTGGGAAAGAAAAGACATCTCTTTGGGTAAACAATTTATCTAGAGAAATTAAGGTACTCTATTTAAGTAAGTAAAAACCAAAACGAAGTATAAACAGTACAATAATAACAAGATGAAATAAAGCAAGGGCAGACCAAACCAAAACTACTAGAATTAATAAGCGAATTTGAAGTGATTAGATACAAAAATGAAAAATCAATACTTTTTTTCTAGTAGTACTTGCTGTTCAGTCGTTCATTCGTGTTCAACTCTTTGAAACCCCAAGAACGGCAGCATGCTGGACTTCCCTGTCCTTCACCGTCTCCTCGAGTTTGCTCAAACGCCTGTCCATCAAGTTAGTGATGCCATCTAACCATCTCGTCCTCTGTTGTCCCCTTCACTTCCTGCCTTCAATCTTTCCCAGCATCAGGGTCTTTCCCAATTAGTACTACATTAGTATTAGAAAACTAGGAATAGAACCACATAACTACATAATAGAAATGTCAAAAGTTGCCCATTAACAAAGACCTTGTTTTCCATTATTGACCATATCCTCACTCCAGAAATGGTGGTGTATAACTTGAACCAGTCAGAAGGAGATGTATGAAAGATGATGGGATGGTCAAGGATATGTAACTAGACTGAGGGGAACAAGCTAAGGGTGCCTGTGGCACTCATTACTTAGCAGTAGAAAAAATCGGATTTTAATGTTTGTTTGAATGTCAAAGTAGGAGTAAGTATTTTGCGTCTTTCCTGCTCTTGCCAAATATTATGATTACACCTACTTTTTCATACCTGGGCCCTTTTGAAATAGTTGTTATGGCCCTTTAAGCTTTTGAGTAGCATGAAGAAGACAAACACTGATCTGGCTTATAGACGCTTAAGAAAGTTTGTTGTCCTCATGATAGTTGGTACACCAAACCAATAAACATAAATCATGTTCCAGGCTTGTCTTGAAGGAAACATTCACCAAGATTCCATGGATGTTAATAATTCAATAGCTTTTCTGGCCTTCTCCTATTCTACTTTGTCTCATCATTATAACCTCCTATATATCAATATATTTAAAGAATGAGGAGACACATTAATATTTATATTGCTGGACCTTCACATATTTTTGATGATCTTTGTCTCTATCACTTGATTCCAGATCTCTTGGTTATAAATGTTGTCTCTAATTTGTATATATTAAATTGTTAACAATAATAAAACAAAAAAATTAAGGTACTCTATTTAAGTAAGTAAAAACCAAAACGAAGTATAAACAGTACAATAATAACAAGATGAAATAAAGCAAGGGCAGACCAAACCAAAACTACTAGAATTAATAAGCGAATTTGAAGTGATTAGATACAAAAATGAAAAATCAATACTTTTTTTCTAGTAGTACTTGCTGTTCAGTCGTTCATTCGTGTTCAACTCTTTGAAACCCCAAGAACGGCAGCATGCTGGACTTCCCTGTCCTTCACCGTCTCCTCGAGTTTGCTCAAACGCCTGTCCATCAAGTTAGTGATGCCATCTAACCATCTCGTCCTCTGTTGTCCCCTTCACTTCCTGCCTTCAATCTTTCCCAGCATCAGGGTCTTTCCCAATTAGTACTACATTAGTATTAGAAAACTAGGAATAGAACCACATAACTACATAATAGAAATGTCAAAAGTTGCCCATTAACAAAGACCTTGTTTTCCATTATTGACCATATCCTCACTCCAGAAATGGTGGTGTATAACTTGAACCAGTCAGAAGGAGATGTATGAAAGATGATGGGATGGTCAAGGATATGTAACTAGACTGAGGGGAACAAGCTAAGGGTGCCTGTGGCACTCATTACTTAGCAGTAGAAAAAATCGGATTTTAATGTTTGTTTGAATGTCAAAGTAGGAGTAAGTATTTTGCGTCTTTCCTGCTCTTGCCAAATATTATGATTACACCTACTTTTTCATACCTGGGCCCTTTTGAAATAGTTGTTATGGCCCTTTAAGCTTTTGAGTAGCATGAAGAAGACAAACACTGATCTGGCTTATAGACGCTTAAGAAAGTTTGTTGTCCTCATGATAGTTGGTACACCAAACCAATAAACATAAATCATGTTCCAGGCTTGTCTTGAAGGAAACATTCACCAAGATTCCATGGATGTTAATAATTCAATAGCTTTTCTGGCCTTCTCCTATTCTACTTTGTCTCATCATTATAACCTCCTATATATCAATATATTTAAAGAATGAGACACATTAATATTTATATTGCTGGACCTTCACATATTTTTGATGATCTTTGTCTCTATCACTTGATTCCAGATCTCTTGGTAATCTCATAATATGTTGTCTCTAATTTGTATATATAAAATCCTACATTTCCTAGGTTTCCTGTAATAAACAGGGAGCCATAAAAGTTGTTGGCACGGGTTGGGTGTTACAGGAAATTATTCTAAAGCACTTGTTTCTGTACTTAGCTGTGTTTTTTAATCACTTGTGAAAGTCTATATATAATAGAGAGAATTTAAATGAGGTTTGGGCACTAAAAGGATTAAGTTTTAGTTATTTGGAAGATTTCCTTACATAGGATGGTTGATGCAAAGTGTATTTACAACTGAAATAAATCACCACAGTTCTCGAGGCTGACATTCTAACAGCATTGGGTAACATTCAATGTGAAATGAAGAGGTGATTTTACAGTTGGTGGGCACACATCATGAACCCTAGACAAATCTTAGTAGTTGTAAATGTGAATGTCATGAAGTGTATCTTCATGGAAGAAAAGGTTCGAAAATGTTGCTATATAAGACTTTATCAATATGCCTTCGTGCAGAGAATATCAATTGTGCAGAGATGAATATATGGCTCTGAGCATACTTTGGCTCCTGGCTGTACCCTAGGCTGCTCTATTTTTTATGACTTTAAGAATTTGGCTTAGTTTTACTTGACATGGCCTTAAAAGAACACATTGTAATTAAAAACATCTTATCATACATGCAGGGAATATTACAATGAAAATAAGATAAAAAATGGAAACTGTGTCTGGATTGATGGGAATGTAGCCTAATGCTGTATTCTGGTGAACAATCCAGTAGAGGTTAGAACCTTTGCATGCTGCTCCTTGGTATAGATCCTAAAGAGATCCAGGTAGTATGACCACACAACCTGGTTTTCCTGAGCAAGTCTGGTAATCGTGACCCCCCACCCCCACTGCCATTCACTTTCAGAAGGGAACTTGCTTCGATAATAGTCATCTAACTCATAAGAGTGCACCTAAGAGAATTCTCATTTTCATTCCCATATGGGAATACTCATTTCTTCAGTAGAGAGGCTTCTTCATGGGGAGAGGAAGAGAAGGGAAACATGATGGAAATAACATACAGACTCTCAGCAGCAGTCATAATAAAAACAAGCAGATGCTCTTAACGCAGGTCAATCGTAAAAACCCATTGCTTGGTTAAAAACACACATAGCCAACAAATATACTACTGTATAAAATGCAAAGAGAACAGCATGCTTGTTTCAAGAGCACTTGTAAACAGATACACGTCAAACATATTGGAACCATTGGCTTAGAGGAGAGGAATGTGAGTGGGCTATAGAATTAAAAGGGAATGAAATAAAACAAGGCAGTGCCTCGTATGGTCCAATGCTAATAATATGCTGTGAACTGAACTGGGTGATTAAGACAGCACTCTGTACCTGATGTCCAAAAAAAGAACCCCGTAGTCTATAATTATACATGATACAAATACAAAGAATGTGTCTTTAAAAATATCTTCCACAAGCCAGAATTAAAACAGTATGTGTAAGTAATCCTGGTATGAGAAATTGAACGTAACATGAATATTAATGAAACTTTGCCAAAATAGAGGCGTCTGTTTTAAGACTCTCTAATTTGAGAATTTATGAGGCTGTGTATGGGAGCTCCGGTGGGGGGTAGGTGGTGACTGAAGGAATTAGGTAACTTTTGGATAGAAAAAGTCATCTTAGCTTTTCATCCACCCTCCCAGCCGGCCTCTGAACAGCAGTAATTTTCCACAACCTGTGTAATTATAAATGTAGCCTTTCATTTTCAGTACTCAGGCATCTTACACCTCAGCTCTTTTAAGAAAATAAATACCTTAAGTTTGAATGTCTCCTCTGGAGCCTTAATGATATACTTGGAGGATTTCACAAAGAAGGAAAACCATATTGATCTTTCCTATGGACTTTCTGGGTTTCTCCAGCAGGAGGTCTTGGCCAACAATTCTAGCTAGATTTGGGAATGACCTAGGCTTGACAGTTGTCATCCACAATGGTTGATGCTGCTCGATAAGGGGGTATTCCCCCATCCCTTTTCCTGTGTGTCTTTCTATTTCTGAATGCTTGGCAGGAGAATGTGGCTTTTCTGACAAAGACCAGTCTTCACTACAAAGAATAGATGCCCTTCTCAAATTCCATTTAGTTGACTCAAGCATGCATATGGAAATAACATACAGACTCTCAGCAGCAGTCATAATAAAAACAAGCAGATGCTCTTAACGCAGGTCAATCGTAAAAACCCATTGCTTGGTTAAAAACACACATAGCCAACAAATATACTACTGTATAAAATGCAAAGAGAACAGCATGCTTGTTTCAAGAGCACTTGTAAACAGATACACGTCAAACATATTGGAACCATTGGCTTAGAGGAGAGGAATGTGAGTGGGCTATAGAATTAAAAGGGAATGAAATAAAACAAGGCAGTGCCTCGTATGGTCCAATGCTAATAATATGCTGTGAACTGAACTGGGTGATTAAGACAGCACTCTGTACCTGATGTCCAAAAAAAGAACCCCGTAGTCTATAATTATACATGATACAAATACAAAGAATGTGTCTTTAAAAATATCTTCCACAAGCCAGAATTAAAACAGTATGTGTAAGTAATCCTGGTATGAGAAATTGAACGTAACATGAATATTAATGAAACTTTGCCAAAATAGAGGCGTCTGTTTTAAGACTCTCTAATTTGAGAATTTATGAGGCTGTGTATGGGAGCTCCGGTGGGGGGTAGGTGGTGACTGAAGGAATTAGGTAACTTTTGGATAGAAAAAGTCATCTTAGCTTTTCATCCACCCTCCCAGCCGGCCTCTGAACAGCAGTAATTTTCCACAACCTGTGTAATTATAAATGTAGCCTTTCATTTTCAGTACTCAGGCATCTTACACCTCAGCTCTTTTAAGAAAATAAATACCTTAAGTTTGAATGTCTCCTCTGGAGCCTTAATGATATACTTGGAGGATTTCACAAAGAAGGAAAACCATATTGATCTTTCCTATGGACTTTCTGGGTTTCTCCAGCAGGAGGTCTTGGCCAACAATTCTAGCTAGATTTGGGAATGACCTAGGCTTGACAGTTGTCATCCACAATGGTTGATGCTGCTCGATAAGGGGGTATTCCCCCATCCCTTTTCCTGTGTGTCTTTCTATTTCTGAATGCTTGGCAGGAGAATGTGGCTTTTCTGACAAAGACCAGTCTTCACTACAAAGAATAGATGTTCTCAAACCTCTGACTGGAAACTGGAACAAATTCTCAGTTTCAGTTGACTCAAGCATGCATATGACTAGAAAAATGGCCCCTTTTATGCTATTGATAATTTTTCTTAGAAGAAATTTTGAGACATCACGGGTATGCTGCAGGAGACTTTTTTAGGAAAGCAGTTCTGTCAGCAACTATTTTTTGTGTGTGTGTATTTTAAACATAAGGAAATAACCTAATTATTAGCGTTTCATTATCCTCCTAGCCCTACTAAACAATCATAGTAGTAATAATAATAACAACACAATAACATATTTCCTGATTGCTTATTGTCATAGGTGGTGTTTTAAATTTTTATATGCTTCATTTAATTGTCTCAACAGCTCTGAGAGATAGATTGTATAGGATCTGTTTAACAATTAAGGAAGTCAGAGACGTATTGACATACACAGCATCTCTCCTGTGGTCACACGGCTAGCATCTGGCTGAGGGGAAGGCATTGGAGCTTGGGTAGTCCGGTAGCAGGGGCATCTCATCGGGCTAAAACAACCTAGGGTTCATCCTAGGCTGTGCTGTTTCTCTAATGTCTGGAAGCTTCAAGGTAGGATGGAAACCACATGTGCTTTGGAATCAAACTGGCTTAGAATTTTGTTAAGATTTTTGGTGCTTTCCACTTGTGTAATTCTGGGACAAGTGATTTGATCTCTGAATTTCAACATTTTCAATAAAAATGTGAATTATATAATTCTTTTTTTCAAATGATAAAGAAAGTTTTCAAGCTCCCTTTTAAGTACCAAACTCAGGTATCTTACACCTCAGCTCTTTTAAGAAAATAAATACCTTAAGTTTGAATGTCTCCTCTGGAGCCTTAATGATATACTTGGAGGATTTCACAAAGAAGGAAAACCATATTGATCTTTCCTATGGACTTTCTGGGTTTCTCCAGCAGGAGGTCTTGGCCAACAATTCTAGCTAGATTTGGGAATGACCTAGGCTTGACAGTTGTCATCCACAATGGTTGATGCTGCTCGATAAGGGGGTATTCCCCCATCCCTTTTCCTGTGTGTCTTTCTATTTCTGAATGCTTGGCAGGAGAATGTGGCTTTTCTGACAAAGACCAGTCTTCACTACAAAGAATAGATGTTCTCAAACCTCTGACTGGAAACTGGAACAAATTCTCAGTTTCAGTTGACTCAAGCATGCATATGACTAGAAAAATGGCCCCTTTTATGCTATTGATAATTTTTCTTAGAAGAAATTTTGAGACATCACGGGTATGCTGCAGGAGACTTTTTTAGGAAAGCAGTTCTGTCAGCAACTATTTTTTGTGTGTGTGTATTTTAAACATAAGGAAATAACCTAATTATTAGCGTTTCATTATCCTCCTAGCCCTACTAAACAATCATAGTAGTAATAATAATAACAACACAATAACATATTTCCTGATTGCTTATTGTCATAGGTGGTGTTTTAAATTTTTATATGCTTCATTTAATTGTCTCAACAGCTCTGAGAGATAGATTGTATAGGATCTGTTTAACAATTAAGGATGTCAGAGACGTATTGACATACACAGCATCTCTCCTGTGGTCACACGGCTAGCATCTGGCTGAGGGGAAGGCATTGGAGCTTGGGTAGTCCGGTAGCAGGGGCATCTCATCGGGCTAAAACAACCTAGGGTTCATCCTAGGCTGTGCTGTTTCTCTAATGTCTGGAAGCTTCAAGGTAGGATGGAAACCACATGTGCTTTGGAATCAAACTGGCTTAGAATTTTGTTAAGATTTTTGGTGCTTTCCACTTGTGTAATTCTGGGACAAGTGATTTGATCTCTGAATTTCAACATTTTCAATAAAAAATGTGAATTATATAATCTTACAAATGAGAGTTTTGTATTTCTAAATGAACATTAAACCTCAATGTGCTAATAATTATTGCCCTTTAATTGCTAACTTGTTTATTTGTTGGAAGTAGAGTTGATTTACAATTGGCACTTTTAAAGATTGAAATGTGGCAGATTTTACTTGATTTTTAAGCAAGAGCTTGTCATTCAGAAATGTTTTATAGAATTAATGTTAGCCAGATATTCTTGATATCAAGATAAAATTCAGACTAAGTAATACATATGCATAGAAGATTTGATCATATTATTGCCATTTTGAAGTGAGGAAGACCATCTGGTTTTAGACTCTACATCAGATAGTGAGGTAGACACTGATATATTGGAGGTTGGCTTTAAGGATATTTCGCAAATTATACAATGAATGGCAACATCAGGTGAACACTCTGTGCCTGGTAGTATATATATTGTGTAATTTCACGTGGTTCTCGTAAGAATCCTCATGTAGGGTGAATAAATATCACAATCTTCATTTTGCAAAGGAGGAAACTGAGGCGTAGAGAAGTCTGTGATTATTCTAAGATCATGCAGTTAGTGGACTGCTGAGTCAGACATCATTTCAGATCCCATCTCTGACTGCTGGGCTCTTAATTCTAGTGACTGTCTCTAAACCAGATCCAATAATTAAAAATGATTCTTAAGGGTGTAAATTGGCCAGAAGAAAACCCCCAAATTGACAAAAATTTCTTTAAAAAAGAAAGCATTTTGTAACCTAAATAATTTATTAGGTATGTATCATTACGACATCTAACTTAAGTTTACATTAGTCAACTCATCTACAGCTGAGTTACATGTTTACATTTAGACTGGGGAAAAACATGTCTAGGCTCAGAAAGATGTTAGAAATTCGTACTATAGAGGTCAAGTGAACTGTGACTTAAGCTTAAGAATTTATATCTTTCAATGATATAAACATTTCAAGTAATGCAATGAATATTTTATTTTTCATTTAAATTTATCTCTGATTTATGAAATGAAATTTGGGTCCAAATTAATGGTGAATCATCTCTCTTCCAGGGTTCCTCTAAATTTTGCTTGACTTTTGAGGATAACTACTGCAATTAATGATATTCCTAGTATTCTAAAATGTACTACAAATAATCTTCTGTTAAGACTTAAATACTTAATTTAGCAAATGCCTTACTTGATAAATAAATGAGCTCATACTCTGGGTTATCTCTATAAATTCATGTGGCTTGTATTCTACTAAACTTTTTGGAATGAAAGAGGAGTAAGTGGAGTTATAAATAGCTTCTAAATGGAGTATATCTCTGGCAGACACTATGTTCTCTTAAGTGTACTGAGTCGAAAATGATTGGAAGACTCCTTCAATTTTCCTGCTTATATGTGAGCAAAGGGGTAAAAAATGTTGACTGTCTTAAAAGACTAATGTTTATAAAACTAGCGTCTGTGTGCTTGAACGTGTACATCTGTATATGTATCTGTGTTTATTGTGCCTGAAAGCGTTTTTAGATATCCGAGTTATGTAGAAGATTTGTTACATTTCATGTTTAGTTTGGATTATAACCAAAAATTAGTATGAAGAGCAGACGAACTGCATTTCATATGATTTTAGTGTTTGGGTATGTATTTATGATTGTTTCATACTATGCAAAGGCTAAAGAGTGTCTTAGCACATTCTGCACATGGTGGTTGTTCACAATTCAAATACAGAAAAACTGGACAAATAATGTCGCACATTTCCTATAGGTATGCAAAATGCAAAAGCATCTGTACAATAGAAATGTTATGGTTTGGGATGAATGTATTGCCTGAATCCCATCTTTGTTCACACCATTTTGCAACAGTTTATTAGACTTTCAGTATAATAGTGTGTGCTTGTGTATATGTGTGTGTGTGGTTTGTGTATGTATGTGTAACTTTCTTCTTCTGGTTCCTGCTATAATTGGATCAGATGCCAATTTCAATTCAGATTTTAATAATGCCACAAGTCTAATCTTATAACCAAGGAAATAAGATACCTTTATAGAAATATCCAGAGAAACCTCTTGTCTCATTTACTGATTTGTAGAAATGTGCAATCTGATTATCCTGGGAAAAATTTAGTGATCATCTCTCTTCCAGGGTTCCTCTAAATTTTGCTTGACTTTTGAGGATAACTACTGCAATTAATGATATTCCTAGTATTCTAAAATGTACTACAAATAATCTTCTGTTAAGACTTAAATACTTAATTTAGCAAATGCCTTACTTGATAAATAAATGAGCTCATACTCTGGGTTATCTCTATAAATTCATGTGGCTTGTATTCTACTAAACTTTTTGGAATGAAAGAGGAGTAAGTGGAGTTATAAATAGCTTCTAAATGGAGTATATCTCTGGCAGACACTATGTTCTCTTAAGTGTACTGAGTCGAAAATGATTGGAAGACTCCTTCAATTTTCCTGCTTATATGTGAGCAAAGGGGTAAAAAATGTTGACTGTCTTAAAAGACTAATGTTTATAAAACTAGCGTCTGTGTGCTTGAACGTGTACATCTGTATATGTATCTGTGTTTATTGTGCCTGAAAGCGTTTTTAGATATCCGAGTTATGTAGAAGATTTGTTACATTTCATGTTTAGTTTGGATTATAACCAAAAATTAGTATGAAGAGCAGACGAACTGCATTTCATATGATTTTAGTGTTTGGGTATGTATTTATGATTGTTTCATACTATGCAAAGGCTAAAGAGTGTCTTAGCACATTCTGCACATGGTGGTTGTTCACAATTCAAATACAGAAAAACTGGACAAATAATGTCGCACATTTCCCTATAGGTATGCAAAATGCAAAAGCATCTGTACAATAGAAATGTTATGGTTTGGGATGAATGTATTGCCTGAATCCCATCTTTGTTCACACCATTTTGCAACAGTTTATTAGACTTTCAGTATAATAGTGTGTGCTTGTGTATATGTGTGTGTGTGGTTTGTGTATGTATGTGTAACTTTCTTCTTCTGGTTCCTGCTATAATTGGATCAGATGCCAATTTCAATTCAGATTTTAATAATGCCACAAGTCTAATCTTATAACCAAGGAAATAAGATACCTTTATAGAAATATCCAGAGAAACCTCTTGTCTCATTTACTGATTTGTAGAAATGTGCAATCTGATTATCCTGAAATAGGACACAAGATTTGAAGTTATTAATAACCTCTTTGGAGAAATAACCATTGAAAAGTCATTTTCCACACTATTGTCATTGAAGTTAGATTGTAGTTACCATTACTGGGAACTAGACCTAAAATTTATCTTTCTCATTAAATTTACTAGTTTCAACAAAACATTTTTCATTTGGAATTAATGTAATTTTTATCTTATATGAGGAGTAAGTATGTGTTTATACATTTTATTCATACTTAATTTTTAGTGATGTCCATATTACATTGACATGAAGGAAATTTAAGTCCAGGTTGTGAGTCTTTGAGAATCTTTTCCTTTGAAACATTTGCTAACCAAAGAATATGCCCATTCAAACATTTTCTTATTATTCAGACAATAAATATGTAAGCATTCTTAGCTGAAGTATTTAGCCATATAATTATATAAATCATTCAAAGTCAGTTGTATAAAATATCCTGAGGGATGATAGTTGCAGAAGTATATTTTTAGTCTCTCACAAAACATCTGCATCCTATATTCATGCATGTATTAGTGCTTATTTGTGTATGGAAAGCTAAGAAACTTGCACATTTTGAAAATTTTGTCTAACAACAAACTGAAGGCAATCACAGTGTACAATTCATAGTGCCTTTGAGTCTTCATAGCATTTCAGTCGGAGTTTTGCCCCAATATTAGTTCTCTGATGAGAGCTGCTTCATGATATGCCATTTCCTAAAAAGGAGCTCTTGAAGCCCATTTCCAGTCATGCTGTGATTTTTTCCATTTTAAATCTAGGCTACCTTTTGACTTTTTTCTATAAAGGCATGAGGGGAGAGTGATGGACATAGGGATTCAATGGTGATTATACATAATTCTTTGCTTAATCTGCTTTGCAACTTTAAGCTACTCTGTAGCTTGGGATATTGTCTCTTCTTCTGGTTCCTGCTATAATTGGATCAGATGCCAATTTCAATTCAGATTTTAATAATGCCACAAGTCTAATCTTATAACCAAGGAAATAAGATACCTTTATAGAAATATCCAGAGAAACCTCTTGTCTCATTTACTGATTTGTAGAAATGTGCAATCTGATTATCCTGAAATAGGACACAAGATTTGAAGTTATTAATAACCTCTTTGGAGAAATAACCATTGAAAAGTCATTTTCCACACTATTGTCATTGAAGTTAGATTGTAGTTACCATTACTGGGAACTAGACCTAAAATTTATCTTTCTCATTAAATTTACTAGTTTCAACAAAACATTTTTCATTTGGAATTAATGTAATTTTTATCTTATATGAGGAGTAAGTATGTGTTTATACATTTTATTCATACTTAATTTTTAGTGATGTCCATATTACATTGACATGAAGGAAATTTAAGTCCAGGTTGTGAGTCTTTGAGAATCTTTTCCTTTGAAACATTTGCTAACCAAAGAATATGCCCATTCAAACATTTTCTTATTATTCAGACAATAAATATGTAAGCATTCTTAGCTGAAGTATTTAGCCATATAATTATATAAATCATTCAAAGTCAGTTGTATAAAATATCCTGAGGGATGATAGTTGCAGAAGTATATTTTTAGTCTCTCACAAAACATCTGCATCCTATATTCATGCATGTATTAGTGCTTATTTGTGTATGGAAAGCTAAGAAACTTGCACATTTTTGAAAATTTTGTCTAACAACAAACTGAAGGCAATCACAGTGTACAATTCATAGTGCCTTTGAGTCTTCATAGCATTTCAGTCGGAGTTTTGCCCCAATATTAGTTCTCTGATGAGAGCTGCTTCATGATATGCCATTTCCTAAAAAGGAGCTCTTGAAGCCCATTTCCAGTCATGCTGTGATTTTTTCCATTTTAAATCTAGGCTACCTTTTGACTTTTTTCTATAAAGGCATGAGGGGAGAGTGATGGACATAGGGATTCAATGGTGATTATACATAATTCTTTGCTTAATCTGCTTTGCAACTTTAAGCTACTCTGTAGCTTGGGATATTGTCTCTTCTATAGGTATATATCTAATCTGGGGATAAAAATTGAGAAATAAATGAGGTAAAAATAAAGCATTGTTCAACATAGCTTTTTTTCTTTATTGCTTTAGAGTTTGGGAATGATTGCTCTCTACATTGGCATTTGAGAGAAAAATTTGGCTATTATGTTTTTTCTTGTTATTTTTATTAAGTGAATGAAAAAGGATGGTAGCAGTTCAGCCACTGGGGTGTTGGAACAGCAAATTGAGAGGCCCCCAAGGACCTTGATACCCATTTTTGAAGTTCAATTCCAGTCACTAAGATTAGAGCAGCCCTTCCAAAATGAGGGTCACAAATGCATTTGTGATTTAGACTATTTGTCTGGAGGCTGTCAGGGAAACAATTGGCTATTATTGAACAGAACTGCTGATTTTCTCTTTGTACCATTCTTTTCCCTTTTGTTTTGGTTGTCTCTGACTGGTAACGTCTGACAGCAAGTGGAAAAAAAAAAGAAAAAGAAAACACTAGTTATGTGGAAGAGAGAGGAATATGGAGACAGAAAGGGAACAAACAAAAAATGGCATTGATTTTAGTTTTGAGGAATGCTGTTTAACTGAGAATATATATTGAGCATGTGCTGTGTAATAGGCATTGTTAATTGATGAGGGGGTACAAGTTAGACAAAATGAAGACCTGTGTCATCAAGGAGCTCATCCTCTAGTGTGAGAGGCTGAAGAGAGGAATGCCCTTTCCCAGTTTCATCATATTCATGCATGTATTAGTGCTTATTTGTGTATGGAAAGCTAAGAAACTTGCACATTTTTGAAAATTTTGTCTAACAACAAACTGAAGGCAATCACAGTGTACAATTCATAGTGCCTTTGAGTCTTCATAGCATTTCAGTCGGAGTTTTGCCCCAATATTAGTTCTCTGATGAGAGCTGCTTCATGATATGCCATTTCCTAAAAAGGAGCTCTTGAAGCCCATTTCCAGTCATGCTGTGATTTTTTCCATTTTAAATCTAGGCTACCTTTTGACTTTTTTCTATAAAGGCATGAGGGGAGAGTGATGGACATAGGGATTCAATGGTGATTATACATAATTCTTTGCTTAATCTGCTTTGCAACTTTAAGCTACTCTGTAGCTTGGGATATTGTCTCTTCTATAGGTATATATCTAATCTGGGGATAAAAATTGAGAAATAAATGAGGTAAAAATAAAGCATTGTTCAACATAGCTTTTTTTCTTTATTGCTTTAGAGTTTGGGAATGATTGCTCTCTACACTGGCATTTGAGAGAAAAATTTGGCTATTATGTTTTTTCTTGTTATTTTTATTAAGTGAATGAAAAAGGATGGTAGCAGTTCAGCCACTGGGGTGTTGGAACAGCAAATTGAGAGGCCCCCAAGGACCTTGATACCCATTTTTGAAGTTCAATTCCAGTCACTAAGATTAGAGCAGCCCTTCCAAAATGAGGGTCACAAATGCATTTGTGATTTAGACTATTTGTCTGGAGGCTGTCAGGGAAACAATTGGCTATTATTGAACAGAACTGCTGATTTTCTCTTTGTACCATTCTTTTCCCTTTTGTTTTGGTTGTCTCTGACTGGTAACGTCTGACAGCAAGTGGAAAAAAAAAAGAAAAAGAAAACACTAGTTATGTGGAAGAGAGAGGAATATGGAGACAGAAAGGGAACAAACAAAAAATGGCATTGATTTTAGTTTTGAGGAATGCTGTTTAACTGAGAATATATATTGAGCATGTGCTGTGTAATAGGCATTGTTAATTGATGAGGGGGTACAAGTTAGACAAAATGAAGACCTGTGTCATCAAGGAGCTCATCCTCTAGTGTGAGAGGCTGAAGAGAGGAATGTCATCACCATTTTTCCCAGAGTTTGCATCATTTTCAGCCTCTCCAAGGGTTAGCCCTCCCTGTGCTCCTGGTGCCCATCACTGGTCGTAACTGGTGGGGAATAGACAGACAAAGAGCCCAGAGGAAGCCAATCCATGTTGACTAAGCAGCAACTCAAGATTCATCAGGCCAACTCTTGAATGACTGTGCCTCTTACTAGAATCTCTCCAGTCTATCAGAAAGAAATGGCAACCCATTCCAGTATTCTTGCCTAGAAAATCTGGTGGACAGAGGAGCCTGGCAAGCTACAGTTCATGGGGTTGCAAAGAGTTGGACATGACTGAGTGATTGAGCACACACACATAATCTATCAGTAGATATTTCCAGTGTTTCTCAAAAAGTTTTATGTCAAATGTGCTCAATTCACTCCACTACCATCCTACCTAATGGTAGCATGTTGTCATAGTCTCCTACTTAGTTTCCCCATTAGCCACTTCTTACCTGTTGAGTCCATTCTCCACTTAGGCTTAGTGCTCAGTCATTCATTCAAGTCCAGCTCTTTGCAGCCCCAGGGCCTGTAGCCCACTAGGCTCCTCTGCCCATACTTTCTAGGCAAGAATTCTGGAGTGAGTTTCTATTTCCTACTCCAGGGGAATCTTCCCAACCCAGGGGTTAAACCTGTGTCTTTTGCATCTCCTACACTGATATGTGGATACTTTATGACTATGCCACTTGCAAAGCCAGTTACAGGGATCCTTAAAAGCATTGTAAGATCAGATCAGATCAGATCAGATCATTCTTTTATTTAAAGAATCTCAGTTGGTTTCCCTTTGTACTTGAGAATAGCTCCACAACTTGACCCCATCATGTTCAGCCCTTAGGGCTTATTCTTCTTCATCACTCCTGTCTTTTGCTCTCTGTCATCCAGCCACTCTGGCTTGGTTTAATTCCTCTAATATGTTTCAGTGATTCCTACAGCACAGTCTCTATACACAGTGTCCCTCTTGGTGCATGACTCTTCTGTTCACTCTTTATAAGCTGCCTCCCCTGAATATGTTTAGACTCAGCTTAAATTTTATCTTTTGCAGATACCTTTCCACAGGTCACCAGCTAAGCTAGGTTCCACTTCTGAATCTCAGTGCACCCTGGAATTTTCTTCCCAGCACTTTCTTGGTACAGTTTCAACTACACACAAACATGCATATGCACACACATGCACACATTCTTACTTAGGTACTTTCTGATGGTCTCCCTAGATTATCAGATTTATTGCCTACTGTAGATCCTATCCGTTACATAATACTTAGATCTGTGTAAGAAACATAATGAATATATTCAGCGAATAAGCAAATTTACATTAAGACACAGATTCTCCATGAAGAATATGGGAGTCAACCATCTTGGGTCTTGAATAAGCTTAGCAGTGTCATGTGGAGGCGGAAAGTTTTAGGGTCAAAGACATCTAGGTTCCTACTCAAGCTCCACCGCTTACCATCAGTGTTACCGTAGGCAAATTACCCTCTATGAATTCCCTTTCCTAATAGGTGACGTGGAGGTAATATCATTTTGCAAGATTGTTGTGAGGATATATACTCCTGTATGCAAGGTATTGGCATGAGTAATAACAATATTTAATATTTCTTCATGAGAAACACTAGGCTAAGAAGTTTACAGAGCCATCTCACTGACTATCAGTCCTGCAAGATACAAGCCATCATTCTCATTTGACATTGGAGGAGCTTGGAAAAGGGTGAATTTAAGGTTGTGTAGCCAGTTAGTGGCAGAATCGGGATGAACTCAGGACTTTTAATTATAAAATCTAATCCTGCAAGCTCTTAAGTGTATACTGTGTTCTATATGGTATATGGAAGAATGCTTCCAAATAGAAGTTAACTAGTTATTGTTTATGAAGTTAGTGTAGTATTGATTATGTAAGTGGATAAAAGCAATCTTTAAAATATCAAGCTAACATTTTGACTCCTAAAAGAAACCATGTTGCCTTTCTTTGGTTTCTTCATCTATCCTGTAAGGTCCAACTGAAGTGTGTACACTGTCCTTCCAATATTTATCAGATTGTTCTGTCTGTAACTTTTGGTGAACTGCTCTCTTGTTTGTTGCATATTCTCAGGGTCATAGTAGATTTTTTTTTTCTGGAGGTTTACAATCTTTTATTGTCAAATCAACTTGTATTGGTGGTGTTTCATTTCGGGGAATTTCCATGGGCATTGTACTGTGGAAGTGTCCTCACCCAATAGATTTCCATTTGTTTCTGCCTGGAGTCTATGGGTTTAGCAAGGTAGATCAATTTTTATTTTGAGGTCTCTTTATAATAGTGCAATGCATGCACTTTAGTTTTGACTTCTGATAGAAATCTTTCTGCCCACCCTCCTCCATCCTAAGAAGCTCAGTAAATAGCAGTTCTTGCAGTTTTCTCTGAGTTAATGGTCAAAATTTTTGTAGTTCCATTTTCATACATGAGCCAGATCTTTGATGCTGTTGGACCTTTTTTTTTTTAAGGTTTTATATTGGTTTCCCATTTTTATAGGCGAAAGGCTACTTACTGTCTCCATGTGAGATATTAGAACCTCTGTTCCACCCCCCTCTGCCCCTCCCTACCCATCCACCACCTCAGTCCCTTATCTGGAACTGAAACCATATGGGTATCACCTTCTGCTTATTGTATCGGCTTTCTCATTGTTCAGTTTCTTTAACCTAGATCCTACTCGCCTTTTTTTTTACTAGATAACTATGTATTTGATTTTTTTGTGCATGCTTTATTTAGAAATTCCATGTATTTATTGTGAAACCTGAGATTTTGTATGTCATCTCAATCCATCATGTTACAAGAAATGTGAATGATTTCCTATATGTGGATGAAATGTTACGTGAAGGGATAGAGAACATTATGTGGATAGAAAGGCTACATAGCCAGTTAGTGGCAGAATCGGGATGAACTCAGGACTTTTAATTATAAAATCTAATCCTGCAAGCTCTTAAGTGTATACTGTGTTCTATATGGTATATGGAAGAATGCTTCCAAATAGAAGTTAACTAGTTATTGTTTATGAAGTTAGTGTAGTATTGATTATGTAAGTGGATAAAAGCAATCTTTAAAATATCAAGCTAACATTTTGACTCCTAAAAGAAACGATGTTGCCTTTCTTTGGTTTCTTCATCTATCCTGTAAGGTCCAACTGAAGTGTGTACACTGTCCTTCCAATATTTATCAGATTGTTCTGTCTGTAACTTTTGGTGAACTGCTCTCTTGTTTGTTGCATATTCTCAGGGTCATAGTAGATTTTTTTTTTCTGGAGGTTTACAATCTTTTATTGTCAAATCAACTTGTATTGGTGGTGTTTCATTTCGGGGAATTTCCATGGGCATTGTACTGTGGAAGTGTCCTCACCCAATAGATTTCCATTTGTTTCTGCCTGGAGTCTATGGGTTTAGCAAGGTAGATCAATTTTTATTTTGAGGTCTCTTTATAATAGTGCAATGCATGCACTTTAGTTTTTGACTTCTGATAGAAATCTTTCTGCCCACCCTCCTCCATCCTAAGAAGCTCAGTAAATAGCAGTTCTTGCAGTTTTCTCTGAGTTAATGGTCAAAATTTTTGTAGTTCCATTTTCATACATGAGCCAGATCTTTGATGCTGTTGGACCTTTTTTTTTTTAAGGTTTTATATTGGTTTCCCATTTTTATAGGCGAAAGGCTACTTACTGTCTCCATGTGAGATATTAGAACCTCTGTTCCACCCCCCTCTGCCCCTCCCTACCCATCCACCACCTCAGTCCCTTATCTGGAACTGAAACCATATGGGTATCACCTTCTGCTTATTGTATCGGCTTTCTCATTGTTCAGTTTCTTTAACCTAGATCCTACTCGCCTTTTTTTTTACTAGATAACTATGTATTTGATTTTTTTGTGCATGCTTTATTTAGAAATTCCATGTATTTATTGTGAAACCTGAGATTTTGTATGTCATCTCAATCCATCATGTTACAAGAAATGTGAATGATTTCCTATATGTGGATGAAATGTTACGTGAAGGGATAGAGAACATTATGTGGATAGAAAGGCTACATGGGGCTGCAGAAGCCATGCAAAAGGATGGACTTTATTCTGTAGACCATGGAGAATCACAGAATACTTCTGAATAAGTGCATAGTATAATGAATTCTATCTTCTTAAGAAAGTAACTTGATAGTACGATAAAGAATAAATGGATGGAAACAAATTAGAATGCCACTGGAAATGTCTAAGGCAAAGATAGTTGAGTGATTGGCCTGAGCATTGGGAACAGAAGAAAGAGACCCAAAAGAAAACGAAAGGACACACTGTGCAACCCTGGAGATTTAGTGTCTAGGAGAGAAAAGGGAGAAGGAATCAATGATAACTCTTAGACTTCTGACCTGGATGATTAGAAGAATATTTGGTTGGATTTATCATATGTTCTTGGAGACATAGTTTATCACTGATAATAGGCATGGCATTGCTCCATTCCCATACTGTAAATACCCCAATTTGTGATGGTATCTAGGAGACCCAAGACTGTGGCATGGCTGGGTAAGTAGGCAGTGTAACGAGCTGGTGGATTGACAGCAGTCCTGTTGAGTGAATTCTAAGTTAGGTAGAAATCTTCTAATGTTGTGAGTTCCATATTCTTAACCTGTCAGGAAGTGGGGTTTGATTCTTTCAGTTCCACAACTGGATCCTCTGGTCTCCCAATTTTTTTAGTTGGTGGGAGGACAGAGGATTTTGAAGGTGAATAGTTTCTTTTTCTCAGTCTGGGAATGAAATATTTGGTCTATAGGTGGTGAGAAGTGAAATTAAATGAAACCATACAAAATGACTGAAAAAGAAATTCACTGTCTGCTCGTAGTTTATAAACATTTTGCGCTGACAAAGCTCAGCCAGCTTGGACAGAAATTCTTGCACAAATATGATTATCAGGCTTCCTTCACTGCAGCATGAACTAGCTCAGCAAAGGGAATCAAAAGAATAACCTTTATAATTGTACTTTTTTTTGATATTTTTTTTTTTTTAGAAATTCCATGTATTTATTGTGAAACCTGAGATTTTGTATGTCATCTCAATCCATCATGTTACAAGAAATGTGAATGATTTCCTATATGTGGATGAAATGTTACGTGAAGGGATAGAGAACATTATGTGGATAGAAAGGCTACATGGGGCTGCAGAAGCCATGCAAAAGGATGGACTTTATTCTGTAGACCATGGAGAATCACAGAATACTTCTGAATAAGTGCATAGTATAATGAATTCTATCTTCTTAAGAAAGTAACTTGATAGTACGATAAAGAATAAATGGATGGAAACAAATTAGAATGCCACTGGAAATGTCTAAGGCAAAGATAGTTGAGTGATTGGCCTGAGCATTGGGAACAGAAGAAAGAGACCCAAAAGAAAACGAAAGGACACACTGTGCAACCCTGGAGATTTAGTGTCTAGGAGAGAAAAGGGAGAAGGAATCAATGATAACTCTTAGACTTCTGACCTGGATGATTAGAAGAATATTTGGTTGGATTTATCATATGTTCTTGGAGACATAGTTTATCACTGATAATAGGCATGGCATTGCTCCATTCCCATACTGTAAATACCCCAATTTGTGATGGTATCTAGGAGACCCAAGACTGTGGCATGGCTGGGTAAGTAGGCAGTGTAACGAGCTGGTGGATTGACAGCAGTCCTGTTGAGTGAATTCTAAGTTAGGTAGAAATCTTCTAATGTTGTGAGTTCCATATTCTTAACCTGTCAGGAAGTGGGGTTTGATTCTTTCAGTTCCACAACTGGATCCTCTGGTCTCCCAATTTTTTTAGTTGGTGGGAGGACAGAGGATTTTGAAGGTGAATAGTTTCTTTTTCTCAGTCTGGGAATGAAATATTTGGTCTATAGGTGGTGAGAAGTGAAATTAAATGAAACCATACAAAATGACTGAAAAAGAAATTCACTGTCTGCTCGTAGTTTATAAACATTTTGCGCTGACAAAGCTCAGCCAGCTTGGACAGAAATTCTTGCACAAATATGATTATCAGGCTTCCTTCACTGCAGCATGAACTAGCTCAGCAAAGGGAATCAAAAGAATAACCTTTTATAATTTGCCCTCTTCCTTTTTCTTTTAAAGAGAGATGCAAGGTAGGAAATACACAGAGATTTCATCATCTTGTACTGGTGCAAACGCATAGGATTTCTTTGTTTTGTAGAACTGTTGCTGCATCCTAGAGATGGGGAGAGGAGTAATGCTTCAGCCACACTCATTGAGACTTCATCAAAAATTATCTCCACCAACAAAGACTCTTTACTTGCTCCCCCCAACAATTCTTTCTTCCACCTGCTTTTATTTCCTTTAGGGTGGAAACCCGACAACTCCGGGGAGGATTTAGAGATTTGACTTTTTGACTTGAAAAGGATGATTACAAGCCAATGTCTGTGTTTTCAAAGACCAGGTCTCCAGTTTAGCCCTGTGCCCTGAGGGCAGACACAGCCGCGTCGCACAGCACCATGGGAAGCTTTGGGGTCAGACGCAATGGCATTTTAAGTTGAGAAAGCCTTGAAGATCAAGATTTTTTTTAAAAAAACAGTCCTACTGAGAGTCAACCATTTATGAATTGTGCACAGAGAACGCTGAACTGGGAGGCAGGAGAGCTAGATTCTGGTCTTCTTTCTGCCACTACCCATCATTGTGACCTTAAGTAAGACCCTTAACCTCTTGGGCCCTCCGTTTCTTCATTTGTGAAATGAGGGTGCCAGAAGAGATGAGTGGGTCCCGGATGTTGGTCACTGATGAGACACGTTCAAGCCCCCGAAAATGTTGAAACCTTTCCAGACAGACCTCTTTGAGATTTTGATTTGTAAGACTGGGGTGGATGTCAGGAATCTTCCTTTGTGAAATTCCCCTGGGGATTTAGACACGCAGCTAAGATTGGAAACCATGGTTTAAGTGACTTTTGTTTTATGTTAAAAGTTAGTTTGGAAAAACCCTCCGACTTAAAGCTCTGGAAGAGTACAAGGAGTCCCTTTATAGTCTTCATCTAGACTTAGCAACTGTTAACTTTGACACACACAAGCTCTGTGTGGGCATATATATGCATTTTATTATTAATATTTTTTCTAAACCATTTGTGAGAAAATTCTAGACATCGTGATATATAACATCAAAATACTTTAGCATTCATCTTCTTAGAACAAGCACTCTTAATTATCATGGCACAAAGATCAAATTCAGGAAATTTAACACCAATTTAATGTTATCTAGTATACAATCTGTTTTCAAAATTTACTGACTTTTTCCAATATTCTTTACATGTAGTAGATTAAAAAAATACCTTATTGAACTTTAGTTGATTTATAATGTTAATTTCTGCTTTACAGCAAAGTGATTAAGCTATATATATATTTCATATCTTCTCTTTTATTTCCTTTAGGGTGGAAACCCGACAACTCGGGAGGATTTAGAGATTTGACTTTTTGACTTGAAAAGGATGATTACAAGCCAGTGTCTGTGTTTTCAAAGACCAGGTCTCCAGTTTAGCCCTGTGCCCTGAGGGCAGACACAGCCGCGTCGCACAGCACCATGGGAAGCTTTGGGGTCAGACGCAATGGCATTTTAAGTTGAGAAAGCCTTGAAGATCAAGATTTTTTTAAAAAAAACAGTCCTACTGAGAGTCAACCATTTATGAATTGTGCACAGAGAACGCTGAACTGGGAGGCAGGAGAGCTAGATTCTGGTCTTCTTTCTGCCACTACCCATCATTGTGACCTTAAGTAAGACCCTTAACCTCTTGGGCCCTCCGTTTCTTCATTTGTGAAATGAGGGTGCCAGAAGAGATGAGTGGGTCCCGGATGTTGGTCACTGATGAGACACGTTCAAGCCCCCGAAAATGTTGAAACCTTTCCAGACAGACCTCTTTGAGATTTTGATTTGTAAGACTGGGGTGGATGTCAGGAATCTTCCCTTTGTGAAATTCCCCTGGGGATTTAGACACGCAGCTAAGATTGGAAACCATGGTTTAAGTGACTTTTGTTTTATGTTAAAAGTTAGTTTGGAAAAACCCTCCGACTTAAAGCTCTGGAAGAGTACAAGGAGTCCCTTTATAGTCTTCATCTAGACTTAGCAACTGTTAACTTTGACACACACAAGCTCTGTGTGGGCATATATATGCATTTTATTATTAATATTTTTTCTAAACCATTTGTGAGAAAATTCTAGACATCGTGATATATAACATCAAAATACTTTAGCATTCATCTTCTTAGAACAAGCACTCTTAATTATCATGGCACAAAGATCAAATTCAGGAAATTTAACACCAATTTAATGTTATCTAGTATACAATCTGTTTTCAAAATTTACTGACTTTTTCCAATATTCTTTACATGTAGTAGATTAAAAAAATACCTTATTGAACTTTAGTTGATTTATAATGTTAATTTCTGCTTTACAGCAAAGTGATTAAGCTATATATATATTTCATATCTTCTCTATTATGATTCATCACAGAATAGTGAATATAATTCCTTGTGCTATATAGTAGGACTTTGCTGTTTATCCACCCTGTATATCTAGTTTATTTTTGAATATTTAAAAAATTTTGAAATTATCACATAACTTAAAGAAAAACTGAAAGTGCAAAGAAGTTTATTCCTGAATCACTTAAAGGTAAGTTGTCAGTCTGCTGCTCTGTTGCCACATTCTCTCAGTAGTGTGTATTTCCAACAAAGGCTTTCTTATATGTAACCACAGAACAACTATCAAATGGAGGAAGCTAATATTGACATGTTATTATTATCTAGTCTTCAATGTTGCCAATGATCTCCTTTTTATATATCCTTGATAGAAAACATCCAGTTCAGAATCATGTTTTACATCTGGTTGTCGCATCTCTTTAGTCTCTGCCTCTCTGAAATGGATTCTCAGGTTTCCTTGACTTTCATGACCTTGATATTTTTGAAGATTACTGGCCATTTATTTTGTAGAATGCCCTTCAGTATGAGTTTGTTACCTTGCGATTCAGGTTATGCATGTTTCAGGGATATTGCAGGTGTGATTCTGTGTTCTTTGCACTGCATCTTCTTAGGTGTCACACAATTCTGACTTATCTCAGTACTGGAAATCTTTACTTGAATCACTTGATGAAGGTGGCACCTTCCAGGCTGCAAAATTACTCTTTTTCCTTCCATAATTAATGACTATTTTTAGGAGAGCTACTTTTGAAACTATGTAAATGTCTCATTCATCATCAGACATTCAATTTATTCATTCATGGATTTATGGTTTCCTATTATACTCAATGGGTGATAATCAATAACCATCATTATTTTGATCAAACTTTTTACTAGCCTATCATCTTCTTAGAACAAGCACTCTTAATTATCATGGCACAAAGATCAAATTCAGGAAATTTAACACCAATTTAATGTTATCTAGTATACAATCTGTTTTCAAAATTTACTGACTTTTTCCAATATTCTTTACATGTAGTAGATTAAAAAAATACCTTATTGAACTTTAGTTGATTTATAATGTTAATTTCTGCTTTACAGCAAAGTGATTAAGCTATATATATATTTCATATCTTCTCTATTATGATTCATCACAGAATAGTGAATATAATTCCTTGTGCTATATAGTAGGACTTTGCTGTTTATCCACCCTGTATATCTAGTTTATTTTTGAATATTTAAAAAATTTTGAAATTATCACATAACTTAAAGAAAAACTGAAAGTGCAAAGAAGTTTATTCCTGAATCACTTAAAGGTAAGTTGTCAGTCTGCTGCTCTGTTGCCACATTCTCTCAGTAGTGTGTATTTCCAACAAAGGCTTTCTTATATGTAACCACAGAACAACTATCAAATGGAGGAAGCTAATATTGACATGTTATTATTATCTAGTCTTCAATGTTGCCAATGATCTCCTTTTTATATATCCTTGATAGAAAACATCCAGTTCAGAATCATGTTTTACATCTGGTTGTCGCATCTCTTTAGTCTCTCCCTCTCTGAAATGGATTCTCAGGTTTCCTTGACTTTCATGACCTTGATATTTTTGAAGATTACTGGCCATTTATTTTGTAGAATGCCCTTCAGTATGAGTTTGTTACCTTGCGATTCAGGTTATGCATGTTTCAGGGATATTGCAGGTGTGATTCTGTGTTCTTTGCACTGCATCTTCTTAGGTGTCACACAATTCTGACTTATCTCAGTACTGGAAATCTTTACTTGAATCACTTGATGAAGGTGGCACCTTCCAGGCTGCAAAATTACTCTTTTTCCTTCCATAATTAATGACTATTTTTAGGAGAGCTACTTTTGAAACTATGTAAATGTCTCATTCATCATCAGACATTCAATTTATTCATTCATGGATTTATGGTTTCCTATTATACTCAATGGGTGATAATCCATCACCATCATTATTTTGATACAGTAAAAGCTGTTTCAGGCTTTGACATATGTCCTTATCATCTTTTGAGTATTTCCTGGTTTTCTGTTATGAACAGATGATTCCAGGATCATCTTAAAATGTTTTCTCCCCATATCTGGACTCAGATTGCTCTTCAAGCCCCCTTGGTTCTTTTTTCTGGATGATGGTATTTAGGAGCCCAGATATGGGCAATGAGTGTGCTCTCTGATATTGTCACATTGCTGCTACTTGACCTAGGGAAAAATGTGTATCTCTCTTTGTGTGTATACTCAGTCACATATGTGTGTGTGTGCACGTGCATGTATGCTAAGTCACTTCAGTCGTGTCTGACTGTGACGCTATGGACTGTAGCCCACCAGGCTCCTATATCCATAGGATTCTCCAGGCAAGGGTGCTGGAGTAGTTGCCATTTCCTCCTCCAGAGGATCTTCCTGACTCAGGGGTTGAACCTGCATCTCTTACGTCTCTAGCAGGAAGGTTCTTTTTTTTTTTTCACAGAAAGATGAATAAATGCTTTATTTACTTCATTCATTCCCAAAGTTCACAGCTCACCCTTCGACTGTCAAAATAAGCCCCACATAACAGGGGCCCACCGTCCCCACCACCTCCCCACCCAGTAGCGCACTGTAGGGCCAGGGCCACTGGGGTGGAAAGTCACGTGTTTCAAACACTTTAAGGGCACAGTCTTGTCACAATAAAACCCCCTCGAAGTAAAACAGGCTCATCCCAGTGTAAACCTTTGCAACACTATGGGTGCCTCCCTAGCACAGGGTCCCCAGAGCAGTTTAATAAAACTCCCGTGTGGAGAACCCTTTCTCTGAAAACCATCAGAAGCTTTCCAGAGGGTCACCGCTTCCACTTGAAGTGCATACACAGAGAGGTCACATGATCAGTTCTCCTAGCCAATGATAGAAACAGTCCACATAATTAAGGCATTTAGGAGGATTGAGGGGAGTAAAGCATTTATTAAAGTTAACAATAACACAGGAAAGATGTCCATCCCATTTCTGAGAGCTCCTAACCAGGCATGAGTGCAGGAATGGTCATGGGCCCAGCGATTGCAGTCCAGCATAGTCACTACCAAAGAGGAAGGAAAACGCGGGACTGATGCCAGCCTTCCCTCAGCACGTGGGCAGCATGCAGGCCCCAGTGCATGCCACCAACCAGTGCATGTGGCCAACACCAGGCAGAAGCCGCAGGGCTGTGCAAACTGCAGAGGGGAGCAGGGGTGTGCCTACATCACAGCAGCAGACTGAGGTTACACATGCCCAAGAACTGTGCTCACAAACACCACACTGAAGTGGACACGTGCACATGCACACATCCCACGGTAAGGTCTGAGATCCTAAAAACTTAAAGAATAAAGGATCCCCATGCACTGCTGACACTGAGCTACCATAAGTTAAGGCAACAGAAGCTGCTGCCTCCACCTCTGCCTCACGTCCCCAACCAACGTCTTCCTAGAATTCACAGTGTATAATCCGTACATCACTGCACTTCAGAACCTGCATGTCCCTCCCATGGAATTCTCTGAGGACAGGATCCCACTGACCACTTGTGTGTGCATATGAGTTGTTTTATTCCACATCACGGGAGTCAGGCTGGAGGGTAGGGAGAGCAAGGAGATGAGTGAGGCCTAAGCGAGCAAGGGAGAGAAGTCAGGTGGCCGAACAAGGCACTTCCAGGAGGGAGGGCTGAGCTGGAGGGAAACCCAGACCCCTTGGGCCTGGTCACTGACTGCCTGGAAAGTGGCCATGAGAACAGAGGAAGAGCCTGCAGCTCTGGTGCCAGAAGGCTCACCCAAGCACTAGCACCAAGGCTTGGGGCGCCTCAAGTACCCAGGGTAAGGGGCCGCAGGGTCCTCCAGAGGTTCAGGGGTAACCAGAGGCCTACTGCCACAGGACACTGCTCTGTTGTCAGCAGACACAAGCAGTTCTGACACTCACAGTGGCCTCAGGGCTTGTCCCTGGACTACCAGGCAGTGGAGCCATGGACTCCCCTTTAGCCACAGACATGCTACTAGAGATTCCAGGAAAACTCCTTGGTCATGAACATGCTAGAGATGACGCTGGAGCTCAGAGCCTGGCAAACCTAAAAAGAAGTTCTGGGCTTGGTGAAGGGCAGTCAACATTTTATTCCGCAAGCAGATCCTGTTTAAAAAGCAATATTGCCCTCTATTATTACCTTCATTACATAAAAGGGCATTCTATCTCCTAATTAGGAAGGACAGGATCTCAGAATAAAGAACAACCCTGAGTGAACTTGACTTCCTATGTCAACACGCACCCTTGCCCTTCCAACAGCGCAGGAGATCTGAGCCACGGTCACCCGTGACTCTCGCTGCCTCTGGGCATGAGGCCCAGTCAACCAGCAAAGCCACAGGCCATCACCCTCTCAAAGGCACATCCACTGAGAAGAGGGACAACATGCAGGACCACAGCCACTGGCTCGTCACGGGGCGGCTCGAGGGCCACGCGCTTCCACAGATACTCCCATGTGTCTTCGTGAGAGCCCTGCGGCAAAGGCATGCCCGAGCAGGCAGGTTCTTTACCTCCAGTACCACCTGGGAAGCCCACATATATATATATGGGGTGAAGTGAAAGTCACTCAGTCATATCCAAGTCTGCGGCCTCATGGATGAGTTATGGAATTCTCCAGGCAAGAATACTGCATTGGGTAGCCTATCCCTTCTCCAAGGGATTTTCCTGACCCAGAATTGAACCAGGGTCTCCTACATTGAAGGTGGATTCTTTACCAGCTGAGCTACCATGAAAGCCTGCATATATAACACACATGGGCTTTCCTGGTGGCTCAGTGGTAGGGAATCCACCCGTCAATGCAGGAGATGCAGGTTCTATCCCTGGGTCAGGAAGATCCCTGGAGGAGGAAATGGCAACCCATTAAGTATTCTTGCCTGGAGAATCCCAAGGACAGAGGATCCTGGTAAGTTACAGTCCATGGGGGTCACAAAAAGAGCTGGATATGACTTAGTGACTAAAAAACAGCATATATACATATATCTACATATATATATATATATATATGTATATACACACACTCATATATATTTACATCTGATATACCTATATACAGACACACACACACACACACACAATATCAGTTTATGAACATCCCACATACACATTCAGATATTTAAACACTTATTTGTGTCTTCCTATCTATCTATCCATCTATTGAAAAACACAACTTCACACCATACCTTCAGTTGTTACTCAATACAATATTACAGGGTCATTCTACTTTTCTTACTTTCTGTATTTATAATCCACTTCTTCTATAGTAAGAAAGCTACACCCACTCTCCTCATCCATTTATTCTTTGCTCTTACCCCGTAATAGCTGATTTCCAGTCTCCACTGCCATTTCCTCGCCCACATTGAGACCCTCCTCTCCAGCTTGGACTCCCAACCTCTCACATCATGCCTCTCCCTCTCCTCCCCACCTCCATCCCAAGGAAGCCCTTGTTAGCTTACTCACTTCCTGTTTCCCAGGATGTCCCCATGTGGATCCCTCCTCTCCTTGTTGGTGTTCCAATGCTCCTCATGGGTGGGTCATCTTCTAGTGTGACTACTGTATCTACTACTCAGGTTCTTCCTTGCCATCCAGCTGATCATCATGTCAGACTCAGCTCCCACTGCTTAGCTCTGACACTCATACAGGCTGCCCCACCCTGGGGGTACCTTCCTGTCTCTGGTCAAGCTCTGACCAGTTGGTACAGATTCCAACTTGTTCTACTCTAAAGAAAAAAGTGCCCGCTTTTCTGCTCTTTGTAGGCTAACAGTGAAGAAAGTTAACTAGATAGCACTGACTTTATTCACCCAAGTCCGGGACTGAGGAGGAGGAGAGCATTAAATACATGCTGTTTAAAAATGAATCATAAACTATCAAATGACCTGGAGAAATAATACTCAGACTTACAGACTTGGAGAATGAACTTAGACATATATATATATATATATGCATATATATTTAGATTCCACATATAAGTGATACCACGTGACATTTGTCTTTCTCTGTCTGACTTCACTTAGTATGATAATCTGCAGGCCCATGTTGCTGCAAATGACATGATATCATTCTTTTCTATGGTTGAGTATAATATTCCATTTTATATATGTACTGCATCTTCTTTATCCATTTATCTGTTGATGAATATTTAGATTGCTTCCATGGCTTGGCTTTTGTACATAGTCTTGCTATGAACATTGGGGTCCATGTATCCTTCAAAGTACAGTTTTTCATGAATATATGCCAAGGAGTGGGTTTGCTAGATCAAGAAATGGTTTCTTCTAAACACTGCACTCCTTATGTATGTTATCCATTAGATTATTTGCTGTATAGATAAATCATAGATTTTGATAAAGTCAATAATTATAAAATCATAGTTAAGTACTTGGTCTTCCATTTATTCGTTTTCATCCAAAAATGAACTATGTTCATTTTTGTTCTTTGGCTCCTGTGGGCCTCCCATCGCAGTGGCCTCTGTTGTTGCAGAGCACTGGCTCTGGGCGCATGCACTCCAGAGCTCCAGCTTGGTAATTGGACACATCGGTCCAGCCACTCCGTGGCATGTGGGATCTTCCCAGGCCAGGGATCGAACCAGCGCCCCTTGCACTGCAAGGCGGTGTCTTTACCACTGGACCACCAGGGAAGCCCTAACTGTTCCTTAAGGTATCATATTTTGTTAGTTGTGGCATTATCAAGTGAATCAAAATGAATGTTTTGACTGTACAAAATTTCTGAGAACTTTGCCTTGATTCCTGTTACTGGGCCTGGGGCTGCCATTTGTGGCCTCGTGGGTTGTGCCCTAGATAATTCCTCGGGGCACTGCTCACACTGACTGTGATGTGAAAAGCGCCCCAAGGGTGCACAGTGAAGTGTCACTGAAAGGGCTATACAATGTGCCTTCACTCGGCTGCTTCTGTTATGCTTCAGCAGCAGGGAAAAAGGGTTTGGAGTCAGGAAAGGGAGAGAGATTACTGACACTGGCTGTAGATCGAACCAAGGCCCCTTTTCTGATCAAGAGCCCAAGTCCAGAGTCCTTGGAGTCCATGTGGACACTGCCACTGGGTATCTGTGTGAGTGCCATGGCATTTAAACAAATTAAATTGCAGGAACTTTGTCAGTGAGAGGAATTAGAAAGGAAGCGACTCTTTGCAGTGTAATTATGTTTTACTGAATTAGCAAAGTAGCATGACCTTCAAGCTAGTCTGTGGGATGCCAGGAGAATTGCGTTTTTGCCAGCCAGCCTACCCGCCCTGCTGATCCAGCATCTGTACAACTCCGGGGAGTCCAGTTTGAATATGTTAAGAAAGAAGGCTGAGTGCCAAGGAATTGATGCTTTTGAATTGTGATGTTGGGGATTGGGCTCTTGGAAAGCAAGGAGATCAACTCAGACTCCCCGAATTTGCTGATATCCTTCAAAGTACAGTTTTCATGAATATATGCCAAGGAGTGGGTTTGCTAGATCAAGAAATGGTTTCTTCTAAACACTGCACTCCTTATGTATGTTATCCATTAGATTATTTGCTGTATAGATAAATCATAGATTTTGATAAAGTCAATAATTATAAAATCATAGTTAAGTACTTGGTCTTCCATTTATTCGTTTTCATCCAAAAATGAACTATGTTCATTTTTGTTCTTTGGCCCGTGTGGGCCTCCCATCACGGTGGCCTCTGTTGTCGCAGAGCGCTGGCTCTGGGCGCATGCACTCCAGAGCTCCAGCTTGGTAATTGGACACATCGGTCCAGCCGCTCCGCGGCACGTGGGATCTTCCCAGGCCAGGGATCGAACCGGCGCCCCTTGCACTGCAAGGCGGTGTCCTTACCCACTGGACCACCAGGGGAAGCCCTAACTGTTCCTTAAGGTATCATATTTTGTTAGTTGTGGCATTATCAAGTGAATCAAAATGAATGTTTTGACTGTACAAAATTTCTGAGAACTTTGCCTTGATTCCTGTTACTGGGCCTGGGGCTGCCATTTGTGGCCTCGTGGGTTGTGCCCTAGATAATTCCTCGGGGCACTGCTCACACTGACTGTGATGTGAAAAGCGCCCCAAGGGTGCACAGTGAAGTGTCACTGAAAGGGCTATACAATGTGCCTTCACTCGGCTGCTTCTGTTATGCTTCAGCAGCAGGGAAAAAGGGTTTGGAGTCAGGAAAGGGAGAGAGATTACTGACACTGGCTGTAGATCGAACCAAGGCCCCTTTTCTGATCAAGAGCCCAAGTCCAGAGTCCTTGGAGTCCATGTGGACACTGCCACTGGGTATCTGTGTGAGTGCCATGGCATTTAAACAAATTAAATTGCAGGAACTTTGTCAGTGAGAGGAATTAGAAAGGAAGCGACTCTTTGCAGTGTAATTATGTTTTACTGAATTAGCAAAGTAGCATGACCTTCAAGCTAGTCTGTGGGATGCCAGGAGAATTGCGTTTTTGCCAGCCAGCCTACCCGCCCTGCTGATCCAGCATCTGTACAACTCCGGGGAGTCCAGTTTGAATATGTTAAGAAAGAAGGCTGAGTGCCAAGGAATTGATGCTTTTGAATTGTGATGTTGGAGTAGACTCTTGAGAGTCTCTTGGAAAGCAAGGAGATCAACTCAGTCAATCCTAAAGGAAATCAACCCTGAATATTCATTGAAAGGACTCCTACTGAAGTTCCAACACTTTGGCCACCTGATGCAAACAGCTGACTCACTGGAAAAGACCCTGATGTTGGGAAAGATTGAGAGCAGGAGGAGAAGGAGGTGACAGAGGATGAGATGGTTGGATGGCATCACTGACTCAGTGGACATGAATTTGAGCAAACTCTGTGAAATAGTGGAGGACAGGAAGTCTAGCTTTCTGCAGTCCATATGGTCACAAAGAATCAGACATGACCTAGCTACTAAACAACAACAAGAAGGAAGTCTGTGAGATTAAATCCATTTTCCCATGAATAGAAAATGGAATACTTGCTGTAAAGCCAGTCTTAACCAGCAGAGGAATTTGAAACATTTGGCAAGATCATGTCTGAAACAGAGATTGCATTCTTGAGTCTTGCTCCGTTGAGGGCATAGCTAGCCATAGGCCATGTCCCCCTGAGTTATGCAGAAGGGTTGTTTCAAATAAACCTTGTGCATGGTTCTTTCAAATAGACCTTTTTAGTTGGGCCATTTCAAATGGTTTTCTTCTCCATGATACATTTTCAACATTGATTAAAAGGATTAAGTGATTAACATGTTGATCTATTAGTGACAACCAGATACTGATAGTATGACAGAGAATCATTAGCAGTTGTTGATGCTAATGATCATGAACCATTGGGCTGCCCTTTCCAGAGCTTTTCTCTTTGAGTAGCAGCAAGTAGTCTGTGGGATGCCCAAGTCCAGAGTCCTTGGAGTCCATGTGGACACTGCCACTGGGTATCTGTGTGAGTGCCATGGCATTTAAACAAATTAAATTGCAGGAACTTTGTCAGTGAGAGGAATTAGAAAGGAAGCGACTCTTTGCAGTGTAATTATGTTTTACTGAATTAGCAAAGTAGCATGACCTTCAAGCTAGTCTGTGGGATGCCAGGAGAATTGCGTTTTTGCCAGCCAGCCTACCCGCCCTGCTGATCCAGCATCTGTACAACTCCGGGGAGTCCAGTTTGAATATGTTAAGAAAGAAGGCTGAGTGCCAAGGAATTGATGCTTTTGAATTGTGATGTTGGAGTAGACTCTTGAGAGTCTCTTGGAAAGCAAGGAGATCAACTCAGTCAATCCTAAAGGAAATCAACCCTGAATATTCATTGAAAGGACTCCTACTGAAGTTCCAACACTTTGGCCACCTGATGCAAACAGCTGACTCACTGGAAAAGACCCTGATGTTGGGAAAGATTGAGAGCAGGAGGAGAAGGAGGTGACAGAGGATGAGATGGTTGGATGGCATCACTGACTCAGTGGACATGAATTTGAGCAAACTCTGTGAAATAGTGGAGGACAGGAAGTCTAGCTTTCTGCAGTCCATATGGTCACAAAGAATCAGACATGACCTAGCTACTAAACAACAACAAGAAGGAAGTCTGTGAGATTAAATCCATTTTCCCATGAATAGAAAATGGAATACTTGCTGTAAAGCCAGTCTTAACCAGCAGAGGAATTTGAAACATTTGGCAAGATCATGTCTGAAACAGAGATTGCATTCTTGAGTCTTGCTCCGTTGAGGGCATAGCTAGCCATAGGCCATGTCCCCCTGAGTTATGCAGAAGGGTTGTTTCAAATAAACCTTGTGCATGGTTCTTTCAAATAGACCTTTTTAGTTGGGCCATTTCAAATGGTTTTCTTCTCCATGATACATTTTCAACATTGATTAAAAGGATTAAGTGATTAACATGTTGATCTATTAGTGACAACCAGATACTGATAGTATGACAGATAATCATTAGCAGTTGTTGATGCTAATGATCATGAACCATGGGCTGCTCCAGAGCTGTCTCTTTGCATTGTCTCATCCTATTTGCACTCTGAGATAGTTCCTTATGTCTTCAATTGTGAAATCACAAGATAGGAGACCTTCAGGTAAATCTTGGCTCTCCACCTTCTGGATAAGGGTAAATGAAGGAAATTGCTTGCCTGGAAGGGTATAGAAGGAAAGACTTGCATACTTCAGTCTCAGCACTGGTAGGGTAGCAAATTTTCCTGTTGGGAGTATGGAAAGTTCTCTCTGGCAGAACTTAATTTCTGTTTAATCCAGCAGCAATCGTAAAATACTTATTTCTGAAAAATTAAAATGTGAAAATTTTCATCTCCTAGTGAAAACAAGCTTTTTTTTCCCTTTTAATCAGCTTCATTTTATAGATTAAGAAAATGAGGCAGAGAAATGAAACTGTCAATACGTGTCCAAATTTATTCAAGTAGGAGAGCTTGGATACAGAACCTGAACTCTTGACCTTTGAACTTAGTCCCTTCCAGAGGATTATATCAGCCTGATATATAAATAACTTGTGTGAGGAAAATGGTTATGTACATTAGGTATGTCAGGGAGAATATTTCTTCTATAAGCATAGGAAATAAGAGTGGATTTTTTAGGTGCCAAAAAAAAAAAAAAGAAAATAACCCAGAATGTCCAAAACTCAGCATCCTGTGTTTGACTTTTCTCATCTTGCTTTTGCCAGAAACATTTTCAAATATTCTAGAATCATGTTTTTCCTCAAAAGGAGGGCTTTTTCTCTGATACTCTTGTGACTGTTTAATTAGAAGTTAAAGCACATTAAAAGAGCAATATTTTTCCTTCACCTTTCTTTATTCCTGTTTAGCAAAGGACATGTCATGTATTTCTTAGACTGAAAATGTTTTCTCTGATGTGCACAATTAGCATGTAAAGAAATTGCTTCATTCCCAACACACATGGCTAGATAACATGGCAATGGTTTGTCTCATGAAAATATTTGAAATTAATATGAAGAATGGTAGTTTTGAAGATAAACTTTTATCTCCTCTAGGTGTTTTTCTAGGTCCTAATTTTCTTTTTTATATTTATCACTGCATTGTTGAATTGAAAGGTAATAAAAGTGTATCACTTGTGGCTTGCTTTGGCATGCTCTTATATTAGTATTTAAATAGCATTTTCAACACAGTAATATGGTTATGGAACCATATGATGAAATTGGTCCCTGTAAAGATTGAGCTGCTTCTTGGTCATTCAAATTAATGAGATTATTGCTTCTAGTTTAGATAAACAGAATTAATTAACTCCTGCTGAGTGGGAGCAATTTCTGTGTTCTTTTCTTTTTAAACTCTGCAGAAAAGAGAATCCCACTGGTTTCATACATTTGTGTTATTAGGCTTTTCATTACATTATATATTTTTGCATTTACTTTATCAATAGTTTTTTTTTTTTTTTTTCTTTTCCCAAAGAGTGAGGCATATTCGTGATTCTTACACATTTCCTAAAATCTAATTTGGGGGCATTAAAAACTATTGATTGGGGCTTTCCCTGGTGGTCCAGTGGGTAAGGACACCGCCTTGCAGTGCAAGGGGCGCCGGTTCGAGCCCTGGCCTGGGAAGATCCCACATGCCGCGGAGCGGCTGGACTGATGTGTCCAATTACCGAGCCAGAGCTCTGGAGTGCAAGCACCCAGAGCTGGTGCTCTGCGACGACAGATGCCACCGTGATGGAAGGCCCACAGGAGCCAAAGAACAAAGACGGATGAAAATAGAGAAATGAAAGACCAATAGAAGTGGCCCACCGGCTCCCCTCCATCCCCAACCCGACCCCCGCCCAAAACAAAAATATAAATAAATAAATCTTTAAAAAAAAAAAAAAAAAAACTATTGATTGCTCTTCATTTTTTTTATTTCCACGAAGTCAAGTACTTTCTCAGCTGGGCATAGGATATGTAAGGTATCATCCTTGGTCTGAAATATTGTACATTCTATGGTTGAGACATATGTACAACTCACTGTAAATGAGATATGCTATAAAATAGGGTTTGTTTAAAATTATTGTCCGCAGGATAGAAAATAACCTGCAGTTCAGGGAGGGCTGATGGAGAAGTTATTTGAACAAGGCCATCACAGATGAATAGATGATTACCAAGTAGAATGGAGCACCCAAATGTACAAAGCTATGATGTGCCTTCTCTATGATACATCCTGTTGTGGATCGTGCCGTACATGGCTGTGGGGCACTGCTGTGGATGGTAAAGCCTCCTGATGAGTCTTCAAGGCAACTGAGATCACGTTAGCAGGAGTTTCATATCTGACACCAAATACGATAGCAATGACCACTTCAGGAAGCCTCTCCAGCCTTTTGGCACCGTTTTCATCTTTATGTGCCTTATCTCAGTTTTGAGAGCCTTTATGTTTTCACTGGTGCCCCTACTTTGGGATAGGAAAACCACAGAGAGAGTAATTTTCTAGGGTTTGGCAGGGGAGACTGGTTTCATACATTTGTGATGGCTATATTTTTCATTTACTTTATCAATAGTTTTTTTTTTTTTTTTTCTTTTCCCAAAGAGTGAGGCATATTCGTGATTCTTACACATTTCCTAAAATCTAATTTGGGGGCATTAAAAACTATTGATTGGGGCTTTCCCTGGTGGTCCAGTGGGTAAGGACACCGCCTTGCAGTGCAAGGGGCGCCGGTTCGAGCCCTGGCCTGGGAAGATCCCACATGCCGCGGAGCGGCTGGACTGATGTGTCCAATTACCGAGCCAGAGCTCTGGAGTGCAAGCACCCAGAGCTGGTGCTCTGCGACGACAGATGCCACCGTGATGGAAGGCCCACAGGAGCCAAAGAACAAAGACGGATGAAAATAGAGAAATGAAAGACCAATAGAAGTGGCCCACCGGCTCCCCTCCATCCCCAACCCGACCCCCGCCCAAAACAAAAATATAAATAAATAAATCTTTAAAAAAAAAAAAAAAAAAACTATTGATTGCTCTTCATTTTTTTTATTTCCACGAAGTCAAGTACTTTCTCAGCTGGGCATAGGATATGTAAGGTATCATCCTTGGTCTGAAATATTGTACATTCTATGGTTGAGACATATGTACAACTCACTGTAAATGAGATATGCTATAAAATAGGGTTTGTTTAAAATTATTGTCCGCAGGATAGAAAATAACCTGCAGTTCAGGGAGGGCTGATGGAGAAGTTATTTGAACAAGGCCATCACAGATGAATAGATGATTACCAAGTAGAATGGAGCACCCAAATGTACAAAGCTATGATGTGCCTTCTCTATGATACATCCTGTTGTGGATCGTGCCGTACATGGCTGTGGGGCACTGCTGTGGATGGTAAAGCCTCCTGATGAGTCTTCAAGGCAACTGAGATCACGTTAGCAGGAGTTTCATATCTGACACCAAATACGATAGCAATGACCACTTCAGGAAGCCTCTCCAGCCTTTTTGGCACCGTTTTCATCTTTATGTGCCTTATCTCAGTTTTGAGAGCCTTTATGTTTTCACTGGTGCCCCTACTTTGGGATAGGAAAACCACAGAGAGAGTAATTTTCTAGTGAATGGTTTGTCCTAGGGCCAGCTGGGGTGGGCAAAGCTCATTAAGCTCAGGTTTTGGAAAGCACACACATGATTTAATAGTTAGGAAATGTGCCCAGGGACTTGAAGGACTCGAACACGGAGGGGTGATTGTTGGATCTTTCTGTCTGTGCTCCCAGGGCATTGGCTGTGCTGGGAAATGGTGAAAAAAGTGCTAATGAAGGATGCCAGCCAAACCCTCCGATTTGTGCTGTCATCCCAGGGAAGTTCTGCAGGGTGTAATGAGGCGAACCATCAAGTTGCTATAGTCTGCAAAGGTTAAAGAAGCTTCAGGGATCACTATTTGTGCTTCTTGAGTACTAGAATGTCATGGCAGTCATAAGCAATATGCAATCCAGAGACAAAAGAAGCAATTAGTCCTCTGAACTGGTGAAAGGTGCACAGTTTCAGAATGGATGGCGAAGCTTGTGAATTCTTTTGCTTTGAGGTTGAACTGAGTCACGAAGACTGGAGCCAGCAGTGAGTGAATTTTGTCAGTCTGTCAGCAACATTTATGGAGTTCTCACCATTTGCATGCCATATAGTTAGGCTTAAACAGGCCCTCAAAATTTTAGAATACATAGCCTATGATGTCAGTGAGCAGCTTTGAGTCACTAGCCTAACCAAACTCTCCTCTGCCTTGGTGGAGATTTAGATTTGGAGTAAACCATAATTCCACAAAACAAAGATTTTGATTTGAACAAAGCAAGGAAACTAAGAGGGGAGGTAATCTCATATCATCCTACCAAGAAGTTTTGTTCAGGTTGTTGAAATGTTTCTACATTTCATCTTTGATTTGGTGCTCTGCACATTCCATTTGTAATATATTAGTGAAACCTTGTCCTATGTCAGATGACTTGCTGGAAAAGACCCTGATGCTGGGAAGAAGAGAAGGCAAAAGGAGAAGGGGACGACAGAGGATGGTTTGATGGCTTCATTGAGTCAATGGACATGAGTTTGAGCAAACTGGGAGATGGTGGACAGGGAATGGGTGCTGGGGCATTAGCAATGACACTTCAGGAAGCCTCTCCAGCCTTTTGGCACCGTTTTCATCTTTATGTGCCTTATCTCAGTTTTGAGAGCCTTTATGTTTTCACTGGTGCCCCTACTTTGGGATAGGAAAACCACAGAGAGTAATTTTCTAGTGAATGGTTTGTCCTAGGGCCAGCTGGGGTGGGCAAAGCTCATTAAGCTCAGGTTTTGGAAAGCACACACATGATTTAATAGTTAGGAAATGTGCCCAGGGACTTGAAGGACTCGAACACGGAGGGGTGATTGTTGGATCTTTCTGTCTGTGCTCCCAGGGCATTGGCTGTGCTGGGAAATGGTGAAAAAAGTGCTAATGAAGGATGCCAGCCAAACCCTCCGATTTGTGCTGTCATCCCAGGGAAGTTCTGCAGGGTGTAATGAGGCGAACCATCAAGTTGCTATAGTCTGCAAAGGTTAAAGAAGCTTCAGGGATCACTATTTGTGCTTCTTGAGTACTAGAATGTCATGGCAGTCATAAGCAATATGCAATCCAGAGACAAAAGAAGCAATTAGTCCTCTGAACTGGTGAAAGGTGCACAGTTTCAGAATGGATGGCGAAGCTTGTGAATTCTTTTGCTTTGAGGTTGAACTGAGTCACGAAGACTGGAGCCAGCAGTGAGTGAATTTTGTCAGTCTGTCAGCAACATTTATGGAGTTCTCACCATTTGCATGCCATATAGTTAGGCTTAAACAGGCCCTCAAAATTTTAGAATACATAGCCTATGATGTCAGTGAGCAGCTTTGAGTCACTAGCCTAACCAAACTCTCCTCTGCCTTGGTGGAGATTTAGATTTGGAGTAAACCATAATTCCACAAAACAAAGATTTTGATTTGAACAAAGCAAGGAAACTAAGAGGGGAGGTAATCTCATATCATCCTACCAAGAAGTTTTGTTCAGGTTGTTGAAATGTTTCTACATTTCATCTTTGATTTGGTGCTCTGCACATTCCATTTGTAATATATTAGTGAAACCTTGTCCTATGTCAGATGACTTGCTGGAAAAGACCCTGATGCTGGGAAGAAGAGAAGGCAAAAGGAGAAGGGGACGACAGAGGATGGTTTGATGGCTTCATTGAGTCAATGGACATGAGTTTGAGCAAACTGGGAGATGGTGGACAGGGAAGCCTGGCGTGCTGCAGTCCATGGGGTCACAGAGTTGTACACGACTGAGTGACTAAACTGAACTGAACTGATTCTATATCGGGATCTGCCTTCTTTATTGGAGCTAGAAGCCTGAAAATAGCTTGTTTGAGAATAATTATCTCTCTAGAATTTGACCTTCTGAGTGCTAAATGACACCCTAGGACTCCTCCCACAAGGAAAACACAGAAGAAATACCTCCAGCATGTCTTCCACTAAATCCATCCAGGGCAGTCTCTTAGGACATGGCAGAATCAAAATTCTCTGGCTGCGTGAGCTAGACGGGCACGTTGAATATACTCCCTGGGGATTCTGATTCCCTCTCTGCCCAAATTCCTCACCTGTCTAAGAACTTCTGCTTCTCAAACTTTGAAATAAAGATTATTAAAAAAATAATGAAAGAAGACAATTGAGACAATATAAATAAACTGTTAATACTTCATGAAGTGGAAAACCTCTGTCCAGGGAGTATAGCAAATGGCACAGAAGGCAGGATAGGAAGGTTTCTTAGGATAGAGAATGAAGAACAAGAAGAGAACAATAGAAAATATCTGATTGGCTGGGGCCATATAGTCAACCTTGTGCATAAGAAGGAATTTGCAAGTAGGTACACAGCCAGAGCTGGCTTGATATTTGGTGGCTGACTGACAGAATATCCTGCATTTCTGATTAACCAGAATGTTTACAGGGACAGGAAAGTTATTTATGTTTAGGTTTGTTGACAAAGTCCCCCAGGTGGGAACAGGCTCCCTCTTGGTCTTAGGAAGTTATTCCAATGATATAAATCAGCTTGAGATCTTGTTAAAATGGAGATTTAGATTCTGCAGGTCTGGTGTGGAGGTTTTGTCTTTCTTCTAGGTGATGCTGATGGTCCTGGACTGCAACCCACAGTCAAGGAGCTTCTGTTGCATGAAAGGATCCTTAGATAAACACTTGTGCTCTATACATCACTTCAAATCAGGGGCTGTTGGTTTTCATTGATAAGACATCACCATTCCATTTGTAATATATTAGTGAAACCTTGTCCTATGTCAGATGACTTGCTGGAAAGACCCTGATGCTGGGAAGAAGAGAAGGCAAAAGGAGAAGGGGACGACAGAGGATGGTTTGATGGCTTCATTGAGTCAATGGACATGAGTTTGAGCAAACTGGGAGATGGTGGACAGGGAAGCCTGGCGTGCTGCAGTCCATGGGGTCACAGAGTTGTACACGACTGAGTGACTAAACTGAACTGAACTGATTCTATATCGGGATCTGCCTTCTTTATTGGAGCTAGAAGCCTGAAAATAGCTTGTTTGAGAATAATTATCTCTCTAGAATTTGACCTTCTGAGTGCTAAATGACACCCTAGGACTCCTCCCACAAGGAAAACACAGAAGAAATACCTCCAGCATGTCTTCCACTAAATCCATCCAGGGCAGTCTCTTAGGACATGGCAGAATCAAAATTCTCTGGCTGCGTGAGCTAGACGGGCACGTTGAATATACTCCCTGGGGATTCTGATTCCCTCTCTGCCCAAATTCCTCACCTGTCTAAGAACTTCTGCTTCTCAAACTTTGAAATAAAGATTATTAAAAAAATAATGAAAGAAGACAATTGAGACAATATAAATAAACTGTTAATACTTCATGAAGTGGAAAACCTCTGTCCAGGGAGTATAGCAAATGGCACAGAAGGCAGGATAGGAAGGTTTCTTAGGATAGAGAATGAAGAACAAGAAGAGAACAATAGAAAATATCTGATTGGCTGGGGCCATATAGTCAACCTTGTGCATAAGAAGGAATTTGCAAGTAGGTACACAGCCAGAGCTGGCTTGATATTTGGTGGCTGACTGACAGAATATCCTGCATTTCTGATTAACCAGAATGTTTACAGGGACAGGAAAGTTATTTATGTTTAGGTTTGTTGACAAAGTCCCCCAGGTGGGAACAGGCTCCCTCTTGGTCTTAGGAAGTTATTCCAATGATATAAATCAGCTTGAGATCTTGTTAAAATGGAGATTTAGATTCTGCAGGTCTGGTGTGGAGGTTTTGTCTTTCTTCTAGGTGATGCTGATGGTCCTGGACTGCAACCCACAGTCAAGGAGCTTCTGTTGCATGAAAGGATCCTTAGATAAACACTTGTGCTCTATACATCACTTCAAATCAGGGGCTGTTGGTTTTCATTGATAAGACATCATGTGGTAAAATAAACAAGGGAAATATATCATGGTAAAGAAAGAGTTTCAGAAATATGTAAATACAGTGCAAAACTGCTTTCTGAGGAGGTGAATTTTGAGGAGGAAACTACATGAAAGAGGCAAGTGATAGGTGGAATCAGTACTGAAATGTGAGTGCAGATGTAGCATGTGGCCTGGAGATGAGAGTGGATAAGCAGTATTTTTCATTCTGGGAATGTGAATTATCTTTCAGATCAACCAACTTCATTGTTTCCCTGGGTTTCTGTTTAACCTGGCTTACAGAAAGCGAATGTAGTACTTGAAAGCTTTTAAAAGGCAGCAGAAATCATGAAAGTTGGAAATTATTTTCTAATGTTAGTGCTACCCAGGAAGTTGATTATTTGATTGACCCATCCCAAGGTGACACCCTTGGGGAAGGGGAGGGGAGAGTTTTTGCAGACATTAAGTTTCCTAAAGATTTTTAAAAATGGATTTGCCTTTTGGGAATGTGAGGCTTGATTGTAAATAAACCCCTCTTGCCCTCACATCAGCAGTCCTGGATTATGGAAGAGCTTTTCTTGTGTGTGCCAAAACACATTTTTCAAAACTAACTGGAACTATGTCATCAGAAACTTGGAGTTACAACAGCAAATTGCATAGAAATCAGAACCCATTTCTCTTTGTCTTGCACCCTGTATTCAACTAAATGTGACTCTCCTAAGGAGGTGTTTATTGTATGTTAGTGTTTACAGATTGTTACCATGCTTGCACTTGGTACTTTTAACATATTTTGCTCCCCCTTTCTCTTAAATTCTTTTTTCTTTTTTTTTTTTACATTTTTCATCAGAGATCAATATTTTTAGTTCCTATGATTCTTTTTTTTTTTTTCTTAGAAGTTATAGTAGCTACTTCCCAAGAAAATGAAGTACAGGAAACTTTTAATATTGCTTGAATGAAATCTGAAACTGAGTAAAAATATCCTTGTACGATGGTTTCAACTTTTCTGACTGCAACACTAGTGTCTACTGAGGGTTGGTACTTTTACAATGGAATATAAACTCAACTCCCCAAAGATATCTGAGAAAGGTCTCAAACCAAGTGCTGCTTTAAAACATAGATCGTATCTTGTAGTTGTGTGCTTGTACCCTTTTAAAAACATTTCTTTTAGGAGTAGACATGAGTGAATAACAGCAAATGGAATAAAAAAGAAGTTAAAATATTCTCTAGACACCTAGGGCAAACATGCCATTGAAAAAACATTCAATAGAGAACTCTTGTCTAAAAAATACAGTATTCTCTGATTCCTCACTTTTCAGAGGGGTAAGAGCCTGTTGCTGTAAATCAATACAGTTTGTCATTATCTCAGTCAACTGTGGTGTGTCTCAAAGTCTATCACTCATATAGCATAGTTGTTAAAAGTGAAGATCCCTGGGCTTCCCTGGTGGTCCAGTGGGTAAGGATACCGCCTTGCAGTGCAAGGGGCGCCGGTTCAATCCCTGGCCAGGGAAGATCCCATGGAGCGGCTGGACCGATGTGTCCAACTACCGAGCCGCAGCTCTGGAGTACATGCGCCCAGAGCTGGCGCTCTGCAGCGAGAGAGGCCACTGCGATGGGAGGCCCACACAGGCCAAAAGAACAAAGATGGGAATAAATGAAAGATCAATAGAAGTGGCCAAAAAAGGAAAAAAAAAAAAGCATATGTCTAGGCCTGAGTTCAGATCTTCTGAATGAGAATCATTGAGTTCTGTATCTTCACTGAGCATCCCTAAATTGCATAGAAATGAACCCATTTCTCTTTGTCTTGCACCCTGTATTCAACTAAATGTGACTCTCCTAAGGAGGTGTTTATTGTATGTTAGTGTTTACAGATTGTTACCATGCTTGCACTTGGTACTTTTAACATATTTTGCTCCCCCTTTCTCTTAAATTCTTTTTTCTTTTTTTTTTTTACATTTTTCATCAGAGATCAATATTTTTAGTTCCTATGATTCTTTTTTTTTTCTTAGAAGTTATAGTAGCTACTTCCCAAGAAAATGAAGTACAGGAAACTTTTAATATTGCTTGAATGAAATCTGAAACTGAGTAAAAATATCCTTGTACGATGGTTTCAACTTTTCTGACTGCAACACTAGTGTCTACTGAGGGTTGGTACTTTTACAATGGAATATAAACTCAACTCCCCAAAGATATCTGAGAAAGGTCTCAAACCAAGTGCTGCTTTAAAACATAGATCGTATCTTGTAGTTGTGTGCTTGTACCCTTTTAA